>CM074200.1:27284682-28683016 GCA_037179385.1 Holothuria scabra | reverse complement strand
CTAGATTAAGAGCGTTCTTCCTTTCCTTTTAGGACCAAGCCAGACTGGTTTCATGAACGGAAAATTTATTGGTGAGAATATCCGATTTGCTCAAGATCCCATTAAACATACAACTAAAAACAACATGCCAGGTTTTATGTTTTTCGTAGATTTTGAAAAAACTTTCGATCGGTTAAGATGGGATTTTATAAACAGGACGCTCTCTTTTTTGTAATTTTGAAAATGATATGAAACGGTGGTTTCGCATTTTTTATAATACAAGTTCTGCATGTGTTCAAATGACGGGTTTCCTCGGGATTTTTCCCTGTATTGAAGGGAGTCAGACACCCCTTATTTGTTTATTATTTGTGCAGAAATTTTAGCACGCAAGGTTAATGCATGTGCTGGCATACAAGGGCTAGTATCAAAAGACAATGAAGTAGAGCTTACACTCTAAAATCAAAAGAGTGAACTAAGTCACTCTTTGATCGAGTGAAAAGTGTTAATTCACTCCATTAGAGTGATAATTCACTCCAGGAGGAGTGAAGTTCACTCCAAAAAGAGTGAAATTCACTAGAGGAAGAGGGAAAATTCACTCTCCTACGAGTGCCTGCAATGATCGCTCTATTTTTAAGAGCGATCACTGTGGGCACTCCATCAAGAGTGATACTTTGCTCGTTTTAAGGGAATTTTACTCTTTTTGGAGAAAAATTTCAATCCTCTTGGAGTGAATTATTACTCTAATGGAGCGAATATACACTTTTCACTCTATTAAAGTGTGACTAAGCTCACTCTTTTGATTTTAGAGTGTATCCAGTACGCGGATGACACTGTTTTTTGTTTTGAATGGTGATGATCAGTCTCTTAGGAATACTGTTTCTATTTTAGAAAAATACAAGACAGCGAGTAGTCTAAAGGTGAATTTAACAAAGTCGATGTTGTTTTCCCTAGGTCCCTATGTCCTAAGGTTGCCTACAAGGGATTACTGTAACTTCAAAGTGAACAATGGACCAGTTGATATGCTAGAGGGTAATTTGTCTCACAATGGAAACGACCTATTTCGTTTGAATTTTGAACCTAAGCTTACTAGGCTAAAGACTTGCCAAAAACTCTAGTCAAATCGTGACCTAACACCAATTGGGAAGGTTACAATTGTTAAGACTTTTGCTTTGTCACAACTCGTTTATCTGTTTCTCGTGCAACCAACTCCGTCTTCCAATTTTGTAAAAGACATATAGACGGGTCAATTTATGCCCAAAATGGCCCGAACCTCAAAAAATTGCAACAAAAGGTTTCCATTGATTTTTAGTTCTTTGGGGTGTACTTTATAAGGGGAAAAAATCTATCAAAATTTGACCTCGGAAAAGGTGTTAAACTGGTCAAATCCAAAATGGCCGCCATAGACCATGTGGAGAAGGGGGAAGGTGGCGTCACCCGAAAGCAAAATTGATGAGTTCAAGTGGATTTGGTCAATTTTGGGTCGCTGATTCTGAAAATCGAGAGTATACTGGCCATATCCGGGCTTTTCTGCGCCATTTTGACGTTTAAATTTCGAAGGGCGCCCTTTAGCCGTCAAAACCTTGTTTTCTCCATATATTTACGCCAAATCTCACATCAGGCATTGACTGATGTGAGATTTGGCCCTTTTACGCTATAAAGAGATGTCTACTGAAATATAATGGGAAATATTAATATTCACATTAATATGCAAATTAGATAGGGTCAAAAGACAAATTATAGTGTTAGCAGAAGAATAAGCCGAGAATTTGAGTCAGGGGAAATTACATCAAACTAAAGCTGCCTAATTAACACCAGATCCTCGATGAAGAACATTGATATTGGTGTCTTTCATTTTTGTCTTCATGTGCCGTAGTTGCCATAGCAACACAAAAATGTTTTTCTTTACTAAACCCCATTAGGTTGTCTTGAATGACAGGGATATTATGTATCTTAAAATCCCAGGTCTCTCTATAAATCAGGAACTTTTTGAGGAGTACTATTTTTAACTGTGGCCTAACTTTTTAAGTATGAGATACACGATTTGACCTTCAACCCAATCTAATTTGCATATTATTATGAATATTAATATTTCCCAGTGCTTTTCAGTAGACAGTCCGCCGTCTCTATAGGGTCTCATATTTAGGGAGTGCCATTGTCCGAAATTCCGACTGACAGGATGTTTTTACAACTAAATTGAGGAGTCACCGGGCAAGTTTCGGACAGCATGAATGCATGAAGCATGAATAACTGGTGGGATAAGTCCTATAGAGTGCTTTTATGTTACGTCACAACTAGGAAACCACGCCCACTGAGGGGCAAAAATCAATATTGTCTTAGTGCATCACTCTCACCGTGGGTCGTTAGCTGCTTCTCATCTAGCTACACTAAATGCGTATGCCCGTCAAAAGGGGCGGGCTTGTGAGGTAGATGAAATCACTCTATAGGACGAGGCTGAAGACTATCTTAAAGGAGCGCCAACACCATATAATTAAATGCCTTTAAATGTAGCGAGTGGGTGAGCGGAAGTCCTATCAATTTAATAAGTTTCTGTTAGCTTTGTGTAGAATTTGGTGTTCAGCAGCCCTTGGGTTTCAAAGCTCTTGAATTTGAATATCAACACAGTCAGGTCTAAATATGTAGCCAATTTGTAGGACGCCTCCATATAAATTAAATTGAGGCATGAATTTTATTAATGTTATTTACTAGACTAGTGCAGGGAGTTCCGAGTTAATAAAAACGAAAGAATGTCGTCTCAATAGCGAAACCAGCGAATGTTTCTAGGATCAGTCAGTACTTTGTTTTTCAAGTTAGTACCTGAAAATGTCTCATATTTCCGGCTAGACTTGCCTCCCCCATGGCGCACCCAGTTTTGTAGATATAATTTACCGTTACAAACCAATTTCTTGTTAGGATGAGTATAAAGAGGTTGCCGATGGATGCACTTAGTGGAAGTTATTTGGTATTACGTAGAGGCATTGCCTCGCATGTTTTATACGGGTTTCCCTGCACCTCGGCGGTTGGCCCATGCCAACTAACATATTATGACAATTATCTCCTCTTGGGCTATCATGAACCTAATGACAGTAATGAAGAGTAAGTTTATCTAATTTACCAGTGACAGCTTAGTTAGCTTCATGATGTGTTAAGCCTTTCAGTTGTTGACATGATGTCACCTAGTGCTACTGTATCAGTCCTGCTGATCAAATATTGTCCAATATACTGTAGCTGAAGTGCATTATTTACTAGTAAAGGTATGCAATGGCCAATGAGCCTATTTATCATTTGCTTTGGCCTGAAAATAACAAATCAAAGTCGGTTTAAGAAGATTTTGCTTAAAGAGGCTATATCAGAGCACCTGGCTAATTGTTTCCAATTTGTTGATGTCTTTAAACTGACAGCATCTTTCAACTGACACGGTTTATAGTAACCAACGCAGTAATCGATGCAGATGAGGAGGGTTGATTCTTATTGAAACTCACCCGAGCAAATTGATCATTGAAACCTAGTAGAAAGTTGACACTGTTAAGTGTGGAGTTGAACCAGCACACGGTAGCTATAAAGATACTACACCTTATTTTTTTTTCAAAATGGCGGACAGCTGCTATCTTGGGTTAAGGAGTTAAATGATCGATACCAAAGCTACATCAGGCTTACTCCAGTGAATTTGCCATATTAGATGTAGTCAAAATCGACACTTTATTCATCACTCCAACTCATCAAGTGCCAGTTACATAACATTTTATCATTTTCAAAATGGCCGACAGCCGCCATCTTGCATCTAGGTGTTGGAATGATACCAAAGGCACATCCACTTAGTTTCCTCCAGTGCCTTTATCATGTTATTTAAAGTTGGAATCGACATTTTCTCATCACTCCAGTTCATCTGAAGCCAGTTATATAACATTTTATCATTTTCAAAATGGCGGTCAGTTGCATGTATCTTGGATTTCGGGGTTGAAATGATACAAAAGCTACATCAGGCTTACTTCAATGAATTTGTCATGTAAGAAATAGTCAGAATCGGCACTTTTTTCATCACTCTAACTCATCTGGTGAGAGGACCTGGTTTTTGGAAATTAAATAATTCCCTTTTACGTGATCCAAATTATATTCTCCTAGTGAATAATATTATTCTCACTGTTTCACAAGATGTTACCCTGACCAACCCCTTGGCTCGTTGGGAGCTTCTTAAGTTTAATATCGGTAAGGCTTCAATGAAGTATTCTAAAGAGATGGCGAGACAGAGACTGGAAAAAGAGCAAGAGATCCTATACAGAATTGTACAACTTGAGCAGCAGTTATATGTTCATGAATCTACAGAGGTTAGAAGTTTAATACGAAGTGCACAAACTGAGCTCTTAAATTATTATGATTATAAGCTTCAAAGTAGCATTATAAGGTCACGAGCCCGGTGGGTGAGAGAGGGGGTGAAAAACACGAAAAAATTTTTAAACTTGGAGAAAAGGAACAAATTTAATAATTCAATTTTTACACTGAAAAGTAATTCGGGTGATATTATAACTTCTTAGGATGATATTCTCACCGAGATTAGGGCTTTGTGTAACTCACTTTACAGTTCGGTAAATTGTAATCCCGATCCCTTTTTCGACGATCTTCCATTTCAGAATACTCAAAATTTAGATTTAGGATCTTGTGAAGGGGAATTAACTTTAGATGAGTGTTATAGAGCACTTTTGTCTATGAAAAACAATAAATCGCCTGATAGCGACAGCCTATCCGTTAATTTTTATAAGGTATTCTGGCACTCTATAGGGAACTTTATGGTAGATGCCTTACTATTTTACTAAAGGTGAATTGTCACCTGAACAGTCGAGAGGTATTGTTAACCTTATTTTAAAACCTAATAAGGATCCCACTCTGTTGCAAAACTATCGGCCAATTACACTCTTAAATACAGATTATAAAATAGGAACAAAGGCAATCTCTTCAAGATTAAAAACTGTTATTCATGACTTAATCGGTCCTCAACAAACGGGTTTTTAAAAGGAAGATTTATTGGTGAGAATATTAGGTTTGTCCTTGATTTAATTGATTATTGTAAAGAAAATAAAATTCCAGGCTTTCTTTTTTTCCTAAGCGACTTCGAAAAGGCCGTCGACAAAATTGAGTGGCCCTTTATACATTTAACGCCTTATTTTAATTTTGGTAGGGACTTTAAGAAGTGGATTAAGATTTTTTATAATAAGTGTACCTCCTGTATCTGTAACAATGGGTTTTCAACTGGCTTCTTTCCTTTCCAAAGAGGTGTACGCCAAGGTTGCCCGCTAAGTCCTTATTTATTTCTCCTTACGGCCGAAGTCTAAGCTCTCAAAATCAAAGTGAATGATAGTATTCATGGTATAAACATCCATAATAATGAAGTAAAACTTATGCAATATGCTGACGATACTACGATGTTTTTAGATAATAGTAAAACTTCTATAACAGACACTATTCGTATCTTCAGTGTATTAAAAGAAGCGTCAGGTTTATCCATTAACCTTGCTAAATCAAACCTATTTCCATTAGGACCTTATATCACTAGAATCCCTTTTAGTCTACATGATTTAAATATTGATATTACTCATGGACCAGTCCAATTACTTGGTATTTGTTTCACAAATGATGGAAATGACCTTTTTCCTCTGAGCTACACTCCCAAGTTGTCACGCCTCAAAAACTGTCTGAAGTCTTGGTCAACGAGGGACATGACACCAATAGGTCGCAATGTAATTGTTAAAAGTTTCGCGCTCTCCCAACTTGTGTTTATTTTTCAAGTGCTCCCAAATCCCCCCGAATCATTTTATAAGAGAAATAGGACAAGCAATTTACGACTTCATCTGGGGAGGAAATCCAGATAAAGTAAAACGTTCAACTATAATTAATACAATTAGTGAGGGTGGTGTAAAGGAACTCATGTTCCTACATTCATAAAAAGTCTAAAATGTACATGGGTAAAGCGTTATTTTAAAGAGACTGCTGGAATCTGGGCACTGTTTTTTGACTTGTACTTAAAGCCTTATGAGTATGATTTCATTTTTCGATGTAATTACTGAAAGAAAGATATTCAGACTATAAATAATGTTTTTATTAGACAAGTACTTGAAGCTTGGAGTGATGTTGTCTTCACAAACCCATCGGATAATTACGGTAGTCAAATTATTTGGAATAATTCTAATATCCGTGTTAATAATGATATTGTAATGTACAAGAATTTATTTCAGAAGAATGTGATGTATGTGATTTTTTTGATGATAATAATTTACCCTTAACGATGGACCGTTTTAAACATCTCTTTAAAATCGAGGCTTTTAAATTCACCTTGTATTGGGGATTAATTAATGCAATACCACAGACTTGGCGAAGATCAGAATGTATAAGAACTTTAGCCTCTAATGTTACTATCGATTTTCTGAATAAAACCATTCAGTCTACTTCGGTTTCTCAATTTATTTACAAAAACCAACTCAACCGATTATCCAACCCCCTACGTCTAGACAAAATGGCAGGGCCTTATTAATACCCTTACAAATAGTGATTGGCGAAGGTTTTTCACAATGCCCCACTTATCAGTTTCAGAAGCCCGGCTTCGCTATTTTCAATTCAAAAATTTTTGCACAGAATTATTCCTACCAGTAAACTCTTGTTTTCAATGGGCAAATCCGAATCAGATCTTTGTAGTTTTTGTGGTATTGCAACTGAAAGCATCGAACACCTTTTTTGGGAATGTAGTCATACAGCGTCATTCATTCCTGATGCAGAGGGTCTTATATTAAAAAAAAGTTTTGTTTCTCGAAACAAACCTTTTTCTTCGGGTATGGAAATAGCCCAAATCATGCATATAATTTCCTCATACTCCACATGAAACATTATATTTTTGACTGTAAGAGAAAGGATCGTAAATTGTCTGTTGATGACTTTTTCTTTAGGTTTAAATTTGCTCTAAACATTGAAAAATACAATAAAAATAGAATTTATAAAAAAAATCAATTTTAATGACCTTTTGCATGCTTTCTCTGCCTGCCAGGAACTGTTTAATTGAGACCTTTCTAGTATATTTACTGTAATCCAGTACTACTATTTAATATTATTATCATTATTCTCACTAAGGAAGTATATTACAGTTTTTTTCTTTTTTTTATTGATGTTTTTTCATCTATACATATGATCTCTGGATTAATGCTTCACACTGTTCGATTCCAACTAGAATTATGTAATATCCATCCTATTAATTAAGGATTAACTTCTGTACGTATCGACCTTTTTGTTTAGATCCGCGTTTATATGTTAAAAAGATGTCAATAAACGGATAAAAAAGAGTAGGGGGGCTGGGCTTTCTCATTGAAGGTTTATTTCGATGGAGATGCAAGGTCAAGTTTAAGGTCAGGTTCAGTAATATGTCTTTTGAACTAGAAAGGAAATACACACAAAGAGGGTGAGGATTATTGTCATCCGATTGAGTGGGTCTTAAAACATGTTAATTTAATTCAATTTTCTTTAATTTCTTAGCATGTCTTGAAATTTCCGTTATGTCTCCATCCAAATAAGAAAATTATGACTTTGTGAAGAGTTCATTCCACATTGTGTGATTTAATATAATACCAGATGTTTGAAAGTAAAAAAAAACTCATCTGGTGCCAGTTATATATCATTTTATCATTTTCAAGATGGTCGCCATCTTGGATTTAGGTGTTGAAATGATGCCAAAGGTACATCAGGTTTACCCCAGTGCATTTATCATGTTGGAAACAGTTGGAATCGACCGTTTCGGCGTCACACCAGTTCATCTGGCGACAGTTATTTAACATTTTCTCATTTTCAAAATGGCGGCCGACGGTAATTTTGTATTTTCTATTTAAACCACCTTTTCCTCGCTCCGAATTTAATAGAGACTTTTTTCCTCTTATTCGCTTCATCCAATAGCATAGAAAACCGTTGAAAGACCTTTTGTTGCAATTTTTGGGGGTCAGACTCTAAATGGACCCGTCTAATAGAAAAATTTGTTATTGACTTCATTTGGTCGGGCAACCCTGATAAAATTTAACGTGCTACTATGATCGGTTCCTATGGCCAGGGTTGCCCTAAAGTCCCCCATATTGCCACATTTATTAAAAGCTTAAAATGTAACCTGGGTTCGTCGCTACTGTGATGGCTCATTCGGTTACTGGAAATTCTTTTTTCACCACCATCTTAAAAATTTTGGCTAAACGTTCCTTTTTCAATGTAATTGTACAAGTAAGGCAGTAAGTCAGATTAGTTATAACTTTATCCAACAAGTGTTTTCTGAACCCAAAGGTAAATTTGCATATTAAATACTCTGGAATAATAAGTATATTAAGATTGACAACATATGCGTATTTGATATATATCTTTTCGAAAAGGGAATTATCTATGTTAAAGAACTATTTGACGTTGGAGGTAAAGTACTATTGTTCAACCAGTTTAAAGAAAAATTTGCTTTAGAGTCTTCATCCTTTACTACTTTTTTAGGATTAATCAATGCTATTCCATGTGAATGGAAACAATCTGTGAGGCAACAGTCTTATCAAGGCACTAGCGTCCACGTAAGAGATACAATCTTGCATTCTGCATCTGTTTCCGGTAAAGTTTATAATATACTTTTAGCAAAAATAACTACAGCCCCTTCTGCGATCTCAAAATGAAATTTGTCCCGTAATGTTCAAGCTCAGAACTGGGAGAGATTTTTCCATGCCCTACCATACTCTCCTCGATTCCAAAATCCAATATTTTCAGTTTCGTTTCCTTCATCGAGTTTTAGGAACAAATAAATTACTTTTTGCTATGAAAAAGACTGGATCGTCTGTGTGTACCTTTTGTCAAAGGGAGGAGGAGACAAAAGAGCATTTATTTTGGAGCTGTAACGTATCTGCTTCTTTCATTCTGGATGTCGAAAGAAGATTTTTGTGTAAAAAATTTTCCTTTACAATGAATGATATTTTCTTTATAGCTACAGCGATTTTTTATGCCACCCACATAATTTTCTCATCTTTCATTTAAAATACTACATTTTTAACTGCAAATGTCAGAGACTGCTACCTAATGTTGATAATTTCTTGCATACGTTTAAATTTGCTTTACAAGTTAAAAAAAACTGTATATATTTAAAGAAAAATAAAAAAAAAACCAGGAACATAGTCACTTAAAATGATTCGAGGGAATTATTCATACGAACTTGTGAAGAATTATTTTCGTGACACCCTCTTTCAAAAAATGTACGTTTTTTTACAACAATGACTGTTTGGTCATATCGTTTCATGAATATTAAGCATATGCAATAATTGTACTGTTACTTTTGATAGAAAGAGATAAGTATTTAATATAAGTTCATTATTCATTGTAAACTTCGCAATCACTTAAAGATAAAAAGATTAAAAAATAATTTACATGTAAGTGTTTAAAGTTTCACCTTAACGTATCATTGAACATTTTATTGTCTAACAGGTAATTTAACATGTAGGCCTAATTATTTAACGTTAGGCATGTTATGTAAAACACTTTATAATGCGTCACTAACACGAGCTCAAAGTGACTCCAATAAGTTTATTGGGTCCACTTCACCTCTTTAATTCTAAACTAACTTTGAAACATGATATCAGGCTTAATTTACATGTCTCGAGAAATGATAGTGATACCTTAAACTCAATGTGTGAGTATTTTGTACTGCTACCTTATTCAAGTCTAAACTTCAACTATCTGAAGTACGTTTACGCAAATACAGTTCTGTACCTCAAACATAAATGTGTCAACCTCCTCCTGGATCGCTTCATCTGTGAATTCTTTATTTTGTTTCTGTACTTCAATTAGTAAATCAAGTAAGGCAAGTCTCCGACGGTTTCTCACATCACGTGTATGGTCGTCAATGATGGAGTTAATGTCGCCTTTTCTCTGGTTTTCAATTCTCCTCTTCTTAATCACCTGAGATATACAAAACAAAACGAATATGTTTCTTATACAAAACATCAAACAGTAACCGAAGTAACAACTAATATGTTATGCTAGTTAACCATAAACCATGTGTATTCATCTTTCACCCAAAACATACACATTATTTTATCCTAAAGGCATGTAAAATATTAAATAAGCAAAATGCTGAATCATTGCCTCATAGGCTGATAAGTAGAAAATGCAGTTATCGCGTTGTTCATTGAACTTGATGAACAATAATGAACAAAATAATAATTACATTAAACTTTCAGTGAGGAACAAAATCCTCACATAGGCACTTTGCAATCACGAATTTAAAACGTTTGCTCAATCATTATTCTGTGTTAAAGCTGGTTTTGCTGTTTCCCTATAATTTATATTGAGCAGAAAATGTGAGGGTGTGGTGATTCCTACGTAAACCAAGAAAAACATGTATTGTTTACTATCATAATTCTATAGATTTTCGAAACCCTTTTTTCAACTTAATACCGGAACCTACTCGTGCTATTGAAATAAAAGAAATTAATTTTTTTATCACATATTCTTCATTTGTTGTAACAATTTTTTTAAAGTTTTATTACAAATTATTTTTTTGTCATAAGAAATGAACAACTTGTGATAATAAATTATTTGAAATAATAACTGTTTGTAGCAAACTATTAATTTGTAAAAACAAAATAATAACTTGTCATAACACAATAATAATCATAAGCTAAAGTGATATTTCTGTTATCCTCATTACAAGTATAACGGCAGAGTGGAATACACCAATGAGAAGTGTGGTGTTGACATAATGACTGTAAATGTTAAAAATTCTGCAATCCTAGACGAAAATAATGGGACAAAGCAAGCAAAACAAGCAGTAAATGTGACACCAACCCCCACTGCCCCGTTCAATGTTTTATTAGCCCGAGGCGTCCTGGAACTTCAGCATTTTAATTCTCGGAGCGTGGTTTGTCACATGTGTAAGTTTTGTCAAGGATATTAGACTCAAGACACAAGTTGATCTACAGTTTCTTATCCAGACAAGTTGCTAAACGGGACGGGGAAATGAAATCAAGGGGTGAAAAAACTTTTTTCGACAAATGTGTCGAAATATCTTATTTCAATGGAAACTTGGACTCTCTAGAGGGCGAAAAATATTCAGATCACTGGCAGTAAGCATGTAGGACATATAAGTTTGACTAGATATAAACCTGAAATTGATATTGACCACGAATAGCCTGTAGCTGCAGTGGCGTAACCAGCTGGGGCAGGGGGAAAACTGCCCCTCCCGGACACAATAAGGAAAGGGAAGAGAAAAACGGGAAGGGAAGGGAAGGAAAGGAAAGAAAGGAAAAAAGAGAAATAGATGAGGAAGATGAGAAAAGGAAAAAGAAAAAAGGGAGTGGAAGGAAAGTAAAGAAAGGAAGAAGAAATCAAAACCTAAGTATGAAAAGTTTCCCGAAAGAAGGGAGAAATACTTCTTCCGTTAAAGGCAGTCCAAAATAGCCTTCAAGGGATGGATTCAGGGGAGGGGAGAAGAGCGATACTTGATAAATTACAGGCCAAAAGCGAAGTTTGCGGTCAAAACTACTGAATAAATTTAAGGTGTAGATGACCTTTGATGGCCCATTGTTTGTAGTCAGTTTTTGTGAGTTGGGCGGAACTTGGCTTTGAGGTGTTGTTTAAAGGAAACAAATGAACAGTTAATTAATCGGTCATATTTGCCCTGGTTGAAGTTGTTATCTTCAGAGTTATTGAGCCTGAAATGTGATTTTTTGGCAATACTTCGGAAATGCGTGAAATTGAAGTACAAACCAGGGGGCAGGAATGAAAGACACATGATTTACAATTTCTAATTATATTGTCATATTAACTTGTGAGACATGCAAAAAACAATAAGTAATATAAAAAAGGTTTTGGTTTGCAAGGCGATGAAAATGGGCGGCCTTAAATACCTGCAAAATGTGGTTGGCAAGAAAATCAAAATAATTTTCATAGTAACTAATATCAATGGAACCCTTACAAAAAAGGTGAGGCAATTAGTTCCAAATTTGCAGGTTTTCACATGTTTTTTCCAGGGTTATCACACGTTTTGCATGAAAACCTGTGTTTTCCCTTGACATTGACGCGGAGATTCAAACAAAAAGCAGCTTGTCAAACAAAGAAGCCTTATTGCAAAGTTTTTCTTCAGGTCTAACTTTAGGCTGTGAAAAAAGCGAGTGAGACTCAGTAACCTGTACACCACGATCCGGTTTAAGTGAGGCGACGAAATGATTCAATGAAAGTCACGATTGTGTTGTCACTGCGATAAAGAATAGAAAGGTCGACCGGATAAGTGACCTATTAGGAGGTTCAGTGTCTTCTACTTAATCATATGGAGTAAGAAGTGTATCTTGGCCAAAAAGTTCCTAACAATTTGTACCAAAGGTATCGTTGAAGTTTCCAAATGGAAGACAAAGATTTAAAAATAATTTAAAACACAATTTTTGTGGAAGTATTGATGTACAAATCCAAATAAATGTTAGCCTCTATGGAAGAAACACGGCAATATTTTACTTTGCTCTCTGTTGATGTAAGGTCACAACCACTAACTGACACGAATGCATGCATTGTGCATGCTATTACGTAAGTGTGGTCGAAAAGCCGGCCTGACGTGTGACCTTCTAAACGGTACAAAGGCTTCCACTTAAATGATAGGGAGTAAAGCTGTATCTTGAACCAAAAATACCTCATAATTCTTAGCGAGGGCATCAAAGTACTGTACCATTTACCATGGATAAAGAATTGTAACATTATAATTCTAAGCAAAAATGTTGACAAAGTCCTAATGTATAAATGTCACTTACTTTGTAAAAACATGACAATATTTGACAATGCCCTGCTATCAGGTGATGTACAACCGCTTAGTGAAACAAAGCTTTATAAAGATTGCTACATATTACAGAAGGTACACATATTTCCCTATGTGGACTTATTTTCGAGACGAAATGTGATGTTTATGCAATTATGCAATTAAAAATTATAAAATTACCCGATGAAAGCCACAGTATACTTTCAAAGGAACAAACAGCCACACATTGCAATATATTTTTGGTGTCTAGCAATGCCATTCACACAGCTGCCCGAGCCTGTCCCTCTTAAAAATGATCTACCCTAGCAACAACAACCTCGATGTTCCAAAATGAAGACAGGCTTTGGCTTGGAACTATTCTGCTGAAAGCATGGCAAAACAAGGAAAAAATTTTCAATCGTTGAGCTTACAAATCATAGCCTGAGCCAATACTAAAATGCACGATCCTACACATGTTTTGCAAAAGTGTTATCTGCATGATCTGAGTCCAAAGGATTTCCCTTTCGGGAAACCAAAAAGGAAAACGAAAAAGAAGGGGAAAGGAAAATAGGGAAAAATGAGAACAGAAATAAAGTGGGCCAACTGTAACACCAAAAGCAAGATTGAGCTGCATTCATGAAACACTGTTTTTGCCCCCCCCCCCCCATCAGCACTTCCCTTAAGGCCCTAACCCAGCCAACATGCCCAACTGGGCCCCAGCTGGGTTTCAGCTGGGCTACTTGCTGTCAGTTTGTCAGGTGTTCCCACGTGGGGCCCAACTGGGCTAGCCTTTCCCAGCTGAAGCCCAGCTGTGTACCGCTTCAATACCTGAAGTCTAGCTGGGCTTCAGCTGGGAAAGGCTAGCCCACTTGGGCCCCACGTGGGAACACCTGACAAACACGGATGGGCCCCAGCTGGGGCCCAGCAAGTAACCCAGCTGAAACCCAGTTGGGGCCGAGCTGGGCATGTTAGCTGGGAAGGCACCCACAAACTAACACAGCACAACTAGTAAAAAATCGGGAAAGCTGTAGGCTATTGCCCTCCAGGACAGTCAGGTCTGGTTACGCCACTGTGTAGCTCAACTCACTTCCACTTACAAATGAAAGCAGTATTCATGTTAAGTTACATTTGTTTACCAAAGTACAGGGTGGACCCGAC
The DNA here is from genome assembly GCA_037179385.1 of Holothuria scabra. Taxonomy (NCBI): domain Eukaryota; kingdom Metazoa; phylum Echinodermata; class Holothuroidea; order Aspidochirotida; family Holothuriidae; genus Holothuria; species Holothuria scabra. The sequence goes on along the minus strand of CM074200.1, from coordinate 28,669,119 downwards.
TATGACGCTTAGCCTCCTAACACTTACCTATTAAATTACACCTTACATACGAGCACATACGTGTTAAAATTTCGTATTTTGGATACGGCTTATAAAAAAGGCTGCTCGCCTTCACCCTTTTTGTTTATTTTTTTCTTAGGAATCCTTACGATTGCTATCTGTGGAATTCAGTATCTAAGAGGCATTAAGATTTTTAATCAGGATTTCCACATATGTAAGTCCTTTACAAGTGGTGATTAATGAATTCTCTTCGGATTCTTCAATCAAGATCAACTGTGGTAATTTTTTCGTTAAACGTGCTGGTCCTTGCTTCATTTCCACATTAATTACTCAAATATACAAATATTAACCGAAACCTGATGTACCTAAGCCAATCATACCTGATACAAAATAATATAATATTTTTAACAACGTATAGTAACAATGCACAGTGAGTGCAAATTTGAACAAGTTAGAAGCCTATAGGACATACTACAAGGTGCAACTTCCTGTTTTCCATGGCAACGATGGAGCCAGCAAGGGAAAATTAGAACAGGGATGAAGTGATGTAATCCCGTTTCAGATCTCAAAATGTGGAAAGTGTATTTAGTGCTATAGTCATACAGCAAAATGCGTAAATTACGATGATTTTTATTGCTATCATTTTCATCATAGTTTTTTTTTTTACCTGAATCAGAAAGTGTCGGTCACCGTTTCAAGTTTATTCGCATGACAATTCCTACGGTATGTGCAGTAAAATCAGTACAGAAGAAACTTTCGGCCCATTCTTATAGCTTGTTATCGGATAGATATTTAGGTTTCTGGTGCTACCATGTCAGTAGAATATCACAATGGTAACTGGGAAAAAGCCACAACTGAAAAAAAGTGTGGCCCGTATGACTTAATCCATATGATAAGAAGCTGAGCCATTAAACCTCATCTAACTAAATCTATCCACCATGTCCAGTTACTGCTGTACGTGCTATAAAAATTAGCTGGACGTATAGATTTTTGATAGGAAAACGAATTCCGTTTTCAACATAGATTTTTTTATTTCTATATGCACGGCTCATTTTTCATAACTTGCTGCTGTTTTTTCTTTCTTTTTTTAATTAATATTAATTAATATAGCTCAATACGGGATCCTCATGCGCTATTCTGTTGGAAAAGAGCCGATAAGCTCCTTGTCACTCGGGCGAAAACGAGTTGAGATTATTTTCAAAAATATGATTTTCTCAGACAAGCAAGGACGGACTGTTTTTCACAGGTGCGACAAATAGATGGGGTGAATGAACCAACTACTTGTTGCACGTGTAACAAAAAGTCGCGGGTTATGGCCTAAACCCCCACCCTCTCTCTCTCTCTCTAAACTCTCTCTGGATATTGTCGACAAGAATCCCGAAGAAAACAGATATGTTTGATAAAAATGGTGAAACGACATGAATTTTGGAACCTCTTGAAAATGGGAACTTGATTAAATCAATGTAACAAGAGAATATAAATACGTTAAATTACATCTTTAGTTGTTTGATGTAGAAGATCCAAGTGTTTCCCATACTCTCTTCCAATTTCCGTCTTGCGAAACAGAGTTTCATTCCAGTACCACGGATACTGCAACCTCAACATGAAGATATTTCCCATCCTTCAAAAAAATATGAAAACAATTACTAATTATCTTTTATCATTATCATTATTATCATTTTCTAATTAGAGCACACAATATTTATTCCGCGTTGTTTTAACTTCAAATACATGAAATGATACCATGTGTCTATTGAGATACGGTCATCACGTGTAAAAACATAAAACCTGAAGCCAAAAATAGCGAAAAGAAGACGATAAATAGATCGGGGAAAATAGCAGTACTGGCTAAGACTCTATAAGATTGCAAATGTTAATTGAAACATACCTTTGTACTGCGTGTACATAATCGTCTCCTTGTCCTTTCTGTGCTCCAAGTTTAATGCCCATAATGGTCTCTGTGTTACCATACGCAGAAAAGAATAGTTACACATGGTATGACAGGGCACGGAAGGGCCGAAAAAGTCTATTTCTTTCCGTCCATCAAAGACAGAGGAAGTATACATATTATAAAGTATACATATTTTAGAGAATATTCTGACGGTTTACCGTCAGAAGTCGAAAAAGGGCGAAATGTCAACACGTTTAGGGAGAACTATATTTGTCGCCCTGTATACATTTATATTTTATAAACATTTATATTTAAATATCTCTCGAGATAGAAAAGTCCACAAATATACAGATATATGGCAATATGCATATGCTCTTTTTTATCTTGTATGTATTCTAATATTGATATAAATCTGATGTGTTCTACTTTCTATCTTTATGTACTACATAACTATATATTTACATGTCATCTGCACTTGGACTTTGAAGAGGTATTTTAATTTTCTTAATGATTGGAAAAGGTACTTCATTTTCGTAAAGGTAAGTACGTCTTTCAACTAAAAGTAGGATAACTGTGATTTTTGCTTAGTGAAAGAAGAACATTCAAAATTAATGCAATGGAATTTGTTTCCTTACGTATTTCTGTCACATAATCCATACATTCTCCCATAAAAATTGTGCCTTAGTAAAAATTCATACTAAGTATCAAAATCTGTCGATACGGACAAGAGAAGAGTCATTATAATTAATAACGTCATGGAAATAAGTCATTAATTTAAAATTAGTATGAGATTTTACAGCTCAGTTTCTAACCAATTAATTTAAGTCGGGCCAGCCAGGACTTTTTCCAGTTGTGGCTCACTGCCTCGTTTTCCTCCCATTTCCTTTTCTTAGCACCAAGCACAATGACAGTTCAGGTTCAGTTTTTAAAGTCTTCAGAATAATCCATCCAGAAGTTCAACTTTAGATCTCCCAACTGTAAGTCGGATGCTCTAACAGTTGGAGAGAGAAGTTTGTAGCAGCCTACTTTTACGCTCCATGTAATAAGAAATCAAACACATGTAAATTTAGATGACTCCTTTGATTAATGAAAGTGACGTAAAAAATAGTGAAAATTGAAATGTTATGGATCTCACGAGAGATGTGGATTCAATTTGCTATGTTAGCATTCCCTTTGTTCGCAAAGGTATACTTTCTAAAGGTTAAAGAGTCAAAATCTTAAATGAAGATTGCCTACCGTGACCACTCCCTGTTTCGAATTACACACCAGTCTCCGTAAAGTGACATTTTTACTCTTTTAAATTTAAGTAACACTCCAAACAGACTAGGGATTTTCCACTCGTTAAAAGAGTGGTCATGCACTGTTGTCAAAAACTGAGTTTAACTCGCTTTCATTTAGAGAATAGCTGTAGCAGCGGACTCATCCAAACACTCTCAAGTAGGGGAATCAATTTCTGATTTCAAATTACCCTCTAAAATGCCCTCTAGCCCCTCCTCCCTACCCCTCCCCCCTCCTCCCGTCTCCGCCTTCCCGGCCGTATATCTATTTTAAAACTGATTTAGTCGTTCCATGGTGTCATACATGATTAACATTAATTAAACAATAACAATTAACTGATCTCTATCTCATTTCTGACTCCCTTTTTCGAGTTACATACCTCAGGGCAACTCGAAACAGGAAGTGGTCACTTTAGTCAATCTTTAAGGTGGATTTTCACTCTTCCATATACCTCTGCGAACGTAGGAAAGAGAGTCGGTCCACTGTGCCACTTCCATCCCGCTGGGGAATTGCCCTGGGCATAACTAGGCCTCAAAAGTAATCCTTAAGAGCCCATGCCTTCAAAGGAGTTTATCGCATTCCCAAGGGACCTTCTTTACCCAACTGAATCCACCTCGATGTGACTTTCCCCTCTAATTTCAGACAACAATTCCCGACTCTAATGAAGTTGCTCTCAGATCCTTAAAAATTGTCATTTCCGTCCAATTTGCTGGAATTACAACAGGCCATTGGAATCGGATTATGGCTTGACGTATGTTTAGTTTTTGGACTGGCTGAGAGGTAAAAGCCGTCTCTAGTCGAAAACAGCTAAAATTGCGTCCGGTGCATGCAGTGCATGTGATCAATACAAAAACAAAAAGTAAACTAATTATTCTCTGACATTAAGTCGACAGAAAAAGTTTATCGGACACATGTACAAAAAGCGGGTTGTTTTTCAAATAAATATCACTCTGTGGAGAGTGCATTATGTAATGATAGCAATTTTTTCAAATTGGAAATCGTTGTTCGGCCCTAAAGCTTCAAAGGCCAAATCCCCCCCCGTTCCAATTTTCTTTATCTACTAAGCACTTGACCCTCTCCCACAACTGCCTAAAACTCAACTTCACCTCAGGCGCGGATCCAGACATTCCAAAAACGGGGGACTGACCTAAGAGAAAACAGGGGTGTGAGGGAGTTGCACTGCTAATATACCCTATGTTTTAGTGTTTTCGTGGCGAAAAGGGGAGGGATGAGGGCGACCCCCCCCCCCCTCCCTCCGATCCGCGCCTGCACCTGGACTACAGTGTTAACTTAGTTTATTGCTTCAGGCTTAGTGTACAACACACCCTCAGTGCACTATAGTACTCTGCATTTATTTTTTTTTTCTGTCAATCAAAGAGGTGTGAATATTGAGAATTTCCGTTGACTACTACAAAACGTATGATTACGGTGAGAATTGACTGCATTTTAGTGTTTTCTCAGCTTACCACAAAGGATGTCTAGAGAACACAATGGTGTCAATTTAGTAATGTCAAATGGAGCTGCATCAAATAAACTGCACAACGTTTTAGTGAACGTTTGGGCATGGTCGTTGAAAGCAGGAAGGAATTTCAGTAAATTGGAAAAATGGAAAGACGGGGTTAGGAGCTTTCGTCTTTTCATCCATTTCTCGCCTTTGCTGTAGAGATAAAAACAGATGAGTTCATTTTTAAATCTAGCTCCTCAAAAATAAGCAAGCTTTCATACGCTCTAAAAACACATCAGATAGATTTAACCAATATCGCGATCACAGATTAACCGACCTTTCTCTGGTTAAAATGATCAGGAAGTACGGGTCAAAATTAAGATTCTACCTCGCCATTCCACTACACTACGGTATTACGTGAGAAAGCGTGAACGGTTTCGGACCTCAGTGTGAATTGGTTTCGAAGCCAACCACGTATTGTGACGGAGCTCTTCTGCGCGAGCTCCACCGCTAAAGTTCAGTTTTGGACTTAGTGCTGGAGCTTTCTGACTTCAGTTGGTAAGTATGTAATTTTGTACTGTGTTTCAACAGGAACGCACTGTCTATTGGAAGGCGATTTCTAAGCTGAAAGCTGGTACATTGCTTGGCCTTTGTAGCTAGTAATAAAATACAGACTGCTGTATGTATGTAGTCTACTCCAGCATCGTTCACTACCACGTAAGCCTCTTCCTCTGGTACACTCTAAAATCAAAAGAGTGAACCTAGTCACTCTATGATCGAGTGAAAAGTGTAAATTCACTCCGTTAGAGTGATAATTCACTCCAAGGGGGGGTGAAGTTCACTCCAAAAAGAGTGCAATTCACTAGAGGAAGAGGGAAAATTCACTCTTCCACGAGTGCCTGCAATGATCGCTCTTTTTTTAAGAGCGATCACTGTGGGCACTCCATCAAGATTGAAACTTCGCTCGATTTAAGGGAATTTCACTCTTTTTGGAGTGAAGTTCACTCTTTTTGGAAGGAACTTCACTCCTGTTATCACTCTAATGGAGTGAATTTATACTTTTCACTCGATCAAAGAGTGACTAAGTTCACTCTTTTGATTTTAGAGTGTAAGCGTTCTGAATAAACTATTGGTGGTGGTTTTAACTTGGCTCTTGCATTAAATACAACCCACTTGAGAGTGTGCACTTTGGTAAAATTGATGGACTATTTTAAATCTTGGTCAAACTAAAAAATTAACATTTTTGTGGTTCGTGTCAACCAGTCTCCCTCAATGATTACTTTAACCAAGAAACGGTTGGTTAGTCTGTGACCACACTGCTTAAATTTAACAGGGTGTTTTAGGGTGATCATAAAGAGCCCATTTCAACTCATATAAACACCTTTAAAATGTATGCTGTATGCTTAACATTAGGTTGTCGATACGTGCTGATTAATACGTTGAATTGTAAAAATGTCAAACATTTCATAAGATGACCACAATATCGTTGATAGACACCAAACAGTTTTATCTCGTGCTAAGAAGAATACAGTAACTCTATAGGTAACTTACTAAGGAACTAATGTATAGACTACCAAACTTCTTATTTCAAAGCTAAGGAGGAAGCAATATGACGTCCCTTCTTACCTGATAAGTAAGCCATCGCCAAGTCAAGGTAGGAGCAATTGGTAAAATAATCCCTTATTATCGAGAGTAGTGTCACAGAATATCCTCTGTCGAGATATAAAGAGAGTACAGGAGCGGCATTAGAGTGATGTTACTTTGAACATTTTCGTACGAGACGGGGGCAGGAGCCAGACCGCCCCAAACCAAAATCCGCAAAATCTAAAATTCGATCAGGAATGTGGAAATAAATATGGGCTGTCACTTGAAATTTAAAAATTATAACGTTTTTTTAGAAAACTCCTAGGCGTGACCGAGATCTTAAACGGGTTTGCAAGAAACTGTTATTCGTGAACTTTTCTTGACAGTCTTTCATAAAAAATGCGCGAAATGGGCGAATATCCGAATTGTTTCAAACACGCATTTGCCATGAAAATAAAGTATCATATTCAGAGTAACATGTTTGCGAAAAATCAAAGATGAAAAATTGCGACCTATTTTGGATGCAACATAATGCCTAAAATGGCTGATTATTTGAGCACTTTCTAATCTTTGCTCGAAAAACAGAAAACGCTGTGTTTAAAGTAAAATGTTAACTGGCGACCAATTCGGGCCGCTTGTGAAAAAGGGTTTACTTCAGCCTCACTTTATATTGTAGTCTTGCCAAAAAACTGCCCGAAATGGTAAAATATTCGAAGGAAGGGTTGAAAAAGAATTAGGACGCTTTCAATTTGCGAATTTAGCCTATTACACGAAGTTCGAGTTCTGGCCGGGTGGTACCGAAGACTTCAAAAACGGAACCTACTGCCATTGTGCTTGGTGCTCAGCATAAGCAATGGAATAAAACAAGCCAGTGAGCCTCAACTGAAAAACGCCGTGGCCGACTCGATATGAACCAATTGGATGGAAACTGGGCTGGAAAACTCTATGTAACCTATAACCTACATGGGCAGACGGGAGAGTGTTCGGGGGCCCGTTCCACAAAGAGTTATGCACAATCTTAAGTTTGATTCACCATACTTAAGCCAACAGTAAATCATGCTTAAGATCGTGCGTAACCCTTTTTGGAACGAGCCCCAGGTGCAGTTACCCATAGATGTCATGCATCGACGTCACTGCGTTGCTCGTCTTGCTATTTTCCATCCAGGTGTCCATTGTACAACAATTGTTACCAAGGTGCTGGGGTGCGCGAGTACTGGTACCACAACACACGAACACTGCGCATGATCAGTTCCTTCCATCATGCCAAACTGAAACGCGCTGACTTCACGTGCACGTTTTCTCTAGTTTGCAATATCTTCTGCCCCAGGGACAAATTCGGGCAACAATAATGAAAATCGGCTAACTCGTTTTCCAGTACAGTGTAAGTATGTCCTACCTTTAGTCTGCCTGCAAACTCATTTTATGCCCACCTCATAACGTGACATTTTTTATTTTTCAAAAGAAGTTAGAAGTATAAGTATTTGTAGCTGAGGGTTAAGGCAGTCACACAGAGACAATTTCATCAATTCAGTGTCTTTTGAAATTAACCAAGCGTCGCGATAAGGTGAAGAACATTACCATGTTTGCACTTTCGTTTTGTCATTTCCCGCCGAAAAGATACAAGACCATTTCATCCAATGGTAGTGGTGCATTTATTTTCTGATCACTTGAAGCAAGTTGCTGGGTTATTCCATTATTGCAAGGGAAGGTTCAAAATAACAAAATAGCAACTGCCTAGATCCTCCTTATAAACCTAGGAAATGCAATTTCTGACTGTCTGAGGAGCCATTTTTTCAAAAATATTTGTACCTCAACTAATGGTGGCGCTCTGCTTAGCCTATCTTTCGGGCAGAATTACATTTTTCCGGCAAACACCTTATGCCCACCCCACTCCCCCCCCCCCCCCCAACTGTTCCCGTATGCCTTAAAGCTTTAAAGGAAATTTTGACTAAACTGCTAAACAGGAGAATGACAGAATGAATATTGAAAGGGCAAAAGCAGTTTTTTAAAACTTAATCTGAATCAACAGCCAGATCTCTCATTTCTTTCTGTTTTCTCTTCCATGTATCTTCTGTGTTGTTTTATGACTTAAACATTGCACATTCAAGATTACACTAATCCAAATTGGGACGACTGCATTTCTTCTTGAAAAACCAAAGGCAGTCGCCCCAATCTTATTTTGAAACAATAGCTAAATGTCTTTTTATTTTCTCTTCAAAGTATCTTCCGTCATATTTTATGACTTAACTGTTGCGTATCCAAGGTAAACCAAGCAGTTACTTCTAGTAAATTCCACTTCAGAAGAGGAAAAATGTTGTCACATGACTGTCAACCATAGGCGTGCAGGAGCATTTCAGTTTGGGGGCAGAGGATTCTCTGCCCGAAAAATGTAATTCTGCCCGAAAGACTATCTAAGCGGAGCGCCACCATCAGTTGGCGCGGAGCGTACAGAAAATTTTGAAAAATCGCAACCCCTCAGACAGCCGGAAATGGCCTTTCCCAGGCTTATAAGCAGAATCAAAGCCGTCGACATTTTGAACTTTCGTTTGCAATAAAATTCTCACCAAAAATGAGCAAATCTACAAAAAGGTCAGAAAACTCCCAGATGAATGCACCACTACCATTGGATGACTACATTAAGCTAGAATCATTGGAAAATGAGTTTGTTTGCGCGTTCTACAAACTATTTTACGTCATGCAGCATGAGATTATCATCAATATAATTTTAAAAATTGAAAAACTTCAGAAATCCTCGAAAATCCCAAGGCATTGTCATGGAGGGCGATAGACAGACTCTCGGCGCTCCGCGCCACCATGGCTTGGCCCGGAACGCCCAAAATTTTGGCCCAAAACGCCTCCAAGATCGCTGGAAATGGCACTTCCAAGGCTATTTAAGAGTTCCCACAACTCAGGAAGTTGAATCAATACGGTGAGATGTATTACCCTAGAGTTGTGTAATCACAAAGAAAGGAAGGGGAAAGGGCGTTGACAAGGCACTATTCATATATTCTTCCCCGATCCAGTGAGCAATCGGAAACTGAGGTTCGTCCTTAAAAACATTTGAGATGTGAAAAAACATAATATAATGATAAACCGCACCTGGGAATGAAGTGGCGTAGCCAGGATGGGATTTTTTGGGGCCTAGGAAACAAGTGGGGGCCTGGTACCTCCGAAGGTCAGGCATGGCAAGACTTTGTAAGCGGAGCGCCACCATCGGTTGGCGCGGTGCGTACAAGAAAATTTTGGGCTTTAAAACCCCTCCAGATGGCCGGAAACGGCACTTCCCACGTGTTTTAAGCTGGATGAACCCAGCCTACAAATACGAATCTCATGTCTGCGACTTCTCAAATAATGAGAATAAAAAATCAATCTATGAAAAATGGTAATACATACACTTTTTAGGGACCCCAAAACTGGGCACTTCTGATCTGTGGCCTGGGGTGGGACTAAAGGGAAGCGGTATCTCCCTTTCCCTTGGGAAAAATTGTAAACTTCAGAAGGACGTAGATCGCAAATGCGGCAATATTTGAATCTAAGCGGAGCGCCACCATCAGTTGGCGAGGAGCGTAGAAGAAAATTTGGGGCTTTAAATCCCCTCCAGATGGCCGGAAACAGCACATCCCACGTGTTTTAAACTGAATGTACTCAGCCGCAAATGCGGCAATATTTGAATGGATTTCAGCTAACCTACAGCCGCAGTTCCTTACCCTTTAACAGTAAAGTAGTTGTGTCCCCCTGTGAGAAACTTTCTTTGCGTTAGATTTACTAGATGCAAAATGGTGCCATGTTTGGCACAACTTTAAAATGATTATAGGCCTAAGTTTTAGGATTTTTCCTTTTTGGGGAGCATGAAAAATATCAAAATTTTTTTTAGTTTTTTTAGAGATTTTACAGAGACATACATACTCGCAAAGGAACAAGTGCAAAATGGTGCAGTATTTTTCCATCGGTACATTACATATTCAAAATTAAAATACTACGAATAAATCTCTCAAAATAATTGAACCGCAAAGCAGAAGTATGCATCATGTGGGAAACACATGAAATCAGGACTTTGTGCACATTTTACAAATCCCCCGGACGCCAGTGCCAACTAGTAAGAAAAAGGACTTGTCGAAAAAAATCGTCCTATAGTGGCACTTCGCATGGGCAGGAGTGGGGCACGACATAGGCCTAGGACTACTTGTTAAGGATGGAAGGGAAGAATTATCTGAAGGCAGTACCTTACCCTTACCTGCTTACGGCATAGTTTGTGTATGACAAAGTATAGGAATGGTCGTGTAAAAGTGGTCTCCAGTGTACGATTGCCTTATTTTCAGTAAATCAATCAGCCATCCGAAAGGCAGAAAGGGTTTTGACCTAACAAAGTCACATTTAGGTTTGTCGTCGAGACTTTCGTTTCATCTTCTAAGTGAAATGCAATAAACGACAGTGCAGATCACAAACGGTATCTAATTTAGTGAAAATTGGCATTTTGAAGTTATTACTTGATTTCATACGTGCGCACAAAATGTGTTTTACACACATTCATCTTTTCTTTTTTTTTTAAATTTGTACACATTTCATTTATTTACTGTTTTGAAGGAAATACTTCAAATTTTATTTCCGTTCAAAATTTTTATTTTTTTCAATTACTTTATCAGGACGCAAAAAATCTGGGGGGGGGGGCTAGGGCCCCCAGGCCCCACGTGGCTACGCCACTGTGGGAATGTATAAACATTACCCGGTCTTGTATCTTTCCGGGGCAAACTGTAGAACGGAATTAAAAACATGAGTACCGAATGTTTGTGACTGCGTTGCGACTCTTGCCCGAATTCCAGTTCCACTGAATTGATACAACTGCCTTTATGACTCGGCCCGAACTCCCGACTATATATAAATGATTTTTCTACTCACGCCGTTTGAGAAAAACCCGACTTGTCACGTTGCTAGATGTTTTTACATGAACTTATGGGCAGACTTACTTTCAGATTTGTTCACACTAAATTCCGATGAGTGAGCAAACAAGCTACGCTGATTTGTTTACCATTGCCCGAATTTCGGTTCCACAGCACTGCAGTTTAAAAAGTTTCGCACAATTTTAAGAGGATCATTTTGAAAAGTGCAAAATCGTCATCTCATTCATATGCTGCCGAAATACCTCTCGACCAAGTACGTTTCAGCCTTCTGGTGACTATTGGTGATTGTCATTTAGTAATATGGTGCGTCACAAGATAGCTTTTGATTGATTTGTTCGGGCAAAATGTTGGGGACTGTATACATCCTCTCTTCCCTTGTAATCTGGCAATTAAAAATATCCCAGAACTTTTTGCAACTTTTGCCCGAATATTGTGTCATTTCGGGCAAAGGTTTGCGCAAGAATATGAAGTGAGGCTGACGAAAAATTGTTTTTTCATAAGCCCGAATGTGTCGCGAATTTTGGTATCTTTTAGAGTTTTCATGAAAATTGTACCGTGACTGTGATGCTTTTTTGTTATTTTTTCGGCCAAATGTTTGAAGGAATTCGGCGCGCCTAGGAGTTTTCTGTGTAAGTAGAAACAAACCAGGTTTTAAGACTCAATCGGCTGCCTGAATTTTTCCAGATCCCTTGCCCGAATTTTAGGTCTCGAGAAAATTTGGGGGGGAGTCTGTTCCCCCTCCCCCCCCCCCCCGCCTCGTACGCCTATGCTGTCAACAGGCAATCATCTGACGGGATAGTCTCCTACACTATTTCAAGATTGGGTGCATGACTGCTCTTGCCCTCTAAGTAATTATAAGTAACAAATACAAAGAGAACATTAAATCACACTTGAAAGTCTCGAAATTTGAAAAATTTTAAATTTTTGCTCACCTCCATATAATCGGGACCAAAAGCTACCACAACAGGCTGGAAACCGATAAACAGTTTGAAGCAACCGTAAGCTCGGAATTCATTACACCAGTTTTCTAATGCTTGAAAAAAGTCTGTTGGAGGAAAGTTGCAAGTATCAGTAATAACTATGGAATGTTCAGTGGCGCAGAAAACCTCCGTTACGAAGTTTGATTCAATCGTTAATCGTATCCATTAAATCCTGTACTTGTCTGCTTTTATTGAGACCCTTCGAACCAAATGATTATTACTTGAACTGTAGAATCAGTGTGTCTCAAAGTGGGACTGAAGCTTTCCATAGCGAAAAAAGATACCAATTGCAACCGAGAACAAAACAAGCTCAAGGTTGGACTTTACCGACCAATTAAAGCACATTTTAATAGGATATGAATGCCATTACGAATCCCAGTGAGTTAAAGAAATGTAGAAAATCAGAGGTAGAACCAGTAAGATCAAGTAAAAATAAAAACACAAACTTCAACCGGTAACAAACAATAGCCCTAATAGCGATAACAGGCAAAAGTATTGCCAAATCTTCGATTAGGTTTTCAACCCACCAACAGGCTCTTTCATTCGGATTCGTCAAGCGGGGTCAATACTCTTTCCAATTAACCTGTACGACAGCGTCCTTAATTATTTAGAGTTGGAAATGCATTCTATTACACTTGTTGGCAAGCATATAGCATGCAAATTGAAGGTTGGGGCTGGACTTTTTTCGTCCGCATCCTCAATTATTGGTATCTTACATTATTTAAAATACGTTAATACTCCCAAATGATTTTGATACTCAAAGTTTTCTATACGTTCTGTTGATGTTTCGCCTTTCCGCTATACGTTTAGCTGGTCTTGTCAATGAACATCGTAAGGGCTGGTTTTAAGTACACTGAAGCGTGAGTAAAAAGTGAAATTCATGAAGTTTCATTCCCGATTCGGTGCTCTACCAACTAGAGAAAGCCTAGGTAGACTTTGGTCAAGTTCAAAGAAAGCCTCGGTGTAGGGCAGCATGAAACAACAACGATTGAGCATACCCTATAAGAGAGTTAATAGATACTTGCAATAGAAAATTGTGTTTTCAAGTCGATATCTTTTGAATATTCATTCCAACTCGCTTTTCATTAGAGAGAAGGGCTACTTTGAAACAGGGGGTGGCAGAGTAGTAGCTCGCTGCTGGGAAAGGAGACGAAATCGATCTCGATCATAACTGAATTGTGAAACGTTTCCTGAATTAGGATGATTCAATAGCTGCAAAGTAATTTTCCTACCTTAAAGTGCTAAATGTAACAAAGCGAACTTCTCGAGGTAGCGACATGCAGTGGTGTCGTGAGATTTTCGAGAGGGGCACAAAGATATTCCTGTGGGCAATCAGACGCACTCATTTCGCTAGAGTCACGATGAACGCGAGGCCCGAAGGGGTTCGCCTAAGGAACCCTTGTGGGGTACATGGGCAACCAGGCGCGGCGGAACGGAAACAAATGTGGGGGGCTGAGTGCTAGCAGGACTATCGAAGCGGAACGCTCCCATAAGTTGGCGTGGAGCGTACAAGAAAATTTTTTACTTTACAGACCCTCCAGGTGGCCGGAAACGGCACTTCCCGCGTGTTCTATGTTGCATGTATCCAGCCTTAAAATATGGGTCTCATGTTTGCAATTTCTCAACTAAAAAAAAATTCAGCCTATGCCAAATGGTAATACATATCAGATAAATTGAGATGATACAAAAACAATAATTAATTATGCATCCTCTTTCATTCATTCTGTTTGCCGTGTAATTCACTTTCTGCACCCCTTGTTACATTTGTCCACTCATATATGTCAATTACTCAATTATATTTCCCCTAGATCATACCATTTGTCCCCTAAACACCCTCTCCCGTGGTTCCTCCCAAGGATACCACCAACCTAATCTATACCGATCTCAAATCCAGTGGCGTAGCTATGGATTTCGGTCAGAGGGGGCGAAATGGTTTGCAGGGGCTCTTCGAAGGAGTAAATACCCTGAACCTAACCACGATCGGGGCCACAGCTTTTCAGACTTCCCATATGATTTTCCGAACCTGGTAGAAGACTACTTTGCCATTTCTCCTCCGAAAGTTTCTCTATTAAAACATGTTTAAATTGTTTCTCCATGGGCCTCCGCAGAAGAAAATTCCGGTTGGACAAACTCCTTTTAGGCAAAATGCTATAAGGGGAAAGCTCCGCCCCACCATGAGTTGGCGCGGAGCGCAAGAAAATTTTATCCCACAATGTCTCCCAGATCGCAGGAAATGTCATTCCTAAAGCCTGTTTACCGCACATAAGTAGGGAAAACACTGAGTGAACTGTTAAGAAATGTTGATGTTAATTTTTCTTCGTCTTTTTCTTTATGTTTTTTTTTTTTTCAGGTTTTTTATTTTCCAGGGGAGGACAAGTGCCCCCTTGCCCATACCTACGGACGCCCATGTTTCTATCACTCTCTTTCACATTCTAGTATAAAGGCGGTCATTTTATTTTGTGTCTTATTGTTAGGTCTCGATTTAAGATTCTAATGTCATAATGGGCTACTTTGTGAAGATAAAGATAAAAAACCTGTTAGAGCCTAATAGCAAGAAAATCTTACAGGGGAAAAGGTTATGGAAATTAATCACCGTAAAGTGCACATTCTTGGTATCTGGAAATCAAGATAAGTGCACGAAGAAACGTATTTTACATCCTGTGACCACTCTGAAATAGCCATTTATTAAGTACACTGCAAGAAATATCCAAGACAAAAGGTCTGCTTGGCTCTCTCGATACCGAATTCATACTAAATTAAAGTGGCATAAACCTAGGCTTATTAGATGCAATTTTCTGGCTTTTGAGTCACGTAATTACAGAAATAAGCATTTTCATGGGATTATCGTGCAGTGTCAGGAAACACCAAACAATTGCCATTTATCATGAGAATGGTCACTTGAAGAAAAGCAAAATGGCACTGCTCATTAAAACTCTTAAACCATTACCACTATGATGACAGTTTTATTTTATTTTATTTTAACCTAAATGTTCTCTTCAAATAATTTGGAAAAATGTTGTGGAAGCTATTTTTAGACTATTTTTATTGTCTATGTTAACAAATTTCCGCGACAATAAGAGGTCTATTTGCGCTTCAGTTATTGTTGCGCCCTTTGCAACATCTGTTGTTGACAGGGAGGGTTAATTTAATGACAGTCTGTTTATTTTGTTAGCTAATAAATCAGGCTTGGTGTGGAAGCAATGAACTTAGCACACCGACAGCATTCATTAGTGCGTATAAAGCATAAAGATACGTCTCGGCAAAAACCTATCCCTATATTACAGAAGATGACCCTTTTCATCAGAATAAAGCACAGATAGTACAGTTACTGGTGGCTGTTTGGGCGTTTTGGTATCTGGGCCTTTAAACAACCCAATTAAATTATGTCTTTTGCCAAAGATGGTGCAAGAGTTAAGTATGTTAAAAACCTAAAAAGGGAACCGACAGACGTTTTTAGTCCGTCGGGGGGGGGGAGCGACCGCCCCTGACCATATGGCAGCTCCGCCACTGCTCAAATCCCAAACGTACTATAGACTTGTGTACTGACGGTAGTAGAATACGTTGTTCAACCTCGAGAAAAAACGATCAGTAAAACAAGATTACGCAATAACAGACCATACTGCTTCGACTTTTCGAGAACCTCGGACATTGGGTTGGGGGATGATAAAGAGGCTTTAGCGTGTCCAGTATCTTTTTCATCCACAGCATTCCCGGTACGCTAGTAGAATACGTTGTTCAACCTCGAGAAAAAACGATCAGTAAAACAAGATTACGCAATAACAGACCATACTGCTTCGACTTTTCGAGGACCTCGGAGATTGGGTTGGGGGATGATAAAGAGGCTTTAGCGTGTCCAGTATCTTTTTCATCGACAGCATTCCCCTAAAATTATTAGTAGGCCTATATTGTGCATTAGACTGATGGAAAATATGCTCACAACTCACTTCAATATTCTCCCCGCCCCGTCACCACTTCTTGAAGCGCACCTTACAAATATTGGGGGGAGGGGGCTAAACATGCTTTTAGCCCCTTCACTTTTTTCATTGGGGGGATAAACCCCCAAAGCCCCTCCCCCCGGTTCCGCCGCCACTGTGGGCAACGCACCAGGGGTTCAGGTGGAAGCTCCTGAAGCTCCTAGGTTTTAGGGTATTCGCGAGACATAAAAATTGTCATGTAAAGGTCTAAGCTTCTCACCCAAAACAGATCCAATCCACCAAAACTACTTACTAAAGCTCCCACAACTATCTAAAATTCATCCTCTTCCAGATGCAATCTCAGTGCAATGCTTCGCTGTGAATGTGCAAGACCCTTTGAATGTGTAATCAAAAAACTCTTCACACAGTACATGTTGTGTGTATAACATGAGCTTTTTGGCACTCTGCATTTTTTAAGCTGCTGTCAATCAAGGAGCTGTGGACTCCTACAAAAATTGTAGTTTGGTGTGAGGGGATATGCCTTACCAAATTGATTTATTAGCGAGCACTACTACATCTGAAATTGCACTTTGCCGCACCCGGAAAAATTTAATTTTTTGAGATGAATAGATCCCTTCATTTTTACGAGGATTTTTCGCCCCAGTCCCCACTTCCTACGTTTTTGTTTAGAGGACGCTTAGGGACACAAAGTTTTTATTGGAACATGTTCTTCCTGCCCCCCACCCCACCCCCCACCCCCATTTGCGATGCCACTGGTTGCAGGCGATAGCAAGTTAAGGGCGTGAAGCAAGAGCCGAGAGCTCTCAGGTGCAATTGAGAACCCGAACTTAGAGCTATCATTCTTTCTTCGAGGGAACATTTTACCCTGATTGTCGAGACATCCCAAGGTTTATGGGTTTGTTTTGCAAAAGAATGTGACATTTAATAAACTTGAAGTTCAAGGTCAGGTTGTAAAACAACACTTTTAAAAACACAAGTGCGGATTTACGGGGACCGCGTGTTGGTCTAAAGGTAGGATTCCATAAGTACGGATGCGGATACGGAATGCGGTTGCGGCGTCCGGATGCGGTGTGCGGATGCAGACGGTTTTGATTCCATCAATGCGAATACGGATCCGATGCAGATCCGGACGTAAAGCGTGGGTGATTTTATAAACGAGAAATAAAAGTAATAATGAGAGAGGACAATTTCCGCGTGAAATGGTATTAAACAGGGTTCAACGTTCCAATTAAAGGGCCAAACGATGCATTTAGTGAAGCTTGAGAACACTGAGGTAACAATCATCTGTGATAGGGCCTATAAGGATAGACATCACGTAGTTCTAGCACATGCCGCAGATAATTGGACCTTCAGCCACCACATATTAAATGCAATACGTGGAAATATTGTCTTGGAGGCTGCTGGACTGGTGCTAGGATCAGACCCTAATAAAACCACTTGGAAATTTTCTGGTTACCAAGCTGACTTATTTAATAAGCAACGTTGTTTGCCAGTTTGCAGAGATAGCAAAAGGTTCTAATTGGTAAAAAGGAGTTGTCTGGTTTTTCCTTCAATTGTTCAAAGATATTGTACAACCTTTGACCTCAATTGGTATTGAAATTTGACGCAACACAGCTGAGGGGTATACCTTGTACTTAGCCAAGGCATGCAGTAACCCTTTTATTTCGGGCGATATTCCGAAATCCATTTTTATATAACCTTCAAAGTGCGTTGCTGTGTAGAAAGTTCAGTGTCGGTACCCGCGGCTGCTCCCTCAAAGGCCTTTTCCAGAGACAAATTCAAACTTTTCTCCTTTATCAGATGAAAACTGCATCTCAATTGCATAAAGCAAAGTTATTTTCAAAGTACTGCAAATTTGGGGGGAATTAGTCCATTATGGGAAATCTGCGATGTCATCATGGCACATTAATTTCACATTGCATTCAATTTATTTATGCTTTTGATGCCTATACAGAGATAATTACAACTTTGTTAGCTATTCCCAACATATGCTAGAGCTACAGTTAAAGGTATCTAACATTCCAAGAGTATCAAATTTCAAGGAGAAACAGGAGATTTAATTATAAAGAAAAACAAAGGGAATCTGACACAATATACCCACATTAAAATAACTCCCTGTTGCTATGTTGAAAGGTGAAGGTATTTTTTTTAACAAATAACCAGTAAAGTGAAACATTTTGAGTAAGGAAAATGGTATTGCGACAGGGCTTGGAGGACATGGTGTTGGGTTTTGTCTTTTTGCAAGACTTAAATGAAAAAACACTGAAATATGCTTTTAAGTCACACTTCAAACAAATTGAAACACTTGGTCATGATACTTGTTATGAATTTGATCAAAGTTGTGAATATTTTAACTCTCCCAACAGTTTCCAGCGTTTTTACTAAAGGGCTAGCGCAGTCATCCCAAATTTATAGTGAATTATTAACAGACCATTCTCACTATAAATTCTTGTTTTTCTTTATCCAAGTAAACCCTTATCATTCATTTTATTTTAGAACTTCAATATTGCAAATACAATGCAAACAATGAGTCTCTCCTTATAAATATCCAAATTCAAAGAAAAAAATATTGCCACATGATTCTTAAGATTTATGAAATAGGTAACACTACTAGACTAACTTAAGTTAAGATAAATTCACTTGACCTTTACGCTGTCAGTAGTCATAGTGAAATAGTCATGTGATAATTTACAAGTTTAAAGGAATGACTAGGGGAATGACAACTGCTAAGGTAGAGACATATGATAACATTGAGAGAGAATTTTATTGACTTATTTGTATAGAACGATAAAAAAAAAAAACAGAGAAACAGTTTCAAAATGCTGCAAAGTTGATAATACGTGTTACGTCACAGTACTGAACTGTTACATATAGACTGTCATTGCAAATATAAAACAAAACTATTAAGAAGTGCATCATTTGATTAAAATGGGCAGCTCTTGGGAACATTATTGTCTATTATAATAGCAAGTCCAAAGTCCAAAAGCAACATCTCGGGTTCATGACCATCCACATAACATTAGGTGTGGGAAGGAGGTCTTAGAACAGTAAGAGAATTTGAGAAAATTTATATATTTCTACAAGGAACAAGGGGATAGAAAGACAAAGTGAATTGACACAAACAATGCAGTCACCTCAACTTATTTTCAACAACCACAACAGAGGTGAATTTCAAGGGGAAATGCAGTAACCTGAACTTAAATATGTAAAGTAGACTCTCCTGTCCTGTTTTATGATTGGTGATTGAGAGTGATTTGAGAATGTTTCTTCCTCTCAAATTAGGAAATTACTAGGAGTTACTGCTAAATTTACCTTGAATATACAGTAATGAAGTCCTGAAAGGAAAATTGTGAGATATATCTGTTGCTCCAAATTAAGTTTGGGTGACTGCTCTTGCCATTTAAGTTTAATGTTTTGAAGATCACGAGGCTAAATGGCTCATCCAGGACCTTATACTACAGTCGGTGGGCATCTCTTTGTGTTTCCAATTGTACACAAAAGAAGAAGAAGAATTGATCTTATTATTCTGAGCTTTTCTGGGTTGCATCCAGTTTGAAATTAAACAAAACTGTATGAGCCAATGTTCTCATGAATTGTTTGGTGAAGCGCTACCACACTTTAATCATTTAATATAAACTATTTAGCCAATGGGCTAGGTGGAGTGTAATACCCAGTCCCTTTACACACTTGCACCAGAAATAGAATGATTTGACTTGATTGATGACTCACTAACATCATTCAAAACAGTATGGAGCATTGTATATCCAATCATAAATTCGTTAAATGGTACGATGCTTAATATGTGTAAAGTAAAACCATGGTTCGTTACTGCATACCCTCCAAATGGGTCATCTCAAAGTTTCGTATCCACATGTTGTGGCGTAACTGGATTGAATGTGAATCAAGGAATAAACACTGTTCAGCAGAAGTGCTGTCTCGTCACATTAGGGCACATTAGGAACCAAAGCATTCAATATATCCTTACATCATTTTAGGCTAATGTAGCAAAAGGAAAAATCATTAAATGTCATTGTGACATCAGACATATAAATGTCTTCCAGTTAGTTACTTGGTTAATGTTCCTAGTTAGTTCAACAAGAATTTGTGTTAGTGTTACTTGGATTTGCTTAACTTCAACCGGAATTTCATGGAAAATTTAACTAGAAGTTATGTTGGAGTAAGCAGAACAGTAATCCTGGTTAAATTCAATCCCAGTGTTTTATGAGTGTACTAAAAATGCAACAATCGTTGGGCCAGTTCTTTATCAATTGATGCCTTTCCTGGGAATTGCAGAATGCTGCTTCAAACTTGTTTGTCTCCAAGTCATCTTCTCCAGATGGCCTACTAATATCTAATTTCTTTTCTTGCTAGATGCAGGTGTGAAATTTTGAGTCCTCCTCTAGGTGAAAAGATTTGAATAGCATGATGGTAATGACCTTGAAGGCTGGCTGATTTTCGTCCCTGTTTGTTTATTTTTGTTTATTTGTTTATTTTTTTCAACTGTACTACATGCAAACGTACATTCATTATCATTATTATTATGATACAATACGAAATAATATTTACAAGAAACGTGAGTATGAAGACAGTAGAAAAGGAACCAGATGAAGCTTGCAAGCTTTTCTAGTCTGGCCCTAATAACTGAGATGTTCTTAATTGCTTACACAACTAGAATATATAAATACGAATATGACTCCTATAACATTTACATGATTGTATACAAAGAATTGCTGCTAGTTTGATGCTTACTTTTAGCCAGATTTTTAATTATTTATTTATTTGATTATTTATTTATTTAATTATTTTTTTTTGCCAGATAAAATTAATTATCCACATACAATAACAAGAAGGATTTCTTTAAGTACTTCTTGAATAGATTAAGGTTAGGGGCATTTCTTATGCTAATGTCAAGAGAGTTCCAGAGAGATACCCCGCTACTTCTCACGTGAGAGTGCGCAAACATTGTCCTAGTATATGGCTGGAGAAGATTATCTCTTCTTCTTGTTGGATAGTTGTGATGACAAATATTAAGGATGAAAAAGGAATGGAAATCAGGAGGGAGTTGACCGCTGTTGTGCCTATACAAAAGAATGCCTAACTGGTAATTGTAGTGGTCCTTTAGAATATTATAATGGTGAAAAAGTGGAAGAGAATGAGTGTATGGTGAAGCTTTTGAGATAGTTCGTACAGCCCTCTTTTGAAGAATAAAAAGCTTGTCTGTATATGTTGGCAAGGCATTACCCCATAATAAAATACTATAAGTAAGGTGTGGTAAAATTAATGCATTATAGATAGTTAACAAGGAACAACTAGGAATATAATGTTTTAGTCTATTCATAACACCGACGATTTTAGAAACGGATTTAGTAACGTTATGAATGTGATCCTGCCATGTAAGTTTATTATCAATTGTAACCCCTAAGAACTTAGTAGAATTTTCACTACTTATGATGGTGTTCTTAAAATTTATAGTAAAACGTGCAGTGTCACCTTTCATATTATTAAAAACCAATAATTTAGTTTTACTTATATTTAAAGATGTGGGGATGTTAAAAGTTAAATCATCATTCAGCAGTCAAGTGTGTATAATTGAATACAAAACTAAAAGTCAAAGTTATTAAATATGTAGATTTAAGACATACTTAAAGCTAAACAACACATTTTGCTCTGCAAATGAAACGAAAAAACAAGTATAACCCCTATCTATAAAAAAGTTTTATTGATGATATTTAGGTCTCATCAAAAAGATTATTTCCCTTTTTCCCCCTTTTATAAGAGGACAATAGGCCTTACTCATTGTCACCACAAGGTCAGGAATGTAACAGCTCAACAGACTGCTCTAACATGACATACTTTACAAACACATATCGATTGGATTTCCTTCATACAAAAAATTATCAGGCAGATGAATACTGAAGTAGTGGGTTAACATAGCTTTTAAAAGAGTTAAAATATTTTGCAAGAAAAGTGGGGATAAACATCATGATGATATATGTGGGTAATAAAAATTTGTGTCTCTTTTTATTTTTGGGGGGGAGGGGCTGAAGGGGAGAGGATGAGGTTGTGGGTAAGTTCCACAGGGGTGTGGGTAAATCTCACAGTGCCCATTCCTGCTTTGGCCTGGTGAATAGCTGAATAGGAAGGTCTAATCTTATACATTTTCTAGGTGCGACCTTGAATGTGCAACAAACTTACTTTTTATGACAACAGCATTAGAAGATGTCTTCTACTGAAAGGTGTGATGTCTCTGTTGAAGATGAGTGATGCAGAGGTCTTCATCTAAATATCGGTACCACAGGTACTGTACATGATGATGTCGGCAGTCAGGGAGTTTCCGTAACTGCTAATACCTGAATCTCATGACAAACACTGAAACTCCACTTTCAGTTTGATGAAATGTACCGACACAGCCTTTCTAATATTGTACCTGATGGGGAAACATGAGAAGTACAGACTACAGTCACAGTTTGGGAATACATACATGTATTGATCTTGCCTAATGCAACGCACCTTAGTACTAACAAAGACTGAGGGCAGTGTGGGACTTTGGGAGCTTCTAGGAGAGGACATACAAGATTGCCCTTGCAGAATGAACAAGTGATCAAAGAGGATTACAAAAAGTTGTTGTCATACCTGTATCTTTAGTTAGTTAGGAAATGTATCAGTCCAATTACATTCCAAATACATTAAAAATCATTATTAATTATTCATTCTGTCTAAAAAAAAGCTAAGCAACAGCAGTATCGCTTCAAATATGAATAATGCTGGAGATGCTGAAGTTGACCAATTCGACCTTTTTGAAAGTTTTGGCAAAAAAAATTCTTGTACACAAATTTTACTTACTTGTTCTGTAACACTGTGAAGGTCAGAACTACTGAGAACCTCATTTTTGAAGAAAGATGTACTGCCTCATCTTCTTATTTTACAAATGTTGATATTAAGTTATAAAAAAAGACTTTCTGTAAAAAGGTGCAGAAATTTTTGTCAAGTTTCAACCCAAACCAAAGCACTGCCTTGCTATTATACCTACTAACCATTCCAATTCCATTTCTTGGAGCTTGGCTGATGAGTGTAAACTCTTGAGACTTTTCCTTTGAACTATTTGATAACCAGGATAAGTCATCAGCCATCCAGGTATGGAGCACTGATGGTGAAATCATTGTTATACTTCACAGATAGTCCCTGAAAAATAATAAAAAATCAGGTAAATTATAGGCTATACATTTGACCCTACAAAGGTTGATACCAATTAATTCAAAGACAAACATGATAGGCAAATAAAAACAGGAAATCTGACTGTGCTGGAACGCTTTGAAAAGTAAATGTATTTAACAAAAATAACCTATCTTTAAAATGATACATATTTAAGTAAGCTAAGCCAGGTTTTGGCTACATTAATCAGAGTGCATGGTCTGGAATATTCTTCTTTCATATCACACCCTAGTAAAAACCACCAGAAAATATCTCTAAAATCAACGTCACACTCATTCAGAGCATATTCACTTGTTTTGATGGTAATTTTTAATTGCATCAGGCAAAAGGGTAAACAGCCCTGATGGCTCACACTAGACTTTAAGTGCTCTCATTAAGTGACAAATTTTCTGCGGTAGTTAACCTGTATACATTGCACCTATCGATTGCGTCTCTGTGAATTCTGTTAGGAGTAACAAAACACTTAAGTATTTGAAGCAGTCCATCTGTTATACAATTGACTCAACATTGCATGGGATTTTCCGCACGTTTCCTGTACTGACGATCCATAAAAGAAGCCAAGCAGGGAGTTGTGCCTGACAACTCCCTGCACCACCTAGACCTAGGTTGCATCAATGCAACAAATGTAGAACTTTGACCCAACCCTGCACCACAACTTGGATGAAAGACACAGATTTATCTCTCCATGGCAGTAGGAGGCCGGTCCTGTTCAGTTAAGGGCTGAGTTTAACTTCATGTTTGTACCCTCTGCCTAAGCAGGCTAGGCAGATCTAGGCTAGAATAGGGCTAGCTTATAGAATATACATAGGCCTAGCCTAGCTATATCGTGAACTTGAAGATGATCAGGATTACATTATAGGCCTAGGTGTTGGCCTATGCTACACAAAACTGACGTTACCTAGGCACAGGCTACTCATTCTTATCTGCAAATGAATCCAGCTCTTAGCCCTTGACCAAAATCGTTGTAGCTAGTTTATTCATCCGACTCCCTTAGTCCTAGTTCAACAGCACAGGATTGCCTGGTCTGGCTTTGTACTGCCTTTGAAAAAAAGAAGATCTGATGGGACCTTCAGTTGACACTGGGCTGGGGCTAGTAGACGTTTTAGACTCGATGAAAAGCCCTTTCCCTCATTTTTAGTCTACGGCAGTGGTAGTGACTGATACCAATTTAGAGTCAGCCAAGTGAAAACATTGTGTTACATGCAATGCTGGCTATGTTTTTTAGGCCTAACGTTAAGTAGGGTACGCAGTATAAAAAAGTAATGACTGACTCAAAATCAAAGACGATCAACTCAGGTACCGACCATTGCTAGTTTTGGAAGTTGGAAAACTGTACGTGGCCAGCTTACTTCAACTTTGTTTACTCCGCACTAACGTTAGACATAGGCTAGGCCTAGTAAGTTCTAAAGGCTACTCTTTAAGCGAAGTAAAAAGCCCTGTTCATGGACTAGGACTAAGGTAGTATTCCGACTCACAGTGAAGGTTACAGCCTATACTGTGCACAGGTACAACGTTAGGCCTAACGTTACGAAAAGTGCACGCTTTACCTATAGGCTTAACATACTCTGTTTAGTTCCTCGCTGTGTCCATCACATTTACAGCACTCTGCCACATTTTGGTATAACTTTTCTATATTTGTATGGCCCAAAAAGCTCCCATCATAGAAGAAGAATGATCCATAACCAAGCTTACATATTAAATTTATTCTCGATCCAGTCAAATACGTGTTTTCGTCGCTGGATTGTGAGAGAACTGCATGGCTGAGGTGGTCGCAAGTTTACGATTGTCTTTATCATGAAGTCATTTCAACTGTTTACCGCATCCGATTTGCCGTACCAATCGCTACATGGTGCGGTCGAGTTTACCGCATGCGTTTCCGGATCCGACAACGTATCCGCATCCTACTGATGGAATCAAGCTCGTTGAAACCATGTGTGAGCGATTTTTGCCGTATCCGTATCCGCATACGCATCCGTACATATGGAATCCTACCTTAACGGTAAGAGAATCTGCTTCTCACGCGAAAGGCCTGGGTTCTATTCCCAGGTTGAGACACCTCCTGTCGTTGTGCGTGATGCGAATTTAAGATGTTCTCTGTATACTTGTACTTTCAAATTGTTTAGTGTGTAGAGACGTCAACTGGTCAACGGGTAAAGGGCATGATTATATATTAAGCCTTACATTTTTGTTTTAAATAGTCAGGTTGGCTCTTTTACTTTTTACACTTTTTACAAGGTTGAGAGTTATATTAAACAAAGACATAGGCCTAATTAACAACACAGGCTTAACATCGGTGAAAGCCAAAGATACACGCCGTGCCATGGATTGGCTATGAGTTACGGTTTTACCGCTCTACTCATAACCCCAGGGTTTAATCTAGCTGCGGTTACAGCCTTGTCCCAGTTGTAGCACAATGGATCCTTATCCCTACTCCTTCACTTTCGTATCTACATCTTTAGCTTCAATAAGAAAATATTTTCAAAGTTTATTACAACATCATGAGCCCACAAATTGCTAATAAGTCGCGGCATCACTAGAATGCAATTTCGTACTTTTTAATGCGACACGGCCCTGAAGAACCGCCTTTATCGTCATAAAGCGGACATTTATCTCCAGTTTTTCGAATATAAACTTGTCCACACCTTGATGGGAGGACGTAATATGTTTTCGTATAAGGCCATTTGTATGGTCTACATAAATAATCACAGTTAGAAGTTGAACTTAACAAAGATTTTCAGGTTTCTTTGCTATATTTCTTCAGATTTCTAAAATATCTTGGAACTTTATTCTGTTTACACCGGAACATTTAGAGGCTGTGTAATCTTGGTGAAACATCATTTATAATGGCTATTGTAAATCGTAAATACGATTCTGTACACGTAGCCCGAGAGGCTACGTAAATATCCAAAACGCCAAGTGTAGGCCTACAGTGTTTCACACTGACTGAGAAAACATACACAGCTGCTTACAAGATCAAAATATGCGCAGCGCATATCAATATTTAAACGAGAAAACAACAGCTGCACGTAACTTAGCTTGTATGTAGACTTTGACAAAAAAGGACGCGCTCTTGAGCGCCTGCTCAGGCTTTCATAAACCTGCGTTCTGTTTTGTTAGGGACGCGCACGCGTGCACGCACAAACGTTATCCAATCATATCTGGTTGTGGCAGCGCATCTATGCGCTGCACATAACCCGATTCCGTTAGTGCGCTCAATAAAAGTACTTGTGATGTATTTAAAAAGGGCGCGTTTTATTCCTTTAGGTTTTAAAACGCGTTACGGCGTACGCTCGGGCTAATTCTGTGCACTTCATCCGCATGTAAGCCATATAGCAAACTGTTAGAAAAAGTGCAAACAAGGAAGAAACGACTGGTTGGTCGAGACACTGCAAATTGGTGCTTTAGTATGGCCTCCATGGTCGGACGTTCTGTCATTTTGACCTTGGACTCCAGTCAATAAATACTCTTAATTTGTCATTGACCGAAACAAATCAACACAGACAAATACAGATAGCTACTTTGTTTACCAGTCGAATACGCGCAATTAGTCTGCTACACATGCAGGCGAATTCTTATGCGTGCGGCCACATGTTCCATTGTTTTCCCCCAAGTATGACGCCAGTATGTCGTCAATACACAAGGTCTATTAAGGTGCGTTCACATATAACGGCAGCGGCAACGGCAACGGTGACGGCAACAGCAACAGCAATCTGGCATAGTTGTTCACATATGACGGCAAAAATTATTGCCGCATACGGTGACAATTTTACCGGAAGGTGTAGACTGGATTTGAACCTGACAAATTTGCTCCATTATCTGATTATCAAACATGGAAGACATTGATGAAGAGCTATTTTTTATGGGGAAGTTTAAGCCAAAATTTAATTTTCATATGTGAAAGATGAAAACGTCCACACAGAGTGGTGAAAGTTTCATTCAAATCGGACATGTCTTTCTTGAGATATCAGTAAATGAAGTCAGTGGATTTGTGTTCAAAAGTGAGTCTGAGGGCAGCAGAACTTATATCACTCCCTCACATTGACAAGGAATGCTTTGTTTCCCTTTGTTTTATCAGACTGTTGTGTTGACCTTGAAGCTAATAGGAGTATGATCTCCCTGTGGGGATGCAAATTTTGTAAAATTCTCATACCACTGATGCAATCACATTTTAACAATATGGGATTGTTGTAGAGAAAATCCATGAGAAAGTTTAAAGAAAAACAAAAGACTGCCCAATAATATGGGGATGCGATGTCATATGTGCTTGCTTCAAGTTCACTATTTGTTGAAAATGTGAAAACTTTATCTGCTCATATCTTGAAAACCACACATCGGATTTCAATGCAAATTTCACCAAAATGCTAAGAATAAACACCTTTCTAACATACTAAATCCTGTTGTGACTTTAAACCCTTCTTTTAATGGCAATATCGTATCAAATAGATAAGAAGAAACTGCGGAAGAGGAAAAGATGGTTACGGCAGAATAAATAAATTTGACAGCAAGAGTCTAAAAAGAACTTTAGTCAAATACTTTCGTGACAGTGTTATCAGAAATGTAGGTGTTCCTCTCCCCTTCCCTCCTGGAAAACGTCTAGCTAAGCCACTGTCGCACTGTTGCAGAGGGCATAGATATACTTATTTGTCTATTATAGCATGGCTGGCAAAAAAAAAACGAATAATGCCACCTTTTTCAGTGCGCAGTTTCATTTGAAACAGAATGAGGTACGACATTTATTTTTTTTTATTAAAAAAATCTTTTTTTGCTCGTAGAAAAAGCGAGAAAACAGAATCAAAAGAGTTTTGGTCAATGGCGTAGGGTGAGGTCCATAGTCCAAAACTGCCCCCATCCCACACATACACACCGTCACCACTTTCATATTTCTTCCTATATGCCCCCGTTACTGCATTATATGCTAGTCGAAGTTAGAAGTGAGGTATGGTCAGGCAAAACAGGCCTACGTTTAAAAAAATGAGCGACCCATATGTTCCTTCAATAAACATTGCAATGCAATATAGGTCGGTACTCAAGAGAAATTAATTTATAGCATAATCAGGTATTTTTTTCTTCAAGTATGGCAAACGTTATGATTGATGGCATATTGTTATAATACTACTAACAATGCCTGCCATCAACGTAAATGATATGAATAGTTACCATTGAATTGGAGATTTCCCATTTCCTTTCCTATTTTTCTCACATGTTATATAATTTTACTTGATCATGGTAATCAGATTTTGTCGCATCGTTTATCAATGATTCTTTTTGAACAAGAATGACCAATTTTTCTATAATCTGGTCAGATAAGTCAGATCTTCGGGGCATCTTGTAGTTGTAGGCATTCAAATAATATGTGCACTGTTTTTGGCGGGATATTACAGAACGTCCCTGCCCCCCCCCCCCCCGGGCCGTACCGTTGGATCCAGCTGGGCAGACAGGCAGGTGCTTGCGCACTTTGAAGTTGGTAGATTTTTTGCCGTACGGCAAATGGCGTTGAATCGCTCCATGTGCGATTATTTTTTTGCCGGACGCATTTTTACCGGATTGCCGCATTGCCGTTGCCCTAGTGTGAACAGTCTTTCACTTTCTATTATATGGGATATTTTTGCCGTTGTCGTTGCCGTTGCCGCTGCCGTTGCCGTTGCCGGACAAGTGTGAACGTACCTTTATTCTTATTTCTTATTATGTAGAATTGTTGAAGAGGACTTACAGGTTTTAGAAGAAACGAAGTTATTTTGTGTTGATTTCTGATGAGTGAAAAGTTGTTTTGATTTTTTTCCAAGAAAATTTCTCACAGATGCAAGAATACAAAAAATCTTGACTACAATGTAACCAATTACGACGCCAGGCCGTTATCGCGGGTCAAACTTCCGGCCCTATATTTTTTGTTAGTTTTAAAGGACCAATACTCAGCCTCACCCCAAACTACCATTCTCGTAGGAAAGTTAACCGAAACTCTCAATTGGCTCAGCTCTTTGATTGACAGCTAATCCAAACAATGCAGACTACCAAAGCGTATATAACACAGCATGAACTGTACTGAGAGTGCTTTGATTATACACATTGAGCCTTTTTATACTGTACTCAAACTGAAGCAATAAAATGAGATTGTGTCTGGATGAGGATGAGTTTTAGACAATTGTGGGAGGGACTTTAGTAAGAAGGTTAGGAGAATTGGTACTGTTTCGGGTGAGACAATTGGGAGTTTAAAGGTAAAGAGCAATCCCCCCAAACTTACTTTGAAGAAAAAGCTAAATAACACAATTTTCATCTTATTTCTCTTCAAAGTATTTTTCATTACATTTTATGACTTTACTATTGCATATTCAAGGTAAACCAAGCAGTTTTTTTTCTGGTAAATTTTACATTTGAAGAGAAAAAAACATTGTCACATGACTCCCAACAGCCAATCATGAGACTGGACAATCTACTTCACTTCTTCAATTTGGGAGGACTGCTCCTGCCCTTTAAGTCAATGTGCATGGTCAAACGTGGTGCAGAAATAAAGTTGTGAAAAAATAGTTTAAAAAGTCTGATTGCCGCTTTAAATACAAACGTTGAACGAACGTTGTCAGATCTTGGTGGTATTGATGTTTTCGTTTCATTTTGCTGTGAATGTTTTTTCTCTCTCCCCCACCCCTTCTCTCAAATTCAAATCGGAGAAATCAGACAGTGGCGTAGCCAGGATGGGATTTTTTGGGGGGCCTAGGTAACAAGTGGGGGGGGGCTGGTACCTCCGAGGGTCAGGCACGGCAAGACTATCTAAGCGGAGCGCCACCATGGATTGGCGCGCAGCGTACAAGAAAATTTTGGGCTTTAAACCCCTCCAGATGGCCGGAAACGGCACTTCCCATGTCTTTTAAGCTGGATGTACCCAGCCTTGAAATACGAATCTCATGTCTGCGATGTCTCAATAATGAGAATAAAAAATCAATCTATGAAAAATGGCAATACATACACTTTTTAGGGACCCAAAACTGGGCACTTCTGATCTGTGGCCTGGGGAATGAGACTAAAGGGAGCCTGTATCTCCCTTTCCCTTGGGAAAAATTGTAAACTTCAGAAGCACGTAGATCGCAAATGCGGCAATATTTGAATCTAAGCGGAGCGCCACTATCAGTTGGCGCGGAGCGTACAAGAAAATTTGGGGCTTTAAAACACCTCCAGATGGCCGGAAACGGCACTTCCCACGTGTTTTAAACTGGATGTACCCAGCCGCAAATGCGGCCATATTTGAATGGATTTCAGCTTACCTAAGGCAGTACCTCACCCTTTGACAGGAAAACCAAAAGTAGTTGTGTCCCCTTCTGAGAAACTTTCTTTGCGTTAGATTTCCTAGATGCAAAATGGTGCTATGTTTGGCAAAACGTTGAACTGATTATAGGCCTGAGTTTTCGGATTTTCCCTTTTTGGGGAGCATGAAAAATATAAAAATATTTTTACTTTTTGTAGAGATTTTACAAGAGACATAAATACTACCAAAGAAATAATGTGCAAAATCGTGCAGTATTTGTTCATCGGTACATTACGTAGTCAAAATTAAAATACTACGAATAAATCCCTCAAAATAATTGAACCTCAAAGCAGAAGTATGAATCATGTGGGAAACACATGAAATCCGGACCTTGTGGACATTTTACAAATCCCCCGAACGTCAGTGCCAACTAGTAAAAAGAGGACTTGTCGATGGCACTTGTCATGGGCAAGAGTGAGGCACGACATAGGCCTACTTGTTAAGGATGGAAGGGAAGAATTATCCGAAGGCAGTACCTTGTCTGCTTACGGCATATTTTGTGTATAATAAAGTATAGGAATGGTCGTGTAAGAGTGGTCTCCGGTGTACGATTGCCTTATTTTCAGTAAATCAATCAGCCATCCGAAAGGCAGAAAGGGTCTTAACCTAACAAAGTCACATTAAAGTTTGTCATCGAGACTTTCGTTTCATCTTCGAAGTGAAATGCAATAAACGACAGTGCAGATCACAAACGGTAGGCCTATCTAATTTAGTGAAAGTAGGCATTTTAAAATTATTGCTTGATTTCATACGTGCGGACAAAATGTGTTTTACACACATTCATCCATGATTTTTTTTTTTTTTTTTTTAATTTTTGCACATTTTTTTATTTTAATTTTTTTCAATTACTCTACCAGGACGCAAAAAATCTGGGGGAGCCTGGAGAAAATCTGGGGGGCCTAGGCCCCCCAGGCCCCCCGTGGCTACGCCACTGGTCTCTATATACCGACAAGAGCACATTAGAGTCAGTGTTAGGACAAGAGTTACTTTACCTGAAGGGTTGATTTCTTTACCCTCATTTGACAATATACGTGCTCATTGCATTTACATTTGTCGGAATAAAGAGACTTGGGAAGTAAGGGCGGCCAGGCGCGTAGCCAGAATTGTGTCATAAGGGGTTTTGTTGTCATGGGGTTGTCTGGGGCACTACATGAGGGAAAGTCTAAGGATAAAGAGAAAAACAGTGTTTTTGGTTGTTGTTTTTTTTTTTTTTTTTTTCATTGCAGGGCTTGGTAATGGGGCTCCCCCACCCCACCCCTCGTGGCTATGCCTTTGAGAGCGGCAACTTCAGCGGGTCGACGTGTGTTTTATTGTACCAGAAGCATGTCTTTCTTCATTTAATACCGTCTCCGACGTATGAAATGTTCTTCCTGCTTGAAAGGTAATTTCGAAGTGACAACTAGCTAGGAAGTCAGGGTGTTGCAGTCAATGTAGCCCTATATTGAGGCACTTGAATGTTACTCCTGCTCTATTGCTTATGCGGAGCATCTGGCACGCCGGCACAACGGCAGTGGGGATGGAGTGGCACGACCTAGGAACCTAACCCCGTGCCTTCCGAGTGAGAGGGTGATGTGACTAGACCAAACACCAAGACTGATTTCGAATGAAAGTGTGTTATCATAGGCTGCACTACTCTGAAACTGCTTAACATATTTTTTTAAACCTGCTAGTTTACCGCTAGGGATATTACAGTGTACCTCAAGTCAGAACATTCAAATTAACTAGCATAAACAGCAGTGAACTCTAATAGTCCAACCCCTATTTTCATATGACATGCTTAAGCCGAGATGTAAAATGTTGAAATTTCTACACTCAGAACAAATAAGTTTATTGCACAATAAATTTTACTTTCTTGTTGAACAACTCACTTTGCGTACTTTTTCCCTTTAATATGAAAAATGTTTTATGACCCTGAACTCTTCCTGTTTGTTTGCATAGACTGTTGTTGCGCAGATAGGGCTTTATCCATCACATCACCCCATAAGAGTGAGAGAGCTATTACACTTTGGTATAAAGTCCAGTGACTTTTAAAAAAGAAAAAGTACAAAGATTCCTCTTTGAGTAGATCAACATACAATGACATCACAAATTATTGCGCAATGCATTATTTTAATATGAGTGAATAAACTTCAACACTATATATCTTGGCTCAAGAATATCCCATGAAGTTGGGAGATTGACTATTACAATTCATTTTTCATGTTGTTTAATATATATTTATGAATTTTTTAACTTGAGCTACACTTTATAATTACAAACACCAAAGGTTAAGTTAGATGGAGTTTTGCGACCATGACTTCAACCAATTGGTTCAAGTCAAGCCGTCCACGACCCTTTTTGTGATCGTGGCTCACTGACTAAGCTTGTTTTCCCTACTCCATTGCTTATGCTAAGCTCCACAAGCACAATGACAGGAGGTTCCATTAACAAACATCTAAGGACTGTGGCATTAAATATTTACCATACAGTACAAGTTTTTTTTTTTTTTTCCTATCATTTTGCAAATGATTGTATCCATAAAATAAAATGTAGCATTCACATCGTCATTTATTAAGAACCATGAGTCAGTTCTCTTACTCGTTGTACATAAAGAGGTCGGTGATGAATGTGTTATCCATCATGTAGGATTATAAAAAAAATGCATCTTTATCAATACAGCGTTAAAACTTGTACAAAAATGGTTTTTGCTAAATAACACAAAAGGATCACATAATCATTTTGCCAGTGCTGTAACAAGTCACGACTAGAGTCACTTCCTCTCAAAATGATAGTGACTCGATAGAATTCAGGAGTTATTTCCCCATTGAAATAGTACAGCGAATCGAGTCAATGACTCGACTCGAGTTACTTAAAAGATTGAAAACTGGTGACTCGAGTCACTAATCTAGTGACTCGATTACAACACTGCATTTTGCAAGTATTTACAAAATTACAACTTCGCTTCTTCTGGAACATAACGTTTGGTTAGTTCACAACTCTTCATTTTCGCTGCGAAAGCCCTGTCGAAAGCCTTATTCTGCGCCACTGTGAATCGTCTTTTCCATTGATTAATCTCGCCTATAGAAAAGAATACAAGAGTGTTATTACAGTGCGAATAGAGAATGGAAAGTGGGACCGCCTGCATATTGAGGAAACTTCTTTTGTTACATGTAGAGTGGCACAAGGGAGGGTAAAAATGGAGGCATATGTAACCCGTCATGTTTTGAACGAAAAAGAAACGTAAATGAAAACATTAAGGAAAACGCATTTAAGCGAGGGGCCATGAAAAGTGGTGAGGCAAAACTTTCGAGCGCAACGCGGAAGCGTACCAAAAGGCCTTTGCCTGCGGGTGGAGGGTCCGGAGACGAGGCTGCCGGAAGCTCTGTGGTTTTAGCACGTCTCTGGGTGGAAAAGAAACTTTCAGGAGAGGTACATTTTTTTTTTCTTTTTTTTTTCGGTTTTTCGGCAGGGGAAAAATCTGAAGGACAAATCCCTCTCTCCTTCTCCCCCCGGACAGCCGCCACTGGATATTGGGTGATATGAGGTGTAGGAAAACAGAAAAATCAGTTCAATGGGGGGGGGGGGGGGGCGGGGTTCGAAAATGTCATTGTCTGTGATTCTATTCGGCCTTCGTCAGATAGTAGGACTCCACTTAGGAACCCTTCCAACAATTATCATTCCCTTCCACCTAAGTACAACTCTGGATCCACCACTGTTTACGACGTTCCTTTCTAGTTGGTCATGCGGGTGGAAATGACTGAATGACCAATACCTTTGTCGTGACTCGTGCCACTGTAGACATAAGGAGAATTATGGTCTAGCCAGGCTTTTAAAGATATTATAAACATAGATAGCAAACTTAAAATGGCGCGGTGACTCCTCACGGTGGCCGATTCGGAGGGGCGGAAGTGCTGATCACTGATAAGTCGTCTTGAAAGCTAACAGTTAATTGATATCTTCCGGTAGTGTAAATACGTGTATTTTTAAAACATTGCAATTCTTGCAAACATCGTTCTTCAATAAATTTTACTAACATGATACGGTTTAAGGCTTCTTTGTCGGCTTTCTACTTAAGAACATTTGAACATTAACGCACAACGACTGGTTTGAAGTCCATTTGCTTACTGATTGGTCAGTTTCTATGGTATCTTCACAAGCGCACATCTATACACGAGTTAACATTCTTGCGCGTTTACAACACAGAATCAACTACTGCGTTCTTTTTCTAAGCACGCGGAAGTACGCGTCAATTACTCCGAACTTCACACGGAGAAATGCATCGTGCGCGTACAGAAATCGCTTTGAAAATGCACGCACGCTGACATCTCGTTACAATGAAATTTTCTTTTACGCATGCGTCATTGTGCACGCAGATAACTGAAGAGAACTGTGCGTATGTCCAATCGACACTTCCGCCCCTCCGACTGAGCCTCCTTGAGGAGTTAGCGCGTCTAACAGTGTAGGAATAGGAGTTTGGTTTCTACGTTTATAATATCTTTGCAGGCTTCCTCAAATAGCGGCGCGCGACGTGGTTTGGAGAGGCGCAAAATATTACTGGGAGAATATTGAAAAATTTAACTTTTCATAACTTTTCTGACAAGAATTTGATTTTATTTCAAAAATAGGTAGGCCTACTGTAAAAAAAATCTAGTACACACCACAAACTGACTCCACAAACAGACAAGGATATATATATATAAATGTTTCTTGTTCTCACAAGAAAGTAGAATCACCGTCAGTCAATGTTTACATTCGTTAGAGTCAGTGCTATGTCGATTCAAAGGTAATGGTGAATCCACAAAAATTGTTTATTTTGTGACAAATTTTGGCCGGGAAAATTGAGCAAACTTTGCGCCATTTTGCGTGTAAGCCTCTTCTGAAATGCAAAAAAAAAATCAAGATGGGAGGGGCAGACCCCTCCCCCAGGACGACGATCAGTGGCGCATTATATCAGTAACATTTAACAATGTGGTGCTTCAGAAAATTTAATTGAGGAAGCCTAGTCTAGACCCTAAATTACTTTGTGCGCAAGATGCAAGAATGTTAAATCCGCAAATCCAGGATAGTGTACCCAACAGCACAACGGAGAAGCCGATCGGTTTACCGAAGCTCTAACCCATGGCCTAACAACCGGAAGCACAGGCATGCAACGTCCGGAGCTCTGTAGTCCATTGAACCATTCCATAATGGTTACATTTTAAGTACTACTTCTTGAGTTCGATATGCTGTTTGGTAGAATCATGTAGCTGATACTCTGAGTATTTTAGCTCCATGGTACAATTTGATTATGCACACTTGTCAAAACAACTAAAGTTGCAATACCTGCATCTATCAGCCATCTAGACAACCCAATACAGGTCCCAACGTTGACAGTGTATAATGTTCAGATGGCTTCAGATGTTTTCAGATGGCTTCAGATGTTAAAGGTTGCACTAGATTGCATCTAAGGGTACTTTTAAATGTTCAGAAATTCCACAAATAGGAGGGGGCTTAAACCACTTCCCTTATACCGTCAAGGCCCAAGATCAGCTAACCCCCGACAAAATAAAACTCTTTTCCACTCTAGCGTACTTAGTTAGATGAGGTTTTCAGTTCCTATCCAATTTGGTTAAAATCAGATCGGCTAAGGTCATTATGTGCGCTTCCAGTGATATGTAGATATACGACATAAACGCCCTGTCGATGTCATGATAGATGCGTAGGGCAATGTATTTTTCAATTGCCAATCGTTGCATGTATTCTGGCAACGCTCCTGACTCGAAAGGGCAATCCTCTCCTCTCAAACAGTTACAACTCTCCTAAACTTTATACTTGATGCCCTCCCACAACCTTCTAAATTTCATCTTCGTCCGCACACAATCTCAGTTTATTGGATCATGAGTATACAAGACCGAAATGTGAAATCAAGACACTTTCCATAGAGCAGTGGCTAGATTAGGCCTTTCAAAAGATGGTCTGAGCCAAATCTAGTGTTGATATTAGAAAAGGTACTTATTTTTAGCAATCTGAAGAAATTTTGAATTGAAATCTGTTTAGCGTTTTTAAGACACAATCTAAAATCATTTTAGTCACATTTTAGTAGAATCTTATTAATTGAGGAACGAACGGGAATTTTGTCAAAACTTTGACTACATTCGACTCAAAAACGAAAAGAAAAGTTTTATTTTTAAGCCATTTCCAGTCAACTTTGACCAGATGCAATTAGAGTGTATCTACACTTAAAATTTTCTCATTTTCAGCACAAAACCTATAGCATCATATCTTCAAATATAAAACATTATATTCTCACATGTCAGTGGGTTCACTTTCCCATTTAGACCTATAACAACCAATTTTCTCCTCAACAATCCCCCTTTCGTGGCTTTAAATTGCGTAGCAAGCATGGAAGCTGTACAAATTCCCCACAAGGGGCTTCTACACTTTTAAAAACTTCAGAGTCAACACCACCGCCTGAGAAAAATAAATAGAATGAACAATTTCTTGATTCAGATAGGGTATAGTGATGAAATTTGGGGTTTACAAATCTATTTATTTTCATAGTATGGTTGCCCCTGAGAAGACCATCAGTAATCGTCAATTTTATCCGACCAGGCTGGGAATAAACCTATCAACGCCCGTAACTATAGAGGGTGACGGTAACTGCAGTTTATGCAAACGCTTAAATCAAAATATTGAACTTTGTTACCCCTTAGTGAGTGAAAAATGTGAATTCACTCCATTAGAGTGTTAATTCCCTTCGAGAGGAATGAAATCCACTCCAAAAAGATTGAATTTCCCTCCAAAAGAACGACGTTTCACAGCCTTGATTCTATATAGAGTGGATACACTGATCACTCTTTAAAAGCGGGTGAT
The DNA here is from genome assembly GCA_037179385.1 of Holothuria scabra. Taxonomy (NCBI): domain Eukaryota; kingdom Metazoa; phylum Echinodermata; class Holothuroidea; order Aspidochirotida; family Holothuriidae; genus Holothuria; species Holothuria scabra. The sequence continues at coordinate 28,631,772 of CM074200.1, read as the reverse complement.
CATTGCAGGAACGCAAGGAAGAGTCAATTTTCACTCTTCTTGGTGTGAATTAACACTCTAATGGAGTAAATTCACATTCTGTATTCTTTTAGAGAGTGACTATAAGTCCACCCTTTTGATTTGAAAGTGCAAAATTTATGAAATGTCATACCTTTGTTAAGGAAGACGTTGAGATCAACTTTGCCATTGTCTAATGCCGCATTTGCTATTGTATCTTTCTTGAAATTGTCTTCCATTGTGCTGAAGGATGCCCCATGAAGAATTCTCTTCATCGTCTCTTTGTTAATTTCACGACCCAGAAATCTGGCAACCTTTTCAACTATACGACGAAGGTCCTTCCAAAAACAGATGAAAAATATTACATACAATTAACACATAGAAAACAAAAACAAAAAACAAGTAAACTTAGACAAACCTCAGGAGTAACCTTACAAATTATTTTTTGTAAGCAAGGCGGCATTAAGGCTGTTTTATATATTCTAAGTTTTTCTGTTGTTATAAAGAAGACACTCGGCTAATCAAATTACTGTGGTGGTGTTTGTTTTCCTTTCTCTTAAATAAAAAACTACATGTTATATACTCTTCATTAAAAATTGGAAATGATCCTGATTTGAAGAAGCAATTTTCCAAGATTATCATTGACTTTTTTTAAACTTCAGTTATGCATGTATGACAATTTTGGTGAAGCAATCTTAAGTAAGTTACATGAAAGACTCACTGCTTTCATGTCTTCATAAGATATAAATAGAAAGTTGGGGTCGTCCTTGTGTTGATAATATTCATTTACGTGGTCCATCCACAATCCGTACTCAACTGCAAAAAATAAAAATAAAAAAATAAATAAAAACAAAAAACACGTCTTAACTTTTTTTGTTATAATAAAGAAGACGCTTATATATGGGCTAATTTTACATTTAAAAAAAAAACAATAAAAAACAAAACAAAACAAAAAAACCAGTTGTGTCACCTTAATTTTATATAAAGGATTTTTCGCCGGGTGCCATTATTAACATTTTCATTTGAACCTGAGTTAAGAGTAAAAACCTAAACGAATATAAGAGCACAGTGTTTACCGTAACAAGTACTGTTATTATGTTATACATAACGTATACGTTCAAACATTGTTTTCAGATACTTAAAAATAATTTTATCTTTGAATCCTTGTTTTGTTAGACATCCTAACGTGGTTGTACAGCTCTTGCTGGTAGCTCTTGCATTCTAAAAACAAAAGCATGAACGTAGTCACTTTTTAATAAAGTTTAAGTGTGAATTCAATGAGTGCTAAGGATCCAGTTCTCTCACCCCAAACAGTACCAATTCCCCTAACCCTCCTACTTATGCCTCTCCCACAATTGTCTGAAATTCCTCCTAATCCAGATACAATCTCAGTTTATTGCTTCAAGGTGAGATGAGTATAGAAAAACTCAATTTATAAAATTAAAACGCTCTCAGTACCGTTCATGCTGCAGTGTAATGTAAGCTTTGGTACTCTGCATTGTTTGAATTAGCTGTCAATCAAAGAGCTGAACCAATTGAGAAATTTGGTACCCCCGTACCAAAATTGTAGTTTGGGGTGAGAGGTTTGGCCCTTCAACGAACTCCAGGAATGCTGAAATTTACTCAAAGAAGAGTGAATACACTCCAAAAGAGCAAAGTTCCACTCTCGATGAATTGCCTACAGGGATCACTCTTATAATGAGTGACTACTTTAGACACGCGTTAAAGAGTGAATTTTTACTCTTTTTGGAATGCATCTCTCTCCTCTTGAAGTGAATTAATTAACACTTTCTGGATTCAAACTTTCAATCTATCAGAGATAATTCACTCTTTTGTTTTATAAAGAACAAGGTTTTATTTTAATTGTATATTCCCTCAAAGGGTACTCACTTTACAGCTAAAATAAGAACTTCTGTTATCCACAGTAGCTCCGGAGCTGGCTTTTGTTATCATATCACATTGTGATAAAGGTTCATAGACCGTTTTCCATGTAGGCTTAGCGAAAAATTCCAAAATATTATAGGATTAGGGTTTTAGTATGTTTTTTGCCAACGGCACTCTGACAACGAAACAACCCACACCCAACATTCTAGATTATCCAACGACCCTCTGCAACAGCCATCTGAGAAAGGTCTACAGGGACTTACTCTGGCCAGAGATGACTGTCTTGAAGAAATGATCGAACTGAACCGGTGAGTCGACAACCTTCAAACCGCCATACTTTTCGTACAATTTTAAATGAAAATTGTAGAAAGACACGATGACGTCCTTCGGGTGTCGGTATACATAAATAACCTTGGAAAGTTGATCGTGGAGATATACAAAAACGTATTATTGTAAAAGAAAAATAGTCAATATAATAATTGATAAGGCTTTACAACAGATTTCTTGAAGTAGCACCATTCATAAATCAATTCCCAAGTTTGTTCCTTAAACTATTAAGAGTACGCAATTAACATCGTGTATTTTTACCCAAACGTGTTTTACTTTTCGCCTTTTTTTTCCTACTTGCAAAGAGTTTTAAGGAACAACTAACAGTATAATAAACACATCATCTTCAGCCGGCTTCAGACGCCGTTATGATCTCGACTAATTAAATTTGTTTAAAATATGCATTTGAGTAGCATTCATCAAACTTTACGATTTCAAAAGATTTATATTTAACTCACTGGACACCTTTTTATCCAGACTTGCTCTGGAAGCAACGGACACTGGACGTGAGTTGGGAATACTCTCGGTGACGGACTATTCTTCATCAAACGAAAACCCGGTTCACCCTGGGGAACTAGTTCAGGAGACTTCACGTCCACCATTTCGACGACAAGTCTTCTTTCATTAGGAGTTATCCTGTCCACGTGACCATCAGCAAAAATAAGGTGTACTATCTCTTGCATCCAGTGTGTACCTTTAAAATTAAAACAAGAAAATACTTTGGGTGGTTCCTCTATACGAGGAGCCTTTGAATTGCATAAATTGTTCCAAAAAGCATTCCTACGTTTGGTCAATCAATATGATTACACTCTAAAATCAAAAGAGTGAACTTCGTCACTCTTTAATAGAGTGGAGAGTGTAAATTTGCTTCAATATAGTGCTAAGTCACTCCAAGAACAGCAAAATTCACTCCAAGATGTAGATTAGTAAAATTTACTCCAAGATGAGTGGAATTAACTCCATAAAGAGTGACGGAATTTCACTCTTTTATGAGTGCCTGTAATGATGTAGTGATCACTGTAAACACTTCTTCAAGGGTGAAACGTTGCTATTTTGGAGTAAATTCCACTCCTCTTGGAGTGAATTTCACTATTCTTGTAGTTATATAACACTCTAATGGAATGCATTCACTTCTTGTGATCTTTTAGAGCTCGACAGAGTTCACCCTTTTGATTTTAGAGTGCGTGTCCGTGTAATTTAAAAAAAAAACGAAAATGTAAAAAATATACTTAAGCTTTAAAACATTACCAATTTAAATATCCGACCTCAGAAGATGTTTATGATAACAGCTTTCGCCGCATAATGAATTACGTACACTACATAGATGGTTATTATGCAATACGAGACGATAACCGCCCCTGTGCTAAATCTCTCAGGCGCTCCACGTACTTTTTTCTCCTTGCTTTCCGTATTTTTTCCAGAAAGCTTAGTTCTTGTATAATATGTATGATTCCACTAATCTATTGGTGGCATTCTTTAGATCTAGATAACAAGAAAATTACCGCTTTTTGGGTATGTCACTATGAAAATATCATCATGTCGCAGGTCCAGAATTTTGAATTCGTCGATTATTGCTGCTGATGTCAATATTGGCAAATGATATTCGTCCTTGTATATCAAAAAGGGGGCACCGGTAACAATATCGACACCATCCATTGTAAAGAAACTGTAAAAGATAACATTAGGTAGGAAGTTACTTCGTAACATTAATTCACTACCAACGAGGTTAAACTGCAGACATTAATTCACTATCACGAGGTTAAACTGCAGACATATGCAGTGACCGACCACCTTATGCCGCCTTTTTAACTTTCTTTGATAAGGTGATTTTATAGCAAAATATCATCTAAATTTAGTGATTCAATATCACCGTGATCTCATGTGGTTAAGGTACAGAAGTTATGCAATGGCCACTATCTATACGACCTCTTAAACTTTCTTTAAATGGTGATTTTATAGCACAGAATCGTTTAAATTAAGACACCAGGCGCAGTCCATGAAAGGTGCTCAAAAAACGAAATGAAAATACGAAAAGCCTACGGTGACATCCACAAAAGTATTCATGAAATGAATTGCCCAGTATAGCCACACTAGCTAGCATATTCAGTACGCTGACTTTTGCCCGTCAAAAGGGGCGGGGCTTGTGACGTCAGTGAGTTAAATGCGTGCTCAACACTATTCTTCAATGAAAGAAATTTTTACCCCCCCACACACATCCACAAACCAGATCTACTCCCTGAGCTGAGATATGATATACGTTGCGCGAAACTCCTGTTCTTGTTTGGAATTGGTTGCCAGAATGGTTTTTAGTTTGTTTAGCCTTTTTATCCTTATTGGTTACTAGAAAAAAAAAAACAAAAAGATCTTACGTTTCGTGAGTTCTGTGCCTGAGGTTCGTTATATTATCAGTCAACCTGTTAAATTGTCTCGTTATGCACTTGAATTGCAAGGAGGAAATAATTCTTTCTCCATTCCTATACGTATTGGTGTGTAATCTAGTACTGTTGGTATCATGATTATTTCACTGTTAAGTTGCATTGACTCTCTAAACAATCATCGTGGTTTTAACAAGAGAGTTCGATGCGTTACCGCATGCAAAAACGGTTTGATTTCTTTTTCTTTCGAGTCCCTACCCAGGCTGTTTAAGACTTTGATCTCAAACGAAGTCTAACTGACGATAGCGATTGCGATATCTGCGCTTCTAATTAGTCTGACAATTATTAAATATCAGTTTAATTAATTAAATAAAGGCAAACCTGTCTAGTATTGCAAGACGTTTAGGTCAATGCCATACTTAATTAATGTGAGGTGTAAGTCGAAGTTTATGCTATTTTGTTTGGTTGTAGCAGTTTGAAAACAACAACATAAAGAGGGCGCAAATTCTTGTTGAAATCAAAGATATTTTAATGTAATAGTATCTTTGGTTGTAAAGAACTGGCGGCGTGCTCCAGTGAGAACTATCATCCCCAAACTGTATGATTTAACTCTCTTTTCGTATCTGTAGAGTATAGACCTTTTTAAAGATTGTCATAAAAGCCTAATAAAATTGTAAAAAGTTTACAGATGGATGCTGTCGATAACGTGTTGCTTAATTTATCACTTGCATCATCATGAGTCTAAGAATATAGTACAAAAAGGTTGGAAAATGATTTCACTTGAGAAAATTAATAACCATAAAAGCCAGAGGTGAAAATAATTTACAAGCAAGTCCATTTTCTTTAATTTGTAAACAACCAGATATCGCGAAGCCAAGTTTGACGAGCCCACGGGACTAACCATCTAAAAGGCGGCCCAGTATGTTCTAACAGTAACTGCAGTAAATAAGGCGACATAAATATAGTTGTAGGATGCCCAAAATCCCGGGGCACGAATGGCGAGGGGCTAAAATCCCCGCAGTCCCCACGTCTCCGAGGTCCCTGATAAGAAAACGAAAACTCATGTCCCGATTCAGCTTAAGTATTGTCAACTGAGGACGTTGAAATTTGAGACTTGCCCCAGCGGCTGCCAAACATTTGAAATAAGCGACTCTGCATGAGAATTACCAGAGACATTTGTCAAGTATTACCTTTACGACATCGTTGCTGCTTATGGGTGATAAAAATATCGTGTGAGCGTTATAACTATAGCTGTCAGTTTTGTGATATTTCGATAGGGTATGTTTTGGTTTAAGTTTGGGCAAGGTTAGTGAAAAAGGCATTAAATGCATTTTTGCAATTTCCAGTGGGTCACTTATCGAGACATGCATAATCAGGCACGGATCCAGACATTTAAAAAAAAAAGGGGAGGTGGGGGCTGAACTTAGAGAAAGCGGGTAATAGGGACGTACGATTATTCTCTGTCTGAATATCTCTGTGGCGTAGGAAGCATTAGGACCATGCACCTCTCCCTACCCCATTGACCAAAAGGTACATTTTCCAGCTTAATGTTTCTCTTTTTTCTACGAGAAAGAGCTTTTTTTTTTCAAATAAAAACCTTTTGATTTTTTCTTAATTTTGAACTTTATTGTACCGCACACGTCGAAAATTTGTGTCATTTTACATATTTGTATATATGGAGCTTGTATTGCAAGAAATAGTTTAGATTCAGGGTTTCCCGTAAGGATATTTGAAAATTTGGGGGACCATCGAAGAATCCGAGTTTCCTGTTAGCCTATATCTGAGATAGCATGTCGACTGAAGATCGTTGTTGTGACAAACCCTAATGTTATCTCAGGAGGGCGGATTGTGGCTTCTCGGCGACATTCAAAAAGTTCCCGAGACTTTATCTTTTTAGACAAAATATTTAAAAATTAAAAGCGTTTATTTGAAGAAAATTTTAGGGAAACTGCACTGTAGCGGCTCAGAAAAGTTAACCACTTACTGCTTTATGAGCGAACACTTACATGCATAAAGGGTTGCAGGTCACACGGAAAAATTCGCTTTTTTTACAGCTAATAATTAAAAACATGAAGCTTTTATTAGGAAGAATTTGGAATTTTATGAAAGAAAAGTTGAGAAAACCGCACTGTATTTAGATGGTGTCTCTAATGTCAAATTTCTGATTTTTTCACTTTTTCTAGCCAGGGGCAATCGCCCCTCCTTCCTGTTGCTACGTAACTGCTCTGCAGCATTGATCATTGATAATATTTTGACACTTCAATAACTAAAGAATCCTTCTACACAGACTACTCAACTGACAGGTAAGAAAGGTATTTGATGATAGATGTATATGAGAGCATAAATCGCGATCCCTCAGACAGCCGGTCTCGGGCTTGTAAGTAGTAGCTAAGTTTTTCTTTCAAGTGTGAATACCACTGGGTCCGGGACGTATTGCGGCGCGCGAATCATGCCGAACTTTTCGCCCCTTTTAAACAAATGTATGTAGATATGGAGCTTGTACTGCTGAAAGCTTTGGATTCTGGGTTTCCTGTAAAGAAATTTGAAGACTTGGGGGGATTACTGAAAAATCCGCACTTCCTTCATATATTGGTAACAAATCTAAGAATGATTGCACGACGACTGAATCGTTGTTGCTACATTATGTTATCTAAGGCCTACGAACTGACACTCTTCGATGACATTTCAAGTTTCCAAAACTTTGTTGTACTTTTTAGACAAAGTATTTCAAAATCAAGAGTTTCATTAAAGAAAATGTGGAATTCTATGAAAGACAGTTTACAAAAAGCAATATAGCTGCCGGTGTCTCTTGATGATGTGGTACCACATATGGAAACATCTGATTTTGTCATTTACAGAGCTCGGAAAATTTTACCAAGCTGAATTATGAGAGAGGAATAATGCATTCTATATTGCATTTTGCGGCACGCGCGCCGCAAAGTTCGCTTTTTGTAGATTTGTAAAATGAAAGAGGGGTTTTCTGACCAGGGAAGTGGGGGAAGGAAGCTTGCTTCCTCCCCTCATATTTTACTGGGGGTTGTTTCCTAGCCTCCCGCTTCCTACGCCTATGGAAGATCTAATTCTACCCGAAAGACAAAGGGGAGCGCCACCATCTATTGGAGCGGAACGTAAGAAAATTTTGAAAAGTCAAGATCACTAAGAGAGCGTCGGAAACTGCATTTCCACCGACTTGTAAGTAGAATCTAAGCAATAATTATTTTGAGCTTTCGTTTGTAATAAAATTTACACTTCAATAAAAAAGAGTAAGTTATAAAATGATCAGAAAATTACCAGATAGAATGAACTACTACCATTGGATGAATTGGTAATGTAAAGAAATTTTTCTTTGGAAAATGAACTGGTAAGGGCATTTTACAAACTATTTGACTACCTTGCGGCATAAGATTATGATGAGTATAAATTCGAGAAACTTAATTGACCGGAGAAAATATCTTCTGAACTTCAATCAAGAGAGGATGACAAAATAGATCTGACATACCTGCTACCTAGCCTTTACAAGTTTCATCGAACTTTACAAGGATCCCATGTGTTTGAGCAACCTGATTAGCAAACAGAAATCAAAATTAACGTGTAGCCCCATTCTCCGTTGTCAGCATCAACAACTTTACAAGGGCTTCAATTCGCATTATAATATACACTTGAAAACATACTTGAAAATTGTAAGATGCGTTTTGTGTTCCGTGATGACATATGCCTATTGGCTGTGACAGCTATTCACATTATTCAAATCTTGTTGTTGTGGCCAGGGAGTTGAAGCCCCTGTTGTGGCGAAGGCAAGGCGGCAGGAAAGTAGGCAGATAGCCTATTTACCCGGACAGTAATGTCATACGAGCGGTTCGTGTATTTGGATTTGTGTTGTGAGAGAAAGGATGAGCCTGAAATAGCCCCTTGAATATTGTCGTAGATAAATATTATGCTTATTTTAGTGTATTTGTCATTGTTGATGTGACAAAAAAGGGGGATGAGGCTGTAAAATCCCCCCCCCCCTCGGATCCGCGCCTGTTTATCGATGAAGGCGTCAGGAAATCGTGGCTTTAGTTTGCCTTTGTGTAAAATGGTGTTAATGTTTTGCCATGCTGTTTTACTATCATTTTTCGTATTTTCAAATGAAGTAGTATAATTATTTTTCTTTGCAATTTTCAAAATGTAATTCAGTTTATTACAACAGGTCTTGTATTTTTTTCTTTGATAATCAGATGGGAGAGAGCCTGAGTGAATGGACCACATCATTCAGTATTCTTTAAAATTCTTCTTTCTCTCCTCTCTCACCAAAGACTCTAAAAGTGAAACCTACTGCATGCCGTTGTGCGTGATATCTATCCACATAAGCAACGGAGTAGGAAAACAATCCAGTGAGCCACAACTGGAAAAAAGGCCGTGGCCGGCTCGACTTGAACCAGTAGGTTGGAAACTGGGCCGTAAAACTCCATCTAACTAACTTATTAACTAAAAACTCTCCTCTCCCATTTCTAAATTTCTGTTAGTAGTATGATTTCACAAGTTTTTCCTCTCTTAACTTTATACGTATGAAATCGTTGTGAAATTTATAGTTCTTCATTTTGTTGCTCAGTATAACCTGCGAAATAAAATTCAAAGAACAATAAACAAGTATGTTCATGATATTCGAAGGGAAGTGTTTGGTGGTTCAAAGCAAAATTCCGGTGACTTCTGGGCTGTAATAAAATCTATAAGGGGGCCAAAGAATCATTGTAAAATGACAATAGACTCAAAATTTGGAAGTGAATTGATTGATTATTTCGCTCCGTGTTGGTGTACAACAGTCACGTGATAAGGATACTTTTATTTCGCAACTTCCTGTTGTTAGTCATTTTCTTTTGTTAAATGTTTATTATAAATTCAGTAGACAAATTAAAAATTAAAAAAAATTGTTTTGCCTGTGGTTCTGACAGATTACTTTGATTGGTTTTTAATTTTTTACGCTGAATTAGCACCTGTAAATACTAGTGACATTTTTAAAGAAAGTTCATTTTATACAGAGTGATATACCTAGCTTGTTTGTGGAAGAATGCTCTTGCGACCTTTGTTCCTAAAGTAAAGATTCACATGTGAATGATTTAAGGCCTATTGCATCTTGCTAGTATTCTGTAAAGATTCTCCACCTAGATTTTAATTACCGTACCTCAATTTAAATAACCAGTACTGTGCATGTCCCAGCCAAAAATGAGTTTGTAAGAATGGCCACAAAAACTAATGATGATCATAACCACCCATTGTATCATTATTTCAAAAGCCTTAATGTACAATCCCAGAAAAATCAAAGAAATCCATTCACTTTACCGAAGTACAGAATTATTTTATTCAAGAATTCCTTCGTCTACAGGGCAGTGCTTTCAGTTTACTTCAAGTTCAATCATCTAAAACTTCAGACGATTTGTTGTTGACTTTAGGCCTTTAATGTTTAAATGTGAACTAACTTTCTGTACATATAGTGTCTAGTTTTTAAATCTGTAACCTTATTTTACTTTTTTGTAAATCTTTCAGATGTTTATATTAGGATAGGTAAACTGAAATTGAAATAAATGGAAATAAATTGAGCAAAGAAACAAATCTTATGCTTTGCGAATCCTGTAATGCTTCCGTTGCTAGCTTCAAATCCTGTGGTGGCCCATTCGTCCTGCTATAGGTGGCGCACCACCATTAATTGTTGCCATTGACCTACACACTAAATAGGCTTCGTTATTCTGCCTTTAATTCCTTGTCAAAGTTTTCAAAGCCAGTGAGGGTACCATCAATGCGAAGCCTACGAGTTGCTTATTAATGGCACATAAGAATTCCCATACCATGACCATTGACTTTTTGAGCTACAGGCGTATGAATAAAAAAGTAGTGATTCGCCCCCCTTGTCACTACCCAGAATATGAGAAAGGTCCGCTGACATTCAAAAGCCTCTCAGTCAGCCCAGGTGTAACCAATTTCAACCATTTTCTCACAGAATAATCTCCAACTCAACCACTACCAAAAACATGTTACAAACCATTCACTACTTTCTTTTAACACATTGAAAAATTCATCCAAACACAATTTTTAGGGACTACGGCCAGAGGGTTCACTTTTTGGCCAAAGAGCAACTTTTGGTAATGGTGGAGCGCCCCCTACAAGGTTGAATCATACTGAAGGAATAGCCTCTCTAAAGCGGAATCCTGGGCTAGCTGAAGTCAGCTACGCAGTACATGACGTACCGAAGGTCGCTCTGTGCAAACAGTCACACCTACCTCCAACAATCTAGGCATAGGCTGCTGAATGCTGCTGTCGTTTTCTTGGCCTCGTATTTGCGTGAAGAATTGAACCAGGTAGAATAGTTGAACTCCAATATCAATCGTAACATGGAGGAGAAAATCAGCCAAGATTTCGAAGCTCAGGTATTGCTGCAGTGTACTGTAGTTTGTATAGCCCGCTAACTTATTACTAACCTCAGGCCTATGACGTTAAGCCTAACGTTATTACTAACCAGTGGTATAAAATTTACTACGCTACAGTAGGGTACTGTAAGTGAGTATGTCAATGCCAAACTGCTGAATGAGTACTTTTCATCAGTGTTTACTAGGGTTTCACGGTACCACTGATAATTGGTACCGTCGGTACCGCCACAAATGATACCGGTATTACCGTAGTACGGGTACCAGAAGATTAAAAAAGTAGGATTTTTATCACATGCAAAATATCCGTAAAAATACCATGCATTGACATAAGTGAAGTCTTCTGATAATCCCTGCCTCCCGTTTCAGTATTTTTTATAACATTTAGGCACCCCACACTAACAAATCGGTAAACAAAAAATGAAATATTGTCTCTGCAAATTTAGCGTCCGATAATTTCAGGACACACAATAAATCAGCGCCGCACGTCCGCACCGGAGCAAGACCCCACAAGATGACAAGAGCACCCAGGATTGTAATGAAGATTGCAAAAATAATTTCTGCAAATAATAACAACCCCCTCCTAAAGTATAACCAAAAGTTATTAAGTAGAACTTTACAAAAATATTTCCATAAAAGACTGATTCATCAAGCTTTCTTCCCGCCGAGTTATCGCTATCAAAACTAAATCAAAGTGCTTCAAGATTGAATTTACGAATGCATCTCGCAGCAATCCGTTGTACAGTAACACTTTACTGTTCTTCAGTACGTAGAGCAATACAACAAAGCAAGTGAGTTGATCAGTTGAACTGAACACGCGAGCCAATGATTTAAGCGGGATTTACTGTGTGTTCAGTCCCATTGCTTCACCGTGTTACTGTAATTTCTGAAAGAACGTTCCTTGCGTTCTTACGAAAGTTTTTCTCCCATGTCCACAGACATAGACAGTGAGGGTTATGGAACGGTCCCACTGAATCACTGTGTTAAAATCAGAAATCGTCGATGCAACGTTCATGTCAGAGCTTGCAATGCTATGATTCTTTGTCTGCTTACAACGAATTTCGCACTCGTATAATGTTGTGTGCTATCGTAATCAAAGTGAATTTTATCAATCAACGCATGGTATCTATTCACAATACACCATGTGAAAGCATTTGCTGATGAGCAGTGATCGTTCGGGGGTTGCGCAGAATGTCAAAAGAAAGCAAGTTCCTTTTTAGTGTTGAAGGTACTAGTTCTGTGAAAGTAACATTAAACAGCACTTTCCGAAATTCTTAGGGGGATTTGTGACTGAAATAGCGCAAAACGATCATCAAGTGAATGTTCCCTGTTTTTATTGCAATCCTTAGAGACACGGCACATTTATCAAATGGGTTTTTGTTTCATTCAAGTATCATTCAAATTCAATGCTTTATTTTTGAGAAAAGATTTTCACCGCAAAGTTGACTAATCGTGTCCGTCTAAATACAGAATGTGAAGGCTAGGCGCAGGCAAAGCTAGCGCTGGCAGGGATCGTTCTGAGATTGCGCAGAATGTCGATAGAAAGCAAGTTCCTTTTTAGTGTGGATGGTGCTAGTTCTGCAAAAGTAACGTTAAACGGCAATATCCGAAATTCTTAGGGGGGATTTGTGACTGAAATGGTGCGAAATGATTATCAAGTGACTATTCCCTGTTTATATTATAATGTTTAGAGACACGGGGCATTTATCAAATGGACGTTTGTTACATTTTAGTATCATTCTAATTTAAATGCTATAATTTTGAGAAAAGATTTTCACCTTACAGTCGAGTACCGAGTCTCCACGATACTTCGGTACCTTTAGGACAGTGGTACCGTACCATACCAGTACCGGTACTTACGGAAATACCGGTATACCGTGAAACCTTAGTGTTTACTGCCGAAAATGTCAATAATCTGCCGGCTGTTAGTGGTTCTTATGATGGTACTGAGGTATTGTGTGATATAGATATTTCTCAGGATGTGGTTTTTCAGAAATTATGTAATTTACGTCCTGACAAAGCACCTGGTGCTGATGGCATCTATCCTGTTGTGTTGCGAAATCTAGCGAAAGTACTTTCCAAGCCTTTAAGCATTATTTTTAGTAAAAGTTTGCAGTACAATCAAATTCCTGTTGATTGGAAATTGGCAAATGTGACTCCTCTGTATTAAAAGGGGTCAAAAAATCAGCCTAGTAGTTATAGGCCAGTCAGTTTTACTTCACAGGTTTGTAAAGTCATGGAATCAGTTATGAAGGACAGTATTGTGAGTCATCTGGAAGGTAATGATATTATTGCCGATTCTCAGCATGGATTTAGGTCACAAAGGTCTTGTCTTACAAATCTACTCTATTTTTTGGAGGCTGTTACTCAGAAAGTTGATGAAGGTCACCCTGTACTGTAGATGTTGTGTATTTAGATGTTAGCAAAGCCTTTGATAAAGTGCCTCACAAACGGCTTATTTTAAAGGTCAAAGCTCATGGTATTGGTTCAGTAGTGGCCGACTGGATTGAGAATTGGCTTGATGATAGGTTACAAAGAGTTGTACTCAATGGACATATGTCTGATTGGCTTCCAGTGACTAGTGGTGTGCCACAGGGCTTGATGTTAGGTCCGAAGCTTTTTATAATTTATATTAATTATCTGGATGTCAACTTGAATAATTCAGTACTGAAGTTTGCTGATGACACTAAGGTCTTTTCTGACGTCCATTCAATGGCTAAAGTGGTTGAGATGCAAGAGGACTTGGACAAGTTGTACAAATGGTCTTGTGATTGGCAAATGCTTTTTAATGCACAGAAGTGCAAGTGTCTTCATTTTGGTCATTCAAATGCTCAAGCTAATTATTTTGTTGGTGGTGTTCAAGTTGAAACCATTGAATATGAGAAAGATTTAGGTGTGCTAATTGATAATTCTTTGAATCCAAGTACAGTAGACAGTGTGCCAAAGTGGTAAATTCTGCTTATAAGGTACTTGGTATTATTAACAGAACTTATGACTGTAAAAGTAGTAGTAATATACTTAAATTGTACAAATCTCTAGTCAGACCTCATCTTGAGTACTGTTGTCAGGCATGGCGTCCTTATCTCCAAAAGATATAGATAATATTGAGAAAGTACAACGTCGTGCTACAAAAATGATTCCAGAATTATCTAAACTCAGTTATGATCTCAGGCTTGAGAGATCTGGTCTAGTTTCACTAAAAATTCATAGACTAAGAGCTGACTTGACTGAAGTTTTTAAAATGGTGAAAGGTCTAGAAAATGTTGATCAGTCAGTCTTTTTTAATCTGTCTGAAGACAGTAGAACTATAGGCCACCAGCTCAAATTCCAGAAGCATCACTGCAGATTAGATATCAGAAAGTATTTTTTTAGTCAATGTATTATTAATGAGTGGAACAACCTACCACAGGAGGCTATTACTGCTACAACAGTCAATGGATTTAAGAGTGTTATCGATCCCATTCTGCAGAAGAGACAGGGGCTTTACATAAGCCAGAAACGGCTGTCCGTCCCAGTTTTTACGACCCCATGGGCAAAATAATGCCGGTGTGCTCTGGTGAGTTCCGGTGAGGGAGTTTTCAGCACCTTAAGCTAAAATTTAAAACGTTCCATCATCATCATCGTTGTTGATACGTTGCAGAAGACCCATTGGGCGTGGAAACAACAGAAAGATTGAGACTTGATCCTGAGAGGGAACTGCAGTAGCCAAGTAACGTTCGAGACGAAACCTGAATGTTTGCAGACTCTGTGCCTCTACTTCACCATCAGCCTTACAGTCAAGTAGGGCTTTTCACAGAAAGATCTTCGGTGTATGGAAATGTTCCCCAACAAATTTGGCGCACGGCATACCTGGCTGCTACAGAGAAAATAACAACAGTTGGCATAGGCATACAATTGCAACAATTGGTGTGGCGTAAAATTCCAAACATCTCCACCTTGGCGTGATTCTTTGGCGTATGGCAAATGTACTTTCCGGTGTGGACCATCAGACAGTGTATTCCAATTAATTATACTAGAGGGGAAAAAGGAGAGCTTATACTGGGGGTTTCACCGATAATGCTTGAAAGATCAGACCTCAAATTCTTTTTTTATGGGCACTACCATTTTGGCCTCAGGGATCAGTGCATTTCTGGGGGCACCACAGCCAAAGGGTAGGGTATCAAGGCCAAACTTTTTACATTGATAAGGCATGCATCAAGGCCATGCAAAAAAAATCTGTTCTTATTTTACTCTATCACAGACTATTTTGCTTAATGTGCCTTTAATCATAAGTCCAACTTCACTCTAGCCACAGCTATAGGCCTAGCCTAGCTTTAAATACCTTGTTAAGGGTTTTAACAGTGTCTGCCACTCCAACAGTTTAACTGATGCATGTCTTGTCCTCAGTAGAACTTTTCTTTACGTACGTAATTTTCCTTCTGATGAATGTCAATTGTATTTAGTATGTTAACATGTATGCAAGATGTTTGCCCACCCTAAAGTTGCCAGAAATAAAAAAGTGACCAGGACATAGCAGATTATTGTCATGTGACCTTGGTAAGGTAGACAGCCTGAAGCCTCTGAGGAACAATTTATATTCTTTTCAGTCAAATTTCTGAAGAAATGTGCATAAACAGCTGACGGAGGAAGAAGGATCAACTGTCTTCATCATCCACTAGTTTGTGGAATGTAGACATCCGTATAACATAAAATGAGTCTACAGTAGCCCTTGAACAGGACCCCGCATTACATTCCTATACTAAACACTTCATTTCTGGTAGTAAGAAGTGACTAGAAGGACCGGATTTTACGATCATATTCAGTGACTAGTCTAGAAGGAATCTGGCAAAGAGTGACATAGATTGATCAAATCAGCAATTCATTCAGATGATTCTTCTTTGGTTACTTCTGTACAGTATAAACAACCCTCTTGTTCTGGTAGTTGCAGTAGTACATGTTTTCATTTTGGTGCACCTAAAATTATTACCCAGCATTTTATTTTCAGTGCCTAAAATGTCGAAGAAAAAATTCACTTTTTTGACTAAGGTTAAAAGAAGGGTTTAAGGTCACAGCAGGATTTGGTATGTTAGAGGACTACCTATTCTGAGCATTTTGGTAAAATTTGCATTGAAATCCAAAGTGTGGTTCTCAAGATATGAGCATGTAAATTTTCACATTTTCAACACAAAGTAAACTTGAAGCAAGCACATATGACATCACATCCTCATATTTATCAGCAGTCTTTTGTTTTTCTTAAACTTTATGCTGGATTTTCTCCACAACAATCCCATATTATTAAAATATGACTGCATAAGTGGCATGAGAATTTTACAAACTTTGCATTGCTCACAGAGAGGTCATACTCCTATTAACTTCAAGGTCAACACAAAAGTCTGATAAAAAAAAGGAAAACGAAGCATTCCTTTCCAATGTGAGGAAATGATAAGCCCTGCTGCCCCTAAACTCACTTTTGAATATAAATCTACTCACTCCATTTACCTGATATCTTGAGAAATACATGTCTGATTTGAGTGGAACTTTCACCACACTGTGTAGATTTGGTTCCTCTTTCACATGAAAATTACATGTTTGCTTAAACTTCCCCTTTAAGACTGGTAAATTTTTGTAGGGTGCTGTTTGTATACCCCTTAATTTAACCAAACATTCAAACATTTTCTCCAGAACTGGAAAGTTGTCTTGTTTTCTGCCCACATTTCCCTTTGATATTTTTTTCATTGAAAACGACGTTTACTTATGTATCAGCCAAACAAGGGTTAGTCGGCATATGTGTACTATCAGTGGCACTTTATTTGTAGCAATTTTAGGAATTGATCCAGACCAACTCACAATTAATTAATTCCCCCAAACAAAATGCATTACTGTACCTGCATTTGTATTGTTAGGCCTACAGTACATCATACTCATGACAGTCAAGTAGTACAACCCACTGACGTATCCCCCCTCCGTGATGATGGGTGATGGGGGCATACATGTCTTGAGCTACGTAGCAGATATCATCTTCCTTTTTTCCCCTCCTCTTTGTCCCCCTTTTATTTTTTTTACCTTTTCAAAACCCTTGGATTAATGAAAACATGCCATGTGTAGCCTATTTCTACTAGTATTAGTGTTATGTTGTGCAACCACATCCTGAAATCAGTTCCAAGTAGGCTGTTTTAGCTGCAGAATCCAGACTGACACCAAGCTGTGACCCATAAGAATGGTCAAGCAGAGTTTACTTTTTACTGTCAATAATCTCAGTTCTACTGTGATTGGCACTGAGAAGTGATGATATGTACACTATTAACTGCAGTGTTAACTTAGATGTGTTGGGCTATAGCTTTCTGACAGTGTTTGTAAATTCAAGGGCATCAAAACTTGTCAAATTTACACAAATTTATTTCATAAAAATAGGAACAAGGCATGTCAAAAACAAGTAAACTAAGACCTACTCCTGTATGTAACATTTTCATAAATCATGCTTGAGTAAATTTCCCTGCTGTTCCCTTGTATACTCTCTTAACAGGTGACTGTACGGCAATATCAGGCCTAGCCTTTTGTTTATACAGATTAACCAGAGCAGCAGACAAACTTTTTTGTCCAACTTAATTGCAACTACAAATCTAATGACTTTAAAAGAGGAGGCTACAGCCTCTAGATGCTTTGCAGACGCCCTTATGCTATAGCTGCCTTGCCAGCTGAATTTTGTTTTGCGAAGTACTGACAAAAACATTTCACAAGGCCTACACGTAAAACTTGTGCTAAATCTAAATAGGGAGCTTGGAACACCAGAAGTTCTAACGTTGTTTTAAGGGCCAAACCTCTCCCCCCAAACTACAATTTTGGTACAGGGGCATCGAAATTCTCAATTGGCTCAGCTGTTTGATTGACAGTCAATTCATGCAGAGTACCAAAGTTTATATTACACATCATGAATGGTACTGAGAGTGTTTTTATTATATGAATCGAGTTTTTCTGTACTCACATTGAAGCAATAAACTGAGGTTGTATCTGGTTGAGGATGAATTTCAGACAATTGTGGGAGGGGCTTCAGTAAGAAGGTTACTGTAGGAAAATTGATACTGTTTGGGGTGAGAGGTTTGGCCCTTTAAGAGCATTTTGTAGCAAAGCTACAGCTGAAATTACATGTACTGTATTTGTACAGGCATGAAATTGGTAATTGGCTGTATAATCCAGAGGCACTGGAGCCATAGTCGGGCCACCCTTGCGGCCAAATTTCTCAGCAATTCTTTTGAAATTACAGGGCACCGAGGACAACTATAGGGGCAACTGCAGCCATGGCCACGGTGGCCGTGGTCAAATTCAAGGTCTGAAAGATTTGCTATTGTTAACCTGATTATTCATTATACTAATAGAATATAATCAGAATAATCCAGGTATTGTTGCCTCTTTCCTTTTAATATTTCTCATCATAGTTGAAGGTAGCCTAATTGATATATCTACACCGCTTAAAGATATTTTAAGGAAAATTGTTTTAACTTTACTGCTGTGGTTTTCGGCACCCCCTGAGAGAGTGTTCACCATACGGTGTTGGGGTTTTCAGCACCCCCTAATTGTGTGTAATGTCAATCCGAGAGTAAACTAAATAATAGTAATTGGGAAGAAAAAGTATTTCTTTCATACAATACATGTACATTAAAATTCCAGAGATTTCAACACATCAATTCATTTATACCATTACCAGTATGATTAAGTTCATTTTATGGGACAATGCTGTATTTGTCATCTGTGTTGTAATGTTCACCATTGGTTGGTTGGGAAATATTGATACTTGTGTCAAATTGGCAGGATAATGAGTAGAACACAGACTGTAACTTAAAAAACTAATGGTCTGTGATTGCATAATGGTGTATACAATTATTTAGAGTACCTTGTCCAGTCATTGATTTTTTTAAAAGTGGCAATAATACTGTATATCACCTTAATTTTTAATAACTGGCATTAACTATTAAATGTTAACAATATCTTTTAAAAGTTTTTAACCTGTGGCATGACATATGTACAGTACTGTATACAGTAGGCCAATAGGGTTTTCAGTGTATAATCATCCATGAAAAAAAGAATTGAGTAAGATAGCCTAAAGGCTGATTGCCCACAGTTTCTATGGCGACCAAATCCAACTGTCACATATCTGTTCTGAACACCTGTTGTTTGGTGTAGATAGTAGGCCCCTGTGCCTTTAACCCTTTACTGTTGTGCTCCAATCAGGGCATATTTGCGGGCCTCAGGAGTGGGGGGAAAAGCGGACGTAGCACGCCCCCATAGCTTCTGTAGGCTATTGACCCCGTGACCTTAAACCATTTTCTCTCTCGTTGTTGTGGCTGAATTCGGGTAGCTACTAGCAGTTTTGAGCTCTGCATGAAACAGTAAAGATGGGTGACAGCCGCGCTCTCCGTCAGGGTCCAAAAGGACTTGTAACAATTGTAAATGGTTAATGCTGTTCCCATTGTCATCTTCCATTGATTGTGGTCTTTATTTAAATAATGCTTCTTTTCAGGTGCATGCAGCTCTGAACAACCATGATGAAGAAGACAGAGTTTACAAGGCACTGAAGGACTATAGCGAGTATGTTGCCATATTTTCTTCATTTTTTCTTTTTGGGACTAACATGGAATTGCATACAGTAGCATGGTGGGAATATGTGCCTTTTCCAAATGCATACTGTTGTGCAACTTGCCAGGGTATTGCCACCCACAGTTTTCATACTGTGATACCTGTAAACCAAAAGAAAGCTTGATTGACCCATAATTGATGTCAGTCTCATATTGGCACCAAAAAGTGATGTATCTGAGGCAGTGATGCTGTGGCACTGGATGGATTTTTAAAAATGCCCAAAATGTTTGGGTGTGATGTATTTCTCACATGATTTGAGAATTTTTTTAATAAATTTCCCGCCATTTAGCATCAAGACAACCTTGAAAATAAAAAAAAATCCAAGAGTACGAGAACACCCAAACCTCTAGACAGCTTCCCCCAACCTGCCAATTGTTTTCAAAAAATAAATGGCAACCCTACAGTACCCATTTTTGTGTCCAGTTCAAAGTGCCAGCATTATACTGTACAGGGCCTAGATAAGGTGTGTTTGTATGAAGTTTGCTATTGTTTTCTCAATTTTAGATCATAAAACCATCTCATGCTGTGTTCCATGCCTTGTGTCCTGCTTCACATTTTCTGTGCTGTTGCAAACTGTCTCATCATCATGCATAACTTGCTATCATCAACTTGCTGCCTTTATCATCAAGAAACTTAGACAAGAACATAGGATTAGTGAAGGTAAGTTTTATACTAGTATGGTAGACCCTTTTCCAAATACTGAAGCAGTTTTAAGAGGGTTGTGCAAGACTGTAAAGTTTGGTCTGTGCGGGGAACGCCAAACTGCCTTGTTTTTCCGTCCGCACACTTCAGCAGCTTTTAGTGAAATCTGCCCTCTTCTTTTAACAATTTTAAGTTGTTCCCTGTGCAATTGTGCTGTCACTTAATGCAAAAGAGTATAGCCTACGTACTGTAAGTACAGCATACCACATCGCGTTCTCAGCAGTATTCATATACATACACATACTCTAAACTGTTTAGTGTATGTATATGCTGAAAATGCCTGCGGTATGCTGTACGTGAAAGCCGTACACAAGATTTTTTTCGTAGGAAAGCTAAGGGAATTCTACGGTACAGTACATTCAAATACTTGCACGTGTGGCATACTGTACAAGTTTGCCGCATGGCATGCATGTTTTGGTATGCTGGGTTTTCTGATCCGCGCATGTTTTCCATTTCTTGTTCATGTTCCCTGTGCACAAAAAAATAGTTTACAGTCTGGGGGCTGGGGGTTGTGGGAAAGGACTTGTGTGTATAAACACACATCTATTTGTCATTGGGTATTTTATCGTAGCAAATCACAATGCACTCCAACAATCTATCCCTCAATTCATTGTGCAAGCTATTTCAAAAAGGGCTTTTTGTTTGTTCCATTGGCATGTAATTGCAAATTGTGTAGCACACAGATACATGTATATTCATCTGTTGATTCTGTTGTAGTAATCTATGTTCATACTGTGCTTTTATTTTCACTGTACAATTAGTCAAGGTCACATTTTCAGAAATTCCAACCTGTAGACTCAATAAACAAGACCATTTGCTGGTTAGGAAGGAAGAGGTGTATGAAACCCCAAATTCCTACAAAAAGTGTATGTGTACAAGGAGTTGATGAAACTGTAATATTTCCTTCAAAAAATTTTCAGGCACAGTGTTGCCATAAAAATTTGATTTTTGGCCATGGTCAGCACGACAGTATACAAAAGTACTATAGTAGTAAAGCCAGTATGTCTGCATGCTGACTTTAACTAAATGGCAAGATCAGACACCCTTACTTGATGTACTGTACAGTAGGGTAGTAGACTGTCCTGTTTCAGGATTGGTGGTTGAGAGTCATGTGAGAATATTTTTTTCCCCTGAAAAGTGAAATTTTGTAGGTGTATGTACCTGCTTGGGTTACTGTACCTTGAATATGTAACATTGAAATATTCAAATATTGTGAAAGATTCTTTGAAGAGAAATAAGAAGCAAGTCGTGATATTTACAGTAGCTGTTGCTTTAAATAAGTTTGGGGGGACTCCTCTCCACCTTTAAACTGGGACAAAGTTGTCCAATTTTGCAAACTTATGTTTAAACCCGGACAGCATTAACTACAAACTTAAATGGGAATAGTCCTAGTCAAACGGGGACAGTTGCCCTTTTTGCAATCCTGAAGGGCGGCTGAGTGTACATACTGTACAGTACTTAGGGACCTGGCTGTAGGACTGAAGTACATTAGATTTACAGTAACATCATGTACCCAGTAGCCATTTTGGGTTAAGTACAGTGAGAGTCTGTAAAATAGAATACAATAGTAAGATAAAAGATCCTTCAAACATCACAGTCTAGAATACATTACAGAATTACTTATGCTGAAAGAAAACTTTCCAAAGTTAACATACTGTTCTGTGCTGTAAAGTAGGTTGGTGCAGAGATACTGAACTATACGTTTTGTATGTTAGTTTGTGCAGCTTTGACCAATACTGTACCTACAGTACAGTACTGTGCAGTATACTGAACAAAAGCTGTACAAGGCCTGTTCTGTAAAGTAGGTCTTAGGTATTCTAATTCTAGTGCAATGCATGGCTCTTAAACTATATTCAGGCTTATCCAATGACCTGAAATGCATTAGAACTGTATACACGTTTGACCCTGTAGGCCTACAGTAGTAACTAGAATCCTACAGTACTGCTGATGCACTTATGCAGGGCACATGGTTCTTTATAGTTGGTCTAATGCAATGACCCTAACTTTAATTAAAAAAAAAATAAACAAATAAACTTTAGCAATATTTGCATAGTTAAACTCCCTCACACTGTGGCCTGCTTAATGTTTCTGTATCATGCACTGCATCTGTTTCCATTATACATGAGACTTCTTTTACAACGACAGATTTATATTACAGTAAGTGGGCTCATTGAGCTGGTATCAGTTACTTTGATAAATGGTGATAAATAAGGGGAAAAAAAGTGGATTTTGGGATAGGGTTTTGGAACATGGAGTTGTTATCAATGGAATTTTACTGTATATACAGTATGGCAAAAAACCACATGTACTAACATTTTATCCCATAATCCTTTGGAATAGCTATTTGGAATAGAGATTGTCCTCTTATTGCCATTTCAGTTTTGTGTCATTGTGCATTGTACTCAGCATACAGCAAGCAATGGAGTAGGAAAAACAAGCCAGTGAGCCACAACTGGAAAAAAAGGCCATAGCCCGATGGACTTAAACCAGTTTGTTAGGAATTGAGCCATAAAACCTCTTCTAAATAAACATTCTTGGTTTGGTCATTTGCCATCAAGATGTGAGTAAATCTTAACAGGTGTGCAAAAAAAAAACAAAACAAAATTGTTTATGACCCAACTCAATGAGCTCCTTTAAGCTGATTTTTCAATGGTTTTTCTCCCCAATGTCTAAATGTCTTTTTATTATTTTATTATTTCAATTTCAATGTTCCCCGTCATGTAGTCAAAGTGATGTGGAAGAATTGGTTCGTTCACTGCGGATTTTACTGGCAGACCCAAATCGACTTCATCTATTTGAGTCTATTAGACCATTTGTGGCTGTTAACCATCAACTCAAATATGACCGCATCTGCCCCACCGTTCCAGGGTAAGTTTTTCTCTGCAAGTGACTCCTTTAAAGACTTCTGCTCCACATGAGCAACAGAATGTGTGAAAACAATTTAGTGACCTACAACTGGAGAAAAAGCTGTGGGCACCATTTGATTGCACCAAATTATGAAGTTGAGGTATTATGTAACAAACCAAAGCAAACCAATCTTTAAAGACAAATTAAAGATTTTCATTGTCATGCTGTATAATAAATTTGGAAGAAGTGTGAAAGAAATTTTATAAAGAGAGAATACAGTAAATTTGCCTCTGCATGAGAAGTGTACAGATCTTTTGTTAAGGTATAGGCCTATACTTGTAACAGATTGAACAAATGAATGTAAAATGGAGGACAGTGAGTAAGAGGAATAGGAACAAGTAGAGTGAGCACTATTCGCAATGGAAGGACTTTTCCAAATATGTTGAAATATGGCTTAATTATTGAAAAATATTGATCTATTTTAGGAAGAGGCTCAAGACTGTTCGTCTGATGAGAAAAGGCATTGAGGACCTTGGTTTTAAATTCCGTGGAGGTTTGGACTATGGGACTGGGATTTTTGTGTCACATGTAGATCCAAAGTCATTAGCAGAACTCAATGGACTGAGGGTAAATTCATTTTACTTCACCCTGCTGCATGATTAAACATGTGATTGTCTAGCTTTTGATCATGGTTGTAATAATTGAATACCAGTGATTCACTTGAGGACTGCATGACTCCTCCCCCTCACTAAAATCAAGCTCAACCAGTCATTGCTTATTGAAGGCTTTCATTGTTTTTTTTTCTCTCCAAAGAGTTTTTTAACTGCCAGTCTTAATTGCAAAGGTATTTGACTGTTAATAATTATTTTAAAAGACTGTTTGCCTTCCAGTGAAAGTTTTCAAGGTGGATTTATGTACTGATTACTTATTTACACACATACAGCACATACAGTAGGCTACAGTAAGTACTGCAGTCCATCAAGTGCATGGGCCTGGTAGATCTGTAGTGTGTGTAGTAATGTTCAGACCACTGTACCTGTGTTTCCTGATAGTCCAATAAATATTTCCAGTACTCAGAAATCTTGCACTATCATGATGATTAAACTCTTGTCTGTCACTGTCATTTTCCATTACATTTTCACAACCATACCTTTAATGTTAGCAAAAATATTCATAGTCAAAATAGATCGTAAATTCTCAGAGGGCAAACAAAGTAACAAAGTTTCATGCTGTGTGACAAACACTCCTGAACAGAATACGCATATTAGATATGATTCTGGAGAGCATATATGAATGAACTATACCCTGCTGTAATTTGTAAAGTGACAATCCTTCATATCACCTGCTGTATTTATTCTGTTTAATAGTATCATATTATATAACAGAGATAGTTATTTGGCCACACAACTTGTGTATGTGAAGTTACTATTTTTCTGCCAAAAATGTGTGTTAATTAGGTAACCTAAATGTGACATAGAAATAAGTGCTGCAGACAACTCACATTTTGACCTATCTTACTTACATTATTGATGGGTTCTCATAATTATCTTTTTTGTAAAGAGTACTCCTTTAAATTTACACACACAATTTTTGAATATATACATGCTCAATTAGTAAGTAAAAATTGTCAATAAAAGTTCATTTAACAGATGTAACTCTTGGTGTCCACAGGCATTACATCCATTAAATAGCGTGAATTCTCTTGACAGTGACGTGTCATTAAGCAGAAACCTGGTGTACTGTGAGCAGTGTGATCCCTAATATTTGATATTTATAAGTTATGAGTTTGTTAGGGCTGAAAGAGCATCATTATTTATCCACAAACACAAACAATGCTTTCTGTTTGGTGTCCACACCGTTACATCTGATAAACACTGATTGCAGGTGACCATTTTGTCACTCTCCAATAGCATGAAATAATGATTTTACAGGACAAGGTAAGGATCCAGCTAGTAATGAAGATAAACAATAGGATGTTCCAAAATCTTCAAAATCTCATGACATATGTAGCCATCATTGTTTGGTGTCCACTTGTTAGACAGTGTTACATCCATTAAACACCACTGAGTGAACCACTGGAAACTTAGAGGTAAAACTTGTCTATCCTGATTCTGTTGATATATTTTGTCCAGTAGACATGTTGCTAACTCTTTACAATTTAAATAGACCGAAAATTTGCAACTTTTGAGAGACATGTTAACGTAGGTAACAGCGTCCCCTTTGGTGTCTTTTGTTATGTCTGTTATGAAAATGCAGTTTGATTCTGAGAAAATAAGCAAGAATACTGATTTTTGCTAAATTGAAATCCCTTTGCTTATAAAATTAAAACAGACAAAATGAAAATAGGTCCCAAATTCCCTTCTTGTGCTAGAGAAACAGTGTTTTAACTTTATTTGCAACTGTTTTTAACGTACGTAACAGTGTCCAAAGAAACTATCCCTACTATTCCTTAGTAATAGTGGTCTAAAGTGAACATATTTAGTTTCCTCATCAGCAGGTATTTTCTGAAAAGTTAAAATTTACATCCACCACCCAATTACTGTATGGCCAAGCAAGAACCATGAATCCATAAACAACTTTGGACACCAAATACACTATGTTAACTGTCACATAGTTCATTTTAGCCACAAATGTCAACTTCCTGATACTTTTTTATCCTTCAACTACCTTAACTCAACTTAGGACTTAATTTATGATATGAAATAATATTCCAAAGTTTGTTACAGTGATTTTCAATTTTTTTCTTTGCATGTCACACTTTTGTAACCCAGTATCATATCTTAGCATATATTCAAAGGTCAATTTGACTACAGTAGTTGTACACAGGAATTACCCTTGGGTGAGGGAAATATAGGAGAAGGAAACATGATGTTCACATGCTGTTTAATTGGGTATGGTTTCATAATGTGCATGTATGCTAGTAATACAACAGTATGTGATGTGATGCTGTAGTTGTGTCTAGTCTGGAGTTGAAATTGACTGCACAGGGTTTGAGGGACATGAGAATTCCACATGATTTTTATCCTTAGCTGTATGAAAAGTTAAATGCCATTTAACAGATTTCACCAGATTGATAAATTTTGTTTTTGAACTGACTTTCAGCCTGGAGATGAGATAATTCGCATTAACGGATATGACTTATCTCAAGCACTCCATGAGGAAGTCTTGTGGCTGTTGAAAAGAAGAAACCAAACATTGGAATTCAAAGTCAGAAGTAAGTTTCTTTCAATTTACAAAAGTGGGAAAGGGTCCTCATCAACACTGGAAAGAAAAAGAGATTGAAAATGTGAAAGAATTTATGACATCAAAAGGGTGAAAAGGTTCATGTGGACTCTGTTTTTTTTGTCTAGTTGACCTTTGGTCTAGTGACCTCTTTTTAATTATCAGTCTTAAGATCGTTCGTCCCATGAAGCCCATTACATTTTCAGTTTTGTGGACCTTCTGTCTCCGGGACCTTTGGTCTTGTAGAGCTTTGGTCTTTGGTTGCACTGCTGTTGTTGTCTGGATTAAGAATCTGTAAAAAAATATTTTTTAAATGAAGGGGCAATTCGGGACACATCTTGTGTCAGTATCACTACCTCAAAAGACCAATCAAGGATTATAATGACTTGGCACACAGCCTGTCCTCTCTAGTACACTTTTTGCCATTTATAGCTTCATTAAAGTCAAATGTTTGGTAATCTCTAGCAATATTTAAGCAGAAGCCCCAAAATTTGGTCATACGTAACAACAGTTGCCTGGAACATCAAAAAAAGGTCAATGCCTGTAATTGTTTTTTGTTTTGTTTGGAAAATATGTTTTGCAGATCAGACTTACAGTACATTGGAATCACATTAAACCTAGATATTGTATTGACATTTTATGGAAAACTGTGATCAACATGTTAGCAGCTGATGCTAATTGACTCATGATATTTAGCCTACTGTATGGACATGGATTGCCTGTAAAATTAAGTTAAAATGAACAGTTCCTAACATCAGATGGGATGAGCGAATGTAGCTGACTCTATATTAATATGCAGATTTCTTTGATGGGTGATAGCAGTGACTGTAAGCACAATGTGATTGGTTTATATAAGACAGGAGGAGACTGATTTGTTTCCTGATTAAAGTGGCTTTACACTTGCCCAGTGCACCTTGTACCATTGTGCTATTTGATGATTATTACTTCAACATAGTTTAACATGTAAATCATGAAAGAAGTGGACTTTTATTTGACAAAGTACTTTGAGTTGGACTTTTGTTTGATACTGTGGACATAATGTAGACACCAGACCGTTTTAAAGTCAACAATATACAGTAGGCATAAACTTGAGTTGTATAAAAGTTCAATTCCCTTCATGAACATAATCACAATGGTACTTAGGTGGCTCATCGAGTTGGTGCATTAAATTCAACAAATTTTTCCAAACCAAAGATCTTCTTATAAGTTTTCTTCACATACCAAGGACAAATGGTCAGTCTTAGAGAATCCTCATTATCCTACACACAAGAGACAGTATTATGAGAGAGTATTTAAAAAGGCTCAATTGGGTTTTGACAAATTCATGACCAGACACTTTTTCAAATGAGACACAAAACTGTTACAATTCAGGACACCACAAAATTCAAAATTTTAACTTTTTTCTACAAATTTTGGGCACAAAACTTGACTAAGTACACTGATTATAAGAATCATCATAAGGTAGTGACCCTTTTAGACTCTCATTAAGTTATGGATATCAACTCAAGGAGCCCGTAAGAATATGTTCGCATAACAATTTGGCTATTAATATTTCCTGTTCTGTTTTCCTCACTCCTTTCTCCTTTCATCTTTGGCAAGGAATGGGTCTAAAACCAGAAAGAACATCAAATGATGGAGATTTAATTTGGTCTTTTGTTGAGGTCCAAAGGACAGCAGAAGTGAGTTGAAGTCATTCAGATTGGAAATAACAATCTGTATTACTTTTTTTGCATTATATTGTCACAATTATTTTTTGCTTGGATTTAAGGTCATATATTAATACGTAAGACTGTTTTATTCCATATTAATTAATGACAAATGCGTATAAAAGGATACACAAATATGCAGTTCTGTCATGTCAGTTTTAAACATTCTCAACTCTGGGACCACACTTACATACCTGTGCAGGGTGTAATGCTGCAGTACTACTGTTTCGTTCCTGGGCATGAAGTGAAAACAGAGCAGGTCCATTTTTAAAGTCTTTTGAAAACTGATTTTCTTGGTAATCTTTCTGCCATACATTGAAGCAGTACCATGAATACATCCCTCCAGTCTGCCCCCACCCCCACTGTCTGGTCCTGTAACAGAATGATGGTGTAAAGGATAGTGTCCCAGGTTGCATTTGATATTTCCTACCCAAAGGGATTGATAAGCATGGTTCTATATGACTTTTTGATCTCTAGTTTGGAGCATTTTTGTTTAGACCTCTCGGCAGGGAAAGACAGATGAAAATCAGTCACGTCACAACAAGATGTGAACAATAAAATCTGTTGCATTATCACTTGATGCTAAACATAGCCGAGATCATGGAAATAGTTTATATTTTTTGTTGAAATGTAAATGCCAAAAAAGGCAGCACTGGTTCTGTTACATGAACAATTTGGAAATGTAGTATAGCCCCTTGAACTTAGAGAATTGTAATCTGTGTTTTTTATGAATCTTTTATATGATTTTCTAAAAAGTAAAAGACAGTTTCTCAGTTATTTTGATTTCATTTGAAGGACGAGAAGATGGACCAGCTGACTCACAAATTTCAGCACTTGGATTCAGCTGAAGAAAGGGACCGGAAAGTCTTTGTCAGCCTGGAACCAGGGGCAAAACTTGGCTGCGGGATAGGAAGCAATGATGAGTGGGGGAAGGGCATCTTTGTCTGTCGAGTTGCCCCAGGATCTGTTGCTGATACCCTTGGATTTAAGGCAAGAAATCTAAATTTTTAGGACTTTGGGTCAAGTCTTGGTTGTCATCAGTTGACTGGCTTCAGTGATAGCAAAAACCAATGCAGTGATGAGGGCATATGTGTGCATGTATGGATGTTTGTATGTGTGTGTTTGTGGTTGTTATGCTATGCCCAGTAAGGGAGCATGACTATTTCTAGTCCGTGGCAGTTGGCAGGCGAGGGAACAACAGCCACTTCTAACCATGTGCACAGAGCATGAAATGAGCTCTACAGCTGTGCTAGAATGAAAGGCTGTTGTTCTCTGCTTTCAGTCTCTCCCCATGGCTGCCTCATGGACTTGCCCAGTAAGTTGCTTGTTGTTACTGAGCTGTTCAGAATATTCAGCACAGTGGGTAGAGAAGAAATCTGCCCACTGCTGAGGAGTAGGAAAAGTTATGCTCCCTAACATGACATCCCAAGAAAGGGAAAATTAAATGGATTTTATTTGTGGCATGTGGATGAGTTGTGGTGAGAAGATGGTCCATATTGTTGTTAGAGGTCAATGATCATCTGGTGTACTACAAAACTAGATTCTGAATATGCCAGTCAAACATTTGACTGAATAGATACATGTAGGACATCATGGAATTATTTGGAATAGAACATCAGCTTAAAATTCAAACTGAGATTACTTTGATCATTTTGATCTGTGAAGTGACCAGATAATTTGCATTGTGTCTCAACTTTATACAAGGACTAAAAGATGGACATCTCCAATTGAATTAACAAATTTGGCAATTTATGACTTGCAAGGAAGGAAAATGTTAAAATGTTTGGAGGACTCACACACATTAATGTTGTAATCAATGGGTAATTAAAAGAGTAGTGTAGACGTTGACTTAAGGAGGATGCAGGGGAAGACACATTCTCCCTTTGAAATCATATAGCTTGAAACAAAAATTGGAAAAAAAAATAAATAAATAAAAAAACACTTTTTTGAGATATTGCTTAAAAATTTCAGCATGTGAGATTTAGAAAAAAGAAAAATGATTAATGTAGCTGCACATCACAAGTTTTTGGAGGTGTAATTTCAGATGTGTGAAATGCATTTGGACCTGAGGTTTCAAGAAAATCATACCAACAGTAGTTTTGTGAGTGGAGTTGCTGGTAAAATTTCATACTATAGTAGATGGTTGTTACAGTTCACGACATAAAACTTGATTTTGGAAGGTCTTTTCCCCTGCATCATAATGAAGCAAACCATTTGTGTCATTATTTATTTCTCTCTTTCCCCTTGTAGGTTGGAGATCAGGTCATGGAAGTCAATGGCACAAGTTACACTGATATTTCACATGAAGATGCAGTGATGAATTTAAAGTTGAATCGGCACTTGACTGTGGTTTTGAGGTCAAAAGAGGTCAGCATCCACATCTTTAAATAAACAAGACTGTTTGAATGCCGTACTCCTTTCCTGCACAAAGACTGTCATACCCTCTTGTATTAAGTTTGCCACAAAATTGCTACCAAAAGATTGATAATGTATTGCTTAAAGGCAGAAAATTATTTCCCCAAATCGCATTTGTCTTGCAACATTCCCAATTTGTACTTTTCTTTTATTGCCATTAAATGCAGAAGATGCAGAGTGGCTCACAAGACATAACATGCACAGAGATTTGGGCCAGTCTAGGCTACTTTAGGCCAATAAAAGCATTTGTATTTCCCACTGGCCACTATATTTTTAGTGCTAATGTTGTAGTATTCAGTCTTTAATGTTGGTTTTAACTTTTGCGTTCTCTCCTCTACAGGACCAGGAGGGTCCAATTGAGGTGTATGGAAGACCTATTATTAAAGGGTAATTATTGCAAAATATTGGACATCTTACAGTACTTATTAATTTTAATTCCTCGCCATGGAAGAGGAGAAATAAAGAGGGGGGGGGGGGTTTGTTTGAAGTCCCGCGGAAGAGATGGTGAAAATGAAGATGGGGTGGGGGTGGGGAGGAGGAGAGGGAGAGAAGAGAAAATATGTTGAATATGATTTGAAATTTTTCACAACTGTTATTATTACTCTTCCAAAAAGTATTCTTTGTGATGACAGTTATTGGTGGAAAAAGAAGGAGGGAAAGGCAAGGATTTAAATTGTCAACAGAAGTTAGTGACATTTTAAATACAAACGTTTTGTGTTCGTGAGCATTCAAGAATGTGGGAGAAATTTTTAAGGTTTATGGATTGATGACTTCACATCTCATTACTCCCATTCAAACATTAGTATTCAAATTTGGAGTCCAAAAGGGCTTTGTAGAATACTTATAAATAAAACCTCTCAGTTGTGCCATTTGACATGGAAAACAATAATAACCTACTTATTTTTGGAAGTCTCATTATGGACAAATCGAAACAGTGGAGTGATGGTCTGATTTAGGTGGACATTACTTGGGGTCCATCACCTTAAATCTTTCAAATGCTTTGCTAACCTGTGTCATGGATGGTTGTACATTAAAAAGCCTCTTGATTTTCTCAATTGCACTAAATCTGCGGGTTTATAATGATAAAAGTACGACAATTTAAAGGTCTGTGGACCCCAGAAATTCTGGCCTTCACTCACTGCCCAGATTTGTCTATAAATATTGCTGGTAAACATCACATGATATATATCACATGGCTTTATTTCTTGTCCTATTTTATTCTTTGTAATTTATGGACTGTGAACCAAGAAGCATGCAAAAGTGACCTTTTCTGTCATGTGACTCCTAAATTATAAACAAGATGTATGTTTCTTTAAAAGGAGGATTTTCACTCTATCTGAAAATAAATTCAGGCAACCAAAAGACAATAGATGTAGATTGTGTAGATTCATCATAGCATTTTTCAAGTGAAATTATTCAAAGTGTGTAAGGTAATGCATACCATGCGATTCAAATTCCTTGCATTTCGGAATGCAAGTTAGTTTCATTCAACTTTGCCTTGAAGGTTGTCTTATTGCAGTTTATGATGTTAAGCTGGTTTTGCTACTTTCCTGTTTGTGAATACAATATTTGAAGGTTTTCCAGCAATCTTCTTTCTCTTCATACCACAAAGGGAACCAGAGGAAACCCCAGCCCCTCCGAAAGCCTCTCAACCACCATCACAAATCAGGCCATCCCCCATTGCCCCTGAACCACTGTATGCTGTAGTGAATAAGAGGGAACAGGAGGTTAAAGTTGATAGGACACCAGATTGGTGGTCTGTGGAACCAGAAACCCTGGTAAGTTTACACCATCGGAATACTGCTCCCAAAGGCATGAGAGGCCTGGAGATTGACTGCTGATCCAGTCATACCAAAGACTTTAAAAATGGAATCTACTATCATTTTGTTTGGTGCTAAATGTAAGCAGTGGAACTGGGAGAACAAGCCAGTGAGACACAAGTAGAAAAAAAGCTGTGACCAGCCGGTCTGACTGAGACCCAGGGCCTGTAGCCAAGGCGGGACAACTAACTGACCACATTATTTCACTTTGCATGCTCAAATAGAATGGACATGTATGACATCATTGTGACACAGGGTTATGTCTTCATTATTGTTGTGCCATTTTAGCAATTTATAATTGCAAAAATTTTGTTAGTCATGCTACAAAGTAAACAGTTGTATATAGGTAGCTTCCAGTTACATGTCACCTGAGAGGCTGGGGGAATATTTCACACTTGGCTGGACCATTAAACAATTCACATCCTCTTAATAACTCTGGTAAAGGAAGGGCTAAACCAGTGGTTCTCAAACTTTTTCAAAATACTGCCCCCATAAGGCATCCATGAGTGATCCAACTCCCCCTCCCACCCAACATGCCATCATATTTGTATAAGTCTTTGACTTTGAGCTTTCGACTCTCAATTTCCAGCACCAAAATGGCCCAGATAAGTTTTATATTGGGTAAATTTTTGTCAGTAGTTGCTAAATCTTTCGGAAAAGACGGTCTGTGTCAACCACTCTGCAACTTCCTAGGTTCCTTTATTGCACGAATGTATGAGAACCTCCTGGGACCCCTAGTCAGTGCTAACACCACCCCCCTATTGCTTGCAAACTCCTCAGCACCCCCTTGAAACTTTTCAACACCCCCCAGGGGGCAGTAGGGACTACTTTGAGAACCACTGGGCTAAGCAATTGAACTGCTGTCTGTTTACCCCATAACATAACTTATACCATCCAGGTTTTTCATGTAAAGCACATGTGGGCAACCTAAGACCAGCAGGTCACATACAGCCCTCCAGTGATGTTTTGCTCCTCCCCTCCCCCCACGAGATGCCTTACGGAAGTCCCGCAAAACTCGGTCAAATGACCTCAAACCTTGTACCAAACATAGAAAAACTACTTGCATAATAGTCTCTGTTGGATCCAGGAGGGGGTTCGTGGCCTCAACCTTCTTCCCTCCCCCCTTTTTGCCACAACAACAATATTATGACATTTAAGACTAATGCAAATGATAGCATAATATTAGTAAAGGAACAAATTATGAGAAGACCTAAAAGAGGCTCTTCAAGCTTACCCTCATTGCAAAAACAAGCTCAAATAACAGCTGCTCACAAACCTTGCCAGGTAGCTGAAGGGTCCTGATTTCAGTTACAAAATTATCTGCACACTCCAAGCCAACCATTGGTGGGTTCCAGTTTAGATGGTATTTTTTTTTGGATAGAATTGTACATATTTTGGGTACCTGTTAGTGATCACATGTAAGGTATCCATACCCTGTTCCCCATAGTTCAGCTTTCCATCCTTTGAAATGTTTGAATCTGCATCTGTTTTACCCCATTATTTATCAACAAAACTATAGAAGCTCTCAGCATTTTTTTTTTTTGTGAATGAAAATTTAGGTTGCTTGAAAGTCCTCAAAATAAATGGTTGGAAAACAACAGAAGTCGTTGTTTAAGTGTATAGGTCAATTTTTTATTCCTCATTTCTGACTCGTTAAACGAAAAGGTTGTCAGCCTCTGATGTAAGGTGTTCGTAATAAACACAGTTCAATGAGCCTGGTGCATTTAGGAAAGAGATAAAGCACTGAGCTAAATGTGTTTGTTACAGAGTGGAGAATAGAGAAGTTTAATGAGATGATGGTTAAAAAAAAACAAAAACTTGTTACACAACTACAGTGGGGAAAAGAACTGATTTAGTGCATATAGCTGTGCTCAACCTGAAATTTACCCATTTTCACAGTTGAAATTTGCTGAATTCTCCAATGTAGTTTGGACTGTAACTCACAGGTGAATTTTTATGTTTGTTCATTTTCCATGACTTCTTTCAGCTTTGTCATAAACACTTCTTCTTTCAGTTTAATCCAGTCCAGATTGGAGGCAGAGAGCTCAAAAAGGTCGAGATAGTGAAAGACGGTCCACTTAATATGTTTCTTGAGGGCGGTAATAAAACACCCCTCGGTGGAAAAATTGTTGTATCTGATGTCTTTCCTGATGGTGCAGCCGATCGCAGTAGTAAGTAAAGTTCTCCAGTTTGCTAAAAGAAAGTTTTTTAGCAGCAGTTTGCAACAAATTATTTATTCATTTAAATTGGTAGGCCACGCCCACTGCTAGGCAAAGGTCAACAGTGTTTTAATGCAACAATCACACATTGGTCATCAGCTGCTTCTCAGCTAGCTACAGTACACTAGTGTACTACTTTACCTGTCAAAAGATGCAGGGTTTGTGACATCAATAAAGCATTTTATAGACCAATCCTGACAGTCAAGTGATGGTCTGATTTTTAATTTGTGGACATTACTTGGGTTCATTACCTTTAGTCTTTCAATTTCCTTCAATGCTTACCTGTATCATGGATGGTTGTGCCCTGAATTTTATCTTGATTCCCTCAATTTCACTGAATGTGACGGTTTGACATAAATGACAGTAAATGAAGACAATGTCAGGTTGGTGGACCCCACTAATGGCTACAGTCAATAAACACAAGTGCTGATCAGATTTGTCTATAGACCTAATACTTGTCTGCATGAATGTCTACTAGTCCATTTTAGTGTGCCTTTGCATGCTTTTTTTGGAGGAGACATTGCCAAGAAGTTGTCCAAGGGGCAATGGTATGGTACAGTGCACTTACTAATGTAGCTTGTCATTTGTCCCTTGACTGTTTCGTGGGAAGCCTGTTTAGTCTTTTATAATTGCTGTAATACTAGAAATCATGTTTTTCACATGCATGCTTGGAAAAGGACATGATGGAATACAAAGCGAAACAAAGACAAGTTTTGAAAGGCACCAAACCGTGAACAACTATATGATGGCATAAATGTTAAATTTCCCTTTTGTTTCTAGAGCAATTGAAGAAAGGAGATCAGATCATGATGTGTGAAGGAGAAAAATTGATTGATGTTGATCTGGAGAAAGCTGAGAAAGTTTTCAAAGCACACATGTCAGGCAAACTAGATGTGAGTGGTTTGGAATATTCAATATAAAAAAAATTGTGGGTAGAATGTGGTGTGGCAAATTAGATGTGACTGGTGGGGAAAATTTATTTTCATGAATAAATATTAATATAGGAAAGATGGAATGAATGCTGTAAATAGGATTTAATTCTGAGAAGGGCTGTAAAGGTTTGTAGGTTACACGTGTCCTGCAAAAGTGATATTTAGCCATTCAGGCTCAGTTTAAAATTAGCAGTACAAAGAGATGGCACCCAAGTTCATGCCTCTCAAGACAGGGACTGGAGTGCCGTGACATTTTGCTAAATCTTTCTTTCCTTATCTGAAATTCTGCATATTGAGCTCTTATATTAATGATTATGTGCAAATCAGAAATTGCCCTGTATAAAAAATGGTCAATTTTAGACATACCCTGATGGGAATTGCTGCTATTTTCTTTGTTTTTGATGCTTTTTACCTCAAACACCCAATTTTGTCATTTTTGTTTCACACAACCTTTAAAAGTGTCACATTTCCAAGGAGAAAAATTAATAAAATGTGAATATGGAAAGTTTATACCAACCCCAAGAGGTAGACACATGAGTTTGATTTAACAAAATCACATTGGAAGATATTTGTACACTATTGAAGCTTGCTTTTATCATTTGTACTGTAGAAGCTGCTTGATGGTAGCCAGTTGTATGAAGACCTCCTTCCTAACTGTGCAATGTTCCTCGATTATCTTATATTCAAGGTCCACTTAAGGTTATTTTGATGTACTGTAATGCAATTTCTGTTCTTTGTTATTTTACCCCTCTTTTAGGGTTCTGAAGTGTTGAGACTTATCATTGCTATCACACCACCAAAAGAATACGAAGATGAAATGTAAGGGAACAGCTTCAAACTTACGGCTTTTGTAAAACTTATGGCCTTTTTACTGCCTTATATTACATGTTCTAGATTGCTGTACTTCTTGATTTGTAAAGATGTGTCTCTTCTCCTTTGAACTTGTTGAAACATTTCACTTTTTGAAAGTTACAGCAGTATGAGAGTGTAATATGGTGTGATTTATATTTTACTGAAAAATGTTCAATTTTATTTTATAAATGCATTTCCACTTAAACTCTAAGCACACTTTGGCAAATAATTACTGGCTTTGCTTATCCCCACATTCAAAGGTTTTCATTTGATGATGGACATAATGGACGGGTTTTTTTTGCAAATGAACTGACCATCTATTAAACTTATGAGATGATTGAGTATAAATAACTTGGAAGCAGTTGTGGAAAGCCTCACATGCATCTGCTGTATTAGTCATTGCTCATTTGGGAATTTCTTAATTATTACAAACGTTTTTCTTTTTTCTTTTTTTATTTATCTATTTATTTTTATTTTATTTTTTATTTTTTTGTAGAGTATATAATTTTTCACAATGCAACTCTGCGTATAGTACCATTAACAAGGGCATTAATTTCTTCATAAAGTTTTCATCTTAATCTTTCTTTATTTTCCTGCCTACTCTTTGTTTACTTGCTTTGCATCTATCTATCTTGCATCTATCTTTGAAAGTGAAAGAAAAACAAAACATAAAAAAATGTCCCTAAATCTTGACTCATTGGTATACATCCTCTTCTCTCTTAAAAGTGGTAAAAATGCCAATTATATTTGGGTATGGAGACCTGTGAAGCATGTACATCATGCTTGTGAAAGGACTTCTGGAGGTGCATTAAAGTATAAACTGTAGGAAGGTTCCATGGAGGAGGGGGTGCAGGCTATAATTAATGCAGTCCTGGGGGATTCGAAGAGCCATTTTGACACACTTTGAAACACATTTACACATGCATGCATAGCAGCCGGTAGAAGAGTGCACACCTGTTTTGCCCAAGTCTGGATCCTCCACTTCATTAAGTGAATAGATACCTTACAAGTTTCCACAGTTGTTTCACCTTTGTAGTCTAATCAGAATGAGATCACACATAATGTCTGTGTTAAGTAACACATGGTAACATTATTTTCAAATCCATTCCTGGATACAACATGATTTCTGTCATAACAGGACATCAAGCAGTCTCCCAGTCAAGTTTTCAAACAATAGCTATACCTTGCAGCTCTCCTCTCATTTCCTTTCATGTGTGTGTGTATTTTTTCCTTTCATGTGTGTGTGTATTGTTTTATTATTATTATTTTATTCAAATGACTCAAGGAGATACTCTGTTCGATATCACAGTTATCTCAGTGTTCCCATGGTTCTTTCAGTGATAAAATTATTTTCCGGCAATCCTCTTTGTGTAAGATCATTCACTTATAAGTGCATGTTGTTTTACTTCCATTGCAAGCATTATCAAGGGCGTGGTTTCTCATCTTTCAGATAGCAACCCTAGTTGGGATCACAAAGCACATATCATATGGCTAGGACTGCATTATCAAGAGCGTGGTTTCTCATCCTTCGGTTAGCAACCCCAGTTGGGATCACAAAGCATATATCATATGGTTAGGACTACAGTTCCAAAATATTGAACATTTGTCTCTCCCAAGTCAAAAATATGAATATCACTTATCCCGTAATTATGGATAACAATACAAACTAACTAAACCAAGGGCTGATTTAACTAACATCAATTTTAGCGATAATAGCCAAATCTATTCCCAATGAGAAATCATGGCTAACTGCCACAGTGATTGACCTTGGGTTTCCTTAAAACTCATCGCAAATGATACAACTTAGCAATGAAAAATTGAGTGCCAAAGTTTACTGAAATCAGTTTGAAAAATCAGTCTCTAAATTGCGATCTACTTAAGATTTTAGCGATTGATTTCAGCGTTAGCAATGACCACTGAACATGAGTGAAATGCGCCCACACATCAAGGAAACACATTGCTCACTCCAACTTCATGAAGTCAGATGTAATCATTACACAGTATTATTTGCAAAACCCTTGCCTGGGTATAGAAGAAACAGTGAGTGCCAAGGTGATTTTGTGACTCTTTTTGGGAGATACATGGGGTTGCTATCTGATGTTGTTACTTGAATTGTGGTCACCTTGGAAAAAGTTTTGGGACTTGCTGATCTAGTGAACCATCTAAGGCTGTTTTGTCCTCCCTAGATTTGTAACTTGCCTCTTAAGTTACTAAAGTCAGTACACCTGTAATTTAAAGGCCCGATCCTCATATCCCAAACAGTTCTAATTCTCCTTACCCACTGCACTTACTTCAGCCCCTCCCACGACAGTGTCTAAAATTCATCTTCATCTAGACCCAAACTGAATTCATTGTTTCAGGGTGAGTACAATTGACCCCAATCTGTAATCAAAACACTCTTAGTACATTATGTGCTATGTAATAAGTGTTTTGGTACTCTACATTTTTTTAACTTTCTGTCAATAAAGAGCTGAGCCGATTGAAAATTTTTGCAAACTGCTACAACAATTGTAGTTTGGGGTGAGGGGATTGGCCCTTTAAGTGTGATTGGTTTAGATTGCATTTACTCATCATCATATTGGCTAAAGCCCTGCTGTTGCTTAATTCTCATGCATACATATTCAAAAAGTAAACATCCCAAATACTTCATTGATAGCCTAGGAGTTTAAAACATTGCACTCTCTTTCCCTGCCTGACATTTCTTTTATCATTTTCATTTCAATGGTGCAGGCGACCATCTTTTTAAAAATATCCAAAAAAATTGTTGTGTCTTGTGATTTGTTTTTGTGAAAATGGGAAATTGCAAGATACCTTTTAAGCATTGTTGTCAGTAATTTTAAAATTATCACAGATGAATTGGAACAAAAAGGTGTTTATCACTTTGTTCTTGTAATAGTTATACACCAAGGTCTACATACCTACAGGAGGATTAATTTGGTCATTTCTTCTCAATTTTTAATTACATATAATGTCAATCTAGAATGCCTGGCACAAAAGTCTGTAATCTTACTGGCTTTAATGATACTTTTTTTTCTTTTTTTTTGCAGAACATTTTTCTGATTTCACCTGCCAAAAGCTTGTTTTAAAGTTGAAAAAATCTCACTGCTGGCTTCATCTTGGTGGCAAGTTTTACTTACATCAGAATTTTTTTAATAGTTGTCATGGTTACCGATCTTTATCACTTTGCAAAAAGAAGCTGGATGGAAATTAACAGAATGTAAGCTGACCAATCAAGCTACTGTAAGACATGCTTACTGCTAGTTACATTCACATGCTCTTTAAAGGAAATACTGTGTTTAAAATGTTCCAACAAAGAGTACAAAGGAAAAGGCTCAGACACTATCCAACAATTCAGTCTTAATCATAAACCCCAGCAGTAGCTTTCTCTTCAAAATACTATGCACAAGAAAAGCCATGGACGTTGCATCATTTGAAATGTCGAAAGTTTGGGTGAACAAACTATTCTTGAGAAACAAACAACTGAATTTCTTTTTGTGGGAAACTTATTTCATGAAAAGAAGGCTACCATACTGCCTTATTTTTGACAATCTATCACACTGTTTCAGTAAGTAGTAGTTTTAAAAGGATGAATTTTTCTTGCAAAACAAACGCAATATTTCCTTTTAAAAAGGCAAACACTTAGAATATTTAATGTCATTAAGCTTTCAAGTTTTATTGCTATTTGTCAAACTTTCAACAAAGGAATGTAAAATAATGGTTCTAATTAGTCAAAGTCTTAATGATCATGGAACACATTTGCAAGAAATAAGATTGAAGTAGAAACAATTCAGCAAATATTTTGAATAAAACTTTGTTGATTGCACTATGCTCCCTTTTAATTTGTGTGTAATTTAAGTATTCTTAAACAGGATTTAATGTCAATGTCAAGCTGCTTCCTTTTGCATGGGCCAAAATTTTGATGGAATTAAAAATTTAATGCTCATATTTGTTGTTGCACTCACAATAGTTTCTGTACAAAGTGATTTGAGCAATGGAAGACTATGGAAAGAATGCTTAACTGTAAACTGTTACATATTTGATCAAATCAGCTTTCAACTATCATTTTGAACTCTGCAGATCTCACTATAAAACAATATTCGATGAATTAATTGTACTGTTATTTAATTTTGCTTGACTACCACAAAATGTGATAGCAGGGCCATAGCTCAGTGGCAGCGTCAGGGGGGCAGGGGAGGCAACTGTTTACTTTGGTGATAAGAAAATGTAAAACCAGGAGGAGAAAAAGAGGAAAAGGAGCTTTCAACTCATGATTTGCAATCCCCATCAAAATACTCTGATGCTGGCCTAACATGGCCTGGACAAAATGCCAAGGGTAGGACGGGGGCAGCTCAAACACTGCTAATGTAGAGCTTGACACCAAGTGTATGTTCCATTTGGAAATCTAAGGGGGGCAGTTTGTCTTATTAGCTATGACCGTGCATGGATAGTACAAAAAAAACAGTGATTTTCATGTCTCTAAGTTGATGGAATCACAAGAGTGCTATTGCAGTGTTGCTTCTGACAGGATTGAATTTGTTGTTTTGTAGAAAATCTGAAAAC
Organism: Holothuria scabra; assembly: GCA_037179385.1. Classification (NCBI taxonomy): domain Eukaryota; kingdom Metazoa; phylum Echinodermata; class Holothuroidea; order Aspidochirotida; family Holothuriidae; genus Holothuria; species Holothuria scabra. Next base: position 28,590,906 of record CM074200.1, on the reverse strand, counting down.
CATGCTCATGATCATGAACTTATTCGTTTTGCACAGATTGGTAATCAAAAAAACTAAAAATACTCAGTCAGCTATTTTCAGTTCTAAGTTTATTATCTTGTTTTAGTGAATTTACAAAGAGCTTGCAATAAATCATAAGGTGATAAGTACTGCCAAATTACTTCTCTTTTCACTTTTTGTGCGTCGGGGTAAATTTTTGTCTGATATGCATTTATTTTATTTGATGTGTTGGAGAGGAAGATCATGTTCAGGCTTGAGATTCTTAAATATGTTGGGACATTTACTGATAATTAAATTTTATCTGCCATTTTTATTAGAAAAAGACAAAAAACAGACTATTAACTGGAACTTTGGCAAAAGGTTTTAATAAAGTAGAAATTATATGAGAAGAAGTTATTGCAAAAGAATCTTTTGGAAACCCCGATTTGTAAATTTGAAACAGGAAATTGATTGGCTGGTAGAAGTAAATATGAAGATCACAATGTCAGTAATTTATGCACAGAAAATTAAAGCACGCACAGATGCAGACGGCACGACATAGCAGAATATATCAACTCGGTTTGGTAAACTTCTGCCAGTATGAATATTCAATATTTTAAACATGGCCAGTTGGCCACTAAAATTGATATAGAGAGAAGGGGGAAAGCAGGGGTTGAAATAATGGCCTGTTGGCCTAATGCCTGTGGCTTCTAGAGGACAGGGGCCCAATTAGCTGCTAAATAATGCTATTGACCAGTCTTTAAATGAAAATCTCCATGCACTTCACACCCTGCACAGTTGGTATACTGAGCATCACATCAGAGCTAAAGCAAACTGACAAAAAATTTTAGTCTAAGCTTTCTCTGTCATGAAAATATACACCGTACGTTTAATCTGCAGTTGGCAAGTACAGGTCTAGGAAGATGTGGACAAACTGGTTTTAGTGTAGTTTATGAGTCCCTTTTCAACTTTGGACCACTTTTTTGAGCCCCTTGATTTTTTATTAGGCCCCTAGAATTCATGTGCTATAGAAGTCCTGTTGGCCCAGAAATTTTGGATGCTTATTTTGACCTCTGGAAAAAACTTATTTTGTGCCTTTAAAGCAGCAATCATAAGTGTCACATGTAGTAGTCTGGAGTGTGCCTCCCACCCTCACCATATGAGGAACATGTTGGATAGAAACACATGCAATGGTGCCGTGCGGTATGGTGACATTTGCAAATATCAATTTAGGCATAATTGTATTCCACTCATCATTCTATGTGTAAACACACATAACTCGTGGTTGTTTCTAAGAAGCTCATGTCTTACCAGAACATGCTAAAAACCCCAACGGTGGGACGTGTCACTCAAGTTGGAAACGCAAGGTGTAAACAAACCAAATGCTGTAAAAGTATGTTATGTTCAACTTTCTTTATTTTCATGAGGCACTAGTCTTGATAATTACAAATAAAGAAACAATTTAAAACAAATACTGACCACAATGCGCTTGTTAGAATAGTAACCATTGACAGTATAGTATACGCAAAATTTGACTGTACTCAGTGCAGCGTCATGGCAAGTTTGCAGAAAATTTTTGAAGCTCACACCTTACTGTAGTTAATCACACTCGTGGTTGGAGAACATCAGGAAAAACTCCGAAAACTTCTGCTAATTTCTATATAAGTTACATTCCAAAAGAAATGAATTTAAAATGGCTTCACTTTACGTGTGTGTATTAGGAGAGTAGGGAAGAGTAGTAGTTGAGAATGTTTCATTAATCTAGAAATGCAACCTTCCAATTTAAATTAGCGTACCTCGTCATATTCCAATTTGAGAATGGCACCGACATGCAGTCATGTGACAATATTTTTGTTGCTTATTTGTTTGATTCAGGGAAAACAGCACTTTTCTTTAATTTTTTTTTGCAAAACCATCGCCAGGGTTACCGGTACTTGTAAGGACAATACGAGGGGATTTGCAGCAATTTGCCAAATTTTCTTAGACAAATTTACCAATTACTTCAAAGTGCTAACTAAATATAAACAAATGCCAACATTGCAATCAGCAAAAGAGTCGAAAATGCCATTCCAAGTTGTTTTTCCAGCAATATTGTGACGAAAACTTGTTGCCATCAGGAACGTACTGTAAAAGTTTGTTCGTTGACAAAATATTTTATCCCTATAAAATCAATTTATTTAGGGCTGGTGGCCCAACCTCATTATTATCATCCGTGGTAGCCTAAGCAGCTGAGTTAGTTGGATGGAGTTTTTCGGCCCAGTTTCCAACCTATTGGTTCAAATCGAGCCGGCCATGGCCTTTTTCCAGTTGTGGCTCAGTGAGCAGCGCCCCTGTCGCTTCCGCCGCCTTAGACGCTTCCCCAGAGACTTATTTTCGCAGCGATTAGCTAAATGGAAAAACCTTTGTCCTTTCCGCGGGGTGCATCCCTGACAACTTGTTGGACTGCCGTAAACTGAAGCTACGATGAAAAACGCCGATGCATGTCTTCAGACAGGGCTGATAGTTTGCAGTAAATTAGAGAACACGGCCAAGCACAGATCATAACTTAAAACACAATAAACTTAGTAAACACACCACGATGCATTTTATATGTGATTAACCCAAATCGCAAATTACTGAAAGTCTGAACAATTCAGTCTGAGAGGCACTTGATCAACTTCGTCGTTTTCAAAACTGCACCATCCTTTGACCTTTAATTAAATTAAGAGTGTCTTCCCTTCAATAGTTTGTCAAAACTCTTGGACATGCTTAAAAGTGGCTCTACTTTGCCGCAATATGCGTCAGACAGTGAAAAAATTTGATAAAAACTTCCGTTCATCTGTACAACTCAGCACCAGTCCGTTAATAATGTATAATACATAATATGTGACACAGAAGAATGGTTTCAGTGGCGAAAAATGTGTATACACAATTCCGTAAAATCCGTTACAAAGAAAAAGTTAAATAACACGACTGAAACAATCGAGAAGGCTATGGTACATGATGTTACATGAAATGGACGATGGTGTGTATTGAACAGATAACCTACCGTGCAGTAAGTATATAGCCTACACAAAAATAGATAAAATGATAACATATGAAATTACATTTATTAAAAACATGGTCGAGATTTATTAAAAATTGGTTTAAGAAGGGCTTTCGGGTGTTCGATCAGTCTACTTCAGTTTTGTGACATCGAGATAATTTAGGATCGAGTGCTAGCTACGGAGTGGCGTAGCTAGGGTATGCGGCGCGCTGGGCAAGAAACAAAATTGGCGCCCACTCCCATCTGAATAGTCGAGTCAATCTTTTGATCACTTACTTAAACGTTTGACTCGAAATGATGAAACTGCATATCAATATCATGTTCTTGAAAATGGCAAGTCCTACATTTTTTGAGTGATCGACACCCCCCCCCCCCCGATTGCTTGCGGGTCACTAACTAATCCCACCCTCCAGATACGAAACTGACTAGTAGCTGAGATCATTGCAATCATAATTTCCTTTAAAGGAACGGTTTGTACGAAAAAAATGTTTAAGTCAAAAAGAAAAGCAAAGGATTGATCATTAATGTGAAGATATGACGTCATATGTGCTTGTCTCACGTTACAGGTTTTGAAAATGTCATAACCTTACACTGCCAATATATGTAGAACGACTTAGAATTTAACTAGAAATTTCATCCGTTTGCTTAGAATCAAGTACCACCACTAACTACAAAAACTTGGTACGAACCTAGAGGCTTCCTTCAAAGACCTTAATACAGTAGTTTAACCTACGATACTGTACGACTTCAAAACAATCAGGGCAGCTACAGAAGAAGAAACATCAAGTTTTCGGGATTTTTTTTCTTATATTAGCTGACATGGCTGGAAAAAAATCCATCTACATACATTCAGATGTGCGAAAGAGCATTGTAAGTCGTAAACCACCATAGCATTAAGAACGTACAAAAATAAGCATAATGGAAAAGATTGAAAGAGGATATAAAATATTGAATTATTTTTCTGAGTAGTTGCAACGTCAGTCAAACACTCAGTGACGTCAAACTCACTACGTACAGCATAAACAGATCTGAAAAATAGAAACGCTCGGGTGAAAGGACACCTTTCGCATCAATTCGTAATTATTTTGTAAATTTTAAATGTCTTAACCATGGTGCGATAGTACCATCAACCTGTAGTAGCCATCGAGAAATTCCGAAATCACGTGAAGGTCGCAGAAGATTAGGGTCCTACATATCGCTGAGCGGGCCGGCATACACCACTTGGACAAAATTATTGAGTTGGGCCTCTTTTAGGACCACTGAATATTTATTGTAAAACCGCTCATGATAAATGGTGGGTAAACAAACTAGGGTGCGATATCTTCTTCAGCGCATTCAATGTTAAAAGCAATGCAGAATTGGTACACGGAGAAATCCCCCCAGGTCAGGAGCGTTGCCAAGATTTTGTCATGGGGGTTGGAGCCCGACATGAGGGAAATGTCTCTGGGGAGGAAGAAAAAGTGATTTTTGGGGGGATCTCTAGATGCAAAATGGTGCGTGCTGTGTCTCAAATGCAATACAGTTTATAGTGATCATTTGCAATTATTTTTTTTTCATGGTTGGGCATCAATCTCCTCATCTCAGCCGTTTATATTATTACTGCCAATGACTTAATGTGTGATACCAAAAGTCAGAATCCGTTTTCCCGACCGACCGGATAGGAGAGCGTTCTATTTTCTTTTTCAGATCATTTTCCGCTTAACACGTAGAAATTAGCATGTCCTTTTTAAACAGGGACAATGTATTCCGGTCTCAATATGACACGCCAATGTGAGGGCTAAGAGATAAGAGAGTAATTACGATCGAATTTGCTTCCCACAAGCCCGATTAGCTGCCCATTTTACTTCATTTTTAATACACAATTAAAAAGAGCGACACATATTCACTTCACTCGCTTACATTTTAGCCCCCACCCTCCATCCCCAATGAGCACATTTAAAATCTTGGTGGTGTCATTGCAGCATCTCGAAATCAAACAACGGAATTGGACATTCCGTACAGTACTCTCCTACATTTTAACAAGTGACGTCATAATCATTTTTTACCATCACTACGTTGGCCACTTTTAAAACTGATCTTATTCCTGAGGACTTCACAACGTTTGCAATTTGGACCTATGCAAACAAATACTGACGTTTTATTGTGGATGGACTTTTAATATAATAGAGGGAAATATTATTTTAGGGTACATAGAATGTCTGAACTTGATAAATAAATTACTAATTCACCGTGGTATAAGGTATTCCGAAAAATGGATCAACGTAACGACGCCGACATTTTTTAAGTTCACTTTTTACACCATTAGCTTCGAATGAGTGCTCGTTTGTATTCGGCTCATCTTTTTCGTTGCCATAGAAACCATTCTCACCTGCTGCTGTGCACCATACGTATCGCTTGCCGTTTGTTGATGTACATCTGTATTGAAAATAGAGTCAGAACGGTTATGGAATTTGCGAATTTCAAAATACCCGGGGCCCGTTCCACAAAGAGTTACGCACGATCTTAAGTATGATTTGCTGTTGACTTACGTATGGGGAATCAAACTTAAGATCGTGCGTAACTCTTTGTGGAACGGGCGCCTGGTAGGGACGAATTATTTTCTGTGCCAAGAGATAGAGCTTATACTAGATGTCCAGGTGTTCAGATGCCCCCACTCCACTCCACCCTGTTCCTTCAATTATCATAGTAACCGAATCTTATTCAAGACTTATCTCAAACTATATTGAAGTGAAATCCACTTTATGCAGACTTCTTCTAAAACGTGACGTTATTGGTGCACGGAGCTACTACCTACCGAACAAAGCTATGGACCATTTTCCACATATCAACCAAAAGTATTGTGCGACAGATGTCACGTTTCCTTTTGGTGGATGCAATTTTACCATGGCCAAGAACGACGCACACCAAAACGCTGTCCCACAGTCCTTTGTAATCACTTTGTGGAAAATGCTCTATTTGCTCTAAGATACAAATTTCTCTCATCCTCCGTAGGCTACTTTGCGTCATTCATTGACAAAGAAGTGACATGATACCGTTGCTTTCTCCTGTGGTCATAGCATAAGAAATTATAAATATTATATATCTGTAAAGCTACATTTGCGAGATTCGCTTCCGAGTTCTGTCCGCTTGGAATAAAATATAGGCCTAAGTAACGCTCATTGATGGTTGAAATTGTGTCATATATTTACTTTAATCTTGCAACGTTGTAGTACTACTTTTTAAGCTTTCCCAGTGTTAGGAACATTGCTCACTGGGACACTTAAATGACACAAATCACATAATCATATCACCAGGGAACTGGCACTCACATATATCTCGGGTGTGCAGTTCAAGAAGTAAGGTTGCCGTGGAAGATGTCCAGAGTGATCATTTTCCAAACGCAATGACCGTAATGGTCTTGTGCACACCATTGTCATTACCATCTAGATCAGTCGCAGCTTCCCCTATTGGGTCCTTTCACTGACGTCACAGCCCCCCCCCCCCTTTGATGGACAAAATCTAGTTTATTGTTGTCTAGTGTAGTTAAGGTCCAGTTTCCAACCAATTGATCTAATTCTGACTTTCCAAAGTCTATGGCAGTTGTGGTTCGCTGGCTTATTTTCCCTAACTGTGAAGCGGTTGACGACCCACGTGTGACTGTTGCACAAGAGCACTGCTGATTGCCCATCCCAGCAGTGGGAGTGGCTTACTAATTTGTGACGTCAAGTCTCAACACTCTATACTCTCACTCTATCCATTATCTATGAGAATCAATCGTTCTTTCTAATAGCTTTAAGTCCTAAGCGTACGGGGTAATTTTCTGTAAGGGGGCAAGAGCATTTTTTGCCCGAAAAATGGCACCGCTTATTATTTTTTGCTCATGTTTTGCCTGAATAGACCAACTGTTTTGTCCCAATTGGGAGGGCGATTGCCCTCCTGCACCCCCACCTCGTACGCCTGTGCTTTTAGTTACTTAATAAACTTACTCAACGTCACCCTTTTTATTTTTTCTATTATCAATGACCGAGGTCTGTGAGTTTAGGTCCTCGTTACTACGTACTTTCAAAATATTACACATAAGTATTGATGTCTTGCTACGGTAATTATTCGTGTACGTTCATTGTCCGACAAATCCGACGTTATCGTTATACTAACGTCATAATTATCGCTATCGTTGTCGTTATCGTTATTGTCATGTGATTGTCGCCATAGTTTTCATGGTATATTTGCATATATGTAACCATTTTTAAGTACATCGATCCAAACCTCTAAATAGGGATGGTAGACCGCTATTACCTCATTGTATAAACCCTGCTACTTTAACACCTTCTTGTATCACTGTCAAATTAAGAGATACACATTTCACGGAGCTACACACATTTCCATAGCTTACCTGCAATAATCATATCTTCCGTCACCGTTTTCGTCTTTCATGTACCAAGTATCTTTTTCACCGAGATCAAACCCCACCCCGGAAACATAGTTAAATTCTTCCTCCCCTTCAGTACCAGCTAAAGAACACGCAAGCTGGTACTCACCGAAATCTCTTTCTATTATCCTGAGAGTGAAGCAAAGAAGATGTAGGAAATGATACAAGTGATGATAGTGATTAAAACATTGTTCTTTTTTCATCAAGAAAGCAATTGGTATGATCATGGGCAACATCCAAAATATTCTAAAGCAAGTCTTGTCTTTTCGTCGTTGAGTTGTCAAATTTGCTCAATGTTCCTTTGAAAAGAATCGCTATTTTGTAATATTTATTAAAAATTAAATCCATTTCGATTCTTATTATTTTTCATGATCCGTATGTTATGTTTTGCATTGAATTTTTGTCATTACTTTTTTACATTTCCCCGAACACATGCATGTTTAACGTCAAGAGCCTAAAAGAGCAAATAAAAAACATGAAAGAATGATAGATTACCTGCAGAAGTCATTATTTGCCCCTTGTCCTTGCACATCGACCCAACCAGAGAAGAAATCTTTCTTTCCTGGATTTGTAATGTCGGTCCTTCGTGGCAACACTTTGGGTGTTGGAAGCGGTGCAGCAGTGGATGACTTCATACTTGTCATTGGTGACGACACTTCCTCTGCGACTGACATGGTACTCTTGCTCTCAGGAGTAATGGTTGACATCGGGGAATCTGTTTCACCACCTTTCGGGGAACCAGATGTCATTCCCATCATCATTCCCGTTTCAGGTTCGGTAGACGACATTGGCAGTGTGGATTTTTGTGTTTCCGGGGACCCCATAGCTTCGGTAGATCCTTGTGTTTCCGGTGATACCTTTGGTGCATCCGTACCATCTATTGGTTCCATCGTTTCAATGTCTTCAAAAACGGTAACATCATCACCAGGCATAGAGGTTCCCATGGTCTCCATGGATGGTTCATCTGTCAAAAAGGACCCTGGCATAGACGTCTCCATACTTTCAGCAAGATCGGTGTTGATTTCTGTTTCTCCCCTTTCAGTTGGTAGATAGGTGGTGAGGCCTGATATTTTAAAAATTAAGATTCATATGGTAAGATGTTTGAATGCCTTCTAACTTTTCTTGGCTAGTACCGTAACTACAACCACCAACCTTAATTCTGTTTATCCAGTCATGAAAATGTATTAAAAATATTTTGCACTAGCTGAGTAACATTTGGAACTTAGGACGTAATGGTTCTAAGTTTTGGATATTTCATATTATTTCATATGGTCCCCTTTGCATTTTTCCTATATACATTTGTCCGACAAATATATGCATACACTCGAAAAACGTGGTTAGCAATTAAACACCTATTTTGCTTTCCCCATATCCCTTTGCAAAAACGTTTAACCCTTAACATGTTTAGCTTTTAAGCACTAAACTTTGGGCAATTTAACGTGTTAAAAAGGAAATTTTTAATTACTAGAAACCTGTGTTTAGCATCTAAATGATTTAAAAATGTGGGGCTTGTTAAGAGTAACATTCTAATTTCTATCCACCTTTTGTACAACACAAGTAGGTCTTTCATTGTCCAAACTGTGGAATGCTGTCTTCACATTTTAAAACTCAGCTTTTTACTTCCCAGTGATGATTACATATATCAATTTACAACATAGGAATCTTTTGGTTCAACCGTTTGTCCGGTTAAATACGTACATATTCAAATAGAGCTTTTGCATATGACGCCAGAGAACAGGAAGTGCGCCCTCTAATCAATGCAAACGCGTATTATTGCAATCTACACAAACAAACGCAGGAAACATAATAAGGTGTACGTGGTGTCACACTGAAGTTTTTTACGTGTTTTCGCAAATTAAACGTGGTTCGCATAGTTTGCTCCATTTTCTGCATCGAATAGATGTCAGTGCGTTGTGCGTCTCTCTGTTTTCAGGAGTACACTGTACAAAAGTTCTAAGGTGCTGTCGTGAGCAAGTATTGGTTACACACGTACTGTGCATGCATGATCAGTTATAGCAGCTCCCTGGTTACAATGAAACGCCAGATTAAAATCGCTGACGTCACGCGCACGACCTCAAGCAGTCACGTAATGGTGAGAAATTCATTGGGTCCATCATCCTTAATTATAGTTATAATTTTAATTCGGTCCATACCACTAATAGCTGTAAACAACCCCAAACCCCATAAAAAGCTGATCAAATTCAGGGTTTTAATGGAATACAACTATTTATAGAACATTGAGACGAAGGAAGGAAAAAAAATGGACCCACAAATGACCGCCAAACCCCACGATCACTTAAGTAACCGATTGGCAGTGTTTAGACTTTATTGATTGGCGTGAAGCGCGTACCATCCCTTGTGTTCTGTGACGTGATATGCATTGCACCTATACATAATTCTCATGTGACGTCAGAGGAGGTTTTTAACTTGATTTATTTGGGTATGTTTGATGGAAGCCCCGGTATGTACGTATTTGCTGGCCCTCAGACACAACAGTTTCTAACCCTCTAACTGCGACGTCACTTAGAGCTGCCTGGAAGTAATGGTAATGTACTACATTTTTCAACTCAGTACACCAATTATATACAGTACAAATGCAAAGTGACCTATCTAGGGAAGGACGACGAAAACGAAATGAAACAATGACTATACACGCTTAAGTTTGAAAGTTGAAGTGAGATGGTTCGAATAACTCTAAAGGATTGATAAATTTGTGATTTTTAGTCTTTAGTTAACTGTCTACGTCTAGTTTGTGTTATCCTACAGGTGGTGCATAATGCTGTTACACATTTTTCCTTTTCAAAGAGGGACATTTTGTTACAATCACAGATTGCTGCCCTTACCCTGCTAACCCTGCTGAACCTGCTGGCCCTGTAAACTCTGTTCATAAAGCTGATCTTTACGATGATCTATTGCCGTGTATCAGTAGCGAGTAGCGGCATTCTTCCCAGAGGCCTCGTACCCGTATTACAACTCCCAAAATTGTGTCAAGGATGTCCACAAAATTTTGTCTATAATAATTTTGAAAGCTCTTCACGTGTCGAAAAATTGGAAAAATAATTATTACTTCAAATACACTAGGCTCAACTCTCACGACTACTACCATGGTTGTTATACAGCCTGAAAAATAATCAGTACATTATTTCACATATTGAACCGTCCCCCCAAAATTTATTTTTATGACACCCATAATTCTCCAGGTAGTAATTGTGGTTAATGGTGTTGAGACTATTACACTTGTAATAACAAGTGTAATAGTCTCAATGTCAATGTTGTAGTCAATGTTGCGGTTTTTAGAAAACCGTCTTTGCTCTAATATAAATTTTACTCTTCCGTGTGGCGAAAAGTTTGCTAAATAAGTTACCAACTACGCATGTCTTTTACACTGTAGACAAGAACATTAATGGACCCAAAACGCACAATGGGCCGTTTTTTCGTGCTTTGATTCGTGTTACCATGGATATGCTATTTGGACGGCTCCCTGGTCGTTACGCACTGACATGGGTCTAACCACATAAAAAACCACATAACCACATAAAAAATTTGATCTAGCATAATTTTTTTGTACAGTGTGCAATGAAGTTATACCATGAAACATACTGCTCGTGATTGAACAAAGACACACACTGCTACAAGAGGTACATACTATTAAACGGTAACTTGACAGTGTTGCTATGTGGACATTATAAGGTACTAGACCGTCTGTTACAATTGAGGTCATGTACGAATAGTTAACATGAATATTTATGAATTATTTAATCAACAATATGATAATGACAATAGCATAATTTTCTAACTTTCAGTGCTGAAGGGATTTAATCCGTGCTAATGGCTCCCAAGAATTTAGGCCCTACGTCTTTCAAAAGAGATACAAGCCTCTACTTAAATTTTCAGCTTTCGGACCTGTTGTAGAAGACGTATGCATCAATGTTAACACAAATTAGTCAGAGTGGTGCCTGAATTGACTAACCACGTTATTCAGTAATATTTGACTAATTTGTGATTGGCCTAATATCTGACTAATTTTGTAGTAATGGACTAAAGAATATCAGTCAAAAATTAGTGAAGGCGGCGTACTATTTGTTAAAAACTAATTCAACTGGGTCACAAACATTAGTGAATATTTTTGACCAACTTGATTAGTCAGTTCAGGTAATTTTTGAAAAATTTGTGCTTGCAGTCACCAGAATTTGAATTAGTTTAGTAGACTATCCTGTTTCATGAATGACATCTCCGTAAAAGCAATGGAGTATGGAAACCAAACCAGTGAGTCACAACTAGAAAAAGGCCAATAGGATGGAAACTGGGCCGTAAAACTCCCTCTTACTAACTAACTAACTCATAAAGGTCACGTGACAATATTTTTGTTCCTCGATTGTGCAATTCGGTATAACTGCTTGGTTTAAATTCAATGTGCATCATATAAGTTCTTAAAGTATCATGAACGATACGTGGAAGAGAAGTAGGCCCTACAGGGAAAAGTGTGAGATTCCGAAACAATTTTAGGGCGGCCGCTTTTGCCTTAAAACATAATGAATATTTTTTTTTAGTCACGTAAACAGTGGATGAAATTTGTTTCAGTGCATGTTACGGGGTCTCGCCTTAGTTGTTGAATTCTAATCTGAGGCCATCATTCGGATCCATTGCGTCATGGGCGTTATTTTCCTCTCTAGTTTCTCTTAAACTTACCTACGATTTCATTCGGAATATTGGATTTGATGAAAGTGGAAAAATAATTATACTACACAAACAATAAAAATTTGTCAATGACCCCCTCACCGATGAATTTAAAATTGTTATGATTTAAAATGAAAGAAATCTAAACGTCTGAAGTACGAAGTCAAGAAGAAAATGATGCAAGAGACACCACAACCCACGATGCTAAGGCTTTGCATCCTAACACATTTATTATATAGTAGACTACTCTAGTAAAATTGCGCATTTAGTATAGAATTTTGCAGTGAGGATTCTCAGAGCTTTGCGAAGAAGGAACGGTGACAAAGAGAAGGACGTGAATTATGAAATGTTAAGAGAGGAAATGTTTCAGATAAGAAAAACTTGGAAGGCAAGAGCGTCATTGAGTGAGCGACAGGTGAGAGGTGAGGTGGAACACACACTGTGAAGGGATTCTTTCAATATACCATTGGCCACAGTAAGTACGGCAGTAGCCATAACTTTTCCGTGAATGGACCACGCCAAGCAGTGATAGTGACCCGAGTCGTATACTTGGACGTTTCGGATAATCAGGTTAGTTCCTCGTTGCTCGACTCGCCTATCTAAAAGGCCAAGAGGATCTATGGCTATTTCATTGAATAACCATTTTACGGTGGGAAAAGGATTCCCTGTAACTCTGCATCGAAATTCAACCGTCTCTCCGGGAGTGGCTCTGGTATCCGACGGGCCAATCAAAATAGCCAGTGCTTCTGAAAAGTTGTCTTATTGTAAGAAAATGAGAAGAATTTATTCTTTATTGTCGAGAAGTCATTGAAAGGAACGAGTATAAACGGGTTTTGTGTAAAATGAAAATAAAATTATTAAACCCTCGTTCAGAAATTTATCAAAATAATATTGTAAACATTTGGCCTTTTGCTTGTCTTGAGTAATGGAGAAGATGTTAACACTACGATTTTGTTTTTTTTTTTTTTTGTTTGTTTTTTTTTTTTTGTTTTGTTTTGTTTTTTTGAGAAAAGGCAGGGGTCAATCAAAAAGAATTAAATCAAAAAGCAAAATATACGAAGCAAAGCAGTGCACTCTAAATTTAAGTAGTCGATCAATGTGCCTAAGTTCCCAGGGAGAACTTAGTTATGTGACATATTTTGTTTAAAATGATGTTTTGTATGACTAATTGACACTGTTTGAAAAATTATGTCGAGAATTTCATGAATGTATGGCAAAATTACTCAGAAGTTTTTGACACAACGTCGGTCATTTTGTGATTCTAATATGAGGGAGAGTCTTACAACACGCATGTCTGCTAATTTTTAATCAATTTCTTTGCAATGATATTCACTTGTTATACACATTCATGTCTCCTCCTAAAATGAAGCTATTAACCAAACACTAAGCGGGCTTACAAGGAAGCTAAATTTGAGAAGGGTGCTCATAACTTTTGAACAATTCACTGACTGACGGCTATATTACTTTCAGTATTACAAACATTTATCCAAAAAATAGGCCTTTTTCATCGAAGTTTTCTTATCCCCCCCCCCCTCCCCGTGACGTCAGTGAAAACTCTACTGACAAACTGGTCTGGTTCATATTTACCCCCCTCCAAAAAAAAAAAATCTTAGGGAGTGCAAGAGTATAATACAATTCACTACCGAGACGTCGCGTGACGTTTGGGTAATCAATGTAGCAATGTATGCAGTTATATCATTTTCAAAGTTGTCATATTTTAGTTAATACGTTAAAGACATTGTTACATAAACAAATTATAAACCACGGTTTCATAAATAAATCATTAACTTACCTTCTACTTGCAAATTAGATGAAGCCGATATTGTCCCAAACTCGTTGCCGATAATACACATATATACACCAGAGTCGTCTGGAACAACGTCATTTATCTTGAGAAATGTGTTGTCATCTTCAAGAATTACTCTGCTATCCCCTTCCGGCCAACCCTGTTAAATTAAACGAAATGACGTAAAAACCTATTGCCATCCCTGCTCTTAATTCCTATGAAAATTATCCTTTTGGCGCCTCATATCATAATTATTGACTATCAAAGGTAAGTCATATTCACGAATTTATCCATCAATATATTGTCGGTTGATTTAAGAAAACATAATTTAGTGAGTCTGCTCATATCTTCATGACTTACCGGAGTAAATTCTTTAGTCCACGTGATCTCATACGCAGGCACTCCGGACCCAATACAGGTAAAGTATGCACTGTCACCCACAGAGACACTTTGATAGGCCACAGGCTTTTGGGAAAATGTAGGAGGACCTGTAAAAGTTAATGAAGATGATTACAATTCTAAAGATGCAGTCTTGAGGGCTTATGGCGGAATGAGTTTACAGAAGAAAAAACCAAACCAGATTTGGTGTGGCGCTTTTCTCAACCAGTGTAACTGCTCGTTCCCAATTTAAAGGGGCAATAAGAGGTTGTTTTTTTTTTAAGTTTTCTACGACTCTAATTCCGCACCACACTCATATTATGAGCTAAATCTGACAAAAAATTGTCTGTCATCATGGCTTTACGGTATGATTGGTCACATCATGGATGAGGCTGTCTAGTCTTAAATTTGTGTCGTATTTTGTTACCTGAAGAAAATTACTCAATCCCCATTCAGTAGTATAAACGTATAAGTAACGTTGCTTCTTATTTGAAAGACTTCTCGATTCTAGTAAATTATCCGACAATTTAAAGAGGAAAAACGAAAGGCTCGAACAAAAAGTTTATATTAGCTGTCAAACTCTCATTGTCCCTCAAGTTAACAATTGTTAAGCACCGTACGTGACCACTGCTTGCTAAAGACAATTTTGTGAAACCTACATTCTATCTTCTTTATGCGTTAGTTACATGCAAAGGTGAATGTTAAAAGAGAATAACACATCATTCAAAAATTTGGATATTAACTAACTGATAATCCTACCCCTTGTTATTTTTTAAAGCTCAGAAAAGAAAATACTGACGATGGGCGATGTGCACTGTTTAACAAGAAATTTCCTAGCTGGTTAACATAACCCTAATCTTTAAACTAATCCCTGACCCGAACCAAGAATACAATCGATACAATACAATGGCAACAGCCAATCAAGAAACACGTTGTTAAACAGTGCACATCTACCCTAACTTTTACGTTATTGGTTGTTTCCTCCCATTCGCTTGATAATATAAACATTGCACTGTAGACAACGCCCAGGAAATGATCCTCGGAGATTAGACTGTGGAGCAATTTCATGTGGGACGCAAATGCAAGATACGGCATAGGTCCTAAGTACGGTTAAATACAATGGCCCATGTAACATGGTTATGAGACGGTGTCCGGGACGTGGGAGTCTCCACTCAAAATTCAAACAAAAATGACTTTTTTAGGGTCAACGTTTTGGCAATATTGCTTCTACTAGGTTAAATACCCTGTGTTATGACGTCACCAGATGTCATTTCGAAGGAAGACAATGAAGCGCGTAACTGATTAATCGACAAATCGACTTTCTGAATTTTTCAATGAAACTTACAATGTTATTTGCTTTTCTAAATGATGGAACCCTTTTCCCTCAGGTTGTGACGTCATATGCACAATTACCTGTAGTGACGACATCATGACAATATTATCTGAAGTTTGCAGTTGACCCCACCCCTTCGAACTTACGACAGGGTCATTCACATTTACAAATCTCGTCGTGGTTGCTTGACAACAATGTTTATGAAGTGCGTTCGCATTTTTGTCACAATAAAATGTACATTAGTTCATCTACATTCTGTGCGCAATCGGGTGATAGCGGCACGCGCCAACCTAACATATGTTCCTTTAAGCCAACCTTTGTCGACCGGTGAAGGAACCTCCTTGCATCCCACAAAATAATGATCAAACGGTATCGAAGCTGAAATCATCTAACTTACCGACCACAGTCAAATCCCCCACTGCTGTATAATTCCCAACCGAATTGAAGGCATAACACTGATATGAACCTGCATCTGGTGCGAAGGTGGGTTCTATGCCAAGAATGCTCGAGTATATTGGATAGTCTAGTGTTCGGTTAACTATTGGTCCTTCGATAACAACACGGCTGTAGATTAAAAAAAATATAAAATTTTTAAAAAGAAAATACTTATTTCGAAAAACGAGCAGCCAAAGATTACCTCACAAAGTAACACTTAATTAACACTTGAATGTATCAATGGCTAATCTTTGAACAGTAATAATATAGTGTAAACTGGTAAATGGTTCTTTATGAACACATTAACGCGTTATCGGTGAGACAACATTCATGTTGAGTTGTTATTGAATCTTGTCTTTAGAGACGTTAATGTGTTTATACATTAATACAACCTGCCCTCACTATTCATAGATTAACCATCAACACGTTCAAGTCATTGAATTAATGACTTGATATGGACGTGTACATGTACACCATTATGTAGCCCTAATCTTCTCTTGTAATAAAGTAATCTTTCGGGGACCGCGGAGAAGGGAGGGGAGCTAGTGGTCCTTTAGCCCCCGCACGTTTTCTGCGATCGAAATTTTTGGCAACCTTAAACTGCATTAATTTAATGAACATATTGAGTTGCTTCGATGATCAGCCTCCGTAATTCAAAATTTGCTCCGCGATCACCGTCTTTTTAAATCGAAAGGTTGAATCCAATACTACCTTTCATCTGGGAACTCTCCGTCCAGTCTTCTCCATGAAAATTGTGGTTCTGGATTTCCTATCGCTGAACACACAAAAAACGCAGTCTCGTTTTCAAATATTGTCTGCGATTGAATGTCAGCTATAATTTCGACACCAGCTGTCAATTGAATTAAAAACGCAAAAGAATATTAAATCACTTTGACTAATCTCATGGGATGTAAAAATTTTGTAATATTACTGAAAAGAGCGTCCTTTCTAAATTTTATCGTATAGAAAGACGTATTCCAATTTTCTTGAAAATATGCATGTACGTGTTTTGACTGTAATCTAAAAACGTGTTTAGCAAGTGAAACACTGCCCCTTTGCCCCAAGGCTGTGTAACCACATTTAACATGAATAAGATATAAACCACTTAAGTAGAGCATTTAAACGTGTTTACAGACGAAATGCTTAGCAATCTGACTCGCGTTTTAGCATCCAAAAAGTTTTACAATGTTGGGGCAAGAAGCATTTTAAAAAAGCTTCTAATTCCTAAACACCATTTTCAGAATGAAATTCAAGCTCTTGCTAAACAAGTAAAAAAAACTTTATTCAATGATGTGGGTATTTAATTAATGATAAACTTATTATCCCTTTAATATTACTTCAAGCGACTCATTGAGTTAGTTCATGAAATTTAGCAATTTTTTCCAAACCTGTTAGTTTTTGTCACATACCCATGACACATGGTCAAACTTAGACAACCCCCATGTTCTACGTACAAATAACTATTTTACGAAACAGTACTTATCGGTTTAATTATGTTTTCAGAAATTCGTGACCAGACCATTTTCCAAATTATGCACAAAACTGCTTCAGACCAGGATACCACAAAACTGAAATTTTTAACTTTTTCCATAACTTTTGGATATGAAGCTTGATTAATCATGCTAATTGTCAGCATTGTCATGTAGTAGTGACCCTTTCCAATTCTTCTAACCTTCTTAATTAAGCCCCTCCCACAACTCTCATAAATTCAAGGTCATCCTAACACAGTTTTTGCTCTGAGGCGAGTGTAGGCAAATGTGTTATCCAAACACTTTCCGTACCGGACATGCTGTGTAATAAGAGCTTCGGTATGAAACTCTGATTTTTTTTTAACTTGCTATCAACCAAAGAGCTGTGCCAATTGTAAATTTCGGTGGACTTCTACAAAATATCATGTAGTTTGGGTTGAGAGGGTTAGGCCTTTAAGTGAAGGAGTCAGAACTTTGATCGATTTTTAAACATTTTTCATATATTGAATTAGGTTAAGAGACGTACTTTCAATTTGAATCTCTACGGTGTAGTTGGCATGCCCAGCTTGGTTAACAGCAATACAGTAGTAGGTACCAGCGTCTGACGGGGATGCATTCCTGATGACCATTGTCCGTTTTGATCTCGATCCTCTGTGGATAGAAAAAGGGGCAAGATATTTTGAAAACCGAGAAGTTTAGAGAGTCTTTAACCATAGTCTCTTGGCTGTCTTTTTTTTTTTTTTTTTTTTTTTCTAATTAAAAAAAATGTGTAAGGGAAACAAAAAGCAAAGAAAAATAAATGAAACAAGCAATAGCGCCATCGATTCCTTATTTACATTTTCCCAAGCAGATCGTATCGTTTTCCTGTTATCTTAGAAATTGCTCACATGACTAACGCGTTTTCATAGAAATTGACCCCAGTTTTATGTTCGATGGCTTTTTGAGGTAACCTTACCTCAACATTGTAGTGTTATGTTTTTTCCTTTCCTCGTTGACACTTCACAAAATATTCATGTTGGTATGTCGTTAAATCCCACCCAACTAACTAACTCCTACTGTCTTATTTACCTGACATTAATTACATTAACTCTGTTAGTATATAATGTGAACAAAATTTGCCGGCATAATTACTTCGATCTCACTTTCATTCCGTTCTTCCGTTCCCAAAGCATTGTGGGTGGAGGCACACCGTCCCCGATGCATTCAATTTCCAGTCGATCGCCCTCTCTTACAAATTGAGGAGATTCAATAGTCTCTATGGTCGGTGCAACTTTGAATAAAAAATAATATCAATATGGCTTTTAGCATGAAAATAGCAATGGCGTTTGTATATTCCTCGATATCTCGATATAAAATCTTCCATGGCCCTAAGATCTCTCTCCGGTAGAGGTAAACCAGAAGAAAGCACCTTATGTATGATCCAGTGTACACACCTTTGAAAACCTTGAAATTTATGCTTGTCCTCTATGATTTCTTATGCTTTAGTCACATTATGCTATCATAAACACTGTGACTTATTCCTAAAGACTTTCTTGGACTAAAGCTGTGGTCACACTGCAACGAACTCGGATCGGATTTCTATCTGATTTTTGTGGGGACCTGGTTAAAAATCTTCCACACCTCTGGTCAAAAAGAGCCAAAAATTTGTCAACCAGTGTACGCGGAATCGCTTCAGGAAATACTATGACTGGTTATCATTTGTTTAATGGTTGAATTTGTCATTTTATAAACTACGTTCTAACTGTTTGACTGTTTGTTGAAATATCCGACAAGTTTTTTTTATTATTATTTTTTTATTTAAGTTATTCTTTTTTAAGGAACAACACTGTTTTGTAAATGGAAAACTATCTTTTTTCTTCGCAGCATATTTCTGACGTAAAGTTTTTGATTCCCAAGTACATTCAAATAATAGGTTTGATCGATAATTACTTTGTAATAACTTATTTTACTCTTACAATCCTATAACCGGTATTTGTTTACAGCATCTCTTCCGGAGAAAGATAATTGCCTTAAATGTAATATATTAAAAATGCTTCGATGAATATTAGCCAGGTATACTCATAGAAAGTTTTTACAGAAAAGTACTTATTTCCTCTGTCAGGAGGGATATTTTATTTTCAAAGAAAAACAGTCAAAGGCAAACTGTAGTAAAAGAATGACAAAAACTTTCAGAACAAAGTAGGGTAGAATCAAAAATAAAAAGAATGCGTAACAACTTTTATATCTCGTGTTGCAATGAAATATTTAGATTGGATTGTCTCACCAATGATCGTTATATTTTAACAGATCATATACTTATGTTGATATCATAAGTGTATGAATGGGACTTTGAAATGTTAGTCCCTTCCCCTCCGCTCTCCTCCCCTAAACTCCTACCAAGGCTCTCTCGGATCACATGTGTCCTATTAAAGCCGTTTGTCGGTGTGACGTCACCAAAAAGCAGTGAAAATATCATTTTCATAGACTTTGGTCAAACTCATAGATTCAGACGGGTGGACATTTTTTTTTATTTTTTCAGACAAAGATGTGGAAGATTTTAATAAAACGTAGAAAAATCGGATCGAAATCAAACTGCCTTTTTATATATGCGATTTTTTATCCGTCATCCGTCATGCGTCATCCGAAAAAATCGCCATCATAATAAAATGATAAGATCCTTTCAACATGTCCGCCGTCCTTCATTCATCATACGTCATCCGTCATAAGTCTCCGATGTAATCACTATCCGATCCGTACTTTGCGGTTTTACATACGTCAAATGTTTGTTTGCAGCACAGACATGATAGACGTTACAACAGATCGAGAGAAAATCTTATCGGTTGTGTCGTATGTATGGATAGGGATTTGACGTACGTCAAATGACGTATGACGTATGGCGGATTACGGAAAGGTAGCTTCATCCAAATTCGCTGTAGTGTGACCGCGACTTAACTGTTTCATTGCATAATGTGTATGATTGTTTGCCAAGTAAGTTCGAAACTTTAAGGCAAACCAATTACTGCCCCGTAGGACGTCTTTTTTCAAATAGCAATTGCAAAGTATTATGGGATGGAGTTTTGGTTTGTGTCATGTTTGTCAATGGTATTTCACTGTACCCAAAACCATGGGCGTGTCAAAATCCTATCCCTTAATCCTTTGTAACTGCCTTTTGGAAAAGGGTCTAAGGTCACGACGAAAACATCGGTGCTCCTATATAAATATGCTTATTGGACTAGTCCTTTATGATTTGGTCTCCGTTTTGTTTGGTTACTGTGTATGCCAGTGAATAAAGGGGCGTCTCTGAAATGATCCATCCCCTGAAGAATTTTTTTTATTTCCTTGAAGGAAGAAACTTTGTTAACATCTTGAAACATATACAAAGCGACGAAAGTTAGATAATAAATATAATATCGCATTTTTTCAAGATTTACAAGTATTTACGGTAGTTTAACGTAACGCATTTTTTACTGAAGTGTTTGAAGTATATCATTGATTAAGTAAATTTTTTCACATTTCATTCTCCATCTGAAACAAATCTCAATCTCACCTGGACAAATTTTTACCCCTCCCCGTTCCCCCAGTATTTCATCTGGCTACGAATCTGTTACTGTGTCTGGTGGCTTAGTGAAATGTTCCTCTTCTCGGTTTGTCCGCGTCTGTTAACGTTTTACTGTTCAGCGTGATCACATGTGGGGCTACTTACAGCTTATGTCTGAACGTTTCAAATAGCACAAAATGATATATCGAAATTGAACATAAAGATTTTAATGTGCACCTTTATCGCGATATTTTGTAAAAAATCTGTTTCATTGGTAAAATGATGCATTTCGGATAGAAAACACGTAACAAGGTGTCATTCTTGAACATTGACTGAAGGTTGTGCAGTACTTTACCAATCCCGTCATCCTTTTTAAAGTTTTTTTCTTTTTTCACGCCACGTCTCGTAACGATAAACTCGTCTTCCCTGATCATGCGCAGTAGTTGTGTTATCGATTGGCGCGCACGAGAGCACCTTGGTAACAATTGCTGCACAATGAATGTCAGGCTGTCAAAAATGCAGAGACGCACAAGGGAGTGAAGTCGGGGAAGATGTTCTAGTATGCCATTGCGCTGCACCTTACCGTACCAGCCAGGATTGTCAGGACGGTGATATTTGTGGGACATATGGCATGCGGTGACCTTAGAATGTGAGGGTAACACTAGGATTGCACTTGTTTGCTTAGGGTTTATTGCATTTATGATTGTGTGGATTTAAGCTGGCTATGAGTAAAACTTTTTTGCACGTGGTGAGGAATATGAAAGTAAAACTTTTTACAACATCTGCAAAAGTTGAAGTTACCGTTTTATCCTCCATAATGAAATTAACCTAAAAGAATGATATACATGTCATGCGTTATAGATGCAGTGGGGCGATTTGTTTTCAATATGAGGGCGGGGGTTGTTCCCTGTCTATGTACAGATGAGTCCTACTTTTGAGTTACATGAACCTAATCATAGTATAGGAGAAGTCAATGTATTTTGAAAAGGTGCTTAAAGGATAAAAAATATAGACGCATAGATTAAGGTTGCTAAAAAGGGCTAAGACACCCTTCTTCAAAGTTAAATGAAAATTGGTTTGCGGTTTTGAAATGTAAAGTTGCAGTTTTAGAAGAAAACAGATTAAGATATTATCCATTAAAGAAAGAAGATAATCAAAGTCGAAGGATGGTATTTAAATGTAGTATAAAATAGATGATTGGTAAGAAAATGTTGGGTAAAATAGATCGAAAAGGGGAGTATGCTATTTTAGTTATATTGCAAATTGGATTGGGATTATTTAAGAGGTAAAATATATACATACATTAACCATTATCCTGTGAAAAATAAATAAAAAAGAAAGTTATGAATCGGTAAACATAAATCACAGGCAATCATGATCATGGGGAGTGTGTAAAGAATGTTCAGCTACCTTTATTTATATACTAGTGAAAACAATTTTGGAAATGAATGTAGGACCACTTTAATAAATTATACAGGTTTAACGAATGTAAAGTTAGCCACATTAGTTTGATATATGTAGTATCATTATACCGGCATTCATATAGAAATGGTGATTAACTGACCGTTGAATGCATTACTACAGAAATGGCACAAAGAGGACAACAATTTAACCATAATGTTATTTCAAACGTTTCTCTAAGCATTGTTTTTAAGCTGAAGGAACTTACCTACAACTGTAAGAGTGACCAAAGCTTCAACGTAGCCATCACCATTCGATGCCACGCATGCGTAGATGCCCGCATCTTCTGGAGCGAGGTCCACCATTCGCAGAACTGCTCCTTGTATTCTGTCGTAATCTTCCATGTCAACCCTGTGTAAATTTCCAATCCAATATTTCATACTTCAAGACTATTTAGCAGACAGTATAAGATTGATATCAATCTTAAATGACAAAATTTAATAATATATAGAACTGAAATCCTTTCTTAGAAATTTATTTTAAATTTTAGGACTTGGACATCTCCTAATCCATTTCAAAATACTCGTCGCACAAGACATTTCCAAATCTCAACCTACATACCTTTGGCCTCCCGTAGGTGTCTCAATCTCATTCTTGTACAGGCACAATCCTGGTTCATATGTTAAGGATTTATTGTGATGAGCATACGAGTCCTACATGTGTAATCAGAATGCTCTCGGTGAATGTTATGTAATATTAGCTACTTTGCATTTTTGCCATTTATTGTCAATCAAAAAGCTGCAAAAACTGAAATATTTTGTTCATTCGGTTGAATTGTAGTTTGGAGTCGGGGTCGACTTTCTTTTATTTATTCCCTTGAATTGCAATTAGTATATCTGAAGGGTTTTGCAGTACAAATATTTGGCAGATTGAAGACTAAAAAGTTGTATGGAATGAACTCATTAATACAAAAATTACAAAAGCTACCTTTGGTTTTAATCATCTTTAATCTAATTATTAGAAATGAACAAAATGATCTGTAGCTTCATCAAAACTTTTCCACAACGGCATTTTCACTAGCGTAGCCAACGGGGGGGGGGGGGGGGGGCGGGGGGCAGGGGGGCAGGGTGCCCCCCCCACACACACACACACACAGAAATTTTGGGGACGCGATGGGCGATGTTGAAAAAATGAAGGAGAGCCAAAAAAAAAAATAAATAAATAAATAAATTTAAAAAAAGGGAAACGGCAAGAGGAGGGAGGGAATCGGGGCATTTTTTACAGTTTTTCGGGGGGGGGGGGGCTCTTAGTCGTTACGATAAAGTATGCAGTCCCCGACGGCGGAATAGTCTCCCCGATGGTTTACTTTTTTTTTTTTTTTTGCTCTCAAGGGACAATTTCCCTAGTAAGAAAAAATGGATTAATGTACATGTCGGGAATTTCATCTCATTTCGCTAAACCTAGTTAATAATCTCTTGTGTCAGTCGTGCGGTACGGACTCGAAGAAGGAAGAACAATATAAGTTGTGCCCGATAGGGCCCAAATGTCGGGACAATTGACCTATATAAGCTTTAAATAAATACAGATTCTTTTTAGTGTAGGCTAACCCAAACAATTTTCGCCCGCTTTTCCACGGTTAAATCAGTGCGGAAATATCTTCCTGCAGCATATACAGATTCTATGTAGTATATGACTCGCAATGGCAGGTATACTGTAGTGCACAGGTTTTCTTCAAATCTCCCTCACCAACACATCGACGGCATCCTGGATGTCGAGGCTTGGGGTCGCTACCCACCCTACCCCTCCCCCGTTCGGAGAGTGGCCCTTCGTCGGGCAAATCCTGGCGCCAAGCCTGGAGGGAAGACACATTTTTCCAGTTATGACTTGTATATGTGTAATGAAGCAATGAACCAAAAATGGAAGCTGCATTTTTTGGAGAGCGGCAACTATTTTGGAGGGGCGGCCAATTTCACTAGGAGGGCGTGTCGCCCATCTAAAACCCCCTGGGGAGAACACTGGTATCCAGTATAAAAAGAAAAAATATAGCACCATATTGCATCTAAGCTCTTCGATACAGCAAAAAATTCCAAAAGGGGAAAGGGACACCCAGGGAGACAGGCCCGTAGCCGGGGGGGTTCAGGGGGTTCGCACTTACTCCCGCCCAGACCTAATTTTTTTTTATTTTTTCTTTTTATCTAAATGGACTTTTGGCGTTTTTCAGGGCAAAATGTCAATTCCGCTGGTTTAGCCAATGTAAGCCTTATGAGTAGCTGTTTTGTTTCAGTGCAACACAATTCCCTAGGACCCCATTGACTCGTACAGTAACCCTCTTACAGCCACACACTAACTCTCGAGGGAATAAGGAAAACATTGATACAAGATTGAAAATGTTCAAAAATTCGAGCGTAGGTGTTCACCAGATCGCTAAATTTTAATGTAAAATTGCAAAATCTCCTTGGGGTAGGAGGGGGAGAACCACGCCCTCTCCCCGTTCGGTCTCTCGGCTCCTCACTTGGGCTCTTCGCTCCCTCAAGAAAATGCCGCACCCCAGTGGCGGCGATGAAAAGTGAAAAAGTGGGGGCTAAAGTTATGTTCAGCCCCTCAATATTTGTCAAGTGCTCCAATTAAGAAGCGGAGAAAAGTCGGGCTGAACATATTCTTGCTTAGAACACTCGGGAAGTGCCGTTTCCGGCCATCTGATGGGTTTGTAAAATTTCCTGGTACGCTCCGCGCCAATCGATGGTAGAGCTCCGCTTAGAAACATGTATTAACATTTTTCATAGATTGTTTTTTTTTTTTTTTTCTTTTTTTTTTAATTGAGAAATTTTAGAAATGAGATCCATATTTCCAGGCTGGGAACATGCAGCATAAAACACTCGAGAAGAGCCGTTTCCTGCCATCTGAGAATTTTCTTGTACGCTAGAGCCAGATAGTCCTATCGTTCAAGATCGTTCACAAGGACGCTGTCCTAGTGATTCCAGCAAATGTACTAACCATGAGGAGTAATAAATATTAACTTCATTCAATTTGGTTAATTTCTGGAGTAGCCCAGAAGGGATATCCCAAACAAATTTTATCAAGGTATATATTTTCTTCTTTTACATAAAGCATTTTGTCTTTATCGGTCTTTTTGAGAAAAAAAGTTGAGGGTAGGTACAGTTGCGTGTCATAGAAAGAGTTGCAACAACATGGAATGGCACTGTATTCTTTGAGTTGAATAACGGCAATGCACACAAATGTTTGCTTAAAAGATGTGTTCTCAGCCAATACCATATTGCACAATGTACTGAATATGAGTTTCAGTAAATATTTAAGGGACCCTCCGATGTGGCCACTGTACGAGCAAACCCGTGACGCAATCGCACGCCCTCTACATTGAGATTTGTCTTACTTTTCCATAGGATATATCCCGTCAATTCGTTTCCAGCTGTATTCGGTGGCCCCTCGAGCGATGCAACGGAACTCAACACTGCCGCCTGTAATCACGACTTGGTTATCAAGATTATTGACAATAACCGGTAAACCGTCTGGTTCCTTGGTTGTTCGCGATGATTGGGTAGAAAACATCATAGTAGATGTCATGCTCTGGGTGGTACCATCTCCCATTGGTGGCATTGTGCTAACGGCACCCGGTGCATCTGTACCATTTCCTGATGTCTGACTCGGTGAACCACCTTCCATTGGTTTCGCTGTCGAACCGTCTGTTGGTTGCAGCGGAGAGGTGTTTCGTGAACCTTCTCCTTCCTCCATCGATTTATCAGTTTGTCCAGATACTGGAGATGAAGTCATCCTAACACCGGCTGACTGAGTCTCAGAACCAGCCGTTTCCTCAGTACCACTAGCCATGGTGGTTCCTTCGGTCGTAATGGCATCACCAGCAGCCTTTGATGGCGATGACGTCATGGTTACGCCAGTTTCCCCACCATCTGTCTGAGTCGTGGCAGCCGCCACTGTGGATGTGCTATCTATTGATACGTAGAAGAGTGGTAGTTTATGAAAACAAAAACAAGATTATTTGAAATATTCCTATCGACATTGCACTTTTCAATACCCGGCGAACATGAAAAATCCGGAAATACCTTTGTACCTTTAAATAATACATAAATTCGAGTTGGAATTGCGATATTTGATTAAAAATTCACGTAATTAAGATGCACACTACCTGTGCATGGCTGTCTTTCCATGCTAAACAATATTTCTATGCACCCCATGAGGAAACAAATGATGGGATTACGTCACAATAGACAACAAATAAAACGCCTTTTTAATCATTGACAGGTAATATAAGTGAAGAAATAACAGTAACATTGCGTGAGTGCATGCAAGATTATAAATCATGCACATTAGTTAATGGATACATTTGAAAGAAATCATTGTTAATTTCATGCAAGCTGCAACATATTTAAATAGAGTTAGTCGAATATAGTGATGCGGAGTAATTATAAAATAATAAGCAATAAGGGAAAAGTGGATAAATGAGCGAAATAAATTGCAAAGGTGACACTGGATGAAGAAACAAAAGGCCACAGGAAAGGGTTGGCCTTGTGACAAAAAATAAAGTGTGTCTTGTAAAGAATTGGGTTGTTATCATATACAGGTAATATCAATTGCTTTGTAACTAACCTAAAATAGCTTCTAACTCCTGGAAATATAAATAAAAGGTGAAGGTGTTTATTGGCACTTTCTGATCTCGTTGGTAAAAAAAAAAAAAAAATACGCTGGTGCGACTTCGCTATGTTAAGAGCATGAAAGTGTCACTTCCCGTGAAAACTTGCCTCTTATACTGGGCGGTCATGATTTACACGGAGCGATGAGACCGCGTGTTTGGTCTAACGGTAGAGCATCTGTCTCTCACGTGGGGCCCGGGTCCGATTCCCAGGTCGAGTCATACCAAAGACTCTAAAAATGGAACCTACTGCCGTTGTGCGTGATGCTCCGCATAAGCCATGGAGTAGGGAAAAAAGCCAGTGACTCACAACTGGAAAAAGGGCCCTGGTCGGCTCGACTTGAACCTATTGGTTGGAAACTGGGCCGTAAAACTCCATCTAACCAACTACACGAATCGATGCGTTGGTGTCTCAAAAACATGTGTATTTGTGCTGAATGACTTGTGAGCTTTGTAACTACCCATTGCTGAGGGGTTTTTTTTTCATGGGAACTATGATTAATGTTTTCCCGAATTCGATCATATACTCCAACACTGCTTCAAAAGTGTGTTTTAATAGTATCTTACCCACTGAGTTGATTGCAAACAAATATTGTACAATTTTTAAAAGGTACGAAAGTTTTCTTGCACTATATTAAGATAGGCGAGTTAACCAAAACGCTTTTCTTTGGATTCCTTTTTGACTAGCATACTTGTCCAGCTTTCGGGGTAGCAAATTTTTAGTGGTATTCTGAAATCAAGGAGCTATCAAATATCACTACTTTGCTTTTATGTATTTTGCATATTAGCCTTATTAACAGGTTGGATGAATTGCTACAGGGTTAAAAGGACTGTCACTGACAAAATTGAGATTGCACTCATGAGGACTCCTTTAATGGTGGTTATCGTATGGAATCCAATTGCAACATGTCATTTTTGTAGGTTATGAAAAAACTCTTTTACCGATTTTATTATTAAATAACCCCGATCATCTCTTTTACATTACAAATTACTTTCTATAGGGTACTCAACTATGATATTTTTAGCTTTGTTTCCTTTTGTGAGAGTACTTTTTCGAGACATAGTCCGTCCAATGTATCAATAGCAGTATTTTTACTCAGGCTGCTCATCATGTTACATTCTTTTTGGCATACTTCAAAATGTTTTGTGTATTTGTATATGTTTTATATTTTCTAACTTTTATTGCTTCAAGCTTTAGAACGGTACGATTTTCGGTGTTAATATTGTATTTGCATTGATTTAATAAACAATTGCATGGAAATGTAGAAGTGCCATATTTAAGAAAATCAAATCAGTGCTGATTTGCTGTGTACCAGTACTTTTAGGGATATGATTCATATTTTTCAGTTTACTACGGCTTTAAAGTTTTAAGCATACAACGTGTGTATGCTTCAGACATCCATTGCATTGTATATATCAACGGAAAAACTTACAAACCAGACTTTAAAATGTTAAATGTGGTGCTCGTCTTACTATAAAATGTGAAGTTAGAAGAACGATATTTTATCTAGACGTGACTAGACTCGGGAAACAAAGTTACTGCAATCCAACTTTCGTCAACGTGTGCCTAGTACGAGTGTAAAGTGGGGGCGTAATTCGTTAGACATGTGTTTCTACGCAACAGTCTTGTAGTAGTCTAGACACATTTGTAGTGAACAACTCTATGCATAAGATCTTTCTATTGATTAACCACGTGACATTTGCCTTACACTGACTATAGAAACGAATCCGAATTAAGTCGGGCATAACTGGGGTCCATCAGTTCCAACCTTTCAAATTCTTTGCTTATATGGCTGATCTTAAAATACCCATTGGTTCCATCAATTTCACTGAACATGAGGGTCTAGAATTGCATCTAGACGATCAAATTAAGACGATTTAAGGCTGATGGACCCCACTAATGGCGCCATCTCTAGGTACTCGGTATACGTCTATAAATATTGCCTCACCATTGCCACAGACTTTCATACACTCCTCCTTTGTTTCGAATTTGTTGTCGTTGCCACCGCAACCACCAAATGTGAAAGTCATGCATTTATGTTCCATAACATCGTAATACCAATATGGCTTGTAGGTAAAGCACGGACCTACTTCCTTGTGTTTCTTGCAAAAAGCTGGAAATTTCGAGTAAAACACAAACATCATGCAAAGCAATGTAATAAAAAAACAGTAAACAAAATATTAAAATATCAATATAAGAAACATAATGATTGTTAAAAAATATATAAAGCATGCAACTTGTATGCATAGTACATCAAGAATAACGAAATGTTCAAATGAGCTTAAACCTGACATCACAGTCAATCTATGCAACTGCTTTATTATATACATGTGATACATGTAATTTATGACTGGACTTGATAACTTTCACATCTCAAACTTTGTCATTTTAGTCACGTGACGGTTTTTTATAAAAAAAAAAAAAATTATCAGTTTGCTAGTATTACTAGCAGAGTCATCCTTGATTCTGCATGATTTCATAACGATTCACTTCCTTTTTTATCTGATGTCACCCTTTCTTTTTATCTGGTTTTGAAAGAAATTTGATAATCCTTTCAAAATCATTTGGTTGTTTGTCTGCCCTGCCTAAAATTTAGAATAAATAAAAGGGCGAACTGGTGAAAGGTCAAGGCAGGGAGTTGAAACACCTCTTTGCTCAAAGGTAGTGATTGTCTGTGATGTCACTGCAAAAAGCCGTTAATGTGATGTCGACTCTAAATAGAAACATGCCTTCAAATATGGTAAATATAACACAAAAATGTAGCATGGAGATGGACAAAACCAATAAAATTATCAAATTCAAATGTAAACACCATGCGTGTTGATCATTCCAAAATATAAAAACAACTACTACATCAACATAATATGCATCATGCTGAAAAACCGCGTCATGCATAAAAATAATTAAAAACTACAGAGAATTTGCCATGCAAGTTTTAATTTCCCTGTGTTTCCGACTAAAATGTTCTGAGAATAAGTATACCTATCACACCAAAATTTAGTTTACATAGTTTAATACTTGCTCACATCTTGCTCACATTGAATTTCAATGCACATTTCGCATTTGAAAATGCTTGGAATAATTAAGCTCCCATCTACCCTACCATATCAAAACTTATTTGTCCAAACACATTTGGCTCAGTCAAACTAGCTATTTCAGAGGCTTCAACAAAAACCGATCCCATAATTCAAGGGTCAGGGGCTCCGATATGTATACTGCCTGCAAGTACAACCTGTCTAGCTAGCTCAATTTGTAATTTCGGCGTGCCATGGATTACTTGGAAGAAGTGCAGTCATGTCGGGGCGGGTATTTCCTACACCATCAACTGAAAAATGCTTGCCTTGTCCATATATGTTCCCCAAATGATGTTTTGAATATTGCATACAACATGCATGTCTTCATAAAATCGATTGAAAATGACGACCCTTTGTTACTTAGTAAATCCATCAAGGCCTTAATTTTCATAACGTGTCCTGAAAACCACCTTTTTGGTCGGTGCTCACTCCGTGAACTACTACATAGACTCATTCACGCCTACGTCATTGGTTGGCATAGAACATGCGCAGAAACACATACGTGCACGTTCGGTTTCGAGCGTGCAGTGATCTGGCGATTGCACGTAGAATGTAAAAGAATTAGAATCTACATTCGAGTATGAGGAAATGTACGCGTGCCTCATCCACTTTGCTGCCAACCAGCCGTCACGTCATTTGTCTGTAAAAATGAATGAGTCCAAATGTACTCGCTGCAACATGTTTTTTTTTTTTTTTTTTTTCAAAACAAATGCACGAAATGAAATATTTCCCTGAAACTGTAACTTCAAGGCATGCAACAGCTAAACAGAATGTGTGATGTGTGGTCCCTGACCCAGGGGAGTGGATGAGCCTTCGATGTTGTAATATGGGCGTACTTCCCTTCCTAGCAAACTGGGAGGTAGCTATAACTGCTTCATTGTAAGCAGGTAAGTGTCACGATTTATTATACCTAGAGTTTACGAGGGCTTCCTCCCGGACTACCACTGAACCGTTTCTCACGACGGACTCCTAAGGACATCTGGACGGTAACATCTACAGGAGAATGTTTCAAGTTACCGTGTTGCAATTTACTGTCTCCAATTTCTTTACGTTGAACTATTAGCAAAACGTTAGCCCAGCCCCTTTCCCTCTAGAAAGTTTGGCTTATCCAATCGATCGGGTGTACGGTACCAAATTATTTGTTTCCAAAATCAATTTCTATCAGTAGAGTAGAAGTGATGGTTCCAGATATTCGGTTCCAAGGCAGTTTTGCAGTCAAGATTAGCCAGGTTTCCGATGTTGACACACTGAAGTCCCTACCCTTCCCATATACTTAAGTCACGCCCCCATAATGACCTATACATAAAACAACACAACCGAAATGGGTACGATGATTTACGGTGTACAGTAATTTTAGCATAAATTCAGTCATTTTTAGAGTTTCTCACGACAATTAGTGGCCTACAATTTTCAAACCATTCTACAATATAAAAAAAATTTAGAGAATCTAATTGTCAAGATCTGTCAATCAAACTGACTTTTTCGATGACGCATAACAATACTTCTATAGAACGTCTGATTGCAACATTCTACAACATGAATGGTATTTAATACGGAAATGAAACGCACCATAACTTGACGCTAGTCTGCGCTTATTCGCGTTCAAAATTGTTATCATAACAAACATTCATAAGCCCTTTTATCTGCATGCTCCTGACTTTTAACATGTCCTTGGGCATTCATGTTTATAAGAAATTATGTAAACTTTTACAGTTTTGTCCATATCTCCTTCCCCATCGGCAAATAAGTACCAATTCATAGCTTATCACACGGGTCAATTTACTTTCTATTCTGCTTAATGTCGGTTAAAGATAAAACAGCTATGACCCATGTTAATACATATAATAGATTTATTGTAGATGAAAGGACTTAATAATGGAGGAATATTTATTGTCTCCAGTGCAAAGGTTCGTTTTCTAAGGGATAAACACCCTTTCGCTCAACTCATAACAGCAGCTGACTTCAATTTGTGGCTGACCGTTATGCAAACGCCTGTGGGGAAGGCTAATACAAAAGAAAGGCTGGGTATTTAGAAACAACCCTTTTTATATTGATAAGTGATATAACGACCCGATTGATTATACCAGGGAGCTCCCGATCATATATAGGACTTTATCGCGTTCGATCAGGTCATTAATCTCTGCATTACATTTTGTGTACGAAACTAAAAGTCTAATTGCGATTTGTATTGATACATAGTCACGACAACTTGTTGTATATTATTAACCACTTATGGGAAAAGTAGAACTAACATTTCAGGGTATTCCAGGTACAGTATTTGTAAGTAACGTTTTATGTTACTGTATACACTCACAAATCAAAGGAGTGAAAATACACTCCAAATAGATCGATATTTTACATGCAGTAGCTGAAATATATAGCTCTATTTGAGCGAATTTACACAACCACTGCGGGAGAATTTCACCCGTACTTCAAAGGGATCATTGTGGACACTCTTTTTGGGTCGGTTGAATTTAAATCTTTTAAATTTAGAGTGTAAGAACGGATTAACATTCAGAAAAAAGTATGTCCAAAAAAAGGAGGTTCTTTTGATGTTAATTGTCATGAACTAGCATCAGGGAAATATAGCTTTAAATTTGTGCGTCGTTCTATAACAATTTTTTTTTTTTTCGTAATTTACGGTATCATAAAACAAACTTTGCACTCTTCTTACGATTTCGTTAACTGTGAAGTTTCTTCTGCTGGTGGAAATATTTGACGAAATTCATGGGTTTAGTCATGAGAGTAACATAGTTTGATGCATTTATAATTTCCGACAAATTAAACTAACATTAATACTATGCTGTACAAGTATGAAGGTCAGTTTTGGATTTATAATTCGTATTACTATTTTTTCTAACTTGTCTAGAAGTTATAATTTTAAGATGTTCACGAGTTTCTTTCAACGACAACGCACAACTCAGGACTGATTATAGTAAAGTTGGCAGGTTGCCTCCACTTGATTGAGAGGGGAAATTTAGGGTCCCTGAATCAGATTGCTGACATTTTGAGCTAATATGCTCAAATTTTTAAACATTTGGAGACTGAAGAAAGTTTAAATAGTTGGGGGCCCATGTAGCTACCGGTTTTAACAAGCATATACTAATTACTTTAGCACAGACGTAACAACCACGAGACCGAGGGCTACGTACGTGACTACTAGAGTTGAGGCAAATACAATGTCTCCCGTGACATATTGCCGACGTTTGGGCAATTCCCACAGTTAGTCCGAATTTCGCCGGCTCATACGCTCAAGAAGTTTAGGCCTTCAAAGCAAAATATTCACTGCCCTTTTTACTTTTTAGTATATATTTTTATGGAATGAAATATTTATGTGTAATTTTATATACACTCATGTCGATGAACATCATCCTGACTTTCATTTTTAACAAATTTTCACTTTGAATTTGCGCTGAATGTTACAATAAAACATGTAGTTATTTCCGTCATCAATTATACCACACAATTTAGTCTTATCAGCCGTTCAAATTTTAGGACAGCTTCTACTCACTTGGTCTTGGTGGTTGATAATTAGTACACACTGGGTTCCTTCGACTTTTGTCATATGAAGGGAGGTCGTCACAATTGAGTTCAGCCGGCCATGCCAATCCCAATGTATCGAGTAGCACGCCCTCACAATCCTTACGTGCCTGTTGGAAGAAATGGAAAGAAAAAACTGCATAGAAAATAATGGTACCGGTTGGCAAAGGAGAAAGAATATTTTTGAACCTGATACACAAGTTTTATCATCGTCCTTTGGAGAGATGAATTTAAAGGATACCAGCGACTGATAGAGTTGGCAGATTTATTTCTTTTGATGATAATCTCCGGGAAAGAGATTGCTTCTCTTTTCCGGCGGGGCAATCTTTTTTCAGAGCCGGGCAAATGTGTACAAATATATTAATTCGATGGCAAAATTCAAAGTATCCATGGCCCGAAAAATCTTCCGGGTCGAGTGGGTGGCCCTACCCCCCCCCCCCTTGGCTACGGGCCTAGATATGTAACTTCTGCACTAGTCTAGATTCCAGCTCTTAGTGTGAATGTTAGTATTGGTTTTGTAGTGCACTGTAAATTTAAGGTATCTTTAGGTACATCACCACGTGAACTTCGTCCAGTTGAGCGCCCTCAGTATCTCCTTAATCATAAATCTTTATTAGTAAATCACAGTCGAAAAGAGATAGAAAAGTCCATGCAGCAAGTTCTCTATTTAAAGCTCAATGTAATGTTTTACACAATTGAGTTACCTTGATGTATAGACCTTTTTAAGTTCAATTGATTGAGTTTGTCCTACACTCATTTCATTGTAAAGAGAAACTCAGTTGACGGAAACCAAAAAGGTCTATGGAACAAGTTATCTCAATTATATAAAATTCAGTGTGCTACTCTGGAAAAATAAGGTAACCAGCATGCTGTGTGTAGGTGTTTCAGTTGCGTTTATTTTATAATATACATTTTATCGTAAGAAGAAACTCAGAAACGCCTGGTTTTGAGGTTGTATCAAATTCCTATATCTTTACTAATATGCTTATTGGTGAATGCAACGCCGGAATTAGCGGCCCCTTTGTACAACTCGAAGTTAACATCAGCCTGCGTAGCCCCCAAAATATATAGGCTAGCAACCATTACATGGTGTTGCAGCGATAAACTGTTTCGTTCTTCGTCTGCTCCCCTGGATATGTTGCAATATTACAATCTGAAAAATGAATCTGAACAAAGAACCGTAACATTTGTTGGTATATAGCTTACGATCTCTCTCATGTTAATTGGAGTTGTTATTGAGTGCACCCCCCCCCCCCCCAAATGCCTTTGTAACGTTTGATTAAGACGTGTGCTACTCTTAGGCAAAAGCTCATCAACAGTCAAGTGATGGTCTGATTTCAGTCGGACATAACTGGCGTCTATCACCTTTTAATCTTTCAGTTTCCTTGCTTACCTCTATCATGGACGGATGTACACTAAATATTGTATTTTGATTCCTCAAATTTCACTGAATATGAGGGTTTGAAATTCATGTAAACAGTAAATGAATACGTTTTAAGGCTGATGGACCTCACTCATGCGGCTGCCTATAGTTACTAAACACAAGCGCATGATCAGTGCCAACCAGTATGCCAAATTGAAACGCGCTGACTTCACGTACATAATCCCTATGGACGAATCCGGACAGTCAAGTGGAGGTCTGTTTTTGTCGGCCAAAGGCCTACTGCTATCACCTTTAATCTTTTGATTTCCTCGCTTACTTGCAGCATGGGTGGTTGCACACTGAAACGCCTCTTGATTCCCTCACTTTCACTGTATATGAGGGTTTGAAAAATTACATTTAGCCACTTAGTGAAAACGATTTAATCTAATGGACCCCACTAATGGCGGCCTACAGTCACTAAACACGACTTTAGGCTACATCATGGACAGCGGCAAGGCTTCATTAGTTCAAACATGGAGCTATTACTATGTCAAAGTATTAGCTCCATGGTTCAAGGAATCCGGGCTCGCTTAAGGATCCATGGATTCTATTCTATAGTCTGTCTCAGATGATGAAATTATATGTGAAGGTCTCGGAAATTAAACCGGAAGAGCTAAAGCGTGCACAGATGTAGACTTCCGGATCTACAAATTTCTTTGATATTACGCATAAACGACACACGCTAGATGCATCTATACTATTTTATCGTGACCGCCATATAAACTCTGAAAAGATTTTTATATTTCTATTTCGATCTTCCCCAAAGTCCTGAGGCAATGTGAGTCTCTTCTGTATTCCTCTCTGAGCTTTTTCGATGTTCTGTTTTGAAAGTTTGGAGTTTCATTTTGCAATAATCTTAAATTGACCACTTCGATGAAGGTAATTCCTTGTAACCTACAAATTTTGAAAATATTGTGGTTTTTAACCGATCGCCATTTCTACAAAGTAAAAGATAATATATGATTCAACTATTCTTCATTTCTTTATTCTCAGCTTACGAAAATCGATGGTAAAAGACTGCTTTTACATGACTTAGACTTGTGCAAAATATGCCGTTTGCATTTCGGATTAAAACCACGAAGGTGTTAATATTCTGGGGGCAGTGAAAACATCCATTGCCCTCTGGCTTCACCCTTAACTAGTATAAGTACATTATGAACGCCAGCTACAATCGTTACGTTTTATTCTGGTGACCGCCAACCAAACCAAGTGTCGAACTCCATTGTATTTAACAATGGGCACACGTGTCATTCCGAGACGTTTAGGGCTTTAATTGTGTTTACTTAAAAACTATTTTGGACAAATTGATTCTAGGTCAAAGACCGTTTGGTGTATTACAGGTGAACCCCAAGGTGTGTAAAGGTGACCGATAAATCGAAGGTGGTATTTCATATTAGCTCATCAAATATTTTGACCGAATCGTAATCAAACATCTCGACTTATAAATATATAACCCCTTTTAAAAGAAATTGTGAAAGGTATTTCCATTGTTGTTTCTAAAAATCTTTCTGAGATCTTGGTCAGTTAGATAAACAGTTTCTACGGTTAAAATCGCTTTTGCAATCATTGCGTGTGGATATGTATTTCTCTGTGAAGATACCAAAAGAACGTTTCGTAAATTTCATAATAAATGGGAGACTTGGGCTAATGCAGGGAAGATGCACGGCTATATCGTAACCACGAAATAAAACTGCCTAGAATACTAACGTGCTTCTTGTACCAGGGGCGACGATCTGGTCTGTGGATTAGGGTGGGGCAAAATTTTTTAAGCATTCCCCTCAAACCCTGGATCGTGACAGGACCGGATTCGTCTTTAAGCAATCCATCCATACGAACGTGACCGCACACGTATTGCATATGCATACTCATATTGACACGCACTTTGGCTTAGAGTACAGGAGCAGTCATCACAAAGCGAAGTAGTGTAGTAGACTGTCCAGTTTCATGATTGGCTGTTGGGAGTCATGTGACAATTTTTTCTCTTCAAATGTGAAATTTACTTGAACTGACTGCTTGGTTTACCTTGAATATGCAATAGTTAAATCATAAAATGTATTGCAAGATACTTTGAAGAAAAGTAAGTTGAAGATTGTGCTATTTAGGTTTTTTCTTCAAAATAAGTTTGGCGGACTGCTCTTTACTTTCAAATTGAAGTTCTTTCGAAGATTTGAAGTCATATGTATGCGACAATGTTAAAGCCCGTTTTGCATATTCTGCCTGATGTATTTATAATCTGCCTGAACTATTAGGGGACAAAGCGAAATATTTCTCCCCAATATTTTCACTGGATCCCCCCCCCCCTTCCCCCTCTCCTCCAGAATCTACGTCCCTGTCAATCACTTGTTGAGAAGTAACATATTTGCAGTGAAGTATTTCACCAAATCACGAGAAGAAAGGGATGCATGCAAATCTTCAAAAGTTGGACCGGATGCAGAAAAAAGCGTGGAGGCGTATATCCCCGCTATTTTCGCAGAGAATATATACATTGTAATATTATTTTACTGATACAATGACCGCTGCAGGTCAAACCTTCCCTTTATCCACAAACCTGCACTAAAAAAAAGAGTGAAAGTCCCTCCAAAAACAGTGTGATGAAGGATTACTCATAGTGAGGGTGACTTTCACCCGAAATAGAGTGACAACTCCAAAAAGAGTGTGTTGAGGAACCACTCATAGTGAGGGTGACTTTCACGCGGAGTAGAGACAAACTTCACTCCACAAAGACTAGAGCAATGTTTCATCCATTGTGTAAGGTATCGCTTTTGGCATGGGTAAAAGTTTATTCCACTCCGAGGGATATGTTACTGGAAGTGCATGGTCACTCTCAGCACAATGGTTTTGGCGAATTTCACAATTTTTAGAGTGTAGATCCGGCCC
Source organism: Holothuria scabra (assembly GCA_037179385.1). NCBI lineage: Eukaryota > Metazoa > Echinodermata > Holothuroidea > Aspidochirotida > Holothuriidae > Holothuria > Holothuria scabra. The sequence continues at coordinate 28,552,917 of CM074200.1, read as the reverse complement.
TGGAAACGCTTGGCTTAACCTTTAGGAACTGAATAAAACAGCCAATATATAACTCGTTCATTGATTGGTAAGTGGAAATACAAGCTAAAATAACATCCCTGGATAAAGTTCTGCACACAGCTTTGGAGGAAATTATCGCCCCAATTAATTTACTACAAAAAGTTTATTTGGTACGGGACAAAGGGTCAATCTTCTCATCTTTGCCACACAACATGTGGTCTATACTATTCAGTATTTTTAGGTACAAAGGCTTAGGCCTACTGGATATTTTGGGGGTGGGATGAACCGGTCTTTAATAACCAGAAAAAATTTTCCCGAAAAGATTGCTATATTTTTCTGAAAAACTTTTTCCTTTGTCTAAGACCCCTGCTGTCTGGTTTGAATAAATATGTGCTCAGTCTCAATGTTCCGTTGCTGTGATTATGCAATAATCTGATAACAATATCCCGTACCATTTCATGGTCGGTAGTGGAGAAAGTAATGGGTCGGGTCAGGATCTTTCTTCGGAATAGCGGGGCGCTATAATGACATGTGACAAACATGGGTTAGGGTAGGTGGAATGGATGACCAGCTTGGGAATGGGCCTTTTGGGCTATTATCTTTTTACCTTTCCATCAGACAGATTGAAACTGTTTGTTTTTTTTTTTAAATTGTTATAATTCTTTACAAAAAAAAACGTGATGTAGAAAAAGTAGGCCAAAATGATCAATTCTACGAAAGTTAAAAATAGTCCTTTTGAAATATAAGGGGACTCGCGGGTGGTTTCCTTCTAAGTCCTCCCCCAGATCGATGGGAGTTGTCATTTAAGATGAGGGGGAGAAGAAGAACCTACTAGTAGGTCGTGGACGTTAACCCTGCAGTTGAGAAGCTGAGAGATTTAAGAAACAAAATTACTTCGACCATCAAAAGGACCTTTTGTTAAAGCGGCAATTCAGTTGGCTTGTGAAATTTGATGTTTTTACCCCTTTAAAAGCGGGAAAATGATGTTTTCTTCAAATCGTAATGAGTAATGGCTAAACTTTGACAATCCTGTGTCCATATATTGTATTCAAAAAAATAAACAAAAAATAAAACAGTAATAGTGAGCGAATAGTTAACTATTCAGTTCCATATTTTAAACTTTTGTGCCCACTCCAGACAAATTAGTTTTCATATGCACAAAATGGCTACACACCTGGAAACAGAATGATTGAAAAGTTGTAACTTTTTGTTTCACTAATAGATGAGAAAGCTTGACTTTATTTACTTCAATAATAAGCTTTGTTGCACGGTAGTGGGTCTACCCTCCATCACCCTCGTTAAGTTATCGACATCTACTCAGCATGCTCCTTCAAATACCATCCCTTCAACTCCACCAGCCTTTATCCCCCTCACTCCAGTGGTGGAGTGTCTATATAGGGAAGGGGACTACCCCCACCCTCGCGGACAGTAAACTACCTGCCACCTCCCGTTTAGGCTTTTAATTTCCTGCTTGCCATACTTCCAATCCCGCCACCCCCCAACCATAGGACTTAAATCCCATAGACCGCAACTGACACCCTCGTTCACATACCCATGTATTCATATAGCCCTTTGAAACACCACCACCACAACATTTTTTATATGCGAAAGCAGCAAACTTCAACCTTGGTTTTGTACCCTGTAGAATGCTGTCACTTACGTCACAAGCCCCGCCCTTTTTGACGGGCAAAATTTGGCCGAATGCGGTAGCTAGTGCAGCTAGTTGAGAAGGGGCTGACGGACCATATGGGACTGTTGCATTGAAACACTGTTGGTTTCAACACTGTTGGTTTCATCCCTACAGAGGGCGTGGTTTAACAATTGTGACGTAACGTGAAAGCACTATATAGGCAAATCCGGAAAGATTGTGATGGTCTAATTTTAGTAGGCCATTACTGGGATCCATCACCTTTAATCTTTAAATTTCCTTCCTTGCCTGTTCCATGGATGGTTGTACACTGAAGTGTATCGAGATTTTCTCAACTTCACTGAATGTGAGGATTTGAAATTCACGTAGACAACAAATGAAGACGATTAAAGGCTGATGGACCCCACAAATGGCTGCCTACAGTCACTAAAGACAAGCGCTAATCAAATTCGTCTATGGTCAGATATGATAGTTAATTGTAGGAGATTCCCAGAAGGTAAAAGAAATGATAAAGAGGAAGTGTAAGATATAGGCCGTATTATTTGTTAAAAAGATGAAAAGTATTCTAAACCGGTCTATATAATAGGTAATAAAGTCAATCAATATTACCAAATGTATCCAAATACGATAACTTTTCATATAAAGCACGAGTGGTTACCACCAAGCGCTCTTCACTGTGAACTGTTGACGCGTCTGAAAAGTGGAAGTTCTCCCTGAACGATGTTTCTTCTCATTGTAAGTCAAAGTAGAGCAGACGTTCACTCGATTCTTTGTACTTTAATCATAGCTCAATTGAGAGTGGATGGTCCACAGAAATGCAATCTGTTTTGCCGAATTTCGGGACGGTCATACTTCGAGGTTCACAATGCCGTTTTATCAATGCAAAATCCTCCAAATTGGGGATAGATCTACAGAATATGAATGGTTGTGAAAACAAGTTGACGCAAAGATTTCACAAAATTGCTCTGTCAGTGAAAGGAAAGATGGATCTCTTTGTAGAGATGACAGGCAAGGGGAAACGAGTATTTATTTAATTGTCATCCGGGGACTTACTGCTAGGTGCCTAGTGTTGTCCTATTCACGCATTTCATTGCACGGACTTCCTGCTTTTTCCCACGATTCGATTTAAACGTAGAAAAAGTTTGATAGAACCTAAGCTGAAAATAAAGTGTTGCACTTGACCTGTTATATTTTCGCATCGATGAGTAGTCTGGTTAAATCGGTTACACCGGATAAATGCAAGCATCCTATAGAAAAAGGTGGTATTTTCGATAAGAGGAATCGGGCTAGTAAGTGTTTTAAGCTTACAAGTTGATAGTTTGAACGGATTCAGTAGGTTACATAATGTGCCAAGTAAGAAGAAACCCGAATCTGGATGCCGAAGTGATTATATACCATTACCCATTTATAAGCCAGAATTTGCAATGAAAAATTCTACAATCAAATGTCTTCCGATCCCAACGGGTTTTGAGTTCTTTCGTTGAATGTTCCTTGGTTCTCAATGCGTGCGTGTTCTCTAGTTGAATTCATTATGTGCAGTGAATCTTGTTGACGGGAACGAGGCTTCTTGGTCTCAATTGGTCGGAGTATTGCTCAACATGATTAGTTTTATTCTGACACTCCGGGCTACGTACTTTATTACATAAATTTGAGAAAGTAAAACCAGTAGAAGTATATGATACCATAAATCGGTCACTTATGTCTTGTGCCTTCAGTGTCTCTGCCATAAACCTATACCTGTACTTCTTTTGTAGTCCACCGACAGACCATAAGGCTGCTAGTATTAACTAAACCAGGCGCGGATCCAAGGGAGGGGGGGGGGGGGGCTTTTACGGCCTCAGCTTTTTACGCCCTCTCTTTTTCGCCACATCAATAATAACATGTATGGGAAATATCAGTGCAACTCCCTCACACCCCAGCTTTCTCTTAGGTTAGCCCCCGACCCCCGAACCCTTTTTGGAATGTCTGGATCCTCGCCTATAAACAGTAGGATAGAGATATTTGGGCCCAATGTCGTATGCTAGACTGAGCTGCACGAATGGACCTGTTTTCGGACATTTCTATAACAATCAAATTTCCCCCACTCAACTTGAGAAGAAAAAATATAAACTTCCTAGCCTCGTCTGAAAAGGAAGGGATTTGGTTTTGGCGTAAACTCCTCACCTTTAAATCTAAGATAAATAGACACCCCCTAAATGTTTTCGATTCAAAAGCCCGTTCGTTTTGACAAGTGTGCACATAAGTTTATAATAAGTGTATAATAGGTTTTTATGTTTCTATAAGGAAAATACCATGTTGCAATTTGAAAAGTTTTCAACCCAAGTAGTCTTAAATCACTTTCATGGGTGATAACTTGCTTCTTTCCTTTTCTCTATACAGTTGGTCGAGAAACTTGCCAGATTTATTCGTCTCTTGTTCAAGGAATCGGTATAGTGATTTTCTTTGAGTAAGGCTTTGCAAAGAGGGTTACAAACTAATTTAAAAGAAGACAAATTACCGGCTTTGAAACCCTAACTAGCTGTAAAATGAACTCAAATGGAATCGATACCGGGTATGTATGCTTGTTGCAGTTAATCACACATCATAGACTAATGACTTTTTACTGGATTTAAATACACAAAGAAAATTAGACGAAGTCGATGTCAATTGTAAAGCAATTCAATGCAGACATCATGTTAGAAGAGTAGCTAATAAACAAGAGATCAATGGATTAAGATATAGATCAAAAGTGATCGAAGTATTGATCAACTAAATTTTGCTGTCAAACGCCCCGTCGTCGTCAGTTGATAATTTATTTTTATTCTGGAGGGAATAAAAGTAGGTGTATAGGGTTATGTTTGCGCTGCTTCACAGACCAAAGTCTGGTACACGTTAAAATATTGAACAGTTAAATTTCACTCAGTAATCTGGTAAGAGAGTGGAAGTTACAAAACTCACTTCGAAAGAGTGAAAATTCACTCCAAAAGAGCCAAATTTCACTCTTCGTGGAGTGCCTCCAGACACCACTTCAAAAAGAGCGCTCTGTGGAGGCACTCCTTTTAGAATGAATTTTCACTCTTCACAGAGTGAATCTTACTCTTTGTGGAGTGAATTCACGCTCTAATGGAAAGAATTCACACTTTTCACGCCATTCGTGAGTGACTTAGTTCACCCTTTTGTTTTTAGAGTGAGAAGTAAAATATAATGCAATTGCTTCAGTCATCTTTGTGGAGCACTGGAAAATGTGGGGGAATTGGGGGTTCCAGACGATAGGGCAAATAGTCACATTATTAAAACATAGGGGGCAATTTTGAAATGATATACGCTACATGTGCACCTGATCAATTTTGCGTCTGTCTGGAATAAATGACTGTATAATGACTACAGTACGCGTTGTCCAAAACTAAATAACTAATGCGGATCATTTTTACCAAATCCATTCCATGAACAATAACGTGAGTTCTGTAGACTTAAATTTTACAGAGATATAGTTCTACCGGTACTTTCTTATGTTCCAAGGACTTTCAACGAGATTCACAGTTCAGTATAGTTAGAACTGTTAACACGCTATATAAAGGAGGGCACGGAACCATATCTCTCTATACAAGGTGGATCACATTAGTTGCCCAACCATTATAGGGACGACTTGGTATTTGATCGTGTCCGTTTGGAAGCACGTGGAAAGAAAAAAAAATTTTTTCTAGAACGACTTGACTGATAACATGATGCTTTTTAAGACGAATTTTAACTACTTTTCCACGAACGCCGTCGTTTAACCACAGATCTATTTAGGCTACACTATACGTGAGAGCACAATCAGTCTGGTACGTAACCAGGTTTACGTCATGAAGATGTTTTTGGAGTGTGCCATAGTTGAAGCGGTTGTTAAGGGAGGGCGGGTGTTCCATTTCATTTTGACACAAATTTTACAAGTCCAGATGTTAAATGGCATCGGTACAATATTTTTGCCTTAAGCTTTATATAGTTTGAAGGGATCAATTTTTGACACATTTTTTATGTTTGGGTCATTTTTATGATTGATTCATTTCCCGACCCCCCCCCCCCTTCGACTAGACGCCTGGACACAACAATTCATCAACGAGACGACAGATTCATTTTCCGAAAATCTCCCAGATGATTCGGTGGGTGATCACAGTGATACGGTGTAGTGAACTCAAACAAGGACGAGTTTCTTTGACTGGACCAGCCTGAGTCAAACTACAACTTGCAGGACCGATGTTTCGTGGTTGCCTGCTCAGCTTTCTTGTAACATTGCAACAATAGTAAAACTAGCTATAACGATTTGGAAACTTAGTCTACATGGAGTGTGTCGTGCAGGAATTAAGGGTTTTTAACCTGACTAATACCAGTACCTCTCCTCGCCGCCAAAATTGACCTCAAATTAAAGAAATCGCAGTTTCCTATGCACAGACAGCGCAAGTTTCCTGATTAAAACATGGTAGAGTTTGGTATAGATTCCGTTATACTTTTCATACATAAAGCTAGATTATAAATCCATCTTTATGAATCATATTTAGTTGCCTGTGACCCCATTCGTCCAGCCTACCTCATAAATTTCCCAAGTCTGCACCAGTGATTTTAACGATTGGTTCCACTCTTCCTAACTTTTAAATTTTCGTCTTATTTTTATAGTTTGTGAAGTCTCATTATATTTCCCCCAAAATATCATCACTGTTAAGCCTAAGCTATGACCGGATCGATAGAATGGCAACTTAAACCAGGTCACTGCTTCCTTCAAATTTGACATGAAATGGAATTACTGAATGATATCTGACTTTCTCACTCAGAAAATAAAAAAAAAAACGAATTTGAAATGTAAATTTATAACTTGGCAATTTGCTACACATGCTTTCGTGAACGGTACCATATAATTGAGACTGCGATCTGCAGTGGTTTTTAGTTGCCATATTTGACCTGTCTGGTTCGCAACGGTCAAAGACAAGTTATTTGTGAAGATCTGTTTTCAAATCTGAACTCCTTACCTACATGAGCCTAACTTGCCAAACTTATTCCTGAACCATATCTCCTGCAAGTCATATCAGTTTTTAAAATCTTGATACCTTGTCGCCTCTTAACTCGCTACTGTTACATGCTTAGACTCCCGCAAATTTTGATGAAACTGAAAAAAATCGACGAGGAATTTTGGTGATGACCCTATCAATGTCGTACAGCGTGACATTAGAAGGCATACCGTATATATTAGTAAAGTCTCACCCCAAACTACAAATTTTGTAGTAGTTTCCAGGAAATCTCTCCATTGGCATGATTCTGTGATTGAAAGCAAATTAAAAATGCTGAGAACTGTAGCTCATATTACATACATTTACTGTACTGAAATTATTCTGATTACACATTTACTCTTGTACGCCTTCACCCTAGAGGAATAAAACTGAAAATCGGAGTTTTCAAATGACAGGTAAAATTAGAATGTCATGATTTCTGCGAATACTGCAAATGAAAATATTGTGGGCCTGCACATGTGTGAATACAAGAAGTTGCATTTTCCTGTCCCCGACTCAAAATACGTTTTGTGTTACAGCTCGCATGGTATTGGCATGGAAGTACTAGCTCAAAAACAGTGGCGGAGCTGCCATATGGTGAGGGGGGCGGTCGCCCCCCTTGACGGTCCAAAATCGTCTGTCGGCGCCCTTTTTAGGTTTTTAACATACTTTAATCTTGCACCATTATTGGCAAAAGATATAATTTAATAGCGTAGGTTTAAGGCCCAGATAACAAAATGATCAAACAGCCACCAGTACCTGTACTATCTGCACTTTATTGTGATGAAAAGGGTCATCTACTGTAATATAGGGATATGTTTTGCCGAAACGTATCTTCATGTTTCATACGCACTAAATTATGAATGTTGTCGCTGTGCTTAGTTAATTGCCTCAACACCAACCGTGATTATAAGCTTACAAATACACAGACTGACATTGAAGTAGAAAAAGAGTTTATATAGATACCAAAAAAGCTTCCATAACATTTTTCAAAATCATTTGAAGAAAATATTCAGGTTAAAATAAAAAAAACTGTTATCATAGTGGTAATGGTTTAAGAGTTTTAATGAGCAGTTTCCATTTTGCTTTTTTCAAGTGACCATTCTCATGATAAATGGCTTTTTCTGACACTGCACGAGAATCCCATGAAAATGCTTATTTCTGTACTTTCGTGTTCTCAAATGCCAGAAAAATTGCATCAAATGAGCTTAAGTTTAGGCTACTTTTATTTTTTATGAATTCGGTATCTATAGAGCCAAGCAGTCCGCTTGTTTTGGCTATTTCTTTAAATGTACTTAATAAATGGCTATTTCAGAGTGGTCACATGATGTAAATTACGTCAATTAATGTTTCTTTGAGTACTTATCTTGATTTCTAAATGCCAAAAATGTACACCTAACGGTGATTAATTTCCATAACTTCTCCCCCTGTAAGATTGCTTGCTATTTAGCTCTAGCAGGTTTAATCTTTATCTTCACAAAGTAGCCCATTATTACATTAAAATCTTAAATAGAGACCTTGGCAATAACACACACAATGTAATGACTGTATTCATACTAGAACGTGAAAGAGGGGGAAAGAAACATGCGCGTCCGCAGACAGGGGCAAGGGGGGAACTTGCCCTCCCTCGAAAATAAAAAACCTGGCAAAACGAAGAAAACATAAAGAACAAGACGACGAAAAATTGACATCAATATTTCTTCTCAGTTCACTCAGTGTTTTCCCTATTTATATGCGGTAAATAGGCTTTAGAAATGTCATTTCCAGCGATCTGAGGGGCATTTTAGGCCAAAATTTTCTTGCGCTCCCCCTAAAAGAATTTAGTCCCCCCGAATTTTCTTCCGCGGAGGCCCATGGATAGAAAATTTAGACATGTTTTAATAGAAAAACTTGCTGAGGAGAAATGTCAAAGTAGTCCTCTATCAGGTACGGAAAATTAAATGGAAAGTCTGAAAAGCCGTGGCTTCGATAGTGCTGAGGCTCGGGGTATTTACTCCTTCGAAGTGCCCCTGCAGACCATTTTCGCCCCCTCTGACCGAAATCTCTAGCTCCGCCATTGCTCAAAAATATCTGGTGATTATTCACCAAATTACGTGCCAGTTTGGTACCCTCACAAACTGACAAACCTGGTTTAATTAATCGGGAAGCCAGAATGACCAGTAAGTGACCAGTAAGTCTTGTCCACGGTTAGAAAGAAAATCGTTAAAAACCAGCAGAGTGACCAGTTATTGTTTAAAGTCACCAGAACACCTACATCACGGACCCAATATCCACTATTGCCATGAGTGAGTAAAGTGTAATAAATGAACAAACAAGGATACCCCGAGGTGGTGTTTTCCATCTCTGAGCATACGCGTGTGTTATTCCGATACACACTGCCCCCCCCCCTTTTTGACATTTGGCTAGTCACCAGGTGACTAGCCAAATGTCAAAAGGGGGGGACTCATTATTATGCACGTGTATGTTTTATTTTTATATATGAGGCACATTTCACCTGTCCCTGTCTCTACGTGGCCGCACAAGTGTTGAAAAGTAAAGTGCGTAAAACGATGCGTACATATAATTCGCAACACCAAGCCACGAAGGTAAATGTGGTCCGCTTGGTGCAAGATATATCATGCAAACCACAGCATTAATATTCATTTTTCTACTATTGCTACGATGAGTCGGCAAATCTAGTCTATACTATCATCCATAAATTCTAGGAGTTCTTAACCTGATAACTATTTTTAAAGTTTGGACAGGAAGAGTAAGGGGGGGGGGTCATAAATGCTATGGAAAGGGACTTTTTGGAAAAAATAACAACGAATAATGGCCTACTGATCAGATCTACATATCCTCGGTGAATGTGATCAACATGATGAAACTGAAAATTTTCATTGAGACTTCTCCAACCGAGGTGAGCTATTCCTCTTCGGTATAACCCCGATATTGCCAACCTGCTAATGCTAACTTTTAAGTGATACGATAAAGTTTGAAGTTCAGATATAGGTTGTGACTCACTCAGTACCTTAATACTTTTATTATGGCATAAATGTTTTACTTACAACTGAAAAGTAAAAGAAAAAACAACAGTTATTTATTCTGGATACCTTCATACAGATATTTAGTCATATGCAAGACTCAGACACTTATCATCATAGATATGACGCCTCAGTGGAGCGAATATTTCATGTCACTCAGTGCCCCCATCAGCTCATTACCTCGTATACTTCCACTCCTTTTAAGTCTACAAGGCAGAGTATACAGGCGATCTTTATTTACATCACTATATAGTGACACTAAAATGTTTGATCGAATCCGGAGATGCGATGTGACGCTGTTTATCCGTGCACCATAAACTTAAAATCCGCGTCCGAGCATCATGAGCGCATTCAACACAAGACGACTAATATTGGTGAAATCATTCCCATTCCATCTCTAAGAGTCCTGGACATCTTGTAAATTTTGCCTGAGGTTCTAGTATTAAGAACAAGTCCCTCTCAAGTGTAGCTTACCTCTTGCACTCAACACGGAGCTGCACTCAAACACACGTTTCATTACGTTATTTTTCATATTAAAAGTTTCCGCATGTACCATCACAATATAAGACTGTTTTAAGTGGTACAGTAGAACGCCCCTTTTCACCCACCGACCCACAACAAAAAGTGGGATGGCGGTGCTGCCTAGTAAACCAGCAGGGTAGAAGTTGAAGGGTACTAAAACTACATTTCTGAGCAGACTATTGTAGCATCTCTGTCCATGCATTTATTTTAGATTTTTATGATGTGCCTTACCCCTCCAGGATTAAGACTTACCGTTTCACAAAGCTCCCTGCAAGGTTTTTGCGCCCTTTTTGGATTATCCTTCCACGTAGGACAGGCTGGAATATAAGCTGCGCACAGGAACGCACTGATGTAAGGGGAACATTCCGTTTCTGCTAAAGGTTCCAGAAGTTTCAATGCTTCCTTCGCTTCTTTTTGGTTTGAGTGACCCAGAATGTTCGGAAAGAAAGTATTTTCATACTCCAACCCGTCGAGTTCAGAACAAAACTTAGTCTTGACTCGTGGACAGACGCCAGCACTTACATTCTCCAACAAGAAACAGAGCACTCCGATGAGATAAATAATATTCCGATAGACTTTCATTTTGGGATGAAGAAGTTTTGTCGCTTTCCTCTGGCAGAACTCGGTAGATGAGATTTGGGGAGTTTTTACAGTGCACAGTCTAATCTCACTAAATCAAAACTGAACTGGGTCCTTGTTCACCAAAAGAATAATTTACGAGATCTTTTAGTCCCTCGATGATAACTCATTTGTTTCCATTTGTCCTACAGTTGGATAGGCCACGAACACCGTCCGTCCTCTTTCCCGTTGGTCCACGAATAGTCGGACGGTCGAAGAGAGACCGACTAAGAGTCCACACCTTGCGATTTGAAGGGTTGACCTTACTAACAATCCAGGAAGTTTTAGCTCCTTATGACCTACCGTTTACTAGGGGTGATAGTTTCCGAAATTACAGTGTAGGATCAGTAAAAGGTCAAGTTTAGGGATTCCAATTGGCTTTTCAAAAGTCCACCGACTTAGTGCGGTCTCTGCTTCAGGATGGTGAGAAGATTATCTTGTTTGATGTGAGATGCTGGAAAAGGAACTGAAGATAAAACAAAAAGTTGCCCTTTTGTCCAGTAATACTACTACAAATTAATCAGGTGTAGGAAACGACGCAGCGTCGAGTAGCGTTAAAGAAAGAATTAAGTCCACAGATCAACGGAAATTTAATGATGTATGTGAAATTCGCTGTAAATAACTAAATAACTAAAAGCATCTATCGAACCATCGGAGAACAGCTTCCGTCCTGTTATGAAAAGGTTCATTTCAAATTACAAACTGGACCGTAACAATACGGAATGATCACAGAGATAACATTTACACTTGAAGAAATTCCACAGAATGGTACTAATGTAGGCATATTAAGTCATCCGACAACCAGTCCCAAGTTCTTGGCCGCTGACAGATGTGTTCATATATCACAGTCAACGCTGAAATGAGCAATGATCAGAATTTGGTTCCTGTCTGAGAATAGGCCGATTAGGTGGCGCGGCGCTGACTATCCAGCCAACAAAAGGGACTGTTTTCATTTCGCTTTGAGGTAACAATCTCTGAATGACAAACACCGTGCTGAGCAGAAGAAAGGTTTCATATCCGATGAATCGTATACCCAATGCCGGAAATTACCGAAGAGATTGTTACCAAACGGGGTGCAATTTTGCAACATTCGTTGCATAAAACTTGTACTGTTTGAAGATTCACGAATGTCACGTTTTCCCAGATGAGGAAGTCTGTTTTTGAGATGCACACAACTCTATCCACACGTACAGAAATGCTAGCCTATGGTTTCCACCAAATGTCACAGGTTGAGATTTAACCTTCAGTCTCCGATTTGACTGCCGCCAAACTGAACAAGGCAATGAACTTTTTGAACCAATACTTATAAATCGACATCCGATTTAACTTAGAATGTTGTCACTTGCAATTCTCTAAATGTTTACATTGTGCCAAGTTTTGTCGCTAACGTCTTGGATATTAATGTAATCAATATGACAAGAAAAAACACTCGTCAATATAAATACAATATACAACTCTAGTTGTTAAAACGCTACGGTGGTCTTTTATTTCCTTTTAAAACACAGTAAATGATTCCTTAGCTTCGTACGAGCTCACTGCTGCTATTGAAGACCGCCAAAACAAAAACATAGCACACACATACCCGCTGCATAGTGCGTTCGCTAATGCTGCACCAGCGAATGAATTGCAACTCCCTGGCTGCACAAAGACCGTGAAGGGGGCTGCATGCAATCTCCCTAGGGAACGGATGTCGAGGAACTTTTCACTGTCGGAAATTTTGACATTACAGCATGGTATAATGGTAACTTCCCGATTAACGGCACAGAAAATGTTCAAATCATTGCCATTTGGCTGTTTCATGGGAACTAGCTCACGTTAGACATTAGGCTTTGCGCCTCAACTTAGACTGCCTTCCGGTGTAATTTAGCGGCGCCCAAGGCCCTTTATCAGTTGTGGCCCGGCATTGAATTGCTACATCGCTAGTCCACTGATCATGCGGAGCATCACGTACAATTGCGGTAGGTTCCATTTTAAAGTCCTTCGTATGACCCAGCCTGAAAATCGAACCCCGGACCCTCCGAGTGAGAGTTGGATGCTTAGTACTGGGCTATTCAAACACTTTCCTTCACTCGTCTATCCACGGATTTAGGCGTTACTTTTGATGCATGCCTTCCCATGTGGTATTTGAATGGCGCCCTGATTTGCCACAGCAAGCCTGAGGGCGTAACTGAGACGAGATTTTGGTGGCGTATAACAAATGGAGGGGGCAAGGCGATCTGATTTGATGGTTTCTGTACAGGAACAGTCATGTGAAGCTTTTGGTAGGCCTGTATGAAGTTCCCGTAAAATTTTCTTCTTATGAAAGCAAAAATCCCACTGGACATTTGACTTCGTTGTAGCCTATGAAGAGTACAGGACTATCATCAATTTTCAACATTGCGGTATCTACCTATGATCCGTTACCCCGTACTGTGCAGGTCATGTTCTAAAATGTGCATTTTAATTGCGCATAGCCAAGACTCATACATTCATCCGTCATAGAGGGACTGGTGTTGAAGTCACCTAGTAGTAGACGTAACAAGATGTACGACCAACTCCTTATCCAGCCATTTAGTTTTGGAAACTAAGGAGCTGAGAAAATTGAGACCGCCCCGCCGGGTAGGGTCGAAGTGTTTAAACCGTCTTAATCCATGAATATGATCATGGAACACGGAACATCGAAATTATGACTGTACTGACACAGGATCATTTGATAGGTTGCAGCCTGTGTTGCTTCTATTGGCAATTGGAAATTTAAGCTGCTTAAAGTGAAGCCCGCCGTCAAAACTTTGAAGACTGATTTTATTTCTAATATACACACAACACATCTTTCACATTTTCTACAAGAACTCTATTTTACAGTGAACTTTTGATTTGAATTGGAAGTGTGGTTACTAAGTCAACAAGATTGTATTAGATGAACAAACTTATCATTGTGGGGTTTCCAGGACAACGTAAAAAGCTTGTTTTTTGCATTTCATCACGAAGTGTTTGGTATTCAGTGCAACAGAACAACGAGCCTGTGACTGAATTAATCTGGATCCAAACTCTCCCGTTTAAATACATTCAGTATTTCGATCTCTTTTTGTATAAGAAATCGGTTTTTCACACCTCGGGGTAGTTGTACATCAGCTTGGCAAACTTGAATCTTGAGTTTACTCGCCAACAAGGTGGCATCGTTTATAATAGAACCAATACTGCTCGAGGGATCAGCTAAGCTCGGTAGCTTCATCTTTGAAAGAGTGAGGAAAATTGACGCATTTACGAGGATAAACATGAGACTTCTCCGAGTTCTGAGGGTATGATTAATATCGATAGACATGTTTTATGTGGGACAACATGCTTTAGCTTTTACCAACGCTGGAAAAGGAACTGAAGAATATCTCCTCTAATAAAAGGTGTCATGGTGGAGGAAGGGGACACTTTACCCCACATTAAGGATATATACCATTGACTTACGATTTTTACATAGTTTATTCTTGACTGGAGTGGTCATGCCTATAGCCCCATTTGAGTGAAGAATGACGCTACTGCCTCTGATCTCTAGATACACATTATTTACTCAACCAAAAAAGGAACGAAAAATATCCATCCTTTGAAAAATTTCTCCATCCTACAAGGGGAGAGAGTGGCGGGTGGCGGGTGGTGGGTGGCGGGTATATAATTTTCTTTTCATTGAACTTGAGAAACCCAGTTGATGTTCATTTTTATTGTGAAACTTGATTAATAACAACGCAGACTGGACAGCTGCAACGAATGGCTCGGAAGTAGAGATCGGCAGAGGGTTGTAGTTTCCCGTGTGCCATTTTGTTTTTTGGCAGTGATGAAATATACTAAAGGTTTTCCAAACCTGGGATAACAAATTCAAGTCAAGTTTAATTTATTTGTCATAGCCTATGTTTTGTTAAGTTTTTACAATACAGTATTTTATAAGATACATACATATGAAGGATATTAGATGATCAGAGGAGATCGATATCTACATATTGCCCCTAGCATAGGTAACACATAAGATACATACATATGAAGGATACTTGATGATCAGAGGAGATCGATATCTATATATTGCCCCTAGCATAGGTAACATATAAGAGCCTCCCTCAAGAGGAGAGCATCAGCTCAGACAGTTACATCAATGAGAGTAGTGAACTGCAGTTGCCGAGATTCTGGCAAAAGAAAGAATATCCTCCTCCCCGATCGGAAAATTGTTCATGTTTTCCATTTATAAGCGTTTTTGTACATTGCCAAACGGGAATTGGATTAAGAACCCCTAGCATAGTTTATGGACCTTATATCAGGTATAAAGTCAATATATTTGTTAGCCTTGTGGCCTTGTGGATTAACCCATGGCAGAACCGGCATATTCCGGGGGCCCTGCGCTTTTGGGAACCCCGTCCCGCGGGCCCCGACCAGCGGCGCTTTCTGATTGCTAAGTCAAGAAGATAATTTTAAAGTACTAAAAAGAAGAGAAATTCGACCCTGCATAAAGTAGAAGACACTAAACAGTCTTACCTTACTCAGCGTGGGACATGACGTAGTGCGGAGAATGTGTAATAACTATCCTATATCACTTACAAATGTGTGAAAACAGCTATTAGTTATTAGCGGTTAAAAGCTAAAATTTAATCCGTTGAGTGTTATTAATTTTGTGTAAGCAGGTGAACGAGGGAGAAGGAGGTTAGTAAACTTGTAAAAGGGGCCCGGTAAAGTGACGGGGTCTCCACACACACACACACACACACACACACACACACACACAACGCCAATCCGGCCCTGAGCAGCTTACGTCTTTTTTTTCATGACATGAGTTTAATTGGTGTAAAAGAATGTCTTAGTATCGAACAAATCTTTTTTATAAGGGCCTCCCGAATCTCTGGCGAAGAGCCGTTCGGTGAAAGCAAGCAATACTCCAGAAGGAGCCCTGCTACGTCCACTAAAGGACAACAGGGCCGTGACCAACGAGGACCGTGACCAACCTCCTCATTTTGAGGCAACTTTAATTGAACTATTTAAAATTATGCAATATGCTAACTCGCTGGCAGATTGTTTTTTTTGGGGGGGGGGGATTTCACTGGAGACATTCCGTTCTTTAAGTTCGTGAAGTTAAGAGTTGGATGTCATTTATGGGAACAACCAGTGACAGCACACTAAAAGACCGGACGCAAAGTGAAAAGCTTCGGCAGGCCGTACTCTGTCTTCCGAGAAAACACCTTTCTGCTTATCCATGCTACTATTAGGCCAGGCCCGTACACAAACAGGACTCTGAATAATAAAAATAATAAATTCAGGGGAAGGGATAAAAATTTTCCGGAGGGCCAAATGTGTAACAAATATATTAGGTTCATATACCAACTTGAAATCATATAAACATGACGCAAAACAAACTTAGGTGGACTTCGTGCCCCTGTCCTCTACCTTACCGTGCAACGGGCCTGCATTAAGATATGAGTAACTGAAAGGGGTATTAAATCACAGGAGAACATGCAGTTATTGGATTTTGAAACTTCGCTGGATAATATTTAATTCGTTCAGAATCGTTTTTAATTTATCTAAGATTCTTAAAGTTAACACTTATTGTGATGTGCAAGTCATTGGCACAGCTAACTGGAAGTTATTAAAAATGAATATTTCCGACTGCGTGAGAACAGATATTTTTAAAATACTCATAGTAGGTAGCTAGTACAATCGATTAAAACCGAAAATGACGTCATTTTTGAGGACGTCATTTTTGAGGTCGATACGTGTCAAGGATGTTGGGAATCCTAAAATATCACTTCCCTTGATATATGAATGAACGTGTATCCATAGTAACGGACTGACAGAGTACTTATTTAAATAGTGTGTTATTTGTCAAAGTACAGGTACAAGGAATTCCACGCCTGTGCAAAAATCAATGTTGAATGCATAAAAACCATACGATATTTTTTCCAATTAATTATAGCAAAAATGAACTAAATACGATTAAAGCTGGCGTACTTGAAGTATCTATTATAGTCAGTTGGAAGCGGACCATGCATCAGGAACCAAAAAATTTAGAGCATGGGTGGAAATTGTTTTTCTTATGGAAGGCTATTCATTTAACTCACCAACAGCCTGACAGCCTGACCAATGATGCTGCACGGGGCTAAGGACAAGGGCGCAAGAGGCTTTCCCCAGTTTAACGAGGATATGCAAGGGGTTTTATGACTGTCCGTTCGCGTCCGGTAGTAGTCTGGGTTGGGAATCAGTGAAACTCTGGAAACTGGAGTATTTGCAAATAGGCCTATGTTTGTAATAAAACTCATTCACTATATTCACCTGCATTGGATTTGCGATGAAAAAAATAGATGAACTGTATTACAATTTGAACACTCTTTAACTTAATAGCTGACTAAAAAACAACAATAAAACAAGCTTCTAAGAGCACAAAAGGCACAGAAAAACATACCTTGTGCTTACTAGATCTTACTTTTAGTGTAAGAGGACCGTGTATATGCCTTTGTATATACCTGTAACGCAAATTACAAGCCAGTGAGCTACAACTGGAAAAAAGCCGTGGCTTGCTCGACTTGAACCAGTAGGTTGGAAACTGAGCCTTAAACAGTTAAAACTACATCTATCTAACTAACCAAATTTACGCAAATTACGACTCTGTCACGACAAGTTGCAACACAAGGATTCAGCTTGGTTAGCTGCTTTGTTCATTTTTTCCGCAATTTCAAGGAAAAGTTTTCCTCCCCCTAACTTATTGTGTAAAAGAATTGTACAGTTTAAAGTGGCCAGCCATGCAAGGAGGACCCTTCAATGAGGGGTGGGGAGTTTCTTTTCTCTGATGAAGGGCCATTCACATTGTAACCAAGGGTCAATAAGCAACGTGATAGACGGCAGTGGTAAGGGATGCTTTTTCCTAGCGTCACTTGGATAAAAAGGTTTTAGGAAAATCCTACCTCAACAAGTTTACAAATAATAGTATGCCAGAGCCACGCGTAGCGTGGTAATGGTAACAGATTTTAAATTATTGCACCTTTTATGTTGCTACATATTATATCCCTCAAGAAAATATGTAATCCTCAAACTGCGACTGGTGTGGTAACTATGCACGACCTTTAGCTATCTACCACTGGTAGATAGTCAAATGGCCGTGTATATAGCTTGCTGGCATTGGACACAGAATGATGTGTGCCCCCGTCAGCCGTGGTTGCCAATACATTGTATAAAACTGGAAAGGTGGGGGCCTGTGTTCACAATATCATATTAGTTACAACTATATTGGTTTTAATAGCGCGAAAACCAGTGGCGTCACCAGACTTTTCGTTCTATGGGACACTGTGGGGGCACAACAATTTTGAAGGGGCACTGCTAGACTCTACACATGGCACCGTAGGCGCCACCGAGTGCAAAACGCGAGGCTAAGCTCCTGGGTTTTAGTTTGTATGCGAGGTATTAAAGTCGCTATTTAAGTGTTCTCCTATTGACTTATCACTGTTCTAAAAATACCTCCTGCTTAACTTCCAGGAAGACTTTTGGTAAAAAAAAAACCAGTGGTTCAACTACCAAGAGTAGATTCGGCTGACATTTGGAAAGAAGGAGAGATGAACTATTGAGAAAGAATTTGATGGGCAGTTCAATGTATGTCTCGGTGGGAGTCCAGGGGCGAAGTCCCCCGGAATCTCCTTGGTTTTAAGGGGTTTGCTAGGTATTAAAGTCGTAGTTTCTGAATTAACGGGTAATTCTATTGTCTTCACACTGGCCTAAAAATTACTTCCAGTGCAACTTCAAGGAAGATTTTATTGGTAACAAAACTGGTGAAACTAGAGCGGATCAAGAGCGGATCCGGCTGACATTTTAAAGAAGAAGAGCTGAACTTGAAAGGGAAAGAGAACGCAAGCAGTCGATGGGCAGTAAGATGTGATCCTCTTAAGGAAAAATGTAGGGCTAATCCTGCTTGAACGGTTACCTGATCTGTGCGCCACCTTTAGTTGGCGAAGTCGGAAGAGTGCAGAAAATTTTGAAAACGCCACCCCTCAGACAGCCGGAAATGGCATTTTCCATGTGTTTTGCGATATTTTCAGTTGAAAAGTATGTTGAAAAGTATGAAGATTACTGCCTTTTCTTGCCAACAGAAAATCCAATCTTAAAAATTTTTATAGTCACACTCTGAATTAAGAAGGTATATCGCTTTTTGAAAATCTCAAATCTCAGTTGGGGGAATACGGGGGTACACAATTTTTCAGGGGGAACGTGTCCCCTGAGTCTCTCGGTGACGCCACTGGCGCAGACCATATTTTAGACAAAAATGACTGTCATGCTTTAGAAACAAGACGGATACGTGCCGCTGGTCTTTGAAAAGGACCACTCCTCTCACCCCAAACTTCAATTCTTGTAGGGGTTACCAAAATTCTCAACTGGTTAAACTCTTTGATTGACATCTAATTCAAACAATGCAGATTACCAAAGCTTATATTACACAGCAGGAACTGTACTGAGCATGTTTTAATATACACATTGAGCTTTTTATACTCACCCTAAAGCAATGAACCGCTGATTTTGTGTCTGAATGAGGATGAATTGCACACAATTGTGGGAGGGGCTTTAGTAAGAAGGTTAGGAAATCGGTACTGTTTGGGATGAGAGAATTGGGCTTTCAAAACGTGGCGTTGTCCATTTAACAAAAACGACTTAAATTACATTTATCGAATTTTTCTTGAATGTTAGTATTCTAACATGAAAGAAATAAATGTTAATAAACTACCTGTGCATTCTTCATCATTTTTAAATTGTTTCCTCCTCAAGATCAAATGGTATTTTCTAAGACCCCATATGAATACGTCCTGACCGTACAATTTGGGCAAATTTTCCTTAGTACTGCGGGTTGTTAGCCTGCATAAGTTCTCACTGCATAAGTTCTCACTTTTATTGCTTCTCGGCCTTTTGACTGAGATCCTGTGTAGTAGCTGTTCTTTTCAGCCAGTCTAGAATGGAGCCGTACATGACAGACCAATGATGTAAATGGTCCGAGGGCCGTGAGGTTGGTCAATTGTTTTCCTTCAGTGGGCGCAGTGTTAAGTTTGTTTTAGCCGAATGGCTGTTTACCAGAGAGTCGGGAGGAAAAAAAGCAGCGATGAGCTGAACAAAACGCGATTAGATAAGTGAAAATAATCGCCCCTAGTAACTAGTTGTAGGCTCATGGGGATGAAGGAAGAAAGGTGGGCTAATAGACGTCATATAAACCCGGTTTGTTCTTGCTCTAGACTATACGTAAATGCAGTCAACTTTGAACCCAACCTACATTTTTGTAGTAGTCTATAAATTCTCAATTGGTACAGCTCTTTGACCGACATCACATTCAAAAAATGGCGAGCATTGTAGCTCATTTAAAAGCATGTACTGTACTGAGGATGTTTTGATTACACATTGGGGTCTAGTATGTTTGCCCTAAAGCAATACATTGAGATTGTTTCAGGATACGGATGAATTTTATCTGTGGCAGGGATATAAGCTCGTATAATGACGTCGCTTCCACTGTATAGAGCATGCGCAGAGAGTGTTCTGATCTGTTGGAGGGGCTAAGATAAGATAAGAACAACTTTATTGCAACCCACACAAGGTAGCTGAAAGCTCCGATAAAACAAATCAAACAAAAAGAAAATAAATAAAGTCTAAGATAATCACAAAGAAGAAAGACTAAAATTGGAAATTGGAGAAAGTAAAAGAATAAAACAATAGTAACCAACCAGGCAAGTATTAGCGTTTAAAAGTAAAATTACTAAATTTAATACATTCTGGTATAAACTTGTTAGTTAGATGAGATTTAACGATGCATCATCACGATTTTTTTTACATAGTAGCAGTCAATTAGACCAAAAGTTCAAAGTTTAAATTTATTTTCAAGTAGACCTATGGCTTAAGTTCAGCTTTGGATTCCCTTAAATCACCTAGGACAATTAGTACTGGAGTGGGGTCTCAATCTGCCACCTCTAGGAATAATCACATTATGCAAAATACCATTAAGTAGATGACTATTGTCTTCCATAATCTCCGACAGTTTCGTCCCTGATTGACGTTGGTAGGACTTGGCCATAGTGACTACTGTGTTTCCTCTGTTAAACAGTTAGCTTGCTTTAAAATACTGAAATAGTGTCTATTGTATATTTGTCTGCATCATTCGTATTTCCACCCCAAGAGAACAAATTTTACTGCCAAACCCAGAAAATTACAGAATTATAAAACAAGTAAAGGGTTAATTGTCGCGCTTTAACATGACATAGCCTCCAGCTCAACTCATATGAGTACGTCGTTAAACAATTAATGGTTGGTGGTTCATTTTACAAGAAATTGTGAAAGTACCAGGCCAGGCATTTCGTAATATATATTTTCCCATACACTTGAACTGTGGGATTAACGATTTACTGACCTTTACAAAAAAGTGCAATTCGTTTGAAGAGCTTCCTGAACGACTGTTTATTAAAGTCTAAATATGACCGCCATATCAGAGAATTTCAATGACAACACTCATGCATTACGTGAATGATACATATGCCCTTGCCGTATAAAGCAACTAAATCAAGAATTTTAGTATAAGCGCAATTTTCGACGGCTAAGCTACACCTAAAATGAATAATGAATTAGCCGATCTAACGGAGCGGGGAGGGGGAGGGGGAAAGGGCTGAATATAGCGTTTTTGTTTTGCTGGCGTTTTGAATGAATTAAGATAATCGGATATTTCGGGCTTTGTAAGCGCAGGATTTGAGAACAGGCAGAGAAATGATTTTTTATTTTTTTTCCACTGTTAAAAACCGTTGTAAATTTACTCCAATTTACAGTCTCCGGCCCTCCCCCAAAAATGAAGAGATGTATATTACAGGAAAATTCTGGCAAATATTTGCCAGTATTTTTCTTTCATCTTTATGTATCTTTTGATCTTTGGTTCTGTTTATGTACAGCAACTTTTAACAGTGCTCTGAGTTTTAAGCCGGAGGCCTGCCGAACTTGTGTCGCGATCTAAACTGTATTTTGTGAAAACGTTAAGAATGTGACAACTTTTATTTCGGGCAAATGTGTGGAAGAACTTGGACATTTATACCTTTCGGACATTGTGTTGCGTCGAGGCAATAAAGTTAAGCTCGCAATTCTTTGAACTCCTCTAATGGGTAGCGAATTTCTGTATAGTCCTCTTAATTTGTCATTTAAAGTTACAACCTTGACTAGGATGTTTTTTTCCCTTTTCGGGTACATTCTTTTATGACTGATTTCGGGCAGTTAAGGAATTTAATGCGTACCTATCAACATGCTAACATGTTTACTCAAATGGTTGTCCGCCGGACTTTCTCATATCTTGGTCCGAAGTTATACAAATCTTCGGGAAATGAGGGACAGTTCCACATTGCCCGTCTCGTACAACTAGGTATTAATGCATGAAAAAGCTCGTATATCAAGACAATGTATCTTGAGCTAGAGGAGGAGTGGGTAGTCTAGAAATAACTTAGGGAGAGAAAATTGTCAGACATACTAACACGAATAAAAACAATGGTAACTTTGACTTTCAATTCGTATTTTCAGTTGTGTTACAAAGTATAAAACATGACTCTATACTCGACCCCCTCCCCTTCCTCTTTAGTTACTAACTTGATGTTGAGGAGGAATAGATGGACTGGAGAAAGACCATTCTTGGTGAAGTGAAAAAACAAAGCCTGACTTGTCATCACCAACCATAGTGATCAGTTCCTCTTCAAAATTTCATCAGTAATTAGTCCACCACGGCGGGAGATGGCATAGAAAGCTTATCCCGTGCCCTATGAAACACATGATCCTGTTATCCGAACATATAGCGCCACATGTATAGCGATGGGCCTAGAACTGAATGCACCCCACGACTGATCTATACTCCGAAACCTTCGTTCCAACACCCCTATTTTCCGACCATCTCTATATTCATCTACGATCGAGTTGTCGGAACATGGAGGTGTCGGAACGCAACCTGTCACGTGTTGGAAATTAATGGATTTGTCGGAATATATGGGTGTTGGAATTAAAGGGTGTCGGAATATAGGGCTGTAACCTCCTTGCACATACGCCTTCTCGTAAAAGCGACACTGTCTGACATCATTGGAAAGGGTTTAAGATGTTGTTTAAGTTGGTGCACAGTGGGGTGGATGACGGCATCGCTGGTGAAGTTAGCGGAGGTTAAAAAGTAGTCGAACTTGAGTCAAAGTGAAAATTTTCGACTTTCAAAAGTTGGTGGGCTATACTATTCGTAGACGGAAGGACCTCCGCACCCGGCCTCAAAGTGACAAGAAAAATCCCTTATACCAATAAAAAATGCGATCCACCGTTTAAGTGAAAAGAGCTAGACGAACATTTCCGATACTTGGTTCCCGGACTTCAGTAGGGGCCTACTAGTAGACTTACACACGTGTAATCCGAAGTGCACAGTTTCTGCATTTGCTGGCGCAGAATGCAGTGATAAGAGTTTGCCTCCATTAGAGGGCGCGCTTTCTGCCCTACGGGGCGAGCTTTCTGTTGTAGGACGTCATACCTCCCCGTAGGAAGTTATGGCCAACTTGGAGGACTAACACTACAATCCGACTTTGTTTCATTTTTTGTTTCTATATACACAGAAAGCTATAGCGAACAGCTTTCTGGTTTCATAAAAAAAACTGATAAAATCTATCATAATTGCCCAGAGTAGCGGCCTTGGATGGCTCAAGGGTTCTGTTGTAAAAAGGACAAGAAAATGGCAGTTGAGAGGTAGCTCTACCATTGAAAGTTGCAGCTAGGCTCTCCACCTGGAAATTGAAGGAAACAGCTTGTTTTTATCATTTAATTGGAACCAATTTAGTCTGAAAACAAGGTCGGATATTTTCCAGAAATTCAGTTATCTAAATAATGGCAAGGACCTCGTGGTCCCAAGCAACAAAATCTGGAGATGGAACACTTCAACAAATTACCACGGTTCGACAAAAGTCAAGAGGGCCTCTTAAACAAAGCTCTGGCACTTGGGTTATCCTGAGTCAAATCTTTATTTCTGAGTCCCGTAATTTGCTAAAACGACCCTGTACATAGGGTTTCATTTAATGTTCTAAGAATGAAAAAAAATGTCGATTCCATCTCAACAAAGCGTTTAGCTAGCCTTCTTACGGGTGCAAGTGCTCAATTATGATACCTTTTTTCGTTCAGACCGATTATGGCCTATTGTATTTCTAAATAAGTCCATCGATACCCTACCATCCTTCCCCAGCAGTATAATCAGCGCCTATCATACAACATATTTTCTGGTCAGTTGCCTCCAAAGAAATCGGTGCACGATTGAACCATTTACCATTAAAGTGAGCAACTGGCTCTTAATGACCTCTTTAGCTGTTTAGTTGCTACAACGGCGCCTTATCCATCTGTCCATTAAGAATTACACGATTTACAAAAAAAAAAAAAAAAAAAAAACTTGAATTAGAACAGCTTTAATTGACGCCTTTGTAAAGCTTGTGAATCGCGTTGTAAAAGTTTTGTTGTTACATTGTGGCAAGTTCTCTTTTAAATCAGTTGCTGACAGAACAACAAAGGGGCTTTGTAAAATTCTCTCATTATTGATGTTTATATGTGTGGTTGGCTTTTGTTGTTGAATTAAACCTGTAGATAGGAATGTGAAGGATCAATAAAAAGGGATGTAGGCCTACGTAAATCTAGAGGTGTGCGTCGGTCTTTGCTGTGATGCCCACACGGTGGATTCAGAGACAACACGGTAAAAACACCAGACCAAAGAGGTAACCTGCCCAAGCCCTGCACCCGGCGATACAAAAACAGATATCGCCGTTTGGGGTCAGGGAAGGCAAAACCGCCCTAAACGACAAACCGTTCAGGTCACATGGGATCGAACCGGTACCAAATTTAGCCCACTTTTTTGTTTACAATTTTCAAAGTGTGAAAATGATAAAAAGTAAAAACATGAAATATTTGAACAAATCATTGGAGATTTGACATGAATGTCACAAAACGTTCAAGAAAAACGAAACGATACGACCGTTTGAGATTTTCGTCAGTGGGTGCCTGGGTTGCTTGTGTCAGAAACAGACAGACCACCCAATACCGAAATGAAGTCATTTTGATGTCCCTATAGTCAGATCACTCAAACTTGCGATATGAATCAAAAGTTGCTATATTTTAAGACCTTTCCACTTTCCAACCAGGGATAAATAATAACATATTTCAACTAAAACTCACAAAATTCTGACCGTGATCCGGTTAGATATGGCTGCAGTGTTAACCGCTTGGCTGTTTTGTCCAAAATAGGCCTACATGCCAGGTAACCGGACATGACATTTCGTCGTTTTAAACAATTCCGGAAATGTCACGGTCATTTCAAATGCTGGTAAGTAGAATCGCAATATGCTGCTATTCTATATTAACCTTTTGTTCGAAATAATGTTCATTTCCATCAAATAATAATGTATCAAATTACAAATTTGATCAACTTAAAAATTAACAGATAAATTTACCACTACCATTTGTCACGTATCCTACCATTTCATCAAAGTCAGTTGCGCAAAACTATATGAATTGAGGCTGAGTGGAAATTGTTTTCCCATGTATAGCCTGTAAGTAAGCTTACCGAATTTAAAGTTTATAGGAGTAAAACATACTAGATTTGAAATGGTTGTCCGAATTTTTCCAGTCTCTGCCCGAAATTCAGGTCTTGCTGAAGTATGAGGAAGCAGTCTTACCCCTGCCCCGTGCGGCATTGTTTAGACCCTTCATATCACACTAGTGCAATCTGAAAATATGAAACTGTATTTGAAATTGCTACTTTTTGTGAGGATTGTACAACATGATATGCAAACGAAAAGGAAAAATGGTCCATCAACAAAGTAAAAAACATGGCAAATTTGGGGCAGGGCCACTTGTATGCCCCTTCAAATCCGCTGGTCCGACTGTGTGTCATGGCTCTTTCAGAAATGCGGACGGGTGTAACCGTCCGTATTTTCCCCGAGGCAATCTCCCCCTCCCCCCCCCCCCCGGGAAACATTAATGCATGCAATTACTGAGAAAATATAGAGGCCGGCACTCTCCGATCTTGTCCGTTAAAAATTGCAGCTCACAATTTTAAACCAGGGGCCATTGGTTGCCGTAATTGGATGCCAACCCCTTTCCTTCCCTATAGTACGGTAGCTCCCATACTTGCTTAAAATGGCCATGCTGTTATTTTAAACTCAAAAATTTTTGAGAACAGAAAACTTGAGATATGCTTTTTTTGTGAAAATCTCACCTCTTACCTTGTTGGGCTATTGTACTCCCTGACCAATACGGCTTAAATGTTTGTATTGTGTCTCCTGACCTTTGAGATCACTTCCGATTTAAGGTCACTGGGTCAAGTGCTTTTCCAAAGTATTTCTTCTTAGCGACGAGGAACTTTCTCTGTTTACGTTTACACTTTTGTTACCATTTTTCCCCGAGGCGATTTTTTCAACTTAAAAATAACCGATTTGATAGATTTTAAAATTAGGAAGATGTAGCGGGAGCTTGAATATCTTTAAAAAACTTGTTTATCGATAAAAAATACCAGGAGTTCTGAGGAGACAACAATCAGAAGGTCATTGCCCTAAGACCTTGAATGAACTTCTGCTTGGTCACTGAAGATGTTAGTTAGTGATCCAACACTAAATAAGGGGCGAAAATTTGAATAGACTAAGGGTTTTTGTCAAGACTGTAAAATAACAAGTTCTTTTGTCAAAAAGTCAAATGCAGCATGAAACTGTCTTTTTGACTGGAATGCTTGTTGCTGTAACAGATTCGAGTAAAAAAAGATTCGAGTATTAAAAAAGTGCCTGAACCAGTTCAGAGTTACCGTTTTTTTCAAAGGCACAGGTGGCGATCCTGTGGTGGACACTATCCCCCCCATGAAAACGAACCTCCAGATTCGGAAACGATGTAAAAAGTTAAGTATGCTATTAGGAAAACTTCTTTAATAGAACGGAAAACTAAAAGATTGCAAAAATCCACGCTTTTAAAATGTAACATAAAATCGTTTCTCTAAAAATAGAAGGGAACGTATGAATGTGGCTTGACAGTTCTGTAGACCCTCCCATGGAGTAACTAAAACATGAACATATTACGCTTATGCACCAGTATCCTCAATCGCCTATATCACCTTCGAAAACGATCATCCATAAGTTAATTTCCCTGCTTGAAATGGAAGGTAAACACGGTATCCATTTCTTACATACATATTCTGATAAGGTGACTTTTACATGCAGTGAAAAAAATTAAAATGCCATTAAAATTGTAATAGAATTTTAACATAATTGCCCGACGCACCGTACCAATTTTTTTTCTGAAAAATTTAATTGTGTTACAACTTGGGTTTCTGCTTTTCCAGATGAGTTTTATTATACCGCATTTCAAGCTCCACACGGTTCTTACAGTGGTTTTCACTTTGAAAATCATTGTTGTTATTTTTATTCCTTTCGGTTCAGTTTTATAGTCTCAGTCTCTCACTCATCAGTCTCTCATTTTAAAAAGAATTTAATAATTTTTTAATTCAGAAAATGACTGATGACCATAAACATTAAATAAATATTTAGGCCATCGTTAAGAATACTGTAATTCAGACAATGACTGACAATTATAAACGATTTAGGCATTTATTAAGAATAGTAAAAGAGACGTGATTACAAACAGTGTACACAAAAAATTGAATCATTATACAACTGTAAAGAGCCCAAGGAGTGTCGACAAGAAACGTGAAATACTCTGATATGCACCGGCACGCCTTGATATAATTAAAATTGCTATGGGAATGGAAGATTTAATATGAATAAATGAATGATACTCAACAGTGGCGTAGCTACAGGGGGTAGGGGGCGATTGCCCCCTGGCTCTAAAAAGGGAAAAATCGAGAATTTGCCACTTGTGATATCAGTCATTTACAGTGTGGTTTTCCCAACTCTTCTTGTAATAAATCCCTAATTTTCTCCAAAAAAAGCTCCATTTTTGTAATTATTTGTTTCAAATATGCAAAATTTTCCAAGCGCTTCGAGCGAAGAAATTTTCAACTACTGCTTGCAGTCGTGTTCCCTCATAAAACAGTTTGGCAAACTTTTCCGAACTCTGAAAATAAGAAAATCACCAGATCATTAAGTGATATCGGCAACACAGTGCTATTTTCATGAATTTTGTGTCATTAAATTCCAATTTTTCCCTAAGATGAGCTCTTGAATAAAAAAAAATGTCGACATACAGCCTCAATTTGTAGGTCTTAGAAGACACTGTGTAGCAACAACGATTTTTTGAAGCTGTGCAATCTCAGACTTCCCAATAAAAAGTACAGATTCTTCAGTTATTCCGAACGTTTCACATTTCCTTTTATATGGAACCCAGAATCAAAAATTTTTTCCAAAACGAGCTTAACATTTTCAAAGCTTTGCCGAATAAGGGCAGAAATTTCGACGCGCTTCGTGCGCCGCAAGTAACGTCCCAGACAAACGGCGTTCACAATAAATTTAAAAATTCGAAAATTTGGGTGCTTGCCACCCCCCTGAAAAAAGTCTAGCTACGCCACTGCTCAATGGTTTTCTTTACACTCGATTCAGGCATCAGACAACTTTTACTTTTAAATACTCTTTGTGATAGGCCATCCTATCTTTTTACGAAATACGCTTCTGACAGTGATATCACGTTAGATAACCCGGAAAGGGCAATTTCCGGTGAAAGGCAAATTTTCTTTGTACGCTCCGCGCCAACTGATGTTGGCGCTCCGCTTAGAAAGTGACGCCGACTAACAGTGTTGTAGTCGAGACCAGCATATCCGAGAACGTGACCAAGACCGAGACCAGAAGGTATCGAGACCGAGACAGAAACCAGGGGCAGAATTCGATACCGAGACCGAAACCGGTTCCTCAGTCGGACAGCTAGATTATACAGTGGTTAGGGATCTGGAGTCGGGCAAAAGTTCACCCCCTGAGAAAAGAGTCCCAAACGGCCACTTGAGCATATGCCAAACATAGAATTAATGACTTAACCTAATCCAAGTATTTTTCACATGTGGCCCACATGGCTGTACGGGACTCTTTCTCCGAGGGGTGGTGACTTTTTGCCCGACGCCAGATGTCTAACTACAGCTTAATCTTTCCCCGACTGAGGCATCGA
This sequence comes from Holothuria scabra, assembly GCA_037179385.1. Lineage (NCBI taxonomy): Eukaryota > Metazoa > Echinodermata > Holothuroidea > Aspidochirotida > Holothuriidae > Holothuria > Holothuria scabra. Next base: position 28,524,013 of record CM074200.1, on the reverse strand, counting down.
AGTCTGCCCGATTCAGCAAGGAAATGACCATTTGCGCGTGGCAGCCCCCCTAGCCGGTCCCTGTCCCATACGGTCCAGGTAGCCCTACTCATCAAACCGGGGTCAGTCAGCGCTACAAAGATTTCTTGTTTTGAATTTGATGTGGATTGATGCATGGGCGCGAGTTTTTCCAACCCACAGAAAAATAAGTCACAGAACTCTATTTGTTAATGTCAAATTTTCCGTTGGACCAAACATGAACATGGACTACTTAAATCCTCACAGAATGCCTTCATTGCAGTTGAATGATATAAGTGTGGAAAGAATGCATGCAGAGAGGGGTGATCGATATGGGACAACTTGAGAAATTTTGATATAGAACCAGTGGCGTCACCACTTTTCATCATAGGGGCGTTGAGGGAACACAACAATTTGGAAGAGGACTTTGCTAGACTTCACTCATGGCGCCGGAGGTGCCACCGGACGCAAAGTGCCAGGCATTTCGAGTGGGGTCAATGGGCCCAAATTAAGACCCCAAGAGGTGTCCTTTGGAGCCCGTGGTGGGGTCCATGAGTCCAGGGACGAAGCTCCTTTGGGTTTTAGGATGTTTGTGAAGTAGTTTGAGTTGGTATTTAAGGGTAATTCTATTGACTTAACACTGATCTGAAAGTAACCTCTAGGGTAACTTCAAGTAAGATTGTTAAAAACCTAGTGAAGCCACTATCAAGAGCGAATTCAGCTGACATTTTGAAAGAGGGGGAGATTTACTATAGAGAAAGAAGTTGATGGGCAGTTCAGTTTTAGTCTCGTGTGGGTCCAGGGGCAAAGCCCCCAAAGTTCCTGGGTCTTAAGGTATTTGTGAGGTATTAACGTCTTAATTTAACGGTAATTCTTTTTGTCTTTACACTCGGTCTAAAATTACTCTCAGGGTAGCTCAAAGTTAGTTTTTATTTGTAACAAATCTATCGAAAGTATACTACTAACAGCAAATCCGGCTAACATTTTAAAGAAGTTGAACTGAACTAGAAAGAGAAAGAAGTTGAAGGGAAGTTAAATGTGATTCTCTTAAGGAAAGATGTAGGCCTAATTCTGCCTGAATGGTTACCTGAGCTGTGCGCTATCTTCAATTGGCTTGGTCGGAAGTGTGCAGAAAATTAAAGAAAAAACGCAAACCCCCAGAGAGCCGGAAATGGCATTTTCCAGGTGTTTTTGCAATATTTCAATTTGAAGAACATAAAAATTACTGCCTTTTCTCGTCAAAAGAAGAGTCAAATCTTAAAAAAAAGCGCAGTCACACTCTGACCACAGGAGTCATATTTTTTTGGAAATCTCAAATCTCAGTGGGGGGGCACACTGGGCACAAGATTTTCTAGGATGTAGGCCTACGTGCCCCCTCCCGTGACGCCACTGTATAGATAGTTTTCGTGACATCACAACAAGGCATTAGCAACCGTCTTGTTAGTCTGGGGAAAAGCCTATACACTTACATGCAGGGATTTCCCTGCTGAAACATGGCTGAAATACGCCACGTGAAAATCCTTATGACGTCACGACGTCACGTGAGATCAAAGGTCAAATTTTATAATGGTGTGCGTTCTTCATTGAGCCAGTGCTGCCACTGAACATAAACTTTGTAAAGCGCGCCACTGACTCAGCTTATAGGTCATAAATCATGGGGACAAAGAACGGAAGCATAGCCTCATGCGCAGTAACAGTTCTGAACTGGCAACATTTTATCCTTCACAATTCCATGCTATATCATATAGGTCTCTGTACGATGAAGTTAGTTTGTTAGATGAAGTGACACGGCTTAGGTTTTAACCAATTGTTTTAAGTCATACTTGTCACGGTTTTTTCAGTTTTGGCTCACTGGCCTGTTTTCCTACTCCGTTGCATATGCTGTGCACCAAGCACAATGGCAGTAGGTTCCATTTTTAAAGGCTTCGGTACGACCCGGCCAGGACTCGAACTTCCCACCTCCCGAATGCAAGTCAGATACTTTAACCACTGTATTTGGACATGTAATCATCAAACAAGATGTTGTATCCAAATGATGTTGATTCAAATCCGCTGAAAAGTAGAAGTGCAATTACAAGGACAAGCACAAAAACAAACAAACACACACACACACCAACTAAAACCAAATACAAATACAAAGGAGTTAACGTAAAAGCATGAACAGAAAAATAAAATTTTGTATCTGCCAATATGTTGAGAACTACCAAAGTTGAAGTATTTATCTAGACGCTTAAAGACTTAGTGGTTCACTTGTCATTATATATCAGAAATAATTTTTCCGTAAAATATGTTTCCTTGGTGCTAAGCACAGTTCCGTAGCCAGACAAAAGTAATTGATGGGGCAGAAAAGTATTTTTCAGCTGACGAAACATACTTTCATTACATTGAAGCAAAAATGTTTTCCGGATGGAGGTGGGGGTCCCGAATCGGGAATTCGCCTGGGCCTTCGGTGGTCATGGGCCTGCTAAACCGGGCCGTGACTGCAACTAAAAGGACCACGGTAAAGCAAACAGAAGTAATATTAACAATATAGGCCTATTCTTTCGACGAGAATAGAGACTATACTGTAACCAATGGTTGTCTGTATCAGGGGCAAGAAGATTGTAATCCATGGTCTTCCTGATTTAGACTATGGTATCTCCACTCTGCATGGCCATGCAGCACCTTACTTTGGTTAATATCACCAGGTCAAACCTTGGGTTAAAAATGTGAAATCGACATGATTTCCGATGTAACAATACAACAATTTTAGATGTTTTAAAAGCATTTATACATCACTGATCGTAGCGGTGACCGCGTGTCTGGTCTAGTGGGTCCGCATCTGACGCGGGAGGCACAAGGCCGAAGTTCACAGGCTACTTTTAATATGGATCCTACTTTCGTTTTATGTGATACTCTGCATAAGTGATGGAGTTGGAATACCAATCCAGTGTCCCTCAACTGGAAAAAGGTGCCATGCGATGGACGTCGCTAAAGGTTATATGTTAAGACGTAAAACTCTATCTGATTTAAATCGATTTATTTCATTTAAATCACTGATTTAAATCATTAATTAAAAAAAAATAAAAAAATCAACAACCCTGCTTATTTACTAACTGATCGCTGTGATTCTACAAAACCCACCGTTGCATACATGTTGGTTTATGCTTGCAGATTTTCTTGATCTTAGACGATGTCCCCCTGCTTCTTTGAAAATCACCACCATCGTTGCAATTCTTAACCATAATGTGTAATACACAAAGCGTACATCACTGACTTGCTCTAACTTTGTCAGTTTACAACATGTGAAGAGACTTACATATATAAATTATATTCTGCTGTTCTTAAAACATCGCCATTATCTCTGAAGCCAACCTTTATGCTTTATCTCAGCCTAAAAGCTCCTCCGGAGCAGACGGTATAGAAGAAGATCATCCGAACACCTTTGGGAAATTTGTTAGAAACAGGAGATTTGGAAGAATAAGAACATCGTAATTGAAAAAAGGTGATTTTAACCCAATTCGACGCCGAAAGGTTTCGGTTGGGCTTTTCAAGAAACTGGCCTCCTGTTGGTGCATACGCTTCTTTTAACACCTATGTCTTTCACACTGAAGTATAAAGACAAATTACACGGTATTTAGATTATTAAAGGGTGAATAAAACGGATTTGTGTAAATTAAAATGTAAATACACTCATTCACAGGTTTTTATAGCTAAAAGTTGGTCTGGCAGATTCAGTACCGGAGAGACCGATTACTTGTTCCCTAGGTGTGACTTTTATCAGTCGTAAGCAGTGATCGGCGATATATGTAACAGTTGAACCATACAGAACCGTCATCATTGTACTGAGGCTGAATTGATGGATTGTTCTTTTTCTTTAAAGGTAAAGAGCAGTCCCTCCAAACTTATTTTGAAGAAAAAGCTACATAGTACAATTTTCGTCTTATTTCTCTTCAAAGTATCTTTCGTTACATTTTATGATTTAACTATTGCATATTCAAGGTAAACCAAGCAGTTATTTCCAGTAAATTTCACATTTGAAGAGAAAAAACATTGTCACGTGACTCTCAACAGCCAATCATGAAAGTGGACAGTCTACTACACTATTTCATTTTGGGATGACTGCTCCTGCCCTTTAAGTAATCAAACTATTGTTGAAGACATATTCCTGGAAACAAAATTAATTGACTACAAAGTGTGCGAAAAATGTTCCCTTGTAGGAAGTGAAAACACTGAGCACAGTTTTCAGAAGCTACTAATTTTCAAAGTATTGAGTACTGCAATTGTTTTTTGTTATTTTTTTTTTTTATTAGAAAAAGTGTATTGTAGAATATACCTTTTAAGGGAAATATTGCGTTTGTTTTACAAGGAAATTTCATCCTCTTAGAACCAATTTTTAGTGGTAAAGAGTGATAAATAATTACAAATAAGGCAGTATGGTAGCCTTCTTTTCAAGAAATAAGTTTCCCTCAGATAGAATTTCCAGTTGTTTGTTACTCAAGAGTAACTTGTTCACCCAAACTTTCAACATTTCAAAAGATGCAACTTCCACAACTCTACTTGTGCTAATATCTTAAGCAGATGACGTGATTGCTGGGTTTTATTTTTGGAGACCGAATGATTTGAAAATGACGAGATCTACTTACTTTTAATGCTATGTTGGAGCATTTTAAACAAAATATTTCCGTTTAAGCAATTAAATACAGAAAGAACGTCTTATCATTCGGTTAGTGAAAATTCAAACAGGTAAAAACGGTCATCCTATGTCCTACACAGTATTCTTCCTCTCGCTGACTAGATAACATGTTCACAGACTATACCGACTGCTATAGGTTACCCAATGTTCATAGGCCTAGCATTCGAATCTTTGTATTAACTATATGCAGTCGACCCTTTTCTAAATAGCAATAAGAAAATTCTTTGATACAGTTTGGGTACGCATCGTTTGGGTACAAAGCAAAACGACAGTGACAAAAAAGACCAAATTTTGCCCCATAAACCCTTGCAATTTGCTATTTAGAAAAAAAAGTCCATTGATTCACCAATAACCAGAACATTCTCAGCACAGTACATGCTGTACAATATGATCTCGAGTACTCTGCATCTTTTGAACTTTCTGTCAATCAAAGAGGAGCTGTGCCAATTGAGAATTTCCGTAATCTACAACAAAAATTTTACTTTGGGTAAGAGTTGACTGTCTTTAATTGGTAACCAGCACATCATTAAGAGAAGCGCTGAAGTCACACGAAAACATTTTATCCATACTAAGTAGCATGATTTTTGGCTAGCGCGTAGCCCTAAGTAAAATTCTAGTAACCTAATTGCTGACTAACGTGAAGAAGACAAGAGCAACGATTCAACAATGGTCATGGTGTAATGACACCAGATAAGGAATGGGATTCATTTTAATTGAGGGGATTTATATCTTTGTAGACTTTAATAAAGCAACCGGACATTTAACCGAATATTTCATACGAGTTTGATGCATTGAGAGATGATGATTAAATATTATAGACGTTCCATCTTAATCGCAGCAAACGTCGGGATTTGTTGAGTAGTTTCACATCGCAGAGAACGCAAGCTGAAAGCCAGACTTAATGTCGTCACTTGAAAATAAAGACCAGTTATCATTTTCCAGAAAGCTTTAAAAGGTACAAAATACCTCAGACAATACTACAATATTTTGACTGTACGGCAGAAAATCCGTGTCTTAGAGTTTGTAAGGCGTGTTTACATAATCGAAGAAGTGGAAAATTGGCCATTGATTGATCTGAGAGTGTCGTGTTTATTTTGGAACAATTTTCAACAAATACTTCAAATTATATGAGGATCGTATGCGATCGAAATCTCCAAAATGTGATGGGAAAACATTACCAATGGTAAATTACCTTTAAGAGAACCATATTCACAGCCAAATGTCCTTCAAAAAAAAAGGAGAGTGCTTTTTGGAAGGAACTATTAATCAACGGAAAATAGTTCATTGAGAAAATAACAAATATGAATGGCAGGATAAAGGCATTTTTATCCGGTTTTTCAAGTATATGTTTATACTCCCTATTATCAGCTATTTTTATCACAAGTTTACCGTTTTTCAAGTGGCAGTTAGATCATAGCAACCGTGAGTCACTGTCCTTTACATTGGATGATTATTCTCAAATAGCAGCAAACTGCATGAACCATTGGCATAAGACTGGCTATTTACAATGTTCCTGAAGATCGACGACAGTCGACCACTCTTCATATGGACTATAACTTTAGAGCAGTCATCCAAACTTGAAACAGTTTAGTAATCTGTACTGTTTCATGATAAGCTGTTGAGAGTCATGTGACACCACTTTTCCTCTTCAAATGTGAAATTTACTAAGAGTAACTGCTTGATTTACCATGAATATGGAATAGGGAAGTTATAAAATACAGCAACAGATACTTTGAAAAGAAATAAGGCAAAAAATGTGATATTTAGCTTTTTCTTCTAAGTAAGTTTGGGGGGACTGCTTTTGACCTTTAAATGACGTAAAGATAGATTCTTTCAACGGCAGTCATTCATCACCCTAAACTACAATTTTATCGGTGATCTACAGATTGAAATTCTCAATCGGCACAGTCTATTTGATTGACATCAAATTAAAAAAAAAATGCAGAGTGCGGTAGACCATATTACACACCATGTGTACTGTGGGGTTTCTAATGATACATTACCGTTTTGTATAGGCCCTACGCATCATCAAGGTGTTCTCTGTAGAAATAAACTAGGATTGTGTCCCGATTAAGATGTTTAAAACAATTGTGAGAGGAGCTAGACGTTAGTAGGCTGGTGGAATTGAAACTCTTTGGGTGATGCCGAATACCTGCCTCTAAGGAAGTCTGGATGACGTATAGGATGGAATTGCTGTCTACACTGTCAGGTAGAATTATACCCTCAGGGGTGACGCCATGGGCGGGGGAAGGGGAAGATAGTTATCAATTTCCTCTCGCAACTCTAGATTATTATATGTAATCCCTGCAATCTTCAGTCGCCCCGATAATACGCTTTACTTTATTTACCAATCTGCCCATTAACGAATCCGATAGCCGAGTCTGATTTATTCGAACATAACTGGGGTCTATCACCTTTAATCTTTTAAATTCTTATCTTACCTGTATCGTGGATGGTTGTACACTGAAATACTGCTTCATTCCCTCAATTTTACTGGATATGGGGGTTTTAGGGTTGCATGAAGACAATAGAATCAAGACGATTTAAGGCTGATAGACCCCACAAATGACCGGCTTCACCAGCTGCTCGGGTTCATCTATAGGAATGGTGGGTTCTTCAAGTACCTCACATGCATGTGTTTAAAAACGCTCATTGTAAAGGTTTTCTTCCTAAGAAGTTAACACTACTCCACACTTTCAAGGGAACCGTGAAGACGGGTGGGCTTGGGGATCAGTCACGCCCCCACATTTTCTGTCGTAGGCCTTTCTGGCCGCCTCAAATTGCTATTATATATTGTTGAGCACATTGGGCCCCTTCGGTGATTAAGCCCAAACTTCAAAATTCTCTCCATCTGCGTGGACTACAGAACTGGCGTCGAAGTCCTGATTGGGACTTGATTCTATGTTTCGTCCCGATTGCAACCGGAATGGCCCGGAATAGGCTGAAGCTGGTCTCCGCTACGTCAGGAACAGAATTTTAAGGGCGCGGTCTACAAAGTGAAATTGTGTTAAATGTTACTTCGGGCTATAGTTGTTTTACTCGTGCAGAGACCCATACATGAACGGTTAACTACTAGCCGGGTGACTATACCGTGAGCCAGGGTATAAATTTGACTCTAACAATGCCCTTCTTCATCTAGTGTAGCCAAAATGTAATTGATTTAAAAAGGAAGAAGTCCTTTGTACGAGATCTTTCATTGTCAGACAACCTGACTCGAAAGTAAGTGTATGGGAACCTGGGACCGGAATTGGCTTCTTGGTACGGTAGGCTGCGTACTGGGTTCGGAATTGGTCAGGAAGAGTATTTTCTTTCTCAGAACGAATTAGAGTGAATCCGGTCAATAGACAAATAAGTTTCTTGGAAATAGTTCACGCTCCTAATTCCAAAATGAAAGATTTCTTTCCTTTTTGCAATTCCAACACCAGCTTATAAAAGACGCAGACAAAATAACCGTGGTCCACGTAAACTTAACACCAATTTTCGCCATTACTTTCATTTTGAAGTTTATCTTTTGAACTCCGATTCACCCACATTCGTCCCAGCCCAGGAGAAAGCCTCAGGTCGTCCAGAGCCATATAGTGACTACCCTCAGATTGGAATGAGACAGGAATTGGTTAAAGCGGATTTGGTTGCAGCCCACTAATTGGGTAGAGCTCAGCAATTGGGTATGCCTGGCAGAAACAAAGATTGATACTTTCAAAATTCATACCTATACTGGTTCTTTTCATTGCATTGAGGACTCAAGTCTGAATGGATTTTCTTCAACAAGCGGTTAAAGATGGAGTGTCGTCATGAAGAAAAATTCTCAGAACGCAAGCCTTCTGTAACCTTTTCACGGATTACGTCACAACCATGTGACTTCATAATTAATATCTCAAATATTCATATTTCAGAAATCAATTATAAAGTCACCTAGTTGTGACGTAATCCGTGAAAAGTTACGGAAGGCTTGCGTTTTGAGAATTTTTTTTCTTGACGACACTCCATCTTTGAATAGGTTCCCGTGTCAGGTTAGGTGGTAGGCTAGGCTACATGTGTAAGAAGCCTAAAAACCAAGTAACACACACAATTGCCTCTCTGAGTTGTCATGTTGACGATGGGGACTCGTAAATCGGGTACTCTGTAAACATTTCCTTTCCTTTAAAAAGAACTTGGAAAGTTTATGTTTCCAAACTGACCTGGAGCATGAGAAAACTTACCTGCAATTAACACTAACGTAAAGAATGTTATCTTTCAACAGGTAGACGGGACCGACTGCCTGGTCAAGTGGTAGAAGTCGTATGTTCTTACTTAGAACATCAGTCTTGCAGTCGAGAGGTCTGGAGGTCGAGACCTGACCTGGTTGTACCGAATACTTAAAAAAAAACCTTCACTGCCGCTGTGCTTGGTGCTGAACATATTAGGCTGACAGGCAAATGTAGTAGAGAAAACAAGCCGCTAAGCCACGGTCGGCCCGAATTAAACCAATCGGTTAATAACCGAGCCTTAAAACCTCATCTGACGAGGTGCGTAGCCACGGTTGTGTCATGGGAAGGGGAGTGGTTGGTGTAATGCGGGGGGTGGGCACGGAATGACGGAAAAGTCTGAGGATAGAGAGAAAAACCGCTAATATAGGTGTTTATTGCATTGCAAGGCTGGGTCATGGGGGATTCTAAACCCCCACCATACGCCACGGCATCTGACTAACTTCTACACGTAGGCTAGTTTTAAAGTTTTTGTCAATTTATACAGGCTATGTGTGGGTTGTTGAATGAATGCATGTTCCATAAGTTCATCATATTTGTGGTATTCTATTAGTTTCATCTTGTCAGAGCGAAGAAAGTTTCCTACAACCACGCAAAAATAACATAAATAGTAGTTCGTCTGTTACAAGTTAGTCATCCGAACTTGTATAAATACTGTCGTTATGGAAACGGCCGAAGTTTTAAAACCCCCCTTTCAATCAAAAGGTCTTTAAAGCCTTGCCGGAGATTTACATGAATGGGCACTTCGCGGTAACAAATTTCTTTGTTACGTATGGACAACTCTTCCGTTTCTTTTGACAGACAGAGCCAGTTACTCATTCCATAATGTCAGAGTTGTCAGTAGTTGACCCTTTGTCATGATTTTATATCTTTATACATATATTGATATTGACGATAGAGTTTCTTGCGTCTCGACTTTCGTATGGAGCTTAGGATTAAATTCCTCAAAGGCGTTTATGATAGAGTTCGTGTTTATTCTGCAGTAACTTAGTTTTTTAAGCTTATTTACAGGAAGATAACATGAGTATACTGACAGCTCTCTGAATTATTAAGCCCTATTTGGTATTGGAGACTTGAGTAAGTTTAATAGTTAGATGAGATTTTAATGATGCACCAACACGGATGTGTTATATAGTATCAACTATGTAGATAATAAGTTAAAGTTCAATACGGTTTCAAATACGGAACAATTTCCAGTTCAAGTTCAAATTCATTTCAAATATGGTGCGTGTCGCGTGTTATGCCAGGCAGAAAATACCGTAGTCATATTCTACAACCCCCACATCACAACGAGGGGGGGGGGGGACATCCTTGGTTTGCTCGGTTTTGTGGTTCTGAGAACACGCTGCGCTCTAAAAAATATTGGGCAAATATTTGCCCAACTTTTTACCAACACTGGGTATATATGTGTCCTCCCAACAATTGGGCAAACTGTTGGGCAAATGGTGTTGGGCAATGCAACTACCCAGTAGTTGGGCACCATGGGCGTCCGCAGGTATGGGCAAGGGGGGGGCACTTGTCCCCCCCCCCCCCCTGGAAAATAAAAAATTTGAAAAAACGTATAAAAATCAAAGCAAAAACCCGAACAAAACGTGTTTTCCAAGTTTCTATGTGAAAAATAGGCTTTAAAAATGCCATTTCCGGCGATCTGGGAGGCATTTTGGGCTGAAATTTTCGCATGCTTTGTGTCAATTCATGGTGAATTGGAGGTTTTGCCCCTCCCTAGAAATTTTGCCCCCCCCCCCTGACTTTTTTTCTGCGGACGTCCATGTTGGGCACTACTGAATGACCAACTTTTAACCAAAACTGGGTATATGTGTGTCCTCCCGACTATTGGGCAAACTGTTGGGCAAATGGTGTTGGGCGATGCAACTACCCAGTATGTTGGGTGCTTGTTTGGATTTCAATATAACCTGATATATAGTTATATCATTAGAGATTTCGTACCCTTGAAGGAACAACAAAACTGCCTTCGCCTGCTTTAGGGATTTTATCTCCAGATGTCACATTTTTGCGGTTAACTCAATTGCGGTGGACATCACGTGGTTCGAAGCATAATGACGTAATTTTCGCAGCTATAGAAAATTATTCGCTAAAACTGAACTTCATTGATCGGTTGACATTAAGACGAATTTTAAATCAGGAAGATCGAACCAGGTTTGGTGCATGGAATTATAGAAACTTTTAGCACGGAAACTGTAACAGAACAATGGTCAGTCCTTGTCTTTCGTGCGGGAAAATATTTGCGCCGACTAAGCAACAATCTCTTGTGATTAAATGACTTCAAAAAATCGGCCAGTTCGTTGCCTGGTAGGCCAGTTCGTTCCGCCATCTTCAAGCGGACAGATTTTCTCATGTGATTTGGATAGGCGGAGATTTAACAAAGTACCCTAACACGTACACCGTTTGTCCTCCAAGAGTGGTTGGGGGCACCAGTGACGATGCACTTGGTAAGTAAACAGTGAAGTGTGTAGTTTAAAGTAACAAACTCAATCGTGAACTTTGTATTTCTTTTCCCACTGGTTACGTAGCAATGGAAACTTTTTTTCTACGCGACCATTGCTCTTTAAGTACTTTCTTCCAGATTTTTACTGCTATTCTACCGATAGCTTTTATTTACCAAATACAACATTATTCAACCATGAGATCTTATAATGAACCACTTATATTACAATAGTTATCTGTAAAACTTAACTGATCTTTAACTAATTGTCTGATTGTTCAATTACATTATACCCAACTGTTGGGTACTTTAAAACTTGCCCAATACCTTTTACCAGCACCTGGATTTTACCCAACCTTAATTTGCCCAACAATATGGATAGAGTTGTTTACCCATTGGTTGGGCAAAAATTTGCCCATGTTGGGAATTTTGTATTTTGCCCAACGCTTTTTACCCAACAGTTTTTAGAGTGATAGTCGCGGGATAAGAAATGACGGTCTTGTGTGCGCGCATCACAGGTGATAGTCGAGGACAAACTCGCCACACACCTCCTCAACCCACCTGTTAGTAAGGATGCTGCATTATCGGACGGCCAATTCGGAACTTTATCTCAATATTTAAGTTGAGCTGTTTAGTTGAGACGGCATTATATAGTCTTTACCGTTTACATAAAAATTAATGTATGTCGGGGGTACTGTTCTTTGCTGAATGTTTCATTTTGGAAAAAATAACACAAGAGGCAAAAAGGGTAAAATTGAGCGGAAAATTGAACAAACCCCTGCCTGCTGAGCAGGTGAACAAAGAATTGATTTGGGGAAAGTTTTACAAAAGGAAAGGTCGAAAAGTTTCAACTAGGTGTTGAGAAGTTGAGTAATTTTGTGGGAATGAGATAATCCCTGGTAGACTTTAGCAGTCCCAGAGTAAACCTAAATTATTTTAGCCTTGACCATGACCGGGCAAACATCGTGGGAAGGTGGCAAAGCGGGGGACTCAACAGATTGACACCCCCTGAATGATGCTAACGACCGAATAGAAGCAAATTACGCCTTAAAGATTACAGAAAATAGGCTGACGGTTAGCTAATGATTGCGACAAAAGGATTTTGTTCTCAAATATCATCAGATGTGACCTTACGAAAATTAAGATGAAACCATAAATTCTCTTGAGCGAAAAACTATATGAACCAAACATAATGCATTACAGAGCAAGTTCACTCCGTTTAACCTGCCCTTAGGCACTTGAGGAAAAAGTTGTCAAGATTTACACACAACCTAAGCCTGGCCAACGAACTAAATGTATTAGAATGTTTCATCGCGCTTGCGCAGATCCCTCAAGAAAGACCACCTTTCATAAATTCAAACTTTTAGCGATGACTCGCAAGCCTCTGCATTTGAACTGACCTGATTCGCTGAAAATATCGGACAAAGGTTTCGCTTCTGGGATTAAGAGGTCTGGATATGTCGTATTGGGCTGGAGTTATAGGATAAACTCACTCATGAGGGTATCCCTTCAACACCAAATAAATTTAAATTGGAAAAATCTGCAAAGAAGTGTGCCGCAATGTGCTCAAAAGTTCCAAGTTGCATTGGACATATGTTCATATGACGGGCATAGGTTAGCAAGCTTGGTTGATCGGCCTAAAACGGGAATCTTAAGAAAAAAATTTTTGTCACATGTGAAAGAAACTCAACCTTATCTGACTGCCTACATTAACTCGCACATATACACTCCTCGTTGGTAGGACCATATGAAACCCTCGATAGCACCGATTTTACACTATCGGTTCAAAAGTTTTTATACATCATTTTATCGGGTTTTTTTTTTTTTTTTACATTATCGGTTCAAAGAATTTTTACGTTTATCGGTAATTTTTTTACAATATCGGTCGTTTTTTACATTATCGGTTAATTTTTACATTATCGGTTGTAACAAGCCGTCCGTGCGTACCATAGAAACCTGTGTTGTTACTCTACAAGGGGTCTCCCAACCAGGCAGCACCAGGGGTGCCGTGGAAAAATGCTGTTGCGGCGTGAAAAGATAGGGTTGGCTTAATGACCATCTAAGCGGTGCGCCGCCATTGGTTGATGCGACCCCGAGACAGTCTGAAATTGCGTATCCATACAGGCTTGTTAAAGAGTCGAAGTCATTTGGAGCTTTCGTTTATACACAATTTTCACTTGGAAAAATAATGGGCAATTTATAAAATGATCAGAAGCTTAGGTCCATCAGGTAGACTGTACTGCTACCATTGGATGGAATAGTCATTTAAAGTATGGTAATTATTGTCAAATAAGCTTGTATGCGAGGTGGTGTCATAAATTAACGCCAAGAAAGTATCGTTCTTTCGACAGTTATATCGCTGGGAGACTACTGTCCGGGAGCGCGACCATCGGTTTGCGCGGAGCGTCTCGCTTGAGTTAATTTTTGCCCCAAATGCTCATAGACTGCTACATTACCTCATTGTATTATTGAACTGCATGCCCAGAATTATTACTTTCAAATGGAGGTGTTTCATGTTCCTGGACTATTCAATGAAACATTCCGAGGTCTATACAGTGATGTCGACCACCCAAAATGGAACTAAAAATTGTTAAAAAGGGCCTATATCGTGATAGCCATAGAGGTGGAAGGAAACCCAGTATGTAAATGCAAATGAGGGAATTCGTTGCTGGGACTATAGTTATGTTGGCATTTATTATTATTATTTATTTAAAATGGGGGGGGGGGTAGGGCAATGGGCACGACGCCTCTGGCACCACCAATTGTGAAGGAAAAAACATGGTTTTAAGGGAACTTGCTCCACCTAGATTATCAAAGTGTAAATGAAATCACAATGATTATTGATGTAGGAGTGATAGAACATTGTAGGCTTCGCTTTCTCAAAGATGAGTCTGCATGGATATGCTACTTTGACATTGTGATTATTTTGTTCACGAGTTTAGTCTACGTTTCGATGGAATCATACTTTTGAAAAGTATTTATCTTCCATTGCGTACTAGGCTTCATTTTTGTCGGTTTCGTTGGGGCAACAGTAAAAAAACAGGAAAATTTCTACCGTCACTGGGAGGTACGATATTTTTTTTTTCATGAGCGATTTTGTATTCTATGTAATAACGAAAACCTGAGTTTCACTATCTGTTCTAGTGCCAATTATTTTCCCAAATAAGAAAAAAATATTTTGCTCCTTATTTCTACACTTTCAAGATGCAAAACTTATTTCAGTTTAAAAGCAAGAAGAACTCACTTAAAATAAGTTTATTCTATGCTGACATCCTTAAGCGTTTTTAAATTTTCAAAGTGTTTATACTAACTTTCCTACTTAATCGGTGCCCGTGTGTGTTATGACTGCGTAGAGTCATACTCTGGGCTTTCTTTCTGAACGCTAAAATGTTCACCCTTAGCGTCAGAAATTGCACTTTTAGGTGTCCAAAACGATCTTCAAACGGTGTGCTTGTGCTTGTCCATACGTATCAAACTCAAAATCTCATTTGGGGATCCAACGGTCAGGAAAATGGGGCGCACTTATATGCTTGGGCATGATTACCCTTGCCCTCTTTAAGAAGCTATTGAGCTCAAAGAAAAAGGGGGTCACAGTATGTAACTGCCAATCCTTCATTTGAAGGACGAAACATTTTTTCTGTTGTCCTCTCTTTGAAAATATAGTTTACAACTTGACTTTGTCGGAAAAGGTAAGGCTATGCTTTGAGTTTCCAGTAAAGCATTGAAAAATAGCACAACATTTATCATAAAATAAAAATGAAAAAGGCCGCCACAGTGGTGATGTGATGAAATTGCAATGATGTTCCTTGCCAGTGACCCACAACAGGAAGAACGGCGGGGTCGGACTTAAACCAATAGGTTAAAAACTGTGCCGCTAAACCAAGCCAAACCTTGTCAGAGTTCTAGGACTGGACTCTATGGTAAACCTATATAGATGAAGTGGTGTACATAATCCAAGATATCTCAGGTTTTGGAAAAAAATTAACCTATATACTTTCAGGTTCGGAGAGAACTTAATTCCCCGCAACTCTCTGTTCTACCATCAGATTCGTAAAGGCATTCTTTTCTTTTCGGCAATTACTTAGCCGTTATAGAGGAAGTTACGTTTCATAAGATTTGATGCTTTTGCTTAATGTTTTGGGGAGTATGGCTGATAAGCAGGCTATACCAGACCACCGCCCATAATTCCGTAACTTTGATATAATATGCACGCGAGACAAACTCGGCCATTGATGACAGCCCACTCACAGCCCGGGGTGACACCACGCCTGTTACAAAAGGGTCCATCCATTGGTCTGCCAAACGCGTATGTACTAGTACTAACCATTTGCAGGGGCAAGAGTTCCGGGAGTTAGATACGAGAACTGCGTTTTGAGCGTACAAGAATAGCTGGAAAATACAAGCCTTAGGGATAATAGCCATCGTCCTACCCACACTCCCCGCTGTGTTTGCACTAGTAATTGCTTCCAGTATTAAATAGACTCATCTATGAATTCATGAAGGCAGTGAACTTAACCCTCTATTATAGTTCATCGCCATCTCGAGTTTCGATGTATGGAAATTATAAGATTGTTCAATCAATTCTTCAATCAATGGTCTTTAGTAGTTCAACAATAGATCTTATTTTACTCTGATTGCGACAAAGAAAGGCTACTTTTCCCTCCCTTTTCACGTGAACAAAGACATACAGTTTGGTAGCACTAAACTACCAATGGTGAGGTGTGTAGTTGTATATTATTCAATTACTTCCACTATTAGTAATATTTATAGAAGAGCTTACGCATAGTTGCTGATAACGTTTCGAAAAAGACTACAGTCGTACTTGTGTGGGCGGTATACTCTTTTATAAAATTTTAAACCGACTTTTAAGAATAGCTGCAAATATTTTACCATGTATCATCAATACCAAAATTTTAGAAGAAGAAAACTTTCGTTTTGGATGTAGACCTACCTTACAAAAGTTGAGAAAAAGTGATATACTAGCGGTTCCCACCCTTTATGTCCTTGGGTACCATTTCACATCAGAGTGGTGCCAGCAAGTACAACTGTACCACAATATTCAAATAAAAGTACATATCAGTGGACAATAAGTCTGTCGATAGGAAGGTTGAGCATGATCCATGCTCACAAATAAGTGTCAGGCTTCCTTTTGGATAAAGTAAGAATAAATTGATTGAATCAATGATCAAAGATGGGTGCACGACGAAGAATAAAAATAAAATACAAATACAGCATGCTATGTATCATGCCGTTTATCACCAACAAAGTGTGTTTAGTGCACCACTTGTTGTATATAAGGTTGGCACCCTGCCATATAGATGATGATAAAAGACCAGATAGGTTATTTACATATATCATCAGCTTTTCTCCTTGTCCCCTAGCTTCGATAAATATATGTGTTAAACGTTTGTCACACATAGACTGCAGTGTTATGTACTAAAGAATACATTACAAAAATAGATTAGGGCCTACAGCACACACTACCTTGCAGTTGTCAAATTTGGCACAGGTGTAATGTAATAATTTTTTCAAATCTACTTTTACAAAAAAAAAAGAGATGGGATAATTTTTTATTACACTTATCAGTGACAGCTAAAACTACAGGCACACCGTGACTCAAATCACTTTGAAGAGAAGCTGAAAGAAAAGTTAGAGAAAAGCTTGTGATGTTCAACTTTATGACATTTTAAGCTGGGTGATGTTTGGCATATATATGTGTATTGTGTGACATGAAGAAGCATCTCCTTCAGAAACAATACTTCTCATGTCTTTGGGAAGAGGGATTAAACTTCCATATCTCTTACACACACTCTCATGAGCACCATTTTTTCAACCAACATTATCATATATCACTGCTTGCGTCACTTAGCAACCTACAATATATATGTATTATGTGATGTTACACTGAAGACTGCTCGTCTGCCCATATTTTGGTCTTTCAAAGAATAGTTAAATAAAGACATAACTCAAAAAATATTACAAATGGTTGTACACATTGATACATGTGATGGCAAATAGACATCAGAGAAGCAAATTTCAGCATTCAGAAATATTCAGTAGGTTACTCTGATAGGTTACTTATGAATTAATCAGTGCAATCGAATAAATATCCTGTCCTAACATTTAGATCAACCATGGGAGGCGATTTGTTCCATATATTGCGGGACATTACTGCATTTTCCAAAAAATACTGAGAGAAAAAAAAATCAGAAGTCAATGGGCGATTTTTCAAATATGGGGGGGGGCAGGGGGGTATTAAGTGCTGTCCCTCAAACATGTCTTTAAAAAGACAACAAACATCACGATCAACAGTTACATAATTACGAAAACTGAAGGTACTAATCAAGGCAATTTGTACGTCAATTTCTATCAGATCCCAAGAAAAATTCATCACCTAATGTAAAATATCTTAAATTCATTGCACCTTAATGATGGAGTATTGCATCCTTTTCAATTCTAACAGACAGACAACTTGACAAGTAAAGCATGGACCATTTTCAAAATAATAAAGTACAAAGGATTATGGGACACAAGTTTTGCTACATGTTGTTTTTGTCAACAGCAGTTTACTACAGCCAAAAAATGGGGTAGATGCGCACTGTTTAACATGGTGTTTCTTGATTGGCTGTTGCCATTGTATTGTATCGATTGTATTCTTTGTTAGGGTTAGGGAAAAGGTTAAGGGTTAGCACTCTTGTTAAACAGTGCACATCACCCCCAAAAAGCACACTAAAACTCAATCCCATAATCCTTTGTGATTGCTATTTGGAAAAGGGTCCATGGACGTGACATTATCACTTATACAAATATGAAGAAAATGCTAATTAAACACAAACTTAAACAAAGACCAAAACAAAAAATAAAATAAAGTCATCAAAATAAAATAAAATGTTAACAAATTGTTTTAATTTAGTTTTCAGGCACTAAAATAGATTTAGCTTGAAGGGGAAGTTTAAGCAAAAAATTAATTTTCAAATGTGAAAGAAGAACTAAATGTACTCCGTGTGGTGAAATTCCCATTCTAATTGGACATGTATTTCTCAATATATCAGCAAATTAAGTTACTAGATTTATGTTCCAAACTCAGGTTGAGGACAGCAGAGATTATATCACTTCTTCACTTTGACAAGGAATGCTTTGTTTCCCTTTGGTGTTGACCTTGATGTTAATTGGATTAGGACCTCTCTATGAGGATTGCAACCTTCAGAAAGTTCTCATGGCACTTACACAGTCACATTTTGATTATATGGGACTGTTAGGAAAATATCAATTCTAAGTTTGAAGAAAAACAAAAGAATGTCCATTAATGTGAAGATATGATGTCATGTGTGCTTGCTTCAAGTTTGCTGTTTGTTGAAAATGTGACAACCTTACTTGCTCATATCTTGAGAACCACAAATGGGATTTCAAAGCAAATTTCACCAAAATGCTAGGAAAAAGTACCCCTCTAACATATTAAAACTTGATATGACCTTAAACCCTTCTTTTATGTTAGCTCAGTAGCTTTCATGCCAGGTCAGTCTAAATATTAAAAGTGCTCATTGCAAAGGATTTTATTTATATTCACTGAGCTTTGAAAAGGTAACACAACATCACAAAGATCATCTTTGTATTGTTTAAATATATTCAGCATAGTTAAAAAAAAACTGTCCACAGATTGATAGGTGGCGCTATACTACAAAATCGCTATCCACTGACAATGAAACACTGGTATAGAGAACTGATTCCATGTCAGTAAATAGCAAATAAAGTAAGAATTAATCCTCAGCCAATATACAATCCAAATACACCTAGATACCTTGCAAAGGGGCGATAGTACTGTTTGCAGGCATAACCATTGACCAATCAAAAGCTTTCATTACTGAAACCATAAACTTGTGGAAGAGAGAAAAAGAGAAAATATATGGCACTGTTTTGAAATAATTGCAACTTGACAAAAAAAAATAAAACATACTTTGTCCAATGCTTCAAGCTCTTTCCTCCAAAATCATTAAAAACTGAACCTTTGTGATCATTTGAAACTTGAGCTATGCTACACAAGTACTAACCATTCTAATTACATAGACCTTTTTCCAAATAGAAATTACAAAAGACTGTGGGCAGGACTGGGAAAAAATGTTGATTTTGCAAGAAGTCATTTCCCAGAAAGGCAAAATTTCCCACAATTCTTTCCATTCATTTTCATACAAAAAGAAGAGAGATTTCCACTCAATTGGCCAAATTTCCCTCCAGATGCCCACAATTCCTGGGAAGGAGCCTCCCAGCTTTCCAACTTTTTCAACCCATGACTGTGGGTTAGGTTTTTGCTACACATCGTTTTTGACAATGTCATTTTTGAGTGGAAAAATATGATGCATAGCAAAAACCCATCCCATAAGTCTTTGCAGTTGCTACTTGGGGAAAAGGACCTATGATGACACATTTTTGGTTGCTAAATTAATATTTTTTATTTTTTTAACAATTTTGGAAAGTAACTAGATACTTGTTACATGCAGAGAGTGAATAAATAATTAGCACCAAGTCTAGGAAGAAGCTACAGAAATTTTATATGACCTTGCTTGGTCAATAGAAAAACCATATACGCACACCAAATACATCAAATAAGATAATTTATACCTAACTTAGTAAATTTAGGAAAGATAACAATTGCAGAATATTTTTATAAAAAGTGTATGAAAACCACCTTTGTGTCACAGATTTAATCACCAAAAGGGCAAGCAATGAAAATAGGCATGTTGCTAGTTATATAAGCTGTGAGAGTAAGATCAAGGATTCCCACAAAATACTGAAATCCAAGACTTGGAAGACAAAAATGTGAATATCTAGAACAACAAAGCAGAGGAATGTTTTACAAAATGACCTTTACTTTTACAAGTCAGCCCAGCAATGGATGCATGCTAAACATGATTGCAACTACCAGAAGTATAAAAGTTCCAAATTTCAAGAAACAGCCATTTTGGGAGGCTAAACAATAAACACCCAAAATTCAAATATGATCAAGACCATGATAAAATTCCAATTTTTTTCCCTACTGAGTAAGTGAATATCATATCCATGCCCCTACAATTATACAGAACAAAAGGTTGCATGTCAGACAAAAGAGGCTGAAACTAGTAGATAAATAATACCACTACATTTCTGAGAGATCTTTGATGACAGTCTCTCTCAGTAACTGTAGTTCTTCTGGACTGGATATGTCTGGACTGACAATGCAGTGACCCTTGACCTACAACACAAAAAGTAAAAATTTATTCATGATTTCCATATAACAATGGTTACATGAATTTTTAATGAATTTGGGGGAACAAATTGATGAAGCAAACTTAAGTTCTGGTGATTATTCAAAAAATTGGCAGACTATTTATAGATCAAATTTAAGGAGAATGAGTTTTTTGTCAGCATTTTGTTTCTTATTCATGCCTTTTGATGATTTTCAGCCAAATTCAAAGAACTATTTCAATTCAACAAATTTACTATCTACAATAGTTCTGTTAAGATACAAGGTATATGTACAAGATGTTCATACCATGGCAAGTATGCACTAACAATGATATTTCTCTGCCACCACCTGCACATACTGTGCACACCCAAACAGTGTTCAGTGAGGATATTTTCATGGAGAGGGTAGGGAAGGGAGAGAACATGGACAGTTGTCCAACTTTTCCAGGTGAAAGGTGTGGGATTATATTTTGTTGCATCTGTCTACATAGAATCAAGCACTCTTTTCTGTTATCATAAATTCTTTTGTGCAACTTTCATCTTGATTTAAGTAACTCACCTGTGATTTCCTTAGAGGTGTGGGTGTGTGAAAAGTCTTGAAGGAATGCTGAGCACGAGCAGATCTGACAAAAGAGATGGCAACCATATTATAGCTAGAGACTAAAATAGAAGGAGCAGAGGTTGAAAAGGATAATTCAGTACTCTTGAATGTTTAAATAAAAACCAAATAGGCTTTCATTAATTTCCTTAATATCACTCAAATTTCCAGAAAGTTTGAAAATATGTGTTACCACCTTTTTTAATGATTAATTCAACGAAGCATGAAAGGAATCAAAAAGGAAGAGGATTTTCACCAAATGTCATTTTAACTTCCACAATGACTCGAATAACTGACTTCAAAGAAGGGTCTAAGATCAAATCAAGTTTAGATATGTTGGGGGTGTACTTATTCCAAACATTATGTTAAAATTTGCATTGAAATCTGATGTGTGGTTTTCAAGATATGAGCAGGTAAAGTTGTCACATTTACAAAAAAATAAGTGACCTTGAAGCAAGCACATATGACATCACATCCTCAACAGTTTTTTTCTTTTTCTTTAAACTTAACAACCAAGTTTCTCCAGTACATTCCCATATCATCAGATTGCAATTGCATAAGTGACACAAGAACATTACAAACTTTTACATTTCCTACTGGGAGGTGATATCCCGATTAACTTCAAGGTTGATATGACAGACTGAAAAAAGAACAAATAAAGCATTTCTTGTCAATGTGAGGAAGTGATATAACCTAAGCTGCCCTGAAGCTCCCTTTTGAAATACAAATCTAGTAACTTCATTTGCTGATTTCTAGAGAAACACATGTCTGATTTGAGTGAAAGTTTCACCAACTTGTGTAAACTTAATTCCTCTTTCACATATACAAATTAAATTTTTGCTTAAACTTACCCTCTAAAAAAGAAAGAAGTAATTTGATAGCTACTTGTATTTCCACAAAAAACAAATTCAATGAATGTTTCATTTTTGTTTTTTCATGACTGCAATTATCTTATTTATGATAGTTACCTGAAGAAAGAAGAATACAGGAATTGAGGAAGGATTATAAATTCTCAAACTGACAATTTACTGACGGACAAACCTGTTCAACATTTTCTGCAGAGACTTGGTATGGCAAGGACTTATTTCTTTCTTCAGCGAGTTGCGGGTGGTAACAGGAGTTCTCTGTCTCCTCTGGGGAGTTCTAAACACATTAGAGGTTTTTGAAGTAGCTGGACTGCATCCCCGCGGTGATGTGTGGCGTGTTTGACGATTACAGGACAATGCAGATGAGCCACCTTTAAAACTGAGGGAGAAAATATATTAATGAATTAATTGACAGGGTCACTGCACTTTCTGGTTAATCAGTATTACTTTTCCATGACTTCCCTGGACCAAATTAAAAAATTTGTCTGGATTTTCTTCCATAAAATGGCATACAATTTGATGTGAGGAGAACAATTAATTTTTAAATTACAAATGCCAATATATTTTGAGAATACATATGATTGTGAGTGAGATTCGAGAAATGTCATTTTGTGAAAACTTCTTCCAAATTTTTATGACCCGTCCAGGTTTTTCATGACTGTGGAAACCCGGTCTTGATGATGAATGTATATATTAGGTAGACACACACTGCCTAACAAGGTGGTCTCTTGTTTGGCTGTTGCCATTGTATTGTACTGATTGTATTCCTTGTTCGGGTTAGGGATTAAGGCTACCATTAGCCAGTTAGGAAATTTCTTGTTAGAGAGTGTGCATACCCCCCACATATCTCATAATATATATAACATAGTCTACATTTGAATTGTTGGTGTTTTTCACCTAATCTTATTAACTTTTTAGTTTTTTTAAGTGACAGCCATGGCCAGCCTTTTTCAAGTTGTGGGGCACAGGATTGTCCTTCCTACTCCACTGAGCTTCATGCCCAATGGCAGTACTGTAGGTTTCATGTTCAAGTCTTTGGTTTGACTTGGTGTAAGAATTGGACCCTGAACGTTTCCTGGTGAGAATTGGACACTCTATCACCAGCACAAACACCCTGTACTAGGTGCTCACCAATGCACATAAATTGATCATCATCACATAAAACCTAGGCATGCCCTTACTATTCATTCATGAAAAAGAAATGAACTTTGTATTAACAAACCTGGTTACAACTTTCATCTCACAAGGAGAATTACTTCTTCTCTTTGGCCTGGCAGGGGAGGATACTTTCATGTGTTGGACACTACTTTTCCTTCCTCCGTTGATGTTCCTCTGAGAAACATTTACTTTTTCCATTCTTCTTTCCTTTGGTTGCACTGTTTGCGTCACAATCGTCACTCTGGGACTTTGCCTTAACGGAACTTTACGGGTTGAAGGGCTTTTTATGACCCTAGCAGATCCAGGTCCTTGTGCCCATCGACCTCTGTATGCCTGGTATTTGACATGGTTCACACTGGATGACGGTTCCTGTTGACTAGTCCAGTTGGTGACGTTGGATGCGTCCTGTAGGATACGCTGACCTAGAGGATTAAATATGTTCCTCATCCTCTGCAGAAGAGATGAGGAGTTCTCATCTGCTGTTTGTCAAAAAGAGAGAAAAAGGGGTAAGATAAGACAAAACTGCACCTAAGATATAGAACTGTATGAACTCAATGAAAAGTGACATGCACTGCATCTCCAAAAAAAAACACAAATGCTAATGTTACTAACTCTATTGAAGATAACCATCAACTTAGAAGGCAAGAAGGTTAGGCACATTATGGACAAATCTGAACAGCTAATGACGGGGTCCATGAGTATTTAACTGTCTTTATTTTATTGCCCATTGACAGTTCTACACCTCATATTCAGTAAAACTGAGCTAGGAATCTAAAACCATGGAAAACCAGAAAGCCAAAAGGCTTAGTGATTCCTTGCTGCTAAAAATTTAGTCTGTCTTTTCATGGTTTTGCTTTATTATGTACCCACAAAGTGTACAAGCTTCCTACACTGAGAAATCAGGTAAATCAGGTTCAGAAATTTGGACCCTGCAACACCCAAAATGACCTTTGACTCCCTTAAACTGGGATTCTGCTCACTATATATCATCTATAAAATGAGTGAAATTTTGCAGTATCCAAAACTCCAACCATAAGAAATTGTGTAAACATAGTATGAAGACTTTGACTCCTTGTGACCCTAATTACCATTTTTAACTTTTTTGACAATGCGGTTCTCAGATTTTTCCAGACTGCGTCGACTTCTTTTAGTACCTGCAGAACAAACAAATTCAAAGGTTTTAGTAAAAAGAAATATGATGTTCTTGTAGAAGTGAATAAAATTTGAAGAGATACAAGCTTGTGTTAGGGGTGGGGATTGGACCCTCCTTAATATTTTTTCCGCTCATGGAAATAAAAGTGACTTTAATTAATGCACTAATATATCTTTTACCCGTTGCAAAATTATTCCCCTCTCTCTGGAAGCTGTCTTCCTATCTTGTCTTTTATTTCAAATTAGTTGGACTATTTGAAATACAGATAAAGTCAGCAGACTGGACCTTGGCTGTAAAGGTTACCTAAATAATGTGCCATGATTTGAGATCAACCCACATCATTCTAAATAAATTATCATTGTTTTCAAATGAAACTATTTCCAACAGCTCTTTCATACTACCTTTCCCTCAATACTGATATCAAAAGCTTACATGGATCATACAAAAACAGACCCAACCTGAACCCACATGGGACCATAATTTATTTTAGGTGATATTTAGATTACATTATTCAGTATATCTTTACTCTTTTAATTTGCGTCTTACCAACATCTCATTAATTGTGGACTATTGTCAAATTGTAGTTCCATGCAACCATATATTTCTTTCTTTCGTGCAGTGGGGGGGGGGGGGGTTGGGGGTAGGTATGTCTTATCTTGGTTTGTAAGGAAGTTTGTCAGTTTGCATTACATGATTTGGCTCACTACCAAACTGGGAGGGACTGATATCAAAACTTTGGCCAACCCATGCCTAAAACAACAGCATACAACACAAAACAACGTTTTTTACCATGTGTTCACCCAGCAAACATGACCTTGACACATACAGTAGTACCTAAAATGTTCTTTGTTATAAAATAGGTATAGCATTAAGATTCCAGGACACGCATAAACATTCAATTCCTTGGAAAATTGTTAGATGAGATTTTACAGCTCAGTTTCCTACCAATTGGTCCAGCAGGTCCTGGATTTTTTCCACTTGAGGCTCACTGACTTTTTTTTTCTACCCGATTGCTTTATGTTGAGCACTGAACAAAATGGTAGTAGGTTCCATTTTTCAAGTCTTCAGTAAGTTCTTAAGCCAACAGTTTTTAATATTTTGATGAGACTATTAAAATATTTGATAAAAAACCATGATTTTTACCAGGTTGTTCCTTTTCTTCAGTTACTACAGCATGCAAGGCTTCTATCTCCCACTTCTCAACTGAAATCTTCCATACTACAGGCATGAAGGTTTCAAATTCCAGTCTATTTTGAAAAATTCAACAAATACAATAAAAAAGTTGCAATCAAAGCATCACAATTTTGTGAAAAAAGACAATAAGATCATTTATATTTGCTTTCAATATTTCAGACTTAGACTTGCAATGAAAAGTCTGAATAAACATGACCCTAAATGTCTTAGATGTATTAAAAGAATGCATTTGGCTCTTTTATATTCTTTTCATCAAATAGATGACACTATTTCTTCTTCTAAAATTCCAGCAACAATTTCCCTCGAAGCTGACCTGTGCCATCTTTTCTGGTACCACAGTCATGATAAATCTCAACGTGTAGATATGTGTTTACAATACCGGACATGCTGCGGAGTCAGGTGGAGTCAGGTGAGTAAAGTGTGACTCCAAGAAATAACAGGAGTCACCTGCAACTACCAGATAATCCCCAATTCCTCTTATAAATGTTCCCCTGTAAACCTTTGAAAGGCAAAACAACTGTTCATTGACCATTCGACAAGTAAAAGTTTAGGGGGTGTGTTTTTTTTTTTTTTTTTATTAAAAACCTATTGGACGATAACAACAACAGTTAAATACAGGATAACACCAACACTGCTAAGAAGCTGCAGGATAAGTGGTGTCTTGCAAGTTATCCTTTAGCTTGTTTTGAAGACACTGGTGTGGGCTTTAGCAGAAAGTTATTTTTTAACAAAAATTTAACCACTTAAATAAATACCCTCCTTTTCAAAACTCTAATGCCCTGACATGTTTATAGAAAAAAAACAGCACTATTTACTCTATTTACCTTTGCTTTAAAAGGTACAAAATATCTGCTTTGGAAAAAAAGGGTTTTCATTAGTATTTTGTATATTGGGAAGTCCTAATGCACATGAAAAACAGGATAAGGAGTCCCAGTAAAAAAACAGAGTCAACATGGGGTATCACTTTCTTTAAACTCCCATTGCATAATTCTGTACACAATCCATTAGAGTTTCATGTTACCGTACTTCTACCTATTCTGTGGCTGCACAGACCAGTCTCTGTGCGGACTATTCCAACTCCAGACCAAGACGTAACTACAGTATCACTTCCATGCACATATAGGCCTACTATT
The DNA here is from genome assembly GCA_037179385.1 of Holothuria scabra. NCBI lineage: Eukaryota > Metazoa > Echinodermata > Holothuroidea > Aspidochirotida > Holothuriidae > Holothuria > Holothuria scabra. The sequence goes on along the minus strand of CM074200.1, from coordinate 28,497,333 downwards.
GTATTACCATTCACAGTCAGTTACCATAACAAACAACATATGAATATCATGTTACTGGCACACTGTTGTCATTAAGTGTTATTACCGTGTACAACAGTAATTGACCTTTGACTGGATCTGCGCATTTTATTGAGGGGTGTTTGTCACACAGCATGACACTTTGTTACTTTGTTTGCCGTTAGAGAATTTACGATCAATTTTGACTAGGAGTTTTTTTTAATAACGTTACTAAAGTAGTTGGTACAGTGCAAAGGGATATGTGAGAGAAAGACAAAGAGTTCAAACATTCTGATAGTGAAAGACTTCTGAGATCTGGGAATGTTAATTGGAATATTGGGAAACTATCTATGCAGTGGATGGTAGGATGAGGTACATAGCCTACTGCACTGTGTGTGTGTGAATAAGTGATATATAATACACTTTGAAAATTTTAACTGGGAGTCAATTATGCTTTCGAAATAGTGGCAGTAAAAAACCTTTTGCACACAAAAACTGGCAGTCAAAAACTCTTTGGCAAAAAAAAAACATGAGAGCCCCCAAAGAGGCAAACAAACGATAAATACTTACAGCTCTGGAGAAGGATGGAGTAATTTTGGTAGAATTTGCCCCATCTCAGTAGCATTTAAGCAGTTGGCCTGGTCCAGATGGAGAATGCTGAGGGCCACTCGAAAGATTGTTGAAATACCTAAAAAAGGTAAAACATTCAATGAGAATAACTTAAGAACAAAACCAACACTGATAGCAACCTGCTGAAATTTCAACTTCTTTCCCCAATGTGGAAGAACCAAAAGGAAAAAAACAGATGATGCAAACTGTGGAGGGCATGTTCTTCAATTGGACACCCCAGGCTGGAAACTTCTGAAATGCCCTGAAATGCCCATGTAACTGTTTGAATAAATGATTCAATGACTCCTTCCCACCCTTACACCTCAAACAGCACAAGTGAATATTTCTTCTTGGAACTAAATATTTCCTCTAAAATTTGTGAACTGCCTTGTCAATAGTCTGTGGAAATTTTCCCTGTTGTCTATATTCATGATGAAATAATAGTGTCAGAATATAACATTTCCCTAATTTTTGAAAGCTGTTCTTGACAGTCTACATTCCCTTTGATCAGAACTGACTAAGACTTTTCAGATTTCTATCACATTCTAAAGAGAAGACTTTCTTCAAATGGTCTGGGTAATAAAAACTAACTTACCATCTAGCAGAAGTAGATCCCAAATAGCCAAGACAGTGTCCCAACATGGCATTGATGTAAATAGGCACATGAACCAAGGTGTGACAAACATCAATGGATTCACATCAAGAGATGTCTAGTGAAGAAAATCAGACAACTTTAGAACCAGCAATATCACAGAGATGAATAAAAAACAAAAAGTCACAACGTCATGACCAACATATTTTTGGCAAGGGTCTTTGTCCTTTAAATGATACAGTACACTTAAGGCCTTCCTAACAAAGCACACATTAGATAGCATGACTTTGTTGTCATTTAAAATGATAAATGAACCTTTAAAACTACTGTAATAAACAATTGCCTTGCTAAAATGATTTCTTCTTTGCAGCAGTAGTATAAATTTCCAACTCCTTTAAAATAAGTGAATTCTTGATTCTGTACTCTGGTTTAAAATTGTTCCAACTAGCTTTTTTGAAGTTCCAGTCATAAATAAAACAACATTTGCCTTGTAACACAAGCCACTTATCATTATGGTTGTGGGCATTTCACATGTCTATGCAGCCCAGTCCTGACATTTATGTTGGTAACTCATTATGGATCCATTTTCTTAAGTCTTCGGTATGATCTGGCCAGGAATCCGACTCCAAACCTTCCAGCTGTAAGTCAGATGCATTACTATTTTAAGAGTTTAAACTTCTGCTGATACCTGCACAGTGATGACACCCTTTCCTTATGTTCACATGTTATTTTCATTTACTTGATGTCATTTTCTGATAACAAGCAACACTTTTGATGACAACAATGGTTACAAACAATAGCACAGCCTTAGTGCATACTTCTGCAGTACAATACAGTCACTGGTTGCAAGCAGAACTATCTCTCAAATGGCGTTAACTATGCTTATTGAACATGAAAATTGTTGATATGATCTCCTCTTCTGATAAAGTGTTTTCAAAATACTTACCAAGTGCTTTGCTAATCTTGGGTATCTCTGCTGCACAAGCTTTTCAAAAATTGCAGCATGGCTTTGAATTCTAGGTGGGAGGAAAATGAATAACATTCCTGATTAGCAGTGTTTCTGTCAAGGGTGGGGGCAGTAGGAGGGAAGGGTAAAATCTCCCCTTTTCATTTCCATAAAAATAAAAAGGGTCAATATCTTGGTTTCTAATTTAAGAAGGGTACATCTTTGAACCAAACCTTTGAATTAAAAAGTCATTAAAACCCTTCAGTATGCATCTTGTAAGGGCCCAAAAAGCAAGCTTTTGCCCACTGAACCAACCTGTAACTTTAGCCATGGTCTTTAACTTTTGTAAATAATAAATCATCCTTTTTTGGGTTTCTAGTGTAATCCTAGGTTAGTATTTTGATCTTCAAATGATTAATGAATGAGAAACAAGCAACCAAATTTTTAATCAGACCATGAAGTGATGCATCTAAGGGAAGGAGTTGAGGTTATGAGATACACAACAGTCTCATGCAATCAAACATCAACTGCAATCAAACATGTTGATTGGCATGAGACTAAAACATGCCACTGATAACAACGGCCAACTCCTATAACATCAACGTCCATGAGGATCAGTTAATTGAAATGTAGAGATTGCATCGTTGTTCCTTCGACTCACAAATAAAGAGGACATTTAACATCACAATTTTGTGGCATTGCTCTTAAAACTAAACAGCATGAGCTGGTGTTTGTTCAGCCTCTGGGACAAGACAGTCTAGTTGCAGTTAATCATATCACATAGTGTAGATGGACCTTTTAAGTGGGTAAGAAAGTAAACAAAATTATGTTTATTTTTTATGATTTATTTCCTGAGGGTGTGGAGCACTCTGCAACATTAGCCCTCTAGGTTTCCCACTATGCATCCCACCACATTTTCTCACTCTTTGTCATAATAAAAACACAATGAACAAATAAAAACCCAAAACAATATATTCAGCTAGCTCAATTTGACATACAGAAGAATATCATCTTTAGCTTAAGAATACTGTAGACAACAGTACATTTGCTCTTAATCAAGTGATTTTTTTTTTTAAGTCAGGTAAGATACTATCGTTACTCTATAATTCATGTTTTTACCTAATGTGTGTTGTTCTGGATAAATACAAGAGATGTCAATTTGGATTAAGTCCTTGCATTTTAATCTTTCATTAGTTTATTAGAGAGGGTTGAAGGCCACAACTTATAACCCTCTGGTTTAATCAAGCAGCACCAATGACCTTTTATCCTGTTGTGTGGCACTGAACTGTTTTCCCTAACCCATTGCTTATGCAAAGCCTCACACACAACAGCAGTAGGTACCATTTATAAATTTTTGGTAAGTAACTCTAATAAGGAATTGAACCCAGTCCTCTGGTGTGAGAGGCTGGTGCTCCACCACTGGACCAAACATAGTCTGGCAATGGAATACTAAACACAAAATACAATTTTTTTTTACAGTTTTATAGGAATGTGAAAAAATTGATATTCTCTCCATGATTTTAAATAGAGGGCTTATTTAGTCAAGTTCCTATTGTATGAAGCACACAGTGCAGTGGGTTCCAAGCTAAAGCAAGGGATAACAAAAACAGTAATTTGAGGACTACGAGGAGGAAATCATGAAGAATTTTGTTATCCTTTATTTTAAATTGAGTGAACTGAATAAGCTTCAGCATATTGTGTCTCAACTTAGAATTCATTTTTCAAGGTTTGTACCATACATTCTTGAAATGTTGAATTTAGGAACACTGAAAAATATAACGAAGTGCAAAAAGGGCTGGAACTACAAATCTGAAAACTGTGAACCAGTTACTGATATGGGCAATTACACAGTAAACCAACATAAAATGATCACACAGGGGGTTTTTCATAGAAACATTGATATCATTGTTCTACTATTTGCAGCATGAATTATTTGAACCAGAGAGATAGCATAAAAAAAATTTCAACTCCTTACTTGGATATTGAAAATATAGCCACATTGAGATCCTATGGGAAAATAATGGTTGAACATTTTGACAAACCAACATGAAAGACAGTTTTTCAAACTGTTTGCAATATTCTTTGTCTAAGGTATTTTATAAAGAGACTGTTTCTTCATGCCTAACACACACCTAAGTAAAAGAAATATTTGACCGTTATTTTCCCATAGAGTTTCGATGCTACTAAAATTTCAACATTTGCTTACGCTATCTCTCAGCTTCAAATAATTCATATTGAAAATAACAGAACAGTGAAAACATCAACTTATCTATGGAAAGCCCTATAGGATCACTTTTTATTGGTTTACCATGTAATTTCCCATATACAAAGTTTAGCTGGTGTTATTGTGCCAGCTAAGTGTCCTGGGCCACTTAATTCATCAATTTTATAGACTATGAAAGCTTTCTAAAGGAATGAACCCTTGAAACTTTCTCCATCTAGTCTGTGTTTGAATTAAGGCATGAGTAACATGTATTTGACCAAGGTGACACTTATTAACTCTTTGCTATAGAAAAGGGTTCATTCCCCACCCCCCATACTGCGTTATACAGTATATTACATTAAGTATATACGGTGGTGTGTATTGGTTCCCAAAACACTACGTAATGTACTTGTATGGAGGCAGCCTTATTTGAGTTCACTTCAGCCCAAGAGGGTGCAGTGTGCACATATGTAAAAATTAATTATTAATTATTAATTATTAATTAAAAATAAATGATTAGACACCACAGGTTTGATAAGGAGCCATTTTAGGATGCAGCAGTGCAATGGTTTTGGGCAAAAACCATACATATACAGTAGTAATGGTAAATTATTGTTTTGCAGTGAAATCATTAAGGCAGACATTCATCCCATTAACTTACAAGTTTATCAGTAGTCAACAGAAATTCTCCATCAAACTCAAAATTTAAACCAAATCAAAAATGAATATAACTTTTAGGCAGTAATGCATGAACAAACTACAACATAGTTTTCCTACAACATAGTACATTCTCCACATTTACCTTTGAAGATTTGCATCAAAATAGCCAGAGAGATATTTTGGTTTCTCGAACAGCGCCACCATTGACCAGAAGCTCTCCTCCTCTGACTTCATCTCCATAAGAAACATACCAGCGATGTAGGACATACCTACAAATGGAATGAAACAACAAAAGACAGACTTCTAGCCAATACAATTAGGTAGCAAAACTTAGCTCTCCTAATCCTCACCTACTGCCATTTTGCTTTAAGCACAGCATAATCAATGGAGTATGGAAAATAAGTAGTGAGCCACAACTACCAATTGGTTAGAAACTGGGTCATGAAAGTCCATATACTGTAACTAACTCATAATCTTCATCTCAATTTCTTTTTCTCAATTGCATCCTGTTCAAGCATACTAAGCACAGAAATTTATTTCTTTTGCAAATACACCAGGCTCATTGAACTGTTAGAGACTTTCTAAAACAAATTTTGCTATGTACTGTAGAGGATAAAGTGCTAAGTGCAAACTGAGACAACCATATATGGTTAGTTACATACTGTAATAGGCAAAGAGAGGGGCAGCTCAACTGTTTTGACTGCTGGTGAAAGCAAATGAACCATTCAATTGTTTAACAATGTGAAAAACTTGAAATGGCAGGCAAACAGTAGATTGTTGGAAGCTATCTGTATCTAAGACAACAAACTAGAAATGAGTATTAAAGGGTTTAAAATGATCACAAAAAAAAGTGAACTTGACAAATCCAACCTACAATTCTCCGAGTGTTCCCCCTACACGTGGGATTGTGCAAATCACACTCATTATTTCAGAATCCCACCTAATCGAAAATACAATGTGGGAAATTCCTGCACACTTTGCCCGGCCACTCAGGCTGTTTACCACTACAAAATATATCTAGAAAACATGATTGCATTATGTAAATTATGTACTTCATCAGTGATAGGTTTGAAATTTTAAAAAATTTGCAAACTTCAGAATTTTTATGAAAAACTTCCCTTTTTATACCCCAGAAAGTACACCCTGAGATCACAAAAATTCCCACAAGGGAAACTCCCCCCTGGCCCACAGTGAGGAACCACTGATCTTAAGTGTACCATTTAAAAAGTAAAGCAATTCGATGCTTGATGGGTGACATCTTGTCCAAGGTGACAAGCCACAAGGTAAAGTATAAGTCCATAAATATGAACAAACTGCAACATTCATGGAATTCAAACTGTGGTTAATGGTTAAAAGCAGGAAGCCATGATACAAAGTATTCAGTAACGTCTAACTTCACTAAATAAGCCAAATGACTCTATGCACTGTGACATTTTCATAATCTGTGATATCAATTCTATATCAAAACTTTGTTCAGCATTCCTACATTACGTGAAATAGCCCTTACTAAAACTGCCTACCACTAAACAGCCTAAAACCAGACTTTTGGGTGGTAAGTCGGGATTCTAATTGATTGTTTACACCCACAGTTTATTGCCAATCTAATGCTTACTGGGTTTTATCATATTTTTACTGACTTTAAGGTTAGAGTAGCTGTAAACTGTAGGTGCAAACATCAAGTACAAACCTGACTTAACTGCCTAAAAGTCGGGTTTTAGACTGTGTAGTGGTAGGCAATTTTACTAAGGGCTATTTTACGTAATGTAGACTTTCCTCTTCGTGTGTCCAAAGTTTTAAAACATCACTGCAGGATTTTTAAGTCCCAACGCTAAACGTGCACTCTAAAATTTTCTACATAATGTAAATATCACGTGTAGAGTGCTTTCATGTGACATCACAATTGGTAAGAGAAGCCCCGCCCCTTTTGACGGGCAAAAATGCTTGCTCGTGTAGCTACCTGAAAAGCAGCTCAAGGCCCACATGTGACTGTTGCATTGAAGCAGTAGTCTCGATGTTTGCCTGGCAGTGGGCATGTCAGCTGACGTAATGAGAAAGCACTCCATATACACCAGCTAGCATAATACACTAGTTTTTGCCTGTCAAAAGAGGAGGGCGCTTGCGATTTTAGTGAAAACACTCTATACATATTCCATACCTTGACAGTAGCCAACCTCCGAGTTGTAGACTGAGTATACGGACAAGAGTCTGAAGAGTGAAGCTCTGCTCTCTCTGGCAGCAGTGCTTTTCCCCATGAACATACGATGAGTTGGAAATGTGCGATCTGAGCAAAAATTACGGGAAAAACAGAAATGACCAAATTACATATTGCATTCTTGATGTGGCAAAGGGGTACACCTGTCAAAAAATAAAACACTAGCACTCAAATTATTATTATTTTGGTGTTGTGGTGAATGGCCAGCAAGAATACTTCTGTATAGCAATATATGTCGTTATTGTGTAGCAATTTTGCTTTGTTGTGTGTCTTATTAATTCTACTGCATTTTTTTACTATTTGTATTTAAGCACGGTACAGTATATCATTTTACAGCATGCTATGCATTTTGAAAAAACACATCCAAAGTTTAGGAGAAAATTTCTCATTTTGCTTAATCTGGATTTTTCAACTTGACATTGGATTACAAACAACAAGCTAGAAAATTGTTGCTGTCCTTTGAAAGTTTCTTAGTCAGGAACCTTTGCTCAAAGCAAAAGCCTATTTAATGCACTGCCACTCTGTGAAGTTTGCTAAACTATTTCTCTCCTATCTTCACAGAGCTCTTCTTTTGAGGCTGAAAAATGTCCAGATTTATTCATTCAATTTTAAAACAATTGTGGAAGTTTTTCATTCCTTTGGAGTTACAGTAGCTAGTTAAATGAGATTTTAAGACACACCACCACGAATGTGTCATATAGTGTCAGTCAACTTGATAAAAGTGCAAAGTTCAAATCTGTTTTCAAGTATGGTTCAAGTTCAAGTCATTTTTGTTCCCTTTAGTCGCCTCTTACAACAGACGGAAAATACCCTGGGCATATTATAGAAGCCCCAGACAACAGAGAGACAACCATGGAGGGGCATGCTCAGTTTTGCGGCACCGACAACCCGCCAGCCCTAGAATGAGCAACAACCCCTCTTTGTGCGAATTTTATAGGCGATAGTCAGGAACAAACTACTTGCCACACAAAACCTCCTCCACCTACCAGGATAAAGTTTAACATCAAACCCAGGACCCTTCATGCCTTTGGAAATAAAAAAATGTGTACATGTGCTGTCAGGATAGATGGGCTTTTTGTTTCCACTTTTAATTGAACTGGTGTCCTGGTTTGATCATTGCCTTTTTACAGTTGTTGGCCCCTGGATTATTTTCTCTACTACACTGCATATACAATAGATCATCATACACAATGGCAGTAGGTTCCATTTTTAAAGTCTTTGGTATGACCAAGCCTGGGAATCAAATCATAGGCCTTTTAAGCTAGAGTCGGATGCTCTACCAACTAGACCACACACACCCAGTAACCTCGGGAAACTTATTTACCTAACAAAGCCCAACTACCAGGGCTGCGAAAAATGATTATTTTCCAAGTGATAAAGTGATACACTGTTTCAACTTTCTGCTAAGAAATTATACATTGGGTCACTCTGCTCAGTATGAAAAAAATTAACTCAAGTGAAAATTTCAGTTCTGAGGAACTATACACACATGATCAAATGTTGGAAAAAATTTAACCCTCTTTTGTCATTTTTTTCCGCAAACATCAGTTCGTCAAATTGACAAGTCTTTGCGTCAAAATCACGTCATACAGTAGCAGCTAAGCATAGTCATGGCCCAGAAAGGTAGCAAAATTATTTCTCACGAAGTGGAGATTCCACCAGAAACACAAAAAAGGAGGGGATTCATCACTGCTAAAGCCCAAGTCCAAATTGATGATGTCCTAAGCTTTAGTTACAAGTGAATTCAGGAAACTCAGGGGGATAACATTGTGCTTCCAGGCCCCTTTAATGTGGAATTTGAAGGGTTTTCACGGTCATTTATTTGTGAAAGTTTAAGCATTGCTGCAAAAGTGTCCTCTTTTTAAGTAAGAAAGCAAGATACTGTATTTGCAATTTGCTAGTAAATTTTTCAGATATGAAAATGGGGGAGGCATTTCTCAATCTTCTTCTGGGAGGGCAAATCCCCCTTTCCCCCTTTGAAGGAAAAACTGTGAAAGGAATAAAATTTCCCACAATGATCCCTATAGTTTAATGTTACAAAAGGAAAACTTTCATCCAATTGCCAAAATCCCTCTTGATGACAAAATAACCAAGGAAGAAACCTCCCCTCTTCCCAACATTTTACATCTGTAGCTACTACAATTGATGAGAGCTATGCATAAAGTAGCATTACTGCAATAAAAATAAACCAGTGCAATAAAGTTTCCTATTTTATCAGTGTCTTTACACACATGTTTCAAAGTTGACTTTTCATCCCTTCTAACAGCATACAGTAAAAACACCAAACTACTATCCCCTTGTGAAAAAGACTGATAAAGAAAAAGTGTTTTACACACCAACATCAACTATGATCTGCCTCAGTGTCTTGAGAGCCACTAGACATCGCATGTCAGTAGGCTTGTGTTTCTCTCCATCGAGTTGTTGGCTTTCTTCCTTGGCATCCCAGAGCTCATTGTTGTGAATGGACAAGGAGTACTCACTGATGTTTAGCTCCACCAACTGAAGTCTGACGGCACGGACACATTCCTTTAAAAATGAGGCAGATAGAAGAATATTTCTTAATTAAACAAATGAGTGTCACAAAATGAATTGATACCATCCTATCTCAAAGTGTACATTTTGATGCAAACATAAATCTGACAGCAATCAAATACACAGCCCTTAAATGCAGTAATTACAGTAGCTACTTGACTTCATCAATCTGCGTACTGTACAACAAATTCAGTAAGGTCAGCCATTCAAAGTAAACCAAGCTTCCTACTACACGATCCAAGTGAACATTGGGACATTTCAAGGTACACTTATCTCAGGAGATTTATTTCAGAATGTAACAGTATGAAAATAATTTCTTTATTTAAAAGTGTTGACAGTGTGTGACTGGGACCTGTAGTGACATGTTTCACACGATGTTCAGTAATGAATTCTTGTCTACATGCAACTTGCGTAAGGTTCTCGAATACTTGTGCACATTACAAGATACTGTACATTATATTACTTTTGAAAGGGTGGTCTGGAACCAAGTTGGTTTTTGACAGACCTTTGCTAAAGAGGACAGGGCGAAATATTTTTAAGCATTCTGGTGAATTTTTTATTCATTTCCCATATTTTGGTTCTGGAGACATTAGCATTTGAATGTGATAAATTCTCTTCATAGAGTGAACTTAAAGTAATCAGATGTAATGTCACAGATTGACACTGAATTCTAAAAACTAAATATGGCCTCAGGACCAGTTCATCCCTCATCAATTCAAGGTCAAAAGAATAGGATGACAAACAAGGAAAAACAACCCAACCATGTGAACTGTGTTATTACAATTGCTTGTGATCCATTTCACTTTTTGTCAACTTCAGTTGCCAATACCTTGATGAGTGAACATGAGAAATGAATGAAACTTTCACCAGAATGCTTAGAATGTGCTACGTAGCCTTATCCTATCAAACATAAATATTGCCCTCCACTATTCCTTGAAAGGCCCAGTTCTCTCACCTCAAACAGTACCAATTCTCCTAACCTTCTTACTTAAGCCCCTCCCAAAATTGTGCGAAATTCATGCTCATCAAGATACAATCTCAGTCAATTGCTTCAAGGTGAGTAAAGAAAAACTCAATTTATATAATCAAAACACTCTCAGTACCATTCATGCTGTGTAATGTAAGCTTTGGTACTCTGCATTGTTTGAATTAGCTGTCAATCAAAGAGCTGAGCCAATTGAGAATTTCGGTAACCCCCTACCAAAATTGTAGTTTGGGGTGAGAGGTTTGGCCCTTTAAGGGGAAATGTGGGTCTCCAATTTGGCAATGGATTCACAACTATTTTCACATCTTAGGCAAATTTCTAAAGCCAGAGGGTAGGGCTACAGTACAAAGCCAAATCCATCTCAATTAATTCTTAGCTGGAAGACATCCCACAGAAATATTAGGCTACCTGGTAGCTAAATGAGGATGTTGCTCTTATCTGATCACATGCCAACAGGGCTCTTCAAATCCATCTCAATTAACACTTAGCTGGAAGACATCACACAGAAATATTACCTGATAGCTAAATGAGGATGTTGCTCTAATCTGATCACATGCCAACAGGGCTCTCCAAACATCTTTTCATTTTTCTGCAGGAATTCCTCTCTTTAACAGACATCTCAGTCTCCCTGGATGTCTAGCATGGGATTCTGGCCAACCTTGTAAAAATTTATCCCACAAAATTCTGCGATGATCAATTGAGGCCGGGTTGTTGGGGCTCTGTCTGGAGTTCCAAACAACATGTTGTTGAAGATATAACAATTATCAAATTGTGACTTACATCATTGTTCATCGTGAACTAGGCTAATATCTTTATGTTTTTAATATCCTGTGTAAAAATTCTTTTAAACTACCTTCTGTTCTCATGGCGACAATGCTGCTAGGGACAAGTTTTGCAAAGTTTTCATGTAGCAAGCTTTGATGTGATGTCAACACTCGGTAACCACACTCACTGCTGCGCAAGGAACAATATTTATGTCTTACGTCAGATGCTTCTCAGCTACAGTATTACTCTTGCTCACAGTATACTGTACTGTCGCTGTACTAATGGGAGAAAATAGATGGGTTTGCATAGCAATTTGCTAACCAAGAATTGCCACTTGCTAATCATTATTAATCTTGCTCAGCAAAAGTTACAGTACTTGCACTTGCAAATATTATAATGAGTCATTACAGAATTGTTGAGTGACTTTTTTGCTACTCAAATCAATTTACTAACACTATATATTTTGTCCCTTGTTACTACACTACTTATTGACAGGTTTGTGACATCACTGAAAACATTGAAGGGTTATTCCACTGGTAACAGACTGACATTTGGAAGCCATTTTTGAAAAATTTTGTGCCGTATCTCATAAACTGAACAGAAATAAATCTATGCTGATTATTTACAGTATACAGTATTTTAAAATGTGACCAGAATGTCAACCAAATGACCCAATGTAAACTGATTAGCTGTGTTGCATAGCAAGAAATGATCACATAATGACAGGGTAACAGACTGACATTTCTGCAACCCTATGGTCTGCCTTGTCATATTCTCCCTAAAAATGCTCTGAAAATGAACATTACACTGAATGGGTGTTATCACCTTTACTTATGCAAGGGAATATACAAATAAAATACAAAAGTTAGAGACTGTTACTGTATGCATGGTTACTGTACTGTCATGCATAATGTGCTGGGTAACAGACTGACACCCTTGGTAACAGACTGACATGCTCTGAATTTTAGGACAACATCTGTAAAGTCTGAAAATTTGGAAGAAAAATTCCATTCCTCATCGGTTATAACAACCAAAAAAGTTTCAAATGATTTAAAGGAAGTCAAAAAGAACCATCTGTGACTCTGTTAAAATTCTTGAAAATGATTGTACCAAGTGAAATTTATCTGTGTAATGTGGTCTCACAGAAACTAAAATTTGTTGGTCCACAAAGTTCAGTAGCATACTTATACATATACCAGATTAATCTTATTTTATTATCTCAAACCAGTCAAGCTGGAATCTGCAAGATATTCACTTGCTGAGAATGACAAGGAAAAGTTTTATCTCAATACTTCCAGACATTACATATATCATAAATTTGTACAGTACAGTAGGCCTTCTGTACTGTACATTAATTACTTCACTACATAGATCTTGGAACTACCGTACAGTAGGCCTACAGTACGTACTGTACAACACTGCCAAGTCATCTTCACTGTTTCAACATTCTGAATTTCACACATGCATACACTACTGCAGATCTACAGTAGCGCCTCTCTACAAAACAAGTTCAATGTGTAACCCCCTGTAGAGTTTCTATCAAAAGGGGTAGGGTGGGGGTTTGTCCCCCCAGTGCTTTAGCCAGGATATGGTGAGCTCTTGGAGTACAAACGATTCTAGTGAAATTTGTGTATGTACGTGAAAATGTACCACACATGCAGTACGATGCAAGATAAAATTTTGTGAGTCCAAATGACCCCTAGACTGCTCTCTGGCTTAAGCCTTGCCCCCCCCCCCCTTTCCAGAAGTAGGTGGGTAAAATCCATGCCTTTTATTTCCATAAAAATTGACAAATTGTCAACGTTTTAGTTTCTTACTTTAAAAAAAAGAGATTTTTGCGGTAATGTTTGAACTTGTATATAAATATTCTTTAAAACCCATCAAATTGCACCTTACAGGGGTCTGGAAGCTAGCTTTTATCCCCCTGAACCCACTTGTAACTTTAGCCTAGGACAGGCCACCTTTAAAAGATAACATTAATAGATTGTACTGACACATGACAGTCATTTCTGACATGCAAAATCACTTAACTTGATTACAGATTAAAACAGTGGTCACTGTCAATGAACACGTACTGTAGTCTCTATTGAGTGCAATGATTGTAATATACACACTGTGGACGTGTGATGAAGTGGATACAGTATGTTTGCCAGGTTGTCTAAAGACTTTATTCAGTTGTCGTTCATACTGTACATTGGAAAGGATGATACTTTATTCCCCACAGCCTAAAATCAAATCAATTACTAAGTTAGTATGAGCATTAGTAAGTACATGTTAATGCTGTTACTAACATCCCATCTCACCTGTCATACATTCTCACCCATCTCCACCTTTTCATCCAGGGCCCAACACTAACCCTTGCATTCTCATCTCATTGACTAACAAGCCATTCCAACTCATTCCATCCTTTCATTTCACTGCACTGCTCTGCCTAAGTAGGTTAGTTATTAGAGACTTATTGTTTCTACACCTGGCTGGCTAGGGCAGCAATTTATCTTTTTGTGTTGGTTCAGGGGATGGGCTCTTGATTTTATGGGTGTAACTAGAGCTGTCCTGGCTGCCAAGGTGTGAGGGTCTGGTCTCAGTTGTGTTATTTGTTTGGATTTTGTTCTCTTGGACTTTATTTTCTGGAAGGAAGAGTTAAGTGTGTAAGTTGTTTAAGTTATTTTACCCTTCTTGAATTCCTGCTTCTCTGTTATTTTGTTACCTGAAGGTACAGGTTTTAATTTCTGAATTATATTTGCAAAACTTTAAGGAAGCCTTCTCTCCTTTTTTTATTGTGGTTTTTGGTTGGGAACCCATTGCGGGCGGGCCACTGTAACAATGCTATTCAAAGTTCTTACTTTCTTAAGCCTGCTTTACACTTCCATTCAAGCTATTCACCGAAACACAGTACATCTCTCTCAAAATCCAGGGTTGTCGTGTTGCCATCTGCACCAGTAGGTAGCGGTCTTTTTCTTTTGGTGTATGACGGAATGGGAATGCAGTTGGTACTGTAAGTGACAGAAGCTCATACTCCATAGTCTATGCGACATTCCGAAAATGTTCACTTCTTATTGTTGCTGAATCGAAGATGGCATTATGAAGAGAGCTATACTGTTTACACAGGTTAAGTGTCCCATAATTCGTCAAGTTTCCCCCTTGTGACCTTTGACCTCTACTGAGAACAATTGTGGAGAACTCGAAAACATGATCCACTGATTCACTGTTAGAGTCAAAATTGGCAGTGAAAATCTGGACATTCTTTGATAAAATTTTGTGAACATCTTTTGGGGAAAGGTAAATGCGGTGCCAGAGATCATCTGTGTGAAGTTTAGCCCTCAAACAGGGCTGTGTGCTGGTTACATAGCCTAGGCTCGTTCCTCTCACAACACAGCCCTTGGGCGGATACACTTCACAATTGTAGTCACTAGCCAGGACGCCCGCGGTACGTTACCTCTTGTGTCCCCAAATAACAAGTCAATGCGTCATGTTATCAAGCTCTGGAGGTCAAGTTTGGACTTTGGAAATAAGCCACAAACTGAAGAAGAGGGTGCCTTGCTCTGACTGCGATCTCTAAACTAGGGTAAACCAGACGATCTACCGTTTGCTTTTATTATTTTTTTCACCAAGGATGACGTCATAAACATGCAAAATTGGGGCATGTAAAGCTGAGTGGGTTTCATATTACTGCAGTAATGAATAGTTTCCTCCAATGTAGTTTATTCCTCGTTTGCCACGGTCAACCGTAAAATTGCTGAAATTATCATTTTGAGATAGGTCCCTTCATAAAAATGTGTGGTCGACCATCAGTTCCATTTAAATACTGTGTAGGTCAACGGTAGATCGTCATCAGGTCAATGGTAGATCGTTAATTGTGGGGTTGCTATATCAAATTAACTGCAATTCCACCAGAATCCTGTTCTCAGTGACGAATTTTGTGTTCAAAGTGTAATTTTTTCTTATTGTTTCTCATACAAGGTGTTATTTTTAACTTCACATGGCATCAAGAATTTATTCCTCTTCTTTTACTCCATATTTGAATGCCATCTTAAAATTTAAAAGGGCACTAACACCTGTTTAGAATTCGCTCATCCCAAGCCCTGGTTTACCCAAATATTGAAACGACTGGTTAGGCCTAGATTAGTTTATTTCCTGTCAGCTTAGTATCATGCATGATCATCTTGAAAGTGTTGAAATCAATGATTAATCATGCCACTGTCCCTTTACATTTATTAACTTAAACCCAAGATTTACATATTACTGCCAAAATTGAGGAATGTTTTATGCTCCTTCACTCTACCGCAACTGTTCTGCAGTAAATCCGTATGAATACAGTTAGTTTCCGCCCTCGCTACTTTCCGCCCCTCAAAAACGGTGTTTTCTGCCCCTTTTTTTTAGCAGAAAACATCTTTTTGGGAGGCGGAAAGTAATGGAATGGAATGTGATATGAGTGGAACTTTCTTCAAGTGAAGATTCAATCAACTTTTTCTTAAAGTTTCAAACTTCATCTATGTCTTTTAGTTTTTACTATTCAATGCGACAACCTTTACTGCCAAGTTGACATCTTTCCAAGCAACATTCTCACTGTAGACTTTAGTATACTTATACGTACTTACGTACAGGTATATGGTATTCAAAGCTCTGAACAACTACAGTATGCACACATTCAGCATTAGTCTACCTATAGACAAGCGGACTACTTATACGTTAAAAAATACAAGTCCGTGACTAGACTTGACGTTTATAAAAAAAGGTGGTAAATTTCATTCTTTTCGATGATTTTTGATGAGGATACTGAAAAGGGTTTGGGCCTAGGCCTAGCCATAAATTTCATTGTTGCCTTGTACTTGGATTTGAAATTTGAAGTTAACAGTTATTTTTATCACATGTTAGTTCAAACATTATTTTCCGCCCCGAGATTTTTAGGGGCGGAAAGTAACGGGCGGAAACTATGGAGGTCGGAAACTAACGGACCCCAATCCGTATGCTCCCATACATGTGTAGGCTACAGTCGTTCAGACAATCCTGGGCAAAAATACATGGGACAGGGGTATTCCCAACTTTTCAAGTTCACTCTTTAGCAATTCTGACCCTGAATTATCGAATAGTTTTGCCTGTCTTTCTCCTAGTGCTCACAGTATTACCAGCGAGCCCCCAACTTCGCCTCTGTTGTCGTCCTCCCCAGTCACCAATAAATTTCGACCTGAACGTAGACCCAATTCTAAACCGATTAGGAATAGTTTAAAAGTCCTTGTTATTAATTTTCAAGGCATTCGTAATAAGGTTGCAGACTTAAATGCTTGCATTGATGAAAATAACCCTGACGTGATTATAGGTACTGAAACTCACTTAAATAGCTCTGTCACCAGTACTGAATTGTTTCCTGGTAATTATACTGTTTTTAGAAAAGACAGAAATTATGGTCAGTCTAAAGGGGGCGTCCTTATCGCCACTAAAGAAGACCTCCTTGCTACCTATAGACCTGACCTTGATTCGGATTGTGAGGTAGTCTGGGTTTCTCTCGAAATCCAAGGTGCCAAACAAATACTTATAGGGTCTTTTTACCGCTCACATAAATATGGCAACTCAACAGACTACCTTGACCAGCTTCGGACTTCTCTCGTTAAGGCCAGTAAGAATAAGAATGGACAGATCTATCTTGCAGGGGACTTTAATCTACCTGATGCTGATTGGTTCACTAGGTCTGTCCAACCAGGCTCACAGTATCCTGCTTTATCCAAATGTATGCTTGACATATGCAATGATTTTGGTCTTGACCAAATGGTAAGTGAGCCTACTAGAGTTAACAACATCTTGGATATTTTCTTGACATCTAATCCTACTCTAGTGGATAGGTCTGCCCTGATCCCTGGCATATCTGACCATGATGGTATCCCTTTGATTATGATAAGCACTAGGCCTAAAACAACTAAACAAAAGCCTAGGAAAGTGTATAGCTTTCACAAAGCTGATGTCAGTGGAATCAAGGCAGAGCTTAGTAAGTTCAGCTCTGACCTGGTTAAACGTGAGTGCTCTGTGCAGGTCATGTACTCTGCCCTTGAGAACAAAATCAAAGAGGTAATGGATGTCTATGTTCCAGCTCGGGTTGTTAGAAAGAGGAACCAAACCCCCTGGATTGATAAGACTATTAAACGACTATTAAATAGGAAACAAAGGGCTTATAACACATGGCGTAAGACGCGAACTCCATCCTCTTTTGAAAACTTCAAAACCCAATGTAAAGCGACTCACAAAACAACAAGAGCCGCTTACAGAAATTATGTCAACACAGTTTGTACTGATTCACCTAAACGTTTCTGGTCCTTTATTAAAAACCTTAGATGTGATAGTGTTGGTATCCCTTCCCTGAAATCTGATGGGATATTGGTCTCGGACAACATACAGAAGGCTAACATCTTAAATGAGCAGTTCCAAAAGGTTTTCACCCGTGAGAATGTCACCTTACCTCCAGTTGAAGCGAACACCATACCCACCATGTCTGATATTGAGATATCCTTAGATGGTGTTGTGAAGTTGCTCAAGGAGTTGAACCCAAACAAAGCTTCAGGTCCTGACGGTATACCGGCTCATGTTCTGAAATTGGCCGCTGAGGAGGTTGCTCCTGCCCTCTGCTCCATTTTTCAAAAATCACTGGACACTGGTCATTTACCTCCCTCTTGGTTATGTGCCAATGTTAGTCCTATCTTTAAAAAAGGTGACCGTTCCCTAGCCTCAAACTATAGGCCGGTCTCTCTTACCTCGATTTGTTGCAAGGTCCTGGAACACATTATACATTCTCATATTATGCATCACTTTGATAACCACTCAGTTATCACGAACAGGCAACATGGCTTCAGACAACGCCATTCTTGTGAATCTCAATTGATCTTAACAACCAATGACCTAGTGCAGTCTCTAGATCTTAGATCCCAGACTGACATGATTATCATGGATTTTTCTAAGGCTTTTGATACGGTTCCTCATAACCGTCTGCTTTGTAAATTACAAAACTATGGTATTAGAGGCAACACCCTTAACTGGATTGCTAATTTTCTTAAGTCCCGGAAGCAGAGAGTCGCAGTGAGTGGTGATTTTTCTGATTGGGTGGACGTTATCTCTGGTGTTCCCCAAGGTACAGTCTTGGGTCCCCTGTTGTTTTTAGTTTATATTAATGACCTGCCCGATAATATCTCTTCTGAAGTAAGACTTTTTGATGACGACTGTGTAATTTATAGACAGATAAAGAATAATCTTGACCAGGTTCAACTCCAAAATGATCTAAACACCCTCTCTGAGTGGCAAAATAAATGGCAAATGCACTTTAATACCAAGAAGTGCTTTTCTATGAGGATAACTCACTCAAGAAAACCCAAGTTTTTAATTATACTCTAGATAACGATACCCTGGAGTCTGCCGATTGCCACACTTATCTGGGAGTTGACATCTCTAATACCCTTACCTGGAATAGACATATTAATCGTATCACTTCGTCGGCAAATAGGTCTTTGGCTTTTATTAAAAGAAATTTATACTCCTGCCCTAGGAGTGTCAAAGCTAATGCCTATCTCACACTTGTTAGGCCTTTATTGGAGTATTCATCTTCTGTTTGGGATCCCTACACCACTTCCTATCCAATAAGGTTGAGCAAATTCAACGTAGGGCTGCTAGGTTTGTTTATAATGACTATTCCCCCCATAGTAGTGTGACTGAAATGCTAAATGACCTAGGGTGGGATAGTCTCAAAAACAGGCGTACTGCCAACAGGCTAGCAATTCTTCACAAAGCCAGATTGGGCCTCCTAGCCTTGCCAATCAACAACCTACAACCGGTCCGGCGGCCCTCCAGGCATCACCATTCTAATAGCTTTACAAATATACCAACCAATAAGGACTGCTACAAATACAGTTTCTTTCCTCGGACCGTCAGAGACTGGAACCTACTCCCCCAGAACATTATAGATCTCGAGGACCCCAAGCAATTCAAGAGCGCAGCCTTGAGGATCCTCAGACGGGACGACTAACTACATACGCACACTCAACCCTGCACGTTTGACTCCACCCATGTTGAATTTCCCTGCCTATAAAATTTCTGTCCACACCTTTTTGCTTCAGTGAACCAAAGTCAATAAAAGCCAGATAAGAAGTTGCCCTACTGCTTGCCTTTCACATCTTGCAAACAGTAGCACATCTGGCTGGTATTATGGCACCTTTGTTTTGCATCTTCGCTAGCTGTCTCTTATCAAACTTGTGGTTTCTGGGAGCATGCTTGAATGAGTTAAGCAGGAAGTCGGGTAAAATTTGATTACCCCACCAAAACTCCCTTTTGGTGGGGACTCGGGTGAAATATCTAATAGGGTAAGAAATTCCTCATGCCAGGAGTGTTGTGCAGTATTTTTCCAGATCCAGACAGTCCCCCGCTCCCCCGTTCAATTTTGCAATTTTTGAAATTTTGAGGATATTTTGTCGAGAACAAAATTGAACTAGGGGGAGGGGATTTTGGAAAACCAGCGAGTCTGTGCATACGTGTTGCTTGTATTTGGACAAAAATGTCCCATCATTTTTGTACAGGATTGTAGGCCTAACGTACGCTGTACAGCGTACGGCTACTGGCTAGGCTAAGCGATACCTTTCACAACAGCAGCACCTGGAAACTTCTTCCGCATTCTGGAGAACTGCAAACCCATGTTTATCAAATATAGATTCTGATACTTTCACCTTATTCATTATGTATCAGGGAGTTGACATACTTTTTCCAACATTTGCCAGAATCCAATGAATCAATCTGTCTGTCTACACAGTACAACTAGGCTACCAGTCTGTCATGACGTCGGTACCACGAAATAGTTCAAACTTGCCGCCAGCGATTCACGCGCCGGTTCCGCAGGCTAAACTGCGGTGCAGCTAATCAAAGCCAATAGAGGGCGGGTATTGGATATAACCAAATAGCAATCCGCGTGTAAGGTCAGCCGCGGATCCAAGGGGGGCTTTTACGGCTTCAGCCCCCCCCCCTTTTTTTTCGTCAAATCAACAATAACAAATACACTAAATGTTTTCCTACGAGAATATTCAAGGGGCTATTTCAGGCTCATCCTTTCCCTCACAACAAAAATCCAAATACATGCACCGACACGACTCTCGTATGATCATATTAAAGGGCCAAACCTCTCACCCCAAACTACAGTTTTGGTACGGGGGGTACCGAAATTCTCAATTGGCTCAGTTCTTTGATTGACAGCTTATTCAAACAATGCAGAGTACCAAAGCTTATATTACACAGCACTAGTGTTTGATTAAATAATTGAGTTTTTCTATACTCACCTTGAAGCAATAAACTAAGATAGTGTCTGCATGAGGATGAATTTCAGACAGTTGTGGGAGGGGCTTAGTAAGTAGGTTACAATGAGAAATTTTGCACCATGAAAAATCGGCACTCAAACTGGGCGATAGAGCTTCAAACTGGGCGATTCTTTGACGTCATCTGACCGCAAGAAACTAAATGACCTTGGCTGGTGTAAAGTCGTAAACTCTAGTACACTGTTAAAAAATTTCTCTGTAAATTTACATATTTTTTATGGCAAATTTTTTTCCAACCAAATAATGTTTTTTTTACAGCCAGGCTGTAATCATGAAAAAACATTAAGGGTTTGTTTTTTCTTTACAGTTTTTGCATGTAAATTAGTTTACAAAAGTCTACTGTAAAATCGAATTACAGAATTGTTCTGTTTTGTTTACCTTAATTTTATGTGAATTTACAGCCTACTGTTTTCATTCACGACGTTTTAATATTTATTATAATATCGCTTTTTTACCTTTCATATGTTATTACGTAACATACACTTCATCATTACGTAGATCAGGTATTTTCTTATCAACGTAATGTGTCGTTACGAAGTTGTTTTCAATCAAAACACATTGAAGATGCTTTGTTGTCATATTGTTGTCAAGTAGACTGCTATCTCTAGGAACTTTGTAATTGGAAAGTCACATTTTTTGTACAATATAATAATTGTTTTTCAAATAAATATGACAAAAAATGCAAATACATTGATTGCAAACATTTCCAGACAAGGTAAACAATAAGTTTATCACTTCCTGATTAAAAAACGCCATAGAAGATATTATTCAAAGCAACAGCAATCCTTTTGTTAGGAAAATGCCTACAAAATAAGCTCCACTCATTTATGCAAAATGAGATTTACGTCATAAAGTGGTAAATTTACAGACTCTTTCAAGTAAATTTGTGAAACGTTTTTAATTTGCTCCGATCAAGTGCATGAGCGCCTGTGGCGATGAGTTGGCATCAGTATACCAATTGTCAGTGCTCTGAAATTATAGGGCCTTACAATTTCTTTTTACTTAAAAATGTGTGACAAAACACCAGTTGTTTGATATTTATAACTAAGAACGTAATAACTAGGTATGCTTTTATAATAAACGTAAGTTAATTTTCAAATAGGGCCATAAATTTGCCAATTTTTTTTTTTTAAACTGAAACTTCGCAGAACGATGCATGTTATATATTGAAAATTTTCTGGCTGTTTCTTATTTGTTTGTTTGGGCTTATTTTTGTTTCTTTTTCAGCTTAAAAACAAAATGAATGTTTGTTAAATGACAGTATTTTTATGTGAAATCAGAAAAATACAAAATACTGTTAAAATTTCTGTAAATTTACAGAAAAAGTTTTACAAAGCAGTAAAATTTGGTTAAAAAAGCAGTCAGAAATGGTGTTTCAAATAAACAGAAAATACATGTTAAACAATCTCTTTTTATTGTAGCAATACAAAGTGTCTGTAAAGATACAGAAAATCTCTATTAAAAGTAAAATACAAAAAGTTAAAGTTAAAAAAAGTCTGTAAATTTACAGAAATTTTTAACAGTGTAGAAGCAGACCGGAAGTCCACCGAATCACCACATTCGGTCTGAAAACCTAACTTCCTAGTCATTTACTATGCAAATATGAAATCTCTGGAATTTGTAGTACCATTTTGATCTGTTTCCTGTCTTGATATGTACAAAAACAACAAAATGAGGAATTAAAATAAAAAGAATAAATCTCATCGAGATCTGTTGGCTTGCAAAATCTGGCAGATTTTGCTTTGAAATGTGATCGTTATTTTCACTTAATGTTGACCAATTTTTCCGTTACAAGGTTTAAATTAGTGTCAACTTGTTACGAGATTTTCGTTTTTATGATTAAAAATGCAAAAAATAAGAAATTTTAGGTCAACTCTATCAAGCGCAGTAACATGCGCTCCGACTATGTAAACCGCAAGAATTCACCAAGATCAGGCTTTCATGTCGGTCTCTGAACTAAGGCGTTTGTCCAGATTTCATGCCAGCGTGATTTCTAATATGAGTAGGAGAATTGGTACGGGGTGAGAGAACTGGGCCTTTAAGCCCGGGTGAATAGGCTATACTCCTGCCGCATTGCCTTCGCCATGATAACAGGGAGCTGCAACTCCCTGGCCACAACAACAAGATTTGATAAATGTGAATAACTGTCGGCCAATGGGCCTATGCCTTGACGTTATGAGCGTTACCGACTGAACTATGTTCACACAGTCGCACGTCAGCCCATGTGTGCAATGTACCGTGGTGGCTGTGAACTTTCGTAACGTTAGTCTTGTCTCAGTTTCCAACGGTGGTTCATTATGGATGGTATACAACAGGGGTGTGCAAACTTTTGGGCCAAATCATGTAGCTGTGGCCATCTGGATGGTCCCAGTGGGAGCAGCTATAGGTTATACTCAGTATCCAAAGCTTTGTGCACTACAAGCTCCATATCTACATATATTTGTTTAAAGGGGGCAAAAATTTTGGCACCATTCGCGCGCCGCAATACGTCCCTGATACAGTGGTAATCACACAAAAGAAAATTCCGAAAACTAAGCTACTACCTACAAGCCCGAGACTGTCTGAGGGGTCGCGATTTATGCTCTCATACACACCTATCATCAGAGACCTTTCCACCCTGTCAGTTGAGAAGAGTGTGTAGACGAATTCTTTAGTTATTGAAGTGTCAAAATGTTATCAATGATCAATGTTGCAGAGTAGTGACGTAGCTGCAGGAAAGAGGGGCGACAGCCCCTGGCTCGAAACAGTGAAAAATTCGGAAATTTGCCATTTGAGACACCAGTCAAATACAGTTCGGTTTTCCCAACTTTTCTTTCATAAAATTCCGAATTCTTCCTAATAAAAGCTTCCTATTTGTATATTATAGTTTTTAAAAAAGGCAAATTTTTTCGCGCGCTCCGAGCGCTCTAACCTGCAACATTTTATGCAGCAAGTGGTCGCTCATAAAGCAGTCAGTGGTAAACTTTCCCGAGCCGCTAAAGTGCCGTTTCCCCCAAAATTCTCTTCAATAAAGGCTTTTAATCTTTAGATATTTTGTCTAAAAACATTAAAGTTTCAGGAGTTTTTTAATGTCGCCGAGAGGCCTCATTCCGCACTCCTTAGATAACATTATGTAACAACAACGATCTTCGGTCGACATGCTATCTCAGATATATGCTAACAGGAAACGCAGATTCTCCGATGGTCCCCCAAATTTTCAAATATCCTTACAGGAAACCCTGAATATAATCTATTTCTTGCAAAACAAGCTCCATATTTACAAATGTTTAAAAGGACCCAAATTTTCTACGTGCGCAGTACAGTAGTGTTCAAACTTAAGAAAAAATCATTTTTTGTCAATTTTAGAAAATAATGTTCTCGCTCGCAGAAAAGAGCGAAAAATTTAGCACCAAAAATGTACCTTTTGGTCAATTGGGTAGGGAGAGGTACATGGTCCAAAATTGTTCATATTGCTTCCTACGCCACAGAGACATCGGACAGAGAATTACCGTACGCCCCTATTAGTATTACCCGCTTTCTCAAAGTTCAGCCCCCCCCCCCCCTTTTTTTTTTTGAAATGTCTGGATCCGCGCCTGAAGGTGCAGTTTGTAACAAAATTATGTGACAATTAGGTGTTAATTATACATATAAGTATCTATAGATTCTACCCAGATATTCTGTCGGTCTAACATCCTGGGATTTGCGTGACCTGGGTCTTAAAAACTTCAACTGGAGTGAAAACAACGACAGTTTGGTAGTGAGTACAGTACACGTATGCTATTGTCAGAGCATCAGTATACACGATTGTGGGCCTAACTGACAAAGTTTCTTTAGACCAAGGTTGTATAGAAATCTCAGAATGTCAATAATGCCAGACGAATGCGAAAATATTGGGTGCCTGTGCACAAAACACTGGCTTACGAACGGCGAGAAACCCATTTTTATCGGGGTAGGCCTATTGTGCGATGGCTGGCCATTGCGTTTACAGGCCATCTCGTAAAGGAAACACTGAATTCCCGCCGCGAAAAGTTCTCGTAACACCATCTGATAATGGAAGTTGGATATTTCAATAAAAATCGGTCATTATCCACAAGTTAAAAAAGACTACACGCTGTTTACAAGGTACAGTTACACAATAAACCTATATGTTTGCACTGTTGCTGTACTGCGTGACTGTGTAACCAATTTAAATCATTTGTCACTGTCATTTTGTAGCTGTGTACCCCTTTTGTGGAAAGAAGTATACTTTGCTACAGAAAAATAAATTTGGACAATGAAAGCAACGTTTATTTCGAGTCAAGTACTCAATTACCATACTTAGTACTACGGAAGGAAACAATTTTTTTTTAATCTGCTCATTCATTAGAGACTCGAAATGTGTTTTCAGTTTTACTAAAACTATCAAAAACTCTAAAAATGCTTTTCCACAGCAGTCCTTCAAGATTGGTTTCTCTGTCCTCAGTCCCATGTAGTGCCTCAATCCGTGAGATCATGTGCGTCCACTTTCTGGAAATTTTGATTTAATATGTGCCGGGACACCCAAATATCAGTCCGTATGACCCGGCCTGGACTCGAACTCCCGACCCATTAACTGCATTTCGGCAAACCATTACTGGAAGGGATGGTTCATGGGTGGGTGTCTTAACAGGTGACAATCAAGTTAAGGTTTGTACTGTTTGTCAACTGTGGTAAGGAACCAGGTGACCAACCTGAATTGTTCAGTTTTTTGTTGACATTACCAAAATGTACTCTACATATCGTATCAGACGATGGCCTTTTTGTTGCAACCTGGCGATAATATTCAGGAGAGGGGTGTTGGAAATGGTGATATCCGGAGATTTGGGGGTATATATGAGTCCAAACATTTCCAAGATGCTGCGCCAACTAAAGAGGGCGCTCCGCAGTTCAGCAACCATCGAGACTTCAAAATCGTGGGTACACCACTGGAACAGTCACTGCCTTGTTTTATGTTTTTTATTGTTGTCTTCGGCCGACTTGATGGTTCTTTTCGTTTAGTCCCCAACCCTCATTTAGTAACTGAATTCACTGGCGTTCTCTGTTCTTTGTTGGATACGTGATCTTCCATTCACGCAGTCGAAAATTGGTCTGGATGCCCCATTTGACACTCAAATCAAACGCTTCAGATACCTACTACGGTACAAGTTGATAATTTACTAGGACAATTCATCTCACTAAACAAAAACCGTTTTGAAATCTTTTTTATTGCTCAACTCTTTCCCCGCACCCAAAACACAAAGGCAAAAAATTACATAAACCAGTTTGGTTTTCACATACATCTACTCAAGTCATTCAGTTCAGTTCAGTTCAGTTCAGTTTTTATTTCTCCATACCACCTCATAGAGGCATCAGAGACACACAGCAAACAATGTTTAACAGGATAACAGATGAAAAGGTAACAACAAAAAAACAGGAAAAAAAATAATAATAAAATAAAGTAGAAGTAAAAAGACAAACCAAACACAAATTCCAAGTCTTAGTACAATAATACGGAGGAATGAATGAGGGAAAGGGGGTGAGACTTTAAACAGAACACACAAAAACACAAAAAGAGAAAGAGAAAAGGCACCAGAAACAATAAGTAAAGGGGTAACAAGGCCTACTTAGCTAGAAAGAAAGGTTTTAAGGATTTTTTCACAAAATTTACTTAACTTAATGAGAACATTTTTACTTGATGATTGAAAAAGGTGCTTCATTTTGATAGAACTTGGTCTTTTTTTAAAATAGGGTTTCAGAAACTCAGATCGTTCATTGGTAAAATGGGGACACTCAAAAATATAATGAAATTCGTCTCCTAATATATTTCTGTCACACAACTCACACAATCTTTCGCGAAATTCGATATTGGCGAACCTTCCTACAACAACAGGGATCTTACTATTCACGCAGCGGAATTTACACAGGTTAGTTCGGTGAGAAAAATGTAGCTTAATCAAATAATTTTCAAATTCAAGTTTTTACCAACCAAGCTGTTGACTGTAACTCCACTGTTGCAGACAGGGTAGATGGCGCTCTCTTAGAAATCTTAACACATACTTTTTATACAATATACATTGTATTGTATTACAAATACAAGGACAGTTCTTCCGTATAATGTATAGCTGTGCCTGCAGCTATAGGCTTATGAAAATTGAATTGGTCATGTAGCTGATAATACTTAAATAGCTTGATTACAACGGGCTGTGCTTAAGCCTACTACATCCGCCAAAGATTACAGTAAGCTTTCAATGTGAAGTAGTCATCAGGCTCAGGTGCCGCATGATTCAATTTGAGTTCATTCGTTCAAGTAGTATTTTTTCTAAGGTTTGCTCTCTACTTGTGTCCCTCATTTCGTTTCCACCTTCGGAGAAAAACTCAAGAAGAACCACCTCAAATAGGAGCTTCTCCTAACCCTGATAGAAAGATATAATTTTATTCGGACCTTTTAAGGGCATTTCGATAATGTTTTATCTAGTGGCAACTCCCTGGTTTTATGCTGTTACATGTTTCACTCTTTCTTAATTTCTTTGTCTTAGTTCATTCCATGGTGTTCCATTTTTTTTTTCTTTTTTTTTTTTTTTCTTTTGTGGCGGCGAGGTAGACCACATAACGTTGTTATTGCTCTACATAAGACTTAAAAAATAGGTTTTCATTTTATCTTCAAGTTCTGAAGAATGTATTAAACCGCGGTTATGGATCTTGACATACAGGAGGGTATGTTTGATTAATTTGGAGACGCACCACTGAGTTGTCATTCACTACACTTAAAAATGCCTTCAAAGCAGGTAGGCCTATATGTAGCAAAACAAATGATGTAGCAAAGGGAAAGGGGGTGTCTAGGAGTGAAATGTGTAAAATCAGTCCATGAAGAGTTGAATTTTTCTAAGGTACAAATTTTACATGGGAAGGAGGGGAGGGTGACTCTCAAACGGAACTCTGGGGTTCATGTCACGATCATCTGGGCACCTAGCTAGAAAATATACCATAAGGTGACGTCGAAGTCATTTTAGGATGGCGATAGGTGTAGAATTGTGCTAGGCATTATGACCAATCGAAACTTTCTACTGGATATTTTTGAAGATATGGGAGAGCCCTTTCCTTGTCCCGCTGGACATTATGCCAGTACGCAGAGAAAGCTTTGCATTTTTGTTTTATTTGCTTTCAAAAGTCTAAGAAATTATAGCTACCCTTGGGTAAGTTTATCATAACCACTGATGGGAGATACAAGTCGTGTAGGATATCATACCTGTGTCCAGTAACAGATGGTATATCTTTCAGTTCTCCACCCTGTATCGTGGGACAAGCTTGTCACTAAGTATCTAATTACAAAGCTAGAGTTCTTTAGGAGCGACTACTTTTTACAATTGTGTGTGTGTTTTTTTTTTTTGGGGGGGGGGGGGGTATTTTTGGGTATTATGCCGTAATGAATCCATTACAGACGGAGCGTCCTGAGTACTTTTTTGAGAAGAATTATAGAGGTATTCAAGGTACGGATGAAGTAAAAGCCCCTCATTTCCTTTGAAACTATTATGGGTGCATAAGCTTGTGATTGTCTTTGTTTTAAAAAACCTAGACGACGTAAGAGGGGTAAGAAAGTGAATAATTGTTTTTGTCGTCTGGTATATCTCATAATTGTACACTTCTTGGCATGGTTCCACTCATTGCCACACTATTGCCAGTCGTCAAAGAAAGCAAAACTTACTCCACAGGGCACGCGAATGCTTACTTCTCAAAAGGTTTTAGTACAACATTAAGTAATTTCTCGAGCACTGGCAGATGTTTCAATTCTTCAGGAAATCTTCGGAATTGTTCCAAATTTCACATCACTGTTTACACAAATTAGTAAAAGTGGTGTCTGAATTGACTAACAACTTGAACGTTAGTCACTACTATTTGACTAATTTGTGATGATATCTGACTAATTTCGTAGTAAAGAATATCAGTCAAACTTAGTTAAGATAGCGTCATATTTGTTAGAAACCAATTCAACTGGATCAAATGTTAGTCAATATTGTTGACTAACGTGACTAGTCAGTTCAGGCACTAATTTGCGTTTACAGTGTGTGAAAAACTTAAACTTGATAATGAACTGCTGGATAAAACGTTTTATAACTGATTGAACAACTTAAAATTGACAAAAACATTTGATCACTTAGAAATGCATTTACAGTCATTTTAACGACTGACAAAAGTTTCAGTCTTTAAGGAACACATGATCAGCTTCAAAGCATTGTGACAGTTACGTATTTCTTTGGGGAATTACGTGAGTATGAAATGATCCTACTCTCATTAGGGCAGTAAGGTCAAGCAAACCTAGAAAACGAACTAAAGGACATGTCAATCAAAGTTACCACAAAAGATAAAATACACTCAATACGATTTGACAGGGGGGTTATACTCCATACTTAGCCTCGGTACCTCCACGGTATAGAATCAGGGAACGGTCACTCCAAAAAGCAGCTCCTAACAGATTCTACCTAAAATGCTTTCTAAATGCCTTTTATATGTAACAATTTCCATTTTAATCGATCGTAAAATATGGCTGAGACCTGTTTTCGTTCCGCCGGACTATACACTTAGATTTATGCTTTGTGCTGTATGCACGTGAGTGCTTTTCGAAAATAAGGGAACGCGCTAGTACACTATATGCTGAGCTCGGTTTGTGTAAACCACCTGACCACGGTACGTATGCCCCACGCCTCTATTTGCCAACAAAATAACCCAACTCGCTTATTTAACAATTTGTCACTCAATAGAAGAAAAAGAACTCAAGACAAAAACTATGTACATGACAAACATTTGTCATCTTATTGCCAAATATATTAAAGAAAACACCGAAATTAGTTGAATCTGTAAACAGGACATGTCGAACGCTATTTAAATGAAATATATGTACCCCCTCTGTCTTTACCACATGAGCTTATAATAAAATTTATTTGATGGCTTCAATGCAGAGCCCTTGATAAAAATCCACGGGTAAATTTTTAGCGGCTGCTTGCACACTTAGGCAATAGACTAAAGGGCAAAAACCAAACGTTGCTAAGGAAGGGGCCCACACTCCACACACTGTGTCAAATATGTTGGGGGATTTTTCCACTAACACCTTTCACGTATTGGAAAATACTGAACTCTGATACTTCTGATACGTCAGCTTAAGTGCTTAACCAGCCTCTCATATAGCCCAACAATCGTTAAATTTGGGGAAAACTACCCCAATCCATAACTTTCCGGCCTCCAACCGCCGTTAATGAATAATGGTGACATTTACTCCCAGCTTTGGTCATAATGTACAAATGAATCTTCCCTGGTCAAATAGTTTAAAGTGTACAGTTTATGTTTTAAGGAGCGATGCGTGATTTCAGATGATAGCTGTATATTATTTACAATTTTTTACAATGAGTGATACTTAATTGTTTCTTCAGACTGACCTCTAACTAAAGCATAGACCTTGTGCAGGACGACGCACTGACGTCATGTTTCCAGGAATAACAATGAAAAACGTGGTTTGCACCTCTGATCTGTGCGTAGGACATGATCAGTGGGACGCACGTAGCATATAATTCGCCGTAGGTTTGTAGTTCCACATACACGCGTATCCGATTAGTTAAGCAATCAGTCCTTTGCATTTTTTTATGTTGGCTTGGTATTCCTGCAAAGGAGGGTGCACTTTTTTCATGGTGACATCATATGCATAAGGTCTATAGAAATGGTCTCACAACCATTCCATTCAATAGTTAATTGGGTATGAGTATAAATTAAATCGTTATCAACGTTCTCGGAATGATAATTTTGACCTATACTCATCCTTTGAACACACCATTGAATTTTTGTAGCTCATCTTACCGAATGGTCTTAACCGGTGATTTCGTATCACAAATATAATAAATTTTAGAGGCAAAAACAAATAAATAAAACACAAATTGAAAAAAGGGCCTAAAAGATGTTTGAGGCTTTGGAGGATTTCAAGTTCATGTGATATTCAGGAAGACAACATCAAATGAAAGTGTTAAAGATACGTCGGCGACTATGTGTCTTTGAAGATGTCAGTGACGTATCATCTAAGATGTCAACGACTATGCATCATGCTAGATGTCAGCGAATAGATATAACTTAAGATGTCAGTGGGTGTGTAATATCATTCAAGATGCCAGCCACTATGTATTGCTCTAGATGCAAGCGACTATGTATCATTTAAGATTCCAGCGTCTTTAAAATGCCAGTCACTTTTGTCCATTTACAACACACAACTATTTAAGCGACGTTGCTGGAAACGATATTTTCGTCTAGTCTGGAGTCTTCTTTTCTCACGTAACAATTGGGGAGTAACGACATGTTAGTGCCAGCAAGTTAATTTAACTTGTTAACGGCTTCTCTACCCTATATTATAGACAAAACCAGACGGTATACAGGTCCAATCAGCGTTTGTTTATATGCACTAAGCTATATGTAGAGTATCGTCAGATATGTCGTTTTTTCATGACCCACTCAGCTATGGTGATCGTCTGATATCCATCGAAAATGTCCATAGTGATTATTGGAGAGAGTAGAATCATTTACTTACTAGCATGTGTCATTGACTGTCTGGATATTCAATACGGATGCAGTAACCTTAAGGTTAAGATCATCTTCTAGTGCATCTTCCAGATTTCGGCCCTTTGCATTAAAAAATCATTTGAAGTATAGTAATATTTACAAAACCCAATTAGTAGTATACCAAATCAAAAAAAACAATGAAACTTAGATTTAATGAAATGTTTCCAGGTAACCTTCCTTAGACACTTGACATGTGTTGTTCTAGCACGAAGTTGAGGTGACACCTCTTTACGTTTACAAAGGAGTGCATCACATGATACCATTTTCGCAGCTCTAATTCTGTGGTCACGAGTAAACAAGGAGTTAACCAGAGTCAGTGATATCGCATATTTATTATACCTCCGAGCGATGAATCTTTCGACAACACAGCGTGGTTGAGGGAATGTTAATATTGAATCTGACAGATTTCATATTTTATTATAGCATTCAACCTAAAGAAAAAGACCTTAAAATAATATTTACATATCTACAGGGAGAGTATATCAGAACGGCTTTGCATCACAATTGCAAAAGAATGGGAGACGATTCCCAGCCCTTTCTTTTTGAATTTCTTCAAATGCTCTTAAAACTCATCTCGACTTGATTTCACTGAGTTATTCCTTTGACAATGCTCTTTACACACAACTTACGGACAATCGTATCTTCGTTTTGATGTAAATTTTAGGTTTGTCTCTCGTTTATATTCTTGGCATCCGAAAAACGAACAATTTTGGCATCGAATCTCCTTGAAACGTTTGGAGAAACGAGCACACGTGCTAATTGTTCAATAATTGTGTACCAACAGTCGATGTTGTTGCCAAGTTTACTTTTCCCATGATGACGTCACAGGAACAGTTTCGTCATACGCATACAAGTTTGTCTTACCTGAATGTTACAAGTAGGCGCCTTGATGTCTATTCAAAGTGAATTCCTCCACTGTGATTGAACTTCAGTCAAATTCGTTTGCATTGTCACCTGATGATTAACGAAGACCTAGATAAAATTGTAAATGATAAAATGGAGCTGCTCTGCATAGAATTATTCATTTCCCTTTTAGTTTTTTCACTACTACATAGCAAGTCATTATAAACAAATTCCCAGTTTTAGACAATTTTAAAATATGATAAGGGGTTGCTTTGCACTGGAGAGATAGAATTCACTGATTTCTACATTAAAGATACTTCATTATCATTATATGTGTAATAATGGAAGTTTTCAACTTTAAACGACATTTAACACCTCCCACTACCCCTGCACAGTATCATGAGACTGGCAAGATGGCAACAAGCTCCCCGACAGCACAACACAACCTGAACCAGATCCCCAAATACTTCCAACGATAGGCAACAATGCCTAAGTTGTTCGTGTTTGAAATGGCAAGAATGTATAAATGAGGGCACCAATCCTATAATGTTACGTCAAAGCAAAGATATGATGTATAAATAAGGTGCGAGTCAAGTTTTCGTCAGAGCGTGACCTGTCAACTCAAATTGTAGACCACGCATAAGACTACTGTCAAAGACTTTGATCAGTAAGTTACCAGCCTGGGTAAGCAATAATCACATTCATTAGGAATCCCGAAGGAAAAAGGTAAAGGAAACCCTTTCCAAGCTACTGCATGTCATCCATCACCATCCCCTCTCCGTTGCCTCCCTCCCCACTGGTGACTACCCACCTCAGGTACCATATCCACTCATCCGTATATGCATGGGCGATACCCTCAAACAGTGGACAGCGAGGTAACCTTTAACAAGGACACCAGTCGGCCGACGCCTCCCCCTTTAAATTGAACAAAAAGCATTGAGAAAAATATTACCCTAAACAGCTCTCTTACCATCAGTCTCCTCCCTACCTGCTCATCAGTGAATTCTATGTTCTCCAGTGCAAGGGAAAATAACTTCTTAATGTCCACCCAAAGGCACCCGTTCTCCTGACAATGAAACAAGCAGTACCCATTGTCATGAAGGATATTTGCTTCTAGGAAATTACTAGGACCTAAATACAGCTTCCATATCAAGAGAGTTACAAAAAGTAATTTGAATTGTAGGGGAGGGGGATGAGAGGAGCATCCAGATGAATGAGGGGACCTCAACAGGTAATTTCAAATGTCATCAATCATTCAACTATCACACATTTTGCGGTTTATAAAATTTAAGGGATCGCTTCCCCAGCTTACCTCCCAAAGGAAATTCGTCCTGGTGTAACACAGCCCTCTCTCCTTTCCCATCCCTCCCAACCCCTCACACCCATCCACCCGTTCCACATGATCTCCACATGAAATTTTCGTTTTTATTCTTGCGTCAGAAAGCTGAGCGCATTCTATCTGAGAGCAGCTTCATTTCATATCCTTCAACCACAGTTTGTGATGCAAATCCGTTCTACTCTGCCCAGGGAGTTGCCATTTGCCAAAAGGCAACTCCCTGATCTGTTCGAAGGGTACCAGCCTCCTCAACAACTCGTTACTTTAGAAATCGGTTGCATCTATTGCCACTTAAAGTCGAACAGGGCTGATGTCTGTAGCCTTAAAAAATTTTCAAAATGCTTTTAGCAACTGTTCTTGTGGCACTCCATGGTCTCAGAGGCTAGCACCCTAATTACAGAGGTACAGTTCCGTTGGTCATTCTCCGTTGGTCATTTCTCGCGTAGGTCGGTCCCATTGGTCCCTGTCGACGAGCCGTACCCCCATCACAGACACCTCGACGTCGATCGGTAGTCATTGGTAACGTACGTTACCTCCGAAGAGTGTGGAGAGGCGTTGAAATGAAAGGCAGGCCTGTTTTTACATGAAAAGAGTGAAAAGAAAATATTAAAATAGGCTCATATTACACAAGAATGCGAATTCCCTAAACATAATCCTAAACTGACCCTGCAAGAGGTTAATCCTAAACGTTATTCTGTATCTAACTCCAATTATAACTCAATACCAAGTTTCCATCCAATGGAATCATCGGTCTCGCAAAATTGAACAAACGCACAGTTCCTGGTTCGGCTGCTGGGTAAATATACCATCGAATACCAACACGGGAAATAAAAAAATAACTTAAATGAATGCATACATCTGTTTCCTCAACATTTTCGAAATCGATCTGCTCACTCATGAACATATTGAAATCCACAACAGTTAGACAGTGTAATTCTCTGTAAGAGGCTGGGCATTTCGTAGTCAAACCGTGGATCTATGACGGATGGAATGAAAGCACCCAGTCAAATTCGGTTTTATCAGACAACACCTGTTGTGAATTTTTTACGCTTTTTGTAGGAAGACAGTTTGCTCAACGGGCTCTTTAGTTCATCTTTAAGTTTGTCTGACCAGGGAGCTGTTATCTGGACCAAGTGACAACTCCCGTGTCTGACTTAGCCCTCCTTGATGAGAGTACGATCCTTTAAGACTACCTTTCTCACACTAATCAGTTCGGGAGATAACCGTTTTCGAGGGAAAAACGAGTTTTCCCCTTATCGGGTGAAAATTTGACCGCCTCGACGGTATGAATATGAATGAGCACTTAGTGTCTACCTCTTCACAGGAGTCGATTCGTTTAACAAATGTGTATGTATTTAAATGTGACACCATAGTTAAGACAAAAAGGGTGAAACTGCAAGGGATCTTCAACAATGCATTTACAAACACAAATGTTGGCACAATCCACTTGTTCAACTTCATTCGGAAAATACTGCACAAAACTTGCGGCTGTGCCGAGTCTTTAAATTAAGGTTAGGATAAAGAACGTAGAAATTTACCCGATATCTCAAACTCGGGGCGGTGAACAACCAAAGATGACAAAGCTTTTATTTTCCCCTATCAACAGAGATTTATAATATGCCCAAATTTCTCTTTCCTAAAATCAATAAAAAATTTCATGGTTGTTTTGAACGTTATCCCCGTTGAATTTGCGTGCTAGGACCGCAACACAACATGGGAGATATTTGAAAATGGAGCCACCCATGGAAAATATTCCCCCGATTGGGTGAAAATTGATTTCCCCCGAAAGTGGTTATTTTTCGAAATGCTACTTGAAAGTAGCAATGGTTAATTGTGATCGAGGTTGTCGACAAGGATATAAAAGTAAACGACTGTAAATGCACTTTTTAGTGATCAAATTCCTTTGTTATTTTAAGTTCTTTAATTAACTTGGAGCATTCTTGACAGCATTCAGAGAAAGTCAATTTTTGGACGTGAACTTTGACACAATTTCCTATTTTTCCTAAAATGATGAAACATATACCCATGTTGGATAACTTAACACTGAAGCTGTACTAAACCGTTGAAAGATCTGCTAACTCCAGTAAACAAGTTTTAGTTTAAAAGTTTAGTGAACGCGCATGATTCCTCAGTATTATTACTGAAAAATGATCACTATTTCCAGGAATTGGGGAAGGGGCTTCGTTTGGGAGCTAGAGTGTTCTTTCAAAATGTATATAAATAATATTCTAAATATTCTAAATAAGATAAATGAAACTAAACTTACCTAGGGCGTATACGGTAGTTATTTGGTAGTTGCCATGTTTGTTTAGGATCGCTGTCGTTGCAAGATATATCAAGATGAGATTAGATGGTGGAGTAACTGTTTAATTAAAAGGTTAAATATAAAATAAAGATCAACAAAAAAGAGATGGTCGAAAAGAAAGTAGTGTAACGTGCTTAAACGTTTGCGGAAAACTGCGCGACGTTTTGGGTATAAACCCTTCATCAGGTGGTAAAAACCAGACTGAACAACCAACACTGAAAATGGACACGACAAACACAAAACAAACACGACTCGGTCCGCGTAAAAATAAAACCAGACGAAAGTGTGTGTTTCCAAAAAAGCAAAAAGGAATCAAAACTGAACTGTGAAACGTTTCCCGAAAGGATAATTAAAGGCATATTCCCGGACACAAAATTCATTAACTTCAAGATATGCAGAAAAAATGTCTTTTTTAGGAGGCGAAAACTTCATCTCAATAGCATATAGCGTTCGGAAGATACAAATTTAGAAAGTAATGCAACTTTTTTCTTTTGATTTGGTGCATCATGTAAATCTGTGATGTCATCGCGGCTCCTTAATTTGACATTACATTAAATTTCCGAGGACGTTTCCAAACTGGCTAACGATAACCCTATTCCCTAACCCCAATCCTAACCCTAAAACACCTTGTTAAGCAGTAAGCATCTACCCCTTTTTGGTTTCCCGAAAGGGAAAACCTATGGACTCGTGCAGACAAGACTTTTGCAAAACATGTGTAGGATCGTGCATTTTAGTGCTGGCGTATACTATGGCTAATCGATTTTCTTAACATTAGTGCACAAGAACTACGCGTCTATATAATTGTTCACTGTCTGAAGCCAAAGACCGGCTTTATCGAAAACTGGTTTTGATGACTCAGCCAGACGAGACCATTTTTAACGTGGGTAATTGTGTGCTCTGTTTCTAGAAAATAGTATTGTTTGCAACTGAAGAAAAAACCCGAACACTTTTTATTCTGTTTGAATGCAGGAAATGCAGGAAAAACCTTGGTTGACAGTGCAAGTATAGCTTTGCTTGCAAACTTGAATCACACAATGTGGACTTGTTACTTTTTCATTTTTTACTTGAGAATATTCGAGCAACTCATCTTTGGTGGCTATTTGAAGAAAAAAAGCTACCTTAGGTCGACAATCAGATATTTGAATATAGCTCTGCGAGTGGTCATTGGAAAATTCAAACTAAAAATATAACGATAAACTAAAACAGTGCCCGCAACAATATAAATGGTATCGTTCATATGCTTGATGTATGCACAAGTATTTAAACATTCATTTTATTCAAAGGTATGTCGCAGCAAGTTAGTGTCGACTTAAAGTCCTTTTTAGATCATGCTGATATAACACCCAATTTTTCACTAGCTAATATACATGTCATCCTTACAAAGTACGGTACGCGTCAGCACTTGAAAGCGAGAGGTCTCTTCGGAGAACAGCTGGCGAATAAGCAATTGTGTTCAGCTGGATAGCATCAATCTTTATTTCTGGTTGGGCTTGCGCCATACGAGAACTAGTGCTGTTCCAAAAGTAGGCGCCTGCTAAGGAGGTGAACTGCCAATTTCTGAATTTGTTATTAGAACAAAGGCTAAACCTTGGCTCCCTGGTTCAGTGGTTAGAGCGTCCGCACTAGAAAGCGGGAGGTCCAGAGTGTGAATCTCGGACGAGTAAACATCGTTTTTTCACCCCAGCCAGATTTTCAAGCTTTACCGATTTTCATGTACATATACCACGCAGTGTTAATTTTCAGGTTACCTCTGTTTCCACAGGTTTCTGTAGTTCTTCGGACTTCCGCTGGTGACTGATGACACACACACACACATACACACACACACACACATATATATATATATATATATATATAACATTATATAGCTTTACCAATTTTGATTTCTATATCCAACGCAGTTGTCGCCAGCGTTTATTTTCACTTCATCTCTGTTCCAACAGGTCTCTGTGTCTCGTCGAAAATCAGATGGCGAATAAACTATTATGTACAGCTGGATGGCATCAACTTTGATCTCTGGTTGGGCTTGCGTCAAACGAGAACTAGTGCTGTTCCAAAATTAGGCGCCTACTCAGGAGGTGAAATGCGAGTTGCTTCATCTGTTATCTGAACAAAGGCCAAACCAACTTGGCTTCATGACTCAGTGGTTAGAGCGTCCGCACTAGAAAGCGGGAGGTATCGAGTTCGAATCCCGGTGGAGGCAACATCATTTTTTCAGCTCAGCCAGATTTTCCAGCTTTACCAAGTTTGATTTCTATATCCCACGCAGTTGTCGCCAGCGTTTATTTTCACTTCATCTCTGTTCCAACCGGTTTATGTATCCCTTCGGAGCTCCGCTGGCGAATGGTTATATGAGATCATGGCTCAGTGGTTAGAGCGTACGCACTAGAAAGCGGGAGGTATCGAGTTCGAATCCCGGTGGAGTCAACATCGTTTTTTCAGCTCAGCCAGATTTTCCAGCTTCACCAATTTTGATTTCTATATCCCACGCAGTTGTCGCCAGCGTTTATTTTCACTTCATCTCTGTTCCAACCGGTTTATGTATCCCTTCGGAGCTCCGCTGGCGAATGGTTATATGAGATCATGGCTCAGTGGTTAGAGCGTCCGCACTAGAAAGCGGGAGGTATCGAGTTCGAATCCCGGTGGAGTCAACATCGTTTTTTCACCTCAGCCAGATTTTCCAGCTTTACCAATTTTGATTTTTATATCCCACGCAGTTGTCGCTAGCGTTTATTTTCACTTCATCCCTTTTCCAACCGGTTTATGTATCCCTTCGGAGCTCCGCTGGCGAATGGTTATATGAGATCACACATATATATATATATATATATATATATATATATATATATATATATATATATACCACTAGATTGAACATTAGGGTTAAATTTGTATATCTTGATACGATTAGGCGAAATGAAAAACAACGAATGAGAACCGTTGTTTTACAGTTTCTCCGTCATGTATATATATATATATATATATATATATATATATATATATATATATATATATATATATATATATATATATATATATATATATATATATTATATATATATATGTAAATATTTATCTAAATGCGGGCTGTCGAGGACATTGCGCATGAAAAATTGAGTCAAATATGGACTTTGACATTAAGTGGACATTTTCGTGTCCATGTATTGTTCAGGCCTCTCGGAAGAGTATTTTCTGGAAAGTGAGTAACTCCAAAGCATGACTTCTGATAATACAGAGCGCCATCTATTTTGTGTCAACAAATGAACCCGATTTAATAACTCCCTCATTAGACATCAGTGGTTGAAATCAGCATGATATATATGATGACTGTTTCAAATTGGGTCAATGTGTGGACTTCAAATAAAGGCGACACACCTTAAGTGGACACGATTTTGTGTGAAGCCAACATTATATCTCAAATACAACATGGGACTTAAAAGCAGCCTCACTGGAGTACTGGAGACATGCCATAGTGGTACTAAACACCATGCAGTATCACTTTTACATGCCTGAATGGTGCATAATACATCTACCATAGTATCATAATGATATGTCCACCAAAGTACCCTTTTTAGAGCATGTCCACCTTAGCCCGCATTTAGCAGTGTATGTATATATATATCTATATATATACTCATACTCATACTCATCTATAACCTTAGGTGAGTACATACTAAAGCTCAAAATCAAAAGTTATTCGATAAGAAACGCAAACTTATGAAAATAAGATGGTAAAGAGGCAATAGTATAGGCACTAAACTTCTTTTAGCTACAGCTAAATCTCACAATTTTCCTTCCATTTCTCTTCAAAATATGTGCCATAATATTTCAGCACTTCAATATTGCATATTCATTATTCAAGGTGAACAAAAATATCACTTCTAGTAAATTTCACATCTGTAGAGGAAAACATGGCTTCATGATTCTCAAGACTCAAAAGCCAATGACGAAACTGAACGGTCTACTTTGATAATTCAAGTTGAGGCGACTGCTCTTTAAGACCTTTGAAAAACCAGCTGAAAAAAAATTATTCATTCTGGCGAACACAATTTTCAAAACCAGAGGTACCTTAACAAGGCTATGAGGCTTATGGTATGTCACCTAAGAAAAACTCACATCAGAAACCACAGTGAAGAGTAGATATAAAAGAACGTTGACTTTTATCTTAGGAAACTGAACTTTTGAGAGGAGTTAATATAATTCCTTTGATGAAACCTAAAGTAAGGTGTCCTATTGGGCAAGCCAACTATTTCTCTATTTGCGAGGATAGAAACATATAATACTTGCTATTATTCTGCTTTGCAGTAATGACCTCAATATCTGACAACTGATGAAGAATTTTAAAGAACTGCTTACTAGCATCTCCCAAAATTATTCAGGAGAAATTACTTTTAACCATAAATTGTGCTTTATAAATGACCATACACCACGTTGAAGGTTTAAACACTTCGCCAAGTGGCAAACAAATGCAACTGATCTTAGTATCGGATAATAATAAGAATGTATTACACATTTCTTAAAAATACGTCATCAGTCTACTCATTAGATCTTTCAACTGCCAGCCCGCCACGTAGACCTGTTTGTCTCGATTTCCGCACATGACCTTCCAAAGGGTAGCGTGTCTTTCCGTTTTCTATAAAGTATCCCCAGCATCAAAACGATTACACAAATTTGTGTAATAAACATACTATTATATTACCATATAACAGCATCTTGGGGTAATTTATGACAA
Source organism: Holothuria scabra (assembly GCA_037179385.1). NCBI lineage: Eukaryota > Metazoa > Echinodermata > Holothuroidea > Aspidochirotida > Holothuriidae > Holothuria > Holothuria scabra. Next base: position 28,456,712 of record CM074200.1, on the reverse strand, counting down.
AACAATTTCCTAGCCTCTTTTTATATCGTATCGCTTAGCATTTTACCCGAGTGGCCGAATATCCAATTTTTTCAAAGATTTGCCAGGAAACAAAAGATTATAGTCAACAAATCGAAAAGATCACAAACCGACGTACTATTTAGCAAAACCTTTGTAGGAAATGGTAGAATATTTGGGCAAATTGCTGAGAAAAATTTCTGGGATGCCATTTCGTTGCAGTTGGTGAAGTATGCCCCTCCGTGTTATTGGACCTATTTGTGTCAATGCATCCAAATACACAAGTTTCAAATACATTTTCCTTGAAGCGGGGAACATTGATATACGTAATGAATTACAACAAATGTATTGTTAAACGTTACTAAATTCGTGTCAGTCTAGAAGTATTTCACCTAATATTAGCATTACATAACCAAATCCACTAAGCAGAGAATGTTTTGTACTTTTTGTATAAAGCAGTAAGATTGTCATAGTGATCATAGTGATCATACTGTCGTTATTTTGTGTTGAAAAGCATTCAGTTTTATAACCTTAAACGTGACCTTAGTTTCCTTCAAAGTTCGTTTCTTCTCATATTGTCTCGAGTGCCAGGGCAGTCATAAATATTGCTCAACTGCATAAGTCAAGTACTTATGGCAAGCCATTTTAACATTTACCTCGCAATTACATTTAAGTGAAATTCATTTTCTTTAAGTGAAATTTTATTTTACTTAAAAGTAACTCAATTCCACTTAAGTGGAATTGAATATCTCTTAACTGGCATAACATGATTGCTACCATTTTTAACTGAAGCTACATTCTGTTTCACTTAAGTCGAATTGAATTTCACTCAGAAGGAACTGAATTTGACTTAAGTGCAATGCAACCACTTAAGTGAAGTGCTACTAAGTGAAATGTGATCGGCCAGTCTGCATGAAGACTTTGATTGGCCAAACCAGAGAGCGCTAAATACGTGCACTATATTTACATACTTTCATTGAACGTTTTCCATGGCCCAGATTCTTACATAATACACATAGGGAACGCATGTCAATGTATTCCAAAGTTAAAAGCTTTTCACTCAAGCTTAACGTGTTCACTCGTCATTGTATTTCATTTAAGTGAAATTGTACTTTATTTAAAATAAATTGAATTCCAATTAAGTGAAGTTGAATTTCACTTAGGTGGAATTAAGTGAAATAGCTACGGATATAACTTAGGCAAAACATAATTCCACTTAAATGCATTTCACGTAAGTGGAATTTCGAGTTAAATGTTAAAAGTGCTTGGCTTAAGTACTTTGCCAATAACGGAAAACGAATGTTATTAAGGGGACGTCGCAAGCATATTCATTGAATCTTCGAGGGTATTTTTTTTCTAAAAGGAAAACGGCGAGGTTCAAAACTTGCGACATAAGGAGTTCGGACCAAAAGTTTCACAAAGAATCCAGCCCAGCTCTGGAACAAATTTGAGTTTCTAATATAAAATTATTTGAGATGTGGAAGATGTCTTTATCATAAGCAAAGAAGATGTTAAACTTAATTCATCAATTCTTTCTGTTTTTAAAGTTCCTCTGCCAGAATCATTCATTTGGCACATATTATGAAAAAGCAATAGCAAAGCAAATCCACATATTTTGCATTTGTAAATGTTAAGGGAGAGGGGAAGTTCAGATCAGGTAACTAATGTAAGCAACATCAAGATGAAATTATAACTTACCCAAATGAGACGAAGTCAAAACAATCGGTAAAGTAGACTCAGCTTCTTACAATGTACAAATGACTAGAAAGCAAGCTAGGTCTTTTCCAATCTTTATATCTGCGAAATGGATGGCAATGTTCAGTGGCGTGTTACACTGCCATTGGTTCGGCGGAACACTTACTACATTGACAACCGCGACAAACCAATGATCTCGTAGGTCAAAGTTCATTATCGATGTTTTCTTTCAACATTGTTTCGCATATTGGGCTTTTCAGCAAGTTGATTACACAACGAGGAATTCCCCCCTTTCGCAAGATGTACGTGCGTGGTTTCTATGATAGTTAAAAAATCTGTCGTGTCGTGTACTCTACAAACAACTCGCTGCTACTGTAGTAGTTTTGTATACTGTTAAGGATGGTCATATCCAGCCACTTTGTGGTTAAACTTCCTTGTGACCCGCTGCAACGATTTCCTACGCGTTCATAAGGAGTGAAAGGAAATAATACCAGCGGGATGTATGCATGTATTTACGATAGAGTAAGTGGTTGGTTTATATATATATATATATATATATATATATATATATATATATGTATATATATATATATGTATGTATATATATATATACATACATATACATATATATATCTATATATATATATAAATATATATATATGTATGTGTGTCTATATATATATATATATATATATATATGTATATATATATACATATATATATATAATATATATATATATATATATATATATATATATATTTATTATAAGGTCGAAAAGAGTAGTAAAAAGTGCTTACAAGTTTGCCGATAACCTTACGACGTTTCGGGTATAAACCCTTCATCAGGTGGCAAAAACCAAACAGAACAACCACTTTAACAATTGGACACGACAAACATCATATCCGAAGCGATTGCTGTAAAAATAGAACCGGACGAAAGTGACTGTCATAAACATGAGTACGAAGGATGAAACACAAATCGAAAAAAGGAAAAGAGCGTCCTGGATTAAAAAGTGCACGTACAAATCGAACATGGTCGGAAAAAAAGGAAAAAAAGCAGACGAAAACTAGGTGCGGAAAAAAGAAAAATAATTAGGCCTACACAGTAAAAAACGAGCACGAACGGGTAAGTCTAAAAGGAGTAAAAACTGGCTCAAAAAAGGGGTGAATATTACAAAAGGTCAATTCTAACGTTAAGGCCGTGTGGAGCGAGAGCACCTAGCCTCATGATCAGTCGGTTTTCAGCACTAAGGCGGTCACGATCGGAGCCTCGGCACATTACAGCTGCCGTAACGGTTAAATGCTGTATAGAACAAGGTGAAGGGGGATTTAAATGTGCAGCCACCGGGTATCCATGGAGATTCTGTTTGATGGACCTAAGGTGCTCGGTGGCTCGATCCGCGAGGCGGCCCTTGGTCTCTCCCACATACAACGAGTTACATCTCCCACAAGCTATAATATAAACTATATTAGAGGAAATACAGGAGAATATTTGTTTGACAATGAAGCTATTGCCGTTGGGGCCTGAAATGTTGACGAGGTCGTGTTTGCCAACAACTGGGCATGTATTATACCTCGGATGGTTGCATGGAAGGTACCAGCCGTGCCGTTGAAAGAAGTTTGTGGGTGGGAAGCCCGAACTAAATGGTTGGCTAAATTTTTCTCAACTCTAAAAGCAGTGATGGGGGGTTCTGGGAAAACATCACGGGTTGAGGGGTCTTGTCGGAGCAACTCTACATAGCGCGTAAAATAGGACGGACCGAAGGGTGATATAAAGTAACTAAAGGAATACGTTGATTGGTACCAGATTTGTTCTTTTTCTCCATAGCTTCCTCTCTGCTGGTTCCTTGAATTCTGCGTGGGGCGTTAGAGAGGATTTTGGCAGGGTACTGGCGTTTTTCAAAAAAGGACAAAATTTCTTCAGAGGCAATGAGAAGTCAGAATCCTCCGAACAAATTCGTCTGGCTCGCAAGAGCTGGGAATAAGGGATAGGCTTAGTGCAAGATTTGGGGTGGTTGGAAGGGTACAAAAGGTAGTTATGCGAGTCGGTTGGCTTAAAGTGTAGGTTAGAGGTAATTGTACGGTTGTTGATGGACAGTTTAAGGTCGAGAAAAACAACAGATGAGTCCGAGATACAATGGGTAAATTTCAAAAAGGGTCAAAAGGAATTAACAAAGTCGATAAAAGTTTCTAAATCACGACGGGATCCAGTGACAACTCCTACAATATCATCAATATACCTTTTGTAAAGTATAGGTCATGGCCCGGTATACTGAGAAAAAAGTTGTTCTTCAAAGTGACCCATGGTCAAACAGGCAACAGAAGGACCCATTTTGGTTCCCATGGCCACTCCTTTATCTTGACGGAAAAAACCGCCCATTAAACTGAAAACAATTTTTCATGAGAACAAGTTCCGTTAAACGTAGGAAGGTGTCAGTCAGTATTAGGGGATCACGCCGTTTGTCTAGGTAGTAACAGATAGCTGTTAAGGCAGCAAAGGCCGGTTCATACTCTAGTATCGCGCGATAAAGCTATGTTTGAAAAGATTCGCGGAGCGAGGCTACACATCTATAAAATTGATTCATACTTCACGGCGATATTTTCCCGCCATAGGAGAATCTTGCAAACTGTTTAGAATGTTGTTATTTCAATCAGTCATTAAAATCGGCTGTAAAATATGGATAGTCGTTCTAAACTGTTCGTGCATTCTCATCAATATCTCCAAATATGCGTGGCAAATGTGTTTCTGTTACTGAACACAGACGAGCACGAATGAGGAAACGTAGAAAATTTGTAAGATACATGCTTCAAACAAGAAGACGATTAGGCGAGTTTCATTTGATGGTACCTGAGCAGAGGGTCTTTGACAATCAGTCCCACATGGACTCATTTAGAATGAGCCCAACAAGGTTTCAGAACCTTCTGGAGAAGATTGGTGCGAGCTTACATCACAAAAAGACTCATCGTGACCTTATTGAACCTGCAGGGAGATTAGCAGTCACACTTAACCCTTTACCGTTGTGCTCCGATCGGGGCATATCTGCGCGACTCGGGAGTGGGCGGAAAAGCCGACGTAGCCCGCCCCGCATCGGCTTCCGTAGGCCATTGACCCCGTGACCTTAAACTATTGTCTCTCTCGCCGTTGTGGCCGAATTTTCGGGTAGCTCCTCGCAGTTTCGAGCTCCGCGTGAAACAGTAAAGATGGGTGACAGCCGAGCTCTCCGCATGGGTCCAAAAGGACCCAAACAACGGTAAAGGGTTAAGTATAGTCTGTGTTACCATGGGAGGGTAGACTCACTAGTGCTTTGGTAATCATGAGTAAGGGGACGTGGTGTATGTACGATTTTGAAATCTCAAGGGGCAGTTGCCCCCTGCCCCCGCAGGCTGCGGCCCTGCCCCCCACTAAGTAATAGTGGCGCTCTACATAGGCATTGTGTGAACTTCCTCCTAGAACTTTTGCCCACGCAATGGCCGGGGGTGGGGGCTGGGCTCTGGATCTTAACTCCTAAAAGAGAAAGGGCCCAATATTCGAGGAAAAACAGTTCTTCGCTGTCAATAGCAGGACTTTTTTATTTAGACGCGCCATGTAGTCAAGATAGGGGACGGGCTGAAGGTCCCCTAGAAACTTTTTGCCCCAAAAATTTTTGAGAAAGACAAAATAGAACTGCTTCAGCATACCTAACCCCTCTAGATAATTTTCCCCCTCTTGACTAATGAGAGATAGCTCCACCCCCTTCGGTATCTAGTCTGTCTATGGGCTTAAGTTTGGCCCGGGGTCTAGAGAGACGGGGGAAAACATTCGGTTCAGGGTCATGTCTGGCCTACCACTAGCGTATGGCAATGCTTTTGCATCTCAGCTGTCCATCAATCTCATTCAAGCGAGGGAAAATAGACAGGGGAACATGGGGGGGGGGGGGAGTTTCTGGTATGGGATTCAGACTGGTGACGCCACTGTTCCCTTTTAAAGCTCTGACATTTCCTACAAGCTTTTTGTTCTTTATTTCATTTCAGGTTTTTGGCAACGGGAATAGAGCAGAAGCAATTGGCAAACTACTTTAGGATGGGTAAGTCAACGTTATGTTACATAGTCAGGGAGACATGTCAAGCTATGTGGGATGTTCTACAGCCAGAGGTCCTGAAGGTTCCAGGGCATGATGACTGGTTAAATATTGCAGATTGGTTTGACAAACGTTGGGATTTTCCCCACTGTATCGGGGCCATCGATGGGAAGCATGTCGTGATTCAGGCACCTACTCTTTCCGGATCTTCTTATTTTAATTACAAACACCAGCACAGCATTGTTCTGATGGCGGTGTGTGATGGCCAATATCGCTTCACACTGGTTGATATTGGCGCTGCGGGAAGAAAAAGCGATGGTGAAATTTTTGCAAACTCACCGATGGGTATAGCAATGGAAAATGGATCATTGAATATACCAAAACCATGTCCTCTCACAGAATCTGAAAGCCAGCCTTTTCCTTTCGTATTCGTGGGTGATGAAGCTTTCCCGCTAAAGAACTACGTAATGAGACCGTTCCCTGGCCGAGATGTAGGTTCGATGACAGGAGAGAAATATGAAAAGAATACTTTCAACTATAGGTTGTCGAGAGCGAGACGGATCATTGAAAACACATTTGGTATTTGGAGTGCACGCTGGCGTATATTTAAGCGTCCGATAATAGCAGCAACTGAAAGTGTTGAGCTTTACATCAAGGCAAAAATATGCCTGCACAACTGGCTTCGAGTTTTGGTCTGCGGTGTCGAATCACCAGACAACGACCAGTACTGCCCATCTGGATTCATTGACACTGAGAAAGAGGACGGTTTACCAGCAAATGATAGACAATGGCGCAGAGATGCAGCATATGCTTTAAGAAACTTAAAACAAACAGGAAGTAACATGTACACCCGTGATGCACAAGAAACAACTTTAAGCGGTATTTTGTCTCAGAGGCAGGGTCAGTACCTTGGCAAGAGCAGTACATCCGAAGGGGCAGTATTCCAGATCAATAACTATTCATCTGATTGAGAATGAGTTACTTTACATGGAAGCAAAGACATCACTTGATCCTTTATGATCTTCTCAGTTGTTATGGTTGAAACTTTTTTGGGGGTAAAATGGGAATAACAAAAGGTTGCATCATCTTATTTGACTGCGTTAGATGTTAGGTTTTCTCCATTACTTCACCACTACCAGTAACTTCAGATTAATAAAATTTGTTCCAAGTTTGATTGCTTATTAATATCAGTGCGATGTCATGATTTAGTTACAAAAGGAATGTCTCTTCCTTCATGATAATTTTGTTATGGTAAAGTTTGAACCTACACATTTGGCTTTCTACCTGTTACATAATAGTCCAAGATCACCTTTCTTATTTCAGTGCACGCAGATAAAATGGATTTCATTTTTCAAAAGCCAGGGTTTTGATATGTTAAATATGATTAAATTTGGTCATTCTGGTAAAATTTTCATTCAGATCCTATGTTCAGTTTTCATCATGTTAAATGAAGTTATCACATTTCCTACAACAGTAAGCTCGAAGCAAGCAGGTGTGATGTCGCGGTTTTACAAGATGACCATGCAGTATTAATCTTTAAGAAAACCAAAACAGTTGTCTTCACACGTGCTAATATAACAAGAACCAATTATAGGAATTATAGAAATTTCATTGAAATAGTTGTAGTTACTCTTTAAGATATCAAAGTTAAATTCGGATCTGGACTATTCTTTGTTCTATGTTTGGCATATGCAACCAGCGGTCCAAGTATGTAACTTGATGGCAGGCAAATTTCAAGGCTGCTCTAATGTCTGTAAAGAGGTCCTTCAGGATTTAGCCTCCTTTTTGTTCTTGGAGGACATGCTTCAAGGAAAGAGAAAACACACATTTTTAACTAGGCTGTGACACACAAAACTTTCTTAAAAGTAAAAAACCTTCATTTGAATACACCTTGTGATGTTTATTACAGCTGACATGTAAAGTGTGTAAATGAACTTACTTTAACACCTACAAGAACAGAAAAGAATAGAAATTTTGTCAAAGAAAATGTTCACATAATCCTTTTGTTATGCAGTACTTTAAAAATAGCTTACAAGGTTGCATGTATAGGGTAACAGTGATTCTTGCATGATTTTTTTTTGACTATACAAAACTTTATTGGCTCTGCTTTCAATTTTTAGTCTTTGAACCTTGATCTATGTGTAATCCCTTTTTCTAAGTGTACTAGACACAAATCAATCAATACTGTTGTATATGTACTCCAACTCATCTGATGTCAAACAATTTCTTTTAGTGTTTTTGCTTACACAATTATGCAAAAAGTTCTTGAAATCATATTTCTAATCCTGTGAAAAAGTGCCAAAGATGATTCTCTTTTAACTCAAACATTTAACTGACTGCATCCTTCAATGAACAATAAAAATAACAGAAACTATTAAATGTCTTGATTTAAACATTTTATGTTCAAAATACCCCTCCATATGTTCAAACTAACCCTTTCCTGGAAACTACACTGAGCATACATTTTAAGCTTCTCTTCTATGCAGTGTGAGACTCCTTTAGGGGAGGGGGGTCAACTGTGGTCTTATGACTCAGTGACGCTGGTCATCTTGAGTACCAAACTCTATCTCAAACAAAAGTTCTTGAATTTTTACTTTGGAAAGGGCACGTTTGTAAGGAGTCAGCTTTCGCAAAGCTGCTGCAACTGATTTGCCTATGAGATTCTCTTCATTGTCTACTGAAGGTTCAGGGGTAACTTTCTCCAACAAAGCTGCTGCAACTGATTTGCCTATGAGATTCTCTTCATTGTATACTGAAGGTTCAGGGGTAACTTTCTCCAACAAAGCTGCTGCATCTGATTTACCTATGAGATTCTCTTCATTGTCTACTGAAGGTTCAGGGGTAACTTTCTCTAACAAAGCTGCTGCAACTGATTTACCTATGAGATTCTCTTCATTGTCTACTGAAGGTTCGGGGGTAACTTTCTCCAACAAAGCTGCTGCAACTGATTTACCTATGAGATTCTCTTCATTGTCTACTGAAGGTTCATGGGTAACTTTCTCCAACAAAGATGCCTGTGTTTGCCCTGCCTTTGCAATGAAATCTAGAAGACTGCGATCAATGTCATCAGTTGCGGTTTTCCTTTTTCGTCCGACAGCATTACTGACATGCTTTGGTGTCATGGCTGATGGCATTGCCATAGTAGATCTTGAAGATAAAAATTCTAGGCTTTTCTCTATTTCTGGCACAATATCATCTTGACTTCCAGTGTCTTCCTCTTGTGAATCCTCCGTACGATGCATACTACATTGCATTGCAGCTGCCTGCACAACCTCTACATCACTGTCATATTCCCCATTTGGTGGTAGCTGTACATTAGAGCAAGATCTGTATAGCAAAAAAGAAAAAAAATCAACCTGAAAAAGCTACATGGCCAGGAAATATCACAAAATATTAGTAACAAAAAGCATGATTTGGCCATGCATTTTCAACCCAAGTATGGCCTTTAATACTCATGCTGGTTATATGCATGTAGAATTCAACAGCAATGAAGGTCTTGAACAATGATTTGTGAATTGCATAACTTCTAAACTATTGCAAAGGGCCCAAGGGAGGGAACACTATTGGATTGCACACTATTTGCTGCTTCAACACGTAGTGAAAGGTATGGCCTCTGATCAATCCAATTTGTTGGCACTTTCTATTATAAATGCTCAGTTTTATTTTCTTCATTACCTTTTTTTCCAATTTGATTTTTCTTGGTGTGTGTGAGATGCATGGTAGCATTTTACACCTGCTAAGCTACTTTCATATTTGTCTAGGAACAATGGGTCAGCAAACACGAGTCTATTTTAAAATAATGTTGTTAATCAACCCAAATGGCTGCATGATTTTATACCAAAATATATAAAAATGGTCTCCAATAGGATGTGAATGCCTGTAGCCAGACTAGGTGTTGAAGGGGGGGGGGGCAATGTATCTCTGGGGGTGAAATTTTTTTCAAGGGTTGCAGATATGTTAAGGCAATACTTTTTGTGTTCTCAAAAATTGTCCTGGGGTGGGATTTTTTGGGGGAGGGGCCCAGGACTCTTCCACTTCCCCCTTGACTATGGGTCTGAGTGCCTCTTTGGAAGTCTTTTGCAACTTTTATCTCTTCTCTTGCCTTCTTCACCCTTCGCATGGTTATCCATCTTCATCATTCAAACTAGCATTGGTTGTGACATAGGTTTTACATGAGTGTAGGCTTTTATGTAATAATAGGCCTAACAAAAAAATAAATAAATAAATAAAAGCTAACATAGAGCAAGAAGGGGTAAAAAAACAATTTCCATAAACTTTAAGATAAACCGTAACAGGTGTAAGATTTCTTTCTTATTTTATTCTTGTGAACTGCCTCGTGGAAACATCTTTTAATAAAATAAAAGAAAACCTGACTTTTGTTAAGTATTACGGCAAAAATTTGAAAAAATTGGGTTTTTTTACCCCAACAAATTTTCATTTTTGGGGTAAAAAAAAAGTAACCTCGGGGTAAAAAAACTGCGTTTTAATGACTTTAAAACAAAATTACATTTTTTTTAACATTTCAGTTATTTACTTCTTTGTTCATGCCTTTAACAACATAGCAAAGGTATTTATGAAGCATTGTTGTACCTTCAGAAGTCAGTACTAAGCATGAAAATATGATCTCAGCATTAGTGGCTTATGGCATGTATGTTATTTCTGTGTAGGCCTACAGTGTGTTAGCTATCTTAGGTGTTATTCTGCGGTGACACCTATCTAATTACAACATTAAACCTTGTTTTTTTTACCCCTTTCCCATACCCAGTTTCAGGGTAAAAAAACAAGACGGTTCATAGAGAAAGGGAAATAGTAGGAATAATTGGACCACTGAATTAGATAGACAGGTCCTTAGGAATGAAAACAAAACAAAAGATAAACTTTCTACCACATAAATATTTTACATAGTAAAAAGTTTCAGACAAGGGGTGCAAACTTCAAGGTTGATACAGTCAATATAAGCCCCAGATTTTATTTTGAAGGCTCTGTTGTTGGATTGAAGAGTCAGTCACAAGTCTTTAAATCATGTTAACATTAAATAAACACATTGAGCTAAGGTATGAAGTATACAAAAATGAAGGACTATGTTGACGGGGGGGGGGGGTTACCCCGTCTTACTGAATACAATTTTCTGTTTCTGAAAGGTTAAACTTAGTCAATTACCCAGATTCTGTTGACACGAATGGTTTCAAGAAGCTCATCAACTCCATTAACTTCCAGGGCTTCTTTGAGGTAGCACCACTTCCAGATTTCATCCTTTTAAGTTCTGCATTAGCTGCTTGTCTGTGAGTGTCCTTGAGATTTTTCCACATCCTCTTACATTGCTCTAATGCAATCACAGAAAATCAAAATAATATAACAAAATTTTATTTGTAAATAGCAGTAATGGTACTGGGGATGTGGGTTTTAACCAACCAATATTTGATTCTCATAGCTTTTTCTTAGAAAGTTAAAGAATAGCCTAAAAAATATTATTCATCATTCATTCATAAAACAATCCCCTGCTGTTATATATACACTACTGATAGTTTTATCAAGAACGACTGCTGTCTACCACCTTCTCCCATTATTTAGAGTCAACAAGAACTTACAAGAAAATTTGTTAAACATGATGATCAAAAGGGAATAGGCCTAAAGAGTGAAAGACCAACAAGCACCTCAACATCATAGGGCCGCCCAGTTGTTGAGGCAAGTATCAGCACTGACATTACTAGAGATTCCAGGTCCTGGTGCAAGTGAATAGTATGGGCTGTGATGTAATAGGCTACTAACCTATTTTCCCAGCCTATACAATCTACTTCAATTGGTGAATATATTTTCATTTTGTACTGATACTTTTTACCACTAGGCCCCTTAGCATGTGTCCAGACTATTTTAGCCACTAGCCAGTACACTACATGCCATAGGCAATGCTATGTATCGGAGCCTAGTGTGTAGTAAGGACAAAACATGGTACATACTGCCCAACCCATTATAATCTTACCCTTGCACAGGCCTTTGCTTTATGCTACAGCCTGCATGGGCTGCCAGTTAACATGTAGGCCTAATTCCTGTAAGTTCTCTTGATGGGTTTAGTCTTCTAAAATAACTGAGGTCTTCCCACCTAATCTTAGTCCCCCCTTAATCCAATTCCCATCTAATAATAAAGTGAATTGTTCCTTCACTGGTTATAGGATGCCAGGCCTTCTTAGCACCTGTAATAAATATACACAACGTGTAGGCCCAGGACAGGATTTGATATAGGCCTACATGTATCACAGTAACGTTTGTGGAACTCGTCCCATACATTTCATATTGTACGTACGTTTAACCAAACAATATCCTCACCATCACATCCTACTCGAATAGCAAGAGTTTCCCAACTATTTGCCTTCCTTATTACGTCTTTGTAGTCTGATCTCCGAGTATCGTAAAGTGCAGGGAAACCCTGGACACTTGTTATCAATTTCTCCTTCAATGCATCCGCCATTGTCAGATTGCTGTCACTCGACAAAAGTTTTTGCTCTGAAAGGTCGTTCACCACCAATCAGCCAATCAGAAACTTTGAAATGATGCGATATCTCTCGAGCTCGCGAGAAAAGTTGAACAATGTTCAACTCCGAGCGATGACCGTGAATTTCGCTGGCGGCAAAGATATTTTGACCATATATAGTTATTGATCGCCTTATCGCGCGAGAAATTTGGAAGTATGAACCGGTCTTGTAGAGGCTCGACACATCCATGGTGAATAAAAGACGTTCCCAGCAATTTTCAGGAAACTCAAAGTCACGAATAAGTCTCAAGAAATGTGGCGTGTCTTGAACAAACGACGGCAAAGCTGAAACTAAAGAGGAGGGCACGGAATCCACATACTCAAAAACAGGTACGGTGGGGCAGCTGTGTGAAGAGACGATAAGTCTGCCAGGGTTGTTGGCTTTGTGGATTTTGGGAAGCAGGTAGAAGTTAGAAATCTGTGGGCAAGGGTAAAGTAGAGAAGTAGCGTTTTGGGATAGTTATTTATTGTCCATGAGTTGGGTCAAAGTGTTTTTAGCTAACTTTTGGCACTCAGGAGTGGGGTCAGCGGGAAGTTCTAAATAAGCACTTTGGTCGAATAGCTGTTTGTTGACCTCAGCAATGTCCAGGTCCTTCCGCCAAACTACAATAGCTCCACCCTTGTCGACTGGTTTGCTGATGATGACCCTGTTACTTTTAAGGGATAAAATGGCATCTCGTTCCTCAGGACAAAGGTTACGCAGTGAGGTCATTTTAGGCGGAAGGAGATCGTTGACATCTTTGTTAATGGTATTAATGGGAAAACTTTGGCCTGGGTTTTCCCATTATTTATTCTCTTGTCATGGCCACCTTTGGTAAGACCAGATTTGCCATCCACATTAGTTTCTTGGGAACTTGTCTTTGTAGACATGTAATTCAAAGAGGTTTCAAACTAAATTTTCACGTTCAGTCCAAGTACCTTAAACTGTCCATTAACAACCGAACTATTACCTCTAACCTCCACTTTAAGCCAACCGACTCGAATAACTACCTAGGAACCAGTAGAGAGGAAGCCTTGGAGTAAAAGAACAAATCTGGTACCAATCTACGTATTCCTTTAGTTATTTCATATCACCCTTCGGTTCGTCCTATTTTACGCGCTATCTACAAAAATGTAGAGTTGCTCCGACAAGACCCCTCAACCCGTGATGTTTTCCCGGAACCCCCCCATCACTGCTTTTAGAGTCGAGAAAAATTTAGCCAACCGTTTGGTTCGGGCTTCCCACCCGCAAACTTCTTTCAACGCCAACCCTGGTACCTTTCCCCGTAACCGTCCGATTTGTAATACATGCCCAGTTGATGACAAACACGACCTCGTCAATATTTCAGGCCCCAACGGCAATAGCTTCATTGTCAAACAAATATGCGCCTGCATTTCCTCTAATGTAGTTTATATTTTAGCTTGTGGGAGATGTAACTCGTTGTATGTGGGAGAGACCAAGCGCCGCCTCGCGGATCGAGTCACCGAGCACCTTAGGTCCATCAAACAGAATCTCCATGGATACCCGGTGGCTGCACATTTTAATCCCCCTTCACCTTGTTCTATACAGCATTTAATTGTTACGGCAGCTGTAATGTGCCGAGGCTCCGATCGTGACCGCCTTAGTGCTGAAAACCGACTGATCATGAGGCTAGGTACTCTCGCTCCATACGGCCTTAACGTTAGAATTGACCTTTTGTAATATTCACCCCTTTTTTAGCCAGTTTTTACTCCTTTTACACTTACCCGTTCGTGCTCATTTTTTACTGTGTAGAACAGGAGACTATCCAACATTTCTTCCGACGAAAACACATTCCACATCGTCGCCCGTATATCAAGAAGCATTACAAAGATGTGGCTATGGGTACAACCTAAAGTACGAGACCCAATCCCCTAGCACCAGTCATTCCAAGGGAGCCCCGAAACGAAGACGAAATAGGAAAATAACCTGGTTCAACCCCCCGTATAGTGACAGTGTCACAACCAACATTGGCAAGAAATTCTTTAACCTCTTGGACAGCTGCTTCCCACCTGGGCACAAACTACATACTTTACTCAACAGAAACACGGTGAAACTGAGTTACAGCTGCATGGCAAACATAGACCAAATTATATCAGCGCACAACAAATACATACTGGCGAAACAGGAAGTACAACCAGCAACGCGAAGCAACTGCAACTGCAGAAAGCAAAGCGAGTGCCCATTGGAAGGCAACTGCCTCACAAACAACATTGTGTACCAAGCAACTGTAACACACCACGACAACCACAACGAAGAAACATACATTGGTCTAACAGAGAACACATTCAAGACAAGATACACCGCCCACAAGTCTAGCTTTGAACACAAAGGCAAAAGAAACACAACTGCACTCAGTGAATACATCTGGAAACTAAAGGATTCAAATGTAGAACACTCCGTAAAATGGAAACTCCTGAACAAAGCCCGAGCATACTCCACATCCTCTAAAACTTGCAATCTCTGTCTGGAAGAAAAGTTCTTCATTATGCATAAACCTTCCTTAGCAACTCTAAATAAAAGAAACGAAATAATAAGCTCTTGTAGACACAGGAAAAAACATCTACTGTGTAATTATTCTAATAGGTAATGAATCTTGGCTCGCTGTACACCGTTCTTGCCTGTTCACAACGAACACGGAACGAACACGTGCTTTAAAACGGACACGTTCAAAAGCAGCGAACACATACGTATTTAACGTTATTGACATCATTCTACTTCAGGATTCTGAGGAGTGAGGACCTACATTATTGGCCCTTACGAAACAGTTCTGTAAAGCTATGTTGTAAGAATTTATTGCAACCTTTTCAATATTACAGCTCCCTTCACAGGGTTGAGCACTTTACCATTGCCTGGTTGACATTATTAATTATTTTTTACTATTACGGTTATATATATATATATATATATATATATATATATATATATATATATATATATATATATATATATATATATATATATATATATATATATATATATATGTGTGTGTGTGTGTGTGTATGTGGCCTTACCGCACTAGTTTACTTCTATAGTTCTATATGCATGTGTGTATATAACACGAAGAAATGAAATCAAAAGTTTTGTTTTAGAGGCATTCTTTGTATTACTACCTGCTACTTTCATACATAGCGCGAAGTGTTGCACTCCTCAGGTAACATTTGAGTAATGAACAAGGCAAAACTGATCGTACGCGCTAAATCATCAAGGCGCGTTATTGACTTAAAATGAAAACATGAGCGAGAACCGGTTGCTAGGTGACAAAATGTTTGAAAATACTAAAATTTAGTAGTATGTGAGTCTACTAGAACGTAGAGACATTGCTTAACCAGCCTCTCATATAACCAAATAATCATTATATTTGGGAAAAACTTCCCCAAGTTATTATTCTCCCGTACCCAACCAGCGTTAATGTTGGCATTTACTTCAAGGTTTGCTCAAAAATGCACAAATGAATCTTCCCTGGGCAAATAATTTATAGTATAGAGTTTATGCTTTAAGGAGCGATTCGCGAGTTCCGACCATATGGCTCTTTTTAACAATTTTGAACAATGTTACACTTAGTTCATTTTCATTTCAGACTGACCTCTAACTAAACCATAGACCTTATGCATGACGACATATGACGTCATTTTTGGAGGAAGAAGAATAAAACACGTGGTTGCACCTCTGATCTGTGTGCAGAATATGTTTGGTAGGTCACACGCATTCGCTGTCAATTTGTAGAAGACTTACACGCGTTCCGATTAGTTGAGCAGTTAACAGTTTGCATTTATTGATGTTGTTTTTATAGTCCTCCGAAGGAGGGCGTACTTCTGAATAGTGATATCATATAAATTAGGTTATAGGAACAGTTTTACAACCATGGTATTCAATAGTACATGGGCATTAGTATATATCAACTTCGGAATGACTAGTTTTACCTACTCACACTGGAAAATCTATTTAATTTGAAAAAACTCATTGTATTGTCAGCTTATCTCACTGAATGTTCTCAACTGTTGATTTTGTGTCGCAACAATAATAACTTTTAAGGTGAAAAACAAACAAACAAAAGGCAAAATGGAAAAATTACCTAAGAGATGTTGAAGGATATGAAATATGTCATGGTATCAATCAAAACAACATCAAGTGAAGATGATAAAGAACTCAGCGACTATTTATCATTTAAGATGTCAGCAACTACGTATCACTTAAGGTTTTTGTCATTGTGTATCTTTTTAAACAACAGCTATTTTGTTCTCATTAACTAACCATCCATTTAAGTTATATTGCTGGACGCGATAGTTTTGTCTAGAGCCTTCCTTCCTAACGTAACTTGTGGCAAGTAACGATGTTTCTGCCAGCAAGTAAATGCAAGTAAATTTCTTTAAGGCACCTCTATGCTATTTTTTGTCATAACCAAACGGTATACTGGTATGCAATAAACGTTATTTTATATGCATATTATACGTAGCGTATCGTCAGGATCCTTACCTCAGCTAGTGATCTTCTAATATATCTTCTAATATAAACCGAAAATGTCTAGTGATTATGGATAGAGTAGATCTATGCACCTACTAACTGGTGCCACTGACTGACTGGCTATTCAATGTAGATGCGGCAAACCTTAAAGTGAAGAAAATCTTTTAATGCACCTTTCAGAATTAGTCCCTTCGCATCTAAAATTATAGTTATATTTACAAAACCCAATTAGAAGTATACCAATCCAAATAAGCAATGAAATTTTTTCAGATTAGTTTCCTTAGATGACTTTTCATATGTGTTGAAAGTTTAGCAGGAAAATGCAGTGGCACCTCCTTACCTCTACAACCGTGCGCATCACGTGATACCATTTCTCCCCAACTCTAATTCTGTAGTCAAAAGTAAACACGAAGTAAACCAGAGTGAGTGATGTAGCATATTTGTAATACCTCCGAGCTATATATCTTTCGACAACACAACGTTGTTGAGGGAATGTCAATATCGAATCTGGCAGAATTCATATTTTCAGTTTAGTAATCATTCTAAAGAAATAGACTTAAAAATATTTAACCTTAAAATAATATTTACTTATTTATAGATAGAGTAGTTAGGAAGGGCTTTACATCACAAATGCAAAAGAATGGGAGACGATTCCCAACCATTTCTTTTTGAATTTCTTCAAATGCTCTTAAAACTCACTTCGACTTGATTGATTTCACTGAGCTATTCCTTTGACAAAGCTCTTTACACACAACTTACAGACAATCTTATTTTCGTTTTGATGTAAATTTTAGATTTGTCTCTCGTTTATATTCTTGTCATCCGAAAAACGAACAATTCTGGCATCGAGTCTCATTGAAACGTTGGGAGAGACGAGCACTCGTGCTTATTGTTCAATAATTGTATACCAACAGTCGATGTTGTTGCCAAGTTTCCTTTTCGCATGATGACGTCACAGGAACAGTCACGTCATACTAATAATAGTATGACTTACCTGAAAGTTACAAGTAGGTGTTTTGTTGTCTATTAATTGTGGATTTCTCCATTGCGATTAAATTGTCTTATAATGATTAACGACAAATAAGATAACACTATAAAACGGAGCTGATCCATATGACATGTGTTGCGTCTTATCCTTAATTATCCCTCCTGTTAAAGTATATTGTTCATTTATAAACCATATTGACTTCAAGATATTCCCCCTTGAGATAATCTTAAAATTTGACGATGGGTTCCTTTGCACTGGAGAGATAGAATTCACTGATGTCTACAAAAGATCCCCTTGAAATAAACGTGCAGGAATGGAGGGTTTCAACTCGAAACGACATTAAAGTACATCTCAAGACTAAAATTTTAAAATACATAATATAGAGGTTGCAAAATAAATCTTGTCCATCCAATTCCCGTTGTCATAACTTGTTCCTTTGTTAAGATATTTAATGGAAATTTAGTCACTTCAAACAAAATAGTCTAATGCGCAATAATTTGTTACTTTCTTGCTGTACAACTCACATTACCTTTTGTGTTTCTCTTTGATACATAAAAATGTTTTTATGACCTTTCACGCTTCCTGTTTGCATGCATAGCAAATTGTACCGTGAGGCTGTATTAATTTCATCATCCTATAAGAGTATAAGTGCTTCCACACATTAGCCCAACGCGACGTAGCTCTCAGAAAAAAGGAATACAAAGACTGTAATTTGAGTAGTATGGAAGTGACTTTACAAATTATTGCCTAATGTACCATTTTGAATTGAACAATTTAACTTCAACATTTTATACCTCATCCCAGGAATGTCCTCTGTAGATGATAGTAGGACTGTTTGAAATTCATTTTTAATGCTCCGTAATATGTATTTCTGAAAATTTAGACTTGAGGTACATTTTAAACATCTCCCAGGGCACCGATGATGGATCCCGGGACTTTCAATTTGACAAAGCTCCGAGAAGGTACAGTACAACCTGAACCAGATCCCCAAATACTTCCAGGCAACAATGCCTAAGTTATTCGCGTCTGGAATGGCAAGAATGCATAAATGAGGGCGCCAATCCTAAAATCTTACGTCAAAGCAAAGACAGGGTATATCAGTAAGATGCGAATCAAGTTCACGTCAGAGAGTGACCTGTCAACTCAAATTGTAGGCCAAGCACATGACTACAGCCAAAGACATACCACTCAGTTACCAGGCTGGGTAAGTTATAATCACATTTGTGAGGAATTTCGAACGAAAAGGGTGATGGAAACACTACCTAACTTACTGCAAGTCATTCATCACCACCACCCTAACCGTCACTCTACCCACCCACCCCCACTGGTGGCTACCCACCTCAGGTACCAAATCCAGACATCTAGAATAGCACATCCACAAATATATGGCTGGTACCCTCAAACAGTGGATAGCGAGGTAACCTTGTAAAAGGACACCAGTCGGCTGACGCCTCCCCCTTATATTTAAAAGGGCGAAACTTTACCCTACAAACTCTCTTAATTCTTACCATCAGTATCCACCCAGCCCTCTAATCAGTGAATTCTATCTTCTCTACTGCAAAAAAATAACCCAATGTCAAAAGTCACAACAAATGGCCAGACGGTATGAAACCATTTTCGTGAGTAGTATCTGCTTCGAGGGGACAACTAGGGGTATACGTGAAGCATATCAGCCGATGATATATAAATATAAATACATACATAAATTTGTGTGCCCCCACACCCATGCCTTCAAAAACTTAGTTTTCCCACACAAAATATTTTAAGTTGGTTTCCTTCTTTTCTTTATCTCAAAAGGCTGAAAAGCATCTAATTACAGAGCATCTCTATGGTATATTCTTTTGCCACTGTACAATATTTTGTCCAAATCCGTACTACTCTGCTCAAGTTGTTGTTTTTCGTCAGAGCAACTCCTGATGTTTCTTCGGGTACCAGATTCCTCAACTCTCTGTTTTTTTTTTTTATATATATATATCTTTTATCTCTGTTGACAGGCGCCACATGATAGTTGGTGTTTCTGTAGTCCTTTGTACTTTCAAAATGCTTTTAACATGTTTAGTACGTTTCCTTCTTGCGCGCCATGGACACAGGGCCGGGCACCCGAATAACAAAGGTACAGTTCTATTTGTTATATCTGTAAAAGGTCGGTCCATTTCGTGGTAGTTGCACAGCAATGTTCCGATTACATGCACCCCTCTCCATTTACTTTTTATTTGTTTCATTTGCCATGGTGGAATTTCAGTAGAATAGAGAGGCGTTGGTATGAATTTCAGACCTGTTGTTACAAGAGAATAATGCAAAAGGTTATAACCAAAGATGCTACACAAAAATCATTATTTCTACACATTTTCCTCGAAAGGATCCCTCCAAAAGATTCTACCCAGCATTTGTGGAAAACAACACCAACTGTCCACCCCACAGCATCACCGATTTCCACACCTGAAGGAGATGTGATCACTCCAGGTGCTACTTTCCTCAAACAGAGCAACTGCTATTCCTCTAGCCCCAGATTTCAACCAAACGTGCTAGTACCCAATGCTTACCAGCGAATACTCAAGGTGTACCTGGAAAGCCTATTGGACAATTTTAAAATGTAGTGCTATATCATTATCAATGTGGTGGCGGGAACACCTTTTGGGGTAATCATATGGAAAAAAAGGTATTAAATAGGAACTAGTTAGCTGCACCGCTGCAGCTGATCCCAGTCACGGAGCCATGGAGAATCGGGGTGGTATTTGGCCCTCTATTTTTCCCATAAGAAGGACATTAACTGATGGATTAAAATGTTACCCCAATAGACCACTTCGAAAATGCGTTAAAGACTGATTATGGCAAAGCTGCCAGCCTATTTCGCATCTGCGCTCCTTGAAATTCTACACTGATGTGCACCCCCCCCCCCACCCTCCACGAATCGGTTACTCGGTCTACGGGTCTAATTTCCCCTTGATGTCAAAATGTTCACGAATGTACATTATTCTTAGTTCCTTTTTTCTTGTGGCGGACAATGGGCTCGAAATAATAATGTAGCAAACTGGGGGACCGGGAGTAAAAAAAAATGTTGGAAACGACTACTCTAATCGACCATCATCTTCCTCCACAGAGGTCAGCGAACAAAAGATGAACGTGGCATATGAAATTGTCATGGAGAACAATTTCTTCCATCCATTTAATACTCACAATCCGATTTTGAAATTGCTGTTAGAATGTCCCCTTCGCCCGCGCAAGATTCTGGCAGTATGATGTAAAAGCCAAACAGTCATGTGTACCTAACAGCTCTTCTGAAGTGCAACTAGTCCTCGGTACTTTAAGAATGCTTTCAGGATGTAAAATAACTTTCCTACTTGCACGCCATGGACACAGAGTCCGGCAGCCAAAAAACAAGGGTTTCGTTCTGTTTGTAATATCTGATAAAGGTCGGACCATTTCGTGGTAGTAGCTCAGCCATGTTCCCGTCACATAAACCCCTCCCCATTTACTTTTCATTTGTTTCATTTCCCATGGCGGAATTTCAATATAATAGAGATGCGTTGGAATGAATCTCAGACCTCTTAATACAAGAAAATAATGCAAAAGGTTATAACCAAAGATGCTACACAAAAATAATTACTTCTACCCATGATCGATAAAAAAGGATCCTCCTAAAAAATTCTACTCAGCATTTTTGAAAAACAGCACGAACTGTCCACCCCACAGCATCCCCGATGTCCACACGTGAAGGTGATATGACCAATATAGATGCTACTTTCCTCAAGCAGAACAACTGCTATCACTCTAACCCCAGATCTCAACAAAGCGTGCTAGTACCCAATGGTTACCAGCGAATACCCAAGGTGTACCTGGAAACCCTATAGACAATTTTAAATTTTTTTAGTGCTAAATCGTTATTAATGTGGCGGCGAGGGAAACATTTTAGAGTATTATATGGAAGAACGGCACTGAATAGATCCCAGTCACGAAGCCACGGAGAAACGGGGTGGTGTTTGTCCCGATATTTTTCCCATCAAAAGGTCTTTAACTGATGGATAAAAAATATTACCCCAAAAGACCACTTAAAATTTGCCTTAAAGAATGATGATGCCAAAGCTGTCAATGTATTTCGCATCTGCCCTCCTTGAAATTCTACACTGAATCAGTAAATCTGTCTACAGGACTAAATTCTCCTTGATGTCAAATGTTCACGAAAAAACAGTAGTCTACGTTCTTCTTCTTCTTTTTTGTGGTAGACAAAGGGGCACGAAAAAATAATATAACAAATTAGGTGGACCGGGAGCTTAAAAAGATTGGGTACTACTACGCTAATCGATAATCATCTTCCTCCACAGAGGTCAGTGGACAAAATATGAACGTGGCATATGAAATTGTCATTGAGAACAATTTCTTTCATCCACTAAATACTCACAATCCGATTTTGAAATTGCTGTAAGAATACACCCTCCGTCTGCGTCCAGATTCTGGCAGTGTGATATAAAAGCCATACACTCATGTGTATCTGACAGCTCTTCTGAAGTGTAATTAATGTTAGGTCTGCACGCATCACCAACACTTCTGTACCAACATCTAAGATGGAATTTGTAAGAAAGATTAAAATTCAAACGTGGCACAATACATGAGAGAAACGTACTATTGCAACAAATTTCCTTCCCTGCTAATAGCTATAGACTACGTTCCAGCCAACAACCCAGGAGAATACAAAGAGATTAGAGAACATTCTTTTCTAGTTCAATAATAAATATTCAAAGTTACTGGTGTGTGAGAAACGTCCTCTTCTCAAAGTTTGTTACTTTGATCGGGTCTCCAGCGCAATTCAACTGCATGGTGTTAAGCTATCTCCTGTGAAAAATAACATTTGCTAGCAGAAAAAAATGAGTAAACAATGCAGTGAATATCAAGCAAACGCTTCTGGTGGATTTCCATGATGAAAGGGCTCTCAAATTATATTGGCTGGTGAGAGTAAAAGCGGGAGACTACAGCAGTTATCGATTTGCCCGGAGCCGCAGTACCAGTTCATCGTCCCTCCTCTTCAACCCTACCAATGTACCATACCATGCTGACTCCCTTCTCTCTATATGAAATCAGCATAAAACAAAAAATTTTTTTCAAGCACGTAAGGAAAACTAGAAGGTTAATTATTGCTGCAGTCCTCCTGAACACTCCGCATGCTGAAGCAGTCATTGCCAAGAAATGGCGTAGACAGTAATAAGTTGACAACAAAAGAAATGGGTCCACGTGCTGTAATGTGAACTGAGTCAATCTTTGTATTATTCTGTAAGAAATGAATAGTTTAAACTATTAAGCAGTCATATTTATCTACATTAAATGTATAAATACATAAAAAAATGAGAATATTTACTCCACCAAAGTTGTAATTTGAAAGTATGTGAAGTGATATAGGAAGTAACAACGATATGTTGTACAATCGAGAGCTTTCTAGAAATGTGTCAATTAGATAAGAACAGTGCTGAAATACCCAATGCTGTGCACTACATAACACCCTCTGACCTCCGGACAAGGTCGATCAATGTTCTTAAGAAACATCAAACATTTCTGTAAATTGACGCATCCTTGCGTCTCGTTATTATTGACCCAACATTTTACAGACTTCGTCTATGCCATACGTTTCCGTGGACGACAACTTGGAAAAAGGCCGTGACCGGCTCGACTTGAACCAATTGGTTGGAATCTGGGCCGTAAAAACTCCATCGAACTAACTAACTAGCTAACTAACTAACGAACTAACTAGCTAGCCATACTTTTCCTGTAAACTATAAAAATATACAAATGCTTTGAAGCAATACTTGTAAAAATTTGATATATCCCTGCGTGACACGCCTGACGAACATGACGTACAGGTACATTTAATTCAGAACTACCCACTGGTCAGAAGGTGCATCTAACAAAGGATTAAGTTCATTATGAAAAAGTACTGATGATGATGAAGATGACGATGAAGTAGTTTATTGTCAGTAATTTCCTTATGTACAACAGTAATGTGAGGACATGAGGAAGTATTGGAGGGGTGATCGACCATTAGGAGAAAATCCATCAGAAACAGTCTAACTGAGCCATGCCGAGCAAACAGACGGGTCTTGGCCGTAACGCGAATTCAAATATGCTTCGAATTGCTTCAATTCCAGCCCTCGTCAAGAGGCAAACTTTCTCAACATCCTTCTTATATCAATCGATGGTTTTAACTGTAGATCTGCCCCACGTCACAATTTACAGTTAGTTCTGCCCCCTAATAATGAATAGTTTCACACGCCTCCTATATACAAGCCCAGAAGTAAATACAGGATATCTTGCTCCAGCATAGAGAATTGCTTAGTAACATGAAAAGTGAGAAAAACAGAAGTGCAGTATTTTTGTCCCCACAAAGACATTTATGTAAAACAATGAAATGGTGGTGATGAAACTACATAGTTAGAACAACAATACCAGAAATTATTCACTTTAGACAATAATAAGTTAAATAGCAGTATAATATAGGAAATATAAAAACCAAGTGACAATGTAGGACATATATTGAACCATCTTAATGAGAACAACGTTTCATTAAAGGTGTAGCTTGTCTTTCAAAGTATGACTACTTTTATATAGCATAAGCAATGAACTATAGGGAAAACAAGCCAGTAAGCCACAACTGGAAAAGGAGGCGTGGTTAGAAACTGAGCCGTAAAGCTCCATCTAACTATAGCAACAGCTAACCTTATACACTCCACCAGACAAAAAGGCAGTTCAGAGTTTCAAATGCGCATGCTTGTTTGAGGGTATGAAAACACCGCTTATGGTATACCTGTTGCAACTACCTGTCGCTCAAACCTTTAGACCTTATTTCAAACTGAACCAGTTCCCTTCATTCTTTAATCAGCGTACATTGTGTACAATGTTTTGGTAATACCTGGGACATTTCATGTCAACTTACCAAGAGAAGCAATCTTTTCGGAGATTACATGTAAACAAAACCAGTATTTTACCCCTGTGAACTTTGACATCATGTATTACAATATTATTAACTCTCATTCTGAAAATGGTGGCGCTCCGCTAAAATAGTCTAACGGGTATACTTACATTTTTCGGGCAAAAAAACCCTGCTGCAAACTGAAATGCTTTCATACGCCCACCTTGGGTTTGGCCTCGTCAAAATGTGCTCTAGTAGCTAATTAATTGTAGCCATACCACCATTTGTGGTAGAGACTTACGATAACCTTTAAACAAAACATTACAGTTTTTTTAGGGTCCGTCTACTTTGCATTACAAAGAATGCCGAGGCTTTCAATTCTTTTAAGGGTATTGAACTAAAATTGAACCCGTATGGATTTCTTCATAGTTCATTTTTCGGTACAATAGTTCAAGTATGGTTAAAAGATTACGCAATATGCAGGCACATGCAGGCATTCCTACTTAAAAAATCGCTTGCTTTACGTAAAACTGTATTACTGATTGAAAGCGTTTTGGCAATGTTGTCTTTGCAATAAACTTAGGCCTACAGTGTATACCAAGTAACTTTGTGGCTTACTCTCATCCAACCTCATCTAAAGTGACGGCTACATTGGAATTTACAGACTGAATGGAAAAAATCCTACCCTTAGTTGTTCTGCTCGCATTAAGGGAAAACTAATTTATTTACTGTAAATCCTTCAGTTTCGAAGTCATCAATTATTTGTCTAGTGTCAACTGGATAAAAAAAATAGTTTCGTAAATTTAGACTGATGCATTGCGAATGGAACTTATGTACAGGGTAAATCTGTTTTGACGATCCTTGGGGAACACACCACATACCACTTCGTTACTCAAGTTTGATTTTATAGCCTTGATTTGGACGACTGTCTGCTATTTAATCAACCAGACATGGACAATCCCACTATGTGTGAAATGATCTCCTTTTTAAGCAATAGTTGGAGGCCAATGAATAAATCTCTAATGACTGATTTCATGTTATTAAAAAATAGTAGTAATTTCTTAGGTTATATGGATTATAATATAATACCAAAATAATACCAACATGGTTAAACAATCTGAAATCATGTACTAATGTCAGTGAGGAGATCACTTACAACGCTGAAACATGCAACCTTCTTTTCAAGTAAATATACTAGAAATGAGAGTTCTGGTAAAGGCTGAAAGGGGAAGCAGGTTAATAATGTGTGAACGAGTTAGTTTTACCAATTTTAATACTGGAATTACTTTTGCAAATTTTCATATTTTTTGGAAAAGGGCTAAAATTACTTAATGTGGGCCTATTGCAAAAGCGTTTTGTATCTCATGCTGTGTAGTAGTATAAAGTTTGTCTCCTTTCCTACTCCATTGCAAATGCGGAGCATCACGCATAACGGCAATAGGTTTCCATTTTTAGAATCTTTGGTATTCGAGCATTCGGAGTGAGAGGCGGATGCTCTACCGTAAGACCAAACACGCGGTCCTTATCTTAGATGAAAAGGGGCTATTTAAGTTTTTATACTGTCAACCTACATGCCTTTCAAAAGCCTAATATTGTACAGCACTGCGTTTGGAAATTTCATTTGATTCATTTCATTTTATTTATTTATTTTTCACATCATTATACATGTATATAAAATGAATATATTATTTTATTTCAATGTAGCATAACGTAGAACATAATGATGTGAAGGAAGTAGACCAAAACCCCTCACGGGCTTGGCAAAGTGCTGCACTCCCTCAAGAAACATAGAAGAAGTAGAAAAAACAAAAACTGAGCAAGATACTTCAGTTACAATCTCCTCTTCACACATGCCCCGACACCCCCCCCCCCCCACCCCACCAATACACACACCACAATCAAAGCTTAATAATACGACGGGGGGTTCTGTTCGAGCCTGCTTTCACACAATAATACATCAATAGTAACAATAAAAATGGTAGTAAGGAAGAGTGAGGCAGGACTCATGAAGATAGAACATTAATAAGTACTCAAGTATAGTCTACTTAAGCTATACCTGAAAGGTAAGAAGCTTGGACTGCCAATGGTAGACTTCGGTAGGGTATTCCAAAGGTTTATGGCACGATGCCGTAGGCTTAAGTACGGAAGCCGAGAGCGTCTTGTTACAGCATGTTGTGTACTGCACACATACCCAGTATTAACGGACGAGTCTCATTGCTGTTAGTTAGAAAACAGAGCCGTTTAGACAAGAACAGTGCATTCATGCCGGTTTTTGTCTGCAACAACATTAAAATAAAGGGGTAGGCCTAAGTGTTTTGATAGTTGGTAACTAAATGCGAGAACACTAGGTCTCAAAGGCTCAAAAAATATAATGAAAACATGCGACATATCACCTATTCTAGCGTGTGCATTCATTGTATAGTTAATAAAATAGGCAGGCGGTGCTATCATCTGATACTACATATGAAGTCCATTATTTCAATTGTTTTGAATTTTAATTCGTACTTAACGGGTATTCAGTCTTGTAATTAGAAAAGGAGCAACCTTGTGCTGTGGAACAGGATTGCCGCAGATACTTTAAAGTACTTTTAGTAAAAAACTAAAAGGCGGGTATCCAGCAGAGGACTGTTGGAAGGGGTGGTAAGTGAGAAAGAGAGAGAAAAGACTGAAACAAATGAGAAAAGGAAGGGAATTAGGGAAGAGGAAAGAAGAAAAATACGAAGAGGCAGTGAGGAAAGCAGAAGAAGGAAAATGAGAAGGAAAAATAAAAGGATAGAGCCGCGGCCATACTATAACGAATTCGGATCGGATTACGATCCGATTTTTTCCCGAGCTTTTAGTAAATATCTGATCGGAACTTTAACTTAAATTTGAGAAATTGTGTAATATCAGAGAATCTTAATACTTTTGCGAGTACGAAAAGACCGCAATACGTTTTTGTGTATTGCTTCGTCAGGTTATTTCAGAGAAACCTAACAGGTGACGGTTCCTCATCTTTGAATGATAGAGGTGTATTAACTCTTGTTTCTGAGTGAACGAGATATAAAATCATAAATTGACGTACTCCCAAATGCACTGAGACACTTGACCTGTTTGTTCCTTAACGACACCGGTTCTTACCTCTAATGTCACTTCCTTTCCAAAGCAAAAAATAGGGATCAACTTAGCGGCATATAGGCACCGTTCCAGCAGTTTACACTGTTAATATTTTTGCAGCTAATTGCAGATTGGGGTTTTTTCGTACTGTTTAGTTTTTGTTTTTTAATTTTTTGTCTGTTTTTTACTTAGGTCCATTTTTATCATTTTTATTTGTTAAGTTTTTTATCACCAGTTTTCTTTATTTTACTTTTCTATTTTTTTCTTTATTTCTAGTTTTAGAGTGTTTTTTTTTTACCTTATAGTTTTCTTTTTTTCTCTGTAATTCTGTAAATCTTTATTACAGTGTACCTCAAAAAAGTCTAAGTGTCTCCCCGCTAATCAGTGGCGTAACCAGCAGGGGACAGGGGGATGTAGCCCCCAGTGAAATGCCCCCCCCCCCCGCCTCCCCCAAATGGAATTCGCAGGTCGAAAAAATGAATGAAAATGGGTGTAGGAGGTGGCATTTTCTGACAATACCGGTACTTATGCAGTCCCTTGTTTCAATTTTGAATTTTTATGCGTTCTTAACGGATATCTTGTCTTGTAATTAGACAGCCTAGGTAACATCTTTGTGTTGTGGGGTGGGATTAAAGACCGCAGATACTTTGAAGAAGTACTGCTATGTTAGGTTCTAAAAGGGGAGAAACTTCGTGCAAAGTCTCAAAAGTGTCGAATCAAGTGTACAGCCTTAAAAGGTCGTAGTTAAAGCTACCAATTGTGTCTGAAGGCGAAACAAACAGAGCACTTCATCAATAACATCTCCGATAGATCTCTATCTGATAAATGTAATGTAAATAAATAGCTCTAGGTAGGGGTGTTAGTTTATAGCTTCTGATTGAAGGGCGGGCCTTCAATCAGAATATCCAAGCCTCACAATTCTCAAAGGACCATTTAAAACAATGAAGACATGATAAACTTTTACAAAACCAAAGAGCTAAAACGAAACCTGTAGTGCTATGACACTGGCACTTGATATTGGAAAATCCGAATCTGTGTCAGATTTCCGACATCACCGGTCATAGACATCGAGAGGGCACCCAAACTAAATAATACCTAATTAATTCTAGGCTAAAAACGGACGGTAAACTGGAAACAACTGACGAGGAGAATGAAATTATTCCCTCAATTCTCTTATCGAGGCGCTCTAAAAGAGCAAAGTTCTATCGAATTAATACCAGGACAATTTACAAAGTCCAACTACTGATGAAGGTCAATAAAAACCAAGAGCAGAAATATTTCTAGTTTACTTGTAATAGAAACCTAACACAGAAGTACTTTCAAAGTATCTGCGGTCTTCAATCCCACCTCACAGCATAAACAACTACCTACCTTTTGAGGATACTCAATACTTTATATGCTATAACAAAACGATCTTGAAGTACGCCCTCTCCTATTTTGTTCGAATTCATAGTACAGAAAAATCGATTTGCGTTTTCTCCCTACCGCGCCGTTCTCGGCTTCCGTACTTAAGAGTGAGAAGCGCCACTCACAGCACGGAGCCTGCTCACAGAATGTAGAAAAAGCTGAGCATTACTTGTGTTAATTACTTGAACTGTAAATAATTGTAAATAATATTTTTTATTTCTGTATATATTAATGTTCAGGATGATTAGAATTTCTTCCTATTTAAAAAATAGTAAGCCTGCATTTATGTATTATTCCAGTTAATATGGGGTATTACTTCCCAGCGGCAGTAATATTACAGCCACTGGGTTGGGTACCCCGCGGACTGGATATCGGTAAGTTGTAATTCACCTAGTTTATTTGTATATATCCTGCATATAGTGTAAATACTGACAGTGAGGATAAATGTTCAGATAATTTGTCATGTTCCAGTATAGTACAAGATTCATGTATTACTATCTTTTTACATTACTTTTATTATTGCTAATCACTCAATGTATATATCATGTATAATGTAAATAAAGTTAATGCGGTGAACCAGTGGGTTCATCGTGTAAACAAAAAAAAACAGTGTTATCACTGAGGACATATGCTCTAGTTGTAAAAAGGTTGGAAAAAGAGTCGGGGAACATTTTGCGGGTGAGGCCATATGTAAACGAGGCTGTTCCTAGATTGATTATACCATTTAGTTTTAATAAGTTCAACAATTTAAAGCGAGAAGCAGTGTGATTACGTGGACCAGGCGAACAGTAAACAGCCCTTTTTGTAAAAGGACACGACCGACCATTTAAATGTGACTTTTTGGTTCTAGACTACACAGTGCTACAGTAAGTAAAATGAGGATAAATATTTGCTTTCATATACTAGCATACTATTACTCTGAAAATTAAACAGGTTTGTTTTTCAAAAGTTCTCCCGACTCTCTGGCAAAGAGCCGTTCGGTGGAACCAATCTATGAAACTGCTTCCCAAGGAAGCTAGGTCCACTGAAGGACATCACTTGTTCGACCTCAAAGCCCTTAGACCATTTACATCACTGGTCTGTCATGTATGGCTTCATTCTAGACTGGATGGAGACAACAGTCAGATACTACACATGATCTTAGTCAAAAGGCCGAGAAGCTTTGCACTTGGCACTTGGTTAATAAACCGTTAAGTTTACGGTTTTAAATTAAACGGGTTTATTTAGTCCCCAAAGGGTAAATGTAAATCCTGCACAGGGACTTAATTGGATAGTAAAGTCCCAGTTCTCTCACCTCAAAAAGCACCAATTCTCCTAAGCTTCTTACTGAAGCCCCTCCCACAATTGTCTGAAATTCATCCTCATCCACACACAATCTCAGTTTATTGCTTCAGGGTGAGTATAAAAAAGCTCAATGTGCATAATCAAAACACTCTCAATACTGTTCATGCTGTGTAATACAAGCTTTGACACTCTGCATTGTTTGAATTAGCTGTCAATCAAAGAGCTGAGCCAATTGAGAATTTCGGTACCCGGGTGCCTAAATTGTAGTTTGAGGTGAGAGGTTTGGCCCTTTAATACATCTAAAAATATGGCATTTAAACCCACATGTGGTTAACATTTACAAATTTTGTTACTGTTATAGAAAAGTTATATGCTACATTTGGGTTGCAATACGACATCACAGATGTACATAAATATCCCGATTTCAGGAGGGTCGCTGGGTGGGATTTACATTAACCGTTCATGGGTGAATGAATCCATTTATTGTTGTTTTTATTTTTCATTTTTGTTGGTGGTAATGTATGCGTATAGACAACGGAGGGAGTCAGGTAGAGTAAAGTATGCAACCATTGGCAATCTAGCGAAAACTAAATTGGCAATTTAACGAAAAGCTTAAGTAAGGAATTAGAGTCTTGCAGAGAATGGTTGGTTAATAACAGGCTATCCCCCAACCTGGGAAGACCGAATCTATTCTCTTTGGTTCGAAATCATGCTTAAGAAATCCAGTCCCCTCTCAGTCTCTTGCAACGAAAAACTGATTAAGTCCTCTCATTCTCTAAAATACCGTGCAATTGTACTAGATGAAACCATCTCAGGTGATTCTCTTACCCGTTATATTCTTAAAAAGCCTGGAGCACGTTTTAAATTTTTATATAGGAAGTCTAGCTCTCTGAACAGTCGCACACGAAAGATCATGTGCACCGCTCTTATCGATGCTACTTTGATTACTCTTGCTCTTCCTGGTTCTCTGCTCTCTCTAAGGAGTTTAAAAATAAGTTATAAACCATGCGAAATAAGATTGTTAGGTTCATTTAAGATTTGGGTCCGCGTACCCATGTCGGTCAAAGTGAATTGAATAAAGTCGGCTTTTTTATTTGTTTGCGGCAGGGTGCAACAAATCAAACCTAATCTGGTTTTTAAGATTTTTAATGACACCTGTCCCGAGTATCTTAAATTCAGTTTTACTAGATTGAAGGATATCCATCGACACAGAACCAGGGGTGGCCCATTTACCTTCCTTGACCCCATAATAAAAGGATCCTCTGATCGCACCTTTTCATTTACAGGTATTGAACTTTGGAACTCTCTTCCTTGCACATCAAAGCAAATTCAAAATCTTTCACCGTTTTAAATTATGCGTCAAGAATCATCTTGCCAACGAGTCACTTTTAGTAAAGCAATGTCTCTAGAGAGCATTGCCTTTATTACTGTCCGCCGGTGTCTTTCATTCAGTGCAATATTCCAACTTTCTTCCACTTCCTTGTACAATTGTTTCTTGTGTCGTCATTAGGGACCCCAATGGAAATAAGTTTTTTCCGGGTTTTTGTGGTTATCCCTGGTACTCTGATTGTAACTCCTTTTACTCGTATTTTATGTCTTATATTTCTGTTTTTGCCTGTAGCTTCCTTTTTGTGTATACTATCTTTTACTTTTATTTGTGTTTTCTATGTACCAAATAAATAAATAAAATAAAATACCGTTTAATAATTTTGAATAGGCCTATAAAATTAGTAATGTACGAAGTAAATGCTGACATACTTAAAATCCTTCACAAGTAAAACAATTAGGCCTACACGACGAATAATCCATTTAATTACTCTAATGGTCTATAGGTAACAGGTTGGGCACTATTAATAGGCAAAGCCGATATTCCCCCTAGCTACAGTTTACTGTAACTGTTAAAATGTAAGTGAATTGAGACAAAAACTCACCCACTGAGGAGAGAATCAGGAACGTTGAAGCAGAATGTTATAAAAGGTATAAGCCGCAGCTTCTTATTAATGTATCTGCTGGAAAATAACACGGCTTGCTAATTTTCCTTTTTCGTCACATTGCAATTGGTCCTGATTTAGAATATTTCGTGAGCACCCAAATTTAACGTAAGCTGCATGGTGGTGGTATCGTTGCTGGTTCATGAATAAGATTTACACAACTAGGTAGGAAAGCCCCTGTTTTGCAAAATCAACAAACCCCCTTTTTCAAAAGATCAGAAAAACCCCTGATTTGTAACACCAGGGATCTCCTCCTTATTTGAAAAGGGTAGGCTTGTAAGTTTGTTGACTGGCCTTTTCTTTTTACCCATGTGACTGTTAATAAGGTCATTCGTTTTGTATAGCAATAGCAGGATCATTGGGTACAAAAGCTATTGTTACAATTTAACAAAGAGATTCGGAAGTCACGATTTGCAACATTGAGGGTCTACACTATGGCACGCCAAAAGGCTCACCAAATATGATGATGTTCTAAAAATACACGTTCATGTACTAAAATTACACGTTCATGTACCAAAAATATACGATGATGTACTAACTTCATATGATCATGATGTAAATTTACACCATCATGTACTAAAACCATAAGTTCATCATGTTAAATGTTACGTTGTACATGTAAAATCACACGTTGTACATCTTAAAACACACGTTGTACATGTAAAAACGTAAGATCATCATGTTATATTGGTATCTTCCGCACGCCATACAGAGTGAGCCTTTCGGCGTACCAGAAGTCCGCCGAAAGGCTCACCGAATTTGATGTACTAAAAGTACACGTTCATGTACTAACTGCTTACGATCATGTACTGATTTCATACGTTCATGTACTGATTTCATACGTACATGTACTGATTTCATACGATCATGTACTAAATGTCAGTACATGATCGTAAGAAATCAGTACATGATCGTATGAAATCAGTACATGAACGTAAGCAAACAGTACATGAACGTATGAAATCAGTACATGATCGTAAGCAGTTAGTACATGAACGTGTACTTTTGGTACATCACATTCGGTGAGCCTTTTGGCGGACTTCTGGTACGCCGAAAGGCTCACTCTGTATGGCGTGCGGAAGATACCAATATAACATGATGATCTTACGTTTTTACATGTACAACGTGTGTTTTAAGATGTACAACGTGTGATTTTACATGTACAACGTAACATTTAACATGATGAACTTATGGTTTTAGTACATGATGGTGTAAATTTACATCATGATCATATGAAGTTAGTACATCATCGTATATTTTTGGTACATGAACGTGTAATTTTAGTACATGAACGTGTATTTTTAGAACATCATCATATTTGGTGAGCCTTTTGGCGTGCCATACTACACAGCTTATCAACTATACTGTAACTTGCTATACTGTAACTTGCTATGAATTGTGATGATCTGATAAGGTAAGGATAAATGGTTCCATGATCAGGAATCATATGGCCAGAGGGGGTCGCCCCTTCTGAATACATGGTAGTTCCGTCGCCGTATATGCTAGGTTTAGACTGCTGTTTAGACTTGTGACGTCAGTGACGGAGCTTCCTACTCAAAGGTAAAGAGCAGTCCCCCCAAACTTAATTTGAAGAAAAATCTAAATAACTCAATTTCCATCTTTTTTCTCTTCAAAGTATCTTTAATTACATTTTATTACTTTACTATTGCATATTCAAGGTAAACCAAGCAGTTATTTGTGGTAAATTTCACATCTGAAGAGAAAAAAAAATTGTCACATGACTCCCAACAGCCAATCATGAAACTGGACAGTCTACTACACTTCTTTAATTTGGATGATGACTGCTCCTGCCCTTTAATCAGTGCGACTCAAATTGTCTTTTTTACAAAAGTGTAACCATTTTCTTTCCTGCAATCTACACCAGTTTTCTTTATCAGGTCATTACTTATGATTAAATTTTGCTATTCTGAGGGCATTGGTATGCTTAAACGGCGTTCATTAACATTGCTCCTTGTGCAGAACTTGTCTTGCGCTTTTTACAAGCTTTTTGCAAAACAGCTAATGACCGTTGCCGATCTATGAATCTCTTATTTCAATTGTAGGGGAGAAAGAACCATACCAAGATTTCGATACCGCACTGCATGTTTGCATACTGGGGAGCTGAAAAATCCCAAATAGACAGCCACTGTGCACAGGAAAGAAAACGTCTTAAAATCGGCATTGCACCTTACAAATGCTGCGTAAACAAAGTCAAATCTTTGATACCAAAAAGGGCAGTGACAACTCACATATAACACAACACTTAAAACCAGAGCTGAAGCGATGGACCACTTAATTTAAAAAAATGTCTTATTGCTCCAATATGCTGGCAACTTTTCAAGGTCTAAGTTAGGGAGAGACATTTTGGACCACGGTGAATGTACAGTTTAATATGGTTGAAGACTGTTGTCGTTGTCGACCATTTGTCGTCGAGAATACTTGATAGCCTATATGTCATACCCAGGGAAAGCTATATTTTCTGCCCTCGCATTGCTAAAGTAGCCACTAAGTAGATAGTTGAAAATTGTCATTAATCTAGCCAACGTAACCCACCCTGCTTTTGTAACATTTTGCTGACAGTAAGCATTTGTTTACTAGTTTGTTTTAAGCCTTTGCTCAAATTTATGACGACTTCATGAAAGTGTATGACGTATGACCAGTGAGACCGTCCTAAAAATTTATAAACATTAGGGAAAAGAATAATAGGCCTATATTAGGAGACAGTTACTTTAGTTTAGAATACTGTTAACCATAGTAACCCGATGAATAAAACATTTGGAAGGGACCGGGACCCTAGTTCAAACAGGCGCATCACGGTTTGGATTAAATTACCCACACTTTAAAATGGCAATGCTTGCAGCAGAGTAAGGCCTAAGCTTATCTTTGCGTGTTTTACAAATTTAAGAATTTCCCGTATGTTTTTGTTGTTGATGTGGCCAAAGAGGGAGGGCTGAAGCCGTAAAAGCCCCCCACCCCTTGGATCCGTCCTGAGTCTTAAAACATCATTAAAGATACTTGTGGAGGAAATAAATAGTAAGTTGTAAGATTTAGCTATTGTTTGTAAAACAAACGTTTTGGAAGACTCTCTTTGCCTTTAAACTTTCTCACCAAAACGGAGTTGCCCTTTTTGTTTGGTATTTCATGATTTTTCGTATTACAGGGTCAGATTCACATTTCTTGTAATTTAAGTAGTTCAAGTCCTCCCTGCAAATGTCGGTGTATAGCATTTTGATTGAAAATTGCATTACCTTTCCTCACTGAACCGTCTGCTGAGTGTTGCAAGAAAATGGCTAAGTAAGGTGTGATAACTCTCTTTCAGTGGCGTAGCCACGGGGGTGGGGGGTTGGGGCGAGATCCCCCATGACCCAACCATGCAATGCAAAAAACACCTAAAATGGCGGTTTTTTCTCTCTATCCTAAGGCTTTTCTCCCATTTCGTGCCCAACTCCCCCCCCCCCCATTGACACAATTTTGGCCACGCGCCTGCTCTCTTTGTTATAGAGGTATGTGTATCCTTTCCAAGATTTAAGAAAACAGCAGTGGAACTAATCATCGATTCAATTTTTTTGCGTCTTATCAAGAACACGCCTTTATTTTAAGAACTGCAAGATAATTTGTAAATCCAACATGTCTGCAAGGTTGTATAAATAGCAAATGTAACTGGCGACTACAGTGCTCATTAACACTTGCATTTTTTTCATCATCAGTAAACTTCCCTTCCTACCTTTTGTTACATCCTCCTTCTCTGTCTGACTACCTCTCATCACTTCAGTGAGGATATAAAGCTCGCTACACTCACACTGAATATACCCAGGTTTCTCATTTGATGAATTGATTGAAAATAACA
This sequence comes from Holothuria scabra, assembly GCA_037179385.1. Classification (NCBI taxonomy): domain Eukaryota; kingdom Metazoa; phylum Echinodermata; class Holothuroidea; order Aspidochirotida; family Holothuriidae; genus Holothuria; species Holothuria scabra. The sequence continues at coordinate 28,420,463 of CM074200.1, read as the reverse complement.
GATTTATTAAAAATTCACAAAAAGTTACGTAACATTTTGGGTTAGCTAACAGGCCAGTCAAGCATGTGTTAATTGTTTTTCACGCAATGTGAACACAATGAAAGCATAGCTCATTTGAGGGCACAGATCATGTAACAAACTTCAGTCTTCAGTTCACAACTCCAAAAGGCGAAGACAGCCATCACAGAGTGCACAGATAACAGATAAAAGAAGTCAACAAGGGCAACACAACCAAAACAAAAAGTGGAACGAGGAACTAAATTGAAATACAGACAAAACCTACGGACAAAACCACAAACCAAACAACTACAAAGCAACCAGTGCAAGTAAAAACAAACGACAAGGGTCCTGAAGAGTTGACTGAATGAGGAGGACCCATCTATTTGTCGATGGGTCTCTGATCCACCTATGGGAGAGGATCCAGTTAGAGACAGCAGCACGAAAGGATGAAACAGACGGTTCAAACTTAATTACATGGGGGATAGTATTCCAAAGGCTAGTACTAACAAAGAACTGGTATTTGAATGCCTCAGAGTGTAGGGCCTGAACATGATTACAACAGTTAGCATGCCTGATGTAAGGGGTGATAATAGGTGGGAATGGAATGTTCACAAGGTTGTTTCTAATTTTGTAAAATATAAAAAGATCAGCTAAGGCCCCACGGTGTGCTGCAAGGATTTCCATTTTAGAGTCTGTGAGATTTTTGTTGAAAAATCTGCCCTTGAGCTGTAATCATAGTAATTAAGAACAAACCGTGCTGCGCGTCTCTGGACTGCTTCAATTTTATCTATATTCAATTTAGTGTAAGGATTCCAACACGTGGAAGCATAATCAAGATGAGGACGGATAATAGCAAAGTAAGCTGTAGTTTTGATTTCTCTAGAACACATGTGCAGATTACGGCGACACAAATTTAAAAGCTCAGTGGCCTTGTTTGTGATCTCATCAATGTGTTTATTGAAATTCAGTTTGTTGTCGAGAATGACACCAAGATACCTATCTGAAGTAACTTCCTCCAGGTCACAAAATTCAGAAGCAGCCATGGGTATAGTAATATTGCTTTGCGCAAGAGCAAGCAAACCAGGGGAAGTAGGAGTCGTGGAAGAAGCATTTTGGTGGTACATTCTGTAGATAAAATTACATCTGCAAGTTTTACCATAAGTTATACACAGTAGTTTACACTTGGAAACATTGAAGGCCATTTGCCAAGTGAAAGCCCAATTTTGTAACTTAAAGAGGTCTTCCTGGAGTAATACTGCATCCCTCAAGGATGAAATGGGCTTGTAGAGTGCACTATCATCATCGAAGAGAGGGATAGAGCTGGAGAGTTTTTTTCTCAATACCATTGATATAGATGAGGAACAAGAGCGGTCACAGAACAGTGCCTTGGGGCACTCCTGACCTGACTGGCCTAAGGGCAGAGTGAGTCCCATTGACAAAAACTTCTTGAGATCTGCTTGTAAGAAATGCATTAATCCAAGCATTGGTTTTCCCAGTAATCCCGTAATTACGTAATTTAAGGAGGAGGCGTTGGTGGGGGACAATATCAAATGCCTTGCTAAAACTCAGATACCAGTTACACCCCACACCGTCTTTGATTTACTGGGAAGTTTATGTTGCTTTGTAGGGAATAAACGTCACGGCGTGTTTTAATTAGAAATGGAATGTAATAGCAAACTAAGTCCTAGCCTGCGGAGCAGACTCTGTAGTACCAACAGATGGCGCTCTCTCAAAATCATATTACACTCAGGTCTCTAAACAGTATAATATACAGTCTGCAAACCTGCGGCCCAGTTTCCGTTTAAAGGAATCCCGCATTTTGAGGGACGAATTAGTAAACATGAGATGGTCACGTGGTGCACAAAACAAGTATGAACAGTGTATTTTCGTAAATACAACTGATACAACGAACGAACAACCTAATTAGCTTTTGTATGTGGAAAATGTGTACCAGACCGTACGTTTGACGAATATATATTACCTATTACGCGAGATATAATTCAGTATTTTAATTTTTGTCGTGACGTCATTTTTGGTGGTCGTAAATGAGATTCGATAGAAAGTTGGCAGGCTATTGTATACCGTATGTGTGCCATGTAACTTAGTTGGAAACGTCGACTGCTCAGCAGTGAAGCGTTGAAAGACTCGTATAGTATTATTTGTAGTAGCGAAAGTAAGATTTTTGAATGTAGTAGTTGAAACGCAAACACAATAGCCTGCTAACAGCAGGCTAACTAAATCCGGGATCATTGTTGGTGCAACGTTGCCTTTGTTTAATCGGATTTTCGCCGTGAAGGTGCACAGTGGGCCTCACGGTGGAATATTCCCCCGCTCTCCCACCAGATTTAGGGGGCGTACCACTTAAATCGGAGGTATGCCTTTTATACTGACACAAAATTCAGACAATTTGAATGAGCGCCAGTAAAGTTACAGCCAGTATGCCAGAGATAATTTCGTTTCTTTCGAATTGAGGTCATTACGTGCAGTTGTGGAGTTGCCATATGGTCAGGGGCGGTCGCCTCCCCCCACCCCCACCGACGGACCAAAATCTTCTGTCAACGCCCTTTTTAGGTTTTTAACATGCTTTACTCTTACACCATCATTATTGGCAAAAGACATTTAGTAGCTTTGTTTTAAGGCGCAGATAACAAAATGCTCAAACAGCCACCAGTAGTAACTGTACTATCTGCACTTCATTCTGATGAAAAGGGTCATCTTCTGTAATATAGGGATAGGTTTTGCCGAAACGTGTTTTCATGCTTTATACGCACTAATGAATGTTGTCGCTGTGCTAAGTTAATTGCTTCCACATCAAGCGTGATAATAAGCTTACAAAATACAAAGACTCACATCAAAATGCACTCTTGCCCTCTTGTTGTCGGGGAGAATTGTCTACATAGACAATAAAAAGAGTTTATAAAGATACCAAAATAGCTTCCACAACATTTTTCAAAATCATTCGAAGAGATCATTCAGGTTAAAATAAAATAAAACTGTTATCATAGTGGTAATCGTTTAATAGTTTTAATGGGCAGTTTCCATTTTGCTTTTCTTCACGTGACCATTCTCATAATAAATGGTTATTTCTGACACTTCACGATAATCCCATAAAAATGCTTATTTCTGTACTTTCGTGGTCTCAAAAGCCAGAAAATTGCATCTAATAAGCCTAGGTTAAGGCTACTTTCATTTATCATGAATTCGGTATCCGAGAAAGCCAAGCAGAACTTTTGTCTTGGCTATTTCTTGCTATGTGCTTAATTAAAGGCTATTTCAGAGTGGTCACATATTATTACGTCAATTAATGTGCCTTCGTGTACTTATCTTGATATCCAGATACCAAAACTGTACACCTAATGGTGATTTATTTCCAAAACTTTTTCCCCTGTAAGATTGCTTGCTATTGGCTCTAGAAGGTTTAATATTATCTTCACAAAGTAGCCCATTATTACATTAAAACCTTAAATCAAAACCTGACAATAACACAAAACATAATGGCCGCCTTCATACTAGAATGTGAAAGAGAGGGATAGAAACATAGGCGTCCTCAAGTACGGGCAAGGGGGAACTTGCCTTCCTCTGGAAAATAAAAATCCTGAATAAACGAAGAAAATATAAAGAAAAAGACGAAGAAAAATTAATATCCCCATTTCTTAACAGTTCGCTCAGTGTCTTCCCCATTCACATGCGGTAAATAGGCTTTAGTAATTCTATTTCAGGGGATCTGAGAGGCATTTTGGGCCAAAATTTTCTTGTGGGCCAACTCATGGTGGCGCGGGGCTTTCCCCCTAAAAGAATTTTGTGCCACCCCCCCCTCGCGAATATTCATCTGCGGGAGGCCTATGAAGAGAAAATTTAAACGTGTTTTAATTGAAAAACTTGCTGAGGTGTGGAAAATCAAATGGAAAGTCTGAAAAGCATTGGTTTCGATCGTGCTGAGACTCAGGGTACTTACTTCTTCGAAGGGCCCCTGCAGACTATTTTCGCCCCCTCTGACAGAAATCCCTAGCTCCGCCACTGATTACGTGCCTCACCATACCCACCGGATACGTCACACAAAATTATTTAATAATGATTTTACAATTTTTTTTTTCAAAAATTACTCTTTTTTCATGGTTGCCTTAAAAGTGAGACCGTCCTATCCCCCCCTTTGGATCCCGAAGTGTACGTGTCTTCAGAATAACGTTAACAATGATCTACCAGACAAAAAATTCATGTCCTCCAACCTGTGGCGTCATTGACGTTCTTTTTAACACCAAGGGCGTTGATTCTGGGAAACGGAGGGATGTCCCTTTCATTTTTTATCGGTGGATATAAAAATGTTATCGGTGGATATAAAGATGTTTGAAAAAAATGTGTGTGTATTTCATTTTTATGTCTGACATTCACCGACCTGCAAATTATAACTACTGGTACTACTATTCTGTGCTCGATATAACATTTAGTCGAATCTAACATGATCTGGATACGTCAATTTCTACTTGCGCACTCTGTCATCTAGAAAAGGGTGCCAATGATTATTTGATTATAAAGACAGGTGTCTTGATAATAGACAAACAATATGTAAAGAAACCTACGGTCGTTACACATTGTATGACTATTGCAGACTTAATGTTACTATAACAACCGTTTAATCAACTCATATCCTGTTCTCTGCCCGGAGCCTAAATCCGTTTGTTTTCATTTTACATTTTGATTCATTCTACAGGCAACTCAAGTAAAGTCGGAACTGTCATCACCTAAGGAGAAACCGATCTCATCGAGAGAAATTAAGCGTTTTCCTTCTCGGGGATCAGTCATTTGTGTTCCGGCTTCTGACGGTAGAATTTTAACATTTCCCTGACTCCCAGCTTGACCGTCTGATACAGTCATAATTAGGTGAAAGCTGTGTGATTCCCATTCTTAGATTCACTTAGGAATTACGTTTCATTTGAAATTTCTTTTGGCGTTACCCTCTCTTTATCTTGAATATAGATAATTTTCTTGCTTCTCTCGTGATCCTGGATAACCTGAACCTGTTGGACGAATCCAGTTTAACTCATTGTTAACCTTGACGTATTCACTGGTCAAAGTCCGCATACTGTCTTCTTTTGAATTTCTATCCTGGCGTAACCCATTCCTACGAGATAAGCCTAAAGGTAAGTATAAATCGATTCCACTTGAAACCGTTGCGTTGAATTAATGGTCCGGACGATCAGATTTTAAGTGACTTAACTCAATCCAGTGTTGTTGTTAGATAGCGTTTCACGCCTCCACCTGCAAACTTCTGATTTAAAATTAATATAAAGCCCAACCCATCGCCTATTTTGCCTATGCTGTGTTAGTTAGATGGGGTTTAACGACACGCCGACACGAATGTGTTATATAGTGTCACCAAGTAAGAAAAAGTTTCAATTACCTGTGCTGAGGGGCACTGGATTGTTTTCCTATAATTCATTGCTGATGCGAACATCACCCACAGCGTCAGTGAGTTCCATTTTGACAGTTTTTCGTTCTACGCGACTTGGGAATCGAATTCGAGCCTACCTCGGCTCGATTCAGGTTTTAGACCAGTTTTGTCCATTCTGTAACATAAAATATGTTTTCAATAGCTTTGTACTTTTGTTAAGATTGATTGGAGATTTTATGCAGATTTCTCCAATGTCGGTGAATTCTTCAAAACAGTTCACGGCGTTTACAACAGATTGATTTGTCGAATTTCTTTGAACAGATTACAAGTTTTTAAGAGATTAGCAGCATGCATGCCTATTGAATATGTCGAAATGTAAGAACTGTAACATTTGAATCCCATTAAAATTTTGAAAAGTGTATATGCATAGCATTATTGTCGATGACAGTATTTCCTCAGTCAGTCAGTCAGTCAGTCAGTCAGTCAGTCAGTCAGTCAGTCAGTCAGTCAGTCAGTCAGTCCAGGCTAATATTTAGGATCTCTTATCACGTTGTCGTGGTTGAACACTTGCATGATTCGCAATTTCCTTGAAGGGATCCTTGTATGGTTGATCAGGGAGTTGCTCACTATCTCCAAGTGGTAACTGAAGTGAACGCCCCATTTCTGCGCTCATGGTGTATTTGTAACCGCTTCGAACTAATTCAGGGTCAAAAATTTAATCGGGTTCATCAGTCGATGACCCTTTACCGGGTTGAACTCGGATTACACTTCTGAGATTCATCTTCTCCTTGAGACTAATGCTAAGAGCATCCGGTGTAGGTTTGCCGTTGCGTTCTTTTCTTTATTATTTTCTGCTTCAGTCATGTTGAATTGAACAGTTTATTGCTCACTCATCAACCTTACACAACACCATAAACCTTTTTGATCACTATTTCAAAAACGTTTTTGACATTTTTCTTTGGAGCAGGGGTCAGAGATCTCCTAACATGGCTGTTGGGTTGTCCTGGTTACCAGTCCTTACTGTCGTGATATCATTTGCTGCCGTAATTATTACGTAAGTTCATGCCGCATCATTTGTAATAAGAAGAAAACATTTCAAGCTTGAGCTTTAAATGTTGCAATATGAAGTGAATCAGTGTTGGTATACGTCATTAGAACGATATTTTATACTAAGTGGTCAAATTTATTAAGGCATACCTCATCAAGAATAGTTTGGCCCAGTTCGGGCTAATATCGAACAACTGTTAATGGCACAAACATCGATAACGCATCTACACTTTTTGCCAGGGGAAAGCACCCAAACTTTTCGTTTCCGTTAAAGCCAAAGCAATAGGGCTCTTTTAAAAAAATAAATGAAAATATGGAGCTTGTATTGCAGAAAATTTTAGATGTTTCCCGTAGGCCTAAGGAAACTTGCAAATTTGGGGGATTGTTGAAGAATCTGTGTTTCCTGTTAGCATATGTGTAAGATTGTACTTTGACTGAAGATCGCAGTTGTTACAAAATGCTATCTAAGGCGTACGGATTGAGGCTTCTCGACGACATTTAAAATGTTGACGAAGCTTTGTCGCCTTTTTAATGCAAAACATTTCAAAATCAATCATTGCTTGAAAATCTTGCGTTATTCTCTTTGTCATTTCATAGACTTCTCAAGCTATCGGACATGTAGACCTGCAGGGCGTCTCACATTAGCTAATTATAAGCTATCACGTGTCTTGTAACTTAAAATTTTCCTTTAAAAGTTTCGAAAAGAAACTGATACTCCTGAACCTACGTCAGTGTAAAGCTGACGTCATGACAAAGGCACCTATGGATCAAGTTTATTGGGGGCGATGGGCAATTTTAAACAAAAAAAACAGCAAAAATAAATAAGAACTGGCCAACAGCACTTAACCGCTAACCTAATCCCTAACCCTAACAAAGAATTATACAATCGATGCAATACAATTACAACAGCCGATCAAGAAATTCCTTGTTAAACAGTGCTCATTTTAACGGTTACATTATTCAAACCGAGAAGAATAAGACCAAATGAAAGAATATGGGCTAATATGTGAACTTAAGGAAAATCTTTAAAAGGAGAATTTTAAAAATCTACATGTCGAAGAAGTGATCCTTTCATTCATACAGTATTTTATGACATCAGCCCTCTTCTTTATTGCGTAAGTAACAACAGGGTCGATGCAATGAGGAACATGAGTCTATTCATTAAGTTAACGGCGGTAATACAGTAATAGCGGTTTCATAAAATCAAATTATAACGGAAATGAATTTTGATGACAAGCTATTACGCAACAAACCCTCTAATGAAGTAAACGCTGACTAGCATGGACTTGCTCCTGGCGATTAAAGGATCTCCGCTATAAAATGACCTTGCCATTTTTCAATGAATAATTTCCATCTGTTTAAAACCTGAAGTCATGTATATCAAACAGAACAGTGTACTGGAAGTTTGCGAGTTTTACCTCGCCTATTCCATTCATTACGGAATTTCATGAGATTGCAAGATTGGCCGTCTCGGTAGAATCTCAATCAAATTTCACCAGGCTTGGAGTTTCGTTCAACTTTTCGATTTAATAAAAAAGAATGTATGAGTGTCGTGTTTATATTTGTAAACAAGGTTATTTCATAGATTACAACATCTGAGAAGACTCAACGAGTAAAATTGCTACAGGCTCACCAGGAGCAACGTACCAAGTCCCTTAATCTGTTAATACAGTAACCAAACCACCCAACTGCTTAGTTAGATCAGGTTTTTCGACTCGGTTTCTAACCAATTGTTTTCAGTCGGCTAGGTTACCTCATTCTTTTCAGTTGTGACTCAAAGGCTTGTTTTCGCCAATCAATTGGTTATGTATTCTTTCCATTTTAAAAGTCTTTGGTATGACCCGGTGTGGAGTCGAACTCCACGCCTCAGGGCTGCAAGTCGAATGCTCTAACCACAAGATGACCATGCAACTGGGTGAAAGGAAAAGGGAAACTCACTTAGGACTTAGAATGAAAATGATCATAAAACAAAAATTGGGAGAGGGTGGGTACATGTGTGTTCTCCAAGGGAGGTCTAATCACACCTCCCTGGTTCTCCCACCTAAAAGAAGTCATCAAGACGATATTGTTTTCGGCATATACGGTATGTAGTTACACTTTAAAATTAAAATAGCATATAAACCAGAAAAAGATGTAGGTGTAAACACTTGGTTTGTGTGTGTGTGTGTGTGTGTATGTATGTATGTATGTGCGTGTGTGTGTGTGCGTGTGTGTGTGTATGTGTGTGTGTGTGTGTGTGTGTGTGTGTGTGTGTGTGTGTGTGTGTGTGTGTGTGTGTGTTTATATCTCCAATCATTTTTGTTGCATTTCTTCCTACGACTTCTAGATCTTAGACTGTTGGTGAATTGGTAGGTGGCGACGGACCCCACTCTAATTAGAGAAAACCTCGACCTCTACCAAAGTTTTAAGCATACTACTACCTAGCCACTTAAAAAGAACGATTTGTACCTTCAGTGACCTGTCTGGCAACAAGTCTAGCGTTGTTTTGCAGTTACTTATATTGCTTTAAAGTGTACCTTACATGTCAGAAACGTATAACTATACATACTAAGGAGCATGAAAAATGAATTTTTACAGTGTAACTCCCATCATCATAGGACAGTCTTAAACCGCTATATATGTTAAATTTTCAAATTGATTTACTAAACTTAATATTACACAGTAATCTGTGATGTTATTGTTTTACTTTTCAAATTAAAATTTTTGTATTTCTTTGTTTTTGAGAATATTGCTGTCCCTTGTGCCAGTACGTGGTAGCACCCTTACTCTTATGAGGTGAAGAAATTAATTCAGTCCTATCTGTGCAACATGCTATGCAATCAAATACAGGACTGTAGGAAGTGTTCAAGGTCATTAAAAATATTTTTTGTAATTTTAAAGAAAAACAAAGCAGTCAATGTTAGTTGTAAAACAAGTACTTCAAAAATTATTGCACAATGGACTAATTTGTTTGAAATGAATAAATTTCAATATATTAAATATCTCAACAATGAAACGAACGAGCTATAACAATGGGATTTGGATCGAAAATATTCATTTTGCAACCCCTAAAATATACATTTTCAAAATCTAGATTTGAGGTACACTTTAAAGGGCAGGAGAAGTCCCCTCCCCGAACTTATTTTTAAGCAACGGAAAAATCTCACAATTTTCTTCATATTTCTCTTTTAAGTATCGTTACCACATTTTAGGATTTCATTACTGCAATACTGCATTTATCAAATAAACTCAAAGAAACAGTTCCTCCTAGTAATTTTCACATTTGAGGAGAAAATGTTGTCACATATCTCCAAAGGGCCCATCATGAAATAGTACATTCTACTACACTACTTCAATTTGAGATGACTGCATGACCCACCTTCAAAACTAAAGTTAATACTGGCAATAATCTACGGTCACTGGCAGTGAGGTATGAATAATTTAATTACAATCTTCACAGATGTCCATTTCTACAAACGTTGAAACTTTAAAATAAATGCGCCAGTAGATGTCCTTAAAGGTTGAGGAGCTTTCGCAAGTGTTACGCATAAATTTGCAATGAAATGCCAGGATATGATCTGTCTGGCTAACGTGTTACAAACTGGTGAAGGATGTTAAGTATTCATGACCTATTTTACCGAAGCTAAGACCGGAAGTTGTCAGTATGTAAGCTCGTAATGGATAGTATGTTTATTTTGTCGTTGCAAACCTTCCGCTTTGTAATGACTTAAGCAGGTCGATTAAGTTGAAGTGCTACGATGTTTTAAAACCTGTAAAAAGGAAAATTTAGTCAAAAAATAATTTTCCTTTGTAAAAAAATCCCACTCCACAATTTGATAGAATTTCCATTCAAATCGGACATGTATTCCTCAAGATATCGGCAGATGAACAACATTTGTGTTCCCAAGTAACTTCAGGCAGCAGAGGTTATATCACTTCCTAGGCTCACAATGATATGGGATGCTTTGTTTGGTTTTCAGTTTGTTGTGTTGACTTTCACGTATAGGAAGGAAACCCCATGCATGGGAAATGCAAAGTTTGAAAAGTTTCTTTTGTCCCTTTTGAAATTGAACCTGAAGAGAAAATTAATGGTAGAGTTTCAGAAAAATCGAAAGAATTTCCACTAATGTGAGGATATGATGTCAAGGGCTTGCTTCAAGTTTCCTTTTCGTTGAAAATGTGGCGACTTTCACTTGAAAATAACGTGAAAACTACATAGACCGATTGTATTTCGATGTAAATTTCAATAAAATGCTTAGAAGAAGCGTAAAACTTGAAATGACCTAGGACCCTTTTTTGAATTTGTTCGACCAAAATGAGTTTGAATGATAGACAAGCATATTTGGTTTAAGGAACTTCCCAAATTCGGACCTGGTTGAATTTAAAGATGATACAACATTCTAAAAGATTTACAACATTATAGCAGTAAGTGTCGCTGGTACGCCAGTAATATTAATAAATCTTGCACTCAACAGGTACGCTCTTGGAACATCTCTTGGTCACGTGGATGTTTTATTCCCTTACATAAGTGACGCAGGCGCACAATATCCAGAGAGCAGTCTCTTCAGTTTTCTTTTCGACGTTGTAGCATTTTTAGGTAAGTGCGCCCTCTAATTCGACAAGATTGAGGATCTCGTTTCAACGAGTAAATGATCGTCCAGATGCTTATGATAATCAAAACTCCTCGTTTAAATGCATTGTTAGGTCATCATTATTTATTCCATTTTGAAGATTTTCAGATTGACTGATATATAAATATAAAGGTAAGATTCCCAGCTTTCGAGCTAAACAGAGGGCACTGGGATCTGAGATAAAGGCAGATTTGCAGATGATGAGGGGAAAGCTGATTGAAGGGTCCACTTTAAAAGTAAAATGATTGATATGAGTGGTTTCTAATACAGCGAATCAGAATCTTGCTTTACCTTGTCACTAGCAAACTGTTTTTACAGTGCTTTTTGAGACGTACAAAACAACATTTATGATAATTTTTTCGCAAATTCTCGATTCGAAGGATAAGGGTGATAGTATAACCTCAACGTATTCCCTTTTCTGCCACTTGTAGCAGTGAAGGTAGTAGTTGGTTTAGCGGTTGTATTTCATTTGACCAGAATTCTCATCACTTTCAAATGCCTTTTAGCCGGTTAACTTCCTTTTGTTTGGTGTCTTATAGAGCTTTCAAAACTTTGCCATGTCTGCACCATTGACTATTGAACATTAAAGATTGTGTGACATGAAAATGACAAAATTGGTTATTCAATATCAAATGCTTTAAGAACCAGGAAAATAGCCAAACTTTTCATCACAAATCCGTCAAAAATTGACCATCCGATTTGCACTACATCATCAATAAATATGAGCTCAATATGCAAATCTTGTGATGTAATGAAAGGGAGATGCCATATATGGGTGATATTATCCTTTGTTTCTACAATCCACATTTCAAGGCAGTTGTAACATTAGTATGTCCTACCGTAATATGTTTTATTTCGGAAATTTAAAATGTGTCCTTAAAAACCATCAGTATCAATTACCAAACCATAAACTATGTGATGAGTAATTAAGATGTGGGTAATATAGGGTTTACAAAAGAAATGTCAACATTGCGCAACACTCCACATCATTATTTTTGCATAAAGCAATGAGCTGCTTCAAAAACAATCAAACTTTGAGGAGGTATATTGTGAGAACCGTAAAAGATATTGAAATAAGAGATTTTTCCTTTAAAAAGCTCACTGATTACCTGCGGGGTAAAGTACTGTTTTTTGCTTACATGTATACACTACCTTAAAACTACGTTCTCATGACTGTTATCAATATTCTTATGGAAAAGAAGATTTGCTACTGGACTTCTTTACTAATAAATTTCATTTTCATTTTTTTTTTTCATTTATTTATTTTTGGTTTATCACAACACAAGATTGAAAACAAGTATCACAAAGTAAATAAGTAACAAAGAATGTGAAAGGAAGTGCACTTAGAAACCCTTTAGGGCTTGTCGAGAAGTGACACTCCCTAAAAAAGAAAGAAATAATAAAGAAAACACGAAGATAGAAGATAAGACTAGGAAAAACAAAAGAAAAGTCATAAATCAATCGGTGGAGTTCATTAATTTAAGTAACCATTCCATACACCGTTTCATTGCATATCTCCTTTTAAAAAAAATAAAAATATGTGCAACCTGCATTGCATTATGAGTGCATGAGTATAGTACATTTCCGTCCGGCGGGCGCCTCGACGTGCCTGAAGTGACAAAGGTAAAACATATCTCGGACCGACCGGACATGTTTTAGCAACTTTATCCATGTCTAAAGAGGCGCTAGACATTCATAAATTTGCTGATATACATGTCTGCCGGACGGGCGTTTTCCTCGACATGCCTCAGTTTGAAGTATACGGTACTATATGACTGTGTCACACACTCTTAAAAAGTTGGTTAAAAAAATTCACCAACACTGGTCACGTATGTCAAATACCTGAAATTTGTTAACTTTTACTAATAATTGTTGATTAATGGGTTATCCAAGAGGTTTTTTACCACTTTATTGGGTAATCAGCCTGTGGGGTAACCAAATAAACAACACAAGTTGGGTAAAATTTAACCAATTTCAGGTATTTGACATACGTGACCAGTGTTGGTGAATTTTTTTAACCAACTTTTTAAGAGTGCAGAACATAAGCTGCACTGACTTTATAAGATTCATTGCGGTGGGCCGAACTGATCAGGATTCGGGGTAAAGGTTAGGGATCATCCTCAGTTAAAACGTCTTGCAGGTGGGCTCAACAAGGCTTTTGCAGCGTATCTGTAAAGAGGACACTTTGTTCTTTCAATTCCTTTTTTTTTTCAAACAGTGCTCGCTAATGTATACATCCAGTACCTACTAATCAAGACATACTTCAGTCATGTGGAAATATCTAACAGTACGAAGTCTGTAAAGCGCCTTCATTTCATTAATATAGTTTGTCTACTGCTTGGCATAGTCGCTAGTTGCGGTCTTACAATAATTGCAAACTTTCCGGTGAGTTTTCAATTTCTTCTTTTTTTCTATTTCTTTGTAAAGGAAATGATCGACTATCTGTACTTAACAATTAGATGAATAGATCATATATTTTAACCCCTTGCAGTGAAACTATCTTCCCGAAGTTTTCGGAGCTATACTACACTCTAAAATCAAAAGAGTGAACTTAATCACACTCTACTGAGTGTAAAGTGTGAATACATTTAACTGTGAATGGACCATAAGGTAAAGGATGCTTTAAAGGGTCGCCCAGGTATCAAAAATGATCTTTTCAGAATAAACTTATGAAAATATCAGTCATGCTCGATGGAAAACGAATAACGATAATCACATCTCCGCTAATGTGTTAGTAATCTACTCTCTGAAAAAGGATTACCCAACCTGGAAAAAAATTACCCAACCTTGGGTTCCGTACGTCACCTAACCAGAAATGGGTAAAAAACTGCCCAACTCAGTTGATTAAACGTTTTACTCATTAGTTGGGCAAAAATTATACCCAACTAGTTTTGCCCAATAAATGGTTAAAATTTGTACCCAACACATTTGCCGAATAGCTACACTGTTGGGTGCGTGTTTAGATTTTCTTATTATCAGGTAGGCCTATATAATTATATGTTTGGGCAAGAAGGAAATTTAGATATTTAACAAAGTTCGATAGAACTTACACCGTTTGCCTTCCAAGAATGGTTGGCGCAACCAGTGACAACGCATGCACTTGGTTAATAACCAGTGAAGTGTGTAGTTTGAATTCACAATACCAATCGTACACTTAGTATTTCTATTGTCTCATTGTTTACGTAGTACGGTAGTGGTGATTTTTTTTCTGTACGACCATTGCTCCTTAAGAAATTTCGTCCGGGTTTTTACTGTTATTCTACCGCTAGCTTTTCATTAACTTAATCCAATCTTATTCAACCATGAGATCTTAATTAACCACTTTTATCAAAATAATTATCCCATTTGCCCATTTGTTGAGCAATAATTTGCCCATGTTGAGCACTTTTGATTTTGCCCAACGCTTTTTACCCAACTTTTTCAGAGTGTACTGCTTCAATGCTTTCTTTCTCGGACTCGAGTTTGTGTAACTTTAAAACTCTAAAAATAAAAAGAGTGAAATTTCACTCGTTAAAAGAGTGATTGAGTGAACGTTGTAAAGTTCACTCAAGAAACGAAAATTCACTCCAAGAAGAGTGAAATTTACTCCAAAAGGGCGAAGTTTCACTCTTGATGGAGTACCTGCAAGACACACTCTTTAAAATAAGTGATCGCTGCAGGCACTCGTTAAAAAGTAAAGTTACACTTTTCTTGGGGTGAATGTCACACTTCTTGAAGTCTTTTTCATCGTTCTTGGATTAAAAAAAAAACACTCTAATTGAGTGAATTCACACCTTTCACTATGTTACAGGGTGATAAAGTTCACTCTTAAGTTTATAAAATGCAAAAATTATACGATTGCCTTGTACTAATTCAAAGATATAATAGTTTTAACGACAGTAATTAATATTTAACGTAGAGAAAACAATGAAAGGTTAATGTTTCTCACGATTTGTTTTACCGGCATTAACTTAATTTAACGTCTGAGTGTGACCTGCTTTATTTCCTGAATGTACCGTAATGTGATATTTACCACATATAATGGTCCATGAATTTCCGTTACGTGGAATAAAAATGTAACTGGAATTAGTAAAGTAATTATATGTTCAATTTTGAAAATCTTTTTCTATTTAGAACTTCAAAGTTACTTTACATTACTAAAAACACCATATTAAATGGTTCAGTCTCATCCCCGAGGTTAGAAACCTTCCGGGGGCAATGTGACAGACATAAAAGTTCAAGCAGTTAAATCCTGTTTAGATGATTGCCCTCGGTAATCAGGTAATTTTGAATGCTAAATTTTAGTAAAGTGCTTTAACCTATTTGAATAATTTTCAAAAATCATCATTTCTCTTTCACTGGTACACATTTAACCCTTTACCGTTGTGCTCCGATCGGGGCATACTTGCCCGCCTCGGGAGTGGGCGGAAAAGCGGACGTAGTCCGCCCCGCATCGGCTTCCGTAGGCCATTGACCCCGTGACCTTAAACTATTGTCTCTCTCGTTGTTGTGGCCGAATTTTCGGGTAGCTACTCGTAGTTTCGAGCTCCGCGTGAAACAGTAAAGATGGGTGACAGCCGAGCTCTCCGCATGGGTCCAAAAGGACCCAAACAACGGTAAAGGGTTAAGATTATACAACATTGGAACAGATAACAGTCTATTAGGTGATGACATCAGCCAAAGAGACACTGACGAATCGATTATAGTGCAAAGTCATCTCGTGTGATTTATTGATAAGTTCCTCAAAAATGAAATAAGGAAGCAATCTGTAAAACAAAATTATGAGCGGCCTTTATGATCTGGAAAATTGTTATACACGAATAACAAACGTAATCTTTTCGTTATTTTATATCTCAGGAGGCAGGATATAAGTTTAGATAAAATTTAAAGTTGATTTCAAATGTTACCCAACAGCCCAATGAGTGGCCGAATTTATTCTCATTTTGTTTCTTCCTTCAGGTTGATGAGAATATTTACATTCATCTGCTGGGGGCAGTTATATGTTTCACGTCTGCTTTGGTCTTTTGTTTCCTTCACTCCTGGATGTCCTACCACGTACAAGCAGAAACAATCTCCCCGTTTCTTACAGCTTGTAGAGTTACGTTGAGTGTGGCCAACTTGGCAGCATACACGCTGGGTAAATTTTGTCTTCTTTGAGCTACTGTGGTTGACTAGGCTACCTGAATAGGATCGAATTTTACCTGCGTACCTGGTTGTGCGACATTGTCCTTATTTAGTCAGTCATTCAGTTTTGGAAGCTGAGTGCGGTTTTATAAGCTGAGTTTCTCTCCTATGGGTTTGGGGTTGTAGAATATGGCCACGGTATTGCTAGCCTGTCGTAAGAGGCGACTAAACAGGAGGACTTGAAAAGTATTTGAACAGTATGACACAATTAAACACATTCGTGTTGTAGTGTCGTATGTTATCTAACTATCTAACTGATTACAAGCTTAGTAGGTGAGAACAAAGTCGGATTCGAATTTTTTAGTTAGTACAGCGGTCTGATTTTTCGCGCCAAGAACACTTGCATTGGGTGCGGGTATCTAGACCTATGCTAAGTATGCAAAGAGTCGCAATGCAAAAGCATCAAACAGTCAAAGAATTCCGTGTTAAACATTGCGCATCAGCTGCAGTAAAGTGTACTTCAAGTTTAGAATTTTAGAAATATAAAGATTAAGAGGTTCCAAAATCAATCTTATTCATGCAACTCCCATTGTCGTAGCTCCTTCCATTGCTGAGATATTAAGTGTTGATTTTTGTTCACTTAAAACAAATTAGTCCATTGACCAATAATTTCTGACTTTCTTGTTGTACAACTAACATTTTCTGCTTTGTTTCCCTTTAAAATTAAAAATGTTTTTATGACCTTAGACATTTTCTGTTTGCTTGCACAGTATGTTGAACAGAGAGGGCTAAATCAATTTCGTCACCCCATAAGAGAGCTATCACGTAGACCTATTGGTAAAAGATGCAGTAACTTTCAGAAACTTTTCAAGAAATGCACAGACTGTAATTTGAGTAGTACAACAATGACATCACAAATTATTGTGGTATGTACCATTTTCCGTTGAGGGGATAAAGTCCCACATTTTATACCACATCTTAGGAATGCCCCATGAAGATGGGAGTTGGACTGTTTTTCATTTATTTTTCACTGCATGCTCTGTAATAGGCCTATATGTTTTTGAAATTTTAGACATGAGGTATACTAAGCGTTGCTTTCATTTAAATAGGGTAATTTTGTTGTGGTAAGGAGTAAGTACATTTACGGTAACATTCCCTTTGGTATGATTATCGGGTGGTGTGGTTGAAACCATTGTTTCACCACAACAGACTCATGTTCCCCGAAGAAGCGACGGCCACGAAATGGCTTGAATGACCATTTCGCAACCTTCGGACCTCTGTATCTTGGGCCTGTATAGTGACCCTGTCACGGTTTTTGAACGGATGAAGGGAACAGATGCTACACATGATCGTTGCTAAGAGACAGAGAGCAGTCCACCCCTTTCCGGCAACCTTGAGTTGACACCCTGTCTTGATCCGTCCCTTGAGACCGACGTGTCTCTCACCGTACCTTTCTGGGAGAGGGTAACAGTACTGTCAGTTCCGCAACAGTTTCCTACTTTTCAATAGCGCCGACAAAAGAAGGACACACAGAACAGGATCTTAGTCACTGGAATTGACAGGTATAACTCAGTCAGAAAGGGCAAACGGGTGAAGGTGAAGTTTGAGAAACTGAGGGCGCGCTGCAAATACCTAAGTTTCGAGGTCGTCTAGGGAATAAAACTCCTTTTATTTTTCTTCCCACTACTTTTACCTTGAATTCATTAAGAATCCCACCTTGACCCAAAGGCACACATAATTTTCGATTTTTTCATGCCCATCAGAGTTTTGTTGCATAAAAAAGGTGGTAAATCTTAAGGAAATATAGGACATTGCCCACCAATGTGAATCCTTGACATCACACCTGCTTGCCTTAAGTTAAGCAAATGTGTCAACTTTAAATGTTAATAACTTTAGAATCGAGCATGGGAAATGAGTGAAAACTAGAAGGTGTAAGATGCTATGAGTTCGAATCTCGATGGAGTCAACTTTTTTTCACCTCAGCCCCGCCTGTTGTGCAGAATCGTCATCGGTTAAATTCTGTTTTCTGCATTGTCAAAACAAAATTATCGTCAATGTCGCATGCAAATATCTTTAGGGACCACGGTGCAATAATTTAGGTTAGGCTATCTGTTGTTAAGATCTTAAATTGTATGTTTCTTTTATCTTCTTCACAGTGGTTATTTACGGGAACATTCTTCGTTGGAACGTTACAGAAGAATTTCCGGTGAGTTTGGTTTGCCTGCAAAGACTGAAGTAGGCCTACGTGTCAATCGTTTCATTTGAAGAAATTGAGTTAAAAGAAGGGTTTTAGGTCACAACAGGATTTATTATACTAGAGGGGTATGTACTTATCCTAAGCATTTTGGTGAAATTTGCTTTGAAATCGGATGTATGGTTCTCAAGATATGAGCAGGAAAAGTCTTCACATTTTCAACAAAGCAAGCACGTACGACATTACATCCTCACATTAATGCACAGTCTTTTGTTCAGACTTTAAAGTCGATTTTCAAACTTTAAAATCGATTTTCTGCTCAACAATACCATATTATCAAAATGTGATTGCATAAGTGATATGAGAACTTAAAACTTTGCACCTCCACAGGGTGGTCCTATTCTTTTAACTTCAAAGTCGACACATCAGTCTGATAAAGCAAAGGGGAACAAAGCATTCCTTGTCAATTTGAAGAAGTGATATAGCGTACGCTCTGCTGCCCTCAAACCCAATATGAAACACATATCTACTGACTTTTGCTTAACCTTCCACTTTAAGTTGGAGTCCAAGTGGTGATAGTCCGCTGCGCGGACGATTTTTATTTTCGACCAGATTATCCCTACGAAGAAATTAACAGCGGCAGTCTAAGGGTACGGCTGTCACATAGACGCTGCGCCTGCAGGCAAGGTTGGTGACTGCAACATATCTGATCGAGTTTTGGAACATAGGGGTGTCGGAATAAAGGGCTGTTATCGTCCAATTGAAGAAGTTTTTGGTCGGTTCGGCTTTCGGAAAGCGGTGTTGATCAAGGGACCTCCGTTCCTCCCAACCTTTGAAAAAGTGGCTAAAGACAGTCGATATACCCTCACCTCTGTCTACTGACAAATTGGGAGCCTTTTGGTACATCTCTGCTGGTCCCTTGAATTCTGCGTAATGCCCTACGCAGAATTCAACGAACCAGCAGAGAGAAAGCCTTGGAGAAAAAAAGCAAATCTGGTACTAATCAAAGTATTCCTGTGGGTTATTTCATAACACCCTTCGGTCCGTCCTATTTTACGCGCTTTCTACAAAAATGTAGAGTTGCTCCGACAAGACCCCTCAACCCGTGATGTTTTCCCGGAACCCCCATCACTGCTTTTAGAGTTGAGAAAAATTTAGCCAACCATTTAGTTCGGGCTTCCCACCCACAAACTTCTTTCAACGACACCGCTGGTACCTTTCCCTGTAACCGTCCGAGTTTTAATACATGCCCAGTTGTTGGCAAACACGACTTCGTCAACATTTCAGGCCCCAACGACAATAGCTTCATTGTCAAACAACGATTCTCCAGCATTTCCTCTAATGTAGTTTATATTTTAGCTTGTGGGAGTTGTAACTCGTTGTATGTGGGACAGATCAATCAATTTTAAAAAGGGTGGGACTGTAGGAGGGTGCACTTGGTAAAATGAATGTGAATGTCCTATCACCCAAACGCCCACTAATGAATTCAGTTCTTTCAAAACTTTGTCATATTCAAATGGCGCCATCACTTCACAACCCCCGTGTCTGCAGCATAGTGACAAAATTTTGAATGGTGTTGTTTGATACCTTTTTGTAAAAGATTGAAGCAAGTTTAATCTAAGTTTTAGGGAATAACGTCATTGCATTTAAATCATTCTTTTTCTATAGATGATGAGGTATAGAAGAATAAGTGCCGGGTGTGAGTGGTTCTTCGTCATTGATCTCAACATTTTTTTCCTCACTTACATAAAAGAGTTTTCTCGCGTGGACCTTTCTTTGAAACTTTTATTTTTGGATAAAACAAGTAACTCATGGAACCCTGAACTACCTAGTGATTTGATCCAAAGGCTTAGCGGCGATATGTCTGGACCATCCGACGACACCGCGCATCATCTTGGATGTATTTGTCGAATTGGAAGAAAGCTTTTGAGAAAAGTTAAATTCCAACAGAATCCGGTGTCTAATGTGTAACAGTATTTCCCATGGTTCCCTTGAACTTTACAATGTACCAATTTTTAAGTGTGTGTATAGTGCCTTAAAGTTTTCTTTCAAAGCTATATTTGGGTATTATTTAAGTTTTCAAAATATTTATTTTTTTAACAAGGAAACCCTTACTGCTCTACAGTGGTAGCAAGTAGGAAGTTTTACTGAACTACCATTCGTCCTGTGATGGCGGCACAGTGATTGTCATACGTAATTTACTTTGCATATTTTATGAGAAACTATATAAAATATAATAAGATGTGATTCTCCTGATCATTTGTTGTAGTATAGATTGAAAAGTATATTTAAATTATTTAAAAAAGTAAAACCCGAGAAACCGAGAACCCAAAAGACCGGTCGTATTTTTCATTGCTCGCCGTAGCTGTTCTTCATGATGCAAAGGGAGTTGAAATAGTTGAACTACAATTAGAGAATCTGATTTGTCCGCCATATCAGGAAGTCGTCCTACACTCTAAATAAGTGTTTAGCGACTAAACACTTCTTTTATACCCACTTTGTAAACACGTTTAAATTCTAAACATTTTTTGCTCTTGAACACTACATGTGTAGCAGTTAAACATGTTTAAAGGCCGGTATGTTTGAGAATTAGGCACGAGTTTTAAGAATCTAAACGTGTTTGCAAAATGAGAGGTGGAAAGTGTTTAGATGAACGATTAAGTACTAAGCACCTTCATTTTATTGTAAACTACCGTACTCATTGACCAGACTTTGACTGACAGTATTATCATTATCCAGACATGGGTTTGGAGGATGGGGCGTGTTTAGACGAATACTCGAACTTGGCAAGTGGGAGCATGGGGCATTCATTACGTAATACCTCCATGGTGGGACTAACTTGTCACCATGCCTCTTTTATGAAAAAGAAACAGAAGAGAAACCATATATTTATACAAAAATTCCTTTAAAACATTGAAAACCTGAAATAATTTAAATACATGGGAACTAACAACTCACAAAACAAAACATTTTTAAGAAAGGTTAGAATTTGACACATGACACAAATGTAACCTTTATTTGAAATTTTCACTCCTCGTTATTTAATGTGAAGCAGTGCCTTCATGTTGTTGGCTTAAAGGGGCAATCAGAGATTGATAGAGAAAATCAACCTTTCGTTCGAGGAACTAGTTTCACTTCTAAATTGATAGTGAATATGACCTATACACGAATCCGGACAGCAAGTGATGGTCTCATTTCAGTCGGCCATAACTGGGGTCCATCATCTTTAAATCTTTCGATTTCCTTGCTTACTTCTATTGTGGATGGTTGTACACTAATTTGTATCTTAAATTCTCGAAGTTCACTTAATATGAGGGTTTGAAATTCATGTAAACAATAAATAAAGACGGTTAGGCTGATGGACCCCACTAATGGCGACCTACAGTCACTAAAAACAAGCGTTGAACGGATTCGTCTATTGAAGACGTCTTTCAAGAAAGACGAAATATTATTTTTTTAGTAATTACTGTTGAATGGAAATGTCTTAATATTTGTCCGGTAAAAATTCTACACACTGCAGACGCATGACTAGACAGCCTCCATTGTATACACTGTTACCAATTACGACTTAAGACTGTGTTTAAAGATCATTTTTTGTTATAGTTTTAAGTCAATACATGAAAAATAGTTCAAAACGAACTCTGATTGTCCCTTTAAATAACAAGAACTGATGTTTCTTTCTCTTTCAACGAAGCTTTCCTTTCGTTTTTATCTCTTAACAATTGCAAAACGTCATTTTAATGAACGGCGTATTTGAAACCAATGTTTTATCAGTGAAGGAAATGTTATGAAGGAAGTAAATATTGAATTCAGAAATCTTTAAACAACAGGAGGTAGTTTACACCCGGGAAGCTTTTTATGACTGTTGAACTCATTTGCTTCTGCTACGAAGAAGTGTTGACTCCTCGTGATGCAAGATAACTTTATGTCATCGAAAAAGAAGAAAAAACTGAGAATGACAAACACGATTATTCAACAACTCAACTTTATTTACATTTAGAGGAGTTGACAGGGCCGTGTAACATGGAGTGTGGTTTGAAACTCCCTCCCCCATGAAACTGGACATAAGAGAAAGGAAAATCAGCCTCTTTTCACCTTAAAATAGTGTTTGAATAATTTAGTGCCATGTTACATTAAATATGGTGCTTGAACTTAAGGAAGTCGGTTCCTATGTTTGAAAGATTGCAGAACTTTGCCGGAATCCTGGTCGGAGGGAAGGGTCGTTTATCCATTTTTACCACGGAAGTACTACCTGTTTTACCTCTTTGAAAAGAAGGAGTACCAAGTCTTTACACAATAGGCGGTAATCCGTTTGTGCTCATAGTGCGTACATGCTCATTCGGTAATAAGAGAGTTCGGTAATTCGTTGCCGCATGGAATTGTGGGGCACAATGCAGGGGTGGCGCCAGCGGGGGGGGGGGGGCATGGCCCCCGTCGGGGACCACTCCCCCCCCCCCCCGTCGGGGAAGGTCGGCCATTTCGTCGGGGAGGCCTAAAAATAAAAATAATAATATAAAAAAAAAAAAAAAAAGGAAAAAAGCCTACAAGTACTGAAATTACTGGATGGGTAAACTTTTTTGTCTTGAAATGCTATTTTAATACACATTAGAATCGATTTTCAATCACTTCTTCTTTGCTCGGTTAAACCTCATTTCATGTACCTTGTCCTATCTCCTCCCCGTCGTGGAACTGACGGCAATTTCCTTCGGGGAGGCCTAAAATGAAGGTAAAGGACTGAAGTTACTGGAAGGATAATCATGAACTTTTTTTTCTTTTCGAACTATTTAATTCTTTTGTAACGGTATTTTAATGCCTATCTGAATCTCTTATAATCACTTCTTACAAGCTCTTTTATCCCTCATCCTATCTTCAATCTTCAAGGTCATGCCCGCGTCGGGGAAGGCTGCCCTTTCCCCTCTTGTTGAGAAAACACAATTTCGTCGGGGAACCTTCATCTGAATGCCCACCTTAAACTGATAAAAGATGCGGGTCTTATAAACTTCAGTAATCCGGACGGTCTTTTTGGTTTTGCTTACTAGAAGATCATATTCTTCAAGGAAACTCACAATTCCGAATTTTCCTGACAAAAAACAGACGAGAGGTTGTTCAGGTGCATGCAGTACCCAATGATCTACCATCTGGCCTGCCCCGACAGCCGAATTCTAGCAACGGTAATGAGAATCGGCCAGGATGTTTTGAGCTACACATAATGATAAACAGTAGCGTGAGGATGTCTCCCCATAAGTCTGACTGAAAATTCATTCGGGAGTAAAATCATTTATAGTCTGGGGTAAGGGCAGTTACGTAGAATATTTCAACTTGGATCTTGCAATTGAATACAACGAAGATTCCTAGTAGAGTCAAACATATTAGTATGATTTCAATTCCGTTGCACCCCCCCCCCCCCCAAAAAAAAAGGGACAAGACCATTACATCTAATTGTAACAGTTCCTTTTATCTGGGAATTTTCTGATCCACTTATAGCAAGTTGGACCTTTTTTCTGTTGAATTTCAACGTTCATTTCAAAGGAAAGCTCAAAATAACAATGGCTTCATTTCTAGTTACAAGTCTGGGAAATGCCATTTCCGGCTGTTTGACAGTCCGAGGGACTGGTGGTTGCGCTCCGCTTAGATATTTTGGCCGAACAGATTACTTACCGAAACAATACATGCTGGCATATTATTCTTCGTTTGGGACAGTATTATAAAGTGAAATTAGTAATTGTGAAAGAAAGCTCAAATTAATGACTACTTTGTTTCTGATTACGTACCAGCCCGGGAAATGCCTTTTCCTGCTGTTTGGTGGTTCCCAATTTTTCAAAAAAATCTGTGTGATCTTTCGGACAGGATTCTGCCCCCTCCCAAACCGAAACGCTCCCGTACGCCTATATATTTCAATATATAAGACATAAAACTTCAAATATATGGGAAGCCAAACTTTTCCGCGGGAAAATTTTCGAATATGGTCCGAGGGCCTTATTCTGCCTGATGATATTCAGTAACGCCAACAAAACTACAGAGGACCCCCTACTTGATTTTTCTTATAAGAAGGTCTGTCATAAAATTACAATTTTTCCCCAATATAAGCTTCAGATTGTTCCAAAGTGACAAAAGTTTCCTATATCGATGGATACTCAGTACAGCACTTAAAACCAACTTTTTAAATCACCCCGACATTCTACCTAATTTTGCTCTTGAAAGGCATATCACTTAATAAAGAACCCAAATTTTTCATTTTAACCTTGCAAAAAACAAATTTTGTTACATTAAATCCCAAAATTTCTGTAATATAATAATCTCCTAATCTTCAAATCTTCGTTAAAAAAGGGAAAAAAATTTCGGGCAAAGTTCTAGTCTCGTTTTGAGACCTTAGTACGAGTAAACTTAGAACGGTTACATGCAAAACCTCAACAGAATTTCAGCTGTCGCGTACAAAACGTTTTTGATTTTGCCCATATGAAGGATAGATTCTTCAATAAACACCCCAACTTTTTATGGTCCTTCCAAAAGTCAAAACTGTTTCAGAAATTTTATTTTTTTTTTTCAAAATAAACTCCAGATTTTTTAGTATTTGTGAAAAAGGGAGTCCAAATTTCGGCCCGCTGCGCGCGCCTCAAATTCTGCCGAGTCACGTTCCACAGGGACTAAGTCACCACCTTTGTCGGGGCCTTGAAATGCTGGTCCCCTGTCGGGCAAATCCTGGCGCCACCCCTGGCACAACGTGGGATATACAAACCGAGCTTAGCACATAGCGTACGACGTTCCTAAGCTTGTTCTTGCTTTCGTCAGTACGTACATGCAACACTATGTAAGTGTCTAGCCAGCTTGAACGCAAATAGGAGTCTCAGTTCTACTTTACTCCGAAGATTAAAAAAGAAACTTTCACAACAGAAAGGCAATTTAGAGACAATATTCCGTTGCACAAACCACACTTGAGATTACTCCTTGTTATAGATGGGTTAAAAAGGGGTGATTTTCGCGTAAACTGAAATTTCGGAATACGTGTTGTAAGTGCTGGATTGGTTTGTTTATCCCCACGATTTAGAGGTTGTGGGCATGTACACAGCGACCAAAACGAATTGCCGAACTGGCTTTTGACATACACGATAATATTTAACTAAGCATGGTGTAACAGTGATTCCGCACTATATCACACCGTAGTACGGAAGCCGAGAGCGGCGCGGTAGGGAGAAAACGCAAATTGATTTCTCTGTACCATGAAGTCCAACCAAATTGAAGAGGACGTACTTCGAGATCGTTTTGTTGTAAGCATATTCAGTATTCAGTATCATCAAAATAAATGGACGAGTCTCAGTGCTACAAGAAAACAAGTCTTTCAGATCAGAATAATGTAATTGGTTCCGTTTATTCTACCGTTTTTAGAACAAACAAGAAAATCATGATTAATACAGGGAAGCAAGTTTTTATGTATTTAGTGCAAAGAGCGCGGGACTCAAAGGTTATTAAAAAAAGGTTTTCCAGTTGACGAAAACGAGCAATGTATTCGAAAAAACGTTCAAGCTAGCTTTTCTGCTCGAGTACGGTACTCATTTTTTCGAGAGCCATCATGCGTGACAGTCTATTCCTTGCAAAAGGAGGTAAAGTTTAATCAGTGAAGAAGAGTCCTACCGAGACTATCTGCTTACCCTATGAGCTGGGGTTGTAGAATATGACGACGATATTTCCCGCCTAAGAGGCGGTTAAAGGGAAACTCAAATTGAACTTGAACCATAATGAAGAATCAACTTAAACTTTTGAACTGTTTATTGAGTTGACTCACACTGTATAACACATTCGTGTTGGTGTGTCGTGAAAGAAATTTCCTGGCGTCAGTTTCATAAGGTCTCAAATAAATGAGAATAATTTTTATCGCACTCCCTTCAAACCCGGCCAAATCATAGATTGTTCATAACTCAAGATAATTCTGTTTGAAGATAGGTTATCTTTATCAAAACAGGCTCAGTTGCTGCAAGGTTGCAAAATGTAATGTTATACCGGCAGATTTCTTCTAAAATCTTTTTGACGTTCTTTAACGTGGAGTAACTAATTTGACCTCAAACTTTTACACAGTGGAACATTGAATATTGTTCCTTTAAGGTTGACCTGAATATTTTGTGAGGACAAAGGTTGCAGCTCTAAAAGCTGAAAAAATGTCTGCATATTTCTTTGGATGTATGAAAATAACCTAAAAATACAAAAGATGCTCAATTTATCTGTCGGTATGACATCACAGATTCCCCACAATGCAATGTGTCACTGTGGTATGATTATTTTCCTTAAAAAGTCATACCGTAACTTCTGAACGCAACATACTATTGAGATGGAATTTTTACCAATACAGAGAATAAAAGTACTTTGATTTTTTGAAGATTTTGAAATGCCATTGGAATATCCCTCGAAATCTCATCTAACTATTTAACTAAATAAATAAAACCAAGGCCTGATAGTTTTCTGTATACGTAGGTCAAATTGATTACTTTAGAGATTTATTTGGATATCGTTGGGGCATGCGATCTCTTGGTTGAGAAAGGAAAGGAAAAAGAAGTCGGAATGAAAACAAAGGAAACGAGAAAATTAAAAACTGTCACAGAAGGAAAATCATGCACCTCAACCAAAACTTAGCTCTAATTTGCTAATAACGTGACTCATAATTAGTATCATACATTTGACCTAATCGGAGCATATTTAAAAAGGATTCCATATTCGTTTTGAGGATGAAGTTGTAAGCTTTGTCTGGAATGAATTTTCCAAATAAATGAGAGACGTATATAGGTATAGATGGCTGACAATGACTAACAAGCGTGTGTGCGTGGCGTTAAAGTCCCCCCCCCCCCCCGAAGAAAAATAAAAAAAAAGGAAAACAAGCAAGGAAACAGAAAAAGAAAGATTTCGGAAAAGGGAAGAAAAAATGTAACCAACCATTTCCTGGTTAAAATTTACTATAAAATTTTGATATTGGACCACAATTCAAAATAATTAATCGATTTTAAGAATGTAATGTTGATTTTGACCCGTATTTTCTGGTTATTTCAACCAGATAAAGGAACGTTAATCTGTGACCACTTTCTTGGTTAAACCTTACCAATGTTTTTAGAGTGCACCCGACAGACAGCTTTTATCCGACCACGGAAGACCGATAAAAGCTTTCTGTCTGTGTGAAGTCACAAATTAATTAGTTAGTATTTCATTTTTGCAGTCCGATACGAGTCAGATATTACAAAATTTCTCAAATTTAAAGCAAAAAAAAAGAAAACAAATCGGACCCTAATCAGACCCGAATTCGTTGTAGTGTGGCCGCGGCTTTATCCTTATATTTTTCCCTTTTCCTTCCTATTTTCCTTGTTCTGCTTTCTTCATCGCCTCTTCGTTATTTTCTTTTTTCCTCTTTCTTCCCTTTCTCTTCCCACTTCTTTGAGTCTTAGCTCTCGCTCTTTTTACCACCACCCTCCCCCCACAGTTCTCTCCTGGATACCCGCCTTTTAGTTTTTGATTTTAGAAACCAAGCAGGGCAGTACTTAAAAGTCAATGCGATAATCCTATCCCACATCACAAAATTGCTACCTCTCTAATTACAAGACAGAATACCCGTTTAGAAAAAATTAAAATTCAGAACTTGAAATAAGGGACTGCATACGTAGAATCAGTTTATGCTACCGCCTAACTACTTTATTAATAATACAATGAATGCACATGATTGTTAAAACATATGTAGGTCTCACCGTCTTTTGTCAGAAACCTGCCTAAGACAAGTTGCGAAAATACACAGTTCAAATGCAAAGAGGCTTAGAATGACACCATACACAGAAATTTGTCAGCATACCACATAGTTATTGTTAGCAGATAACCCTCGAAAAAGAGTAAATGAGCACAAAGGTGGTTTAGGAGATACTTCACATGTTTTCATTAACTGCTATATTTTTGAGCCTTTGGGAAATGGTGTTCTTGCATTAAGTTACCAATATCAAAACACTTACGCCTTTTTTGTCATGTTGTTGCACACAAAAACTGGTACGAATGCACTGTTCTTGTCTAAACGACTCCTGTCTTCTAAAAGCATTCAGACTCGTCCATCATAATATTGAGGATGTTTGCAATAAGATACATGCTGCAACAAGACATTCTTGAAGTACGCCATCTTCTTTTTGTTGGACTACTGGTAGAGGGCCACTAATTATAAGTCCCATTGACTTACACACTAAATTAGGCTACTTCCGTGCCCCCTAGCTCCCAGTAGAAGTTTTCAACCAGGACATGCTACCCCTCTGATCGAAGCCCACAATCTCGGCTTTCATGGCATTTTCAAATTTCCATACCATGACCATTGAAATTTTGAGCTAGAGAGCCTTGAATGATAGGGATGTGTTTCCCGCCATAATAGCTACTCAAAAACGGCATTTCACAGAGCGGAGTAATACAATAAAAAAATGGCACTAAAATTGGTCAGATTGCCTTGAATTTTGTACAGTATGTGTTTCAACTCATCGTCTACAAAATCCAAATGCAAAAATGATCATATTTTGTAAGTAACACAGTCAGAAACAACATCCCATAATTTTTTTATGGCGCTTTGTCTGTCAGTAAACATTTTCCTGGACATGAGTATTGGAGGTAGTGGTCCGCTACCTACTGGTACAGAGAAAATGATTTGTGGTTTCTCCCTACCGCGACGTTCTCGGCTTCCGTACCGTGGTGATAGTCGGCAGTGTGCTTGTACCATCGTGTGTAATATACCCAATTTACACCGTTGGCGTATTGGTCCAGGGGTAGGGAGTGAGCGCCCAGGCATTTTTTCGACGCAATTTCTCGAGAATGGTGGAAAACTTTATTGCTATCGAAAATTCAAAAGCTCACGTTAACTGCTTGGTATATTCTACACACAATAGAAGCCGGAAATGCCGGCTATCCCGAGGGTCGCGATTTTCAAATTTTCTAAACCAATGAAGGCGTCTCGCCTACAGAGACTTTTGAACAAGAGTACATTTTTCCTGCGGAGAATCTTTTGTCCCAAACTCACAATGATAGCATATTGTTAGATCCTTCCGAACGCACACGTTCATCTTGTTTTCGTCGTTTTGGTTCGTTTAGGTTTCATTACTTTTCGGGCAGATTCGCTTTGCTCCCATGCATAGGGGACCCCATGTGTCAATGATTAATATACGGCCACGGATGTCATGAAACCATCCATTATTGTGATACGTACAAGCTACTTCGGGATTCAGTAAACAACTGGAGGATTATCCTGTAGTCCTTGAGTTCAACTTTATCCATAGAGTTAGAAGATAACGTCACACAAATGATGAATGTTTCGTACGATCGATGTATTATGAATAGTGTCATTCGCTGGACCTTTGTCGTTCTACTCAACTCATGACATTATTCATACTTTTGCACTAAAGGC
The DNA here is from genome assembly GCA_037179385.1 of Holothuria scabra. Lineage (NCBI taxonomy): Eukaryota > Metazoa > Echinodermata > Holothuroidea > Aspidochirotida > Holothuriidae > Holothuria > Holothuria scabra. The sequence goes on along the minus strand of CM074200.1, from coordinate 28,390,722 downwards.
ATTCATTATTTCTAATGATAACCAATCGGGAAGTGCAAATCAGAATGAAAATATAAACCATACGAACCAAAAGAAATCGGAGCCATTCAAGACAGTCACTTCGTCACCCCAAACTACAATTTAGGATAAAAATTATAATTAAAATTTCTGTATTAGAAGGAGTTTAATGCAACGGAAATTACTTTAAGGTACAACTGAAGATCATTATGGCAGTGATGGCGCAAAAATATCAAAATGGTGGGGGGGGGGGGGACTAAGGGCAAGGGATGATTTGGGAGGCAAAACTTGTCTGGCCTCAGTGCGAAATCGAACCCAAAGCATTCGTTCCTGGGTTGGGGGTCCAGGGGACAAGGCTCCCTAAAGCTCTGAGATTTTAGCATTTTTCTGGATGTAAAGTTAAGTTTCTGGAGAGGTACCGTATGTTATTTCGTTTTTTCGGTTAACCCAACTCCTAACTTACCTAACTTGGGGGAGGGAAAGTGGGGGCAAAGACAAAGTCGGGGAAAGGCCCCGTCTATCCCCCACCCCCGTGGCGGCGACACTGGTTTTTGAACATAAATTTTTATTAACAAAAGGAAAAATAAGCAGTGCTCCCTGAAAATTACAAAAGATGGCATGTTTAAAATAAATGGGAAACTCCTGAATTATTATGACGGGTCACACCGTTAATGAAATTGGAGCATATTACATCATATTTTCCCTTTAAATTGGACAATACAAAGTCTGTATCAGGCTGGAGTAGTTTATAATATAATTTTACAACTGTTATTCCAATGTGCATTGTCTTACCATAATATCGAGCGTTCGAGCTCTTTTCTCACTATAACCACAGTGTCCTAACTTGCGCATGTCTTAAAGGGGATATACACCTAATCCCAATCGGTTTAATTTACTGTGTTAGACTGCAGTCTTTCATGATTGGCTTTTGGAAGTTATGAGAGAATATTTTGTCATTGATATATAAAATTTAGGAGAGTATCTTATTTGTTGATTTTAAAATTTGCAATATTTAAGTCCTGAAATATCATGAAAAGTACATGGAATCGGAATGGAAAGAAATCTGTCCGATGGTTGACTGTTGTTTCGAAATAAGTTCGGTGCAACTACCTGTGACCTTTTACTATTCAATGACATTCTCTACATGAGCGTACACGTCGAACTGTATAGTGCGTGTGTACCCTATAATGATAATACGATGTATTCACAAGCTGTAAATATAATGACCTGCTTTCCTTCCTGTAAATCATTCGTTTTGGCAACTTCATCCACCTAAGTCAATATATCTCCCGGACATCATGATGACTGCGTAGGCGTCAAGTTGGTAATGCTGCCCATTTCCAAAAGTACTTTTTGCGTGTTTGCGTACGTGTTTGTTGTTTTACACGTAAACCACTGTAGGTACTTTAAAAGTTTTTCACAGCTTATGGAACAGTTGGTTTCTTGACCACGACATAAATCTAACCAACACTGGTCGCGTACTATGTAACATTAGTGAAACTGGGTAAAAAGTGTCCAAAACTGTTGAAGTTACGATTTAATTATGATGTCAGATACCACGGTCTTGGGTAACCCACCACTTGGCTGACCAGTTCATTATTGGAAAAAAAATTATTCAATTTCAGTATTGTCACATACACCTCCCTGGTTGCACGGTGCGCATTACACGCGCTTTGGAAGCAGGCCCTTTACGGTGCCTGTGCGTGTATGTGCGGGGAACGACGGGTGATAGGCTAATGTTTCAAAGCGTCGTGTGACATGAAAACGACAAAATGAGGTATTCAGTGTGCAAAGCATTGAAATCCAAGAAAATAGCTGCAATTCCCATCAAAATCCGTCAAGTATTTTCTGTTTTCACGAACGCCCGGCAATTGCTGATATGCACTTCTTCCGATATTGAACTCATCGTAAACATGAACTTAATATGCAAATTTCAATGTCACGAGGGGGATATAATCCCACTTAGTTATGTTTACTTCCTAACTGCCAAGTGAACTGAAGTCACGGCATTTTGTTGACATGTCACACTACATTTTAATAAAAGTAATATGTCGCATCGCCTAAGAAATAAAATTCCAGGGTGACGATCTTGGGATGAGCGGAGTGAGGAAAACGGGAAGAGCGTACTAGGACTGGTTTTGATCATCTTTTTAAAGATTCATTGAGATTTGGAAAAATGAAAAAGGAATTTTTTCATCCGGGAAACGGGGATGGCAGCATAGTTCTGCCTTCATGTTTTTCACTGGGGTTGTCTCACTCCAGACTTCGCCCTTGGTATGCTATATATAATTATAAACACTTATCTGTGGATGTAGCTTTGCTTAGAGCATTGTTTCCAAATCAGGAGCTACCGTAGGCAAAGGCTTAAAAAATACACAAAATAAATCTAAATGCAATCGCTCATCATCTCCACCGTGACTACAATTTTACCGAGGGTATATCAAATTTTTCAATTGGTATAGCTCACTGAAAAATATTAAATTAAAGAGATGTATAGTAGCTTATATCACACAGGTGGTAAGGCTTGGCGTTCACTGAAATGCGGGATAGATCTAGGTTGAAGCGCGACCTCTCCACTTCCGCGATTTTTTGCTTTCCATAAAGTCTAAGAGGCACGTACTTCATATACAAGCTGCTTCTCCACATTTTGTCCAAAATCTTGATGAAACAGCCGACGACGGACCGACTTAATGACTGTTGATCTTCTGCTAGGCAGCGGGCGTAGTTTACCAGTTATGACGTCAGGTGGAAACACTAAAGATTACCTAAGGGTATACGCTAATGCTTATTGTGTGCAATTCCGACGGAGTTAACCTCTGTAATCCACATCTATCATTTTCTAGTTCCCATTGTGTATCGTGATAAATTCAGTGGCAACCCATTAAATTGATTGAACGTCATTTTACTACGTAGGTAGTGCTTAGACTGGCCGCTCTGGTGATGGGTTCATTGTCAACAAATGCGAAAGCCTGCGGGCACACCCTTAACAATGGACGTGTTACCTAGGCGACCCAGTACATTTGTGACATTAATTCCATTTCTCATAAAAGTTGCCAGCTAGGTAGGGCAGTTTCAGTCACAGTTATCTGTGGGCAAGTAGGGTAGCCTTAGAAGTTCAGTTTCCTACCTAAATAGCTGTGTTTGAGTACACGTTACGCAGTATCCAGACAGAGTGGCGTTTTGAAACCAAACGTTTGGACCAGAGAGCTGCTATTCGTTATAATTAGTCAGTCAGTCAGTCAGTCGGTCGGTGTCATTCAAGCAGTCATTCAGTCATTCAGTCAGTCAGTCATCCAGTCATTCAGCCAGTCAGTGAGCCAGTCAGTCGGTCATACAGTCAGTCAGTCAGTCATTCAGTCAGTCAGTCAGTAGGTCAGTCAGTCAGTAGGTCAGTTAGCTAGCTAGTTATAGTAACACTGTGCAATATGCCAAAGCCAATGACACTGATCAAACAAATATCTTGGAGTTCTTTTACACAACAGATAGATATGAAGGGATCATGTTGGTTTTTTGGTTTCCAAGTCAAATTATATTGCCTCCCTATTTTTTGAATTTTAACGTTAAATCTTGAATTTTACGAATATTTTACATCTGAAGATATCTGATACCAGTATCTGATATGTTGGTCGGCAATGTACGTAAAACAGAGGTGAATCACAATAATGACTATTTTGAAAGAGAGATTTGGAGAGTTTCTTTATTTCTCATTTTCATCTACCGGTGCCCCGGTTCAAATTATAGTTACCTTCTGTAATTTGCGGTGATGGCATGAAAGTAAGAGCGACGAGACATTGTTAAGCTATAGGCCTACTCCCTCGTTTCAAGACAAACAGACACCACAGCTCGTATCGGGCAAAGATGATTTTACTAACAAGTTGATGCTCCACTGATTTCGTTAATCTTGCCCTTCGCTGTATATCATATTTCATATGGACTTGTAAAAAAATGAATTAACAAGGGAAGTCTCATGCCGGGTTCGGTTAATTGACAAAATAAGCTTTCTTGGTTTCCAAATTGAGTGCATGGTGTACTGATTGATCCTGAACTGGCTTCCCAGACAGCCTGCTCCCATGGCGTACGCCGGGACGGGGGCAGGGGGATACTCCCCCACTTCATTGTGGGAAAGCCCTGTTGAATCGGGCAGACTTTGGTGCCTCAACAGGGAAGAGATGATGCCCTGCGGTGGGATCTGGAGCCTGGAGAAATGCAGTGGCGTAGCCAGGGTGGGATTTTTGGGGGGCCTAGGTAACAAGTGGGGGGGGGGCTGGTACCCACCATCGGTTGGCGCGGAGCGTACAAGAAAATTTTGGGCTTTAAACCCCTCCAGATGGCCGGAAACGGCACTTCCCATGTGTTTTAAGCTGGATGTACCCAGCCTTGAAATACGAATCTCATGTCTACGATGTCTCAATAATGAGAATAAAAAATCAATCTATGAAAAATGGCAATACACACACTTTTTAGGGACCCCCAAACTGGGCACTTCTGATCTGTGGCCCGGGGGATGAGACTAAAGGGAGCCGGTATCATCCTTTCCCTTGGGAAAAATTGTGAACTTCAGAAGCACGTAGATCGCAAATGCGGCAATATTTGAATCTAAGCGGAGCGCCACTGTCAGTTGGCGCGGAGAGTACAAGAAAATTTTGGGCTTTAAAACCCCTCCAGATGGCCGGAAACGGCACTTCCCACGTGTTTTAAACTGGATGTACCCAGCCGCAAATGCGGCAATATTTGAATGGATTTCAGCTTACCTAAGGCAGCACCTCACCCTTAACAGGAAAACCAAACGTAGTTATGTCCCCCTCTGAGAAACTTTCTTTGCGTTAGATTTCCTAGATGCAAAATGGTGCTATGTTTGGCAAAACTTTGAACTGATTATAGGCCTGAGCATGAAAAATATAAAAATATTTTTAGTTTTTGTAGAGATTTTACAAAAGACATACATACTACCAAAGAAACAATGTGCAAAATGGTGCAGCATTTGTTCATCGGTACATTTCGTAGTCAAAATTAAAATACTACGAATAAACCCCTCAAAATAATTGAACCTCAAAGCAGAAGTATGGATCATGTGGGAAACGCATGAAATCCGGACCTTGTGGACATTTTGCAAATCCCCCTTGAAATACGAATCTCATGTCTACGATGTCTCAATAATGAGAATAAAAAATCAATCTATGAAAAATGGCAATACACACACTTTTTAGGGACCCCCAAACTGGGCACTTCTGATCTGTGGCCCGGGGGATGAGACTAAAGGGAGCCGGTATCTCCCTTTCCCTTGGGAAAAATTGTGAACTTCAGAAGCACGTAGATCGCAAATGCGGCAATATTTGAATCTAAGCGGAGCGCCACTTTCAGTTGGCGCGGAGAGTACAAGAAAATTTTGGGCTTTAAAACCCCTCCAGATGGCCGGAAACGGCACTTCCCACGTGTTTTAAACTGGATGTACCCAGCCGCAAATGCGGCAATATTTGAATGGATTTCAGCTTACCTAAGGCAGCACCTCACCCTTAACAGGAAAACCAAACGTAGTTATGTCCCCCTCTGAGAAACTTTCTTTGCGTTAGATTTCCTAGATGCAAAATGGTGCTATGTTTGGCAAAACTTTGAACTGATTATAGGCCTGAGCATGAAAAATATAAAAATATTTTTAGTTTTTGTAGAGATTTTACAAAAGACATACATACTACCAAAGAAACAATGTGCAAAATGGTGCAGCATTTGTTCATCGGTACATTTCGTAGTCAAAATTAAAATACTACGAATAAACCCCTCAAAATAATTGAACCTCAAAGCAGAAGTATGGATCATGTGGGAAACGCATGAAATCCGGACCTTGTGGACATTTTGCAAATCCCCCGGACGCCAGTGCCAACTACTAAAAAGAGGACTTGTCGAAAAAATCGTCCTACAGTGGCACTTGTCATGGGAAGGAGTGAGGCACGACATAGGCCTACTTGTTAAGGATGGAAGGGAAGAATTATCCGAAGGCAGTACCTTACCCTTATCTGCTTACGGCATATTTTGTGTATAATAAAGTATAGGAATGGTCGTGTAAGAGTGGTCTCCAGTGTACGATTGCCTTATTTTAATTAATCAATCAGCCATCCGAAAGGCAGAAAGGGACTTAACCTAACAAAGTCACATTAAAGTTTGTCGTCGAGACTTTCGTTTCATCTTCGAAGTGAAATGCAATAAACGACAGTGCAGATCACAAACGGTAGGCCTATCTAATTTAGTGAAAGTAGGCATTTTAAAGTTATTGCTTGATTTCATACGTGCGGACAAAATGTGTTTTACACACATTCTTCCATGATTTTTTTTTTTTTAATTTTTGCACATTTTTTTATTTTTATTTTTTTCAATTACTCTATCAGGACGCAAAAAATCTGGGGGGGGGGGGCCTGGAGAAAATCTGGGGGCCTAGGCCCTCCAGGCCCCCCCCCCCGTGGCTACGCCACTGGAGAAATGTCACCGAAGTCACCGCCCCCTGGGAAGAGGAGTCCCGTACGACTATCTCTGTACTAGAAGTCTTACAATGCTGGTTTGGGTCTATTTAGTCCTGATGTTGAACTATATTATCTCTCGTGTTGACCGTGTTGTTCAAAAGCCAGTATGGAGATGTCCAATTATGAAGTACCTTCACTTATGCAGAAGCAAGGGCGGAAATTCTTTCGGGCTCCTCTTTTTAGTCTAAAAGATCCATAAAAGTTGAATTATTCCAAATTTTATCATTTTTTAACCGACAACGGCTTGAATGAACACCATCTCAATTAGTAGCCTATGCTAAATGTGGTTGCCATCAACAGGAAATCTCGTGATAGACCTTCTTAAAGGTTTACATACTTTGCGATATGTAGCCTGCTTATAGTTACGCTATCAGATAAGACACTTTGACACTTTCTATCAGATATGCACAAGCATTCACTACATTCCTTGCTTTCATTTTTAAACCATGAGTGAAAACATTTTCAGTTTCATTATTTGGTTGCACTGGCGTGCCTTCTGTCGCTTAAGTAGAACCGGCCAGATATGCAGCCATCCAGAGTATTTGGATAACATTATGCCAATGTTCTTGGCATGTACCCTACCAGCATAACACAGTTTAATAGTAATTGCATTGGTTGTCACAACAATAAGTAAATACTTGTAAATTTGAGGCGGTTAACCCTTTACCGTTGTGATCCAATCGGGGCATATTTGCACGCCTCGGGATTGGGCGGAAAAGCGGGCGTGGCCCGCCCCGCATCGGCTTCCGTAGGCCATTGACCCCGTGACCTTAAACTATTGTCTCTCTCGTTGTTGTGGCCGAATTTTCGGGTAGCTACTCGCAGTTTCGAGCTCCGCGTGAAACAGTAAAGATGTGTGACAGCCGAGCTCTCCGCATGGGTCCAAAAGGACCCAAACAACGGTAAAGGGTTAAGCTAGTAGACATTCTTAGAAAGACTCGGTCGGGACCAAGTCGACAAATATGTTGCAGGAAGAAAGAATTTGCTCAAAAAACGGAACACGTTCGGATTGTATTTTCACAAGGTACTTTAGGTCTGTGCCTTCTTCCAAAATTAACAAGTCTTTGGGTCTATTAGACATATGCTCAAGGTTGGGTCAGGGGTGGCGCCAGGACTTGGTCCCTGCAGGACGTGACTTGGCAGAGTTTGTTTTGAAAAAAGTTTTGAAAGAAATTTGGTTTTTTGTGAGGACCATTAAAAAGTTGTGGTGTTTACTGAATTATCTGTCCTTCTTGTAAGCAAAACAAAAACGTTAGATGGGCGACAGCTGAAATTCTTTTGGGGTTACTCATTTCATCGTACTAAGCTACGTACTATGGCTCTCAGGCGAAACTGTCATTTTACATTTATATTTCAACTAAATTCGGTAATATGTTCGGCGTTGAACGCTCAGGAACAAACATTGCCCAAAACATAGTGCTATAAAAAATTAGGCCAGCATTCTTAAAGAACGTTTACGGCCATCTACAGAGTAGAGGGCTTGTAAACTTTTCTTTTCATAATGCTCCGCGCTCACTGTTGGCAGCTCTCCAGTTAATAAGTCTTACTGGCACTCACCCCCTCCTTATCCCATTATTTTTCGTTCCTTGCTATATTCGTTATCGAATCCGTTGTTTGCGGTGACCTGAGTGAGCTTATTATAATAAAATATACATTGGGTGGAGGCGTACCTTTTCACTGCCACCACACTGTTGATTGTTTTAAAAGAGAAATTGTTACAACAGAGCCCGGAAGAAGTTCCTTCATTTTTAATCATAAAATCAACTACTACCAACAGAACATGAGTGGTAAACGATATAAGTTGTACAGGAAACCATCCTGAGACCTATATGGGCTATCCAGTCTATCAGCATATCCGGGCTTACGCTGTGATGGTTACGCGAAACAATTATCATACACCACAATTCAAACCAACATACATACACACAATATTATATCAACATCCACTACGATCTCTGCGCAGTATCAGGTCAGTTAAACCAAAGCAATCATTAGGCCTACGTGTTCCTGCTTTTACTATCTTCCCTGTGTTTGTCAATGCCGAGGTTTACTCTACGCTGTACAAGTCATAACAGAATGGAATAGTAAGCTTCGTAGCCGCCGGTTTCAACATAACAGATAGGATATAAGAACGAGTAAGTGAAAGTATCACGTGCGTACATATCATTCTGCAAATAGCTGAATAGACTGTTCACGAAAATCATCGTAGAACACCCCGTAACAGATTGAAAAACCTGGCATTGTTTGAATTCGTTCGGTGAGTGATATTGATAGGCCTACTGAGTTATTATAAATATGTAGACCTGCTTCTTTATTTATTTAAGTTCATACTTACCACTGATAAAAGCAAAACGTCGAAACATAAACATATATCGCTAGGATAGCGAACATGATAGCATGATCCAGTGACTCGTGTGTCGAGAACAGGCCGGCCTGTTCCACAAAGAGTTACGCACGATCTTAAGTTTGATTTACTGTTGGCTTAAGTATGGTGAATCAAACTTAAGACTGTGCGTAACCCTTTGTGGAACGACCCCCAGGTCTTGTTAATAGTTTGCATAAAACTGACTATACATATACTAATATACAGTTCGAGGTGTCGTTTTGTCCTATGTAGCTTGCTCATAGAATTCAACTGTTGTTCTCTACTTAAAATTTAAACATTAATATCCATCTTTCTTTGTGTTAAATTGGAAACATACCCCCCAAACGTAAATAAAAGATAAACGCGAAACAAGGAAGATTTAACTTGATGTAGACCTGTCTTGTAGTCCACATCACAAGCACAGTGCCTTTTACGTTACGGTGTGATATCGAATGTTGAGTTTTAGTAACAGATGACTACGTGGTATACAGAACGAAAACCGAATACATCATATTTATCAATAAACCTTTTTCTGTCGAATAATGCTAGTCTGTTGATAAAATTATCGATTTGTTTCACGGTGGGATTACATTGTACCCAGTGTCACTCATTTTTAGGCCTACACATTTGACACACCATGTAACAAAAAGGCTAAAACTATATGCACCTGTCATCTACTAAGTTAAATCTTAATTTTGGTCGGCTTTGTCCTGAAAATCATTTGAGCTAAAGACTTAGTGTGTATATACGCGACAAAATTCAATTCCTTTACACAAGGGACGAGATTAATTTACTGAGTTGAAGGCAGAGTACAGATTCAGTAGCAAGGATTTCTTAAATCATGACGCCAACGCACACTTAAAGATTTCCATAACTTTGTGAACATTCAACTGGACGAAAGAAGGAGACACACCTTCTTAGGCGTATCTTGTAAAAGCCACGATGCCTAATTTCTCGATATTGATTTTATAGTTTATTTTTTATATGTTTTGAAGTTATAGTATCCATATAAAAGATTCAATCAAGTGGCAGTTGGATCATTAATAAGTGAGTTTCAGTTTCACTGTCATACAAAAGAGAAGGATCAAAGAACAAAACGAAATAATAGAAATTAAATAAATAAATTAAAAAGGTAAGAAATGATGAGAGAAGTAGTGGTAAACATAGAAAATTCACAAAACTTTTGTTTAGTTTGTTAAAAAGTGGATTATCTGACATTCAAACTTTAAGCAGGATGATATTGAATCGTGTAAACCTGTGTTAGCATAATAACAACAAAGATAAGAAGAATACATTTGGTCGGCTATTCATAAATGATCAGAGAAAGCCGGGATCTTCCATAAAAAAGTTTTTAAGTTATTGGACAGAATGAAATTTCTGTCAAGTTTTAAGTATAAACTTATTCATGAAGTGAGCTAGATGAAGTTATATATAATGCTGATAAGGTGTTTTCTTTTGTACTTTTAGCTAGGTGAAATCACGAGTATTAGTTTTGGAACGTTTGTTTTCAGTGTTACAATGTTCTTGTTTACTTTTCATGGATCTTTGGTTTGGCGGCATTCGCTTGTTTCTATTTTAAGTATTTCTTCCTTGTCTGTTATTCTAAAACAGTTTCCGTGATAATTACGAAACAAGAAGTTGTTTCCCTTCAGCTCTCCTTAGTAACAAACAACACGTGGAGATGAGTTTGACATGTTTCCTAATATTGAACTGTGCGTTGCATGGGGACAAATTTATCAGGATAAAATTCGTGTGTATATATCTACATATAGTACTATGTATCATACTTCCAATTGGGCATAATACACGGCAAATGCAAATCAACAATTTGATTCTTGTGTGCATATGAGGCTGTGTTCACCGCATATAGAGAAAGCTAATATTGGATTCAGGTCAACCTTCTTTAGTGTATGCATAAATGTGTGGGTATGTAATGTAATACTTTAATGCCCTATAATGTAACATACAGATAAAGGAACATCGAAGAAGATAACATCAGTGCATGAGGTTTGCAAGTTTGTTTGTTTTTTTTTTACTTCCAGTCAGTGTGGCTAACTGGCTTGTTATCCCTACTCCATGCTGAGCACCAAGCACAATAAAGGAATGTAGTATTCATTTTACATGCACACTGTCGACATTTTACAATACTTTTCATAGAGAATCATTTCAGCATCTTGATAATTAGAGCCCCGGCCCCTCTTCAGCCAAAAAGTACAGGATTAATCGCCATTGTTGCTGTGGTACACTCTAAAATCAAAAGAGTGAACTTACTCCCTCTTGATCGAGTGAAAAGTATAGATTCGCTCCATAAGAGTGATAATTCACTCCAAGAGGAGTGAAGTTCACTCCAAAAAGAGTGAAATTATCTTAAAACGAGTGAAGTTTCCCTCTTGATGGAGTGCCCACAGTGATCGCTCTTAAAAAAAAGAGCGATCATTGAAGGCACTCGTGGAAGAGTGAATTTTCCCTCTTCCTTTAGTGAATTTCACTCTTTTTGGAGCGAACTTCACTCTTTTTGGAGGGAACTTCACTCCCCTCGGAGTGAATTATCACTCTAATGGAGTGAATTTACACTTTTCACTCGTTCAAAGAGTGACTAGGTTCACTCTTTTGATTTTAGAGTGTAGGATCCACACTTAAACGAATTATTACGACACTGAACGAATAGCTTCATCTAATATTAATTTATGGGAAGTGAGTCATTCGCCTCCAAGTACGGTAAATGCCACGGCACTTGATCACTGAGATTAACATGATTGCCATGGAAACAAACCATTCATTAACCTACACAGGATGCACAGGAATGTTCTGTCTGACAGTTTTCGTAAGCGAACTATGCTTGCATTTCCGTTTTTAAAGCTTCCCATTGCACAGTACATGTCTCTCTGCCCACGTTAATATGGAGCAGTATCTTATTGTTAAAGCAGCCTTTTACTTACATCAAAACACAAAGGACATGAGGGCGGCCAAGGTCTAGAGTCCCCGCCTCCCGCAATGGACCAAAACCTAACTGAATCGGGCAGACTTTGATGCCTCAGTCGGGCAGAGATTATGTGATTGGTTGAGATCTGGAGTCGGGCAAAAAGTCTCCTCCCCCTGAGAGAAAGAGTCTAGTACGAAAATGCTCGGGGAGCCCTGAAGATAGCTCCTGACAACGTAAACCGAGACGAATATTATAAAGCCACATGAAAAATAACATGACTTATGGAAAATTCTGTCGCCATTTCCTTCTATATTTTATTGTTTTCATTTTCAATTAAAATATTGGCACCGGCAGATGGCACGATCTTTTGTCATGATATGCTTCAATATCAATACCTATAGCAGTGGCGTCGTCACCAGACTTTTCATTCTGGGGGAGGCACTGGGGGGCACAACGATTTTATGGGGGCATTGCTAGACTCCACTCATGGCGAAGGAGGCGCCACCGAGCGCGAAGCGCGAGGCTTAACGGATGGGGTCAAGGGGCCGCCTTAGGGCGCCTGGTGGGGTCCAGGGAGCGAAGCCCCGGTGGGGTCCAGGGGGAAAAGCCCCGGAAGCTCCTGAGTTTTAGCGTGTTTGTGAGGCATTAAAGACGTTATTTAAGGGTAATTTTATTGACTAAACACTGGTCTAAAAATTACCTCGAGGGTAACTTCAAGTAAGACTTTCGATAAAAAAAAAAACACTTATTCAACTACCAAGAGTGGATCCGGTTGATATTTAGAAAAAGGGGTAGATGATCTATAGAGAAACTTCAATGTGAGTCTTGGTGGGGGTCCAGGGGCGAAGCCCTTGGAAACCTCTGGGTTTTTGGCGTGTTTGTAAGGTTTTAAAGTTTTTTAAGGGTTGTCTTTACACTGGTCTCAAAATTACTTACAGGGCAATTTCGAGTTAGATCTTATTTTTGTTAACAACACTAACGTTAGTGAAACTATTCTCAAGAGCGAATCCGGCCGACATTTTGAGGAAGGTGAGCTGCACTAGAAAGAGAAAAAAAAGGCAGTTGATGGACAATTAGATGTGATCCTCTGAAGGAAAACTGTAGGTCTAATCCTTCCTGAAGGGTTACCTGAGCTGTGCGCCACTTTCAATTGATGTAGTCGGAAGTGTGAAGAAATTTTTGAAAAAAACGCAACCCCTTAGACAGCCGAAAAAGGCATTTCCAAGGCTTTTTCCGATATTTTTATTTGGAAAACATGAAAACTTACTGCCTTTTCTCAACAGAGGAATCGAATCCTAAAAAATTCATAGTCACACTCTGACTACAGAAGACATATTTTAGGGGGAAATCTCAAATCTCAGTTGGGAGGCACACGGGGGGCACACGATTTTTCAGGGGGACACGTGCCTCCCCTGGCCCCCTTTTGCGACACCGCTGACTTACAGACATACTTTTCGCGTTTTATCAGCGAATCGACATTGCTGTTACTTTTGTAAAGCATATTCATTGAATTGTTGATGCAGCATTATTGCAGCAATAGTTATGAAGGGCTGATTGTGTGAGGGAACATCTTGTGCAGTACATGCAAAAACCTCATTAGCGATGTCAGCGATCAAATATCCTCAAAAATGTACATTCAAAAACCTTTTCTTCCACTGGTTCGGGTGGCTTTTATTTCTTTCTTTATTTAATCTTGTTAAAAACAAAAATCTGCCCGCCGTTCAAAATCGGTAAGGGAAAGTTTTTTTTTTTTTTTTTGTAGCCTTATGAGTTGCTGTTTGACAAAAAACAACTCTCTGTTAGTAAAGACCTGTTGATAATGAATGGAGTATTGATACTGGAGTTTGTGCACCTGTAATAAATGTATCATTTATTCAGGATTGTGATAGGTTGCTGCAGTACCAGACAGCGCCATTATTAAAACCCATACAGCTGGTGGAGGGCACACCCATCATCGATTTTTCACATCTAAGGTTCTTTGTTTCTTTCAGATATAGTTACAACCCAGCAAAATGGTTGATATACAGATGACCTGGTCTCCGGTCATTGCGGCGATTCTTTTGTTGGCTGCTCTGTTTGTTCCGTGAGTATATCTTGTGTTTACCTTTGCCGTTTCTTCACTACATGGGAAGAAAAAATATAAAATCTGGAAGCTTAGATTCGTGCAATTTGCTGTCAAGTTTGGAACATAACTGAATAGTGTAATCCAATGAACTGTGGTGCTTTTTATGTTGTCGGAGCTGTATCGTTATGCCTTACAACTTTGCCATGCATAGATTTGTCATTCAGGAAGGAAGGTCGTAGCTGTAAGGTTATAAATCGACATTAAATTGACAGGGGATGGCACGTTTAACGCCTAATGGAGAGGGCCCTGGTTCCACCTAAGTATAAGATAGAAAGTTGTGTTAATTACATGAATGCCATAAGATTGTTACTGTAATAAAGTATACTACCACCCAGGAGGCAGAGCTGTCGTTTTAGTGCTCAGTGGCTCCTTAAATGGTGGGTTTTCGGAGGGCTTGGTACCCATGTAAAAAATAGGGGACTAAGTCCCCCAATATTTGTCAAGTGCTGACGCTTCCGCTTGGATAGTCTTCCTGGCACTCAGTCTCTCCCGTATGTTTCCTTTTGCCACACCTGGTTGTTGTAACTGCAATTCATGTGTCTTAAGCCTGTCCACACAGGATGCGTTGCGTTCCGTTTCGGATACGACACGGCACGTCACTTTTATCACTTTGCACGTAAATCAATGTAACCGTCCACACAGGATGCGTTGCGTTCCGTCACGATCAATGCGGAAAAAAAGTTGATGCGTCAAATTTTGGCAAAGTCCATGTGCGTTCAGAAACAGAGTTGACGTGCGGGAGCATGCGTCAAATTTGATTTCTTTCATGTTTTTCTTTCATGAAATGCAATTTAACGGGATATGGATGCAAAATGGTACTATGTTTGAGCTTAAAACCACAATGAAACGCCTGTAAAATAAGTAGAAAAGCTCATTTGGGGGGAATTTTTTCACAACATTGGGAGTGTATACGTATTCCTATGATTCTTTGGGTACCCACTACCCTTGCGATATTATTGACTTCGGTGGTGAAAAAACGTATTCATTGTTGGGCCTTTAGGCAGGGGAAGTCTGGACACTAGACATGACCGCACAGGGACATTTCACGGCACACGAGAAAATATAAATATACAATTAAGTGTGTATAATCAGTGGCGTAGCTTCGGGGGTTTATGGGATCGAGCCCTTCTCGTCTGTGGAGAATGGGAGCCGCAATAGCTAGGTCGTCGTCACTGCTAGAGTCGCTCATGGTAGTCGTATTGAATATCGTGAGCGACGGTGACTGTGGCCGGTTGCTCTAATTTTACCACGATTTGAATACACTTTTTTGTCCATCAGCATGCATTGTCATTGGAAACTACACACTGCATCTCAAAGTGACGCATCGAAATTGATGTAGTGTGAACGCATTCTGTTCCAACAGGCATGCGTCTTGACGTATCCGGAAGGATGCGGGAAAAACGTGTCGTATACGGAACGGAACGCAACGCATCTTGTGTGGACAGGCCTTTAATAAGGCCACACACAACCAGCTGCTTCGATCATCAGCTAAAGATTGAGCAGGGTGTGTCGTTGCCTTCTTTTTTAAGCAATAAATCGTAATCAAAATATGCTCGGACTTGAATAACGTGGACTCAGATTTAGCCTTAAGAGAAAATGGCTAATTTACAGGTAAGGTGAAGAGGACGAAGTGGCTTTCAGTATGATACGAAGTTAGAGGCAAGATGTGTAAAACATTATTACGTTAAAGAAAATTTTCAACTTCGCCTGTCCTGTTCTTTTTTGGCTACAAGCTGAAGAGAGTTATAAATAATGTACCGGTATCTATCAACAAGCACGTTTTTCATAAGCGACACGAATTTGAACAGGTGAACCAACTTTGGCACCAAGAATTTTTTTAAGTATTATAACTGTTTGCTTTAAAAACAAAAAGCAGTGTTGAGTGAAAAGTACTTTGCCACTGGTAAACGTAGGAATAACTTCTTCTACACGAAATATGTTTGCATGCAGTTGTGTCTCTGTGCGTGAAGAGATATATTCTGTTTTTCTCATTTATCTAATGGGACAACTCATCAGACTGAGTGTGATAAGGGGCAAACACTTAAAAAGCACTGAAGCACAAACGACTCGTAAAATTATTCGCAAATTAAACCGTACCATGACGCCATTCAATGCCACAAGTTCTTAAAAGACGAAAAAAAAAACATTATTCCAACATGTGGTCCACTAAAATTAATTTTAATGGTTGTCTTCCACCGGCCTCATTTGAAGGCCGCAGGAAGCAACAAGGACGGAAGTAAGGCAAATGCCTGTACTAGTACACGGAGGTTGGAACATTTCCGTATATAAACTACTAGTACAATAAATAACTGATATGAAATTCATAGCGTTTAAAAGGAGTGTATTAACAGTCGATGTGCTAAAAGTGTTGTGTTAGGTGTTAGTGCGATAAATTTAATTGGTATGGTCTGTTATAGAGCTTTACCCCTCAACTTCAACTGGCTAACGACAGCGCTAATTCCTTACCCAATTCCTAACCTAAACCAAAAATACAATCGATACAATACAATGGAAACAGCTAATCAAGAAACACCTTGTTAAACAGTGCCCATCTGACTGATTCAGACTGGAAATGGACAGGGAAGCAAGATTGGTGATTGGAGAGATCGAGGGCGTTGTACGTATTCGAACGAACACTTAAAAGAACAGAAGAAGGTTGAGACATAACTTTTCAAGAAAAAAATGAGCATTACAAATATGTTCTGTCGGACTCCTCCATTTTGGTGCCAATCAGGTACCACACCGTCATTTCCATAATAACTTGGCTTGTTTTCCTAGTTATATGATGCGATTAATCGGCGTTATCATAAACTTTGGATAGATCAAGAAAAATACCCGCACTAACCTCTTTACTATCAAACCGTTAGGGGTGTAATTAATCAAATCCCGGACCGCCATATAAATGGAGAAGTTGTTATATGAGATCCAGTTTGGCGATAGGAGATAACTTTTGTGATAATCTTAAAATTTGAACTAATTAAACGATTATACACACACCAAAAATGATTACCCAACCTGGGCAAAAAAATTACCCAAACATTGGTTCCGTATGCCACCTGACCGGAATTGGGTAACAAAAGTGCCCAGTTTAGTTGGTTAAGCGTTTTACTCATAATTTGGACCAAAGAAATAACCCAACCATTTCACGTAACAAATGGTTAAGATTTGTAACCAACACATTTGTCCAATAACTGTAATGGTGGAGGCTTGTCTAAATTTTCATATAAACAGATATAAAATTACATGGTTTGGGCAAGAAGGAGATTTAACAAAGTATCCTTAAACTTTCACCGTTTGCCCTCCAAGAGTGGTTGGGGGCACCAGTGACAATGGACTTTGTTAATAAAGAGTTTTGTCGAACGGTCCTTTGCTGAAGGTCGGGATGACTTTAAGAAAAGTTTAATAAACAGTGATGAGTGTAGTTTGAATTAACAATCCAAATCGTGCACTTTGTATTCCTTTTCCCATTGATTACGTAGTAGTAAAAAAATTTTACATGATACGACCATTTCTCTTTAAATGATCTCGTCCAGATTTTTACTGATATTCTACCGATATAGGTTTTCATTAACCAAATCCAATGTTATTCAACCATGAGATCTTTATTAACCACTTTTTTTTTAAATGATCATCTGTAAAACTTATCTGACCTTTTACTAATCATCTGATCGGCCAATTACATTTACCAAAATGTTGGATTTTACCCAACATTAATTTACCCCAAAAATATATGCAAATTATTTTCCCATTTGTTGGGCACTAATTTGCAAATGTTGAGCACTTTAGATTTTGCTCAACGCTTTTTAATCAACTGTTTTTTGCGTGTAAAAGTCCTTTAATTAAAATTGGACTAAGATGAGGACAGTGGAAGGTTCACCCACCTTGAAAGTTGAAGAGAACGGTAAACTATAATTTTAATTTCAGTTTTCTGAGGGACGGTTTCAGCAGACAGTGTGGTTAGGGCTAAGTTAGGTAAGATGGAGTTTTACTCTCTTAAATCAATAGATTTTAAATTAGTCTAATAGAGTTAAAATAAATCTAAAAAAATGGACTAAGTGACCAATCGAACGTCCGATTTGTCACTAATTGAACTCTTTTAGATTTAAAATCCAATATTTTAAATCATGCGGTTTAAGAGAGTACGGCCCAGTTTCTAATCAATTAGTTCGAATCGAGCCGGCCACGGCCTTTTTCCAGTTGTGGCTCACTGGCTTGTCCATTGCTTATGCTGAGCACCAAACACAATGGCGGTAGACCTGTAGACGACGAGAGGATAAAGTTAAAGGTAATCAGTAAGCGACACTTGAAAGGAGGGTACCAGCTGTCTCATCTGTCTACACTGCAAATGATTTAGATGCACGTGCCACAACAACTTCTTGCTGACACACTCAGACAATAGGGTCTTATATTCTGTATATATGGGGTGTAACAGGGTTTTCTCTTAGTCAAATCTCGGTGAAAGTTGTATCATTACGTTTACATTTGAGAAATGTTCTCGTGTTTAAACATGTGTGGACTGCAATTTTGATGTTTGGGAATCTTTTTGCCGCCTGAATGTGTTCAAGACATCTAAGTGAAATACTAAGCTGAATATACACTCCATACAATGTTTTATTATTAGTAGTATTTAATTTAATTGTTTGTTTGTTTTTTCCTCTCTTTTTTTGAACTGAATTGAATACTTAAATTATCCTCTCTGGATAACCACGTTAAGCCGTTAATTACTAAATGTTTAAATATAAAAATGTATTTATTACACAATATTTAGGAAATAAGACACGTGTTTAAGCATTAAATCATGTTAACAAAGTTGGGGAAAAGACTATGTTTAGAAAAATGTTTAACTTCTCTTTAATCATAATTACTTTCCTTTTTCCATTGTGTTATTATGTGTTCATCATATCGCAGTGGACTAGGCGGTGTCTTTCGTTTTTCATGTGAGCAGCGGTAGGGTGCGTGACCAAATACTAGGAACTTAACACGTTGTTACACTTTCAGTTTTTTAACCTAGAATTGAGAAACTTGATATTTGAAAATGCAAAAAGAAAGGACTTACAAAGTACACCCAAACCCGAAGGCCTTAAAGTACATCCCGAAATGTTTTTGTTGCATTTTCTGGGCCATCGCACAAGGTAGGGAAGTTTAGAAAGTTTCTTTAGTAAATTTTGTTGCGACTGTCATTTACAGTCGGAGTTGATATTCCACATTTTGCTCACAAATCCCCATTCTACTGCTCTAAACAAAGCAGCAGACAAGTTAATGTTTCTGCACGGAACTAATCACTGGTGTAGCCAGAAGAGGGGGTGGCGAGACAGCTTTCTCCCCCAAGCGAAAATATAATCAAAATATTCAGAAAGGGGATTGTAACACACCTCCTTTCAGACTCCTTACTTAGGGGCCAATCACCTTCTGCAATTGACTCCAAAACATTCTGGCTACACAAGTATAACTAACCACAGCCTAACAGGTGCTGATTATGAACAATCGCTGTTTGACAGGTAAAGAATAACCAATATCACGTCTATCTTTTTAGTGGTAGGAGGGAAAGTTTATAAGCTTGAATCAATGGGGGCGCACTGTTTAACAAGAAATTTCCTAACTGGCTTACGATAACCCTAATCCCTAACCTAATGCCTAACCAGAACAAAGAATACAGTCGATACAATACAATAAATAATAATAATGCTATTTATAAAGCGCTTTTCAAAAACACTCAAAGCGCTGTACAAAGAAAAGGGTTAAAAATAACACAGATAAAATCAAAACTTAAAGCACAGAAAAGAACAAAAAAGCTTAAAATACAAAAACAGTGATCAGTTTAGACAATTAAAAAAATAAGTTTTCAAATTTCAAACAATGGCACCAACTAATCAAAAACACCTTGTTAAACAGTGCACATCTACCCATGAATGGCACTCTACATACTTCAGGTACAAATGGAAACAACGTGAACACCTCATTTTCTTGCAGGTACATTATCGGTGTATGTTTTGGTCACGTGAGAGCTTGGTTCCCATTTATACATGAACTCGGAGCCGACGATCCAGAGAGATGCGTTTTTACAGCGCTTTTCAACCTGGTTGCCCTCCTATGTAAGTACAACGTATCGATGATGACCAGTTAATTGATTTTACATTAAGAACAAGCATTTGCGTACGGGCCGAGACAGGGACAAATTTTGGTGGTTGCAATGAAATTTTGGGAGCAGAGCGGAAGGTTTTTCGCCAAACAATACGCCGAAAAAGATTGTTATAACTCTACTTACAAGCCTAAGAAACGCTTTTCCGACCATCTCAAATTATCTTTTTTTTTTTTTCAAAGTTTTCTGCACAGTCGACATAATCTAATGGTGGCGCCCTCATACACAATTTTATCTGATAAATATGATGAATTTGACATGTAAATTCATTCCGAAATTAGGTGTCTCTACTCAATGTGGAAGAGTTTATCACTAAAAGATAGTATACTTACTTGCATATTATGTAACTTTGCAAATCACGAGTGAGTTTCACCCAATTTTACGCGATTAGTACTCGTTTACGAGTAAAGTTATTTCATTCATTGTTTATTTTAACCCCTGTAATATTGATTAAACACATTTCCTATTATTTTGATTCTAAGTGATTAAATGCAAACGTTTGTGAGTAAATAATTGTTTACTCACAATACAATGAAATTAGTTGAAGGCATTAAAAGTTACTCTCGATGCAATGGTCGGCAGGGAGACATGAAGAACTGAAGAGTCTGGCCATGAACGATGTTCTCTTGGATTTATTTTTTTTTTTTTTTCGTTCTCTCTACTGAAATCTGATTTGAATTTAATTCCATGTTATAGCGTGGACTCGAGGAGTTTGTGTTAACGGAAAATATGGCTACACTTTGCGACTGTATCTTGTTGTAATCTGAATAGGTTCAACTATTCCACAAAGCATAACATTAGGCGTATAGGCTTATGCAGCCTACCAAAGGATACTAATGCTATGCATTGGCATAGGCTAACAATAGGTACACTGTAACGTTGGCCTCACACTGAATTAAAACAACAGTTTAACAGGTTCATTTGCCACCTGTATGCCACGGCAGGCTATGTAGGAAGTGAAACCAGTATGCAATTATTACAGTACATCCACATTGTCCCGGATGTGAAGTTAGAAATGAAGAGAGAACTGACAACTGAACTTCTGTTGTTCTTTTCATTTTTATTAAAACCTGTTAGATTTCATTGAAGCGTTACCCACTTTACAAATTTATTCACTACAGGTTGTTACTCATTCTGGAAACCGTTTCCTGAGTATATTTACAATAAAGTGGGTTAAATTTGGGATGGACTCTTAGTTCGTGTAAATGTTCGGGTCCATGGTATTATTTCCGGGCAAATTCGGTCTTGCCCGCCAGACAGAGGGAAGCCGATAAGTCTCTGGAACAAAGAACAGTGATAAGGATAACAAATATATAAATGAACGCGGAAAAACCGTGCAACTTTTTCTTACTGCTAGGAATGAGCACTTGTGTGACTTGAGCTCAATCTTGCTTCGAACACTCCAGTGACTGCACTGGATCTAAAACGGTTTGGATGATGGGATGAATGGATATATTCGCCGTGCGGCCAATGAGAAACTCGTGGTAAAATTATTTTACCCAGAAGATATTTCACAAAGCATCTCGATGCGTCATAGCACCCCTGCTAAGACGCATCTTCGTCTACGTCGAGCCTTTAGAGCGCTAAGTCATTATATTATTCTCAAAAGGCCAATTTAATGAAAGAGTGAATTGTAATTATAATTTTCATACGTCTTCTCTACGTCATGCTTGTCTACGGACATCTCCAAATAAAATAAGCAATATGCCAACATCAGTACTGTTCACCATATCTGATGTTTTCATATACATTTTGTTTGATTTTCTTTGAAACTTCTTTTTCTTCTTTTTAGGCGAGAGTGTTAGGTACCACACGAATGTATAGGTGTAGCAACTAGTTTTGCAACAAATACCACTTCTGTCTCACCAACCACTTTTGTCAAAACTTTTGCCCACTTTTGTCACAAATACCGCTTTTTTCACAATCATTGCCCACTTTTGTCACAATCATTGCCCACTTTTGTCACAACGGAGGTCACGACTTTAGTCACGACAATCGCCCATATTTGTCACAATTTGACAGGGCACGACTTTTGTCACACACATTTTGCCCACTTTTGTCAAACACATCAGCTTAGATAATGTGAGAAGTGTTACCAGGTAAACGTATGCTTACTGAATAGGGGCTGTGATTTAGTATTCACTTTTGTAAATCAGAGGGGCACGTAGCAAGAAAAATGATTTTAGATAATTATACCCACAACTCATAATCATGTCGGCGGTTTGGAGAGGGGGTGGTTCAGAGTAACGTTTTGTGGCTGGGAACAGTGAAATAAGAAACCGGTTTGGAAACCGTAATAAAGAGAATGAGGAAACGACAAAAATAACCTATGAATACACAAAGTTATCAAGGACTTTGTCTGGGCAAACTCCTGAGGGGGCAGTCCTCCCTTTAAACGGAGAACCTATTGGCGTTACGATAGATATCTAAAACTCTTTGTGGACCCTTCCTCCCGGCTTTCTCCCACGCGAGAGTACTATCTTATATATTGGGGTAGGGGTTAAAGGTGAGAGGGGCAACAGTTAGTTGGAGGGTAGCCGTAACTTATACTCTAAAAAACGGTTAATCTACCCTCAAAATGACGATTGTAAATCCTGCACGGCGACACCCCAAGTGGGTATTTATACTTCAGTAAAAATGTTAAATTTATCCCACGCCAAGTGTGCCTTTTCACAAAGTAACGTATCACAAACATATAGTAATATTATCTATAGGTGGCGTAGGCCTACATTTACCCAGTGTCACAATTGTGTGATACTTGTGTAAACGTTTACAAATTTGTGTTACAGTAACCATATTTACTGGTGTATGAACACCCATTTGGGGAGCAATGGGAAAACATCAACAATGGGCTACAGGAACATAGAGCACAGTCATGTTCTATCTATACACACTATCAAACTGTCGTATCGACTGAAGACCCATATTTTGTTAGTGGCACGATGGCGGACTGGTGACTTCAACGAAAAATTTGCAACAAGCGCCACCCGTATATTTCTGCACAGATCAGAGGTGTCATCATGTACCCTGTAGTTCAGACCGTATTTTCAGTTGTTTTCACCTTTGTAATGCGAAGAGCTCAAAAAGGATTACATTCGAGGAGCATGTAGCGGCAGGACTGCCACGAGATGACTAAAAAGTGTAACATATTAGTAAAAGATATCAGGGCTCGTCTGTATTTTTTAAATTCCCCTTTACCTCGTCACCCTTGATATCATATATGCATATGACCTACAAAATGAAGAGTTACGAAAACATACCTGTCTGAATCATTTTCTGTGTGGTCTGTAAGGGTCTTCTACTCTCTCTTTTTTACCTTTCTTTCTCTAATGTCCGTCGTCTCTTTCTTTCTACTTTTCCTTATTCTTCTTTTCGCCTCTTTCTGAGCTCGATATGAAGTCGCCCCACCCGGGAAATTTTTAAGGGACACTCCGTCCCTTTCGTCACAAACTATTTGGGATATTCACTAACTCGAGTCAATCGTTAATTTTCGAAGCACCCTCTTAAAGATTTTCTACATGGTCATAAATTGTTGGCTTCAAATTCTGATTTAAAATGGTTTCTTGGTAATGTATTACAATTTTATTTAAAATGAAAGCAAGATTCTCATTTCCAGCCCTAATTGAAAAAATCCTAGTGCTTTTCGAAATTGGAGTGAGGAACAAGATCAAAACCTCATATGACTCCCGTGCACAACTTGGTGAACGAAATCACCTTGGTAAAGTTATTGGGGAGGAAGGGGCTCCTTTCCCTATCCCTGTGAGTATGACATCTCACAGAGGTGATTTGCTCGAAACTGAACATATAATCGTGCTTCAACTACTTAAAATGTACTGAGTATGACTTCAAGGCTTACCAAATTTTCTCAACGTGTGTGACAAAAGTGGGCAAAATGTGTGTGACAAAAGTCGTTTCCAGTCAAATTGTGACAAATGTGGGCGATTGTCGTGACAAAAGTCGTGACCTTCGTTGTGACAAAAGTGGGCGATGATTGTGAAAAAAGTAGTATTTGTGACAAAAGTGGGCAAAAATTTTGACAAAAGTGGTTGGTGAGACAAAAGTGGTATTTGTGACAAAACTAGTTGCTACAATAGGTCGTTGTCGACATAACCTTACTCCACCCTGCAGGGCGTAGCCACAAGTGTGGGGCGTGGAGAGCTTTCCCCCAAACTTCTGCCAGCTCCCACCCCCCAAATCAAGGTTATGTATTAAAAAGGCACGTGTCAGTTGCAAAGACATGAACGAGCTGGGGGCAGGGCAGACTGTTCTCCAAGTTTTCTTAAAATCTAAAATTCGAGCAAGAATTTGGAAAAAAGTCGACCAGTCACTTGAGTTTTAAAAATTGACACGTATTAATTACTCAGAAACCTCCTAAGAGGGCTCTAAATCTAAAAAAGATATGCAGCCATGAAAAGGGGAAAAATTACAGTCGCGGTAATATTACCATGAAACATTAAGCTTTATACATCACAGTCTTCCGAAGCGCAATGCCCGGAATGTCCAAATTCTTTTAAACATTTTCCCGAAGCCAACTATTATAGTCAGGGTATCATATATACGAAAAATTTAAAAGATGAAACTACAAATCGAAACAAATTTGGGAAGCCTATCAATTAAAAGAAACAATAATTTCTCAAGGTGTTATTAAATCTTGCGAAACACAAAACCCCTACTGGCCAATTATCTGTCTTCTTTCAAAATTTGCCCGACAAACAAAATCAGCTATTTTCCAGTAAAATTTACATGGAAATTGAAATACTAAAGATTTGCGACATTCTCGGGCAGCTTATGGCTGTATGCAAAATGTTTTCCTCAGCCCCAGTTCACACTGTAGTCTTGCAAAAATGGTAAAATATTCTGGCGACGATGGAACAAAAAGTTCTGGCATGTTAAATAAATCACACGGACAGACCGGAAGGTGTCCAGTTGCAAGTTTGCAGTTCCTAATAGTTTGCCATATATCCTGCAGCCGAAATTCGAGCAACGTTAATGAAAATTGGGTTGGTTGCTTCTGCGTCAAAATAATGTCACTGATAGGCTACAGTGTGGACATGGCTTCCCTTAAGTGTGCCTGAAAATTCATTTACACCTGCTTCGTGACTTGACATTTTTTCAGAGGGTGTTAAAAGTAAAATCACTAATTTATAATCAGGAGTTCATACAGTCACATAGAGCTCTTTCATCCAACTCCCCGTTTCATCAATTCATCCTCTTGAGATTAGCCAGGAGTGGCAAAATAGTTAACGTTTGCATTTTTCCAATCGGCGTTGCGAAATTCTTTCACCCGAATAAATACAAAACCACTTCATTCAATGACAGTAGTACATTTGATATGATAATTTTCTGATCACTTAGAAACTTATAACTTTTTCCTATTAATGTAAACGCAAGCTCAAAGTTAAAACTGCTCATTTCTAGTTAGAAATGCCATTTCCGACTATCTGAGGGGTACTGATTTTTTTCTTTAATTTTCTTTGCGCTCAGCTCCAACTAACGATGATCTTAGGGTTGAATAACAATTTAAGCAAAAAAACTTCTGCCTCCAAAGTGGATTGCGCGTAAAACTATGGTTGCACCTTGGGTTTTGCCCCTAGTTATGAATTTCTAGCTACGCCACTGACTCCATGCCATGGCCTTCAGGCTGCTTTCTTTGCCTTCTGCCTCTATCACAAGATATTATGATTTACGCTCAGGAAAATTACAATTTCCAACTCTTTGATCTGGTACATTCTAGCATACCCCCATCATCCAAAATGTAGCCAAATCATTGATTGCAATCAACCATTTGGTTACAGTTTGGTACTTATTTGTGAAATTTTGTGATAGTGACTCCATGCTGGTATCTTTTATTTGGAAATTAGAGTAATTTCTGATAAAACATATTCAGGGGTATACAGTACTGTTAGTTAAACGAAAGACGAAGTACAAGAGAAAGGCTGATTTTTCAAAGCAAATGGGGTAACTGCCTATATCTATTGTCTGCACACTATTTCAGAGATGGTTCCAATTGACCTATGTGTGTAGCTTACTCACTGGGCTATTCCTCCTTCGTAAACAATGGAACTCACTGTGTACTTTTTTCAAGATACAATATTCCCTTTTAATGTTAATTTCCGTTTTTCCACTAGTATTCGTCAATGTAAATGCTCAACAAGACGTGATCAATAGAAGACTCTTTTGGCAGAGACGATCCAGTCACTTAGATGAGGTCAGCTTCTGGTGTGGCGCCCTCGCTTGTTTTGGACTTTTTATAATGGCAAACTTTCCTGTAAGTGTACTATGTTGTTGTTATGGTATCATAAATTACTACGCAAAGTCACCCACTGACCGAGTTGTCCCCTAACCAAGTCGCAACTTTCAAACTCCCTCCTGACAGTAGACGACTCTGTCAGAAGCAACTTTTTAGGGGTTACCGAGTGAATGGCGAGTTTGTCAGGTTGACGTGACTAAAAACAATATAAATTTTTATTTAAAGACGTTACGTTGATCTTGAAAAACCACTTGTTGCACAGATTGTTCTGAATGCGAAGCGTCGTGTAGTGGTTTCTCTTTGGTCTAAGTAAATGCCCATACATTCCTTCCGCCTTCCGTGAATGGCATGGGTGTCAGTCTCAGTCTATAGCGCTGCCAACTGGAAATCCACTCTCTTCAATATATCTGGTGTCTTCATCAGTGGACGTTTCATATCGGACCTTGTGATTTACCGTTGTATCTCTTAGCACAGATTTTAAATGTCATCGGCGACATCCCGCCATTGTTTGAAACAACAGTTAATTCTCGCTGTTAATAAAGCATTCTTGATCTACCCTTATGTTTCGATACGTTTCGGGGCTTAAATATTGCAATGAGTATAACATTCCAGAAATTTTTCAATTCAGTGACAAAAACAATGTCACATGATTCTCAAGAGACATTCACGAAATAGGATAGACTACTATAGACAATTACAAGGCGCGAGACTGCTCTTTCCCTTTAAAGTTAAACTCAAACTAAGTGCATCTGTTCGTCGGAACACGAAACACCTAATCATTTTGTGTTCCATGCATAACAAGTACTTTTTCGACCTCAAAGCCTCGTTTGTATTTTTTCTGTTGCGTTATAAATCTTTGGAGAAAGTTAACATCTTAAAAAAAATGTCAGTTTCCTTTTTACTTTCACGGCAACCAACTGTTGAATGTGTGCGACGATTTGACCCAAGTCAAAATTTATATCCTCTACTTGATTTACATTTCCTATCCCTTTCCTTTATTTAATTAAATGCTAATATCGAATATTTCTTTTCAATTACACTGAAGAGTAATTATTCTCAATACCTCGTCTTTCCACAGGCCATAAAAAAGAACAAGATACCTTTCTTCATCCATTGCGGTGGCGCTATTTTATTTTTTTGTGGTTCTCTGGTGTATTGTGGAATCTTAACCTACTTCTCTTACAAGGACACTGAAAACAACGACGACAACTGGTTCCCATTCATAACAAGATGTTTGTTGCTCTTCCTGTACCTCATGGCTTTGATAGGTGAGTGTTCCGTTTTACCCATTCCCCTGAAATTAACTTTTAGGCCTGATTCTCTCACCCCAAACAGTTCCAATTCTTCTAACCTGCTTAATTAAGCCCCTCACCAAACGGTCAAAATTAATCCTTATCCACACAAAATCTCAGTTCATTGCTTCAGGGTTAGTATAAAACTTGAGTCCAATGTGTAATTATAACACTCTCTGTAAGTCACGTGATGTGTAATATGAGCTTTGGTACCCCTCCATTTTTTTAACCTGCTGTCAATTAAAGAGCTGTGCCAGTTAAAAGTTTCTGTAGACTACTAAAAAAAATTGTAGTTTGGGGCGAGAGAACAAGCCCTCTAAGACGAATAACGAACCAAAGATAAAGCAAAACGATGGTGTAGTTATTTCGTAACGTCACACCAACTGCAATCATTAGCTAAAATGTTCAATTTCTAACTGAAATGACTTTCGATCTGACAATCGCTTACATTTGGTCAAAATTTGACATGTTTTTCCAAGCTGTAATTGTTACGCAAATTGTATCCCAAAACAATTTACAACTTTGATGCAAGATAGTTTCTAAAGTCCAATGTTATGCTTGTTTGACATTCTAGATTGAATTCAACAAAATGCGTATATTTTTAATCCTTCTTTTAATACAGGTTACATCGCTTTCTGGCAATTCGGAAAATCTCAACCACAAAAGGCTGTAAGTATAAGATCGTACATTACATCGTAAATTTTTAATTAGTATCATATGTATTTAGTTTGATAAATATGTTGGGTGGTTGGTTGTTGAAGGTTAACATATAAACTTCAACCTGGTTAAGTCTATACCGTCGTACACGGCCTAATTTCCAGTTGTTAGGCACTAAATTGCTCACCCTACTTCATTGCTTATGCGGAGCCTCACTCGATTGGGCAGTTGGTCGCATTTTTGGGATTTTTAGCACGACTTGACCCAGAGATAAATACCGGACATTCCGAGTAATAGGCGAATGCTACTACGGTACCTCAACACCAAACCTATGATTAATATGTAAACACAATGCCGTATTTATGCAGACAACGGGTGGGTTTGTCGTCAGACTAAGTCACTTAACAAACACGTACAGAACCACTTTACATAATATGGACGTCATGCATTGACGTCACGTGACATCATTTTGAAGGCAAACAATTTGTGCCTTCGATTTAGCCGCTCGAGCCGGCTCAACTGGCTCAACCAGTTTCCTGGCTGGACTATATCTGACGTACCATACGTCACACGGCTTAATAAGACCACCTCGGAGGGCTGATCGTTTTGGTCGGCTCAAGTTGTGACGTGTTGATGACGTTAAGATCACTTCACCGAAAGATCGATGGCTGGCTGAGCCAGTTGAGCCGGCTCGAACCGCTAAATCGAACGCACCTTGTGAAACACGCCGGTGTACGCAAGACTGACTGGAGATTTTGCACGTGCTCGAAAAACTTGTTTTCGTTTATCCTGAAACACAAATCAGAACGTGTGCATTTGTAGGTGATGGTTGCAATGATACGGGCTTGCCTTTCTTGGAGGGCGTTCTTTCTGTCAGTCTGGGGCGTCATATGCATAAGATCTATAAAGATGGTGCAATGTATTGTACACTTTAATCATTGCTAATTGCATCCAAGGAATGATACGTATTGTGGAGTTTTAACAGTAGAGTGCCCCCCAGCGCTATTGTTTATTTATTGTTGAAATTTGGGGACAGAACTTCTGTCAATGTTGTGTTACTTATGTAGCCGAAACAATGTACATACCGAAAATGTATCCCACAGTTGGTCCACTGTGTTATCGGTGTTAAGAAATGAGTCTGTTGCTGCTAGAACTGGGAAAGTGACAAAATAATTTATCTTATGAAGATCAATCGGTTATGCTCACAACATGTCAAGAACATTTCGGGTACCGTCCAACGTGGTACTGTTGACACTGGGTGATGACGTATTTGTACGCACTCGGGGAGCTTATGATCTCATTGTTTTAAACTTTGAACGTGCAACTTTGATAGCGCATTAAAATGTGTGAGAATGAACATTACTTTGCATTGTATTGTGTCCAAATTGAATGTTATGATTCATTTGTTGTTATCATTACTTATTTATTTTTTCTTCCACAGATGATCAAAATAAGCGCCCTCTGTCAGTGGTTGCTACTGATTGTCGTCATTGTCTTCTTCCTGACTTACGAAATCGAATTTTCAAAGTAAATGGTGACATTCTCCACAAAATAGAGATAATCTGTAATTGGAAGAATGGAATGGAACACATGAACTCTCTTCAAGGGATATGTCCTTTAGATTCCAAAGTCGTATCCTCTACAAGTGACAAAAGCACAAAACTTTTAGTATCACTCATTGGTTAAGTCTATCCCATGAGCTATAGACGAATTGTGACAGCAAGTGATGGTTTCATTTCAGTCGGACCATCACCTTTTAATCTTTCGATTTCCTTGCTTACCTCTATCATGGATGGTTGTACACTATAATGTATCTGAAGTCCTTCAATTTCACTGAATATGAGGGTTTGAAACTCCTGTAGACGATATATAAAGGCGATTCAAGGCTGATGGACCCCACTAATGGCTGCGCACAGTCACTTGAAACAAGCGCTAATAGGATTCGTCTGTAAGATTATGAAGACGTTACGTCAACAGGTCAAGCTGGTATACCTCCTATAACGACAATCTGACGGAGTCTCTGTAAAATTAGACCAGCGAAAACGGATGGTTGTTTTCTTCACTTAGGTTCTTCATACAAAATACAAAATGTTCATCGGAAAGAAGCCTAGGTAAGAAGTACCAGGAGCTCGTATCAAGCATTGTGGCGGAGGGCCTTTTTTAATGGACCATAATAATGAAAAATGAATAATAAAGGCATTCAAACACCGTTCACCCAAGCGACTCAGAGGATAGAGTGTCATCATTTTGAACGTAAACGTTATTGCCACATTATGACTTATGTACTCATCTATTTTCAGCATGCTAAAGTAAGGTTGAAAGCATCGCGGGAAGTCCAATTTACACTGTGAATGTGCTGCTACATGTGCAGTTGGTACTATGTGTCCTGAAGTTGGTGTTACAAAGTTATACTAAGGGGGCATGGACTAGTAGTTCCATACACACGCCAAATCCGTTGGCTATGTACGCTACTACATGACTTAAACGGGATCAGAAATTACATTTTCTAATATTCACCCACAACCACATTTAGAAGAAGTTACGTCACAAATGTGTATGCATATCCCAACGAATTTCTCCAGTGGTCACTTGGGTTTCTGTCAGGGATTAGCCCGCGGAGCCGACGAATTCTTTTCGTCCAGCTCATCTCTACAAAAAAGCAACGTGGCAGCCAAAGAGGGCTGCAGCCACAGAGGCGCTACTCAGGCTAGTTAGGGATATGCACGACTATAATATGAAGAAGTAGCTGGTATGACAGACTGAATGTGTGGTCTAGTTGTTAGAGCATCCGACCCTCAATCGAAAGGTTCGGGACTCGATTCCCAGGCCTGTTCGTACCAAAGACTTTAAAACGGAACCTACTGCAGATGCTCTGCTAAAGTAATGAACTAGGGATAACATTCCATTGCCCCTCGACTGGAAAAAAGTTGTCATGGGTGTCGCTACATTAAACTAAAAGTTTATAAGCTGAGGTGTAGAACTCCATGATATGACGGAACAAACACGATGCACTATGTACAAGAGTTAGTTCCACACATGGGCTGTAGTTTTATAGTGACATAATATCACTGTAAATCTATAATCTATCTATATCACTATATCTTGCTCAACCATGAAGAATCACACTGATTCAGTCATGACCGTACGAGACGGGGGCCGGGGGCTGCAGCCCCTCTCAATTGGCCACAACCTCGCTGAATTGGGCAAATTTCGGTGCCTTAGTCTGTCAGAGATAATGCCTGGTTGGGGTCTGGAGTCGGAAAAGGGGTATTCCAGAGGAAAACCACGTACGGCCATGGATTCAGTTGCAAGTATAGTTGGAAAACTTTGGGTTGGCAAAAAATACGTTTTGATCGGAACGTCTATATGTCCAAAAGAAAGCAAGTATTTTACCGAAAGGACGAATATAATTTAAATGTAAGGCATACTAATTTGCGGGATGGAACATTGCCTTTGTTAGTGCCATGGTTGTTTTAAAAGCCTCCTTCAGCAATGTCCTAAATATGTGCCTCTTAAGCTTTATGAAAGTAAATAACGCAACAAGTTTAATAAACCGTTCCAGGGGCATCGATCCTGGGGATAGGAAGGGCAATTGCCACACCAATGAAAATATTGGGAGGTTTCTCCCTACCCTCTCTCAACAATAATTTAGGCAGATTAAAGTAATAACAGGGAGAATAAACAAACTATAATATTGTGGTGTACAGATGACTTTAGGGCTTCAAGAAACGTTAATTTGACCCAATTAAACTTATAAAAATTAAAATAGACCTACTGCAATTATAATGCGTCATTTATTGATCCTTTGTCTACTTGCCCGTCAACGCGAGAGTGTGTATCCTTGTTTTAATGTGTATGCACGTGTGCGCTCCCGTCCGGATGGGTTGATTGCTCATAGACGGGCCCGGTCTGGGACATGATCCAGGGTTCCGGGTTTGGGGAAATTTTTCCCCCCCCCCCCCCCCCCCCCCAATTCCCAAACCAGATCGAAGCCACTGTCACACTCTTTGCCTTTTTTCTACTAATATTCTTGTATGCAATTTATTCAGATAAGACGAAGAGGTAGAGCTCAGTGGTTTCACAGTACTTCCAGTAGTTGGCATGCATTAGAGTAAAAGGTGAACTTCCATAACAAGTAAACCAGTGTACGGGAAAAGGAAGTTTCCCGTAGTTGCAAGGCCGTACTTCCTCTCTGGAGCAATGCTGCTAGGATACATTCCATTGACTGTGTCTCCTTGGCAACAGGATAGACTACTTTATATATCAGTAGGTACCAACTATGACGATTCCAGTTTCAAATATTTGTCTTCTAAGCGTCTTGTAAAATATTTCTGTGTGGTGCTATGGTTCTTAACATTTCTATCTTTTACTTATTTATTATACAAATGAGCTGTAACCTTAAGCCTTTCACTATTATTTTTTTATTTTTTAGAACGCAGTCTGAAACAATTTTATAAATATTATAAGATAAGCAAAATGTTGCATTTTCTCAACGCCTTCTAATCACAACATCATCGTTACATTACCAAATTAAACGCTATATCGCAATGTTTGTCCTGACAGGGTTTTACTATTTGAACAAATGTGCATGCAAATTTTGTAAAAGTATACCACAGAGAGTTTTAACATGACGTTGTTATGAGTAAACCACGCCCACTGCCTGGCAAAATTCAACAGACATCGCGTTGGTCGTAGACTGCTTCTCAGCTAGATGTACGTATTACACTACAGTTTTTGCCCGGCAATCAGAGAATGGGGCGGGGCTTCTGACGTCAGTGAAAACACTCTATAGTGATATGCTCGTTAACAGACGCTTTGGTAGTCTGAGAATGCTTTCGATGGTTGGTAAAAGTACTATTTTTGTTATAGTTTTGTACTTATTCTATCATATTTGCTTTAAATGACGAGGCTTCCGTAATATGTTTGGCTAAACAATGTTGAATGTATTAAATTACTGAATATATTTTTAATCCACTGGAAAATCAAAAGGCAAGTTTTTTTTCCTTCTTACTACCTGTTACCTGCGTTAATAAGAAAGATTTTCGTGTAGGTGAAAGATTTATAGATTAAATGTTTTGTTCACATGTAAACTAGACAAGATATGCAGACAAGATATGCAGACAATATATATTAACACCGTGAATTTTTTTATGACACCATTCTTTAATTCCCAACTAGTACTTAGATAATAGATTTGTCAAAATGGCAACCATGCACTATATAATTTAGATATTTATTCATACGCATGTTATTGACCACACAAAAAGGAACTCTTTCGGAGTTGACAGTTTTCTAATAAAATGTTATGCCATTTTCCAGTTTTCCTAGTCCTTTTAACTCCAGACTCCCTCTCACTGGGTTCACTTTACCCACAGTTGGTTTACATACAATCCATCGTACCACAATTGAAAATAGGCCATAGACTTTTTCTAAAGTTCTCCCGACCCTCTGGCATACGGCTGTTCGGCGAGACCAAACTTTAAGTGCTTCCCGAAGAAGCTATTACGTCCGCCGAAGGACAACACTCGACCAACCTCACGGCCCTCACACCATTTACATTTTTGGTCTGTCATGTAAGGCTCCATTCTAGAATGGATGAAAAGAACAGATACTACACATGATCTTACCCAAAAGGCCGACCAGTATAATGTAAGGACTATTTGAACTAGCCATAGATACCGCTAGATTTAGGATTAAAAGGTTAAAGTTGAGGCGTGAAAGTCAAACAGTCCATATTGATGCAACAATGCGATGATAAAAAGGATAGGCTCAGAGGAAGTTTCTTTTTCTAAAGTCTTTCCTATTCTCTTGCAAACAGCCGTTCGGCGAAAATTAACTATGAACTTTCGGGGAGGAGTTGCGCATCTTGTCAAAGAAAAATGCCCTGTCTCAAATTATCAATCACACAGTGGTAGCTACTGGGGGGCAGGGGGGAAGTTGTCCCCCTGGAAAATAATTTGGGGAAATTTGATGAATTTTCTTACTCTAACAAAATTCTCAAAATTTTCGTTAGAATAAAAAATTCTGAGACATTTCTCATACATAATTCGTATTTTCATGCAACAAATTAACCTAGACTTGAGATTTCGTCAGTGTCGCATGAACCGGCCCTACTCGCGTTCCACAGAAATGTCCTCGCCGCGTAGCAGATTGAATGTTCTCATGTATACACGCGGTTTTATGATCAGTGCATTTCAGTGCACATGAAGCTGTTATTGAGGAATTTAACAACAGCTGATACAGTACAACTAACATTGAAAGTCTGTAAACCCGAATTTATCCCCTTGCACACAGTCTCTGCGTTGTACACTTTGGAAATTTAGTGAAAGGATGTGAAAAATGACAAGTCACTAATGTAGACCCCCCCCCTCCCCCGAGTTTATTATATTGTCATGCAAGCTAGTAGAAGCTATACCGATTTTACTCTGTGTACATAATGATGGATGGGGCTGAAACAATCCATGACCAACGATTAACTGAAAGTTAGTCTAGAAGTTAGAATGAACGGGGTCCATTGGAAAACTGAGATTTTGTTACTTAGCCTTATCCTTGGAAGCTTACAGGCTAGTTCGGGAAAAAAGCTTTCTGCTCACTTGGGGTGTAACAATAAACGGGTCCATGAGTACCTTGTAGCCTTCTTCACTTAACATACTACTGTTCTAACAGGATATCCTGTTTAATCGAGCCACTATTAGGCCTCCTTTTAGTGGCGTACGAAGGGGGGACCATTGGGCCATGCCCCCTCACAGATGCCATTTTTTCTTTCTTAAAAATAAGTAGTTAAACTTTAGTAACACAGATTTTACTTCGAAAGATAGCATACCGGTATGTGGCACCAGGTTGCATATAAGGACACCCAATTTTTCAAAAATTTTCAAAGGAGAAGGATTGTCTCTGCAAGTACGTCCCTCAGTGATGACAGTATTTTAATTCCTACAAATGGGCAAATTCTGTCAAATTCCAGTTTTTACTTTAAAAGGGTAGACTCTGTTTCCCACTTGTGGCATCTATAAAAATAAAGACTAGCCAATATGTTTAGATTCTCTTGCAAGCATGAATACGCTATTTTTAACCATATGAGGGGTCTGATCCTTCGAAATTATTTTTACGCTCCGCGCCAACTAATGGTGGCGTTTCGCTCAGTCTTTTGGGCAAAATTACATTTTTGGGTCAGATTACCCCTTAGCTCTCTGATCACTTTGCAGTTTGCGAACATATTTTGAAGGAAGGATTTTATTTGCAAACGACAAAAGAAGGTAGTGACGGGGTAGATTCTTCGTATAAGTCTGAAAAATGCTATTTCCGGCCATCTGGGGGTCTGATTTTTTTAAATTTTCTCCAATGGTGGAATGGTGGCGCTCCGCTTAGAAAATCTCTATGTCAAAGTAACGTTTTGTGGCCAAGAAATACCACAAATCCTATACCGATCAATACTCTTTTATTTTGACTCCTAAAAGTGTGCAAATTTAATGTCAAGTTTTACTTCGTTTTAGCACAAATGGCATAAGAATACATGTAAAGACACAAAAGTTTCAGTTTTACCCTCATGAACCACCACGATTCAACATTTTACACTGTTCCTGTCAAAGCCGAAAATCTTGCACCATTTTGCATGCACCAATCTTGCACCAAATTTTTGCGTCAAAAAATCTCCGGACACCCCTCCCCTTAGATCATGCTGCAGCCCCCTCCCCCCTTCAGAGAAATCCTGGGTACGTCACTGCGTTATTACATACAAATAAACCAGATATTGTAGACCAAAATAATATACTAAGAGCTGTTAATCCCAATTGCTCTATGTTATACTTTAAGATTAAAAATGCAGGTAATATTACATAATAACATGGTAATGTTGTTATACTTGTAAATTTACATTTTTTATATGTAATACATATACACATTGACTGGGAAAAATTTTGGGGAAATTTCATATCTTCCCCCCCCCCCCCCGGAAAAAATCCTAGCTACCCCACTGCAATCGGGCCCATATTGGAATCCCGTGATGGGCTCATATAGTGCACCATGTTGCCTCAGATATATCATTGTTAGCCACGTATTGAATATAAGTAAATAATGGCATCCACTGCGTTTTTTATCAAGGCCAATGTTATATTACCATACTTATCATTGATATAGCTTACGTCTCTAAAACTCGAGTTTTTAGCTTAAATTCTCCTCCCCTCATTTCCCATTACTAGTGTTTTACCAGTATAAATTTTCAGCAATGATACCCTTTAGTGAAATGCACAAACCTCATCATAACAAATTCGCCAAAATGCAATTCGTATCAGGGAGCCGATACCTAGCAATTTAGTTAGCAACTCCCTCTTCATATCAGAATTTTAGCACCGCCCCCATTCGCGAATATGAATTCCTTGAATTTTGATTGTTGCGGTCTACTGTATGCTGTGCAAGTCATAACCAAATAGTATTTAAGATAATAGTTACTAAGATACTCTTCATTGTCTTTTCAATAACAGGCGTGAAGACAAGTTAAGACAACTGGGCAAGTGTTAGTATTCTGCACTTAGCCTACTAAAATCACTCTCGAAGACCAGAACAGCCCAGATTGGAAGACCTCACATTATATCTAAGTTCGTACGGTGAGTGATACTGTACTAGTTATTACTTATTAATTTAGATTCTTGCCACTCGATATTAGCAAAAGAAAACAAAACTTAAAAATGTAGCGTCAGGATACACCCTAAAGTAAAAAAGTGACCTTAATCACTCTCTCATAAAGTGAAAAATACGAGTTCGCTCCACTGGGGTGTTGATTCACTCCAAGATGAGTGACATTCACTCTTGCGAGAATCATAAAATTAGCTCCTCCACGAGTGCCTGCAATTATCACTCCTTTTTAAGAATGATTACTATCGGCACCACATAAAAAGTAAAACGTCGCTTTTTGGAAAGGATTTCACTCTTTTCAGAGTGAAATTCACAAAGTTGTGAGGAAATTTGGTAAAATTAAGAATCTCGCTACTCAGTAAACTTTTTGTGGAAAACAAAATGCTTCAAGTGTATGATAGATTACATAGTTATAAGGTTGGGTCAGGGGCAATCTGAAACCAACGAAAATCTATTCCTTTGAGAAAACGAATTACTCGCCGAGCAGCGTGAATTTCACATCCAGTATAAAAGGTGAAATTACGTTACAGTGCAAAAATAAATGCTCAATATTCATTCTCTTTACCACAAAAGGTACAAAGTGCAGTGTCTATTTTCTTATTTTAAAATAATAAATCATTAGAACACGGTGTTAGAATTAGAATTTAGTATACAAAACGGAACTGGAGAAACTGCAGCTTGCTTTCTTTGAGTGATCTACAAATGGGAAGAATAGATGGGAGTCCCATTGAATCTCGCTTTAGTCGAAAAGGGAATTCCATTTAGTTTGAGATGTTTGAAGGACGGGTCGCAACATTTCTAAACAAACGTTTAAAATAAAAAGTGAGAGTAAAGGGATTTTATGGAATAAGTGACACATTTACTCATCTTCATTACATATTATCTCCTCTTCCGATACTACTTTACAATGAACTGGAATTGCCAAAATTATTCAAAAATACAGAGTAAACGTATAGTAAGTCAGGTTGAACTTATTTATGAAAGCCACGCAGTTGTCTGCCTCCCCAATAACTGAATAAGATCTTTAACAGAAAGTATTCCTTGGCTATAATATTATGCCTCTCTCAATAGAAACATATTTTACTGTAATCCTTCATACTGGCGTTATTTCAAATAACCCTGACGCAATAAAACTGAGATTGTGTCTGGATTAGGATGAATTTCAGACAATTGTGTGAGGGGCTTATAAGTAAGAAGGTTAGGAAAATTGGTACTGTTTGGGGTGCGAGAATATGGGCTTTTAAAGTCACAATGAGACCAAACAAGACAAACATAATGAACTTACAGTGTTAGTAATCGTCAATCTGTTTCTTACACTGAAACACTGAATAACACTGAAATTAGGTCTTCTGCTCAAGTTTATTTAGGTCGAAGATCACTTTCCGGTATAAGCTCTTCATGTTGTCAAATTTAATGCCTTCAATAAAGCTGGAAATATTCAACCCTCAATGTTCAATTGTGCTAACAAGAGTGTTTGAATATACTAGGATTGCAGACGGAATAAAATATAACAAGATAGACTCAAGTTACGTAACAAATTGAGACGGTGGATCTTGGGATAAGGCCAAAGTCTTAACTAAGGTAATTTTACCTAACTAGGTCAAATCCCGTTGTGATCAAAACTTAGTATAAATTTTGACCATGGCAATTTCTCCAAGAAATGAAGATGAAATAGGCTTACCCCTAAACAAAAAAGGAATTTCAAATAAGATGACGGGTCTATCTGACAATATGAAGGGAAGTCCTTGTAAAAAGTTTGGTTTGCTATGAACCAATGGTCCTGCCGGAAAAATAATGTTTTTTTTTCGTTATTGGTGTCAATCACAATAACGCTTTGTAAGTTTTAAATACTTTTAAAGTTTCACAGACAGAAACATAGCTACAATCCAAGAAATAAGTGGTATCGTCCGCTGACTGCAGTATTTTGATTTCATAATTACTGATAACCCTGATCCAAGAATTGTTCCAAAACATTTCTTGCAGAACCTCTGCATGAAGTGTAAGAAAGCAGGGACAGCTCTGTCTTACTCTCCTAGTGAATATTTTAAAAGTACGAGAGTGGCCATTATTATAAACACGAGAAGAGGCATTTTGAAATAAAAATATGCACCAATTGAAAAAAAAAAAGAATTTAAGTGAGAGAAGTTCACAAAACAGTGAAACACCTGCAGCTCAACATGTCAAAGGTCTTCTCAAAATCTACAAATAGCAATAGACCTGACACTGAACTGAATTAAAAAACACTGCATGTTGTCTTAAATACAACGAGTATTTACTCCAATGAAACAAATTTTTAATAAAACCCGTTTTTCCTCGAAAAACTGTCGAAAATTTTAAATTGCGTTTTACATTTGACTGCCATCTATCATCTTCAGATTGTAGCGTACAGAGAAAACTTTTGGCTAAACTGACTCTAAGATTGCGGAAAATGCAGATTTGGGAAATGCCACTTCCCAGACTCTCTCTGTACTAAAATCCATACTTTCAAGTCTTGACTTTGAAGTTTTAGTGTAAAACACGCTCTGCCCAATATATTTTTTACCATATGTTAATGGGGCCACCTTCGGGACCAAAATTGCCTGGCGGAGCCCCCTTTAAGTTATTAACATCCTGTTTTAACGCTCTCTTCTTGTGGGCCATTCTTCAGTTCTTGATCTGACCAAAATACCTTGCTCCGTCATTGGTTGTACAGTAACTATTTGCCTGTATAAGTGTTACCTATAAGTGTTACCTAGTGTTGACATTACTTTCGCTTACTCTATTTTTATTGTATGTTAATTACTCATCAGATATTCTAAGGTTTGGGGAGTGATGCTGGTTTATCCGAACTTTGTTGTTCAAACTTTTAAAAATAAAACCTTTCGGACTTATAATGTGATAGTTATATCCTAGCGATAAGGGTTCCAAAATAATAATGACCACTTCAGCCACATTTTATCAGTCAATCTTTCTACATTACTAATTAGCATATTTTGTACATGTTTATTCATTGATGGAATGGCAAAATACAAATAGCTTCCTTTCATGACCGTTTTGGATAAATTTTGATGAGAATTGGGACTATTATCTGGATTTTTTTATGCTTTTACATCAAATGTCTTACCTTAGTATTTCAATTGCATGTCATCAGGATCATTGACCTTTAAAGATATTTGTTTTCGCATAAAAGGTGTTTGTACTTAGGGCAACTACGGTATTTTTCGGAGACATTTGGGCAAGAATACATACATGCCAAAACCATCTTTTAAAAAATGCACATGGAAACAGTGACGCCAGCCAAGGAGTTTTTTTATCTCTTTCTTCATTTAATAGGGAAATATTGGGTTGTTTACAAGGAAATTTCATTCTTCTAAAACCAAT
Organism: Holothuria scabra; assembly: GCA_037179385.1. NCBI lineage: Eukaryota > Metazoa > Echinodermata > Holothuroidea > Aspidochirotida > Holothuriidae > Holothuria > Holothuria scabra. The sequence continues at coordinate 28,350,471 of CM074200.1, read as the reverse complement.
ATTTATTAGCAAGGAGTGAAGAACAATTAAAAAATAAGGCAGTATATGGCAGCCTTTTTTTCACAAAATAGGTTTCCCTCACATAACTCCTCTTGTGCATGATATTGCCAGGAGATCAAGCTTTTGTTGAGGTTTATTGTAGACTAGACCAAATGATTTGATGATGACTAGAGCTATTTTCTTTTAATGTCGGAGCATTTTAAACGCAATATTTCCCTTCAAACAAAATTTAAAAGACTTGAAAAGTCGGTCCAGCGACCAATCACTAGCGTAGCCAGCGGGGGGGGGGGGGGGGGGGGAGAGTGCCCCCCCCCCACAGAAATTTTGGGGACGCGATGGGCGATGTTGAAAAAATTAAGGAGAGCCAAAAAAAAATAAATAAATAAAAAAGATAAAAGTCAAGAGGAGGGAGGGAATCGGGGGCATTTTTTACAATTTTTCGGGGGGGGGGGGGCTTTTAGTCGTTATGATAAAATATGCAGTCCCCGACGGCGACTAGTCTCCCCGATGGTTTACCTGTTTTTTGCTCTCAAGGGACAATTTCCCTAATAAGAACCCTAAATTTTCGGCGCGCTAAGTGCGCTGTAGATTCACTCCAGTTTTTTCAAAAGTTACATTCCACATATCTAGAGAGTGTAAGTCCTGTCAACCTTGCCAAGTAACAAGTAGGCAGAGTACACAGGTTATGTAGAGGTCGTAAATTTAATCCCATACAACAAAGCCCAGTTGCTCTTCTCTTGTGTATGACATGCGATAGGTCAGTTGGTGAGCGACTCACGGGGCATAGTTTGGCTATTTTACTGGGTATTTCAGGTAGTTTAATTTAGGTTATCCCCGATACGGTCTACAACCCCTACAGTTTATATTTTTTTCTTTTTGTTCTTAATGATTACATAGGCTATGTTAATTTTGTAAGCCTACCAAAAAATTTTCGCGCGCTTCGCGCGCTTTGCAATCTCACGATTCAGACCCAAAAGAACACTATCAGTGCGCAACACAGCTTTTAAAATATTAAGTAATATTGTGCAAAATGTGCCCCAGCTGCAATGGCATGTGATAGTTAGGCTCCTTCATATCCCCTTCTCACCACCCCTCGACATAGGGGCTGTCGGCTGTTGTGGTCGCTGGCATGGCAGTCCCCCTGTCGGGAATAATCTGTCGCCTTCCCATGGTCTGTTTAGTTATTTTGGCTTTCAAAAGAGTTATTTCTGCGATAAAACCCAAATGTTCGGTACGCTTTGCACACTCTTCCTCAGTTCCGTTACCTAGAGCTAATAAAGACCAAACCATTCCCATCTTTTCAAGTAAATTAATAAGTAGAATTAATGGATTAATGTACATGTCGGGAATTTCATCTCATTTCGCTAAACTTAGTTAATAATCTCTTGTGTCAGTCGTGCGGTACGAACTCGAAGAAGGAAGTACAATACAAGTTGTGCCCGATAGGGCCCAAATGCCGGGACAATTGACCTATATAAGCTGTAAATAAGTACAGATTCTTTTTAGTGTAGGCTAACCCAAAAAGTTTTCGCCCACTTTTCCACGGTTAAATCAGTGCGGAAATATCTTCCTCTAACATATACAAGTTTTATGTCGTATATGACTCGCAATGGCAGGTATAGTGCACAGGTTTTCTTCAAATCTCCCTCACCAACTCATCGACGGCATCCTGGCTGTCGGGGCTTGGGGTCGCTACCCACCCAACCCCTCCCCCGTTCCACCCACCCAACCCCTCCCCCGAGCCACTCTCCGAACGGGGGAGTGGCTCTTAGTCGGGCAAATCCTGGCGCCAAGGGGGTACACCCAGGGAGACAGGCCCATAGCCAGGGGGTTCAGGGGGTTCGCCCTTACTCCCGCCAGACTTAAATTTTTTTTTATTTAAATGAAGTTTTGGCGTTTTTCAGGGCAAAATGTCCATTCCGCTGGTTTGGCCAATGTAAGCCTTATGAGTAGCTGTTTTGTTTCAGTGCAACACAATTCCCTAGAGCCCCATTGACTCGTACAGTAACCCTCTTACAGCCACACACTAACTCTCGACGGAATAAGGAAAACATTGATACAAGATTGAAAATGTCCAAAAATTCACCAGATCGCTCAATTTCGATGTGAAATTGCAAAATCTCCTTGGAGTAGGAGGGGGAGAACCCCACTCTCTCCCCGTTCGGTCTCTCGGCTCCTTGGGCGCTTCACTCCCTCAAGAAAATGCCGAACCCTAGTGGCGGCGATGAAAAATGAAAAAGTGGGGGCTAAAGGTATGTTCAGCCCCTCAATATTTGTCAAGTGTTCCAGTTAAGAAGCGGAGAGAATTTCGAAGTTGGGCTGAACATATTCTTGCTTAGAACACTCGGGAAGTGCCGTTTCCGGTCATCTGAGGGGTTTGTAAAGCCAAAAATTTCCTGGCACGCTCCGCGCCAATCGAAGGTAGAGCTCCCTTTAGAAACATGTCATAACATTTTTCATAGATTGTTTTTTTTTTTTTTTTGCATTAATTGAGAAATTTCAGAAATGAGATCCATATTTCCAGGCTGGGAACATGCAGCATAAAACACTCGGAAAGTGCCCGTTTCCGGCCATCTGGGGGGGGTTTCCAAAACCAAAAATTTTCTTGTACGCTCCGCGCCAACTGATGGTGGCGCTCCGCTTAGATAGTCCTGTCGGTCAAGATTGGGGACGATGTGTCGACTTTGCCCCCCCCCCCCACAAGAAAATCCTGGCTACGCCCCTTCGACCAATGATGAGAACCAAGTTATTTTTTAGCCTTCATAACAGCTAGTAATGGAAATTGTATAGATGCTGCAGTTATGATGTGTATTTTTCAGTACTCTCATTCATGACTGCCACCAGATAGTGCCATTATAAAAAGTCAATGTAACTGAAAACACACATCCATCGAGTTTTGACATCTATGGTTCCGTGTTTCTTTCAGATCCAGTTACAATCGAGCAAAAATGTATGAAATTCAGATGAGCTGGCCTCCGGAGCTTGCACCGACATTTTTGATAGCTGCTCTGTTTGTTCCGTGAGTATATCTTGGGTCAACTTTTCCTGCTTTTTCGCTACCTGATTGGTGGAAAATTGGAATCATAGATTCATGCAATTTGTTGTCAATTTTGAAACAAAAATGAGAAGTATGATCCAAAAAAGTCCTGGTAAATTTTATTTTCTTTGACCTAAGTTATTAGGCTACAACAATTCCACAGATTTTTCAAGGAAATCGAGGTCTTACTAGATGTCCGGCTATAAATGGACGCAGTGGCGGATCCAGGAATTTTCAGTGGGGGGTCTGCATGTGGTTGGGTATCAAATGTACACTGAGCGAAGCGCCACCATGGGTATGTATGTTGTTTAGTCTCTGATGCCTATAAGAATTCAGGAAATGGGAAATGGGGTGGTAGCCAAGCATCCAAATTTTACCATATATTTTAGTGTGATTACCACTGCACTGAGGGCGTAATTTGCAGCGCGCGGAGCGCGCTGAAACTTTTGCCCATTTCAAATATTTGAAAATATGGAGCTTGTGTTGCAGAAAAGTTTCGATGCTAGGTTTCCTGCAAGGAAATTTGAAAAGTTGGGGAATTACTGAAAAATTTGCATTTTCTATCGGCAAATCTGAGGTTGGGCGGCGACCAAAGATCGTTGTTGCTGCATAATGTTATCCAACGCCTACGAAATGAGGCTTATATTGGAGAATATATGAAATTTTATGAAAAAAAATTTATGAAAATAGCACTGTATATAGTTAAAGGTGTCACTTCGTGATCTGGTGTCACAGGTGTAGCAAATTTCCGATCTTGTCACACCCAGAGCTCCGACAAGTTTACCACAGTGAAGGTATGAGAGAGCACTTCTGCTTAAGAATAATTATTGCAATTTGCGGTGCGCGAAGGGCGTGGAAAATTTTGCTTTCTTGAATCAAATAATGACGAATATGGAGCATTTATCAGAGAAAATTGATTGGGAATTTCGTAATTTCATGAGTTTTCAAAACCACACAGTAGACTGGTCTCACAATTGCCAGATTTCCGAATTCTTCATTTTCAGAGCCCCCTGCCCCGCCTGGGTGTCTTAGAAAAGGGGGGGCCGAGATGCAACATGGTGCTAAATGTTTCAATATCTTAAGCCACTATGAAACTCCCAAGCTTTCAAAACATGGTCTTGAAAGTGTGGGTAATCATTACTTCAATATACGGTCAATGTGAATTTGATACCGGGTGTACTCTATAACCGTCACACGGTTTTAGGCTATGTCATGTGTAAACTGTACGTAGCGTCATAGTATGGTGTACCCTTCTTGACCTTTAACAGGAACGCCATCTTGCTACTTACGAGCAACTCTCCCTTCCTCTTGTCCTAGATTCCCAGGGCCCTTCCCGTTTCCCGCCACGTGTTACCGGTGAACGTGACAAACTACCCCGCCCTAGTTCCACGTGTATACTGTATCCCATATTTTCAAGGTGTGGCCAATTTCACCCTCTACAGCCTTCTCATCGATTATTTAGATCAGCACATTCCTTAATATTTATCTAATTTGGTGCGTCACAACTTTTAACCAATCAGGGGACTGCATGTGTTCCGATCTCCCCGAGACATGAAAGCTCCGAGCCTGCAAGTTTTGGTTGCACTCACACACTGGTGCAGCAGACCGCAGACAACGAGCACCTTCAATCTGTATATAGTTAAATTTTAATCTTTTTTTGCCGGTTGTTAATCGAACGGAATAAAAGCGCCAATCATCTTGAATCAGAACTAAATCTTCTCATCTGTTTATTCATATCTCAACTCGTATCGCCTACACACTCTGCAACATCCCCACACAAGCCTTCGTATCAACGATTGGCCCATTATTCGACAGAAGTCGTAGCCCCACGTATTGACATAGACGCACATGCGATGTCACTAACAGCGTTACCAACGGCCGTTGGCGGAAACGCTGGATTTAGAATTCGTCATTGCGCAATGTGTAAACAAAACGGGAATTTACCAAATGATACGGAAGATAGATACATTATAATTTACATTTTTTCATTTTATTGAAGAATATAACCCAAAATACCGTATTCAAATAATGTAACAACTATCACTGTATTTTTAAAACGTAATTAGGCCTAGGTTACAAATACCCTGGCTATTTATACAATTTTTACCATCCCGGTGGGGGGGGGGGGGTATGCATACCTCCCACCCCCCCTGGATCCGCCACTGAATGGACGTTTACGCATGCTCACATTTTCTAGGACAAATCAGTTCGATGGGGGGTCTGCAGCTTTAGCGCCCGCTCTCTTAATTCAATAGATTAAAAATTTAAGTGTAATAGAGTTAAAAAATCTTAAAGTATAAAATAAGTGATCAATCGAATTTCCGATTGGTCACTAATTCAACTCTTTTAGATTTAAAGTCCAATATTTTAAATCTGACGATTTAAGAAAGTGTGTCCGAAAGGGACTCAATGGCGGATTCGATTTTTCTTTGGGGGCTTAGAATTGTCCCTTAAGAGGAAGTACCTGGATGGATAGCTACACTGTAATAAATGTGTGTAAATATTAAACTCTGATTTTAACCCACTATGAAAACACGTTCAAATTTAAACATGATTAGCTATTTGACACAAGTTTTTAAAGATCAAACGGGTCTTGAAACGGAATATTTAAAAATAGACACGTGTAGTTAGCACTGAAACATGTTTACAATGCTCATACGAACGGTTTTCAGAAAAGATGTTTAAAAGTCATTTTTAGAGTGTAAGTCAAACCAAAAAGACATAATTACATAAATTTTATTCGTGGGACTGTTTAAAGATCTGATTTAGATATTGGGGGTCATTTTCATGAATGATATAGGCACTGTCAAGTAACCATGCACGAACTCTGATATGGGGGAGGGTCACCAGCAAAGGGTTATGTTTAACCCTTTACCGTTGTTTGGGTCCTTTTGGACCCATGCGGAGAGCTCGGCTGTCACCCATCTTTACTGTTTCACGCGGAGCTCGAAACTGCGAGTAGCTACCCGAAAATTCTGCCACAACAACGAGAGAGACAATAGTTTAAGGTCACGGGGTCAATGGCCTACGGAAGCCGATGCGGGGTGGGCTACGTCCGCTTTTCCGCCCACTCCCGAGGCGCGCAAATATGCCCCGATCGGAGCACAACGGTAACAGCATGTGATCATGATGACCACTGTTTGGGAGAATTATATAAATGATACTCAGCATTTACGTACAAGGCAGGAAGGAGGGAGCAGATCTAACTGCCCCTCCTCCAAAAAAGGGCCCCTCCCAAAAAGGGCCTCTCCCCCCAAAAAGGGCCCCTCCCCCAAAAAAGGGCCCCTCCCAAAAAAGAAGTCCCTAAGATCTAAAATATGCGAATTCTGTTACACATTTGTCCCCAAATAGAAAATTATCATAGTTAGGAAACATTTTCATGAGAGTCAAAAAGATATCAAAATACGGCACTTTGGGAAGTCTATATGTCGCTTAAAAGAAACAATTATTTTCTCAACCTGTTTTTTAATCTTGCCCAACACAATAAAGCCTATTATCTGAATTCTTACAATTATTTGAATTCTTTGTTATAAAAACATAAACCTCTGCATCCAAGGTGTAAAAATAGAAATGATATTACTTTCCATTTTTCATTTATTCAATCCAGTATAAATGTAAAATTTGTAATAAAATACATTCATAGGAAGAATAGTTAGTATAAAAAGTTAAAAGATTAACATGTTACAATATTATATACAGTAACAATATATCTACACAGAGAGAGTTTAATACATAAAAAATGCAACAAAAATAAACTACAACAAACTTTCTAATTTTTCGAATTGAATGAATATAGCAGCATGATAGATAAAGGAATTTTTAAGAGCTTGTGTTCTGTATTTTGGCAAGATGTTGGAATATCTTAGGTTTCTGTCCGATTTTTTCCGAAGGCTTTTCAATGCATTATACAGTGGGTGGTTTTGGTCATTTTTTATCTTATTAGCCATTCTTATGAACTCATTTCTAGCAGCATCATTTACCTTTTGTTAAAAAGCATATTGGAATCTAAATTAAATAAAGCTGATGTATACTTAAAAAAATCCATTATCCTTTCTTTGTCTATTGCGATATAAAGTACCAGACTGGTACTCCATAAATCAAATGTGGTAAAACAATGGTGTTGAAAACATTATCCTTAGCATTTTTATTAAAGAAAGACACAACAAAAGCCAAACTAAATACTATGTAATACACTTTACTTAATAACTTTGACACAAGGCAAGAAAAAGTTAAGTTAAAAAGTTACTAAGATATGTAACGCATTCTGGAATCTTGTGGAAAAGTTTTGATCAGCCTCACTTCACACTGAAATAACAAAGTCTTGTAAATTCTTTGCCAGTAGTGATAAAATATTTGGGCGAAGGTTGAAAAAAAATCTGCGAAGGTTGAAAGGTTCTGGATGTTTTTTAATTACCAAATGACACGGACAGACGGAAAGGCGTTCGAGTGAAATGCCCAATAGTTTGCCACGCATCTTGCCTCTCCAGCCAGAGAAACAAAATACAATATTGTGGTGTATGGATCATTTAAGTACTTCGAAAAACGTCCATTTTGAGGCCTGTAAAAGTATTAATACTGCATTTTTAATGCGCCATCTAGATATTTTTGTCTATAGACGAATCAGATAAGTCACGTGTTGGTCTGATGTTGGCCATGGCTGGGGTCCGTCAGATTTAACTTTTCCAATTCTTTGCTTCAATGCAACATGAGTAATTGTACCTTATAGTACGACTTTACTTCCTCAATTTCCCTGAATTGATGAGGGTTTGGCATTGCATGTAGACAATAAAATTAAGACGATTTAAGGCTGAAGGACCCCACTAATGACCTATTTCAATAGCTAGTACTAGTATAGGCGCTCGTATTCGTCTATAGATGTGTGTGTCAATGTGTGTGTGTGTGTGTGTGTGTGTGTGTGTGTGCATGTTTATCTATGTGCGTGTACGTGTGGACTCGCGTTTGTGTGGCTGAATTCCTTATTGACGAGGCCGGTGTTTGGACAGTGTGTTTGGTCTGACGGTAGATCATCCGCCTCTCACGTGGAAGGCCTGGGTTCTATTCCCAGGTCGAGTCAAACGAAAGAATCTAAAGATGGAACCTACTGCCGTTGTGCGTGGTGCTCCGCATAAGCAATGGCTCGACTTGAACCAATAGGTTGAAGCTGGGCCGTAAAACTCCATCTTACTAATAATAACTGACGAGTCCGGTCCGGGACACGATCCAGGGTTCCAGTTGTTTGACAATCCCTTCCCCTTATCCACAAATCACATAGACGCCCCTGGTAGAGAATAACACTTTGGCCAGTTTTGTATATATAAATTTCAGCATGACTTATCATAAGCTAGTAGGGTTCAAGGACCATATATAGTAGGTTTTAATGATATTTTACTGTATCTTGTGAACTCTAAACGAGTTGAAAATGAAAGTCAACTCATGGTTAATAACACTTGCATCTACAAGGTTTTAGGTATCCCTATAAAGAATACTGGTATCACCGACACACAAGGCCAAAAAGCTTAGTTCGGATATTAGACAGCTCATTTATCTGTTGATATAATCAGGAAACAGAAACACCCCTTGATGTAACGAGAGGTCCTAAAATTCTTGAAGAACTCTACATATAACATCCCTATCGAGAGAAGATTGCCATGTTATGTTTCAATTTGATTTTTGCCTGCTAGATAGCTGTAAAACCTATTAAGTGTCACACTACCAATCCCTTAATGAGCAAGTTTTCCCAGTATCATGTAGTTAACAGAATCAAAAGTTTTGGAAAGATTAACTTCACAAGAAAAATACAAGTAGTAACCGCTCTTTTATCAAAACATTTAGAGATATAATTTTAGCAATATCCAGGGCAGCGATATAACTGGAGAGATTCTTTGCAATGATCCCCGGAGATGTGAGATAATTTTGTTACCATCTTAAAATGAAATAAAACGATTATACAACGTCTCTCATATATTGAACAATATAAACAGGACGGAAATTAGAGATAGTGGAGGAATCACCAGTCTTAAAGGGCCTGTTCTCTCACCCCAAACTACAATTATTGTAGTAGTCAACAGAAATTCTCTATTGGCTCAGCTCCACGATGGACAGTTAGTTCACACAATGCAGAGAATCAAAGCTTATATTACACAGCATGAACTGTGGTGCGTTTAGATTTATGCACATTGCTCTTTTATAGTCAACCTGAAGTAATAAAGTGAGATCGTGTCCGGGTGAGGATGAATTTCAGACAATAGTGGGAGGGGCTTAAGTAGTAAGAATGTAAGGAATGTTGGAATTGTCTGGGGTGCCCGAGAGAATTGGGCCTTTGAAGATTGGGGTTATTGTAGCTTCTTTCATTTTCTGAGAAACGGTTCCGATAGCGGTTACAGATTAAGGTAAGCGTCCCTTAAAGGAGGATGCCAGCTAAAATGCCGTAGTCCTTATGCATATGATGTCACAGAGCAGAAAGTACGCCCTCCTTTTGGGGTCAAACAAACCAACACAGACAAATGCAGACAGCTAATTTGTCAAATGCTCGCATAGTATGCTACACCTACAGGGTGAATTCGTATGCATGCGTCCACATGTCCCATTGCCCCCAAGGAAGACGTCAGTGTGTCGTCAATGCGTAAGGTCTATTCTAGCAGAAGAACTTACATTGTATCGCCGAAAATAGAATCGACTCCATATTTTTAGAAATATAGATGAAAATCGAGTTGGGATACTGGATAAACAAGGATAAGTGTTCTAACACCTGAAGGGACATCATTGGTCACTCTAAGTTACAACCTTAACAAAAATAAAACATAATTCAGCAACATAAAAATCATTATCATTTTCCTGGTTATTATAGGTAATTCGAGGGGGTGCATTATTACCAATGAGTGTCTTGAATTTTGATATATTTGCACGTTTATAAATATACCGACTGACCTCTTCAAATATCAAATATAAACCGCCTTGCAGAAAGTTGGATATTTCATAAGAGTCACATACCACCATATTTTTCGGCTTTATTTTATTTCGATATAGTCTAATCCGAATAGGCCAGGGGCGTGTCCAGAAAGTTTCCAAAGAGGGGGCAAGGTTTGCCCAATCGTTTGCCAAGGGTAGGTTTTACCCAATTGTTTAGAACATTTTGCTTTCAGAGAGAGGGCAAAGTGAGATGCAAAATGGTGGTGCGATTGACAGAATGTTATTCTGATTAATAATCTCATTCAGAATTACGCATGACGGTCACTAGGCGTGTGCCGTTGCGCCCTTTCTTGGACCCGCAACACGGCATAGGCAACAAATGTTATGATGCAAATCATTTCGAGTCTGAAATGTAAGACAGACTTGATGCATTTACAACAGGTAGCTCCCTGCTTTTCTGCTTCATCGTTTAAAATAGGGAAGTTTGAAAAGTGTCCAGTAAATTTCTTCAGTAAATTTATTTTGATTACTTTTTATTTCGACTCGTTGGAGATAACTGTCCACAGGCTGGTCACAAATCTCTTATTCTAGCATTCTGTTTTAAAACGTATGTAAAGAACTCATTATTTGTGTAGTCAGAGGGTCAAGGGGCCCTCATAAAGTAATGAAAACAACTATTTTGTAATTGAACAAAAAATGGCTTCAAGTGATGTTAAACGTTGCTTCAGATTTATGAGTTTACCTAGATGTTCACAAATTTCTCAAAAGGGTGGGGGTAAACCCCTCCACCTTAAACCCCTCCTTAGACCTACGGTCGGGTCCTGTAGTTGGTTACCTTCACAAGCGAAAAATTCTGACCACACCAGCGGAACTAACCACAGTCTTCCAATGGTGATCATGTACAAAAACGGGTTGAGGATAATCGATACCCCTACTATAAAAAGGGGCTATAGTCAAAGTTTGCAACAATGTTGCTATTTCAGAGACAGGTGAAAATAACGAAATATATCCCCTTATCTTACAGGTACACTATTGGTGTGTTGTCTGGTCGCGTGAAAACTTGGTTCCCGTTTATACATGAGCTTGGAACAGAGGATCCAGAGAGATGCGCTTTTACAGCACTTTTCAACCTCGGTACCCTCTTTTGTAAGTAAAACATATCGATGACGATTAGTACAGCTATGGAGTTGCTCGAGCAACTCTCTGGTACAGCAAACTTCGGAAAAATATATATCACAAATTGTACAAATTTAACTTCAATAATATGGTTCCGGAAGAAAACCCACAACTCTTTGTCAGAAAAACATCATTAACAAGGACATTATATCATGGAAAACATCAATATTTAAATGAACGAGAAAATAAGTCGTGTGACACAATTTTTTCGAATCCATGTTTGATGATTCCTATAAATCCGACCACATTTACTATATTGAGTTGCTATGGAGTCTCCAGCAAAAGAACTTAGTTCGTCGCATGTCAGTAAGTGTACGGTGAACACGTTTCATAATGAAACATTCCTTCTTACTTTTTGTTACATCCTCATTCTTTGCCTGATTACCTCTTATCGCTTTCTGGAGGTAATAAAGCTCATTACACGCACACTTGATATAGTCGCGTTTCAGATCTGGTTAATTACCGTAATTGACAGTAACAGATATATTAAAATACACAAAAAGTTACGTAACATTTGTGGTATAGCTAACAGGCCAGTCAAGCTTGTGTTAATTGTATTTCGTACAGTGCTAACACAAAGAAAGCATGGAGAGTCATTTGAGGGCACAGATCATGTAACAAACTCAAGATACCAGTTACACCCAAGCCTTTGATCTACTGTGGTGTCTATGTTGATTTCTTAAGAAGCAACGTCACGGCATGCATTTTGTCGTCGTCCTCTTTTTGGACGCACTGTAGTGAAAGCACTGGATAGTAAAACGGTTGTTTGAGTAAAACATGCATGTTTTCGCCTTGACGCCAATAAAAAGCCTGTGGTCATTTATTTTATAATTTTAGAGTTTTAATTAGTTTATTTGTTTCTCAAAGGGCCAAGATGTGTCGTAGCACCTCAATTTCGTGTAGGTCAAACATGAGAGCCGTGCAAGTCACATTCGCGTTGGTCGATTTCAGGGAAATCGGTCCCTAGCTGGTATTATAATTCAATACAACTTCTCTTTTCAACCATGTAACAGTATCGTCTTAAATTCAAGCAGAGTGCAATTCCTTGGTTTAACTTGTGTTTATTTAACCCCGTTTAGAATAATTATTAAAGATATTTCACATAAATAAAAGATTTGTTTGATTTAGCCGTTGCACATGAAAAAACTTTACTCCTTAAACAACAGCTTGGTCCCTTTAAAGGCACAATTCTCTCACCCCAAACATTTCCGGTATCCTACCCTTTTTACGTTAGTCTCTCCCACAATTGTCTAAAATTCATCCCCTTCATTCCAGACGCAATTTCAGTTTATTGCTTCAGGGTGACTTTAAAAGAGCTAAAAGCAATGTGAATAATCAAAACACTCTCAGCACAGTTCCTTCTATGTAATGCAAGCTTTGATACTCTGTATTGTTTAAACTAGCTGCCAATGAAAGGGCTGGACCAGTACAGATTTCTCTAGACTAATACAATAATTGTACTTTTGGGGAGAGGGGAAAGGCCCTTTAAGCCAACTGTTAATGCAGGAAATATGTATTAAATCCCAGTCACACCATAAATGATAACGAAATCGATACAAAAATGATTTTAGCATAAAGGTATTTTCGGTTCAATTTCAATGTAGCGGTTTGTCATGATAATATATTCCATAAATCTCTAGGTGTGGTCACTTCATGATTGAAATCACATGGTCATAGTTTTTATGTTCAACTCGTTTTCACATTTTAGTTTGTGTGACGGCGGCTTTAATACAAAACAATGAACGCCTGTGAAACGATTCACTTCTTTTGAACAAGTAAATTCTAAGTTAACCCTTGAAATCTGAAGCAAAACTATTTTTCTGGGCACTCCATTTTATTTAACCTGCATGAGGCAAACTTCATATAAAAAGCCAACCCTCTCATCCCAAACTAAAATTCTTGTAGGGGTTAACCAAAGTTCTCAATTGGTTCAGCTCTTTGATTGACACTTTGAGTTCATTCAAACAATGCAAACTACCAAAGCTTATATCACACAACATGCACTGTACTAAGAGTGCTTCGATTATACAAATTGAGCTTTCCAATACTCCCAGTGAAGCAATAAACTGGGATTGTGTCTGGATGAAGATGAATTTCAGACTATCATGGGAGGGGCTTAAGTAAGAAGGTTATGAGAATTGGAAGTGTTTGGAGTGAGAGAAATGGGCCTTTAAGTTTCTTACCAGAGATCAAACTACATTTCTCCAGCCTGTATACAGACAACTATTTACAACGATCCATTGTCATCCTCGGAAAATTTAAAGATCTGATTCTCTCACCCTTAACCGTTATAATTCTTTTAACGTACTTACTGAAGCCACTCCCCTATCTGCTTAAAATTCATCCTCATCCAGATACAACCTCCGGTTTATTGCTTCAGGGTGAGTATGACCGGTGCTGTGGCCGAGTGGATAAAGGCGGTGGCATTTGAAGCGATGAAGCTTAACAACCGGGAGGTCTGGAGTTCTATTCCTGGCCGGGTCAAAGTAAGGTGGGTCATTCATCCAAGAGCAATCTACGGTTTTCTCATCTGAACTGGCCTTTCAAAAAAATACCAAATTTGATCCAAAGTGCCGAATTGGTTGCCACGAGACGTAAAGTTGTAATTCATAAGCCAATGGCTTCTCCCATATTAGTGGTCGCTTAGCGTCGTAAAACAACTGACCTTCATCGTCATCGTCATCGTCATCTTCGTCATCGTCGTCATCATCATCATCATCATCATCATTAAGGTATACAATATCATCAAGGTATACAAGACCCCACTGTGTAAATTGAAACACTCTCAGTATAGTACAGGTTGAGTAACATGAGCTTCAATTGGTACTTCGCTTTGTTTGAACTAGCTGTCAAAGAGCTGAGCCAATTGAGAATTTCTGCAACCCACTGTAAAAATTGTAGTTTTGGGTGAGGGGATTGGCCCTTTGTTGTGGGGTTCATTTTTTTAATTACAGGTCACATATTTGCCATTATAGACGAATCCGGACAGCAAGTGATGGTCTGATTTCAGTCGGCCATAACTGGGGTCCGTCACCTTTCAATCTTCCGATTCCCTTGCTTACCTCTATCATGGATTATTGTACACTACATTGTATCTTAATTCGTTCAATTTCACTGAATATAAGGGTTTGAAACTAAAGTAGACGATATATAAAGACGATTCAAGTCTGATGGACCCACTAATGGCTGCGCACAGTCACTAAAAACAAGTGCTAATTGGATTCGTGTATAGGCTAAATCAAAATTTGCATAGTTCATGCGCTTAGCCCTATTCATTTCCACATTAAGTAAAGCCAATGCTACTGGTTACAATATCTCAGTATGGGTTGTAAGTATTTTTGTTAGATTTTTCCTTGAAGCCTGCATCTTCTCTGTTTTTGTAAGCACCAGTTTTAGGCCTCACATAAGTTTGAACTCCAAAGGCATCATGGCAGGAAAATGAAACCTAGCTAGCTCCAACTTCTGGGAAGTTTTGTAGCTGTCCATATTCACCGCTTTGCCTTCTGCCCCAATGACAGAAAAAGTCACATCTATAGTAAAGGGTAAATCCTCCAAAATTGATTTTATATGCATCCTGATTCCGAAATTGCCTAGTTCCTTTCAATCATGTAACAATAATTTTGTTCCTTATTTTTTTATGGAAAAAATTCCTAGTTTTTCCTTCCCCTTGAAACAGTTATGTTCAGAGCATACTTAGATGTATTCGTTAGGGAAAATAAAAGGATACGAGATGTAAAAAAACTACTTATTTTTTACCAGCAAGTTCGTGTCAAATGCCTGTTGCCTTCAATTTATTTCAGAGTTCTAAATAACCTGCCTACTCGCTTTGTCTTTTCTTCTCTTTAACAATGTGACTCACTCTGTATAGTTGTAAAAACACAGACACACTTCAACGATTTCCGACCGATATCTGGGATTTTTGTTAATATATTCTCCATCTCTTGTCGGAAAGAGTAAAAAAAGGCCAACCTATATGAGTTGTACCTCAGGGCTGTATGGAAATTAAATTCACGCTAATTATTTTGTGACGTCACATCGGTAGACAGATTTTATCGGGCAAATGCTGTCAGATAAAATGAATGTTGCTGTGATGTCGCCAAAAAAATCAGTTGGCATTTTATTTTCATCAGATGCATATCATATATTTACAATGGTTGAAAATTTTTTGGATGTTTCCAAACAGCGATGGCGAAGATTTAAAGAAACACGAAAAATCCGAAGTGTGACCGCTGCTCTTGGTCATAGAATATTCTCTAATATTGTTACTCGCCTTTCTTCATCAGTGTTCTACAATGTGAGTGCCCAGCAAGCAAGTATCATCGGATTACTCTATTGGCAAGGCGGCTTCTGGATTGGCGCCCTCGTTTGTTTCGGGCTCTTCATAATGGCAAACTTTCCTGTAAGTGTGTTACGTTGTCGTTATATATCGATGAGGCCAGGAAACTTGCACAAATCGTTTGGAGTAGGCGTAAGTGTAAAGTATAATACTTCATTGGCCAAGACATGATATAGGCTATTTTCGAATAGGCCCTTCAAACGAATATGCTTCATAATCACAACAATACGTGCAGTGCTGCTGCAATTTAGATACATAAGCTTGTACATTACTACCATTTTTAACCTAGTACAAAATGTTACACATGATTCACAGTGGCCGTTGTTTTTCTTGTTTATTTTCTTTAATTTGCTGAAGACTCTCTTAAAGGTCCAATCCTCTCACCCGAAAGAACACTTCTTGTAGGGGGTAACAGAAACTCTCAATTGGCTCAACTTTTTGATTGACTGCCAATTCAAACAATGCAGAATATACCAAAGCTTGTATTGCACAGTATGAACTATACTGAGGTTGTTTTGATATACACATTGGGCTTTTCTATACTCACCCTGAAGCAATGTAAACTGAGATTGGGTCTGGATGAGGATGAATTTAAAAGAAGGGTTTAAGGTCACAACAGGATTTGATATGTGAGAGAAGTGCTTATTCTAAGCATTTTGGTGAAATTTGCATTGAAATCCGATGTATGGTTCTCAAGATATGAACAGGTAAAGTTTTCACATTTTCAACAAAAAGTGAACTTGAAGCAAGCACATATGACATCACATCCCCACATTAACTGGTAGTCTTTTGTTTTTCTTTAAACTGTATACTGGATTTTCTCCTCAACAAACCCATATTATTAAAATGTGATTGCATAAGTGGCATGAGAATTTTACAAACTTTACATCCCACACAGGGAGGTCATACTCCTATTAACTTCAAGGTCAACACAACAGTCTGATAAAACAAAGGGAAACAAAGCATTCCTTGTCAATGTGAGGAAGTGATATAAGCTCTGCTGCCCTCAAACTCACTTTTGAACACAAATCTACTGACTTCATTAACTGATATTTCAAGAAATATATGTCCGGTTTGAATGGAACTTTCACCACACTGTGTAGATTTTGTTTCTCTTTCACATATGAAAATTAAATTTTTGCTTAAACTTCCCTTTCAAGACAATTGTGGGAGGGGCTTAAATTAGAAGGTTATGAGAATTGCTAATGTTTGGGATGAGAGAATTTGGCCTTTAAATTATACTGGAAGACACTCCGCGGTATATATTCCTACCTATCCCAATGAACAGATGAAATTGTTGTTTTTCTTCAGCTTTACGGAGAAATGGTTTTGGTTTCACGTATGGATTACTAATGCTTTTTGTTCAATTATTTCTTGTAATTTTCTTAACGTTTCTCTTGCAATGTGAGAAATAATAAAAAACATGGAAGAAAATTAGTTGCTGGAGTGTCGAGGGAGAGTTTGTATAGAGAAGCATTTATTATGGACCTAGTTTATCAAGGGGAGACTTTAAGGGGCGACATTGTTGGCCGAGGGGGACTTGATGGCCAAGGGCGTGAATTTTCAGGGTCGAATTTGTGAGGGACGAGTTTGCTAGAGACGATTTCACTAGGAACCATATTAATAATTAAAAAAAATCGTGACGTGGATCTTGTAATACCGTGACCGCTTGTTGCAGAGCCTGTCCTGAATGCGTAGCTACGAGTTGACTCTCGTTTGATATACAAATAGTTGTATAGCTAAACCGAACGCTAAGGGGAAGGTATTTCGCGATAAACAAGACTAATTTGACAATGACATCTGAGTTAGATGTCACCTTTGGAACATCTAAAGAATAAGTTGTTGTGCGACTTTGCTCAGTTTTTTTAATCTGGAGTCTTTTAACTCCGCCTACCCCCACCCGCTGCGACTGCATGCATGAAAGGAGTAAGACATGGCACTGACCCCACAGTTTTGTGCGGCAGTGCAGTAAACTGTAAATTCAATCTCTTCAATATGTGTGGTGTCTTTTTCAACGAAAGTTTCATATCGGATTTTTCGACCCTCAGTGATTTACCGCTGAACCTTTTAGCCCATCCTTCAACGCCATCAGGATCTTCCCACCATTGTTTTTGCCCCAAATTCATTTTAAAACAACACCTACCTCTCACTTCTGATATTTCTGCCGTTCTCTTCCTCATATCTTTCTTTATATTTCAGTACTTAAAGGTACAATCCTCTCACCCCAAACTACACTTCTAGTATAGGGTAACAGAAACTCTCAATTGTCTCAGCTTTTTGATTGACTGATAATTCAAACAATGTAGAGTACCACAGCTTATATTTTACAGCATGAACTGTTCTGAGAGTGTTTTGATAATACACCTTGAGCTTTCTTTACTCACCCTGAAGCAACAAAATGAGATTGTGTCTGAATGAGGGTGAATTTCAGACATTTGTGGGAGGGGCTTAATTAAGGTTGGGAGAATTGGTACTGTTTGGGATGAGAAAATTGGGCCTTTAAATATTACAAATCCAAGGTATAGCAATTAGGAACATCCCAAAAATTTGGAATTTCCATGAGGAAATGACGTCACATGATTCTCAAGAACCATTCATGAATTTCAAAAGACTACTAGACTAGTTTTCTTTTTTTTCTTCTAAAAGTCCCCTCGACTCTCTGGCGAAGAGCCAAGGGGCGAAAACCAAACATTTACTCCCGGAGGAGTTCTGCTCCCTAAAAGAGCTAAACGTCCCAAATGGACAAGTACGCCCTCTAAAGGGCACACATGTGTGGTCCTGCTCTAGACTGGCTGAATGGAACAGAAGCCACACCCTGGATGCAGTTTAATGTCATGCCCAGACCACTAGACTAGTGCAATTTCTGGGACTGCTCCAGTACTTTACAGACAAATTCTTTGAAGGTTACAAGCCGTGGTTTATTTAGTCCCTGCCCAAACCACAATTCAAGTAACAGCCAAATATAAACTTTTGTTTTCTCCAATGGCAGTTTAAGAATGTCTAAATTTTGGAGCACTTGGGGAAACCAAGAGAAAAGTAAAATTTTGGGGGAAAGCATTTCAATTACAGCCCAAAACCAAGCCCAAAGTGCCCGCTTCTTGGCCTTTTGGCGAAGATCATGTGTAATATTTGTTCTTTTCATTCAGGCTAGAATGGAGCCGTACATGACAGACCAATGATGTAAATGGTCTGAGGGTCGTGAGGTTGGGCACGTATTGTCCTTCAGTAGACGTAATAGCTTCTTCGGGAAACAGTTCAAAGTTCGGTGTAGCCGAACGGCCCTTTGCCAGAGGGTCGGGAGAACTTAAGAATAAGCCCGCTCATGGGGGTTTAGCGGGGGAGGGGGGGGGGATTCGAAATCCCCGGAAGCGGTGAGGTTTTAGCATATCTCTGGATGAAAATTAAGTCTCATGAAAGGTATATTATTCATTTTTCGGTTAACTAACACCTAACTGACATGACTTTGGGGGCGTGGAGGAATGGACAAAATCTGAGGGGGCTAATTGTCCCTCTCGTCCCTCTCCTCGTAGCGTCACCAATGTTTTTCTCCCTTCAGTGAGCAGGACTTTTGTTTTCCTCAAAACTAGCAAAACAATTATCTCTTCATCTGTGTTTATGTTTGAGTGACTTTCAGCTGCATCAGGTAATTACTACTAATTAATGGTCCCTGTCCAAACGCCCGAGTATGTGGTTAAAAGAGGAGTTCTAAATTAACAACTGTTTTCATAAAGACTGTAACCTGGTGCGGCAGCTAATCCTTTTTGACATTCCATAACATATAACTTTTGGGACTTAGCCTCGGTTATCGGAATAAATTGTTTGCTTTTTATACTATCGAGCCATAATACTCTGTAGAGTGTTTGAAGCATTAGAAATGTTGCACCCTGAGTCTAACAGAAAGTAGTTGAAAAAAAGATTATTGCGTGGGTTTTCGACACAAGCCGTAACATTGCTTTTTCTTCTATTTGTTTTGCATTTTCTTTCCCCTTCTCCATGTTTACAATGCCCTTTCTCGTGTTTACATATCAATAGTTTCACCTGTGGGTTGAGGGTTGGAGAATATGCATATGGAATCTCGCGTCTAAATAACTAACGAACAAACTTACGAGCTAACTAACTTACTAACCAACTAACTAACTAACTAACACACTTATACTCAATATTTCTTTGTAATCAATATTTCTTTCTACTTTCACTGGAATGTAATTATTCTGAACATTTCGTCTTTCCTCGTCTTTCCTCAGGCCATAAAAAACATTCCGATAACTTTCTTCATTCATTGTGGTGGCTCTGTTTTATTTTTCTCTTTTTCTCTGGTCTATTGCGGAATCTTAACGTACTTATCATATAAGGAAACTCAGATTTCTGGCCAAGTCCAGTCCGTATTCATTGTGAGATGCCTGTTACTCTTGCTGTACCTCGGGGCATTGATTGGTGAGTGGTCTGGTTAACCTATGTTCCCTGTAAAGAAAAAAAAAACTATTCTAGAGGATATAGAAACAAATTAAGAAACAATAGCATGGTCTCGTGTAACTTATTAAAATTGTGGGTTGTTTTTGTGTTTTGTAAATTGTGTATTCTTTATTTTATTTCCCCATGTACATGTTTTTCTGCATTCATTTACACATAATTGCCTTTGAATTGTGTGACTCTAACACTGACCTCTGAGGTATAAAACAGTAGCAAACTAAACTGAAACAAAACCAAAAGGTCGGCCGAGCGAACGAGGTCTTTTCGTTCAACTCATCGTTACGAAAAACCAACGTCCGCCGGCGTTGGAGCCAAAATCATTTTGAGTAGAAATCCAACGCAAACTTCATTTTCATAGCCACACGTGGATTGGTTGAAGCAAGACTATTAAATATTTACTTAACAGGTAAACACTTGTACCATTGTACAATCAGGGAGGTGTTACACTTCCCTGGTACAACATTACACGGAGTAAAGGCGGTCAGTGCATGGAAGTACTACCTCTGACTCCATGGTCGATGTTTTCCGACTTATTGTATGGTGCCGTGCAAGCGTAATCTAAAAATGTGGTATTATATTAAATTAGCTTCCGGAAAACTGCAGTAACTAGTACCTCATGTAATTTCAGTTATGGTATACAAATTAGTATTAAATGCGTCAAGTAAATTTAATCACTGTAAATATTTGTAAATATTATATTTATATTTCAACCTTTGCTCTGTATCAAGATATAAATAAAGTTTCTTCCTTCAAAAAAAAAATACACACACACACACAGTACATCGGTTAATTACTACCAACCGAGCACAGTACAGCCATGGGGAAAAGAGAGTTCGGTACTTTTCAACCAGAGATTACTTTTTTTAAAGAGGCTATACATGATCAAGACTTCCATCTAAATTAGGAGCTTAAGTGAACGGACATAATAAGCCTATGTTTTGTTTGGTGTGACCCTTTAACCCTTAAAGACTTTGTGTTCAACGTCAGAACGAAGCATTGCAAAGATTGAGTCATTGAGCACTGCCTACCTCAGGAATAGATCAATTGAGGTGAATGCTCACGAATATTAAGGTGGTCAACTTTTGGGCTAATTAAAAGGAATTCATGACCACCGCCGGCAGGCTCTGAGGGGCGGCAGCCTAAAGGGGGCTGCAGCCACAGAGGTGCTAAGCAGGCTATTACTACAGTGGTATTTACTTCAAGTTCTGGAAGCCGGAAGAGTCGAAGCAGGGATTTGTTTTTATAGTAATAACGACTCCCTGGTGAGTAAGGTTAACACTGCTTTATATGTAAGTGTCTTATATGCAGCCGATTTGACAAATTCGACTGATTTTAACGGAGTACGTAAATTTTCGTCTCCTTTTTAACAGGTTATATCGTGCTCTGGTTTTGGGGCAAATCTCAACCATACTCAGTGGTAAGTAATTAGATCAGGGACCTAGCACTTCGTCCTTAGAAACCGTAAATTTATACGTTATCATATGTACAGTGATATGATACGTAAATTCATGCTGTATAATGCGGACAAGGAATGGGTTTGACGTCAGATTGGATCAGTTAACGAAAACAAATCATACTTGAGTCTTAAACCGTGACGTCACAGTTGCCGCTAGGAAAGGTTTTCGGTGAAGGCACGTAACGCAATCAGTTGGCTTACTGTTATGTTTGTGTTAGTTTATCAGCGGCAGTATTAAAAACATAAAGACAGGGTTGTCTCGACCGGAGGAATGTGGGGTCTCATCCCAACCCACGCCCCCTCCCCCACCCACGCCCCCTCCCCCCCCCCAAAAAAAAACAATAAATAAAGAAGCGACGATAGCTGGAAAATTTGGAATTCCGGTTTGAATTTTCTCATACTCGGTCTAGGACGGGACGGTATTTTCCGACTGGGCCTTTGTTGACTTTTCCAAGAAGATTAAGTGACATAAACTTTCCACGCTTGAATTAGCAGCATATAGCCCAATTTCTGCAAATCCTTCATAAATTTTTAATTTTTCGCGCGCTGGCGTGCTTCAATTCTATCGATGTAGTTATTACCAGTAGCATCTCATTCACATCTCAAAACATATCTAAATTAGGCTATGCGTCGGTAAGATAATGGTTGGTTGTTCGTGGTCATGATAGGCTCCTCTCGATTTCCAATTTTCTACACAAATGTATTTACACTCTAATTCTGTAGAAGTAGGTGAATATGGAGTTGAAGGGTTTTTTCGACCAAGAAACAATTTGGACCATGTTATCTCACAAAATATCATCAAAGTAAAGAAATTTTGCGCCCTCTAGTTCCCTGCTTATGCAGTCCCGATAAATGAAATTTTGGGCTATCTGGCATTGCTTTGTTGGGATCCGGGAACCGTCACAAATAGTAAGCAATCTGTCACTGCATGTTTACTGTGCCAATCAAATGTCCACACCATGGCCATACTAGTATCCATATGGGCAACATATGTTGGCCCATATGGTGCTGGGAACTTCTGCATTGCTTCCAATATATTTATGCTAGAACCGTATCAGGTCCAGTAAAGAGACCTAAGGCATGCCCTATTAGTGCAAAAAGTATGTAGGGTTAGAAATCGAAGCTAGGTGGCAAGAAGAAGTTGGCCAATTAAATTTACAAAATTGAAATGTCTTGAGTTTTTCAGAGTCGGAGTTATTTCCCCAATGTTCATTCAATTTGTCTCACAATTGATGACAACGTTATCTCCTATTTTCTCCCACTCCGGATGTGTAATGTTATCATATATCGTTAACACCATGAACACCACGAGGCCTGGTTGAAGGCCCAGTTGAAATTACACTGCACAAGCCACAGCAAGGATCTATACTTCGCCATTGTACACGCTGCCAAGCAAAGTCCAATGTTTTTTTTTTTTTTTCAATCCATTCCCTCTGATGTTGAGGTTTGTGATGAAGACTCGAATACACCTTATTTTGCGTTGATATCTGATGGCGTATTTTGCAAACGAACGATGAAGCAGCTTGCACTCTGTAAGCACTACGTAGATTTCGCACATGCGAGCAGAAGAATGGTCCGCATATATCTTGGAACACAAATCAGTCTCCCTCGTTTCTAAGAATAGTAAGCTCTTGCCTCGTTTAGTGTGTTTGGTCTAACGGTAAGAACATCCGCCTCTCACGCGGAAGGCCCGGGTTCGGTTCCCAGGTCGAGTCATACCAAAGACTCTAAAAAGGGAACCTACTGCCGTTGTGCGCGATGCTCCGCATAAGCAAAAAGAGTAGGGGAAACAAGCCAGTGAGCCACAACTGGAAAAATGCCGTGGTCGGCTCGACTTGAACCAATAGGTTGGAAACTGGGCAGTAAAACTCTATCTAACTTACGTTTAGATTAGGTTAGGTTAGATGGAGTTTTACACCCCAGTTTTTAACCAATTCTTCAAGTCGGAGTCGGCCTCATTAAGAGGGTGTGCTTTCGGCTCTGTGTAGACATATGCATGAGGTCTATCGGGATACTTTCAATCATTACTAAATGCATTCAGTCATGGGCGCAAATCCCGGGGCGGCAAGGAAGTGAAAAAGTGGGGGGCCAAATCGTAATTTGCCCCCCCCCCCCAAAAAAAAAAAAAATTGAGTAGACCTAAAAATGTGGTCACCTTTTTTCGTTTTTTTTCATTCGAAAACAGTTTTTCTGAAGCTTTGGAAACGCCAGAACACAAGAGCTTCCGGGGGCTTCGCTCCCTGGGCCCTCACAGGGGCTTTGCCCCTGGATCCCACCAGGAGTCCTTTGGGGCTTCGCGCTAGCGGTGCCCGCCAAGCGTGCATTGTTTAGTACTCATGGGCACATCATAAGCATTTTCGCCCCCCCCCCCCCCCCCCCCACTCTCAAACAGAGATTTGCGCCCCTGCATTCAGTTAAGAAATCATGCAAACTGGTGGTATAAATAATAAAATGAAGAAATCAGAGTTATATTTTATATTCTCAATTCCAATGATCCTTTGGAAGCGATGGTTGGTTAAGGCTGATCTTTACTTCGCTTAATGTCCAAACCCCATGATCATATTGTGTGAGTGTGGTATGTTAAGTTACAGGCCCCAAGGCAAAAGTTACATACAAAGGGCTTTTGATCGTGAAAAGTACATTGACGTAAAATGTAACTTTGCATTGTGTTGCATTGAATTTTACAGTTGCATTAGTTTCTCATCTTGACTTTTTTCTCCCACAGAAGATCAAAATTAGCGCCCTCTGTCAGTGGCTGCTGGTGATTGACGTCGCTGCCTTCTTCTATACTTCTAGGATGGAGTTACAAAATCAAATCTGGGGATAAAATGGTCATATTAACCACAAACTAAAATAACCCGTATTTGAATGTGAATGCAATCAATATGAACACTATCCGAGGGATATGCCCACGCACACGATTCATCATTGGTACATAGTCTGCAAAGTAAAAAAAGGACAAATTGTGAACATCACTCATTGTTGAAAGTGTTTTCCCCTTCGTGGGGTTGTTTACTACCCATTTTTTTACAACTGACCAACACTTGTAACAAATTTCTGACAAGAATGTGACAACTATGCAAGTTTTTTTCTTAAGTCCTCCAGACTCTCTGTCAGAGAGCCTTTCGGCGAAGCCAAACTTTAAACTGCTTCCCAAAGAAGCTTTACATCCTCTGAAGGACATCACTTGACAAACCTCATGGCCCTCAGACCATTTACATTATTGATCCGTCATGTATGGCTCCATTCTAGACTGGATGAAAAGAACAGATCCTACACATGATCTTAGTCAAAAGTCCGAGGAGCGACAACTATGGCAGTTGGTCCAAAATGTAACAAATGTTACAAATTTCTGAGCAAAATGTAACAACTATTAAAGTTGGTCTAGCATGTAACAACTTATCTAGCTAAAATGTAACAACGATGACGATTCAAATCGGACCGTACTGAAAAATACAACAAGGCCGACACATTTTTTAAAGTAACTCAACCGGAGCGGACTGGGACTTGCACCATTCAACTTTTTATGCCTTCCTCGACATGTATTTGTACTTAAGGGTCTTTTGTGTGAGTATGAAAAATCAAAATGGCCGTCTTGGTGTAGGTTAGCTCTAACAATTACTCCGTTAAATCAGGTAGTCCCTGGTTGAACCAGGGAGTTGCAACTCCCTGGATGAACTGAGCGTGGTCTAAAACAATCTATTTTTACCCACTTGGACGATTCCGGTGATGTCGTTAAAATCCAAAATGGCCCACAATATAACATTACCTGATGTAACTCGGTCAAACAAGTTCAGATAAACATGGGAATTGCAAAAGTCAAATTTTCGTGCCTTACTTTCTTCGGACTACCCATTTTGGGATGTCTCCTATGAGGTATAAAAGTGCAAATCGGCGAACAACATGACGCATCCAGAAGTTTGGGACTGAAACCGGGTGAATCGTATCCGTAGACTCCACATGTGATTAGATTTTCAACTCTTTGAATTAAAATGCACCTATCCGTATGTTTCGTACTACACGCCAAATAAACATTGCTAACAACTGTTATTTTCAGGTCGATTGGAGGCTCGAAGAGGCTTAAAATAGTATATTTTGCAATTATGCTCTTTGAGCTTATTTATAGAAATATACCCAAGTGCAAGTTATTTTGAAGGCAATTTTTTATTATTTTAGACTTTCTAGATGTTTAAAAAAAAACTAAGTTCAACGGTGCAAATTTTAGCAAGAAATGATGTCATGACAGCCATTTTATAGTGCCTGGTTATGATTTTTCATAAACACACAAAGACACCCAAAAACATATAAGCCCTGTCTCATTTCAGGTGTCGAGTTTGCCATGAGAGAGCGAATGGTGCAACTCCTAGTCTGATCTGACCTGAAGATTGGTTATTACATTTTACAAATATGACGGGCATCTTGGATTCTTCCAGTACCATCCGATGTGGAACTTCACGTTGTTAAATTTTGGTCAGAAAGTTGTTACATTTTGAACCAACTTTAACAGTGTTTCATTTTGGTCAGATTTTTGTTACATTTTGGACCAAGTTGTTACAAAATGGGTCGTAACAGTGGTCAGCGATATCGGATCGGATGACCATCCGATTTTTGTGAGTCTTAGTTGAAATTTTCGGGCATCTCTGGTTGAAAAGAACGCCAAATTTGTCAAGCTGTGTTTAAATATATGATTTGTATCACTGGCCGACATAAACCAAATTTATGCTTACTATTAGTATTTCGTGCTTTTATCGGTTATCGGACACGCGTAGACTGGGGTGTCAGCCTAGGTGTGACGTCATGGAATAATTGGTTTGCTTTTCATTTTTAAACTCGTTGTTTCAAATGCAAATCGTATATTAACACAGGGTTGAAAATATCACATTCTTTCCGACAAGAGATACAGAAGGCTTAATCTGAAACTCGAAAAAGTCGGATCGCAATTCGATCCGACATCGCTATCTCGCGCCAAGACTTTTACGTATGCGGACATTACGTCAGGGAGGCTGACCTCCACAAAGAGAACAACTGTCCTAAATCTTATGAGTCTTTATAAAATTAGGCCATCGAAAAGGACGATTGTTTTTGCACTATCCTTGTCCAGTTACAGCGCTACGGAGGGTCAAGGGAAAGCATCCCCCAGATGCTTTCTTTGCCCCCGTCCCCAAGTCAGGTCAGGTATAGGAACTGGGTTGGTTGAAAACATGAATAAATAAATAATATACCTCTCCTGAGACTTAATTTTTCAATCAGAGATATGATTAAGCCCCATAGCTTCCTGGAATTTCCCCCCTGGACCCTCACTTCCGGAACTGGCGCTTTGGGCTCGGTTTGGCTCTTCACCGGAAAACTTTGCCCCCAAGATTATCTTAGCAGGGTATGAAAATAAGCTTTTCCTCTCTGAAGCAAAAACAGCTTCCGAGAAGCCTCATTTTGACGCTTTCCTTGAGATTTATCACGATAGTGCGCAGGGTGTTCAGGTTAAGTGGGCAATAGTGAGCCATTTTCACACAAAACATATAAGGAGTAAAATCGTTTAAAGTCGGGAGTTTGGGCAGTCACTTAAAACATTTCATCAATTCAGCCTACCTTGAATTTAACAAAGAGTCAAAATTGAAAAACATTAGCATATTTTCAATTCCGTTGAAAAGTGTACCCCCGAAAAGACTGAAAACTAAATCATTAAATGGTAGTGGTACATTTTATGTATTAATTTTCTGAGCACTTAGCAAGTTGCTGATTTTCATCTTTGTAAACGAAAGCAGGAAAAGAATAGTTATATTCCTTTACAAGAGCATGAAAACGCAATTTTTCGCCATCTGAGGAGTCGCGACTTTTCAAAATTTTCTGTAAGCTCCGCGAAAATCAATAATTAAAATCTCACAGCAAATTTGGAGTTATTTTCGAAATGATCTTAAGACAAGAGGTATACATATTGATTCAAGAGACAGTTCAGTTGCTCTTGCTTAGGAATGATCATGCCCGTGAAGTCAGTTTCTTCTGTTACTAAAAAGTATCTTTAAATGTCAGAAAATGAAGACTTCCATACGGCTAATCGTTCTTTACTTTATTAAAAAGAATATACTATTTTGCAAAGGTACGTTCAAAAGAAACCTTAAGAGAAGGTATTTGGGAGAAATCAGGTAGTTGTTATAAGATAACAATTCCCTAAATATTGGCTACCTTGATTAATTTGTTTTATTTTTTGTTTCATTTGTGATTATTTGTTGCATTTAACTTTTGTTATCAATTTACATGTTTCACTGTACATATTTTGATAAAAAGTATTAAATACCAAAAAAAGTAGACAGTTACGTCACAAATTTCTATGAATACACCCGAGAGAAAGGTGTTTAGGAATCAAACGTCTTTCTAAACACTTTTTTCCTCACAATGCAGTAAACACGTTTATACAATAAACACGCGCGCCTACACTCTAAAATCAAAAGAGTGAACTAAGTCACTCTTTGATCGGGTGAAAAGTGTAAATTCACTCCATTAGAGTGATAGTTCACTCCAAGAGGAGCGAAGTTCCCTCCAAAAAGAGTGAAGTCCACTCCAAAAAGAGTGAACTTCCCTTGAAACGAGCGAAGTTTCACTCTTGATGGAGTGCCCACAGTGATCGCTCTTAAAAAATGAGCGATCATTGCAGGCATTCGTGGAAGAGTGAATTTTCCCTCTTCCTCTAGTGAATTTCACTCTTTTTGGAGGGAACTTCACTTCTCTTGGAGTGAATTATCACTCTAATGGAGTGAATTTACACTTTTCACTCGATCACAGAGAGACTAAGTTCACTCTTTTGATTTTAGAGTGTAATTCCAAAACATTTCGCTTTTAAACAAGTATCACTGCTAGTCATGTGTTGTTTGATCGCTAAACAAGTTTAGAATTTGAACTTGTTTACAAAGTGGGGGCAAAATAAGCTTTGAATTTGCTAAACACGTTTTTGAGAGTATACCAGCGAATTTCTTGATTGTCCTTTTGAGTGTGCCTTAGCGATATGACAAGAAAGCTAATGCTCTGAATTAGTAGATCCATAATATGATATACTGGGCATGGGGAATGCTGAAAGGTACAGCTATGTGTAAATTCTAGGGCTCTAGTTTAGTGTTTTCGATCACACTGATTCAGTTGTAAGACGTTAACAATCTTTGGGTTGACAATATCTATGAATTGAGGGGAAATGATGTGTCCACTGAATAGTATTTAAGAAATCACGCATGTGATATAGCCTCGCGTCGAACGGCTCTTTGGCAGAGAGTTGGGAGGACTTAAGAAAAAAAAACCTAAGGTATATTAATTTATGAGGTGCCCGGGCCCGGGACAGTGGTCAGGGGCGTCGATCTGGTCTATGGATGGTGACAAACATTTTCCAACAGCCAGTCGAACCCTGAACTCCAAAAAGGTGTTTAGTACGGTAATTAAACACTTATTTTGCTCCCAATTTGTAAACAAGTTTTAATTCAAAACATGTTTAACAACTAAATGTGTTTAGAGGGACTCCTTGAGTAGATATCGACAAGTTAATGACATTGTTACAGGTTTACTACCACACGACAATGCCCATATTTAGCCTAAAAAGTCACGTTTCATATCCAAAAGTTACAGAAAAGTTAAAAATTTTGAATTTTGTGGTGTCCTGAGTTGTAACGGTCTTGTGCATAATTTAAAAAAGTGTCTTGTCACGAAGTTTTGAAAATCGAATTGAAAGTATGCTTTCATAAAATAGTTATTTGTATTGTAGGATACGTGGATTTCTAACTTTGACCATTTGTCATTGGTATGTCGAGAAACATTAACATGTTTGGAGAAAAGTGTTGAATTCCATGAACGAACTCAATGAGCTGCTTTAAAAGCAAAATGTTAAAGAACTAGGCATTACCAAGTAAACACCTTTTGAAGAGTGTGGGTCGTGTTGTCTGCAAGTAATCCACCCATACGAATGAGGTGGCACATGTGTTCACACAAACTAGCATACATCCACACTCATATTGAAAACACAGACACGATTAACTTTCTCTCGATGTTCTAAATTCATCTGTTTACCACAGTGTGATATTATGTTTATTCTGCCTGATGTTTTATAATCTGTATAAATATTAAGGGCAAAACGCCCCACACTTTCATTGGGGTAACATCCACCCCGGCTCCTTCCAGGATGGACGCCCCTGGACACTGGGTCTGTTCGTGTAATGTTGGTTGTTTTAAAGTCTTTCTCCAACGATATCCTGAAGATTTACCTCTTAAGCTTATCAAAAGTAAATGACGCGATACGTTTGGTGAACCATTTCACATTCTATGCCTCTTTTCAACTAATATCCATGTACAATTTATGCAGATAGGAAGTATGGGGTTCTAACATATAGAGAGCCCAGTGAATATAAACTACTTCCAGTATAGTTGGCATGTATTAATGTAACAGGTGAGCTTCCATAACAAATACCAGTTTTCGGGAAGAGGAACTTCCCGAGTTACAAGGCTGAACTTCTTCTCGGTATAGCACTGTTACTAGGATACATTCCTTTGACTCTGTCTCCTTGGCAACGGGATAGGCTGCTTTATGCATTGTCAACTATGACATCCAATTTCAGATATTTGTCTTCTAAGAGTCTTGTACTAAAATTTTACTGCGCTATGATTCTTAATATTTCTATCTTTTACCTGTTCATTATTGTACAAATGAGCTGTTAAAATATTTTAATCTTTTACTGATTTTATTCTTTTAGAACGGTGGCTGACTGAAGCAGTTTTAAAAATACCATGTGAATATTTGAGAGTACGAGTAGGCCTTGATAAGGAAAAATGTTGTATTTTGCAATGCTCTCTATTCCTGACGTCATTTTTACAGTATTGTTTTGATCATTTGAAGCCAGTCATTCGACACCCCAAACTACAATTTAGCTGTAGTCTATTCCCAATTGTTTTGATTGACGTCAAACTGGAAAAATAAAGAATATTGAGGTCCATATTACACAGTATGTGCCATATTGGTAGTATTCTGATTACGCATAAGGGCCTTGTATACTCATGCTGAAGCAATAAACTGTGATTGTGTCTGAATGAGGATGATTTAAAGCAGGGGCGTTTCTACGGGGGGAGATAGGGGCTCTAAAGCCCTCCGCCCCATTTTTGCTAGCCCCCCAAAACTGGACAAATGCTACGAACCACCTGACGATGACGCTCCGCTTAGATGGTAAAACGTGAATTAGTCCCCCCCCCCCCCAAAAAAAAAAAAATGTCCCTAGAACCGCGCCTGATATAACGGTTAAGGAGGGACTTGTAGTAAGCAGGTTGGGAGAATTGGAACAGTTTGGAGTGATGAAAATCCGCCTTTTAACGATAAAAGGGTTACACTATTTGAAATTTTTTGCATATAACTTTGTTGAAAGATTATCTCTTTGCGGCAATTTTGGGGGTACTTTCGTTGATTGGTAAACGTTCTATTTTTGTTACGCGTTTGTATACTTATTCTATGAATTTATTCTCATCGCCCCATTTATTTTAGAAGTAAAGGCTTTCGTAAGATGTTTGACAAAGAAATATTTGTATTTACAAAACTACCGAATAAATTTCTGAAGCAGCTGGGAAATAAAAAATCGAATTTTCTTTGTTTTTTAAGAGGTGACTACTATAAACCTGTTCATAAAAAATGAGTTATGTTGGCGATGGTTAGGTTAGTTTAAATGGAGTTTTATGGTCGAGTTTCAAACCGATTGGTTCAAATCGAGCCGGCCATGGCCTTTTAAAGGCATATTTTCATCATCCCAAACAGTTCCAATTCTCCCAACCTACTTACTTCTAGCCCCTCCCACATTTATCTAAAACTCATCTTTATCCAGACACAATCCTAGTTTATTGCTTCATGGCTTGTCTCAGTAGCCATACAAGTCCATAATGTGTAATCAAGACACTCTCAGTGCCCATGCTGTGTAATTTAGCTATGATGAATTGTTTGAATTTGATGCCAATCAAAGAGCTGTACCAATTGAGAGTTTTGATGTATGCATACTGAAACTGTAGTTCTAGGGTGACGAATGACTACCTTTAACCAGTCGTGGCTCACAGTTGGTGAAAGGTTCATGCCGTCTTTCGCACGGAGACCAGACAGACTACTACGTCATATGCATTCACTATTACAAAGAATGTATATGCATGGGCAATTGTTCATGTCTTAATTCTTTAATTACTATAACAATACATTCGTTAAAATAATGTTCACTGTGTAATTTATTCTTCTATATTGACTACAGTTAATCGCAAATGAAACTCTTAGAATTAACACTTCCCAGGTCAAGTCATACCAACGACTCTCAAAAAGGAACCTACTGCCGTTGTGCGTGATGCTCCACATAAGCAATGGAGTAGGGAAAACAATCCACAACTGGAAAAAAGGCCGTGGCCGGCCCGACTTAAACCAATAGGTTGGAAACTGGGCCGTTAAGCTCTATCTAACTAACTTAGAATTAACACTGGTACTATGCTATGCCCTTTCACAGTGTTCATGTATTTATTGCAAGTCCATTAAATATTCACCAAAAGCACTTGGTTTTCCTGTTTTCACTACACTCTAAAACATAAGAGTGGACTTAGTCACTCTCTGATATAGTAAAAAGGTGTAAATTCACTCCATTAGATTGGCAATTTACTCCAAAAAGAGTGAAAAATCACTTTTAAACGAGGGCCTTCAGGGATCACTCTTTTTCATAGAGTAGTCCCTTTAGAAACTCCATCAAGCGTGAAACTCGCTCATTTGGAGTGAATTTCACTCTTCTGGGGGTAAAGTTTCGCTCTTTTGGAACGACATTTATAACTTTCACTCTTGAAACGCCTGAAATTTCACTCATTTAATACTTAGAGTGTACAGCCACCATCACCTACAACCCAGTGTCCAAAAACTGGAAGAGTGCCGTTGACACCTCTAGATGTCACCAGAGAGAAGTCAAGGCGGAAAGTTTCCGACATTATACCATATTTATGTAACACTAACATGGCGGTTAACCAACAGAGGGGTCCAGAGGAAATTTCTTTGAGGGTTTGAACATTTTGTGCCAGAGAATACTTGTGCTGTCTGCAAAACTGGCCGATTTTGCTAAAATTACCCCCAAATGACATACTCTCCAAGTAAGTTCTTTTTAAGAGTTAGAAGTGGTCGTACTGAATCCATCAAAATTATCCATTAAGACGCTGGCCATAAACAGGCAATTGAGGAAGTCAATCACCTCAAACAATAATAGAGCTTCCCCACCATTTTGTTAGCTAAAATATCATACGGTCATTAGTATTTGGCTGGGTGGAAACTAGTGTATACATTGTCCGGTCACGTGGGCTAGCACGGTCAGGGTAAACTTGGAGTTGAAGGGTGCCATGTCCATGTTCTCAAGGTTGGCTGTTCCTGAGGTTCAATGTTCCCGAATTTGGGGAACATTTGTACCTCTGGGGCATCGAACCTCGGGACTAACGAGCCTTGTAACCAGTGACGTGCGCAGGTTTTTTGAGGTGGGGACCAGTATGTTTATCCCCCGACTGATATGGAGGTGGAGATCAATTCAAAGGGTTTTGCTCCCGTGTAAATTCCCCCGACTGGGTTGTTTTCCCCGACTACATACAGAGGTGGGGGCCATGCCCCCCTCCCCCTATTACGCACGCAGCTGCTTGCAACCATCGTCAAATCATCGAGGTAAACGAAAACGGGGAACCTTGGGAACATTGAACCCCCGGGACATCGGATAGACCCCCACTTAGCACTTAATATGCCGATTTTGGTGTAACAGGGTACTTTTAAGGACCATAGACTATCATTTATTCTTCTATTAACAAACTTGTCGCGTCCTCACTAGTTTAATTCTGTTTATTTCAAAAGTTGGTTTAGTAACATTTGAAGGGATCTTCACTTTTACAATTAGCAAATACTGATGAACTATGTACATCATATAGCATGGTCAGTAGTTTATCAAATAGATATACAGCGTACCTTACAGTAAGCTTGTCCTGGGCGAAATTGGGCAAGTCCATAGCAAAAAAAATATTTCGTCCCTTAACAGTACAAGCTAATATTGCATTAAGGATTTGCTTTTAATGTCTTCCACCCCCAACGGAATTTCGCCCCACATCCTGGAAGCGTCTTCGCCCTCTCCCCCGTCCCATTCAGTAACATGCCTGGCTATGAGGCCAAGACATTGATAGAAAGTTGTATTTCGCAAAGTGGCTAGTGGTAAACACTTAACCTCTTTTATTAGCCATCGAATATGAGGGAACAGCCCGTGGAAAAGACTCCTAACAGAGCGAATAACAGCTACCACTCTGGCTCTATGCCTCTCTTACTAGTCTCATGTTCAGTTTACTGAAAAGAGAGTGTTTTTTTCTAGGAATAAGTTTATTTTCCACCAAGTTTTGAAAAGCTGATTATTGAAAGCACTGAAAAAAGATGACAGCAGAGGCATGTTTACAAGTTTTCTAGTTTGGTTTTATTGAAAAGTAACTAGAAATTTTTCCAGGAAACATTCAGAATTTGTAACCGAAAAAGTCAACAGAAATATACGACAAAAAACAAATGTCTTAATTTGGATCAGGCTTAGCCTGCTGGAACTCTCATAAAATATAGCAATATACTTTGTAAACGAATAGCAAGTAAATTCAGTCAACATCCTTACTACTCCCCCCACCCCCTCCCCACACACCCACACACACACACCCACACACACACACACATACACACACACACGTGCACACACAACTGGGAAAACACTGTTGGTTAGAAGCCAGTATCACCAGGACCATCCTTGACTAATTCATCCTGACTTCCACATCCATTCAATATTAAAAGAGAAAACCCAGAGAAAACCCAAAATATTTCAATATTAATCATCTTGTGCCCATTATTGTAGCAATGCTAATACAGCAGACTTGCACGTCTTTACCTTGTCATACCGAGCTTGACACTGCGAGTAGCTACCTAAAAAATTCAACGAAAACAAGGAGAAGGTTCATTGCCCTTGGTCTCGTGGTCAAGAGACTACGGATGGCATTTTGGGACATCATGTCATTCCCACTTGGCCACCAGTCTTCGAACTGCATTAAATTCAACAGACTTGAGGTGGGCATTACAGTGTTAAAGTAAAGTTCACAAAAAGGTTTGGTCTGGTAAAGTTTTACGGCCCAGTTTCCAACCAATTGGTTCAAGTCGAGCCACAAAAGAGAATATCACATGATCACACAAAGTCATTATAAGAGACTTCCTCAGATCTCAACTTGCGTAATCAATGAAAGAAGATTTTCACAAAAGTTTGTATTGTAAAGCCCATTAATTCCATAAACTCCACAGTCTGCTCTTCCTGAGTACTTGGTTTTGTGTTAACAGCTTCATTTAGCCCTTTCACACCCAAATTTGAGGAACTTTAATAAAAAAGTAATAAACAAATCAGAATGATTTAAAATTTTTAGTTGAACACAAAGTTTAGGATAGATATAGTTGATCATTACAAACATATTTGTTCATTGCTTAGCAAACCAAAATATTATATTTAAATAAACTTTCACATTTTAGTTAAACACAAAAGAGTTACACTGTGCTTGCCACAAACACAAATGACAACCCTAACCCTTCCTACATGTCCATATCCTCAATACAAAACCCAGAGAGATAAAACACATTTAGAGTTACATAAACCACAGTAATTTGTATTTGCTTATAACACAGGCATTACAGTAATTCATGCAATATGAGTACTCAACATACCACCAGAAGTTAAAATGAATGATCTGTTAAAACTGAAGTTTGTACATGTACAAGACTTCTCCCATTAAGTAAACTCTATAATTTGTTCCCACCTGGAATTTTGAACGACACCTGTGATACACAAACTGAACTCTGCCCATTAGGCCTATGTATTGTGTCTCTGTATCTAAGTACAATCTTACAACAGTAAAGCCTTGATCTCAGCATGATCACCTTAACTGTGCATAAATATGGTTTTGACACTAGTCAGCTGACTAAAGGCCTAATTCTCTCACCCCAAACAGTACCAAATCTCCTAACCTTCTAACTTAAGCCTCCCACAATTGTCTAAAATTCATCCTCATCCAGACACAATCTCTGTTTATTACCTCAGGGTGAGTACAGAAAAGCCCATTGTGTATAATCAAAACTCTCTCAGTACAGTTCATGCTGTGTAATATAAGCTTTGGTACTCAGCATTGATTGAACTAGCTGCCAATCACAGAACTGAGCCAGTTGAGAATTTCTGTGGACTACTGCAAAAATTGTCGTTTAAGGTGAGAGGACAAGCCCTTTAAGATATATGTTTTACAACATAAAGGCAGTTTGTTTGCAGTCGTACCATATAGGGCTGTGAACGTGTAGCGATTAATCGCTTAACGATCCCATGTGGGAACGTTTAGTACAAAGCTGCAAGTGATTAATCGCAAAACCTGTTTTTGACAGTTTTCTATCCATTTTTATACTCTGATGATCCCTATTTTTTGTTAAATGGAACATTCTGGGCATATTTGAACTTTGTAGGCTTCAAAGTTTCAGAATAATTTGATTATACCATGTAACATATCACCTATTATTATTTCTGCATTACAATCAGTATCAATCACTACATACTGAAATTATTTTTTTTTGTGATAAGGTAATCGTAATTAATCGCTAAACAATCACAAATTTTTGAGGTTAAACATGTAGTTATTTTGCTAAACGTTCACAGCCCTACTACCATAGGCAGTGAGTATTGTACTGTAGGAATAATATTTATATTTATGTCTAAGATGAGTAGAAAAGGATAATCCAACAAATGTCTCAAATAAATTCAAATTTTGGAAGATGAAGGTGTGAGCTGTGCTTTGTTCATCCAAACATTTGATGGACACTGCAAAAGTGCCAATGAATTACTGAACTGGCTGATTGGGGGAAAGCACACATTTGCTTAAACTTTTAATGCATGTTTGCCTTCACACTCTTCATTTTTTCCCCTATATAGCAAATATTCTGCCTGAATGGGTGAATGGGAGAAGGATTGTAATCCACTCCTCCATGTGGCTATGCTAATGTCTAACTTTCTTTAAGTTGCAGCCAGGCAACATCTATCCCTATATTACGAGAGCATTTTGGATATGGACATGATACCACCAAATAACTTTCTTTCGGAAAACCAAATTGTTAGAAAGAAGCAAATGTCACATCATAATGACCGCAAAAATTCTCCCAACTCAGTTTACTCTTACCCCTCCTCTCAACTTAAATAGAAAAACACTTGTGTAACAACTCATAGACAAAGCGTAGAATAACTTCAAATTGTTTAAAACCATACCCACACGCTACTGTGTGTAAACTGTCTGATACACAGGGGTACCAATTATTGACCAATCAGAATGAAGCTTTCATTTTAAATTAATGTCAATTAAAAGGGTGAACAAGTCCTCAATTGTCAATGGAAATAAGGAGATATAACCTAACAAAATAAAAGGTGTTGGGTAACACAACAGACCCTTTTGAAAGTCAATCAATGAAACAGGAAAATGCTCTCTTTATTAGTTAGACGAAAATAAACATATCTCTGGCCAATAAAGACAAAAATTTAAAATTGAATATGCATTTCAAAAGCCTTTCTGTTAAAGCAACTGCAGCAACAAGTTATTGTATTTTAGATGAATGATGTTTCAATATTCATCACACCATCCTTTTCTAGAGATGACCTACTTGGTTTTTACTCCCTACCATGAAGGTCTCTTTACAGCCCAAAGCCCAATGAAGCAATGGCCAAATCATAATTTTGGAAAAAGGATTTAAAAGATTATGAAAACCTTAAAATTCTTGCTTTTATTTGACTTGAGTTTAATGAAAAACCGTTTTCTCCCATATTACACTGATACAAAAATATGAGAATAAACTGTTAATTTTAATTTGACAATGACATATTTCTTCCAAAAACAGCAACACAGTGATTTTTAAAGTGGGCATGACACGGCCAAAGTGAGTTTCTTGGTAAATGTTCTTTGGGCACACCTTGACATAAAGTGAATGTTTTTTCTACTAAATTATGACCATAAATACAGAAATACGACGTTGTGAATTCCCATTTACAGGCCAGGCTCAGCCCATTTGAACTTCGAAGACGAAAAGCGTATGTGAGCACGTCTCAAGATGATGACGTCATTGGAGGCACGGTTAGCAACACTTTACCAGGAAGCTCACAATCATCCAATCATGTGCATGGTAACGTGTTTTAGCGAGTACATCATTGCAAACACGGGTGCTACGATATCAGTGAGCGTGGCCACTGAGTACATTGTGAATTGTGCATTGCAAGATGACTGCTTAGTTTTCGCAATAGCACCTTCACCAAGTTTAAACAGCTCATACAGTAAAGACGCGATCGTAGTGGAGATGCACTTCTTGTGGATTGTCCTTACATGTTCATAGCTGTTCTGTATAGCCACGTCTTTCTTGCACAAAAACAGAACTGCTTTAACACGCACGCATATGGACGCCAACATATTGGCCAATGATTTGTTCCGAATCCCCAACATGGTCCGCACCTTTCACTCTTTATGTTGGTCAAGTATTGTTATGCAATCGTTTTCATGAAGTTGCTAGGATAAGGTAACTTTACCGAGCGTTTCATTAGTTCCACATCTAGATGCACGTTCTAAAATAGGGTAGGGTTTGTGCAGCCAATTGCGCCATAAAAGTCAGGTGACCTGTGCGGCATTTTTCGAAATTGGATTTTAAACGTTTTGCTTCAAATATCATTTATGCCAAATTGAACAGGCTTTTGATGGGGTGTGGGATGATATTTGTAAAATACTGTATCAAATCCTGCAATACACTAAAGTTTTTGTGGCGGTGTCATGCCCACTTTTAGTAAGGAGGTATGAATGCTGTTACAAATTTTTGATAATGACATATGATAACCAAAATTATACTCTATGCCCTAAAGTGAAACAACTTGACCTCAAGGCTCAAATACAATACATGAAATAGGTTTCTGGACACCTTTCCATGAAAGGACAAACATAGCCTGTTCAGCCCATTCACTTCAAGCTGCATATCATTGCACAGTTAAACTGAGGACACCAAGTTTACGAATGTCACTTACGAGAGCATTTTACTTGGTTATTGAAGTGTACCTCAAGTCAAATAATTCAAAAATATATATTAAAGGGCATGAAAATGAATTCTAACATTGCAACTTCCATCTTCATAGGAAACTCCTGAGCTGAGATGTAAATACTGAAGTTTATTTACTCAACTGAAAATGGCATATTGTGCAATAATTTGTGATGTCATTGTTGTACTACTCAAATAACAATCTTTGTATTTCTTTGTTTTTCCAAAAGTTACTGCACCTTGTACCAAGGTGTAATATCACTTTTACTCTAATGGGGAGATGTAATTAACCAAGCCCTCTCTGTGCAACATGCCATGCAAGCAAACTGGAAGTTCTCAAGGTCATAAAAACATTTTTTATTTTAGAGGGAAACAAAGCACGTTTTGTGAGTTGTACAACAAGCAAGTCACAAATTATTGTGCAATGGACAAATTTGTTATAAGTGAATAAAGTTCAACATTTTATATCTCACCTCACTGTCCTATAAAGATGGGAGTTGGGCTGTTGAAATTTATTTTCCTGCTCTTTAATATATATTTTTGAATTTTTTGACTTGAGGTACACTTTAACTAGGTTTATGCAATGATCTTGGTGATGCTTACGAAACTGGTTCCCAGTTACTATAGGATGCAGTGCAGCAAATCAAAATACAATTCAAAAGACTTTGAAATCCCTTCTTCGGTTCCAAAGACACTGGTCCAATTCCCTGTCAATCACCCATCACAGACACAATCAGTGGTTAAATCCTTAACATAACTTTACTCTCCAAGTCTACAGAAACTTTTACTGTACCTGCCTTTCTGCTGAAACTGCATCAGAACTGACTCAACTGATATTTCAGACATTCTCAACATTCCAGTTGTTGGAATGTCTGTTCCAACAACCTTCTTTATCAAAACCTTCAAGAGAATATAAAAAGTCAATCTTTTTGAAGTGAATATCATAGACTTCTATCGAAATGTGACTGTGACCGAGGCTTTAATAGAATTCTTGAACTTGCTATGAGCACCAAATAAACTCTTTAAGAGGTCTGAGGCTTCAAGAGGCAAATATCTCCTGCAATGAGCTATTCTTCAAGTTGGGATGTCAGATCTCCACAAAAGTCCTGGTCAATTGAACTTTGACCTCCTATTATTCCACTGACATCATGGTGGGCTGTTAAACCATCTGATGACTGTCTTCAAATCTTTGCAGAAACTAAAAAAGAATGAAAAAGACAAAAACAAATTGAGATCTGATGCAGTGTTGGCATACATTTTTGAAATTTGAGGGATAACTGAATGGATATAAAAATCTGTCCACTTGAAAATGTTATTCTTACTAATAAAACGGAACCTACTGCTATTTTACTCGGTACTCAGAATAAACAATGGAGTAGGGCAAACAAGCCAGTGAGGCACAACTGGAAAAATGATGTGGCTGGCTTGACTAGGGAGGGATCAAGGGTTTGACATTGGACAGGTATTTTTGATCTATGTGTTTTCACTTTGTTTGGATATCTCCTGCCCTCATGTACTTTTTTAGTCTGTACTACTATCCTGTGTCAATTTCTTTTCATTCTTCTTTCTTGGGAGCACTTTACTCGACAAACCCCACAGGTTTTTTAGAGTGCTTCCCTTCACAATATTTTGATTTCTTGTAACATTCTACTTTTACTTTTGCACAGTATATTGTACCAATTACTATCAAATATTGTGGAAAAACAAATAGATGAAATGAAATAAAATGACTTGAAAAATTTTTGGAAACTGGGTCGTAAAACTCCATCTAATTTACTTACTTTACTATTCCTGCTAATAGGACTTAAGGTACTCTGACATACCATAGGAAGATTATAACTTACAAACACTACAATATATTAAGAAACCATCCAAAATCTGACCTGTCCCAGTTCAAAAATACCGGATGAAGTAGAAGTAACCGCTTCCCTCCCTTTCTCTGGTCTTACCCTCTGAATTTTGAGGTTGTACTGACCTTTAATAGCATACAGCAGGAGTGACAACCCAAATACCCAAATTTCCAAAATTCCCCCTCACTTTTATTTGTCCCGTCTTTAATTTTTATCAGTAGATTAATGTGTGCCTCAAAAAGCACACACGTGGTGAAATAAGTATAAAGAGGCAGAGGCACAGGGTCAACATTAGGGTGATTTTATTCTAAATTATAAACAAGCAAAAGTTGTACATCTACTTATTATGTCACTGGTTTATCATGTAGCATACAACTCTGTTAGGAAAGTTAGGCAGCGCTCCCCAGTACAGTATTTTAAAAAATAAGGCAAAATAAGGACTGCCATTTTGTTTCTCAATTCTTTTCACAGTGTTATGATGATAAGTTAGGAAAATTATTACTTGTTTGGTGTTCCAGGATGGTGTGTGTGTAATAATTGTCTTTCAGAGAAAAGGAAGAATATGACTGTACTGCATTTGAAAATTACTGTTTCAAAACAACAACCACAACAGAACAGACATGTAAGCTTTACAATTTAAAGTAGCAGTAGGCATTAGGGATATACTGAAAGAAATAAAACTTTCATGCATACAAAAATATATATTTTACATTGCATCAAAAATAAAAGATTTGTTTACTAGAGGATGAGCTCCACATTTACAGTAAATGGGTGGATTTAAGTAACAATTTATCTTAATTTGTTGATAGAAGAGGGAAAATTGGAAATTGAAATTAAACTAAAAATCTATGTACACCTTTGCTTTCAATTGGGCATGGGTACAGATTTTCAAAAGGTGTGCATAAAATTGTTATGATACAAATACTTTTCTGGTCATAACAAGTGCCTGTGTTTAAAAACAAAGATGTCATGCTAGTGTAAAGTAGATCAGGTGCACATCTGATCATCTGGTTTTGAGGATGACAACTGGTAGAGGATCTGACTCTGAGCATGGGATCAAGTATGTGACATAGCATACTTGAATTTGTTTGTACGATGAGCATTTACGGCTGGGTTGGTTTAAGTCAGGTTAGATACAGTTGTGGCTCACTGGCTTGTTTCCGCGATTCAATTACTTATGCTGAGCACTTAGCACAATAGCAGAAGATCCCACTTTAAAAAATCTTTGGTAGCACCCAGCCATACTTCAGGTTAGGGTGATAGCTAGGGGCAAGTTATTTTATAGTAAAGGTATCATGCATGTTCGTTGTTGTCTTTTTAGATTTTGCTTTCCACAAACTACACTCACAATTTTTGGATAGACACTTTTAGTGCATTTTGTTGTTCCCAGAATGATTTTCATTGAAAATATTGCTTCAGTACACTATGAACATTTGAATACAATAAAAGTAGTTCATTTTCATCAAAAGGTCTACTTTTTGTTAAA
Organism: Holothuria scabra; assembly: GCA_037179385.1. Classification (NCBI taxonomy): domain Eukaryota; kingdom Metazoa; phylum Echinodermata; class Holothuroidea; order Aspidochirotida; family Holothuriidae; genus Holothuria; species Holothuria scabra. Next base: position 28,308,644 of record CM074200.1, on the reverse strand, counting down.
AAAAAACAGTGCTGGAGAGCACCATACAGTATATTTTACCATGAATGGCAAAATAGAGGCTGCCGGGTGGCATTGAACGTCAAAACTAGAACCCTGATCCAGGGACAGTAATGAACAGGAGTCATATTAAAGAACTCGTGTCTAGACACTTATTTTTATGGCATGGAAATCTTTTGTTAAAACTCAATTTAACAAAAGAGCTTGATTACACTGAGAACAATTTAAGTGCAAACTGACACAAATGCAATAAATGGTGGTATGGATGGGTAGTAAAGTAATCACATGATGAGATTGGGCATCACATGACCATCTGGAGCAGGAGTCTCCAAACTGGAAGTCACCATTGTTTTGAAGAAAGCAAAAACATTTCACAGGGTTACAGTAATTGTGCAAGAGATTCAAGAGTTAGTTCGTTAGTTAGATGGAGTTTTACAGCCCAGTTTCTAACCTATTGGTTCAAGTCAAGTCAACCACAGCCTTTTTTCCAGAAGAGAGAAAACAATTTCTCTTTTAAAAATAGGCAATGAGAGTGATTCTAATCTAAGAGCTGTGATGATGCAAAAAATCCAGATCTAGACTGCTCAACCAAGTCAAGTCAGACTGATCTCATGGAGCATAGGCAAGGAGGGGGTGAAGAGGAAGCCACCAACTGCACATTGAGCATATTGCTGTCATGTTTTACCATTTTTCTTTTTTTTTACAATACAGTACCACTAGTATTTTCCTTATGTATAGGATATATGGCGAGAAGGGCCAAGAAGGGCCAGCAAGATTTGGGAGAAGAAATTTCTAGGCCACCAAGCCAAAAAGTTTGCCCATCACTGGTCTAGAACCAATGCCCTCTTTTACCAAGTAAAGGAACCACGACAGGAAATAATTTAGCATTCAAATTTTGCATAGCAGTTTTGAAGACTTTTGAGGTATTTTGCACATTGTTTGTGAAAATGCAAGGGTTGTGCACACGAAAAATTGCTACACAATTCTTCATTTGTGTAGCAACTTGGCCTGTTTGTGTAGCAAATTGCGATGCCATACTGGATAAATTAATTCCTGCACAAGTGCTGATACAACTTTTTTCACATCAGAAAGCTGCACGAAGGTCAAACCAACATAAAATTTTCAAACACACCAAGCAAACGTCCGTGATATGCAACATTTAAATTTTCAAACGAGATGTATTCATAAAATAAAGAGGGCTGTGCTTGCAAACACGGGAATGGTTTAAACAGGGATATGGATACTTATAAACCTACAGATAAGCTTTTGCACAACTTACAAGTGGACTATCTTTTTCAAATGTACAGTATGCCAGGTGATCACTTATGCTGCCCACTATCAAGAAGCTTGTTTCAAATGAAAGAAAGGGAATCTCTCAATGCCATGGTCTGAAGGAGGTCTGACTTATCCTTTGATTTGAAGTAATGAATTTCAGTCAAGAATGAATTAAATATCATCAAAGAAGAATAAAAATGACCACTTGGACATTTACATGCTTGTACCATGTACAGCCTCCTACAAATAATTATTGGAGAAAATTTTGTAAACCTCCACCTCTACAGAGAATAGTTGAGTACTCCTACGGGTTACTTAAGCTAAAAGATATGAATCCTATTTCAAGAACATATTTTGGTGACATATATTAAAATTACTAAGTATGGCTTGCATTTTGGCATTACAATATTAAACCTACAATCTTGGACAAAACTGTTGGGACACTTTGCCATAATATTCTTTAATTTCAGTTCAAAGGCTTACATGAATTCCCCTCCCCCGCTCCCCCTTTCAATGTTGCGCTGAAAGAGTGACTGTATGCCGTGAATAGGCTAACTGTGGTCAACATTGCAAAGAGAAGCGGGGCTGTCCCAAGGAGTTTTGTCCAAGATTGTCTGAGCTCCACGCGTATTATTTACGAGAACAAATTCAATAGATAATGCTTCATTTTTCGGGCCGACTTTTTCGGAAAAGTTTTTTCGGGGCCTTATAGGTCTGAGGATTTTAGCATAAAGAGTTGTTTTAATGTGTTGTTTGATTCATTTGTATATATTTATTTAGAGTCGGGACGATAATAAAGAATAGACTGTTGCAGGTATTCTTGGGGAATTTGCATCTCGTAAGCCATGGGCAGAGGTACGGGCAGAACGCCTACCAATTCCTCCTCGTAATACAGATGCAAAACCAATTAAAAAACATGTTCAAACTTGGAGGAGGCAATTTTAGAGCCAATAATTTAACATTTGAAATGTGGAAAGAGACTTTTGAATATTTTTTAGGCCCGGGTAATCGCCAGGATACGTTCTATTCCGATAGATACTATATATATACATATAACCAAAACAATTTCTTGGATAGAAAAGTCTGACTCCTATTGCAAACTGGTGTTAAGGAGACGAGATTTTAACTGAAAGAGCGCCACGATCTACCATGAAATGTTAAAGGCACATCTGAGATCCAAGTTTTTAAAATATAACGATGGTAGATCGTTAGTTAAGGCTGGTTTTTGGCATATTTTGAAGCAAATTGCACCCCTGTGACTCCATTTTTCACGTTACATGAAACTGGTTACGCATGCTTTTTTCCCTCTTTAAACCGACGGAAGCAATTTCATTGCGTTTCGCTTCCAAATTTGCTTTCAAAATAAATGGTAGACCGTTGGGTTAAACTTATCTTTCACTGCCGGTCTTGTCAAGTTGGCATGTACGGCATATTTTTTTCTTGAGAAAACACGGTAAATTACTTTAAAATGAAGTAATAGGCAGGATATATCAGTGCCTCTGTTCTTTAAAATGCACTTATCAGGTAACACGTCACTGTTTTGAACAAATTTAAAATACATAAACACGAACATTTTTTCAATATTCTTTTTATTTTAAGACAGTGTAAACCAAAAACAAGTCACTGTTGAGAACAGCTACATGAACGATCGGGCGCTTAAACTTATTCCCTTTTGCAAATCAACCCATCAAGACAAAATGACACTTTCTACTGTGTGACGCGAGTAGTTCTAACTTCCCAAAATTCTCAGACAATCTTGGACAAAACTGTTGGGACACTTTGCCATAATATTCTTTAATTTCAGTTCAAAGGCTTACATGAATTCCCCTCCCCCGCTCCTCCTTTCAATGTTGCGCTGAAAGAGTGACTGTATGCCGTGAATAGGCTAACTGTGGTCAACATTGCAAAGGGGAGCGGGGCTGTCCCAAGTTTTGTCCAAGATTGTAGTTTAGGATGTTTGGAACTTTCTGTTGTTTCTGTTGGTTGTTTCAATTATTAATTTCACAGGCTTTTTCCTAATAGCAATAACAAAGGATTGTGGGAAAGACTTTTGGTGCTTATAATTTTTCCCCAGGGTAAAATATGATTGCAAAAATTAATGCATACCAAACGTCCACCCCTCAATCATTTGTAATCAGCTTTTTGGATAAAGGCCTATTAAAACTGATGTATTCGTAAATTGCTTTTCTGAATGCAAGAAATTATGTGTTTCTCCTAAAAATAACCTTCAAATATTTTAAGGGGAGAACTTAAATACTTTTATCCTTCTGATAGGACTGGTTTCTTAACACATCTCCATTTGTATCTTTCACATAACCTGGTATTGAAATTTAGATTTTCCAGGTGGGGTACAAATTACACCCTTTACTAGATTTAGAAGTGTGGCAGGTGTACTGTTTTAATTAATGTGAATAGATTTATTTGAGCTTTCATTCTCTATCTACATGTACAAAAAAATTAACACTCCTCACAAGGGTTTGAGGTGAGTGGTGGGGTGAGATCCCACTCACCTCAAGTTTCAAGGCTTGCACATTTGCACAACTTAAAAAATATGAAATTGTGAAAAACATGCCTTGATGACTTAGTCAACTGTTGTGCCAAGGAGAACATTAATGTGGAAATTAAGATAGTATTGCATGATATTCCAAGAAATGCAAACTGTCTTTTCTACATGTATGTTAAATGCCATATCAATGAGTACATTCAGCCAAAAAGACTTCACACTAGGGCTGTGAACATTTAGCAAAATAACTAAATGTCCAACCTCAGAAATTTGCCATCAGTTAGCGGTTAATGGCAATAACCTTATCACAAAAAAAATAATTTCAGTATATAGCGACTGATACTGAATGTAATGCAGAAATACTGTAATGATAGTTGTTATCTTTCGTGGTCAAATCAAATTGTTCTGAACCTTTGAAGTCCACAAGGTTTGAATATGCCCAGAATGTTCTATCTAACAAAAACCAGGTATCATCAGAGCATTCAAATGGATAAAAAACTGTCAAAAACCTGTTTTGTGATTACTAATCCCTTGTAGCTTTGTACTAAACCTTTATTCCAAATGCGATCATATAGCAATTAATGTTCACAGCCCTACTTCACACCATGTTTGCAAGATTGGTGTTTAACTGCAATCTCAAAACAGTTCGAAGTTATTAAAGGGGACTGAACAAAACTCCCAATTCTACAGAGTATAGAATATGTATCATGGCAAACTTATTTCCCAATTTGATGAAAAATTCAAGTTTTTTTTTTCTTTTTCTGATCACAAATGATGGCAACAGAGCCTGTAACAATTTGGACTTTCTTTCCTTTTTTTTTATCAAATTTGCATTTGGTTGATGAGAAGTCATCACATTCTACTTTCCAGCAAAAAGGATGTAAATGTTTGTAACCTTGTTATGGTTTTGTAAGACCCTGTTTACATAACGCAAAAATTTTCACAGGAACTATTACAACTTCAATGTTTTGTTAGAAGTTGGATGTTGTGCATTGCTTAATGCTGATGCAATATTTGAATGAAAAACAATTTCCACTTTTGACTAAGAAGTCCTAATAAACTTTGGCCTTTGAAAGCACATTTAAATCAATTAAAACCTACATTTTGGACTTGATCATTATGAGTACAAAGTAACAATATCATTCTGAGTGAAGAAGTTTTTCCACACATAAATCGCAAAGGATTGTGGGATACCATTATGGTACATATTTATTTTGGACACAGTTTAATGTCATTGTTATGAGCAATGTGCACAAACACTGTATCCCATAATTTTTGTAATTGCCATTTGGAAAAGGAACTTTCATTACACAGATTTTTAATTAATTTTGAATAGCCACACAAACACTTCCACACATTTTGAGAGGGTGGTACTAATTAGTTAGTCTCTTTGCAAACTCTAGTCTTCAGATGACATTTTGCTTTTTTTTTTCATAATTCCAATCTCGAATGAGTAATTTTGAATAGAAATGATCAAGCTGGCTGTACTGCTACAAGAATTTTATTACAGTCAAGTAATAGGCAACACAACAAATAATACCTACCCCATTAATTCCTGGCAGGCTTAAAATAGTTCCTATAACTGGTACCCTCCTCAAAAAATTAATAGCAACAGGAAAGAAACCCCTGAGGAGAAAAAAAAAAGAAAACATGAAAATTGATACTTTGTTGATGGATAATTCAAAACAAAAAGCCTGCTGGTCATCATGCATTAGATAGCTATAGAGTATCTAAGTATGACTGAGATCTCATTTGGCTGTCAGTGCTGACATCTCATAGACCTATTTCCAAATAGCAACTACAATGAATTGTGGGATAGAAATTTGGTGTTTGACATTTTTGTCAATGGCATTTTACTGTGGTGAAAAATTGACATACACCCAAAACTCTATTCCACAATTCATTGTAATTGCTATTTGGAAATAGGTCTATGATAATAACCGGCCCACTTTTTTCCTGTTGTGGAGCACTGGATTGCTTTCCCTACTCTGCAGAATAACCAAACATTAGCAGAAGATTCCACTTTTAAAGCATTGGTGACTAGCTGGGAATGGAATGATGGACTTCCCATGTGAGAAGCAAACACTCTAGACCAAACACATGGTCAACCAACCCTTTTAAACCCTTTCACAGCCACTTTTGTACTATTACACATCCTGAAAAGTTTTGATTCACAGCCATGTACGTACTATTACATAAAAGTGCTATGCAGTTCTAAAGCTCTTGGCTAAAAAGGGTGCTGTTCCAGTAAAGGGTACTGGTTGTGAAAGGGTTAAGTAAATTCAGCCTATTGTACGTGTCTCTCATTTCCCTTTGGTTATTGTTAATAGAAGGGTTCAAGGTCACAACAGGATTTGGTATACTAGAGGGGTGCTTATTCTAAAGCATTTTAGTGAAATTTGAATTGAAATCCAATGTTTAGTTCTCAAGATATGAGCTTCACATTTTCAACAAAAAGTAAACTTGAAGCAAGCACATGATATCATATCCCCACATTAGTGCTCAGTTTTTTGTTTTTCTTTCAACTTTAGATTAAATTTTTTCCTCTAACAGTTCCATATCATTAAAACGTGATTGCACAAGTAGCATGAGAACTTAAGAAACTTTACATTTCAAACAGGGAGGTCCTATTCCTATTAACTTCAAAGTCAACACAGTAGCCTGATAAAACAAAGGGAAAAAAAGCATTCCTTGTCAACGTGAGAAAGTGATTTAAGCTCTGCTGCCGTCAAACTCACTTTGGAACACAAATCTACTGACTTCATTTACTGATGTCTCGAGAACTACATGTCAGATTTGAATGGAACTTTTGCCATCTCTGTAGATTTGGTTCCTGTTTAACATATGAAAATTAAATTTTTGCTTAAACTTCCCTTTTAAGACAATTGTGGAAGGGGCTTTAATTAGAAGATTAGGAGAACTGCTAATGTTTGGGATGAGAGAATTTGGCCTTTAAATTATACTGGAAGACACTCCACGGCATATATTCCTACCTATCCCAATGAACAGATGAAATTGTTGTTTTTCTTTAGCTTTACGAAGAAATGGTTTTGGTTTCACGTATGGATTACTAATGCTTTTTGTTCAATTATTTCTTGTAATTTTCTTAACGTATCTCTTGCAATGTGAGAAATAATAAAAAAAAACATGGAAGAAAATTAGTTGCTGGAGTGTCGAGGGAGAGTTTGTATGGAGAAACATTTATTATGGACCTAGTTTATCAAGGGGAGACTTTTAGGGGCGACATTGTTGGCCGAGGGGGACTTGATGGCCAAGGGCGTGAATTTTCAGGGTCGAATTTGTAAGGGACGAGTTTGCTAGAGACGACTTCACTAGGAACCATATTAATAATTAAAAAAAAATCATGACGTGGATCTTGTAATACCGTGACCACTTGTTGCAGAGCCTGTCCTGAATGTGTAGCTACGAGTTGACTCTCGTTTGATATACAAATATGACATCAGCTGTTACTGATGGTGAGTTTCAACATAAACCAAATTCTTGAAGCAGGATTCCTCTACTTTCTGAGGAATCAATTTTTTCAAACTTTCCCAGCACAAAGAATTTCCATGACCTCCATCAAGACATTTTACATAATAATTATAATTTTGCAATACTGTACACGATATTGGTACAATATTATGAGTGAGAAGACACTTCGAAATTGCAAGTGAGGATGAAACACTGTGAAGTTGTGAACACTTCCATGATTTTCCCAAGGCTTTACAAAATTTTCCTGAATTTAGAGACTTTTCCTGGCCTGGAAATTTTTTTTCAAATATCAATGACTTTTCCATATTTTCCATGACACCAGGAACCCTGTATTATGTACATGGTTACTGACGGCAACGGTTTCAGGATGCAGGGAGTAATACAGTAACACTCTCTTATGGTTTTCAAACCTACTCATAATGGAGATATAAAAACAGAAAGTATAGCTTCACAACAAATATAAAAACTCACACTTGGAAGAAGAAAAGGACCAACATTTCTACTATTATTCCACTTAAATCATTCAAGAATCAAATACTTGAATTATAAACTCAAAAGACTGTATCTTAATCCTGTACTAACACAGACAAACTCACCTAAATAAAAGAAAAAATCCATAAGCTTCTAATAGCATTCCAATCTTGGGCCAACCAATCAAAACCACAAGTATACCACCAAAGAAAAATGTGGTTGCCTGGATTTTGTGTCTCTGGAAGAAAAATCTGAATGTTCTTTCAAGTCCAATCACAAATGCTAGCCCTGAGATAAAAAGAATCTGAAAAAGAAGAAGGATTATGGTATGTTAGTTGTGTGAGTCCCGCAAATGGTATCACGAGCCAGTTCCGTCCAGAAGTGAAAGGAAATGCCCCGCACTAGTACTGCACATGCCTCCTAATTACCAAGTACAGTACTGTACGATATTGTCTGGCATTCCTTATCAATTTGCTTATTCCTAAAAATACAAAGCATGCTTTTAAATGGCTTTTCAAGGCAGTTACATCAATAGCTCAGGAGAGGTATTAAATGCTGTAAAAAAGAAAACCTTTATGTGCTAATTTTCCGAGTTTGCACATAATAAATCATCACAGAGAAAATGAATTAAGTGTATGCCTCCTTTTTCTCAACAATTTCCAACTCTTTTCTTGGAGCCAAATCTACTAGTTCAATTGACATGGCAACAACCCCGAGTACTGTAAGAGAGATCTCAAATGCAATACGTTCATGGATACAACTCATGGCTTCAAAGAATGTAACATTATCATGCTTCTTCACTTTCTTTCCTAATTTGCTCCTGAATAGACCTATTTTCAAATAGCAATTACAAAGGATTGCGGGATAGAGTTTTGGTGTGTGTCATTTTTGTCAATGGCATTTTACCGTGGTGAAAATTGACGCACACCCAAAACTCTATCCCACAATTCATTGTAATTGCTATTTGGAAAAAGGTCTATTAAGTAAAATTGTTTGCAGGACTTTGGCAAATTTATCTGTTATTGAGAGCTTTGAAAAATGTTTTGTCATCTTGTTGCCCTATTGGGCAACTCATATTCAAAAGTGCTGAGTAATTTTTGGTTGTGCAACACAGGTGGATTGTTGCCCAGGGTTATAGAGGAAATAAAAAATTAAGAAAAAATATTTTGAATTACTTTTTAAAGTTTCTACTGCTCTCTGCAAGGGAAATCACTCCCTGAAGCAAAACTTGGAGCATTCCATGTGACATGAAGACGGCACTATATGTACTAGTAGGAACATAGAAATGTACAGTACAGGCCTATTAGTTGGACAGGACTCTCAATTTGGTGGTGATCTATTTGCACTGTGAGCACAGTGGTTTCAGCAGTGATGGGTGCCAGGTCAGAAATGTTTTGAGAAATTTACGTATTACTGTTGCCCATCCCAGTGTACAAGATGTCCTTTGTCACTGAGATACCCCATTTTTTCAAACCTGAAAAATACCTATAAACAAACATAATTGGAATTTGTGTACATCTCAATAGGATCCATACTGTAGTTAGAGACAAGGGTCAAAGTTACACATCTCATAAGTCCAGTACACCCAAAAGTTAAGTGTTAAGTAATTGGTTAATTTTATGCAACAATAGCTGTAATATAAACTAATTTGCAGAATATTTAGATTGTCCATTATGAAGATCAGAGGCGGTACTGTAGCTCAACTACAGAGTACAACATCTCACCAAGACATACTGTACCAATACTGTACAGTAAAAGTCCGAAGCCACAGTCACAATGACTGTGACAGGAACTGGGCATCCAAAACTCAAAGGACATGTTACAGGTAACGTACTGTACATTGTACAATATTCAACTTTTCCAAAACAATGGACAGGTGATTTATATGGGTCTTTCCTTGTACTGTAATTAAACAACCAGCCATGCAGACTGAACCACTGCAACTACTTTTGCATCGATTCACCTCCACTACAGGACACGGAGTCACTGCAGCTGAGCCATCCTCCACTTACAGAATGATGAACTCAAATCACTCACTGAGAAGTACTTACTTTAACATTCAAGTACTTGCACTATGACTGTATCTATACATCATACATTGGAGAGTCAGTGAATGTTGTCCTTAACAGTGAGTGTGAACGGTGCAGCACTCACTGCATATAATGTGCTTGCAGTGTTACAAACTTAGTAGTAGGTGAGGGAAGAGATAGCATGTATACTATGTGTGACTCCATGATATTCAAAAGTTGCTTTCTCAGGAAGAGTTGTCTTTTGCAGAACTTTAATAAAGGCTGGTTCGGAAAAATTTTTGTAGGGTTGGTCAGTACACTGGTATTGACTGTCAATGAGTTATGAGGTACAGTATGATACAGCAGTGCTTGATCACTTACGTGTTCTAAATTTGTTAAATTACGATCAAAAAGTTTAGTATATTTGAATAAAGATCAACTTACATTTCCAATTGCTAATAAACCTTTGTCAAATAATAATACAACTCCAAGGAACAAAAAGAAACTTCCAAAAGCAGCCAAGCCAATCCCTATTTCTGAAAGGAAAGAGAAAATGAAAGGATAGTTATTTGGTAAATTAATAGAACAGTATTTTCCATGTTGATTAAAGGCAGTCAACTCTCACCCCAAACTACAATTTTTATAGTACAGTAGTCCACATTCACAAAAATTCTTGATTGGCACAACTCTTTGACTGACACCAAATTCAAAAAATAGGCCTATTACATGGCGTGCTGCTGATAGAGTTTGAGAGTGTTTTGATTTCACATTGGGTTCTTGTATACTCACAATTAAACTGAGACTGTGTCAGGATAAAGGTGAGTTCTAAGACAATTGGAAAAAAGGCTTAAGAAAGTACTTTCAGAGAATTAGAATTGTTGGATGTGAAAGGATTTGGCCTTTAAAATATTGCCACAAAAATGCAACCAAGTTTTATGTCATATTGAATGCTTTTTGGATGCAGTAACTCATATAAAAAATTCCCCCACACCTCAATTTCAAGCAACAATTTATAACAATATTCGTAGGCTTGTAACTTATACTGTAAGACTAGAGTACAAGAGTGGTGGCATCAGTCCTGCACTCCTGCACTCATCTAGGCCAATGTTACAGTAATGGAGAAATTGAGCTTGCAGCCCTGTCCAGAACACAATTTCTCACAGTACTACTGCAGTAAAACTAATGTTTCAGAGTACTGTATACTGTACCAGTAAGTACTGGTACGGTACCACCAACCGTACAGTAGGCACCAAACTATAAGAATGGTACGCAACTTCTTTTAAAAGCACTGCAATTGAACCGAATGAAATATCAAAATGTTTTTATCGTAATCATTTGATAAATGCCTTGTGAGTTTTTAACATAAAAATATAAACAGGAAATGTGAACATGATATAGCCATTTTGTACCATTCCAGTTGTAAATTTCACCAAGGAATTTTGGAAATGGCCCTTTAATGTTAAGTTTGCAGAACTAGTACTTCCCACATCAATATGGCTGTTACTTTCCTTTGACATTTTGCACAATTTTTGAACAATTGCTGATTTATCAGCACATGCTTGCATATTGTGTATTCAGAATAGTTGACATGCACTGGCTGATTCTAATTTTTAAGTCACTTGACACAGAATCAAAGCATTACAACCTTTGACCTGAATGTTGCTTCAACGATCTCTGACACAGGGACATATATTTGGGACTTCTCCAATAAGTTCTCAAAAGGGGTTAAATGCACTAATTGTTGATACTTTGGAGATTTTCACTCATTCAATATCAACTTTTCCTACAAAAAAAAAACTTTTTGAGTCAAAAACTGTGAGGGATGGAATTGAGACTCAATTCTGCCTGTTTCACTCTTTTTGCAAATGAATTTTGGAAACATTTACATACAAATATGTAAATGTGTTAAGCTATGGACATCGTGAAACAGTTCACATAAATTTACCTCATTCATTGTGATAAATTGTTGGGAAATTTTAATCTCTCGTACTGTAATCTGCATATTGCATTTTGAACTTGCCTGCACCAGTAATTATGCAAATGTTCCAACAAATTTTTGCAGATTTAGTAAGGACAGTTAGTACTCTAATAACCAAAATATAAAGCCTTTTTGAGGTATGACAATGACCATTTTTGGCTATCACCCTTAATTGTGTGTGCCAGAAAAAGTTTCATTTTAGAAATTAGCACAGTGAAGCAATGGGACCTATTATACACAGTAAATCTAATTTTTAAAAAACTTTGCCATGTGGTTGCCTGAAACTGGAACAATTGCTTTATTGTAGGTACAGCTGCTTCAGTAGTATTTGTAATTGGTATGATAAATTGCTGCACTATGCATTCCACGAATTCAGTCATGAAACTGTTCCAAAAAGATTTCAATAAGTGACAATTTAGGTTCCAATAGAACTTGATGACTCAACATTTCATGGGAGAAATAGAAATTTGGTGAAGTTCCACCGATGTATTGGGCCTAATTTTTGGTGATAATTTAGGTGGGTGAGTTTCATAATTTTTAGAAATTAATTTCCTGCCCTACAGTAGACTACCAGTTAGGACTTTTCTGTGCTGAACTGCACTGCGCTGTTCGAGTCTCTGCCTCATATTTTTCTGATGCTGATTTGCATTGAGTTACACCTTTTGTGAACCCATATGTTGGCTATGTATAAAATAGTATATAGCACAAGGCAAGGATGATCAGAACATGTCACTGTCAATGAATGGTGTCTTTCCTGATATCTTTGTTGGTTAATAATCCTACTTGTTTTCTATAGGCCTGATGGTACATTAATAAGTGTTACGGGTACCTTTTGTGGCAGTACTCAAAGCAGCAATTACTAGCTGTCCAAAAAAAGGGAAGTCAGACAGACTAATGACACAAGTGTTATTCATTCAGGGTCTTGGTCAAGAGGCCCCTTGGAAAACTAAAGGTAGTGGCTATTGATCCAGCTGTTGGTTCTTAACCCAGCCTCTTTACTTACCCACCTTCATCTGTCAACAAATTAGTGCATCCCAAACACACTGTAACATTGATATACCCAGAGTACCATCGAATGCACACTTAAGAGTTCCATAATTCCAAGATTTTTGTAATGTCATGCCATTGTAAATGTGCAATTGACGTGCACACGCAGCTTACGGTCACTCATTATACAATCCTTCTTCCATAATTATTAATTACAATAGAGGGAACATACATGTACACAAATTGAGTTTCCAAGTGATCCTTTAATTTGTTGGCCATTTGTTGGGTCCATCTTCTCATTTTTTCTTTCAATTAAAGCACTGGATAGTCCTGCTTTAGGTTTGAAAGCAGAACTATCCAATGGGAGAACCGGATTTGTACAGGGCAATTCCCATTACCTAATGTGACGTCATGAATTGGAGACGAGTGATCCAGTCTGTGGTGGTTAACGCCAAAAAAGAGAGAAGATTTTTTGCATTTGATGTGAGGTTTTTTGTTTAGGACAACTCAACGTTTGTTTTGTTTCATCAGAGAATGATGAAGGAATGTTCTTGAGAGATTTGAAGGCGTAAAATGTAGTATAAGGTGAGAAATCATGAAGAGTTTTGTGTGAAGCACTGTGTTGGTGTATGGCAATGTGACCTAAGACCCCGAAATTGGCAGGACCTCGAAATTTGCTGTCACAAATCTCCATCTATCACTATAACAACATTACTTTAACAAGCCTAACTGTTTTGAACCCATCTAGCATTTTGTTTTTCATGATAATGAATCCATATCAGGTACGTGCATACAATATGATCAGTCTCCAAGATTTTCTAACTACATCCTACCATTACCTGTATATTTCACAATTGAAAACATACTCCCCCAAAACAATGAAAATTACCTTGCTATGGGGTACACTGCCCTGAAGTACTACTCCATACAATGTAGTTACTTGTGTATAGTGTGCTGAGTGCACAACCTATGTTATTTGGTTATTTTGCTTTGTTACTGACTTGACCAAACTTTCTGTCTTTCTTAGGCAGGTTAGGTCAACAAGTGAAACAAGTTTTGCACTATACTGTATGGCAGACTCACAAATGCTTCTCAGGCACAGCAGGCTCAGTAGCTTAATACGTCCATTATTCCCTTTTGATAGGCGGCAAGGACTAGCTTGCTAGATAGGTACCTGTATGTTACTGTGCAAATTCAGTGAAATTAGCACATTATTCTGTGGAAGCTAGGAATTAGGCTAGGCTACGTTAGAATTACTAGACTGCTGGAACAGGGCTGAATGGAATTTGTCGGAAGAAGTATTGATTGGTGAGGCGAAGTGTGATTAAGTTGATATCTTTGCTTTGTCTAAAGACATTATTCAGTCACCGTTCATACTGTACATTGAAAAGGATGAAGCTTGATTCCGGGCCCACAGCCTACAATCAAATCCATTAGTACCAGGGAATAATTTATCCGGTATCGCATCGCAAAATGCGATGCAAAGTGACAGATTTGCGACACAAATAAAAATATGAGTAGCAAAATTTGCGATACAATTTCCGAGCAAAAGCTCCGGTACTCTGTGAATGGAAATGACAACGGGAATACAGCATGAAGGCCTACAACTGTTCAATAAATAATTAGTACTCGCACACTTGTCAAGCAACGAAACACTGCAAAAAAGCAGTAAGATTAAAAGAACCCAGACACTTGAGTGTGCTCAAAACAGCAAGGTAATTCACGCAACTTTTACGTGCACCTATTGGCCGCTAGTTACATGTCGATGGTGCAACTTTAACATTTGCAGCTGTGTATGAAGTGTGAGGCACTCTGTAAGTGCTAGTGTTACGATAGCTCGGGGACTCTCCATAGGGATCAAACTTCTTCCAATAAAACACGAGACAGCCTAGGCTCTACACATCTCCATATGCAAACACGTTAGGATAGTGCAAGGTCTAGCACAAACAACTCAGAAGAAAAAAGCATCGTAGGGCAAAATTACAGGGGCTAATCTTTTGAAAATAGTATGAAGGGCTTAGTAAGAGTATTTTACACATGCCTCATAATTGTTTTGGGAAATTTGAGAAAATTTGATTATATTGGACATCTTTCAAATTGACATCGTTCTGACTACCCTGAATGAGGCTGTAGCAGTAGGCCTTGTATGTAATACGTATGAGAAGTTTAAGAACACTTTTAGAAACGGATAGCAAGATCGAAATTTAGGAAAATTCCTAGGATTTAAGAAGCATGCAAACTGCTTATTATCATGGTGTTCCAGTTTGTTAGCACACAGTGCATCAAGCTTGCTGAGTGAATGTTTTTGACTCGCTTTCTGGAGGACCTTACACTGAAGGCCTATGGCAAAGCAAGGAGCTGATTCAGTCCGATATGGAATTGAACTCAGCATTTTGTGCCTTGTTTCTGCAGATCCATAAAGAATTATTGCAGACAGGACTTTTCGTGGAAGAGTGCTGTCACATTAAGTCAATGTTTAGGTTTAGTTTCAGCATATAACTGAACATGGTATCATAGCGGGGAATAGCATCTGGGCATGAATCAGAGTACTGCATAACAGAAGAAAAGTATGAAAGTGAAAATTGCTATGCAAATTTTGAAAACTGCTACACAAAATGGAACTTGTATCGCAAAAATGCTATGCAAAATTTCTGTACTAAATTATTCCCTGAGTACCTATTAGTAATATCTCTTTAATTCAATTTAAAGCTCTTACTAGCCTTCTTCTTTACACTTCCATTCAATCTATTCAGCATACTATGTCTTCAAGTTAGGCCTATGCCTTTACTGGTTTTCTGACCTGGGCTTCTAAAAATGTTTTATATCAAAGAGAACAATTTATATAGTGCCTTTCTGCCATAAGTTTCGCACCTTTCCGCCATGACAGAAAGGCGCAAAACCTATGGCGGAATGTTATGGACCGATGTCAGATGTACCGATGGCAGAATGACACTGTATTCATATCCATCAGTTAGGCCTACAACACACTTTGAAAATGGAAACAGGAAAGGGTTTGGATTTATCTCGTTCTGTATCAGCTTTGTAAAAATCATATCCGTCATTCACAGGCCCACCACTTTATATCCTGTTTATCACTAGGTCAACATGTGGATGCGTCCAGCTCAATAGCCACGTGAAACGCCGAGTTCAAGCTTTTTCGCATAACTACTTCACATATAATAACGGCATTGCTGGTTACATGTAGGCCTAGCCTAAGCTTGAATAAAAGCATTGCTTGAGAGACGTTTTCCACCCAGCTAGTACTAAATCAAAAGGCTGAATACATAAAATAAAATTAATAATAGCCACATAAAATTCACCCGTAGAAGTGAACAAAAATATGCTAGTACACTCCAAGACTGTGAGTGTGAGGCTTGGGCCTAGCCTAGGCTCAGTAACGTTAGGCTAAGTAGTAAGTTTAGCGCAATAGTACAAATACGGTAACGTTAGAACAACCGAGCCCAAAGAAAAACCAAGATGGGAAGGTAGCAGATACACCATCGACTCCAGAAGGGGATGAGGTAGTCCTGTCTTACTCTGTGTGTCTGTAACTTCAATCATTTTCACAGCCTGTAACGTTATGCTTCTCACAGCTTCTTAAACTCAAATTGAATCTGTCATTTCTTGCTGTGTTGACAATAATCGCGAATTTTCGAACACGTCATGAATACACCAAATCAACGGGTGGGTTTTTTTCTTTCATAGCTTAGTGAAGGGAAAACAGACTTTTTCAAACGGATTAAGTTTGCTTCAAAATCCTCTTTAGGGTTAAACAATAAGTTTAGGGTAAAGTAAACATGTCAAAATTGATCTTGGCTTGAATCCTCCGTCTTCAGAATTACAAAAAACACCATATAAGTTGTAACTTTGGAATTTGGTGTGTGAACAATTTCCAAGAAATATTTGCCTCAAATTCCCTCGATGCACTACGAAAAAAACTTTTACCCCGGCGATTTGAGTGTTGTGGTAGTACACAACTAAAGGACGCCATTTATGAAAAAATGTGAGGGAGCCAGGTTTTTCTTCAAGCTGTTTGTGCTTTTGCAACGAATTTCCAACCACTAGAGCTACAGGGGGCTCTCACGACTAAATGGTGATAACTGATACAACCATAAACAATTTCATGTAGAAGTTAGAAGTGCTGACTGAATATTGAAATTATGATCTAATTAATTAGCATCACCAAGCTGGGTTCCGCTGTTAAAAGAAAATAAATTAAAAAATTATAAAAAAAATGAAATGGTTCCCCCAAAACTTTATTTTTTTGAAACACCATACACACGACATTTTCCAAGTAGACCCACACTATATTTCAAGACTTAAATTGGGCACTCAAGGGCAGCCAATGGCTTCTTGAAAATTGCACAGTTCAATGAGAAAATGTTGTCCAGTCGGCATGCTCAGCTTTTCACTGAGGATCAAATGATTCATGCGATGATAGGGACACAGATCGACTACACAAATCCGATAAATGGATTTCTTCTAGTCTGAAGGCTGGTATCAAAGCAGAGGAGTGGCGTGCGCAGGGGACCATTGGACCATGCTCCCAGGTCGGGCCCTCACGAATGCCATTTTTTATCCTAAAATTATGTACTTTTACCACTTTAGCTGAGCAATACAGATGTTACCTCAAAAGGCAGCCTATTTGTGGCACCAAATTGCATGTAATTAAGGCCAATTTCTCAAAAAATCTTGAAGGGAAAGGATTGTGTCCCTATGAGGCCTCCTCATGGGTGCAATTTTTTAATTCCCAAAAGACTAGGGAAATTTGTCAAATTCCAAAACAAAGGTGACGTCTGTGGCACTATTGCTTTTGAAGACACATACCCTTTCAAGAATTCTCTCAAATGGGAGGGACATCCCTTAGACTCGGCCGTCTTTGACTTATGAGGCGGGTCGGGGCAGGGGAGTTAGCCGATCTTGAGGGCCAAGAGTCACAACAGAGGAACATTAGCATACTCTAACAGAGATGGCTACATTTTTCTCTGGAGGGGGGGAGCAAAATTGACTCATCGTCCCCATGTCTCGTCCCTACTATTGACCGCCGTCCTGGGGGCATACTGTGGGCCCAGGGGATGTCCCCTCCCCTTTTGGAATTTTTAATGTCCCCAATGCCTCATTTGATGCAAAACGGTGATATGTTTTGCTTCTTTTTACACTAGTTCAATGCTTTGAAAATGTCCTCATACGTGCCATCATATTTTGAAGATTTTACAAAGTTTTACAGGAAAGGGCCGAAAGCACTAAAAATCTAGGCAATACAGTCCTAAAACTCCTGAAACTCATTTTGCAATGGCCCGTACAGTCAATTGTACACCACACATAACATTAAAATAATAACATACATGTGAATCCGTAGATGCACGGGAGCATTTCACTTTGTGGACAGAAGATTTTTTGCTCAAAACCATAATTCTGCCAGCAAGAAGCGGAGCGCTACCATTCGCTGGAGCAGAGCGCAGACAAAATTTTAAAAATGGGACCCGCAGACAGTCAAAAATGTCATCTACCAGGCATATAAGGGGGAGCTTAGCAATCGCTTTTTTTTTTTTTTTTTTTTTTCGAGCTTTCGCTGCGAAAAATGTTTACTTGAAACTAAAAATTCTGCTAGGAAGACTATCTAATACCCTCCCTCCTTAGTTGGCACGGAACGTAGAAAATCAATTAAAAGATCGGAACCCTCAGACAGCCATGAGAAATGGCACTCTCCAGGCTTAGAAGGAGGATCTTAGAAGTCACTATAATGATCAGAAAATTACCAGATAAAACATACCAATACCATTGGATGAAATGGTCTTGTATTTTTCCGAGGGAAACTATAAAACGGAATTGAAGACAATGTTAGACGTGTTTATTTACTCCATTGCGCGGACCCTTGGCTCTATCAACATTAATTAATTGATGAACTTATGTGACTGCCCGAACTTCCGATTATAAATGATTTTACTTCTATAAGTTACACCTTTTGAAAAAAAAATGTCACGTTACAAGGTCGGTTTAAATGAATTTTTATTTAGACTTATATATAGGAAGACAAACTCAGACTGCATCACTATAGTATTGTAAAACAAATCACCCGATTTTTATTCCACCGTTGTCCGAATTTGGCTCTAGGGACAAGATAGAGGACAAACTATTGGGCAGTGTGCCTAAATACCGTCCCATTTGTCCGTTAATTTAATTTATTTGACATTTGAAATCGTCCCAGCATTTTTCAATCTTGGGACAAATATTTTACCATTTAGGGCAATTTTTGGCAAGACTAAAGTATGAAATGCATGGGGATGAGGAAAACTTTATCTCACAAAAAATGCCCGAATGTGTCGCAAATCTTTGTTATCATTTTTCTTTTCCATGAAAATATACTTTTAACATAGCATTTCCTGGTTTGGGTGCAAAGATTTGATAAAATAATTTGCCATTTCAGCATCTGTGGCATTCTGTTACACAAGACTTAAAAGCAGGCTTTAGAACGATTTTTCCTTTTAAGCCACAGTCTGACCGAATGTGTAGCGATTTTCTTTCTTTTTTGATTATTCGTAAATATGTTAACCTGACTATAGGACACTTTTCTGTTTTGGAGCAAATGCTTGAAAAAATTCGGATATTCGACCATTTCAGGAACTGCGTTGTGAAAGACTGTGAAGTAAAACATATTAATTACAGCTTTTTACGGAATGTTAGGCAAATTTGTGGAATCTTGTTGATTTTTAGTAAAAAATTTTACCGCCATTATGACTTTTTTCCTTTTTTATCGCATATCTTTTTAAGATTTCGGGCACGCTTAGGATTTTTTTGAAAAACCATGCCATTTTTTAAGACTTAGGTATCCAGGTATCTCTCCGATTTTTCCAAATTCCTTCTCGCGCTTCGTACACCACTGTGAAAATCATAACAGCACATCGGTAGCAAACATTTCTAATGAATAACAGTACGGCTGATGAAAGTGTGCAAGATGGTATATCAGAAATTAAAAAATAATTTTCCTGCCTTTCATAAGCCTGTTTGAATACAAGGGTTTTACTGACCTCTTCGAGAATACTAATTTCTGTACACATTAATTTAAATAAAAGCAAAAGAGTGACTGTGGCTTCGAGAATGGACTGAATGGTATCGACGTGGAATACAAATAAGCCTTTTTTAGCACTGACAATCAAAACGTTTTGGCAATTTGGGGATTTTTTTAATTCAACGTTAGGGTTGGACAGGTATACTGTTTCCAGAATCTATGGCATCATTAATATCCCAGTTTTTGATTGACTCTTCAGGGAGGAGCTTTGCCAATACATCCTGCATGAAAATACAAAATCCGACCGTTCTCTGTTTCTAAAGTCCTCCCGACCCTCTGGCAAAGGGCCGTTCTGCGAAACCAAACCTTTCACTGCATCTCGAAGAAGCTATTACGTCCACTGAAGAACAATACCTGACCAACCTCACGGCCCTCAGACCATTTACATCTTTTACATCATTGATCCGTCATGTATGGCTCCATTCTCGACTGGATGAAAAGAACAGATACTACGCACAATATTATCTTAGCTAAAAGGCCGAGAAGCGATCACACCAAGATTGAGCAACGTTTCTCATGATACGAGACCATTCTGCTGATGAATATTCCATCCCCTAGTCGCAAACTTGTATACTGCGCATGAGCAACAGGCGCATGTTTATGGCCAATCGAAACCCAGAATCAACAGCTGTTGTACACACCCTTAGGAACACCTTGTTTCAAGTGTGCTGTTAGTCTTCCTAATCTTAGTTTTCAATATAATAAATAGATCACGCTTATGAAGCCAATGTTTCCCAGTTACAACCCCCTCCCTCAGGCTCCGTCAACCTATTGTATCTCCCTCCTCTGTTTTTTCTCCTTTCTAAACACCATCCATTTAGTCCCCACAATTTCTGTGGGGGCACTCTGCGCCTTCCCCCTGTCCCCCTCCCCTCTGGCTCCGCCAGTGATTTTCAATTCCGTTGTATAGTTTTTCCCCGAAAAGACCATTTAATTTAATAGTAGTGGGACATTTTCTTTGGTAATTTTCTGATCACTTGGAAAGTTGCTGATTTTTTTTTTATTATTGCACTGGCAAACAAAAGCTAAACATAAAAAAATTGTTTAAAGGTTCTCGATTCTCTTTACGAGAATGAAAACGCAATTTTCGGCCCTCTGACAGGTCTCGATTCTTTCATTTTTTTTCACTCCGCGCATAATAATGGAGGCTCCTCGCCTAGATACCGTATGGTCCTTCGGGCAAAATTACATTTTTCGGGTCAAAGTATTTTTAAAACTTTCTCAGATCACTTTGGCGTTTGCTCATTCTGAAGTGAAAATTTTAATGCAAATGACAAAAAAGAGAATAACTGCTTAGGTTGTTCGTATAAGTAAAAAGTATAATTAGCCACATGAGGGGTCTACTTTTTCGAACTTTTTTCCAAGCTTCGCCCAGACTGCTGGTGGCGCTCCGCCTAAATAGTCTTTATGGCAGAATTACGTTTTATGGACAAGAAAAAACCCAAACAGAAAAACCCCGTTTGCCTGTGCCGATCTATGCTCTTTTACTTTGACTCCTAAAAGTGTGCAAATTTAAAATCAAATTTTACTTCGAAAGGTAGCGTACTTGGCTTAAGGTTGCATGTAAACAAACATTTTTTAGTTTTATCCCCATAAACCACCACAATTCAACTTTCAACACTATTCCTGTCAAAGCAATAAATCTTGCACCATTTTGCATCAAGGCTCAGTGAAAAGGTCAAAAATGTTCAAAGGGGAGGGGACACCCACTCCACCTAAAAACCCTTCCGCCAGGCTGGCGATTACTCAACAT
The DNA here is from genome assembly GCA_037179385.1 of Holothuria scabra. Lineage (NCBI taxonomy): Eukaryota > Metazoa > Echinodermata > Holothuroidea > Aspidochirotida > Holothuriidae > Holothuria > Holothuria scabra. The sequence continues at coordinate 28,287,110 of CM074200.1, read as the reverse complement.
ACTGTATTCCCCCCTCCCCTACCCCCACCCTTCTGAGAAATCCTGCGCTAACGCCACTGTTGAGGAGTATAATTATGTTGAAATGTTCATTACGCAGCAATTGGTAATTGCACATCGAATAAAGAAGTTATTGTTTTCACGGTTCTGGTCCTTAATTACCGTACTTTTTGTACCGTGTCGCGAGCCTTAGTCTTGACTGCGTAGCAGACTGTAGGGCATATTCCTTGTTCAGTCATATCCACAAACAAGCCTTATCCCCATATGCCTTGAAGGGGGAGTGAACAAACCGAGTCCGCTCCACAGGGTAGCCTTGGTCAAGTTGTTAGTACATGTTGAATTCCTAAGATTTTATGTACAAAGGGCGCTTGCTAATAAAACTGTACATACTCCATGTGCATGTTTCGTTCAATACATAGTATCGACAGAAATTTGTGAGGGCGGGCGTGTGTACAGTAAAAATGTTGTGTACTGTCAACAAATACTTAGGACTTGGACAAGACTACCATGTCGCCGGACGGCCCTTTGCCAGAGGGTCGGGTGGACTCTAGAAAAAGTATATAATTTTTATGCCTGCTGCTGCTGACGTGGTCAGCAAGCACACCTGAAAAATGTGGAATCACAAGTAAACTTAGAGGGTAAACTACATGTGAGCCATGATTCAGTTTCTAGCCTATATAATGAAAATCATTGCTCTAAGGCTTGGCTGCATATCATTTGGTGTGACACAAAATACATGACATGCACAAAATGTGACAACACATGTCACGTGACGCTTCTGGGTACGAGTTCATTGGGCCTTTCCACTTTCTAGTGCCATTGTTTTTCATGTTCTTTCTACGTGTAATATGCATGCTTTAACATGTTTGATATTTGCTCTGACTTTTTTATGTTTAATATTTTATGTACTTTCTATTTTGAAACTGTGTAATGTCGTCCTATCCTTTAATGTGTCTTTTTACCATTGTGCAAGGAATGGTACCTTGTAAAACCCCTGAAATTAGTTTACCTATCAGACTGACTTTGTCCCCGCCGCACTTACATATCTTAGTATACGATCTTTTCATTGTGTAACCGTATTCAACTTAACACGTCTCACGAGCAAGCAAATCACATTTAAAAAGAAAAGTCATTTTTAGGTCTAACAGCGTTCTCTTTGATCCTGGTTCCAGTTGTGCGTTTAATTTTGGCATTATCGTTATCAAAGAAGCAATATTGACTATATTTCTATATTTCCGCCTTATTATAGGCATTTGTGTCTAATGTCTAACTCCTCTGAGATTTCGTAATACTAATATTACGCGAAAAGGGGGTCACTTGAAATTATGACCTAAAACGTGGCCGTTGTATATCAAGCTGTGAGTGAACAATAAGGCCAATATGTGAATGTTAACAGACATTTTAGTTCTTTTTCTAAAATTCTTCAAAGAAGTGGTATAGTAAATTGAAGTATGACCAATTTCTTCCAGGTTATCTCGTAACGTGACACTTCATTTAAAATTAGTTTGTTCGTTAATAGAGGAATTTATTCTTGTAGATGAGCAACTGGCACAACGTACTTCTCATTACCATATTTTTTTCCAAAACCTCACAATCGTAAACAACAAGAAACATTTGGAAATTCTTATACAATGCATGCAGTTTTTATTATAAGCAATATCTCGCTGGGGCCCGTTCCACAAAGAGTTACCCAGAATCTTAAGTATGATTTACTGTTGACTTAAGTATGGGGAATCAAACTTAAGATTATGCGTAACTCTTTGCGGAATGGGCCCCAAGTATATTACACCAGATATCCACTTATAGTCGGGAGGTCTGGAGTTTGATCGTGTCATATCGAAGACTTTAAAAATAGAACTTATTGCCCTTTTGTTTGGTGATCATCAAAATCAATGGAGTAGGAAAAACAAGCCAGTGAGCCACAACTGGCCAAAGGCAAGGTTAAGTTAGCCCGCGGGGCGGAAGAATTTTTTCGTCCAGCTCATTGCTACGAATCTGAGGGGCGGCAGCCTAAAGGGGGCTGCAGCCGCAGAGGCGCTATGCAGGTAAAGGTTTAGTCGGCTAGTTTACTGGTCCACCCGAAGGGGCTTCGATCAGTCCGGTGTGACGTTACCAACCAATTGGTTAGAAATTGAGACTTTCAAAAAAAACTAATCAGTACTACTAACTTCACAAGAGATCTACTGCTTGCCTAAAAGAGTGTGAAATGAATCTTAGCAACACTTGAAGTAAAGGGACTTTATACAGAGATATCACTATTTTCTGTAACTGCGGTTCGATCCTCATGGAGAAGAAAGGCATTAGGTGATTTGGTCAAGTTAAAAGGAGCTGATGCCTTCCCTTTATTAACCAGTGTACCAAGAAACAAGGACAGTAGCCGTATTAGCCTTCTGTTACGCCTACCGCTAAGAGGCTTAATTCATATAGTTGCGGTAGGAGGAAACGTAACGTGATGCCGGTAACTTTTAATATAATTAAACTGCTTTGCTTTTCATGATTCAGTTCGTTCAATAGGAAACCCGTCATGATCTGGGCTGACCCTTGGGAGTTTCATTTAAAAAATAATTCAGCTTTATTTATACATAAATAGCATTGATTTACGTAGCAAAACAGCAAAAAAATCATTTAGAGAACACTAGAAAGACAGAAAGTTGTTAATTGGACTAGTGACCTAAAAACAATAATTAAAAATAACACATACGAAGAGAAACATGTTCAGGAACACATTAATCAAATAAAGCTGAAGAAAATAAAGGAAATTATATTTTGCTGCCCAATAAACAGATTATCTATTAAGGATATGATGCTTAAATCATTTTTCTTTATAATTTAAGGACTTAGAAGATTTTACGTAGGGTGGTACATCTTGTCATTATCGGTAATAATTATTGGTAAATATTATTTATTACTCAATGTATGGGCCTATAACTGAGTAAGAAAAAACTCCGGGGAACCATGTTTGATGAAAATAAATAAATAAATATACCTCTCGAAAAAGGAAATAGATGTTCACCCAGAGATATTTTAAAACCGTGGAACTTCCGGGGGCCCCACCCCATGGATCTCACAGAAGTTTCGTCACTGGATCACGCCAGGACCCTACAGCGGGTCCCTGGACCCCACACACAGTATGAGCGTCTCGCACTCGGTTTCGCTTATGTAAATAATAACTGCCTGACCAAGAGCAGAACTTTGGGAACTCCATCTCTGAATATGAATATAGATAGATATAGTATTATTATTGACATGTAGACACACTGAAAATGAACCATAGCTTAAAATGGACCACACAATATGGTACCAGAGAGTTGTTTCGTGGTATCATGGTTACATTTAAAAATATCCGGTAGATTTACAGAACAACAAAATAAAGAGATAAATGAGGATCACAGAAAAGTTCTGGAAACCTATTACCATAACTTTTCTGTAATCTTTATATTCCTCTTCTTTTTTGGGATTGTAAATTTATAGCAGTTTAATCCATTTATTTTTGTTTTTTACTTTTTACTTTTCATTTTTATTTTTTATTTTTTATTTTTTATTTTTTATTTTTCATTTTTTATTTTTCATTTTTAATTTTTATTTTTTATTTTATTTATTTATTTATTTTGGCTCAAATGTTAGAGTGTATCTTATTTCTAAAAAAAACCCTTTCAATTGCTAAACATGTTTAAAAGTTAAACGTGTTTACAAAGTGGGGTAAACATTAGTGTTTAATCGCTAAAAAGGGTTTTAAAGTAAAGCACACCAAAAATCTATCCCACGATCTTTTTTTTGTTGCCATTTTAGAAGGACTACCGGCGTGTATGCTTGTTATTATCCCAGTATTACTAACCCCCCCCCCCCCCTTTACGTGCTCCTAGTAAGAGGTGCTGTTAGTTGACGTTAGTTGCTGTTTATCGTGTTAACTTTCCCATACTAGGGCGTCTTCCTGATCTCAGTCATTTCCATAATTTCTTGATGAATTCCACACAAATATATGATGATTGAACAACACTCTGTAACTAATTGGGTCAAATTCGGGAACTTAATCAACATCTTGTGTCAACGTGAACACAACTTGTATAATTTGCCTGTCCAATTTTGGAGGGCATCCTAAGGTGTATAAATTTTATAAAAGAACAATTTTTCTCTGACGTGTCTCGTTTTCCTTTCACCGGGTTCTTCGTTCATTGTTTCATTGATCTTCATGTCCATCTGTGTATAATTATTTCGTATTCAATTGACTTTTATTATTCTTTTTATTTCTAATTGTTTATTCACAGAAGTATAAACCTTAATTGGCCTAGATTTCATTACTTACCTGCAAACACAAACATCTATACCTATAATGCAATTTATTTAAGACTTTGAAGCCCTTACCACTGTTTTCCTTGTAAATAGGCTTGATTGAAGGTACGCTGGCAAGAAGCAAAGATGCGAAAAATTGGAAATACTTTTAATCCATCCTTGATGACTCTTTATCCTCTTGGTTTAAAGGGGTTTATTCAGTTATTGAGTTGATATCGGTAACTTAGAGGTCAAGAGCTGCCCCGGGCCAACTTATTTTGAAGCAAGAGCTAAACATCACACTTTCTTTTTATTTCTCTTCAAAGTATCTTTCATCATATTTTAAACCACAACATTGCATTTTCAGGGTAAACCAAGCAGTAAGTTTCACATTTGAAGGAGAACAATTGTTGTCACATGACTCAAAACAGCGAATCATGAAACAGGACAGTCCACTACACTACTTCAAGTTGGGGTGACTGCTCTTGCCTTTTAATGAAAGTGTTTAAGGGTCACTACCACATGAAAATGCTTACAATAAGCGTGATTAGTCAAGTTTCATATCCAATAGTTACGGAAAAAGTTACAATTTTGATTTTGTGGTATCCGGACTTTGTAACAGCTTTGTAAATATTTTTGAAAAAGTTTCTGGTCACGAATTTTTGAAAACCGAATTCAGCCTTTAAGTTCTCACTCATTAAACAGTTATTTGCATATAGGATATTGGACTCAAGTTTGATTATTTGTCATAGGTATGTGAAGAGAACTTAATGGCTTTGAAAATTTGTGTTGAACTCATTATTCATCTCAATGAGCCATTTTTAGCAACATTTTAACCTTTAGAACATCAAGGGCGTCCGTCATTCAGAGTCATCTTGACAGCAAGCAATTCTTCGGGCAAAGAGGAAGTTGAAAGAATGGTCCGACCCCCCCCCCCCCTCCTGTTGGTGATAAGATACCTAACACATACACTGTCTGTATTTGAGATAGCCATTTTATTTGATCCAGTGAAACATATTTTTGTGCATTTTGTTTATGGGAGGTGCCGGGAGTCCTGTACCCACGGACTTCTTGTGTGTTTCATGATCCCATGTCAGGAGATTTTCTTCAACGTATAAAAGCCCGAGCGAAGACAAAGCCCTTTTAAAAAATATCTTCCCCTACTATGACATAAATTTATCCAGAAGCTACACTTTATTCACCTTCAGTCAGGAAATATTTTTAAATCACAAAATTTCACGACGTGAAATGTTGACATGCTTCTAAAAATTGAACGTTTGGAGAATGCTAACATTCTTAATGTCACCTGTTGTGCAAAATCTTCGAATTTTACTCGACATGTCAGGTGTTAAACGATTACGCCCTCTTTTTCGACAGGGTAGTAGACATTACAAATGAACCATCAATTTTAAATGGTATATCAAAACTTACTAAAAATACATCACAAATGCTGTTACACGACGTAGAGGTTTAGCAGGTGGAAAGATTTAGTCATTTCTAGTCAAAGTTGTCCATTGTGGACGTAGCCCCTTTAGGGAGCTGGGCTTCTTTGGGAGTACTCGTTTGATTTTCGTCCCTTGACTCTTTGAAAGAGAGTCTTGGGAACTTTGGAAAAATGTCTCACCTTTTGATTATTAAATTTTAATTCGGTTAATCAGTTAATATGTTTGTTCTCCTGCAAAACCAAATGAATTCATAACTTTGTTACTCCATTTTAAAAACTTAAAGGACAAGAGCAGTCATTCCCAATTTATTTTTGATCAACAGCTGAATCTCCGAGTCGCAACTTTGCTTTTATTTTTCTTTAAAGTATCTTTTATAATATTTTAGGATTTTAATATTGCATATCCAAGGTAAGCCAAATAGTGACTCCTTGTAAATTTCCCATTTGAGAAGAAGAAATACTGTTACATGGCTCTCAACACTCTTAAAAAGTTGGTTAAAAAAATTCACCAACACTGGTCACGTATGTCAAATACCTGAAATTGGTTAAATTTTACCCAATAATTGTTGATTAACGGATTATCCCAGAGGTTTTTTACCACTTAATTGGGTAACCAGCTTGTGGGGTAACCAAATAAACAACACATATTGGGGAAACTTTGCCCAATTTCCGGTATTTGACATACGTGACCAGTGTTGGTGAATTTTTTTAACCAACTTTTTAAGAGTGAAGAGCCAATCACGAAACAAGACAGTATACTTCAGTGCTTCAAGTTGGGCGACTGCTGTTGTCCTGTAAAAGAGACACCTTTAAGCGCCCTTCGCGCACCCCAATCATGATGACAAAAGTTGTTCAATTTCAGAAACCAAGGAGTGTACAACTCCCTGCATAAACAAAGAATGAATATTTTCAGATGAAATGATGAGGCTTTGTTTCAAAACATTCATCTGAGAGATTCCTTGGGGCCGGACACATTTGAATATTTGGGAAAGCTTACCCGCAATTCGGTTGCTCTACATATGGTGCAAATTTCAATTAAATAATTGCCCTTGTATGAAAAGTTTACGGAAGTTACAAACAACTTTTTTTGTTCCGTAAATTTTAGGGACGGAGGGCACACTTTTGTGGATGGTCGGGCTTAAACATCCCTCAAACCGCCTTTTCTAAAGTCTTCCTGACCCTCTGGAAAAGGGCCAAACTTTTAACTGCCTCCCAAAGAAGCTATACGTCCACTAAAGGACAACACTTGACCAACCTCACGGCCCTTAGACCATTTACATCTTTGGTCTGTCACGTATACCCCCCTCAAGCCGTTCTTCCCAAGAGCATCTGCAACTTCCACCACTGGCCTTTTTTCCTTCGAACTAAAAGACGTGTATAGTATCCTATTTGAAGGGAGATGATCTTACTCCTGATATAATGTGACAGAAAAATGACAGCTTGAAACACAGGGCTAAAGTTATGAAGTGAATAAAAAAGGTAGAAATATTTGAGGTACATTTGTGCATATATGTTGGAAAAAAAATTTGTAATGAAAAGCGGATGTCAAACATTCTTACCACTAAGGAGTTGTTAATTTTGCGGTAAGATTGGTAGAAAATGATGTTGGATACATGCGTCATTAAAGTATTTATGACAGCTTTAGTGGTACTGTTGTTTCAATTCAACTAATGAGCAGTACTAACTTTTGTTCTCTACTATAATCGTCTTTTACATTTATACTCGTTGGTAAGCCACGCCCACTACCGGGCAAAAATCAACGGTGTTTTAGTGCGATAGTTAAACGTGGGTCGCCAGCTGCTTCTCAGCTGGCTACACTAGCTATCGCACTGCACTAGATTTTGCACGTCAAAAAAGACGAGGATGTGACGTCAGTGGAAACATTCTGTATACAGGTATAGCTGGCGTACTATAAAAAAACAACCAAATGTCGATTTCACAAGTATTCAATGAATTTTTAATAGGTGAAATCATGGTTCTACCTTCCTGATGTTGTTATTTATTGGCCCCACACCCTTTTCAGAAGGAGCCCCAGTGTGTCCCATTATATAGCCCCATTAACGAGAAGTGGTTTATTCATCCGAATTGTGTTTAAGGCTCAGCATAAGCAATGGAGAAACAAGGGAAACAAGCCAGTGAGCCACAATTGAGAAAAGGACGCGGCCGGCTCGACCTGAACCAATTGGTTGAAAACTGGGCCGTAAAACTCCATCTTACTTTGAATAACTCATCCCAATCTCTCCTCTATGATAAAATGTTTCCAAATGCTCAATGTCATTGCAGAGAGTCATTTGCGTACACTTACCGGGTTCTGCAATTATGCAGCAGAATACTAAGCCCTGTGAACTTTTGACAATGATTTCATCTACCACTCCCAGCCACATTCGCTTTGATATCAAAATCGGTTGCTCAGACCAATTAAAGTAGCGTAGCTTTACTTTGCATTTGTTTCCTGTTACCTTCAATTGTGATTGGCTGTTTTAAGTAACTTTAGACATTGGACGGTAGTTGTTTTGCCACGCTGAGCGACTACCAATAAATGAAGGAGAATCCTTGTTTTTGGAGCAGGAGCGTCGATCTTGGAGATGCAGGTGGGAATTGCCCCAAATTTTGTTCCTCTCCCCCAATAATTCAGGCAAATAAAAAACAACTGGCAGACTAAACAAAATGTAATACTGTGGTATACAAATAACTTAAAATCACTTTAGGGCTCAGAGAAAAGTCTATTTGAGGCCTACTGCATTTAAAATGCGCCACCTATCTATGAATGTTTTGTGTATGTGAGTGTCAATGTCAGTGTGTGCGCGCGCATGCGTGTGTTTGTTGTGTGCGTACATATGTGTGTATGATCCATGTTTATGTGTGTACGATCCATGGTTCCGGTATTAGATTTTTGGCATTTTGCCCTCGCCTTCCACCTTCCCCAAACCAGATCGACGCTGGCCTGCTTTGGAGTATAAACTCTATCTTCACGCGGGGATTGACTTTGATCGATATAAACCTACCCACGTTGACCAGGCCCGTGATAGAACCTCGAACCTCGAGGCAGTCTGGGTTTTCTACCTTCGCCTCTTTTTGTGCTAAAAATTTAATTCAGAAGGTTGTCCCTTCCTCCATCCACACAATAAAATCGCGGTCACACTTCAACGGATTCGGATCGGATCTTCTCCACCTGTGGTCGGAAAGAGCCAAGTCTGTCTACCAGTGTCAATTTATGATTTGCGTCTGATGTCCATGAAAATAAAATGCCAACTGACAGCGAAGTCCGATAAATCTGTCTGTCGATGTGACGTCGCAAAGTAATTAGTATAAATTTGAATTTCTTAGTTCTGAGGTACAACTCACATAATGCAACAGGTTGGCATATTTTCGGCTCTTTCCGGCAAGAGAGCTCTTTCCGGCCAGAGAGGGAGAAGAAAAAAATTACAAAAATCGGATCGAGGTCGGATTCGAGCTCATTTTAGTGTCACCGCGGTTTTAGTCGTTCATTCCAACCCTTAGATTTTTACAAGCAACTTAGATTTCCATGTGCCCCTAAGCCATCTATGCTTGCCCAAAAGCATTAGAGAAATGATCAGTGATATTCAATTTTGCGGTCAGTACATAGTGCACATATACCAATGTATCCTCCAAAGGGGGGCAAGGGGGAATTTACCCTACCTTTTCAGAAGAAGGAGGATAAAAAAAACCCTGTTTTTGTTTCTTAAAAATAAAAAATCAATATCTTGGTTTCTTAGTTAAGAAAAAGACACCTTTGCACCAATGTTTGAACTTACATAAATGAAAATTATTTAAAACCCTTCAAATTGCATCTTATATGGACCTTCAACTTGCAGCAAGGAACTCACCTGTAAACTTGGCCACGGGCAGCATTATTGTGGACTTGGGTTTAGTGGTAATAAACCCCCCCCCCCTTTTTTTTTGAGTTTCTGGCGGAATTCCTGGCTAACCTTCTTTTTAAATTTTTAATTACTTTACTCTTGTATCAACAATTCAGAGTACTTACCCTACTTAGACTTCCGATGACTTCACCCCGTGGTACAGGGGGTTGGTAATGAACCACATCAAGAGTCTCAGCACCAGAACCCATGATTACTGTTATTTATCTTTGCGTATCGAAGTAATATTCTATTCTAAGTGATGTACTAAACATGACATGAAGTGTTATTTTCCTTATTGTAGACGGCGCACAACGAGCCAACGACATTCTTTTCACAGCGGTGTTGTATTCACCGACCTCATGGTCAAGCGGTTCAGGAGCATCAGAATTGCAGTCGGGAGGTTGGGAGTTCCAGTCCTGGCAGGTTCATATACCGAAGACTTTAAAAATGGAAGCTACAGCCGTTGTGCTTGGCGCTCAGCATAATCAATGGAGTAGGGAAAACAAACCAGTGAGCCACAACTGGAAAAAAGACTGTGGCCGGCTCGTGGTTGGGAACTGGGCCGTAAAACTCCATCTAACGAGCTAACAAACTATTAAAACTAACTAACTAACTGTACCCACAAGTAGGCCTATTCAATTTTACGTCATCTTCATCTGTTCATATACAGGCATATTGCTCAGGTGATACGTTTTTTAAAGGAAAAATGAAGTCAGTCCAACTTGAATTACTGAGTGTAGTAGACATCCTATATGATGATAGCTGACTTTTGAATTGTGAAATTTACCAAGAGTTATTCCTTGTTTGATCTTGAAAGTATTTAAGCCTTGAACTTCATTGAAAATACTTGGAAGAGAAATTTAAAGGAAATGGTATAAAATTTAGCTGTTGTTTCAAAATAAGTTAGGGGCTATGCATGCTTCTGCCCTGCTGGTTCCACAGACCGTGTTACAAAGAGCCGAGGGGCAAAACTAAATAACATCCGAATAATATCAGAAGAAAAATGCCAGGAAAATGTGTGAAAAGTGTTCCTTCAGTCTTCGTGGCAGTTCTGAATGCAGGGGGCTTTCACTGAAGACAATGCAGAACGGGGCAATGAACATTCGCTAAGTAGGCAGATATATCTGTATGTGAGTTTTTATATATCCTATCAGAATGAAACTTAATTTTAGCATTTGTCCCGACGATTGAGCCACTCTGCACCGTACCTTCCTACTACACTCCTCAGTCAGGCAGTTGTACCATGCAAGTATATACCTGGCTGCACTATCGTTTAGTACATTGTGGTCATTCGAGTTTCCCACCTTCAACCGTCACGTGTATGGACGGACTGACCTACAAGCAGCCTTCAAGTTTAAATAGCGACCTCAACAAAATTTTACCCTCATTTATTCGGCTGCCAGGGTATAAATTATAGAAATGACGTCATCGAATGACACATGTTTTGCGAAATCCTATTATTTCCCTAGCAGTGTAAAGAAAAGAGATATATGTACGTGTATACCACATGCACACACAAACAACACTAAACACAAGTTTTAGGACTTTACATAAATCTCATTAAAGTTGTAATGAGTCTGATTCAATCTTCCCCTCTCATAATGGACGGGTTGCTATTTCAAAATTTAAAAACCATTTACAAGGATATAAAAACCTCAAATCAAACGTTTTGTTTTGTCTTTCTGTGTAGTACTATTTGTGGAATTGGCCTTTGCTGAATGACGCACAATTTGGTCTACCTCTTCACATAAATAGACCTGTAGTGACCTATATCAAAGGAGTAAGAGGCGGGAAGAGTAAAAATACACAAACAGTGTTCGCACAACCCAGAACTTCGGGCTGAATTCGGAGAAATTCGGGAAGCTTTTACAAAACTGGTGCAAAGATTCTTCCCCACAAAACTACTCCCACCTTAAATCCGGGCGCATGTGCTAACCAGATCTGTCCACGTTCGTGATGTATGCTAGTTTATCCCTGAAAGCAATTTTCCATCTCAAAAAGTTGAATGAGAACTTTTCTTCTCTGTAATGATGACTTCACCATTAGGTCCACACAACCGTCTGCATAGTCAAATGGTTCGAACATCTGACTTGCAGCCGGGAGGTCTGGAGCTGGACTCCTGACAGGGTCATATATACCGAAGACGTCGGAAACGCTTGGTGCTCAGCATAAGCAATGGAATAGTTAAAACAAGCCAGTGAGCCACACCTGACCGTGGCCGGCCCGACTTAAACCAATCGGTTACCACAGGGTGCTGTTATCTTATAACACCTCCCAGGTTAGAAACTAAGCCGTAGAACTTCATCAAACTAACTAAAACCAGTCGAGACGGTGTAATATTTTCAAAGGACGAGTTTCACTCTTTTATTATTAATTTAAGCAGATTTTAAAATGAACGTATTTTTTCACTTCCTGGTTCCTATGGAAACACGTTCAGTCTCCCACAGTAGTCCTGGGGAAAGATACCTCATCCTTCTACCTAGTACAACCGTTACCGTACATTACAGCATAAGGGATAAAATGAGGGCGCTCTCGGACAATTACTATTTGTAATACTGCGGGTAGAAGAGATCACATATCAGTTTCATTAATACTTCGCACGATGGAAAATAATTAACCTCATTTGACGTTGTAATAATATGGCATTATAATCTATTTTTAGCAAAACACAAGAAAGACTAATAACTTTCCCCCACCGGGTAGGCAAAACAACTCTATCGTTCACCTTAGGGTGTTCACACACGCGAATTGGATAAAGTATTGCCTAATTAAACCTAAAAAGAAAACTAAAGAATAGGGCTATTAAACAAAGAAAATACACGTTTTATCTATATGTTACCTAGAAACAGGAACCTAAACATTGTTCATTAATAATAATTGAATGAAAATGAAGTGTGGGTGGGTTTTAGTGTGGCAAACCTGTTTATTGAGCGTTGAAAAAATTTTAAACATTCAACGGAGATTGAATTTATTTACTCTCTTCACTTTAATAATTTCTAATCGTTACAACATGTTTTCTAAGCCATCATTTATGTATGAGCTCCTTCCACAGTTTCGAAGTGAAAAAAAAAATTTAAACTTTTAGTTATTTGATCAAAGCGAGAGACATTTTCTCTTCTCAATCTAATCTACATTTTGACTTGGCCTAAACGAAAATGTCGGCATTCTAATTTGTAGTGGATGCGGATAGATAGGGGGAGCGGGAAGGGTCACAGCCCCCTCACCCACCTGGCTGTGTTCTTCCCCTTTATGATCAACGTCACTGATTTATACGCCATTGCTTTGCTTACAAATAAAATGAAGGTGACGATATAGCATCAATTTGAGACAAATTTGAACGATCCGGTTTATGTTACTCTTTAAATATGGCTTCATGCCAGTTGCTTTGTTTTCCTATCCACGTCCTGTTCACGTAAGTCTGTCTTTGGCTGTTTACGTGACTGTGGTCATTGAGTAATACCTCCTCTTAAACAAAGGGGTGGGGGTTGGCAAGATGTTTAAACCTATATGGTGATTCTTTTATCAACTGCGTGTTGTGTTTCCATCGTTAGATAAGAATGAAGTAGCACAAGGAAATCTGAAATGAATGGAATTGGTTCAGACCCCAATAAATCGTCCCAAAGGAGAACGGAAGATGGGTCCGTTTATTTGTAACACGTTCAACCAATACTGGAATAAAAGAAAAAAACTACATTTTGCTTATTACTATGAGCGTTAAACTTCAACAATTTATTCAAGAAAATTTTAGTAAGTACCCTACACATTTCTACTATTTCAATCAATCTATACATATCTAAAGATTCAAAATTTCATCCATCGTTTACGTAAGTGCAACTTCCCATAACATGCTATTGCAGGGAGTCACATACCACTTTTAGTTCGTCCTACAAATTGTTTCCTTCAAAACAAGATTGGTATGTCACGCTACCTAACAACCGACAGGTTAAAACAGCATTATGAATGTTCATTGCGGGCCAAGTGTAAAGTAGAAATATTGAATTAAAATAATGTTCGTGTTTTACCTTTATATCAGTTTGAATGTAACAGGACAGATGACACAGTCGATGGGTATGAGATGCAATTACATTTTAGTGTTTGTCGATGAAATCTTTGAGATTAGTTACAGCCTCTTAATGCAAGTCATCGTTACTGAAACTCAGTCAGCTCTGTGAATTCTCATTACTAATACTAATAATCCGGTCATAGGCATGGCAGAAAGGTTCATTGAGTTGTAAAATATTTTGTAAATATAGCCCTTATATGGAAAACATATTACACATCGCAATATGATTTTCACAGGAGAGATTTTATGTCGATTAAGCTGTTTGAGGTACAAATGTACAATGTAGAATCTTGATGGAGAATGGGTGTGGTCAATGAGTATATATTTTAAGTTAAAAGGACGGTCCGGTTTAAGTTAATAATAGAATTTAAGATTCAATCATTTATCACCTTAGAACGATGGCATAATTGGCTAGAGACGAAGTGCAGAATCGTCCCTCCCCTTTTCTCATCTGCGACCAATGAGGTTCAACTTTGATTCGTAGTGGAAAAAACCGAATTACTCGAGAGGATTTGAGATGGTGTGTAAGTAAAGCTGGTGACACGTAGCCCGTGGGTGTGTACTTAATTGAGAGCAGGGTTTTTTTCTTTTAATTCCTTTAGTCGAAAGTTGCTTATATTTTATGTAAAAGGTAAATAAATAGAAACCACTCATTATCTTCATAGGTCCAGATAATAGGCCATCTCAAATGCACATCCGCCCACTCTAGACAAGGAGTTGTTATTTCCATAAATAATATTGGTGCGATCTCTGTATTAAATACACAAATTATAAAAACAACCGTCTTCAAAAGAAACAATACGAAAAATAAGCCAAGGGGTGAGCATATACACCCACTTGTAACGCCGAGGCATCTCGAAAGTACCTCCCTTATGGGTGCATCCGGGTCATGACAAACTCCCAACAAGGCGGAATTAAAAACAACCGAGTTGTTTTTAAAGGGGCGACACATCTTGCGGCGGCAAACGGTGTTGCCAATTAACGTACGGCCTCTCCAAAAAGTTTCCCCACGCAAGGCAGAGAGTAACTTAAGTTGTGTGAGTGGTACACGTCTCACCATTAAACGTTTACTCTTTGAACTTAAGAGAGACAAGTGTCGAAACCTGGATGAGCATTTGACAATGGAGAAGGGTTGACAAAATAGTGAGTGGCAAGCGTCTGAAGGAAAATGTGATATATAAACTCTAAAAACAGTTGGGAAGAATGTTCACCAACCTCTGGTCACATTTATGACAATACTAAAATTGAGTAAACTTTCCAATAATTGGTCAGTCAAGTGGTGGATAACCCACGAAAGTGGTATCTAACCACGTAATTCACCCGTAAATTCAACGATTTTGGACGAGTTTTACCCAATTCCAGTTTTCTTACATACGTGGCGAGTGTTGGGTGAGGGTTTTACCCGGCTGTTTTTGAAGTGTATAATGTGTAATAAATAATACTTATTTTCAAAGCATTTAATACGTTTTTGGAGAACTTGTTGATTAGCCTATTGTATATGAAGGGAACAAAAGAAGGTAGAGGGGTAATCCATCAACGCCTGCCCCATATTATTTTCGAAATAATGCGTTCAAATAGCTTTACTAAAGTAACGAAACAGCTATTGTCTTCGACACATATAATACGACTCAAAGGAGAGAGGCAATGCTACGTCACAATTAACAGAGAGAAGTTATAATTGTATATTTTGTAAATGGAAGTGTATATAGCATTTCTGTGTAACTTGCAAGTAATTGTTTGGGGGTTGACATTTTCAAAATGGCCGACTTAACAGTTTGTTACACGACGTACGTCATATCCTCCCTTTTATGTGGAAACTTTTTTAATTATTGTAAGGCTAATGGAAGTATGATATGTTTGGTTTTTCTTTAAGGTTCAATGTCACACAAAGTTAGCAGGACACCATGGATTTTCTGCAAAGATTGTACATAAATCTGTCCACAGTAGTAAATGTACTCAGGTGGGAAAAGATTTTCCAGTGTTCTTTTATATTAATGATAATGTAACATTAATAGTTTAGACTTGCCTGAAGTCGTTTTGTATATGCTCTTGTAAAGCACCAGATATCGAGATAAATTATACAGTATAGTGTACAGTATAGTATGATACTCCTCTAGCAGTCTTAGTTAAAATAACTTCAAGTAGATAAGTAACTGCTGTGTTTCCTTCTTCTGAAGGTATTTCGGAATTGATGAAGAGTCCTAATTTATTTTTACTTGACATTTTTTCTCAAAACATAACTTTGAAATCAAAAGATACACGCGGATATATCGACACGTGCTCTAAACGAGATAAAAGCAACTGAAATAATCACCACAAAACGAAAGTTACCGCACGTAAAAATTTCTTATCAACAGATTAATTCCCTGTTTCATAATTCATTTAATAACATATTTGTTCAACGTCACGATAAAACGATGGCAAGTTACTGTTAATTTTTTAGATGATGGTTCAATTTTACCCAAGTAGCGATGGCGTGATGAAGCTAGTACTTGGTGTTTATATATATATATAAATATATATATATATATATATATATATATATATATATATATATATATATATATATATATATATATATATATATATATATATATATATATATATATATATATATATATATATATATATATATATATATATATATATATATATATATATATATATATATATATATATATATATATATATATATATATATATATAAGTGAACTGTGGAGTGGAAAACGTAGAATTATCAATCGAATTTCCCGATGAGCAAAAAAGGACACAGGGTGACCGAAACGCATTTTCTAATCATGAAGAAGACAGAAGGAGTGTTTGTATTGAAGTTGTCCTCAAACCTCTTTGAAGTTCAAGAACAGTCCCCAAAACTTATTTTGAAGCAAAAGCTAAATATCACACAATTTTCCTCTTATTTCTCTTCAAAGCATCTTTCATCATATTTTATAACTTCAGTATTGCATATTCATTGTAAAATAAGTAGTAACTTCTAGTAAATTTTGCTTATGAAGACAAAAGCTGTTGTCACATGACTCCCAACAGCCAATCATGAAACAGGACAGTCTACTATACTACTCCAAAGTTGGGATCACTGCTCCTTTTCGATCAGATAGACAATCATTACACGACTTTTAAATATGAAAAATGAGTTGGTCAATATCGGTGCTCTTAAATCGACACTTACGTCTTTTTCTACAATATTGAAGTCACAGACACACCTCCTGTGCCTCTGCAGCCTAACAGGTCCTATTTAATCCATCAACGACATCATTCAACAAATATGTCAGATTTGGACGTTTTATGAAGTCAGGCATGCGGTCGCATCTCGGGCAGTATTGTGAGCAACCATGCACAAGTAAAGATTCATCGTGTTCGCGGGCCGGGGAATGACTGCTAAAAACTTGTCTTAACAGTCTTTCTGAATTGTTGGCAAAATGCAATCCTCTCTACACCCTCAGCTCTCTCCTAATGTGTAGCTGGATGGAACTAATCCGTAAAACATCATGCAGCGGTAGCACTAGGATTTATTCATGCAGGAAGGGTATGACAGGTGCACCGGGGCCAGCAACCCCAAAACCAGACAACGACCACTAGAAAGAGGACTTGGAGGCGCCGGATTCAAAAATCTTGGAAAGTGATGGGATATTTGGGGCTGGGAGATGGGAGAAATTACAACATATGACTTTTCTGAAAGTGCACGAAAGTACACTGCTGGTGGGTTAGTTTGTTAGTGAGATGGAGTTTTATGGTCCAGTATCCAACCTATTGGTTCAAGTCGAGCCGGCCACGGCCTTTTTCCAGTTGTGGCTCACTGGCCTGTTTTCGCTACTCTATTGGTTATGCGGAGCATCACGCACAACGTCAGTAGGTTGGTGGGACTGCAACCATGATCTGATGAAAGTTTGACCCTTGGTTATGACTGCAAGACAACATGACTTGATCATGCATAAGCACTATACATACCGTGACGGGGTATCATATAAATAGAGTAACATAACCAGGGAAAACCGTTCATGTGCGATAATAATGTGCACCCATCCGTCCCGTTATGTCTCATTATGAATCTTACCATCCCCGCATAAGAGCCAGGGCACGGTGACACAGACCAAAACGGCGAGTCATGTATGGGCACTTGCCCCGTATAGGAAATTTTCAAGTCAAACACAATTTTCATGAACGCTTTTGCAACGCCATACATACCAAGTATTGAAAAGAACATTATAGAGACACACTGTAAAAGCGGGACGATGTAGTCAGGAATCGAATTTTACTTCAAGAAAAAAAAGCTCAGAAGTGAAATACAAACTCAACCGCAGCATATAAGTAAAAAAATACACAATATTATATTGGAAAATACCTATACCTAGCCTAATAATGTAAAGTTACACGTAAAAAAATGTACAAAATTTGTTTTGCCTTTTTTAAAACACATTGGGATGGGGGAAATCAGAGTGGGGGAGGGGGTAAGAAATTCTACCTTCTATATATTTCTATCAGATAATGACTTAGCATAGCACTGTACACAAAGCGTGAGTTGAAACCTCTAGTAGAAAAAAAAGTAGGTGTAACTGTTGTACAGATACCCAAAGCCATTACGTAAGATAAGAAATCGAGAACAAAACTACAAATATATTACTTTTGACTCTTTGTATAGATTTGTTAAACAGAGATACATGATGACGGTGCGTGATGTGCGTATGACCACATGGCGGCACATAGCGTAAAGGTTAAAGTCGTGGGAAGATGTCGAGCGGTTATACAGGCTTAAAGACACTCCTTTTTCAGTTACAGATCACACACCTTTTAAAACGTGACTTTAAAGTGAACAAAAGTTTCAGTTCGGTGAATAATTTTTGGGAAACCCCCTTTGAACCCTTTCATTATGAAATGAGTTGGCGTTTGTGTTTGAATCAGGCCTATTTGATTTCAATAGTTGATATGAGATATAGATCTGTAAAGGAAAGGTCAAACGAATATTGACATAGGGTGATTTGAGACTAAATATACTGCATGGGCAGTGAGATCATTGAATATAACTTACTATAATGGTCATATAACGGTATAATACGATGACATTGTAAAATTGTCTGG
The DNA here is from genome assembly GCA_037179385.1 of Holothuria scabra. Lineage (NCBI taxonomy): Eukaryota > Metazoa > Echinodermata > Holothuroidea > Aspidochirotida > Holothuriidae > Holothuria > Holothuria scabra. Next base: position 28,268,362 of record CM074200.1, on the reverse strand, counting down.
ACAATGATGTAAAAAAAACTTTGAAGTTGTGTGTTTAATGTGTATTCAGTCCATAGGCAAAACCTTCGAAATACAGGAAACATGTTTGCTACATTATCTAATTATAGATAAGAGAACTTATTAGGTTAAACCGCAAAATAATCACACTTTTTGACGGCATGCACCGGTACAATTTTTATGCAACACAAAGCATAAATTAATTTGTATTGTGACAAAATCATTGAGAGTGTTGATGAAAAGTTTGTACTGTAGTTTCAACGAAAAGTTCTTTGCACACGATTGACATTCACAAATACAAAAGGGGATATTATTACGTCATAAAAGAATACCCGAAATGTTAAACCGCCTACTCAAAGGACACAATAGAGGATGTAGGTGGGATTGATTGATAGCGCGGGTATTTCAATTATTTCAAGATAAAGAAAACTAACAACTATTGTTAAAGATGAAAAGAACTGTTTCACCGTGACTATATCATACATTTAGCCCGATTAAATTCGGACTATAGGAAAAGATAAAGGACATGTTACATTGTTACTCTTTGAACGTCACATGAGGGCTGTTTCACTTGGGCTAAGAGGAAGGGGTTTGTTGAACAGTCGGACACTTCTTACGTTATGCATTTTGCCCATTTCTATATGAAGATGGTATTTGGCGTAGGCCTAATTATATAGTTTCGTTTGACACGGACTATCGGTGAAGGGTTATGCCATTGATTGATAGATTGATTGATTAATTAATTGATTATTTATTTGGTACATATAAAAACACAAAACACAAACAAATATAAAAAGATACAAACAAGGATGCTACAGGCAAACACAGAAATATATATACATATGAATATACATTTCGCAGTAAGTTGACATTCTTACGTCATACAGAACCCTGTTACTTTCGTGCGTGTGCGAGAAGGTAGGTATGTTAGGCAGTGATTGTTTTTACATTGTAAAATACGATATGGGCTATAGGGGAAGGGATGTGTTCCCTTTTTAAAATACGATATGGGCCATAGGGTAAGGGGGTATTTACACAGTGACACTTTCACATCATACAGTTAACGCCGGCGTAAGCATACTGGTTTTTTTTTTTTTTTCGGGGCTACTGCAGAGGGTGGGAATATGTTCCAGAATGGCACTTTATATCAGTATGCATGAGTATACATGTTCCACTCCATACTCACATGGTATGTTACATCATACAGTAGTTCAGTTCGATTCGGTCTTTCGGAGAAGGGGGTACGGTATTTTCGTACACTTTTAAAAAACGTGGTTAACAATTAAACACTTATTTTACCTTCACGTTGTAAACACGTTTAAATTAACGTGTTTATCGATTAAACATTAAATGTTTAGCAATTAAATATGTAGAAATTTGACACGTATTTTAGTATTTAAAAGTGTTTACAAAGCATGGACAAACAATGTTTAAAGATACGTGTAATTCCTAAACACCTTTTTCAGAGTGAAGTTATTTTACATCATACTATTTTCTCCCTGACCTGTGGTTGGAGGTTGTAGAATATGCCCACGTTATTCCCTGGCTGTCGTAAGAGGCGATTAAAGGAGAATTAGACTAGAAACGACATCTGTAACATAACGTACACTTTAAACACAAAAGAGTGAAATTCACTCCACTAATGAGGAACCACTCCTAGTAAGAGCGGATTTCACCCGGAATCGAGTAAAGATTCACTCGCGATGGAGAGTAATATTGCTCTATTTGCAGTGAAGTTTTAGTCTACTCAGGGGAAATTCACGCTTACTAGGAATGGCCCCCGAGTACACCTTTTTTGGAGTGAATTTCTTTTATTTTCAGAGTGTAGTGCCTATATAGATGATGCTACCGGGTACAGCAATGATTCGTTACTCCAGAGGATCAGAAGAAGCCCACTCTTCCAAAGCATCCATCTGCTTTCGAATTTAAGCCTTTGAGTGACAGATGGGTAATGTTAAAACTGTCTACACATAGCCGCGGCCTAAACAAATTATTTTTTTTACTCGGAGATAAAACTCTGCAGCTTCTGGGGGCTTTGCCCCTGGACCCAGGGAACTTAGGGTGGGCTCCTGCCTCATGACCCCATGACCCATGGACTCGCGCTTTCGTGAAATTGTTGTTACCCACCATGGACTTGTCGTGCCCTTCTTTTGCCTCTCCCACACTTTTGAAATTCTGGTGCCGTCACTGAATCTGACATGAGGTTTTTTTGCATAAAACCTCATAAGCACGCCCAAATGCTTTAAAAAACGTCCGAAAAATAAGGTAGCATTACAGTCCGCAGGGTAAGTTCATGAGAAACCAAAACAAATTATAAAAGTTTACCTGAAATTAGGGAATTTTTGGAAATACAATTTTGTTTGTCATGCTTCAAGTGCCATGCAGGTTACTCGAGCAAACCGGAGGGTATACAGGTTTATAAATACAGGGTAAGCATTTTGCCCAAAAAGTGGTCTCGGCAATTTACATTTTATCCACAAAATTGGTGATCATTTCGTAATTTGCTAACGTCGACATTTTGTTCCAAAAGCAAACTCAGTGCAAAACAACGACCAATTAGATTCTGTTTAAAGGCATGAGAAATGCCATTTCCGTTTACACTTGATGGCGCTCCATATAGAAAATCCTTTACTGGGAAGGATTTTTTTTTTTGGGGGGGGGGGATCCTCTCCAAGTCCCCCCCCCCCTGACATTCTTCCATAAACTATGCTTTAATATGCTTTTATATGACCTGAATAACCTACAGTCTCTGAATAATATGTAAAGCCTCTGCAAACAGGAAGGGACCGGTTAATGTGCTCTTTTGTCCTTCACCACCCACCATCGCACGCACAAACACAGATGAACGGTACAACCTGCTCTAAATCAAGGAGTTATTTTAGGACCGTGACTAAAATATTCTTGTTCAGCATATAAAGCTGTTCACATGGATATTTAGAGGGTTAAACTAGTGAACACAGCGGTTAGGTAACATGGAGTTTTACGGCACATTTTCCAACCAATTGGTTCAAGTCAAGCCGGGTGAAAAACATCGGGTGTGTTTTTTTTTTTTACACTGAGGAAGCTGTTTTACTCGAGAAGTTGTACAAATCAGGAAGTCGTCTCCACTGCTCGGTTCAGCTGTAGAGCAGCCGGTGCAGAAAAAGAAACTCGACTTCTCACATACTTTTCAGAAATGGCTAAAGACTCGAGTGCACTCATATACTATAGTTTGCATGGGGAACTGAAATGGCGGTAGCGAGAGGAGAACTGTCACAGATTTGCATGTTCACGTCTGACTCGTCTGCCTCGTCAACCTCTCTCAGTCGAGAAGAAGGGCGACTCCGTCACAAATTTTCATTCACGCTCCCTTTGCATTGGGTCCTCGATGGACAGTGTTTTTGTTGGATTTTTCGTGGGGGCTATGAGGGAGCTGGATACTTTTATAGTGGGGTGGAGTTTACTATATAAACTTAGCGCCACCATTATTGGCGCGGAGCGTACAAAGAAAATTTTAGATTTTTACACCTCCCAGATGGCTTGAACTTGCACTTGCCAGTTTTAATTGTCGTCAATTCTGGTGAGATTTTTTTTTTATTTTCCTCAGACCTCAAACACACTTTTGAGAAACTGATTAGCTCAGTTAATTACTTCTTTGGACTCTGTATGCTAGGACTGCAAATCCGGAATCCTGCTGTATGCTGCAAGCAGCTGTTCTAGTGCACACCTGAGTAAGGTATTTCCATAGGTGTAGGGAGCATTTCAGTTTGGGGTAGAAGATTTTTGCCCGAAAAATGTAATTCTGCCCATGAGACAGTCAAAGCGGATCCCCACCACTGGTTGGCACGGAGCATCCAGAAAATTTGAAAATTCGTGCCACTCAGACAGTCGAAAATGGCATTTCCCGAGCTTATAAAGAGGATCCAAGCAGTCGCTTTTTTAAGTTTCAATTGCAGATAAACGTTCACTCCAAGCTATAATTCAGCCAGAAAGACTAAGAGGAGCTCCACCATTGGTTGGCGCGAAGCGTACAGAAAATTTTGAAATGTCCGACCCTTCAGACAGTTGAAAATGGCATTTCCCCGGGCTTATAGGGAAATCTAAGCAGTCGCTATTTTGAGTTTCCTTTTGCAAAAAAGCTTACTTGAAACTGAAATTCTGCTATGATCCGGCCTAAGTGGAGCAACAACATAAGTTGGTGCAACACGTACAGGAAATTTTGAAAACCCTTCAGACGGTCAAAAATGTCATTTCCTAGGCTTGGTCTAAGCAGTCGCTATTTCGAGATTACGTTTGCAAAAAATGTTCACTTGAACAGTTGAAACTATAAAATTCTGCTAGGAAGACTATCTACGTGGAGCTCCACCACTGGTTGGCGCGGAACGAACAGAAAATTTTGAAAAATCGGATCACTGAGACAGTCGAAAATGACATATCCCGGGCTTATAGGGTGATCTAAGCAGTCGCGTTTGATAAAAAAAAATTACCAGATAAAATGTATCACTATCAATCGATGAAATGGTCCCGCACTTTTCCGGGGGAAAACTACCACAACGGAATTGAAAACATGCTAATGAATTTCACTCTATTGCGACTGTTGGCTAAATTCAGTATATATTGTGACTTCCCGAACTTCCGACTATGTATGATTTAACTTTTGAAAAAAAGTAACATAATGATTACCTGACCATTTCGGGCAAATTTTGCAAGACTACAGTATGAAGTGGGGATGATGAAAACCTTCCTTTTACATTCTATCCAAATGTGTCGCAGATCTTTGTCATTTTCCATGAAAATTTTACTTTAAGTTTATCGTTTTCTGTTTTTTGGCAAATATTTGAAGCTTCTAAAATAATCGGCCATTTCGGGTATTGTGTTACACAAGATTTAAAAGCAGGCTTAAGAATGAATTGTTTCTTTTAACAGTTTAAGCCACAGGCTTCCCAAATGTATGGCGATTTTTTTATCAGTTTGATTTTTCGTAACTATGTTACTCATGCTATGATACTTTTCCATTTCCGTGCAAACACTTAAAAGAATTTTGGATATTCGATAATATCGGGCACTAAGTTGTGATTAACTGTGAAGTAAAAGTCACGAATAAAAGCTTTTTGCGCTGCCCGAAGGTGTAGTGATTTTTTGGAACCTTGACTTGGTTTTTCATGAAAATTTTATTGCTACTTGATGACGTTTCTTTCCTTTTTCCGGGCATATCTTTTTAAGATTTCGATCACATTTTAATTCAAAATTAAAGGGCTTTCCGAATTTTTTTTTCCAACTCCTTGCCCGAATTATACCACTGGGTATGTCCACTCCACCCAAGGGTTAAGTGAGGTCCTGTGAGGTAATAGTAGTAAGGTTGTGACCGTTGAGACTGCATTGACCCAAGATGGCTTTGGTTTTTGCACTGGCCAATGACTGGCAGCAACGGCCGTGTGAAGTGCAAATTCCTCCCAACCATATTTGACTCAAACATTCTACCCACTACAGCAAGTATGATTTTGGAACGAATTTGTGCATCCCCAGGAATTGAAAAAAAAAAAACCCTACATGAAATAAAAACAGGCCAGATGCCAGGAGAACACTTTAATCCACACCAAGGTAGGAAATTTTAGCCACTCCAAATCTGCTAGAAAATTAGCCATCCAGAATTTATTCCGAAATTTAGAGAGAGGCACAATTGCAGAATACCCTGCAACTGCGTGGGTCTATCCCAAGAGTATCTATGTCAAAGTAGCCGGGTATCCCGGATTGATTATTATCATCGGCCAGCATCTATATAATTTTTTTGCCCAGGTCGCCAGTGGAGGGGGGGGGGGTGCGGGGGGCTGAGAGATTCAGTGGGGGGGCTCCAGCCCCTCCAAGCTCCCCCGTAGCTGCGCCACTGGCCACTACTGAACAAAAGGTCTTGAATAACGGGCCTCAACCTTTTGGTAAAGCATAGGCTGTGAACCCCATCTAACCTTCTATCGCATGCAATTCTTTCTATATTTAAACTAAATTTTGCTAATTTATGCATTAAAATCTTTAAATGTGGGTGTAAGTTGGGTACATTCTTGATCTCTTTGTTTTCTATGGAGCAAACTTTTAATCAGATTTTAGTATATGATGATGGTGGATAGTGATAGTTAGAGTTGGAGTTTTAAGGCCCAGTTTCTAACCAATTGGTTTAAGTCGGTTCTACCACTGCCTTTTTTCCAACTGTGGTTCAACCGCTTGTTTTCCCTATACTGCATTGCTTATACTGATCGCCAAACACGAAGGCTACTACTAGGCTCCATTTTTAAAGTTTTCGGTGTGACCCGGCCTGGAATCGAACTCCAGAACTGCAAGTCGAATGCTCTTACCATCACGCACGTGACCACCCCCCCCCCCCCCACACACACACACGAAAAATCAAAGTATGGGTTGAAATTTTATTGCTATGAAAAATTGGAACACATACAAACAACTTGGACAATCTACCGGTACCGCACATATCTTATCATGCTACTGTGTCATCTGTAATAGTGAATTTATGTCAGCTCTCTCAGACAGGCAAAAATTTTCAAAAGAGGAAGGGTTGCAGTAGATAATCGTGGACAGAGGAGTTCAATTTGACTTTGCGTCTGTATGAAGTAATAGAAAAATGCAACTGGGTAAAACAGATGTTGTTATTCTTCCCACCATTCGTTCGTGTGAAGGATCTCCCACATTTAGCAGCACATAGAAGCAACTTGTTATTTGTGCGTTTCAGCTCGTTGTATTGCCTGCGTAGCAAGTTCTACGACTGTACGACCTGCATATACTCTTTGCTTTGGCGAGCTGAGAAAAAAGAGTCCGCTTCGCGAGGTGCTCGAAGCCAGCCTAGGAAAGTGCTTTCGTGGGGAGGGCGAACAAATTCTCAGGGGGGGTCGATGTCAACTGGAAATTTCCAAAGGGACGAAACATTTCAAGAGGGGAGAGCATAACCCCATGTCCATTTTCTTGGCATTAAGCCTGGTAGCGTAATATTTGTCTGTAAACAGATTCGTGCCCTGACGTCACACATGCAAGACGACCAATATCAAGCTAACAATTGTACGGGTTGTGCAGCCTTCTCATGGGCACAGAAGCAGGAAGGGTACAGTATTGCCTGTGCTTTAACAAAATCAAGTACTTACTTTTTCATTCGTTCAGCTTAGCAGTGTGCGAAAGATATCAGTACCAATTTTAATGGAAATTTATGACCTTGGTCTTCAGTTCACCCCCCCCCCCCCAACCTGCCATGAATGCCGTCAGACGGGGAAGGTTAGATGCCCATCATTGGGATATAACTTCCAATTCTGCTGAGGGAGCCTTATAAGATATGTAACACACAAAGATAATCAGTCACGTCGACAATTTCTGAGGCAGCACTTAACGTTGTTCACAATGCACTTTCTCAAAGGAAAAGGGAACCGAATCTTTCAAAAGGGCTTCTCAAACACTCTAATTTTGTTCCAAAATTCTTCTAAAAATAAATGAAACAAAATTTTGTTCATTTTTAACAGTCAAACATTTTTAAGTTTTTCGCAACTGGGGCTCTCGCGGTAAAGTTCCACTTCTAAAAATAAAACCTAACCTTTTTGACTTTCAAGACAAAACGTTAATTCCCCTTTCTTGATCTATTCTTCATACAGTCCTACATGTTTGTAGGGGCTTCATGTCCAGTGCATACTTTCAGACAAGCACTTATGCTCCTGCTGTCTGATCGAACTTACCGAAAACGTTGTCCAATGGCTTTACTTATGAATGATAACTATTAATTTTCGTTCCTTTTAATACAAAATTTTCACAAAAGGTATTGGCACTGGCGCTCGTAATTTTGATGGACATGGGTCATGGACATGGGTCACTAGGTCTGGAGAGGAGTCTATCTTTCATTCTTGGGTGGAACCAGAGCGGGTATGGTCGAAGGGAAGCTATGCCCGTTTTCAGTTTTCTTCGAAGCGCTTTACTGGGTAGGACAAGGCGGCGATACACCATCAACATCGGAGGGATTACCTCATTAAAAAAAAAAGGACGTATTCTTGCCCCCCTTGCTAGTCGCTCATGGGTTAGAGTATGTTATCCCGATAATCAACTTGCTTAAATTTGCTAGGAGGTTAGAATATTCGTTGACACCTCATATTTTCATTTGCTACAACAAAATTCCTCGAAATTCCACTTTTTGCATTCGAAATAAAGTTTTGGTTTTGCCGTCCTCCCGGCACACCGTCGGCGGTCACCGTTGTCGGGGCTTCAGGTGCTGCCCTCTGGACCCCGTCAATAAACTGCTGTTCCTCATTGTGCCAATCATGAAAACATATTTTAACATGATGTAAATGTATTCCTATGATAGAAACAACGCACTGGTTTTAACCACCCCCTCCTCCTTTTCCAAGTACCAAGGGTTTAATACTTCTTATAGAACTGACATGAAAATATAAAAGAAACTTTGGAACACATCATGGAAAAGATTATAATTCGGCATATTTTAAACAGTGGCGTCACCAGACTTTTCATTCTAGGGGGCACAGGGGGACTAAGGGGCCGGACTCAGGGGCTACAGATAGATTCCACTCATGGCACCTAGACGCCATCGAGCGCGAAGCACGAGGTCCATCGGATGGGGTCCAGGGGACCGCCTTAAGACCCCTGGGGGTTCAAGCCCCAAAGGGGTCCAGGGGACGAAGCCAACGGAAGCTCCTGGGTTTAACGTACGTGTAGTCGGGGTAACCCACCCTTGTTCACACACCTCGACGTCAGGGACCAGATAGCGAAAAAAGAGCCTTCACGAACCAAAAAAAATTAGTTCGCAAGAACGCTCATTTTATATGAATATTCATATTATTGTGAATTCTAGGCCAATGGGGGAGCACTAATGCAATAAAACTTGGCTTTTGATAAAAAAAAAGATAATAATTTTTGTTGAATTTGATTCTAAAGGAGACGTTTAGCATCACCAGCGTAGCCAGCGGGGGGGGGGGCAAGGGGGCAGAATTTTTTGGGGACGCGATGGGCGATGTTGAAAAAATGAAGGAGAGCCAAAAAAAAAATAATAAATAAAGAAAAAGATAACCGGCAAGAGGAGGGAAGGAATCGGGGGCAATTTTTACAGTTTTTCGAGGGGGGGGGGCTCTTAGTCGTTACGATAAAGTATGCAGTCCCCGACGGCCACTAGTCTCCCCGATGGTTTACCTGTTTTTTGCTCTCAATGGACAATTTCCCTAATAAGAACCCCAAATTTTCGGCGCGCTGTACGCGCGCTGTAGATTCACTCCAGTTTTTCAATACTTCCATTCCACATATCTAGGGAGTGTAAGTCCTGCCAATTTACCAAGTAACGGGAAGGCAGAATGCACAGGTATTGTAGAGGTCGTAAATTTCATCCCATATCACAAAGCCTAGTGTCTGCGATAGGTCAGTTGGTGAGCGACTCACGGAGCATAGTTTGGCTATTTTATCAGTATTCCAGGTGGTTTCGACACAATGTATGTTATCCCCGATACGGTCTACAACCCCTACCGTTTCTATTTTTTTTTTCCTTTTTGTTCTTAATGACTACATAGGCTATGTTATTTTTGTAAGCCTACCAAAAATTTTCGCGTGCTTCGTGCGCTTTGCAATATCACGATTCAGACCCAAAAGAACACTATCAGTGCGCAACTCGGCTTTTAAAATATTAAGTGATATGGTGCCGGATATGGTGTCGGAAATAATCTGTCACCTTTTCATGGTCGGTTTAGTTATTTTGGCTTTCAAAAGAGTTTTTCTGCGATAAAACCCAAAATGTTCGGTACGCTTTGCACACTCTTCCTCAGTTCCGTTACCTAGAGATAATAAAGTACAAACCCTTCCCATCTTTTCAAGTAAATTAATAAGTAGAATAAATGGATTAATGTACATGTCGGGAATTTCATCTCATTTCGCTAAGCTTAGTTAATAATCCCTTGTGTCAGTCGTGCGGTACCGACTCGAAGAAGGAAGTACAATATAAGTTGTACCCGATAGGGCCCAAATGTCGGGACAATTGACCTATATAAGCTTTCAATAAGTACAAATTCTTTTTATAGTTCGCACTTACTCCCGCCCAGACCTAAACACAATTCCCTGGGGCCCCATTGACTCGTACGTACAGTAACCCTCTTACAGCCACACACTAACTCTCGAGGGAATAAGGAAAACATTACAAGATTGAAAATGTCTAAAAATTCCAGCTTAGGTGTTCCACCAGTAATTTTGATGTAAAATTGCAAAATCTCCTTGGGGAAGGAGGGGGAGAACCACACCCTTTCCCCGTTCCTTCGCTTGGCTCCTCACTTGGGCACTTCGCTCCCTCACGAAAATGCCGTACCCCAGTGGCGGCGATGAAAAATGAAGAAGTGGGGGCTAAAGGTATGTTCAGCCCCTTAATATTTGTCAAGTGCTCCAATTAAGAAGCGGGGAGAATTTCGAAGTCGGGCTGAACGTATTCTTGCTTGGAACACTCGGGAAGTGCCGTTTCCGGCCATCTGATGGGTTTTTAAAGCCAAAAATTTCCTGGTACGCTCCGTGCCAATGGATGTATAGAGCTCCGCTTAGAAACATGTTGTTTCATAGACTGATTTTTTTTTTGCATTAAATGAGAAATTTCAGAAATGAGATTCATATTTACAGGCTGGGAACATGCAGCATAAAACACTCGGGAAGTGCCGTTTCCTGCCATCTGAGGGGTTTCTAAAACCAAAACTTTTCTTGTACGCTCCGCGCCAACTGATGGTGGCGCTCTGCTTAGATAGCCCTGTCGGTCAAGATTGGGGGAAATGAGTCGACTTTGCCCCCCCCCCCCACAAGAAAATCCTGGCTACGCCCCTGTTTAGCATATAAAATGATGACTGCATTCGCTTCAAACCTGTTTGAATGCCTTGCGTTGGCATTCTTGTGGAAAACTGTTGAAAATATTCCGGATAGACCTGTTCAGGATAACAAAAGTCATAGGGCATTGGTATCGGTATAAATACTTAGCTCGACGCTGGTACATGTAACCAGTCGACGAAGTCGGTTACGCGCCCGGGTGGATCAGTGAACTAGCCGACTTTGCTTTTTTGGTATGCTTAAGAAGTGTTACCAGTTAGGAAGCTAACCTCGGGGTCACCGAAATATACTTAACAGACTAACTTCGCAAGTTATCATACAACTAATTTCAGGCGAAATTATCGGCCAAAGGGACATCAATATAAATTTACTGTGCTATGCTGTTGGTTATGAAAAGTGTCTTTGTTTTCAGTAATGTCAAAGTAGAGTGTCAAAGGTTAAAATACTTACTTTTTTGTGTAAGATAAACTTGTTCTGTTTATATTGTGTGCAGCTTTAATTAATCCTTTGTAAATATTGTAAATTATTTATTTATTTTTCTTCTTTAACTTCTCTATGTATATTTGCTTTGTTGTTAATAAAGTTGTTCCTTCTATGAAGGAGAAAAAAAAAGGGACAAGAATCACCGGGAGATTTTAGTTCACCCAGGCTGAACGTTGGGCGAATGGCCACAAATTTGTCCCAGGATCATCCACAAAGTTCAAAACAAACACCAAATTCTGACAATTTTCTAGGAAATATACTTACCCACATAGGTTCATTGATGAATTATTCCAATTTTCCTGAAGACGGTCAATCCCGCTTTGTTTATGCTATGAATCTGGTTCCAGTACACATGTTAGGCAGTCAGCCATCTTGAAACGCAATGCATGATGGTATGTTGCATATTTCAGCACTACGATACAAGATCCAACACAATGCCATCCATCTGGCGTGCCCATACGTAAGTGATGCGAAAGTATGCATGTAATGAATAGATAAACAGAAAAAAAAGACACAGTGTTCTTTATAGCATTTTTGGTGAAGAATCTGAAGATAAAAGGATAACAAGAAAAATACCACTATATTTTGGAAATATCATTTGTTCTCTCTCTTTCAAATGATATTTCAAAACATTCTCATCTTGAAGATGGAAAATGTGCAGTTTTAAACCTGGCAAGTGAGCTATCACTCCTCCCGTTTTCTCAAAAAGCTTATGCCGAAGACTCTAGCCAAAGTTCACTTACTGGCAATCGCTTTCTACCATGTAGCGAGTTTTTTCTCCTTATTTTTGAATATTTAACTTTAATTGCTAAAAAATACTCAATTACGTAAGACCTTGACTAAGAATTATTGACATTTGTAACGGGTGTCCGTTTTCGCTCTGCGTATAGGCTAGCTCGAGTACCGTCTCCCAGAATGCATTTCATGATTTCACCGCAAGTGCTAATGGTGTAAAGATTGCTCGATAACGGTCACAAATGTGAGATCTGCTTCTCACCTGTTACTATCTCAAGATGACCAATGGTGTACTAGAGCTGTGATAATTAAACATGTGCCGGCTGGATGGTCCACCCTCATTTGAAGTCGAAACTGGTGCTATGTGCTCCCTGATGTAGGGGGCTGAACAAGGCAGGGTTACCATCATACTCGACGGAACGGTTACCCTGACTAGGTTTAAGTGTTTGAGAGGTGTTAGGGTCATCACTTTAGCGTAATCTATTGACTTATCCCTGGTCTAAAAATTACCTCCACGGTAACTTAAAGTAAGACTTTTGGTAAAAAAGCACCTAGTGATTCAAAGCCTAAAAGAGGATCCGGCTGACATTTTGAAAAAGGAGGAGATAAAATATAGAGAAAATATTTCGTAAGCAGTTTAATGTGAATCCCGGTCGGGGTCCAGGGGAGCGAAGCCCAGGAAGCTCCTAGGTTTTAAGGAGTTTATGAAGTATTAAGGTAATCATTTCAGGATAATTCTGTTGTCTTTACACTGGTAAAAATTACTTTCATGACTTCAAATACGATTTACTGGTAACAAAACTAGTGAAACTACTACCAAGGGCGGATCCATTGACATTTTGAAAAAGGGGATGTAAACTAGTAAGAGAAAGCGGTTGATGGACAGCTAATTGATTCTCGTAAGGAAAGATGCAGGCCTAATTCTGCCTGAAAGGTTACCTGAGCTGTGCGCCACCTTCAATTGGCGTAGTCAGAAGTGTGCATATAACTTAAAAAGTGAAAGGCAACCCCCAGACACCCGGGAATGACACTTCCCAGGTATGTTTGCGTTATTTTCAGTTGAAAAACATGAAAATTACTGCCTTTTCTTGTCGAAAGAAGATTCAAGTCTTAAATATATTCACACTCTGAATACAGAAGATCTATCGAATTTTGAAAATCCCAAGTCTCAGTTAGGGGGAACGATTTTCCAGGGACAAGTGCCAATTGCCCCCCCCCCCCCCAGTGACTCAACTGATTCTTAAATCATTTCAATTAATCCTAGTTGGAAGTTTTCTTTCGTACTGGGGACCAGGAATAGGGTCGGGTTGTACCTCATTATTTTTTAGAGAAGGAGACGTATGGGTGTTTTTCCCTCCACTTTTTGACAGCAAAACGTCGATTGAAGAGATTTCTCATATACTGTGCGTCAGGTACGTGAAGTCGGACTATACCTAATTCTACGCAAAAATCGAACCATGTAATTTATCCCCTATTGTCTTATACTAAAGCCCAATGTGACTTACCAGAGATTGTGTATTAAAACTTACCTTTCGGAAGATAGTGTCTTCGTTTTTATTCTGTTAGATATATTTTGGCAGCTTTATCTTTCCACATTTCCCTCACTTTTTCAAAGAGGTCCCTATGCCATTGACTTATTTTATCTCTTGTGACCTCTAAGGCCAATCTTACTTCATAATTACAGATTCATCTGCGAAACGAAACAGCTCAATATAAAACACATGAAAGCCCCATGAAAAGTACCGTAAAATTACAAATAATTTATTACTGATAACTATATATATGCAGGGATCCTTTGCAGCGCTCTGATTTTACAACTAAATTTCGAGCGACAGCCCTATTTCTTCAAAACTTAAAAAAATTAAACCTCAGTCATAAAGCCTGCCAATTTTCAATTCATGGCAATGAAAAGAAAAAATGAAGGACGCCCTCTACATACGTCGCTTACTTTGGGCTAACAGAGGGTGTCTGTTTTCGTTACAGGGCCCTGTGATATTTAAAAGCCGAAAAATGAGGCTTTAAATGGAAAGATGGAAACAGCATTTAAAATACTGAAAGTGTTTCATATCTTTAACGAACCAATTGAATTTTTATAGATATAGATAAGCATGTCGAGGGTGATATTATTTCAGATGAATGAAGAAAAACAAACAAATCATTATTATAGGCAGTCGACCCGTGTGGGGACATTTCCAACACGACAATGAAACCGCGAACAAAGTTTTTATCAGATTGTCAGACACGATCTCTAATGCAAAGTTAAAACTCTAGCCATCTTTCAGGCAAATATGTTTCGTAATTAGCTGAGAATATAAGCAAAGTTATTAATTCGGAGCAAACAATCAGAGGTGCACTGTAAAAATATTTGAATCTATTGAAGCAATGAAGGAAACGGTTATAGCTAGATGTTTTCAAATGAAAACAAAGGCTCTTGGAAAGTTGCCATTCTGACTTGCCACACTGTTACAATACTTCTTTGATCGTAACATTATCTCTTCATATAAAAGTCGAGGCAACTTTCCTCTACCAAAGAGGATCAACGCAAGCTCGTAGCTCGTAGCCAAACAGTGTTCTGAAGGGGTGAAAAGGGGGGGGGGGGGCAAAAATGAAAAATTGTATGGAGTCATTGGTAAAACTTCAGACTCTCTGGGGAAACATTTTTTTTTTTCAAAAGGAAACATCTCTTCCTTTGTCCCTCATAGCTACTGATCTGGAGCCGTGTAATACTTCTACCTCTCAGTCTTCTAAGGGTAAATGGATACACTCTAAACGACGTGTTCAGCAACTAAACATTCATTGGTCCCTACTTTGTAAACACGTTTAAATTCTAAACATGTTTAACCATTAAACTCTGATTTTTTAGCAAATAAACGTGTTTTAAAGTGAAATGTTTAGGATAAAGACAAGCGTGTTTAGTGTCTAAACAAGTTTTCAAAATGAAGGCAAACTTAAAATGTGTTGAGAAAAGCGTTTAAATCCTAAACACCATTTTTAGGGTCACGGTAAGGGGCAGGGTATTGGATTCGTCACCCTACTGGTGTCATATTGACACGATGAATGCATCACCCTCAACATTACAATAGATGCACATTTAATTACCCATATCCGTGTAGAGGAGAGTGGAGGCGGTTGTTACTGATGTGATGAGTGAAGGGAGCTGGGGTGGGGGAGGATATTTCGACGATTTCGTTTTCGGTCAATTTTATCCGTCATAGTCTTGGAATCAAGGAAGGGGAAATAATACCTGCACGTCACTGATATATATTTAGATAGCCAGGAATTCCATTGCTATGGGCTGCACTCTATAGCTTCATTTGAACTGTTTAAGGACACTGACCGAGTTACACAGGCTCCATGGATTTTTATCCCTATTTGTCAGCAAGTGTTGTATAAATGCGAGCGTGAAGTGAGTGAAATATAAGTGTTTGCCTTCTATGTAACCAATATGGTACCCTGTTCCCTTGTAAGACACTTACTATTACCTGTGATTCGTACGTGTACCCCGCCTGGGCCGACCAACTATGGGTAGGGTATTTGTTTTTGTGTGGGTATTTGCATGTATCCACGGAGGGGAGGGGGAACTGGGGACCTTGACCCCCAAACTTCCGTCAGCCCCCCCCCCCCACTAAAAATTCAAGTTTGTGTGTTAATTGTCAGTTGCACCTTGGGTTTGGCCCTCTCAAAATGTGCTCTGGCCTCATTCGTTAAGATTTTTGGCTACGCCACTGCATACTGCAGGCACGGCGGAACGGAGAAAATTTATTGGGGGGTTGGGTGGCAACAATACTCCGGGGAACGCTTCCATCAGTTGACGTGGAGTGCACGAGAAAATTTTTGACTTCGCAAACCCTCAGGTGGCTGGAAACTTCCCGAGTACGGTATTCTACGCTGCTTTTACTTCGCCTTAAAATTTGGATTTCATGTTTGTGATTTCGCATCAGACTTCAAAATAATCCTCGCAGTGGCCACTTCTTGAAATCGCACTTTGCAAATATGAAGGAGGGGAGGGGAAGAGCATTTTTCATAGGAACTGAGGTCCCTGTATACACACTAATACTGACGAATCGATTAATACTAGTCCAAACGTTTAAAACTATAAGACTGTTACCCAACCAACGTGATAATTTGTCTTTCCATTTTGTGGTACCGTAGTATAAGGGATGTCATTTGGCGAATCGCCATTGTCTGCAGGTTGTAAGTGACAGATCCCGGGTATAGGGGAAATTGGCACAACTGGTTAAGGGTAAAGAGCAGTCCCCCAAACTTATTTTGAAGAAAAAACTAAATAGCACAACTTCAAAGTATTTTTCATTACATTTAATGACTTGCATGTTCAAAGTTAAACAAGCAGTTACTTCTAGTAAACTTCAGTTACAGTTGAAAAGAAAAATGTTGTCACATGACTCCCAACAGCCAATCATGGAACTGGACAATCTACCATACTAGTTTAAATTGGAATGACTGCTCTTGCTCTTTAAGCTATCGGTAAATGCAAACTGATAGAGAAATTTTTAACCTTTGACCAACGTAAACAATGTGAGCAATATGTTTAACCGAGAAAACAGTCTATTACCGGTCAACCAGTGCCGTAGCTACACATTTTTTTCCGGGGGAAGGGGAGGGGAGACAAGCACCAGAATTTCCAGAATTTTTTGTAGCGTGAACACCACTGTGCTCGGGACGAAATTTTTCGGGTGCGCAAAACGCGCCGAACATTTTGCCATTTTTAAAATAATTTTTGAAAATATGAATTTGCATTGCAAATTTTTTGGGTTCTGGGTTTCCTGTAATGAAACTTGAAAATTTGGGGGTTTACAGAAGAATCTGCATTTCCTTGTGGCAAGTCTGGGTTTGCACTGCGACCAAAGATCGTTGTTGCTGCGTAATGTTATCTAAGGCCTAAGAATTAAGGCCCTCCGACCACATTTTACTTGAAGAGTCAAGAGCTTATGTTGGAAAAAGATGGAATATTATGAAACGTTTTTGAAAATACCACGGTGTCACTAGATTATCTGGTGTTACATACGGCAAATTTCTGATTTTGTCATTTCCAGAGTTCTTCTGAAAGCTTATCAAACTGATTTATGAACCGCACTACTGCTGTAGGAATTGCAAATTTACGGCGCGCCAATCGCGAACAAAATCTTGCTATTTTGAAACAAATAATTACAAATATGGGGCTTTTATTGGTTTTTTCCGAAATTTATAAAAGGAGCTTTTGGAAAACTATACTGTAGTTGAAATGTTTCACATATGATAAATTTCCGAATTCTTCATTTTCACTACAGAGCCGGGATGGGGTGGGGCAATCACCCCAACCCGCCCTGTAGCTACGTTACTGCGGTCGGCACAGTTATAGGACTTGGCAGGTGGTCGGAATATACTGTTCTGGTCGTCATCGCACTCGGGCGCCAGTAACTCTGTCTCCCTCATCCATCTACCGCCTCATAGAAAAATGTACTGCCAACAAATCTCACTTGCATTGAATTTCGAAAACCTTTTTGTTCCTGAATCACCTGTTAAGATGCTTACAGAACTAGGTCCAATCATCTCGTTATATTTCTAAACAATGACAACATTCAAATGTGTGTCATCGAAGAGGTCTGCATGGGTAACAGGGTCTGGGGTGGCGCCGGGGGGGGGGGGGGGAGCTTAAGGTTGTAACTAGGGAAATGTTCTATGCTTTCTCGGTCACCTGAATGACACAATTTCAGACACTGTAACCTATTGCTTTTTTTTTTTATCTTAACTAACTTGAGAAATCATTCTTTCAATGGTGTACCTATAGGGTGAAAAAATACATTCGTCACCGAGACACCACTTGAAAGTGGAACTAAGCTAGAAATAAGTGTACTTTTTTGTAACTTTTGTAACTATGCTTAAAACACTTATTTTGGTTTAATGCTTTCTGGGGTAGTGTGTTTTAGCGACAAAACCTCAAGGGCGCCTTTAACACACTTCCCTTTTCACGACTTTTTTCTTATATGATGAAAATTATGTTTTTTCACATGAACGACACATTATTGTGAAAAGAAACAAATGAAACGAAATGAGGGTATATTCTGATAGTTGAAGTTAACTACCAATTGCAAATTCACTTCCTCAGTCGTCGAGAACAGTGGCTCCACGCCTCGACACCGGAGGACACGTAGGCTACGATTAGGGAAGAGTAAGTTCTCATCCACTGACAGTCCCACGTCCTAGACAAAGTCCTTTAGGGCTAGGCTATTGGTTGTCATACTTGCAGCTTCGCTGCTGATGTAAGCGAAGGTGCATCAGTTCGTCCATGCAGCTCACTCTTGGCCCGGATAAATGATCTTACATGAGCCACAAATAAAGTCTGTCCTCAACACGGACTTCCTATAGCCTACGTGGACAGAGCATATACTGCACGGTACATTGTCGCTAACGTATACGTGAGAAAAAGCGCACCCAGATGGCCTTCTGCTAAGTTTTGTGTGAAAGTTTGGACTTGCTCAAGTATACCACCATATTTTGGAAGAAAGTTGAAATACTTTTGAAATATGGCAAGGTAAGGTCAAAATCACTTCAAGTTTAGCAGGAATATAATATTGTTTCCCATTCACGTTGTTTAAAATATTACAGAGTAGTCGTCAAATCAGACGATTTATAGCTTCACGGCGGCCATCTTGGTGCGCCTTTTTTCGTTCCAGTCGGTGGCGACCATCTACGGATAGGACGTACACGATGCTCTGTCCATGTATGTAAGTCCGTGGTCCTCAACTTTATGTTAAACATATTTCATTTCATTTCATTTATTAATTTCGTCCGTACAAATACGGATGATGTACCGAACTGTATTGTATCACAACAATATTCGGTTCTCAAAACTTTTGTTCGGGGTAATATTTTCAAAGAGCTTATTGACCCATACCTGTACGTGACCCACCTAACCCGATGCTGAGACGATCCTTTTCAACAGACTAGTCATGCATGCCTCACAAGATTAAATAGCGCGCGACGAGTGTAGGTATCCCGGCCAATTGAGGTAGGGACAAGAGCTACAGGTCTGAATGGTCCCGGGTTCATCTCTGGGAGGGCCTACTTCAGGTAACTTGAGGGCAATATTTTTTTACCAAAATTTTACAACAGACCATACGTTCTTTCTTCTGTCCCCACCATTTTTCTGCAGACGGTTATTTCCCACCTAATATTCCTTAACCGGCCCAACAGTTTCCCCTTTCAGAATCTTTTTCTTTTTCCTGTTTGAATTCTTTAAAATTTTCTTAATTAAAACAAAAAATCTGCTGATAGTGTATGATAATGATTTAACTGGCAAAACTTTGCACCAGATTACATCTATCTTGACCTTCAGGTTTCCAAAACTTCCTCAAGACGAGGTGACACTCCCCAATATCAGTCACAAATGTCCCCTCCTTGAAAACTTCTGGCTCCCGATACAGACTGCATGACGCCCGAGACCAGAATTTTAGGTATGTTTAGGCGAACGGTGTGCTCCAACAGACCAAACCATATACCATTCATAAATTATACGCCCGTTTTAATTGGCCACTAGGAAACTTTCTGTTGGACATTATCTTTCGGTCTTCTGACAGCTCTGGGTTAATAATATTTTCTCAAGGAGCTGGCGCTCAACGATTTTTTTTTTCTGTTCTGCATAAAAAAGTTATTAAATCATCCCTTACACCAATTGCCTCCTTGAAACCCTGCACGGCACCTCAACTGACAAAGGGTGAACAACCAATACAGATTTTCAATCGTAACAATAGTCCCACTTGTTGTTCTATTATACGAACCCTGTCAGGTATAGTTCCCATTTGTGGCCACAACCGAAACCCTTCAAAAGAGACCTCGGTGAATGAAAGAAATCTATTCTACGCCGTCCTCCCTTTTTCGAACAGAAAAAAATCAGTTTGAACGTTTCGCTTTTGTTCCCTACTTTCTTGAAAGTCCGAACAGAATTTTGTATGGCAGTGCCTCACAAAAGAACGGGCTACAACAAAGAAGCTGCATTTTATGCTAATGAGAGCGGAGATTTGACAGCTGCACGGTAGAGAATGACAAGAATTTCAACATGGCCGCAACTTCGATAGGCCCAACTTAGCCATTGTTTCCCGTTCACTGTTGACATACTGCACGCACGAAGCCAGCCAACCAGTCTGTCGTCTGCCGCGTTCGTTGAACGTTCGCAACCTTTGCATCTTCCATCGCTGGGGGAAATTATGCTTCCAAGTCGTCTTCCTTTCTTACAGTAGATATTTTTGTATTATTTCTTCCCTATCTTGAAGCCACACAAAATGTTTCGGCTTCCAAAGATGACTAAAAATAGTGAACGGTGGACAACAGAATGTGAATTGAATAGACATTAGAACGAATCGTGCGCGTATTGGCTAAAGGACAAAAGCTTTTGTTTGCCCATTGTTTGCGGCTTTTGTTCCACAACACAATTGAATTTTATTCATACGACAGTGTCCTGTACAGAGCACAACGAGACAACGAGGTGTGGAGAATCCGCGAGGACTGCAGGCAATTAGATCGGGACCTTTTCTCGTGGATTTTCATGCAAATAGGTAAGTTTTCGTGAAATTTTGAAGAAAATATTTCAAGTATAGAAGCTCCGCCTGAACGTTGACTCGATCTTGGTAAGCATCTGTACGTACGGGAGCTGGAAACAGTTCAAGTTTTCACCGTGTATGCTGCTCTTGACTGCTTTGATTCCGAAACATGGGTTGTTACCAGAATCCCCATTGTTGTTTTGAATGCATTTTCGTGTAAGTTTATGTAGCTACCGTGTGCATGTTGGACGTACGAGCCATCTGTCGATTTTTGTCGTAAATTAGGACATGGAAAAAAGGAGACTGAGGTGCTAAAACCGGAAATCACTGAAATGTAGGTCTGGGCATAATTTACTGTAAGGCTTCTTGAATTCATTTAACGTTAGTCAAACTGAGTACATTAGGCCACGTTGGTGCGCATAGCCCTAGACAACTGCCAAGGGCCTAACTTAGGCATAGGTCATTAGTATGACAATTTAGTCAAACTTTAGGTCTTATGGGCCAGATGGGGTAAGACAATTGCCTAGCCAGAGAAATAGGCCTTGGCCAAGATCCTTGGCAGGGTTACTCTAAGTTCTTTGGTCTGCTTAAGGGCCCAGTCAGACAGAGATTCCCATGCACGTCTACTGGGCACACAGTTACTTAGCTAGGCAGTAGGCATATTGCCCCAAAGTCAGTGTCTTTAGCATTAACTTAATAACTTCAACAGTAGCCAAGGCTTAAGACTGTGGGTCTATGTGTAATGTAAGGGACAAAATTTGTTCTACAGATTTAATGGTCCAAAAGGCCACTTATGAACAGTCATCACTGACATCAGGGATGTAGCTACAGTGGGTGCAAGTGCTGGGTGCATGGTGACACCCAGTGCACAAGGCAAATACACCTCTCTGCACCAACCACAAATGTTCCTAATTAGACCTAAAACCAGCATAAAATTTACTCCCTAAAGTTAAATGAGGTGAAAAAAGGGAAAATTAGTTGCTGAAAAATTTGGTATAGATGCCATGGGTAGGGTGAGAGGTACTGCATTTCCCATATCAGACAATTTCCGGCACTCAAATTTGGCAAGCTACAACATCTAACATCAACTGACATCTTAAAATGCCAATCACGTTTTCCTTTTTTTTTTTGAATGCAAATCATGATGAGATCTATCAAATAAATTTGCATTTCAATAAGGTGTAGACAAGAGTTGTTATACAGCTATTGTAAGTAGCAAACGAAAGTGGATGTCCGATTGAAATTTTGGAATATAAGGGGTCCTGTGTTTCATCATTCATTACCATTGTTCTAAGGGTTTTACATAGGCAAATGCATGAAACATTTTCAATGTACATGCAAAATTTTGTCTGCACATGGCAAAGTTTGTGGTTTTAACCCTTTCTGAGCTCATCAGCTGTGCATGAAAATTTTATTTTCTTTACTTCATGAGGTCAATAGTAGTATCATGTGACTGTAAACAGATTTTGAATTTTCCACTCCAAAAATTGAATTAGGGAGAAAAGGATGCAAAAAAAAAGGGTAAGCCAAATTTCTCAGAACAGGTGTGGAAGAGAGAGAGGATAGCTGCTCAAGCCTGCCTGTATGGCCACTTCAAAAAGCTTAAGCCAAATGGCTTCCCACCCCCCCTCCCCTCAAGGAAATTTGAACTTAAAAAAAAGAAAAATTATTGAGAGAAAGTTGTGTGGAAAAACAATGTAACGATACCCCTTGAAAGTAAAAAGATTTGCTTTATTACTGACATAAGGATTAGTTCTAGTTGGTAATCAGTTTTATAATCTATGTACTTATTTTGGGTGAAAAAGTTCTGTAAAATAAATTATTTGGAGAAGAAATATTTTCTTTCTGGTGTCACTTTTTTTTCTTTCATGTACTAGGCATATGCAGTAGTTGTCCCGTCTATGAGCGGCCATCTTGGAGGTTACAGTACAAGCTTGCAGTTGTTTTCAGTCGTCATATTGTTTGGTTTTTACTGGCAACTTGTGTTGGTATTCAGTTTGGAACTCAAGATAAAACTGTCATACTTTAAGTCCTACATTAGTTTACTGTGTACTGCACAAAAATTGTATTAGGGGTGTGTTCCTACTGTACATGGAAGTGGGGACAAACATGTTCACAATTCACTTTGTTGGTAAAGCTGCAGCAATTCAACCGTTCTTCTCTCACAATTTGAATTATACTCAAGCAGCTTGCTTTTATCTGATTGAAGAAGTAGGCTATATATGCTGAGTGGCCAACTCTTTCCAACTTTTTCCATCATACAGTTTCAGACCGCACATGTTTTTGTCTTGCAAAAATAAAATCTTTTTATACTTCGAGACCAGTTATACATAAACACATTTACTGTTTTGTTTTGTAATTGTGGGCAAAATGTTTTGGACAACCAAATTTTCTTTAGGACGACTAAAAATACTACGGGTTGCCTGAAGGACAACCATAAATTTTTCTGAAAATCGAGGCCTGTGTATACATGTAATATTTATCCAGACTCAGGATACATAGAAATCATGTTTTAAAAAAATAAGAGATGTGTTTTACAGAGAAAACTTCAATTTCAAGTGATTGATTTTGTAAAAATCTCGAGATACTTCCTTTGATAACCCCCTCCCCCCCCCAAAAAAAAAAAAATTTAAAAAACTTAAAATTTAGATGCTGGATTATTTTCAGAATTTCAACATGTTAAAAGACTTTTCAAAACTTTTCCCTTTCATATGCAAATTTGGATGGCAAATAATGTTCTTATACATACTGTATACTGACTTGGACGCA
Source organism: Holothuria scabra (assembly GCA_037179385.1). Classification (NCBI taxonomy): domain Eukaryota; kingdom Metazoa; phylum Echinodermata; class Holothuroidea; order Aspidochirotida; family Holothuriidae; genus Holothuria; species Holothuria scabra. The sequence continues at coordinate 28,245,026 of CM074200.1, read as the reverse complement.
AAAATAAAGACTATACTCTATTTTGTTAAACTTAATAATAGTACCTGGGCTTACACAGATGTCATGTAGATCCTTTCCTTGTTATTGCCATGCTTGCAGGACATAGTAACTTAGGAAATCGGATCAGGAAGGATGTTAGAACCTCCATTGATCGACAACCAAATATGAAAAAGATACTAGACTTAAGTTGTATACAACAAAGAAGGAAGCTATTCTACTGGATTAGAGGGACCTGTAAGAACAATGCACATCAAACTAAAATGATGCTGCTTTCAACAGGTACATTTTGATCCACTCTGTATCCTCAATTAAATAGACTCATTGAGTTGATATCGATCACTAAATGAGAGCCTCACACGGTTACTATCACATAACAATGATTTTAGTTAGCATAACAAGTCAAGTTTCAAGTCCAAAAGTCACAGAAAATGCCTAAATGTTGAATGTTCTTGTTTCCTGACTTGTAACGGTTATGTAGAAAATTTGAAAAAGTGTCTGGTCATGAATTTTTGAAAACCGACTTGAACCGTTAAGCACTCACCCATAAAACAGTTATATGTGTACAGGTTATAGGTATTGTCTAAGATTGACCATTTGTCACTGGTGTGTGAAGAAAACTCACTAGGTTTTGAAAAAAATGTTAAATCCCATGAATCAACTCAATGAGCTGCTTTAAGTAACTTTGACTAAGTCAAAATTTAGTAACAGGTTGAATTTCCCTGGAAACTTTGTGGTTGGTAATCCATTCAAGAGGTTGGTTACAAAAAATGTATGAAGGGTTGACTGCACATAATGTTACAAGTGAAGCAAACAGTATTTTGATGACCAATTTCATCTCATTGGGATTCTGGTGTAGGTTACTCTGCATACTTGCTTCTGAAATTCCTACTGGAATTGATTAGTAAAATAATCTAGGAAAGTTTTGATGTTTTTAAGGTTGTGTGCCCACTTGATTCCCCTATACTGCTCTCCCCAAGTTTAGTCAACTGGAAATTGCAGGTCATGTTTTTTTCACAAGATTCACTAGCACTGGGAGTTGCTCTGCAGAAAAGCATCATTTGTCTCTGGTCACTTTGCCAGAATGGGCGATCAAGCTCTTAGGTCAAGTTCTTTAGAGTAATTCCCACTTAGTAGATGATCACTACCATGCAGGGGACCAATTTTCTACCCACTTTATTGTTAGTTTGCTGGACCAAAGGACCCTCCACCCACCCACCCACCCCCTCCCTCCTTCATGAACTAGATCTCTCTTTTGAGTTTATAGGACTCCCACTAGATGGATAATTTTACAATTAAGACTTACTGTAGGATTATCCTTGAGTCTGAGTAAATGGTTTGGGTGTGGATGAAAGTCATGGTTAAGGTTACAGCATACTGTAGGATCTTTAATATGGTGAGTGATTGATCAAGTAGTGAATCTGCCCATTAAAACAGTATCTAGACACTCAGTTGTGGAAATTAGCCCAGTTTATTGCATTGCATAAGTTCTAACTGTACAACAATGTTCTTCAGAGACAAACGATGCTTTTCTGCAAAGCAACCCCCCCCCCCCTCCCCCCGTGCCAGTGAAGCTTGTGAAAAAAAAAAAAAACATTGCATTGCATAAGTTCCTAACTGTACAACAATGTTCTTCACTGTTGCACAGACTCAATACAAGTTAGTAGTTTTTGTAGTTTTGCGTTTGATGCAAAATGTATAAAAAGTGGTCATATGCTAAACTGCACCTCCTTAGCCCATCCCCCCATAAAAACATGAATTTCAATACTGGATGACAGTTTACAGGACTTACATGTAGTACAGTTCATAGTGTTATTTGAAGTATGTTAATTGATCTTTTTAGCTCATATCTCAAACATTGCATGATAACATGCATTATCAGCTTGGTGTTGAATAATTACATACTGCTTAGTTAGAAAAAGGATTGATTTGTATTTTAGCATTCATTATTGCATAATTTTGACCTTTTGGGGGTGAGAAAACTTGATTTTAAAGGTGTTCTTGTACAACTAAAAGCAAGACTGAAATATATTTCTTATTCCTAAAATATTTCTTCATTTTTAAAAATCTATACATAGTAATTTGATTTGGAGTTAATTCAAAGCCAATTTTTCTTTCTTTTTAGCAACTCATGATATTAAGCAAATGCACATTTCTTGGAAAATTTGATGGGCGTAATATAGAAAATGAAAGGGAATTTATAATTGGCTTTGTAATAAACAAAGCTAAAAATAGTCAATACATATTCAAATTTACCTTCATACAGACATATTTTTGTTCCTTTGAATTTTATACTTGGGTGTAATACTTTTGATGGCTTTCATTAATTGGTTTAAACCCTCGATGGTATAAAACAAAGAGAACAGAATTGGAAACTTAGCCAATTTGATTTTAATCCTTTGTTGTCTGCTGTTAAAAGACTTTGTTTGGAGCTGTGAAAATACAACTTTCTATTTTCTTTATTTCCCTTTCACCATGCAGTTTTCTTTACAGTGGCTTTTTTCTCCCTGGGGCAAATTGTGGTTGTAAATTTTATAAAGGGGATTTTTGAGGATAGTTTTATATGTAATTTGTGTAAGTTGTCCATTGATGTGCTTAATATTTGCAATTGACATTGCTCATTTACATTTTCTGATTTAGGTACTGTATCTGTTAAAAGTAATATTGTCAAGTCCAGTGTCCATATTTCTAGACTCCTAGTGTGGAAGGATGCTTGATTGGCAATATATGCCTGATTATTAAACCATTGACCTTGTAGAGGAACTGCGAGTTAGCTAATTTCTACGCATATTTTTTTTCTCAATCTTTCCCAATTTTTCGTCTACATTGCCTTCCCAAGTAGTGATAATTACGCCATAAGTCTGGTAATAGCATTACAAGTAAGCAATAGTGGAAGTCCAATGGGAGGAAACAAACCGTTTGTCCTGGCTTGGCAAATTCGATCTGCTCACAGCCAAGGTGATGAATTTCACAGACGGCCTGACAATTGACTTTTGTCTAGCAATTTACGTTGCGCTGGGACCATCTTGAATTTGATAGCTTAAATGTCTTGGAAAATTATTACTGCAAATTGAATGGAGTGAACATATAGGTACACCTGTGTAAGTTGCTGCATTGGTATACACTGCTGATGTTGTTTGCAAATGCTAGTCTGCTAAGTATTTTGTTGCAAAAGTACTATAGCTGATGATTCAATTGACAGAATGTTGACATTAATATGTGATGAAAGCAAAAAGCAGGTACAGGGTACCTTTGTCTTAGTAATGTACATTATTCATGACTTATCATTAAAAACACCTTTATACTTAAAACCTTGCCTTGCTATTGTGGCATTAATTTAAAATGTTTACTGCATAGAATTTAAAATAATGTAAAATTATGGATGATATCACATAATATTTTTTCGTCTAGCATTGTAATTATTGAGGACATTTACAACACAGGGAAGTGTTTATGTGCCACGAGTTAGGGAGTACAAATGCAGTGCAGTGCAGTTGTATTGAAGAAGAATACTGCATAGGCCTGCATTTCTTAAGTTCTGTGTACCACACACAGAACTGTTATTAAGAAGGTACCAGAGGAGAACAAATGTATAAATACATTCAGACTTCTCAGGTTGGAAACTAAAAGAGCGAGGATTCTGGCAGAAGTTCATTCTTTTTTGTTTGAAATTGGAGGGCATTTTAGTTGCAACTTTTCATTCTGAGATGGTCATTCTTTAAGAATGATTAGGAAGTGTACAGGAGGCTGTAAAGCTGTAAAAATGGCTAGCACAATTTAATTGAGTGTTAGTATTGTACATGTTATAGTACATAGTATGTTTCCTCAAACAGTGGGTATGTTCTTGAATGGCTTTTGATTATTTTTGATATGCCATGGATCAATAACCTGTTTTGATCTTACTCTCAGATTGAAAAAATGATTTTCCACCATGTAGGGTCCGAATTACCACAATGTCATGTTTAAATGTCATCCTAAGGTATTCTTAAGTGAAATAAGGAAACATTAAATGATAGGACACATTTGAAATGACATAAGCTGCCTCTGTTGTTTTGTTTGTGTAACTTACTGTTGTCAAGTGTTGACAGCCAAAAACTTGCCTCCCCTATTTCTTTCAAGATTCTTTCAAGATACGTAGCTCTTCAACCCACAGATAGCCTTTTCCCGTTCCTCTCCCCTGTATCCTTCCCTTAGTGCCTCATTTCCATCCAGGCCTTTAGCCAGGATTTTGGGAGTCGCAGTTGTTTGTTACAGATTCATGACAGACTTACAGTATAAATGATCTACATGCATCTTACTCTGAACACAAAAGTCCAGAAGATCTAGGGTCCTAATGATGGGGCCCAAACCTCATGGGAGTCCAGGACTGTACTAATTACAAAAATGATAACCCCAGCTAGTATCCGGTCTGTTGAAGTGTATCTGCAAGTGACTTGCGCCTTTATTTTTTCCTGTCTTCATTTGGCAATCGCTTTTTATTACCCTTTTCTATGCACAGTGGTGCCTTGAAATTAGAGTTTTTGATGATATTAGAATTGTGTCTTGTATCCAAGGAACTTTTTGGCCTGTATGGTAAGAAGGTCATGTCCAGCATCAATACATTCATGCTTGAATGTTTTAAGTCATTCTTTTGGGATCATTCATGGGAGCATAATGTACCTTATCAAGCTATGCCTGCAGTTTTGTGCCCTGCCGAAGAGCCAATTAGGGTTCATACTATTATAAAGCATTGTATGGAGGTACAGTAGGTTTGATGACATGGAGGCATTGCTGCATGATATCTAGGCCTACTGTATATATTCCCTTCAAGTTTACCTTGGAAGTTGAGTGTGAAGTATTTGACAATGTTATCCCTTAGATAACCTCCAATATGTCATAGCTTCATGTTAGTGACTGAACTGGGTCATGTCATATACTTCATGCACCTGTCTATACTGTGACCTCCTGTAGTGCCATACTTTATTATGTCTGTAATTATATGTTTTTATGTTTCATGCACATCATCCAATTTGAAGAAATGTGAACATTCAAACAGGAATATTTTGTTCACTTAAAAAGGAAGTATAGAGTTGTTCTAGTTTAATGACTCAAGCTAAAAAAAGAAAACAAAAAGAAAGAAAAAAAACAAAAAGAAAAAACTTCCAGTATAGAAAACCAGTGCTGTTGCTAAATTTTGATTAAAGGGCAGGAGAAGTCATCCCAAATTGAAGAAGTGTAGTAGACTGTCCAGTTTCATGATTGGCTGTTGGGAGTCATGTGACAATGTTTTTCTCTCTTCAACTGTGAAATTTACCAGAAATAACTGCTTAGTTTACCTTGAATACACAGTAGTAAAGTCATAAAATGTAATTAAAGATACTTTGAAGAGAAATAAGATGAAAATTGAGTTATTTAGATTTTTCTTCAAAATAAGTTTGGGTGGACTGCTCTTTACCTTTAAGTTTTTTAGTTTGACTGCAGAGAATGGGGTTTCGAAGCTTCGTTGCTCTTGTTTAATGTTGGTGTTTGTGTTGATGTTGTTTCTTATTGTGTTGAATAATAATTGATCTTTAACACCAAACCATTTGGTATGTATACATGTAGGTTGCTGACTCTTTATTTTCATGGAATAACTCCCCAAGGACACCCCTCCCAGTTAATGCTACCAGATGAACTTCATGATCTTAACCAACCTGTATTTGTCTCCTTCAAATAGGTCTACTTAATATTTAGCAAACGTGACAAATGATCAAACCTAGACAATCCCATTATCCCTCATACAAAGAATTGTTTCACAAGTGGGAAATTGATGATTCAATGTGATTCAAAATCAGACACGATTGTCGAAGTGCATGTATCGCAACTGCTACATGTACACTCAGTACAGCTTTGTATGTAAGCATAAATTTGGAACAGTAAAAATAAATCAAAATTTCAACCTCCTGTGTTTAGATGTGAAACTTGACTTACAATGTAAATTATTTAATCATTGTCTTGGCTGTACCCTACAATGCCAGATGTCAACATGCTATGTCCCTTCCAGGGTTTACGTCAGCGCAGAAAAGGGGGGATTTTCCCCCTTCCCTTACCAGAGGAAGGTTGGTAAAATATCTAAATATTCCCCCTCCCCCCCCCTGCCCTTTTTTTGAAAAAAGGACACTTTTGGAGCAACATTTGAACTGAAATGAATAAATGTCCTTTAAAACCCTTCAAATATACCTTATAGTGTCTTTGAATCACGCTTTTGTCCCCCTAAGCCAGCTTGTAAATTAAGCCTAGGACAACATCAATTTGGACTAATGGTTTAGCATTAGTAAATCTTCCCCTCCCTCCCATTTGCTTTTTCTGCCAGATTCCCTGCCTTTAATTTTCCATCAATTGTTTCTTTGGAAGCAAAATGACATTCTCTCCTTCATTGGTAGCAGTTGACAAAGACTAGAGGAACACAATACAATATTAGTGACCTATGTTAACATAATTGTTGGCACTTCCTGTCTATGGCCGTGAGTTTGACAAGCTGCTAGTACCGAAAGGAACTGTGTGACAGGAGCTCTAATTTCTGTGAGAAGTACCCATTTGAGAAGAGGAAGTAGCTTCTATAGAGGCGGTAATTAAGATAAGAGTTTGTTGGGGGCTGGGAATTACTTTGGAGTGAGGCCTGAAAGGCATGAGCAGCATTGTACAATGAATCGGTATGTACAGTAAATGGCAAATTAATCGTTCCATTTTGGGGAGAATATTGGAGTGAAATTGTAACATAGTCCGTCCCCTGCGGATGGGGTTTGGTTGTAAATACACCCATAGTGTATCATCCCATCAGAGGTAACTAAGTTGAGGGATTTTAATAATCCCTCAACTTAATAATAATATAAATAATAATTCGTAGATCATGCAGTATATTTTGAACTGCTCTGTAGTGAACATGTATTCCATTCCATGAACACTAAACACCTGTCAAACTTTCACTTCCCACAACTTACCAGGCCCTAGCTGCCAATAAGTATGCACATACAGTACCTTCCACAGAAATGCATAGTGGTACTATTTTCACCAACTTTGTTATTTCTTTTAGACCAACACAGGTGATGTTTAATGCTTAAGTATTAACAGTGATCCTTAATATTAATTTGGCTTCTGAAAATCTCATCTCCTTCAAAATTTTTTCCATGCCCCCCCCCAAGTCCTCTTTTATACCACACATAAGTTCTATTAATTAATCATGTCCTTTGGCTGGCAGCACATGTACTCCTGGTAAAGTGTACCTGTAGAATACCCATATTTTAAAAGGTGAAGCCCATAGGGGGTATAAATTACTGATTAGCGACCATGATAAGTTTTTAGACACTCTAAAATGGGAAACTCAGGCAGTTCAGGTCTGCGCTAGTTTATTTTTTCAGCAATTTGGGTAAAAAATTTAATTATGTAAGCCATGGTAAGAATGTCATATAAATCGCATTGTTGTTCATCCAAGTGCAAAATATTGGTTTTGAAAATTTCTTTCAGTTTATATGGCCTACTGCACTGGCAGAATTAAACTTTGAGAGACCAAGTGGTGCAATGGTTGAAAAACTTGGTCCTTTAATTTCTTCTGGCTTGACACAAAGCTTCACGAGCCTTGTTTTTTACCAAGGAATCTTCGGTGTATGGAAATATATGTGAAGCGATCACTAAATGGTGAAAAAAATCAATGGCACTGACGTTTCTTTATTGTTTCAGTTGCATCTCTGTTGTCATTTCTGACATCTTCGTAGTATTATTTTAGTGCTACGGATGTAGTGTGTGCACATCTCTGTGCTCTGTGACTCAGCTTGCTTGTCTGACTACAATCTTTGGGCAAGATTGTTTGAAGTGGTAAGCTCTTGTTTAGAGTGATGGGGGACAAAGGTCATCTGAGGTGATTTGTGCAGAAGATTTAGGTTAAAAAGAACCTTTTTTTGTTCTCTATACATTGTTTCCTCCCTAATCATCTTCTGTTTGTCATGGTCTTGTGTTTTTGATGGTTCTATTGTCAATGGTTAACAGTGTCCTAATGTTCTGTAAGCTGTTGCTAGTGTGATGTTGACACAGTTCAACTGGACACTGGTATTTTCAGTATAATAGTACAAAGTGAAAAAACTTGTGTGAGCAATGAGGGCCAACTAGTATGATTTACAGAAATTTATACCAAAAAAGGATATAAATTTGCATGATAAGGTGAGACCAAATAAATAATGTGGTTGCTCCTGGTTATGGGTAAAACGAGTGAATTAGCATGTAAATGGTACATGGTTCCCACAGTCATGGAAAGCTTAGAAAAGTCACTGATGAGAATTTGAACGTCAAGGCCTAGACTTGGAGATGGGGGTTTACAGCCCAGTTTGTATCCAATTGGTTTTTCAGGCAGGGCCATGGCATTTTTCCAGTTGTGGCTCATTATAGCTTGTTTTCCCTACTCCATTGCTTATTCTAAGCCCTAAGCCACACAATGGCAATGGGTTCCCTTTATTAAAGGCCAAGAAAGTAGTAAAATTCAGCTGATAAATTTGTGGAAGATACCTGGAAAGTCATGGAAATTTTCACACTGTGGCAGATATCAAAAATATGTTGGTTCTCAAGTTTTATGTTATCTTATGGAAGTAGACAAGGGGAAGATAATGAGACTTTATGCTCAATTCTGTTATAAGACTGAGTGTTTCGTCTTATGGTAGAGCATCCACCTCTCACGCGAAAGGCCTGGGTTCGATTCCCAGGTCGAGCCATATATGATACCAAAGACACTCTGCAAATGAAACCTACTGCCGTTGTGCGTGATGTTCCACATAAGCAATGGAGTGGGGAAAACAAGCCAGTGAGCCACAACTGGGAAAAATGCCATGGCTGGCTCGAATTCAAACCATGTTGGAAACTGGACCGTTAAACTCCATCTAAGATGTAAAAAGTCTTCTTGTCTTGCTCATTTTAAGTTGTGTTGAAAGACTCATTTTTTTTAAGTTGGCATGTCTTTAGGGTTGTGCAGCTCTGTTGAATGCTTCAATTCTTCATAGATTCTAGCCCTGTACATTTTCATTTATTATTTTTATTTTGATGATTATTGAGAGAAAGAAAAAAAATAAATGAGAAGAAACTGTTGTTTTAAAATAAGTTTGAGGTGATTGCTCTTGTCCTTTAATATATTTCTCTATTAATAGCAATACTCAGAGAATTGATATATCAACAATGATGTCCAAATAAAGCTGCATATATTAGCCATGTTACAAAAAGATCATCATTGTGCGGAAGAAGTCTTTTGTGAAGATCTTGTAAGCGAGAAGGCAGACCATCTGTCTATAGAATATCACTGACTACTGGAGTTGTCATTCACACACAAAAACGCCTGCTTAGTGCCAGGCCACCATCCGTCCCTATGGAAACCAAGCAAAGCTGCAGACAAAAGGCTCTTTCTTTTTCCATAGTTCTTTGTCAAGTTCACCATGTCTTGTTGTTCTGCAGTGCTTTTTTTTTTTAAGTGAAATTTTTGGGGGCTAAGAAAAACAGTGGCTTGCAAAGGTAAGAGGCTTAAAGGATTAGAACAAAAAGGCTGAGGTATGGAAAATGGCTTGGCAAGTCTGAATTTGTGGGTTCCAAGCTTATAGGCAAGGAGGTTGAAGATAAGGCCTGGCTTAGTTCTTTCAAAGCAATAGAAAAGAACAGGAGATAGGGTGTTTTGGTGTTGTAGGGGGATTTGTGGAGAGTATTCAGTCTGTGGAGAGTGTTGATTGTTATTTCAGCTTCCTCTATTATGAAAAGGGCCTGGCTGCACCAGGTCTTAGCAGGCCTGTATGCACTTAGGTTCTTCAATTCATCAAACAAGCAATCATTAAGCCTACTTGCATTATGTTACTTTGCTGTTTGTAGGCCTTCTAGTCTTCTAGAGGTATGATACAGTGCATGTACACATCTTTGATTTCTTAAACATAAAAGAGGGAGAATTGGTACCAAGGTTGAGTGGTAGAGGGAGGGGGGTTCATTTTGCTGTAATATCATTGTTGACATAGTAAAATATAAGGGTTGTGCTCCTGAAATTTCAATAAAATAATGTAATTGATGTAATTGCACAAGTGATGGAGTTTATACAAAGAGTAAGCAGACCCACAGCTGGCCCTATGGCATACTTTCACATAAAAAAAAAAAAAAAAAAACTTCTTCCCCACAAGCAAAGCAGGAAGGAGTAAATTGGCCCAATGCATTTAAATGCTGGATGATCAATGTTGGTACTGTATAAGGTACGCATATAAGGTATGCATTATTACATTTGAACAACAATTGGTTTCTTAGTTTCATAGATTTTTGTAGACTTCAACAGCCAATCATGAAATAGGACAATCATCAACACAACGTCAAGTCGGGGTGAACATTGGTCTTTCCCTTTAAGGGTCTGCTTTGAAACAGAACTCTGGTCAATGTACAGTACTGTGCCTTTGGCATCATTTGTTGTTACATCAAATGCAATTACTGTACCATAGTTGGAAAAAGTTTGAATGCTGGAAGGATCCTCTCTGGAAAATTTGGATGTTTGAAAGGGAAGTATAACTGATCCGAAGGAAATTTACTCCTTTTATTAATACAATACAGCTCTTGTAGAATGTTTGACTCTCTTCTAAAGCTGCAGCCCCTTTTTCAGCCCTGCACTTTATAATTGTTCGATTAAAAAAAAATGATTGCAATTCTATTGTACTAAGCCTTTAAAAACAATGAGTAATTAATTTGACAATAAATAAAAAACAATATTACCCAAAGAAAAAACACATTGACAAGCAAAAGACATCATTTCCTCACTAATTTTCACAAGGCTGCTCCCTCTGATTACCTAACAAATGTATTACTTGCACTTAAGATTTGCCCCCGGAAGATTTCAGAGTCACACGTCATCTGTCCTTTGTTTTTTCTGTTCAGTTGCGAACAGTACACCTGGTTGATGATTTCATCTTGAGAGGACAATACAGCAGTTTGTATCAGTTTGACCACGAGATTGAAAGCTTAGGAGAGGGAAGGTCTGCCGTTCAGTTCTTCCTATGTACATGTGTGAGTGTCTACTCACTTGAGTGTATTGCAGCGCATTTGTCTCAGCAGCAGTGTCAGAAGAACACAGGCAAAATGGAATACATAATTAAGATTACGGACTATAGGGTTGCTGCACGCGCTCACATGCCATTAAATGAAAGGTTTTGTTTGTTCAGTGATAAATTGAATGAAATTCGTGGTGCGAACAAAGCGTTAATTGGATGGGGTATTATCAAGTCGCATAGGTACAGAGGTATTGTCTTTGATGGAGAGAGGATGGATATTAAGTGCAGAGCCGAAGTGAGCGTAATGCATAAATTGTAATAATGCTCAGGAAGGGAAGTGTGGAGTAGAGAGGTAGTAATGGGCTTTAAGAGAAATTTTCTAGGTTTTAGAGGTGGGTTTCTTATGTTTGGAGTGACGTACAGTACTCTGGTTTCAGAGTTCTAAGAAAGGGGGAGGGCCTGTTTCTTCTTTAGAATTCAGTTGTAATGATTCCCATAATTTAGTTTGTCTGTAATATGTGATAAGTAGCTTTTTTTTTTATAGGGCAGGTGGAATTGGGGGGGGGGTGGTAAAGTGGAAGATTGACAGAGGGACATGTCTTAAATTATATTCAATTCCTTTGTATTTGTCATATTTGTTATGTAACATTTTAGTCGGATGTTGTGAGGGACCAAGGCATTATACAGTTTACATTCCTGAATGATATTTGTCATTTGTGGTGTATGCATGCAATTAAGATTAAAAACTCTTGGTGAATCATTGTTAGATTCCCAAATATTGCATGAGGGTTTAGTTAGATTTGTGGAATATATATTTAAGGAGAAATTTAGTCACCCCGAGTTGAATTAATGTAGTAGACTCCCCTATTTTATTATTATTTTTTGAGAATCATTCAGCAGTATTCTTTTCAATTGCAAAATTAATTAAATTGCAAAGAAGATCTGTACTTGGAAGAAAAATTGAAGGTGATAGCAAGACTTAGCTGATTCTCCAAAAAACACAGGGTTAAACAGCTCTTGCAGGCCATCAGATTTCACAGGAACGATTGTTCCCCATCGTGTGGTGGTCCTGTGATGGTTAATTCATGGAACCCAAAAACTGGTTACCACTTATCAGTTACCACCCATGCATTTTGTAACAGAACCCAAAAGTGGGTTCCCATGGGTTACCATGATGAAAAATGTCGGAACCCACAAATGGGTTCCCGCATGATTTTTGAAATCCAATGTTTTGTCTTGCTGTATGAAAAAAGGCTTGTGTTACCTCATGTTATTATTGCACAAATAAAAGTTTTTGGATGAGGTGTGAAAATGAGAGTAATGTAATTCCTAAATTCCACCAACATTTGCTAGCTATTATGGTGGTTTTCAACATACACTGTTAATTTGGCTTTTGATATAATTTTGACATGCATTTGGTGTACGGAGGACAAACTCTGGTACTATTGAACCCTCCTCCCCACTGATGGGATGGGATTGCAGAAAAAAAAACTGTTTTTTTTTAACTTTTTTCCTGCCCCTTGTGATAGATGACCTAACAGAAAGAAATGCACAGTGTTTGATGTATTTAAAACTGAACTTCAACCGGTACCATATTCAAAACTATTCAACCTTCACCCTGTTATCTAGTTGACACTATTAACACATTCATGTTGGTTTGTCCGTAGATCTCATCGAACTAACTAACAGATGTTACTGACAAATAGCGTGAATAACAAAGTATGAACTTTATACGAGACAGTTCTTCTGTGACTGAATGAAGAGCCAAGAATCCTGGCCTTTGGACAGTACACCAGTCCAGAAAAGAATTTGTGAATGAAAGGAACAACAAAACTACAAAAAAAAAAAGACATTGTTAGATTGCTTAGGTGTACACAGCACTATACTACTACAAAGACAACAGTGTCAGTCCAAAGTACAAAGCTTCAAATCCGTCTAACAAATAGATAGCCTAAGTGGAGAAAATGGATTTTGTATTTGTTTGAAATAGGGAAGGGATGCTCTCTGTATCTCTGGATGGTCTCTTCTTGAATTAAAATGAGAAAGCATGTCAAATATTAACCCCTGAAGATCAGATGACCAATTAGCAAGGTGCGTAAAGATGTGGGAAGAGGTTTGACATGCTCTTGGTGTTATATCTATACATTCTGCCATCCTGGCATATATCACACAGGAGAGATAGATATATGCAAGCCATGTTTTCTAATAGGAGCTGTTAGATTTCAGCACTCCAAATGCAGTGCTCGGTCTTGTTTGTGTTCTTCAACCCAAGTACAACAGAATAATACAGTAATCCATTTAACAATGGGTTTAAAGAAATCGTACCTTCCTTTTGGAGGAAGTCTGAAAACCAAGAAAATATGTGGAGGTATTTATCCGCTGCAACTGTCTGTAAACTCTCCTGAATGTAAAATATGTGAAGCTGAGGGGCAGGATCAACTCTGAATAGGGCGTCAGAGGTTTCCTTTGTGTCAAGGGAAGTGGGGGTCATAGGGTCAAAGATTGTGCCTCACTCTCCCATTACCTTCAAGTTTCGGTTGTTATCACAATCTTTTTGTTTACAAACAATAGAATTCTTTGTTCATTCAACACCAAAGGTTACAACCCCATGAATGACTGTATAAGCCCTACATGTTGGATTTTTTTTTTTTGAAGCTGTGGGTTCATGGAAGTTTGTGTTGTTATCCTTCATGGACTGATAACACTGTAAAGGCCTAATCTTAATTTGCAAAACAATGAGGGCAAAAGATTTGGCGGTTGGGTGGGGGAGTGGTTGGGTGGAGGATGTGTGTTGACTTGAACTCAATGGATGGAAAATGCATTGTTTCTTGATGGGAGGGTGAATGTCATGTGTGTACAGTCGGTTGGAGGGGGGGGGGGGGCTGGGAACTGCTGCCACAGGTATAGTAACCTATACTGACGTATACAGCTGGCCAAGAGTAAAACAGCATGCATGTTTTTTTTAATATGATGTGTAGTCTACTGTATGACAATTAGAAATGGACACTGGGGACATACGATGTACCTTATTGTTGCACACACATACAAACTGAAGTGAGAAAAGGTTTTTATGGTAATCTAAAGGCCTACAGGTAGAGACGACTTGAAGGCCCACAGATAATGTTCAGTCACGTGACATGAGCTGGTCTACCAAGAAGACAAGAGCATACATATAATTCTATACAATTTGGTGCTACCAGCTCAGGATATCAAACTCCAGTTTTAGGTGGGAAGTAATCCATGTACCTCTACTTAATAGTTAACGTTAATGCATACTTTATACTACTGTAAGTTTTGATGCTCTAAAGATCTTTAAACTCTTTACTTCAGTTGTCTTGTCCAAAGTAAATTCTTTTTGCTGCAAGATAGGCCTTTCATTTTGTTATATTTGAATTTTAATCATTTTTGCCATTGTTTCTCCAGGGTATAACAAGCAACTCAGTGAATTACCTCAACAGTGTATTATCTCACCAAATGAGTGCAGCAGAAGAAGTTTTATTTGCTGTATGCTTCTTTGCTGTGCATACAGGAATATCAGACTAATTTAATATTACTGTAGCAACACAATATTTCAAACTGTTTAAATCAAAGATAAGTGATAACAGGAAGTACTGCAGATCTATTGCAAAAAATTATTTCCACAATTACAGTTGTGAAGCTAGCCAGAAAATTTTTGGCATCCTAGCTAGTCCTTATTTAAACATGTTCTTGACTGCAGGGTCCCCAGGTATGTGGGTCAAGCATTTCCATGATTATAGTACTGTACAAGGGCAAAAAGTTACGCAAACTTAGTTCTGTCAAAATTTGATGCTCATACGAGACGCTAGGTTTATTGCCTCACCAGATGTTTTTGTTGGCAAGCCATTTTAATAAATAGTAATAAAATCTAGTCTTTCTAAAAAGAAAAAAGAAAATTGAATGCTTTATTCCTTTCTATTCACAACCAATAATAATTTCCGTAGTATTTGATATCTGTGTTCTTTTCATCTGATTGTTTGAAATGTCGCAATTAATAAATATTATTTGTGTATTTTAAGAGTCTTCAAGTACCCTTTTTGACATGACTTTGTGAGAGTGAATTGAATCTTAAGGGGTAGATGACACCATTGAACAAATTATGAAGACCCTTCCTCACGTTCTTTTCAAAAACAATCAAGGAATCTTTCGTGTGATTTTTGAAGTGTAGCATGCACAGGACTCAAAAAATAGGGTGACCAAATGCTCGAGGGCATCTTGTCTAATGGTTTGGACAACAAAAATTAATGAATTGCACAGCACAAGATTCCAGACTGGGCACCTCAAGTCACTGTGCAGACTGATCATCACTGTGTTGGAAGTTTCCCATTAACTATTGTATGAACACTACTACTCAATGTACTGTACTCAATGCTTGTTACTGTAATGCCAGGGGCCAACAAAGTTATTAAATAACAAAGTGGAACCATGATTTCCTAATTTCCTTTATCTTTTGATATTTTCTTTACTTGGGCAACAATGAAGCTATTTTCGACAACAAAAAATGACTAATTTCAAAAAAACAGGTTGCTTGACAGGGCAACAAGACATTAGAAAATTTTTCAAGCCCTGATTCACCATGTTTTATCCTTTTCAGTGCCACCATAAATGCAATCAGATGTTCACTGAGTGTGTGCTTGATCTAGAAAGGGTGCAGGCAGAGGAAGGGGAGGGGGATGCTGGTTCTTGAGTTTGCCACCTCTTCATTTGAAACGGAGCTACTTTATAAGGAGAGGAACCATACTTAGTGGATCTGTGCCCTCAAACCTTCCCTAGGAAGGTAGGGGAAACTGACACACAACCCTCTACCGCATTTGGTTTATCAAAGTGCCCCTATGTCACCCTGAATAAGGCCTACATCTTCACTTATCTTCCACCACAAAGCTATCCATGTGGAGGTCTTTCAAGCCTGGCTTTGGGGACTCAGTTGCAGCAGTTTAGAACAGGGTGTCTTGACTTGGCCGGGGACTGGGCCTTCTCTTCAAGTGGAGATGGTCCAGACCCTTAAGGAAGCATGGACCTTACTCATGAAACTATATACCAGACAGGAGGTGGGGGGGGGGGAGTGGGAGGGAGAGAGCCTATGCCACGGTCAAAGTTATTATCTTCAAAGCTGTTCTATCTTGCCTTTGTACTGTACTCTCACTGTAATGCATTTAGCCATGCCCATGGAAATCTACATCTAAGTTACAATTTACGTATCTAAAGGGAAGCTGGAAGTGGACTAAAGAGTTTACCCTCCAAGTGAGGGCATCCTCCATCCCCACTATATGCTACTAGTTTTAAATACCAGCTTGGGTCTAGTTTGATTGGTAGATCTATAGGATTGCAGGTGTAAATACAGTAGGCAATTTGGTGAACTTATCGAGGCTCTTAAATTTCCACCAGGGAGTCTGAGGTAATATACAGTTTCCATGCTGTAACTATTTCTCCATTGCAAGGTCCTGTATGTTTTAAAGGCCCAGTTCTCTCACCCCAAACAGTACCAATTCTCCTAACCTTCTTACTGAAGCCCCTCCCACAATTGTCTGAAATTCATCCTCATCCAGACACAATCTCAGTTTATTGCTTCAGGGGCAGAAAAACTAAATTTTTATAATCAAAACACTATCAGTACTGTTCATGCTGTGTAATACGAGCCATGGCACTCTGCATTGTTTGAATTAGCTGTCAATCAAAGAGCTGAGCCAATTGAGAATTTGGGTACCCAGGTACCAAAATTGTAGTTTGGGGTGAGAGGTTTGGACCTTTAAGGTTATTGCCCTTTGAACTTAAGGCAGTAAGCCACAATTGAAAAACAGACATGGCCAACCCAACTTGGTTATTTAATTGAAACCTCCTACCTTGAAATTGAGCTTTGGAGAAAGTTTTCAAAAAAGTTTTTCACAAAATTTAACTGTACCCAGATTTTTGAAGTCTACAGTAGCCATAGCAATAGATGGCTTTGTTTTAAAACATATTCCACTTCAGACTATTGTTATTGATATGCTCTAAAATTGAAGCATTCCTTATTTTTGTAAGAAGAGTCGACATGGCATGAAATAACACAAGTCAGGTTTTCATTTCGACATTGAGCTTATATTGTCCATGCCAAGTTTTTTGATGGAGTCGTGCCCAACACAATAAATAGAGTATAATGCACATCCTTTCTCCATAGATACTGCCTGAAAGTAGTGGCACAGTAGTCCACTATAGTTGTCCATTATTACACTGTTGTTTTGATTTTGTCTGCATACATATTTATTGTTCTCTATGTATATTAGTTGCTGGAAGCTGTACGTATCTAATATTTCTGGTTGGATCATTTCCTCAAAGCAGCTTTATAGTTATAAATGAGACTATAGTTGAATGACTAAAAATACTCCTGTTTATAAGGGAATATAGTAATAGTATTACTGTATGTGGTTGCAACATCCTTTACATTTTGCAGAATAAGGAAGCCAGTGTTTTTTGGTCATTTTGGACTGGTTTTCATATACGTATCACCTGTAGGGCTCTAGACTTATTCCAGGAAAAAAATATCCCTCGGTATTGAACAGACTGTATGTACTGTACCCTAAACAGTCAGCATTCATGATGGGAGGGAAACCAGGTTTAAATTTGGTCTTTTGGTATTTTGAATAGAAAGGTTTTTTCATCCTGTAACCTCTTCTTCAGTGTGCAGTTTATTGTCATGGACGTCTATTAGTAGTTAACTACTGTTCCTTGCAATTTGAACAAAAAAAAACAGTTTTGAAATTGTGGAATTTGATTTAAATACAAACTGTTACAATAAAGGGTGCAAAATAGAATTCATTATTGCGCGCCATCCAAACCAGTTATTCCACGTATCCCAAAGTTTCCACCCTTTATAAATTCATTCCATGGTAAGTTAGTCATCGCCTTTAAATAGCTGGGTACATATATAAATGCTGAGTTCATACAAAGTGTATATTTTAACCCATTATGTTCACAGTACATTTGAATTTTGCTGTGTTCAGTTGTTCTCTGTCATAACTACTATTGTTACGTGTTGTTGTATATACCACCCAATCTCAGAAATACAAGGTTGGCTAGTTTTCGTTGAATTTCCTGTTCAGGTTGAGGGAACAATGCACACAGGGTGTACTGTAGTATTATTAATTTTCATACTTGGGATGTTAGTGTCATCCAATGCTTGAAAACTTCTCTTGTGAGATGAAAGTTTTGAGCATGCTCAAGTACTGTAGATAAAGAAACTGCAAATAGATGTGTTGCATGCCAGTGAATCCACCAGAAACACAAAAAGGTGGAAGGGGTGGGGAGGGGGGGAAATTACTGCCAAACCCAAAAGTTAAAATTGATGCTGTCCTGGACTTAAGATATGCAACCAATTAAAGTAAGAAACCAAGATATATTAACAATTTTTTTAATTTTTAAGGAAATGCAAAGGTGGGATTTTTCCAACCTTCTTGAAAAAAAAGGGGGAAAATCCTATCCCCTTTCCCCTCTGATGGAAATCTTCATATCACCATACCATTAGATACATGGAATTTTCTGGCTCAGTTTCTAACAGATTGGTGGATCAGGCTGGCCACAGCCTTTTTCGGCAAGAGGTTCATCTGTTCCTGAAAACTTTATTGTATGAAGCCATTTTGTACTAAAAGTGATGTACCAAGCTTCAGAATTTTTGTATCTATCTTGCTTCTTGCATACTGTACTGTACCTCCTATTGAGACAGTTTGCAATCCCACCTACCTGCAGCTATACTGCAGTCAACCAATAGCACAGTGGAAATGGAGACTGCCCTCACTTGGTAGGTGATATCCTACCATCTTCAGCCTGAGTTTGGGGTGTCATTTAGTCAGGGTAACCCTTCCGCCGAGGGTAATGTGGTAGCCCAGACTTGTTCAGGGACCTCAACATCAGGGAGCAGATAGTCAACTGATGAGGGTGGATCATCCAGCCGACATACAGTATAATCACAGCTCTGGTATCATTGGTCATCTTGAGATTAGTGCTTTTTTTAAATCTCACATATTCCGTAACACTTAAGCGTTGAAATTAGTATGATACCAATACCAACGCCTATGTCCTTTGTTATCCTGAACAGGTCTTTATCCCCAGTATTTTCAGAAGTGTCCACTGTAATGATAACATGCAGCATTCAGACAGGTTTGAAGAGGATGCAGTCATTATTTTATGTGATAAACACCTCAGTTAAAATCAAACTAAATGAAAAATTACGTTGTTTCGATCAAAATGAAGTTTTTTCCACAGTGCTCTTCATTGGCTTAGAATTCACAAAAATATGAATATTCGATAAGATGAGTTTTCTCATTCCTGATTGGCGAACAAAACTTTTTTGGTTCATGGAGCCACTTTTGTCCCTGTCTGCTCCCTGACATCAGTGTATGAAAGGCAGAATTACCCATTCAGAGTGACCCTCACTAGGGTGTCATTGTCCTTAAAGGTCAAGAGCATGTCCCCCAAAACTTTTCTTGAAGAAACAGCTTAATATCATAATTTTCATCTTACTGTACTTCTCTTCAATTAGTATCTTCGTCATATTTTATGATTTGATCAGCATGCAAGGTAAGACAAGCAGTTACTTCAAGTTGATTGTACATTTGATGGGAAAAAATTGCTGTCACAACAGCTTATCAACAGCCAATCATGAAACAGGACATTGCACTTCGTTACTTCAATTCGGGGTGACTGCTCTTGCCCTTTAAAGTGAATGAACCTTGACACTACATTATTTTGTCAGGCACCCCAGTCCTTCCCCCTTTTTAGTATACCTTCCCCTTCCTAGTATAATACGGTGATGCTACTGTGGGTCAGAGACTTCAAACAAGGTGATGTTGTACTAGTAATAGCTGTTAGTACCCTGTAGTTAAAGTGAGCTATCATCTTTAATATAAGCCATCTTTTATTTCCATTGCCTTTTTGTTTTTATAGGACGTACTGTCATGTATTATGTCCGTGATATCAAAATAAGGTTTCCGAGCTTAATAGTTTCACCAGGATGTTTGAGGGAATACTTGTTTAGCCCTGGCAGACATGATGAGACATGCACAAGTTATCTTACCTTGAAGAAAAGTATGAGAGTTATCATTTTGTAATTACAGGTTTAATTTTGGATTTATAATGTTCACTTAACATAAGACTATTATTGTGGTCAAGGTGTAAGTTGAATTCTCTCTGGATCCGTTAATAGCTGGACTAAATGTTACAGAGATGGTGTCAATGTACTTGGACTGGTAAATAGAGTCAGTAACAAAGGGCCTTTGTTCTCTTCATTAAATCAAAACAGTCAGACCATTTTCCATTGCAGTGAATGCAGTGGGTCATAGTTTTATTTTCCCATGGCTGTCAATTAACTGGATTCACAGCCTTGTCCACATTTGGGTGCTGTTGATCAATAAAGTATGTACAGTAACTCAATAGCTGCTCATTTTATTATGCATTGGATGTTTCGTGCTAGTAGCCAACACCTTACTGTATCTCATGGAGCACTGGATGTATCTATTCTGTTGACATTCAGTGTTTCCACTTCTTAGTACTTGTGTTAAGCCAGTTCAACTTATTTCTCCGGGATGTGATCAATATCTGTGGAGTTAAATTTCTTGAAGTAATAGCAGTATGAAGCCCCTCTCCTTTTCCTCTGTCTCATAATTTATAGCATGTACAGGCCCTTAGCTGTTCCATAGTTTGACAATGTTCCGCCCCCCCTCCCCTCCCCAACAGTTACATATCTAGTATGGTTTGTGAACTACTACTAATGATAACTGGTTTGATGGTGTGTTATCACTCAGACTTTTTTCAATGCCAAAGTGGCTGGGATATGCTGTATAGTAGATGGAAGAGAGATCTATTGTAAAGAATTCCCAAGATCGCCATCTGGACTCACCCAAGGGCAAAAAGCAAAAATCCCAAGAACTCTCAAAATTGATGAAGAATCAAGAAGCCTTTGGTCTAGTCTAGAAGGTTCTTTTCAGTGCCTGGGTAAAGACTGAAAATGTGCCAGGCTCTTGTTGTAGGCCTGTGAAATTGCTGACCTCATCCCACATACAGTACTTCTGTCGTTGCCCTGTAGCCTATTCTTTCTGTTTTCTTACTGTAGATAAATCTTTAAGGGATACCCCACTATGAAATCTGAGCAAAATAGCCAGCATGATCTCCCTCCTCCCTGCTTCAGGCAAAACTGTAAACGCCCTCAAGTCTTGAATCACAATTGATGGTCATGTTGGCGGCAAAGAATATTTGAATGTGATGATGATAATAGTCATCGTCATCACCATTCTGTTGAGATTCGTCTTTTTATGTGGGTGTAGTACCAATCAGGAAACAGACAGTGTTTCTTTTATATCAATTGTGTTGTTTTAATACCAAATCCTCTCTATAAAATATGCAGATTTTTTCCCTGCCTGAATAATCATAAGGAAATGTGTGAAGTCCATGTAACTGGAGTGAGAGAATTGCTCTAGTGATCATTTGTCTGCTGCCACTCCGAAGGGGGAATATCGGGGAAAGTTCAGAAGTTGCCATTTCATAAAAGTTTTGTCTCAGAGATCAAGCTGGACCACACATGCTTTTGTTTTAGGATTTGAATCTCGACCTTTTTAATGAGGAGAACTTTGTGCAACATTGTCATTTGTGAATTAAAGGAAACTGGAGAGGAAGTGGCCTTTTTATCGGAGGAAGGTAATATTGCAGGGAAGTAATAATATACACATTTGATTTAATCTTCCGGGATGGGAAAAGAACTTAAATCATTTTTATACATTTTGCTATTTCTTTCAGTTTTACTGTAATTGTAATGAGTGCTTTACACTGTTTGGTGATTCCTTTGTGTTAATTCTTCTTTCATGTTTTAATTTGGAGTTTTGAGATTTTCTCTAGGTATACTGCATGTATGGAAAAATTATTGTGTTACTGAACGGGAAGGGGTTAAATTTATTTAGGGCATGAACAGATTAATGGTGGGTGCATGTGCATTGTAATTATCTGGCCCTAGGCTATGTTATCTTAAATGAGAAAACTTAGCCTAGACTTTCCTATTCAAAGTTTCAGAGCTCTCCGAGGCTTTGGATCATTATAAATGTGTACAGTTTGTTACATGTGGAAACCCAGTCCTTCTTACATTTTCCAAGTCATTGCCTTAAAGGGTGTATTCATATTTGAATAACTTTTAGGAGAGTGCCACTGTACCATATAAAATTGCTTATCATTAGCATAATAATAGGCATGTTTCACACCCCATATTTATGTTCAAGTTAAAATTTGATTTTTTTTTTTGTGCCCTGGCTTGTAATGGTTTATGTCATACAGTAATTAGAAAAAGCAGTTATCACAATTTTGTTAAAAGCTGAAATGATTTTCTCACTCGCAAAACAAGTACATGTAAGATGAGGATTGTGTACATTTGACCATTTTGTCTTATAGGCCTAGTATTTGAAGAACACTTTACAGGTTTGGATAAATTCGTTTATTTTTACAAACCATCTCAATGTACTGCTACAAAAACATGAAAAACCCTGCATTAAGATCAGACAATTGATTTAAAACACAATTCTTGGCTAAATAATCCCATTGTAAAGAATGAAGGATGTCGGATATGCTTTGCAATCAATTCAGAAAAGCTGACTTTTGGATAAATAGATCATGAATCAGGTGTTTTCATTTTCTTGGAAAAAATACAGTAATTTGTCTTGTGATAGAATTATTTCTGGCAAATGTAAACGGACTTAGGCAACCTTACAAAGTGTCTCTGTTCTCCACGTCATTGCTCAAATGAACTGAAAGAGAGAAAAAAAAGAACTCTTTTCTCAAGTTGGGCCCATAACATCAGGGTTTCAAGCTGGACCCATAGTATCGGGGGAGGGGGAAGGTAGAGGGCGGTCAACCCTTAATTTAAGAAAAAAGGTTTTTTGCACTGAAAGATTGGCCTGCAATACACTATTCCCAGCCTAGACACTAAAAGCAAGCTTCAATGATCAATATGATTAACTCCTCAAGCGGATAATCTTGCATTATTTTGCACTGAGATCGATGCGTTGAAGTGATGTGCCCCTTCCCCTCCCCCACCTTTTTGGTTATTTTGGCTGCGGGCCTTACTGAATTCTTTTAAGTAATGTTTTAATGATTAGATGTACAGTACAACTATAATAGTGTATCCCTGTCACATGCAGCTTCATGAAGAGTGACAATTCCATGTTAACATTATGATAAAAAATTGTCATCATGAACCTCTGCATATTGGGTAAGTTTCCTTTTCTGCTGTGTTGACAATTTTTTTAAATCCAGCTTACCAAAAGGTAAAGCTAAATATGTCAATTGCCTACATGGAAGGATGGACGTCATCCACAGATGTCTTACGCAAGTTTGCCCTTAGATTGTGTTTGAACATGCAAGCTAGTACCTTGATGGCATATTTCCATGGTAAAAGGCAAAGTTGGCTTGTTAATTGGCCGAGCCGAAGGTGCTTTAGTCGGTCACGCATCCAACTTCATTGGCTGGGCAACCAATTTTAGTGGCAAGGCTACAGTATGCCAAGTGGAAGGAAAGCCGGAGAACCCAGAGAGAAAAAACCCCACGTACATCCAGCGGGATTTGAACCCATGTTTATGCGAAACACATTGGTACACAACAGCTAGAATAGAGCACTCTGCCAGTCGTGGTCGCTTCCATCCTGTGAGGTTTCAGCTTTATACTGTGTTGAATAGTGCACACTATACAGCTTGTACAAAACATTGGTTAATAACAGACTGACTGTTTCGTAATCTTTTACCTAGTACCCTGTCTGACACCTTTAAGAAATTAAGAACTTAACAGTGACCCTTTCCAGCCAAGTTCAATCCAATTATCTAATTGCTGCCCAGCATGATAATTCAGGCACAGGACAATAGCTGTATTGTCCATCTTAAGCTGTGCACCATTGTGTGTCCTGCTGGGGATACAAACAGTTACTTGAACCTATCATCACTAATTCCTGGAATGTGGTTGTTGCTTTGTGGTGAGGTTCAGGGGAAAATGTCAACCAGTGTTATGTTTACACCACAGGAAACTAGCCTGTGAAAACATCCCAATTTGAACATGGAATTATTTTGTGATGAAACATGGTAAACAATTTTGTATTATTTAGAGTAAAATATTCATAATTGTTAAGTTTTGTTGCGAGTGTGGTAAATTGTGTGCCACTGTTCATTCAGGCTAAACCTAATTTTTTCCCCATTTCTTGCAATCAGGAAGAAAATGGCCCTACTTCATACCTGAAATTGACTAATAAGTGATTGGACATGCTTTGCTAGAAGTGAGTACTTGCATGTGCACTCATATCCACCCAGTTCTGCACCTCTCCTGCATTACATCATGGGGGTATTACTGATGAATTAAAAGCACCCAATCAAATCGGACAACATATATTGAGAATATTTTAATTCTTTTGTGGGACTAGGCTTTGCTTGACAGGTCCTTTAGTTCATTTTCTAGGTTCATTTGAAATTGATCTCATAATGAGAGTAGGATCCTTTCAATCTCGATATAGTCCTCTTACAAAAGACTCGACGGTCACAATGCTTTATGATCATGTGATCATGGGTTTGGTCAAGAGTAAAATTTTTATATGTCGTCAAGTTTAAACAACTGTAGGGCACTTTCTAGTGGTCAAATTCTTTTGTGATTTCAAGTTGTTCTACACTTATTTTAAAGGATACCCTCCAGCATATCATTATAGCAAGTCTAACTTTTTTATATGAAATTTGAAATGATTGGATCAAACCATGCCAAGAATTGTTTGAGAATTTAACAGACAGCCAACAAGAACAATTGCAGTTGCTCCTTAATGCCTTCTGTGTGGTCTACATTTTTCAAGAGAAAGACTATCAGAAGCTTTATTAGTCTACACCTTTCAAAGGAAAGGAGGGAGCTTTGACTCCCATCTACAATATCTCCATGACTTCATACCACAAGGTTACTTTGTCTCAAAAAGTTTGCACTAGGTACTGTACATCAAGGCTTGGAAGCCATTTGGCTTAATTGTACACATAATGGAAAAGTTATGCTTTTAAACCTGGTACAGTGACCAACATGACTGAAGTTTTTGCATTCCGATGGCTTAAAGGTCAAGAGCAGTCCCCCCAGCAAAAGCTGAATATCACAATTGTCGTCTCATTTCCGTTCAAAGAATCCTTCATAATATTTTATTACTTCAGTATAACATATGAAAAGTAAACCAAGCAGTTACTTCTATATTTCACATTTGAGGATTGAAAATGTTGTCACATGACTCTCAACAGCCAATCATGAAACTGAACAGCCTACTGCACTATACTTCAAGTTGGGGCTGTGATCCTGCCCTTTAAATAAACTTGCTACCATTACTATAAATAAGTCCTACAATCTCTTTCAGGTAGATTCTATCAAACATTTCCTGTCCCTGTTTGCATAATACATACTGCAGAGGGGAGGGGTGGTTGGCCTGGAATGTCTTTGAATTCCTTTATTGCATTGTGTTCTCTGTATTGTCTGTTAACAGAATACCAGCTATTGTGGAATATTTCCTGCTAAGTTTAGTTGTGTGCATCAGGGTAAACTTTCGCGGTTGAGTACCTCTGAGCCATTTTGAAGCTGTTGTAAAGAGATACAAAACTTTATACTGGGAATATTATGAATAGAAGGGATAATTGGACAGCCCTGCACACTGGTTTTTGTGTGTAGTCAGCATTTAAACAATGACATGCATTGTCTACAACCTCATTGCTTTAGATCAGGGATATACAGCTATTTGACAATAGCAACTCCCTGTTTACAGTGGATGTCAATTAGGGTTCACAGTGCCATTTTGTGTTCACCCTGGCAAATTTCCCAAATAGTCCACTGAACTATTTGATCATAAAGGTGTACTTTCATGGTTTCAGGTTTTGCTAACTAATTCGAGCAGCTACCCTGTGGGGAAGAAAGTTTTGTCATTCAGTTTTTGACTGCTAAAACACAGGGGAGTTGGGCATACCAGATAAGTCTCAAAGGTGTCACCAGGCTACCACATAATACAAGCCTGCTATGAAAGCAACTATACCAGGGTTTCAGAGGGTGAAATGGGACACCTCCCTTTCTAGAGGTGGATAAAATTCCCCTCCTTCCCCCTCCTTATTTCCATAAAAATTTGAAAATTTTCATTTTCTTGGTTTCTTCTAAGAGACGACACATTTGCAGCAATGTATGCACTTGCATAAATAGTAGCCTATAAAACCCATCATGTTGCACCTTACATGAGCCTTGAAGCTAACTTTGTTCTCCCTGCACCCACTCGTAACTTCATCCATCATCAATGTGGAGTTGGGTTTAGTCAGGTACAGTAAATCCCCCCTTTTTTGAGTTTATTTCAGAATCCCTGCTTACAGGCATGTCCAAGAGGAATAAAAAGAATAACATATTGTTTCCTGCATAATGGGTTGGTGAGGTAGAGTCTGGCTACTAAAAATATTAGCATAGCAATCAGAAGAGAAGAAAAGAAGGAAATTTTGGAAGGTTTTTAATCAGGATAGGTGAATTGCATTCTACACAGAGGTTGACGTGTATTCACAGCTTAATTTTGTTCCTGATCGATGCATTTTCAGATAGAGAAAAGTACCCAAATATAGTAGGGAATTTTCTCTCTGCAGTGAATTTATAATGGTTACAGAAATGCACGAGCCACAAGGTAAATTTCACATGCTGCTAGAATTGAATAGGGCGTTTTAGCCAATGTTACCACAGGAAAAGGTGTTTTCTCGGGTGAAGCTTGTCTCTGTAATTTTCGGCAGTTAACCCTATTTAAACCAACCTTGTTGCTCTGTTGAACAAATAGTCTTTGAAGGGGGAAAATGCCTTTAACTCTATTGATCTCAAGATACCTGAATGTAGTTCTCTGATAGACTGAATTATTAGTTGCCAGCTTGAGATGGCTAAAACTTGCTATTCCCTTCTAGCGTCATGCATGGACCCCTCCCACCTCTCCCGTCTTTTACATTAAATGGGATCAAATTACACATTTTTATGTCGCATTCACATCATTTTATTTTCTTTAGACATTGTGTGTAAAATATTACTATTTACTGTTTCTAATTTGTCAGTTTTTCATCCATATTACTGGCAAATAACTCAATTCTATCAAATCTTGTATCAATGAACAATTGATCAAACTAGTTGGCCAAATAGATACAGACCTAATAACCAGTAAAAATATATGAGGGCAGGAACAGCTGTCCAGTTATAATATGATACAGCATTAGTTAAAATTGAAAACGTTTTTCACTCATAATACTGTTGCAAGGGCTACTACAGATTGAAACTGCCCTTTCATCTGCTCTTTCATATTCAATAACGAAAGTAATCTTACAATTTATTAAGCATTTTTGCTGAATTTTGAATCAGTTGTCCAATTTTTTGACAACTTTTCCAATCTCTGTGATATTATAACCTCAGTCACAAATTTTGGGGGAACACTTTGCATATTTTAGTACATTAGTGCAGATTATAGTGCATTGTGGACCGAATGCCAGCTCTAACTTCCAACATCGGAAAATATGAATTGTCAATGTTGCACGCAATTCCACATGGGGCTTGCATGTACCTCAGGGTTCTAGCCAGGCAATTCAAACTGGGTGCTGGACCCAGTTTGAATTTACTTTTTTAAGTCAGCACCCAGTTTGAAATTTCACCACCCAGTTTGAATTTCCTCATATGCATACTCTGGCTGCACTGCACAGTATCAGATACATAAACATTCAATTGAATGATTGTACTGATATTGAAAATAACCAAAAATCAGGCAACTGACCACAGAAAATGTCATTTGGATCTTGAGTTATGGCCAACATCATGTGAGAATGATGCAATGTCAATTAACTCCCACCCGGTTTGACATTTTTCCTGGCTAGAACCCTGTACCTCTTTGTAAACTTTTTGAATGAGGGTATGGCAAGGGAATGGGGGGGAGGAAACTTACAGTATAAAGCCTCTCTCACCATTTGTGTGCCAATTCTATTTCTCCAACATGCTGTGGAACCCCCTGTGGGTAGGGGGTTGTAGAATATGCCCATGGTATTCCGCACCTGTCATAAGAGGCAAACTAAACGTATCAAGGACTTGAACAGTATTTAAACAGTTTGACACTATAAAACACATTCGTGTTGGTGTGCCATTAAATCTTATCTAACTAACTAACTAACATGACATGGGAAGGAATTGTTTTACGACATACAGTATGTGTTAATACAATGTGCATTGATAGGGAAGTCACAATTAACTGAAAGGAGAACGCATGACCTCCTGGGTAAATTTACAACGTAAATTTTTCACTTATCGGTTGTAAGATGCATGTTTCGACGGGTCCAAGGGCAATTGTGAGTCAAATATATGCATTATGTCCATCTCAGTTTTGATGCAGGTGTACGTGTGTCAAAGTTCTCCAAACATCGCATCAAATTAACTAGCCTGGTTCCATCATATTTTGCAGGAAATACGTACCAAAAGTTTATGTTGGGGCAATTGGTTAACAATTCTAATTTATGAACATTAACAATCAACCTCTACCAGGGGTCTTAGCTCGGGTTGTCATATTTTATACAGTTGAATGCATTATTTTTAATGTTTCAGATCTTTATTCAACAGTTTGTCCTCAAAATTTTTCCCATTATGTCCCTGAGAGAAAAATACAATTTTGAAAGTACAGAATAAACCAAGAAAGTATCAAGTCACATGAATGATGTGATTGGCTCAGGATGAAAAGGTAAAAAACTCAACATGGTAGGGGGGGAAGAGAGGGGGGGATGCATTCTCCCTTAAAGGACAAGAGCAGTCATCCCACATTGAAGTAAGTTAAGTAGACTGTCCACAGTCCAGTTTCATGATTGGCTGTTGGGAGTCATGTGAACACATTTCTTCTCTTCAAATTTGAAATTTAATAGAAATAACGTTGTCTGGTTTACCTTGAAAATGCAATGGTAACATTACAAAAAGTAATCAAAGGTACTTTGAAGAGAGAAAGAAGAAAATTGTGTAGTTTTTCCTTCAAAAAAGATTGGGGGACTGCTCTTTACCTTAAAGTTTAACGTTAAGTTTCAATTGTCATTTGTGGTATAGTTAAAATGCAGGTTGAAATACCACACAATCAATAGCACTCATGGTAATGAGCATCAACACAATGTAAAGATACAGTGATTAACCAGTATTGGTTTTGCAGGGTACATCAGCAGTTAAATCCAACACAACAGCAGAGAGTAACAACTAAATCAAATCACTGAGTCACACCAGTTTAATATTCAAGTTTTACAGTACTGTTTCCAGAGAAAGATGAAATAATTTTGCCAAGGCTATAGTAATTCAAAAATTTTATCAGCAGATTTCAAATTTTTAAAATGGAGGTTTGTTTCTGGGTAGAATGAAGTGTAACTACAACTCAATATATCTATCTCTCTTTATAGCATATTGTTATTTTTCATACTGAGATTTTTTGAGCAACTGCGGTGCGGAAATCCAACGCAACAGCAAAGAGGCAGTGGATTCCTCACCCCATCAACAACTTTTGCCGTATTTCTCAATTGGTACTGTCACTCTCAATTTGATTGATAGTTAATTCAAAAAATGCAGAGTAGCTTAAGTATAATAGCACATTTTACACAGCATGAACTTTACTTAAAGTGCTCTGAGTACACATTGGGTCTTTATACCCATAACCCTAGAATAAAAAAAGACTCTCTGTGGATGGGGATAAATTTTAGACAGTTGTGGCAGGGGTTTTATGAAAGTACAGTAGGTTCTAAGGAAAATTGGACCTGTCAGGGGTGAGGGGGTTACTGCCACCCTTGATTTACAAAAAAAAAACTTCTGGTTGTCTTTCTGGCAACCAATTCTCTGTTTAGAAATTGTCCAGAAGTAAAATTTGGTCGTAATTACAAAACAGTGTTTATGTATTTTGATCTTGAAGAATAAAAAGATTTGATGGTTGAGGGACAAAAACATGACTTAGGCCAAAGCCTTAAGCTGAAATATTGTATGGAAAAAGTTTATGAGTGGTTCAGGAAGCATTATAGTCCTCATTCGGGAAGAGCAAGCTTCTTAAAGAGGCTCATTGAGTTGATATCAATAACTTCATGAGAGTCTCAAAGGGTCACTAGCACATGACAATGCTTTAAAGCTAGCATAACAAGTCAATGTTTTATTTCCAAAAGTCACAGAAAACGTGAGATTTTGATTTTCTAGTTTCCTGACTTTTAACGGTCTTGTACATAATTTGAAAAAGTGTCTGGTCACAAATATTTGAAAATGGACTTGAACCATTACCCTACTGTATACCCACTCATAAAGCAGAACTTTACTTGTATGAAGGGTATGGAAATGGTCTAAGTTTGACCATTTGTCATTGGTACAGTATGTGAAGAAAACTGAACAGGTTTGGAAAAAATTTGTTGAATTTCATGAACCAACTCAATGAGCCACTTTAAAGCTTACCAAGAAAATTGGTTGTCAATTGGACAACTAACGTAAAAAGTTTTGGTTGTCCGCATCAAATTTTAGTTGTTCTAGACAGCTGGACAAGTACAAAAATCCAGCCCTGGGTCTTTTAACTCTTGCATGCATTAATGATGTCCGCATTGCCCCTCAGTACTTTGCGTTGGTTCAATTATGCCCATTTATGTGTTGCAAGGTGACCTGAAAAGTAATAAACGAAATAATGTTACAGGTTCAAATGAAAGGTTACTTCGCTTGGCCAAGATGACAGTGAAGATGATTGTACTTTCTCTAAAAATATGAATTTAAGGGCAAGAGCAGTCATCCTAACTTAAAGTGTAGTAGGCTGCCCAGTTTCATGAATGACTGTCAAAAGTCATGTGACAATATTTTTTCTCCTCAAATGTGAAATTTATGTGGGTGCAATTGCTTGGTAATTCACTTTGGATTCGCAATATTGAAGTCACAAACTACAGTATGATGGAGGATACTTTAAAGAGAAATGAGAGGAAAATTGCGATATTTAGCTGTTGCTTCAAAATAAGTTTGGAGGGACTGCTCTTGACCTTTAGTATGTACTGTATGTTATTGTAATGCTTTTGTCTACCAGAATCACAGATTCAGAATACAAAATTATTTTTATTTGGTTTTATCTGATGTAGGCCTTTCATATACTCAAGCCATTAAGGGAAGAGGTCATCTGCTTGATTCATATTTCGAGAATTTGCTTTCCTTTTGTGGAGTTAAACAATGTTGAATTTCAATTAAAAATTCTGTTTGTTTACAACAAAAGCTAGTTTAGTGAACAGAAAATAACCAAACAAATTTGCTTTTCAATAAAAATATGTAAAATTGAATAATTACATGGCTTAGATGCTAAAAAAGTCAATAACTGTAATAATGAGTAAGAGTGCAGTCAGACATTGTGGCAGATATACATAATTTTATTTTTGTAAATAACATGTACAAGGTCTTTTGGCGCCAGTTCTTTCAGGATGTATGAAACCAAGTAATGGTTTTAAAAGCATTACCACTTAAATAGCAGCACATCTAGGGTTATGTAATGGGTTTGCTCTAAACATCCGTTAAATAACATTAGAGCATTATTTACAAAATGGAACGGATACTGACAAAACTGGCATGGAGAAAACAAGTTATAAACCTATAGTCTTCAAAAAGAGTTCTTAGATGTGTCCTATAGATTGTAATGTATTCCATTTTGCCTTTGCCTGTTTCTGTCTGGTCTGTCCCATTTACCACAGAAGGCTGTCTGGCCTTTTCTTGAATACTGCAGGTGGCACTATCTCCCAGTTGAGATTATCCAGCCTATCATGCCCATGTGTCTTTTCTAGTGGAATCATAGGCATTTGAGGCAGGGGTGCAGGGGGGGGGGGGACTTGCCCCCTCTCCCATTTGGGGCAAAAACTTTGGATCAGTCCGGCAGAACATGATAAAATTGCTATTGCCCCCTAACAAAAAGTTAATCCCCTTAAATCCATGAGAAGAACATGGTTACTTCAAGATTTTGGATTGCTCTCGTATTTTTCCTATGTTTTGGTGCCCTTTTTACAAAATAGATACATCCCTTGCTCAAGGTGAAATGTTCTACTTAGAGACATGATCCTGTCACCCGAAACTACAATTTTTGTACAAGTCCACAGCAAATCTCAATTGGTTCATCTCTTTGATTGACAGGAGGTCCAAAAAATTGCAGTGTACAGAAGCTAATTACACAGAATGTACTGTATTGAGACTGTAATTGATACACATTGGGGTATAAACTCATCCTGAAGCAATGAAGTGAGATTGTATCTGGATTAGAATAAATCTTGGAGTGTGTTCCCACTTGAGAACGACCAGGCGATCAGATCTGGTTCAGACCCCGCGCAGGCGATCAATTTGCAAATGGGAACGCTCTCGTTCCCCGGATCAGATCCCGAGAACTTGATTGCCCCTTCCGGGAGGATCAGACCGCGCGCAGGCGATCAAGAAAACAAGTGGGAACACAACGGGGGATCAAGGTGACAAGGGATCAATTACATACTTCCGCAGTGAAGCTCCTCACGCCACACAAACGCGTGTAAACAAACCTGACCTGCATACATAATTTCAATGAAACAACTTCCTGTTACTTGAACCGGAGGAAGAGATCAGATCTCGCGCAGGAGATCAAATGGGAACACTCATGCGGTTGGTCACAAACTTTTCCAGTTGATTGAGCTTGGGGCGATCAACATGGGGGGATCAAGTGGGAACACGGCCTTAGACAGTTGTGGGAGGGGCTTAAGTAAGTAGGTTAAAAGAATTGGAACTGTCTTGGGTAAGAAGATTAGGCCTTTGATCAAAAGGTGTATGCTGATTGTACTAAAGTGGATTTTTGGACTACTTCTTGTGTTTGAGGGTAGTTGTTAATTCTAATCATTTAGTCACTGATACTATACGTCGAAAACATTTTTTTCCATTAGTTAGAAGTTAGATGCTTTTTCGAGAAACCGTTGCCTCTTGACTGTCAAGTTTTTTGCGGACCTGTCAAAATTTGAACAATTGAGCTGGGCAGTTCGAAACTGATTTAAAGAACTATTTTTACTGACCAGTAAAAACAGAAAATATACACTGTCGTATGAACTTATAGAGCGAAAGCAGTCACCCCAACTTGAAGTAGTGTAGTAGACTTGTCTTGTTACATGATTGGCTGTTTAGAGTTATGTGACGACATTGTTTACTTTCAAATGAGAAATTTTAACTGCTTGTTTTACCCTGGATATGCAATATTGAAGTCTAAAAGTATGATGAAAGATACTTTGAAGGGAAATAAGAAGAAAATTGTGATGTTTAGCTGTTACTTCAAAATAAGTTTTTTTTTGGGGGGGGGGACTGCTCTTAGCCTTTAACAATGATTTTTTACCATGTAAAGCTTAATAATAAACCTGCAGTTATTTCTAATAGACAATTAGTTTGGAAATTTGGCATTCCCAGCTGGGTTGCAAGGTCAAATGTACCACAACTGTTTTACCTGTATGGGCATACTCAGTGAAGTACAGTATATTCCTGCACCTATACTGACTGTGTTTCAAATACTGCAACTGCAGTCAAGAGTGTTCAATTTTGATATGTCACATAAGCCGACAACTGCCATGAGGTTCAACTTTACCTTTGACCCATTCCCAAAATGCATTGCCAGTGAAAATTTTCCAAGTTAAGTCTATTTAAATATTGTACGGCATTTGCTCATTGCTTTAGCACATTCACACTCAGTACAGTAGTGGATGTCATCATTCTTTTCTTCCCTGGATACCCTGACACACAGAATCTAAAAGTGCATTACTGATTCATGGGAAATTTCCAATTGCCATGAAAGATATAAATATTTTTAGTTTTATTAATAACTGTGCCCTTTGAAAAGTTTTTCTTATTGATTTTGAAATTTGATTTGCGATGATCCCTCCCCCAAATTATAAATAGAATAGAGTTTGCATGTTAATTCGTCTCAAGAAGGATGTTAGGACGTTTGCTGTTTACACAGCATCATTATCGCAACTTTTTTATCTGCCTATGTCATAATTTAAATCTGTGGTCTATTTGGTCAATTTTGGTCAACACAGGAATTTTCTACAAAAAAAAAAAGAAAGAAAAAGTGAGAGAGAGATACTTTTCTTCCCTCATAGTATGTACATCACTTTCTGTGCTTCAGAACATTTCCATTAGAATCTGTATTAAAGGCAGTCATTCGTCACCCTTAACTACAGTTTCAGTATACATATATCAAAACTCTCAATTGGTACAGCTCTTTGATTGGCATCACATTCAAACAATGCATCATAGCTAAATTACACAGCATGGGCACTGAGAGTGTCTTGATTACACATTATGGACTTCTATGGCCACTGGGACAAGCCATGAAGCAATAAACAAGGATTGTGTCTGGATAAAGATGAGTTTTAGATAAATGTGGGAGGGGCTAGAGGTAAGTAGGTTGGGAGAATTGGAACTGTTTGGGATGATGAAAATATGCCTTTAAGTTATGCTGCAGGAGTCGGCTTCAACAGTTCCACTTGTTATTGTATGTTCAGAACAGGGGTCCTTAATTTTGCCCAAGAGGCACATGGAGAATTTCCGATCATTCAATGAGGGGGACCATCCCCTCCCCTTTTGAAAATCTTTGTGCTGCAATTTTCGGGAAGAGGTAACAAAAATGTATCAGCTGTAATCCATAGCATTCACACACGACATTGCTGTGGAAATAGAGATTGGTTTAAAAATCAAATTCCTTTGGCAGCTTTAAAATATTTTTGAACTTGTTTTCCCTTTCATTAGTGACTGCTTGGTCAAGTGGTTAGCATATCTGACTTGCAGCCAGGAGGTCTGGAGTTATGACTCCTGGCTTGGTCATACTAAATACTTTAAAAATACAAATAGAGCCTACTGTACTGCTGTTGTGCTTGGTGCTCAGCATAAGCAGTGGAGTAAGGAAAATGAGTCAGTGAGCCACAACGGGAAAAAAAGGCTGTGTCCATGGCCACGGCTGGTGTGAAATTGAGCAGTGAAACCTCATCTAATTGTACTGGGTACTTTAGGTTGCAGTTCATAAAATCTATACCAGGGTACTACTCAACTTTTGTGAAGAAAATTTAGCATCCATATTTATACACTCGCATTGTACCATATGCTTCCTGGAATCATGTGCCCTGATCGAGGTTTTGCAAAGTTATATTTGCCTGCAAACAATGGCAAACTGTGATGAATCCTTCTCAGGGTTTTTTTCCTTGTTCAACTGTATTTAATTAATTAATCAAATCCCCTGGATGTGTTTCACTTCTCTGTGAGAAACCCTGCCCTGCGATTGATGTCCCTCATTGTTATCTCGTGGCTGTCTCAAGCAAAAAGAAACCTCAAACCAGTGATATGTTGGCAAACTTTGAAAGCAAGGCAGCAATAGGTAATTAGATACTTGACTTTGAAGTACCTGTATTATACTCAACCTATTTCCCAGGGATATATCTGGCAATTTGCGCCATTGCTAGTACAATTGTTTTGCGTCTCCGTTATTTCATTAATTGCTGTGGTATTGTTTTTCCATATCTATATGCTTAGTGGTTATAGGAAGACGAACAGGATGTCTAAATACGAGTCGGATCAGGACCGCCGTGCCGGGAGACTCATTAAGGAAAGAAATGATTCCTAATATGT
The DNA here is from genome assembly GCA_037179385.1 of Holothuria scabra. NCBI lineage: Eukaryota > Metazoa > Echinodermata > Holothuroidea > Aspidochirotida > Holothuriidae > Holothuria > Holothuria scabra. The sequence goes on along the minus strand of CM074200.1, from coordinate 28,209,372 downwards.
GTAAAATATTAGAAATATAATGCACACCTATAGAGTACAAGACCTGACAATTCAATGACCTTGTCTGATCCATAGCCGCAAACACAATACAGGTTACAAAAGACTATTTGTTTTCTTTGACAACATTTTAATCAGAACTGGAAAATACCTAGACAGATCTTGTGAAATTATCCAAAAAATCTGTAGAGAGAGGATTACCATTGTTTTTGTGGTTGTAAAGTTCTGCATGGAAGAAATCATCGTAACAAAGGGTTTTACAGTAAGTTTCAGGTTCACCCAGTGTTAAAATTGAGTACACTACTCACTGGTGAGTACCATACTGTAGTCATACTGTACTTTCTTAACATTGCTTAATATTCTACTGTAATGTCAAGGGCTCTAATCTTTGGAGAGCTGAAGATGGGAGGGAATAGTGCAGTAAAAATTGTTGTGCTTGATTTTGCTTTCCCAGCAGAGAGCCAGTAACTTAAAAATCCTTACAAATGGGGTGGGCTTTTTTTGGATGTAGGTCAAAATTTTTGGCTTTTATTTTCAAAATTTTGAAAGTATTGGCATTTTGTTTTTAAAGAGAAAATGTGAACTTTTCAATTTTTGAGGTTATCATTTTTTGTCTCCCTGCTGGCCCCTTGTTCTGGCAGGATAGGCAAAACTTAAAGGCCTCCAGTCCTCTACCCCAAACAGTTGTAATTCTCTTAACCAACTTACTGCAAGCCCTCCCCACAACCATCTACGTAAAACTCAGTCTATTGCTTCAAGGTGAGTATACAAGACCCCACTGTGTAATCAAAACATTCTCAGTACATTACAGGCCATGTAGTGAATGTGAGCTATGGTATGCATTGTTTGAACTAGCTGTCAATCAAATAGCTGAGCCATTTTGGTAATTTCCATGAACTCCTACAAAAATTGCAGTTTGGGATCAGAGGATTGGCTTAGTTGCATAGTAGCAAAGATGCTAATATGAATATAAAACATTGTGTGCAGCTACAGTGTTGTACTTACCCATAGGTCTCTGCCATAGATCCTTCCAAATAGATGAAAAATGGGCAAAAAAAAAAAATGAAAAATGACCAAAATACAGAATGACCTAAGCACAAAAAGTCAGTGAACCCAGTGAAAAAAACGGATGTGAAAGTTACTGCAAGCTTTTATTTTATGCTGAGCTGTTTGCATGATTGGGCATTAGCAAGCTGGACTTGATAGGAAGTCTCTTGCTTAACATTGTAGACAGGTAGTAAGGAAAAATGAATAACTTGCAAAATAATAATAGTCAAGCATTTTCTATTATGATTAATATGCTTGAGGAATTAGGAAATGTAGGAAACTACGTCAGTCACTGCATGCTTGCCATTTCAAGGAAAAACTCCATCCCCCCATATCTGCTATATATAGTATTATATGCATGTATACAGTGGATATATCCAAAAACATTTGAGTCTGATGAGCCTGACCCAGACCACAGTTTTCAGCTTTTTTGCCCCATAAAGCACATGTAAGTGTAGTTAGGCATGACCTTGGCACTGAAAGGGAGAAAAAGAAAAGATGCTGAATTCTCTGTAAGAGGAAGTGGGAGAGGGGAAAGCAATACAACTGCCCCAAAATATTCTGCTCACAGGGATTCTGCCAGAAACATTGCAAGGAGGGGGGGGGGATTGGTTACCGCTAAATCCCAAGTCCAAATGGATTGTGCCCAGGTTAAAGTTATAAGTAGGTTCAGGGGGACAAAATTGCCTCAAGACCCCTGTAAGGTGCAATTTGAAGGGTTTTAAAGTCCAAACATTGCTGAAAAACTGTCTTAGCTCTCTTTTAAAAAAAGAAACCAAGATATTAACAATTTTTTAATTTTTATGGAAATGAAAAAGGGGGATTTTACCCATATTCTCTTGGAGACTTTTGGAAAGGGGGAGGACAACCCCCCCTTTTTTTCCTTCCTGGCTCATTCCTCTAGTAGTACATTTATCTATAGTTTATCTTCATTATGTAAACTAATGGGCCTACTATACACACAAGTCGTTTTCTGCAATACTTTACCGCACTGTAGGACATCTCTGAATGCTTTGATCGGTGAAAATTTCGCAATTGTAGACTGTTAGTGTCCCATAGTATAATTATTGCCAAATAAACCCTAAATGGTGCAGTTTATGCAAATGACTTTACATCCACCAGCAATAGTGTAGAGGATGTCAATTGAAATGATCAAAGTACAGTAATACTGATAACTTTCATCCAGCCAGGAAACAATTTCGCAATGATATTGGCAGGAAATCTTGAAACAAACAAGTTAATCCATTTTAACAAGTCCAACAACACCTTATCAGTTGTGTTTATATGTCTGACACGTAGAGATTTGTCTCACTATATCCTGCAGGGGATAAAAAATGCGCTCATCTACTGTAGTACCATAGCCAACATTATATATGAAAGAATTGAACATTCCCAATTTAACACAAAATTAAAGGCCCAGTTCTCTCACCTCAAACAGAATCAATTCTCCTAACCTTCTTTATACTGCAAGTGAAGGATGGGAAAGATAGTATGTGGAATTACCATTCTAAGTAAATGGTCAGGTTAGGTAAAAACAGATGAAAATGGAAAATATAGGCTAGCTGGTATCAATACTGAATTTTGGCAATCAGTGCAATATATCTTCACTTATAAGCCAAAATGGGTATAGTCTGCAGAGCTGACCAACTTTTTTGTCTAGCTTATACTCTACAGAAAAGAAACCTATAAGGCAGCAGCTGAAGTGGGTGTGCTATGCAGGCTAACAATGAGTGTGGTATTAATGTACAAGTCAGTTTACTTGCTATAATTATATCAATATAAATATTACAGTTTTTTTAAAGCGACAAGGACCTTATTCAAGGAGTCCCCGCGTGCTAAAAACTTCTCAAGAGGGAGTCAATAAGATAGTTTTCAAGTAAGTTCTTTACAGTATTCCATGCAAGAGCTAACTCGGTCCAGACTGATCATCATGACCACTGTGGTAGAGGGAGGAGAAAAGAGAGAGCGATGGTGGGGGGGGAGGGAGGGAGGATGAAACTTAGGTAAGGAACAGGGCAGTCGAGTTGGTTTATGGATTGGGGGCGAAAACTCTCTTACAGCAGGTTGAACCCTGTCTTGTGACCTGGACCAGAATTGTTGATGGGCAATCCACCCATACAAAAGCTAATGCACATGTCATACTAGTATACTCATACAAACCAACATGCATACAGGACACAAACATACTGTACACTCAGATTGATATTCTTTAGAAACTCTTTGTGTCATCTGGACTGCAACATGGTACTTTGTTTACTCTGCCTGTTTTTTTTAAATCTGACTGAATTATTGCTTGCGTCAGGCAAGACATTGTTTCCCCAAATATTTCCATTGAGATGGCAATCTCCCCCCCCCCCTTCCCTAAGGATCAACACCCCTGGTGGAAAGAAATTGCTTACTTTGTTCCTGAAGTTCACAGTATTTTGTACTTTTCCAGGTTTAAATGCTATTATGTCACAGAACAGCTTGATACTACAGGTATGTACTCCCACTAGATGATTCAAAGTAAATTCAAATTTTAACTGCACCATCAGCTAGTTCCACTTGGCAGTAAGTTGAATAGTTTCATGCAACTAAATTATTTAAAAGAGGTTGTTTAGACCGATAATTTGCTGTGTTGGAAAAATGCATTTGTAAACAAACAAACAGGAATTTTATTTGTTTGTCTTGTATTAGAATCGTTTGAAGAACTGTACACAATTTGAATGCTTTGATTTTGACAGCTGAACATTGTTATACAGTATGAATATTGATGGCGGGGGAGGGGGGGGAGGAATGGGGACATTTGGTCTACACACTCAGGTGTGGAACAGAGGTCATTTTCATCCTGTAGGTTGAGGATGGAATAATTTTGTAGTTAAGTTTGTTTGTATGAAGAAATTCTGGACTTCCAAAGTTCACATCCTTACTACCCGACATCCCTCAGAGCCTGCTACCAGCCCCTTCACCAGGCGAGTGAGGGCGGCCTCCATCTTCACTAGTTATGAATCTAGGAACGATTTTCAAGTGTTCGTAGGAGGTAAAGTGTTGCGGCTCATACATAATGAATTGTATTTTCAACAGCTGACACAGCAGCCCTCCCTCATAAATACACTGGTCAGCATTCTGGGGGAATATACACAGTTGTATCTAGATCTTTTGGACAGGAGGAAACCTCACTTAAATAGCAATACTTGCCACTATAATGTTGACCTGGGAATGGTCCCTTACTTGCAAAGGGAAGGAGCTCAATGATGGGACATTTTCTGTGCAGGATTGCACCTGCTTTGGTGTCAAATGTATTGGACTGGTTGCTGTGGACCTGTGCTGGGCTGTACACCATGTATATTCCATTTTAACTTTCTGTAGGTTTTGAGATGTGTTGGGGAGACTTCAGTCTGCTTCTCACGTCCTCTGTTTACTCAGTGTACCTTTCTTGGAATTCAACTGTTTGTACTATCCTAAAATCTGTAGCTGAAGAGGACAGTAGGAAGTTGCCCTCCAAGTGAGGGTGTCCTCCATCTCCATTATGCTAGTAGTTTATGGGGGGTCTAGTTGGTGGTAGGTGAAGTAGGATTAAAGGTGTCGTATAGGGAGGTTCCCAAATCAGGAAGTTACTGTAAGAGGAGTTTCTCGGAGCAAGCATAGAGTGATGCAATGTGGCATTTATGCAGTCAGTAATACATTTTGCAGTCCCTTGTAAGATGGGTAAATGATGATATAATCTGGGGTTTGCTGAAAACTGGAAGAATTTTTTACTTTTGATCAGAGACCAGGATGTTTTTACCATCGGGAAGAGATGTTTTTGTGCATTTTGAAAAACAAAAATGAGTCTAAATGCAAGGTTTTCTAAATCTGAGTTACCTTTGTTGTTGTTGATGGTTTGATGTTTTGTGATGATACTGTTTAATAGAGGGATTGTATGTTGATAGAAAACGAATTGTGGGTGTCTCCCCTTAACTAGATGAACCATCCAATGTTTAATTATAGAAGTTTTCAACTATACACAACAGACCTGTTAAGTAAAAGAATAAACAGTTCAATTTGAGTGGGCTCATTTTGTTTTTAATGTTTTATGGGTTCAATATCATTCCTCAACCAGGTTTTAATTTTGAATGTGGTAAAAAAAGTGAAAAAAACACCCTTTGAGTTAGAGGCTTAGTATGCTTTGTACTATAAATGCTCAGTGTTTCTTCTGGAGTAAGGTGGGGGAGGGGGGGGGGTTGTCTGGAAATTGATGTCATGGGGATATTACACATGTATGGTTTATGTATAGAAAAACAGCAAAACAATGAATATAATGTGCTATGGGAAGAAGGGTTGCGGAGAGGGGGTTGGGATGGACAGAAAGCACCTATTGTATAGGCTCCAAGAAATGTTTCCTAGAGCTATGTGAAATTCTCCCCGGAAAGTATGGGGAGCGTTTGTTAGTGTCCTGCCTTCGTACTGTACAGTACAACAACCTCTCTTCTGACCAGAGGAAAAGCTAGGCTTTTTGTATGGTATCTGATCAATGTGGGCATTGAAGGTGGAGTAAAATACTGTACCTTTGAGCCTGTAAATGCAAGGTTGCACAGGCTAAGGAGTAGAAAGCAGTATTAAAGGGAATAAAGGCAGTCTTTCCCCCATCTCAAACTGCATATTTTACCTACCCCTAGTCTACCAAAATTCTCAGTAGGTGTGCACAACTCTTTGATTGACATCAAATTAAAAAAGAGCAAATTGGTTCGTAACTGCACAGCATGAACAGAGTGTGTTCGAATCAAACATTAGGGCCATGTATTCTTATCAGGGAATGTCCTGAATTAGTAAACTATTACTGTGGCTTGATTGCATGGTCAGGATGAATTTGAGACATCTGTGGGAGGGGCTAAAAGTTAGTAGGTTGGGAGAATTAGAACTGTCTGGAGTGATGAATATATACCTTTATGTCAGAAACATGTTTTGCAAATCTGTGAACTTTAACAGAAAACTCTATGGACCTTTACATTTCCTTCCCTTTGATACAAACACTTGTGGTTGTTGCTCTTTCCCACATAACCTCTATACCCATGTACTACTGGTTGAGTAGGCCTGCAGTATCCAGGATATAAATGACCGGTGTGGAATTTCAGAAACATACAGTGAACATGGAATGGAAATTGATAATGCAGTTGTAATGGCCTCATTATACTACTGTTCTTTGATAATATGGTTATCTTTGAACCATTTGAGTGCATATATGTTTGTCAAAAACAGTATCTTGTCTTAATAAAACTCTGTGCCACAGAAGTGACTGCCCACCTACAGTATGTACAGTATGTATCTGCAGTGTGACTTTGGACTTTGGGTGCATTTAAACTAGATCTGGAACTAGTCCCTTCCCCCACCTCTCTCCCCCACCTTATCAGTAGAGCAAATTACATGCATAACTTCATCCTAGGTGGCAAGGTGCATTTACTCTTGTCTCATACTCTCATCACCCTCCCTGCGTGAGTTAATGGATGGTTTAGCTGAAATGACCTTCAATTAAATCACGTTGAATAACCATTGATCGTGGTCCACCCTCATCCTAGAGCCATGAAATATTACTAATGTTCATTGCCTGCCAGGGTTCTATGATCCTTCCATCAGATTCATGCAGGTCTAATCCAGAGGCATTTACCAATTCTCTTGCATTTACACCGTCACCCTGATGCAATAATATCTTGATGAGGATGAGTTTGACAGCTTTTTTTTTGGGGGGGGGGGGGGCAAATAGTACCAATTCTCCTAACCTTCTTTCTTAAGCCCCTTCCACAATTGTCTGATATTCATCCTCATCCAGCTGTAATCTCAGTTTATTGCTTCATGTTGAGTATAGAAAAGCTTAGTGTGCAATCAGAACTCATTACATACACTTCATTCTGTGTAATATAACCTTTGGTGTACTGTGCATTGTGTGAATTAACTGTCAGTTAATGAGCTGAGCCAGTTGAGAATTTCAGTTGACCCCTACACTGTACAAGAATTATAGTTTGGGTGGGAGGATTGGCCCTTCAAGTAGGTTAAGAGAATTGGAACTATTTGGGGTGAGAGGATTAGGCATTTAGAGCTGCTAAATGTACGTACTGCAAACTCACTGGGTGTGTGCTTCATGTTTCATTGTTTGCTACTGGAATGGTATCACTTGACCTTTACAGGTCCATGTGTGATTTTAGGTGTTCAGGTCCTTTCACAAGTACAGTCACAGTTTTATGTACTCTTCTAAAAAAAAAAAAGAGGGAGGATGAATGTCTAAATTTAAATAATCATTCATTTTCCTGCACTTAGTGTAATGTTGTATTATGTCAGTCATATTGAGATCTCTATTTGTATGTATCGACTTTTCCCATCATAGTCAATTTCCTTGTCAAATACTCCTTTGATTTAGGCCATTGGGGCCTTCATTCATGATGCCCCCTCTCCTACACTCGTTGAGCTGTCATTCCAACAAAAGGACAGTTAGAGAGTTCGTGCTGTTCAGAAATTTGGGGAAGTTCTTATCATTCCCAGTAGAGGATACACTTCCTTGACGGAGGATTCTGCTAATTTTTCAATTCCTGGCTGACATCCAAAACCCTACTGCAATGTTTTTGTTTCTTCAAATAAGAAGCAAAATAGAAAAAAAAAAAAAAATGTTTTTGTGTCAAAGTATGTGGGCATTAGAAAGGATAGCAACAACATCATTCATTTCTCTTCATTCTTGTTTCATTTGTAGATGGTAAATGAGATACTCCCTCTGGGTGGAAGAAGGAGAATGGCCGCAAAGACTCCTGATAGTGGTGTCTCATTGACAGATAGCTTAGCGGATCACCCCGAAAGCGACAAAGCTTGCGAAGAAGCAATGGATTGTAACGACGGTCTTGTTGGAGACAAACCAACGGACCTGACTAAAGTTGTTATTAAGCAGGAACCAATGGCAGATATCATTGATGAGATGGGGCAAGACATACATGGTAAAAATCTTTCAGAGGAGGGAAGGAGAGAGGAGGAGCATCATGAAAAGGCTGATGAAGGTGAAACTGAACGTAACTTTGGGGAAAGCGATTATACTGGAATGTCACCGGGGGGAGATGCAGAGGAGAGACTCAGAGGGCAAGAGATGGCCATGGAAGAGAATGATGAAATAAGTAAGTCAGCTGTATCCTCAGATAAAATTGGCGATGCTGCCTTGACAGAACTCCTTCATCAGCTTTCATCTCTGAAGGAGCAATTGATCAGGCAACAAAGCGAGGTCTCCCAGCTGCAACGGACGCAACTCCAAAGACAACAGAGGCAGATGGAGTTACAAAGGATTCAGCAGGATATGTTACAACGGCAGCAACAGCAGTTACTGGACCAACATCACAAAATAACCTTCCTCATGCAGGCTTTGCAGCAGCAACATGCAGGTGCCGCAGGGGGTGGCTTCCTGCGTCTTATACCCGTTTATCCCACCGATCTTAACCGCCTTCCTGCACCACCTCCCCTCATCACCAGCCCAGATTCTGGTTCAGGGGGTAAGTCTTCATCAGGTAATCAGACCAAATCTCCTACCAACACTTTCCAGAGTACCAACCCCATGCAACCTGTCACCCTTAGCAATGGTCACTTAGCAGGAATCACTCCATTTCAAGCAGGACATGGGGGTCTCTTGACTATTCCTCATGCATCGTTTCCTCCGTCATCTTTCCCTCCTCTCATACCCCAGGCCAGCCTGGGGGCTCACATCCCAGGTTATGACAACACAGATCAGCCTCTGAATCTGTCGCAGAAATCATCAGCACCAGTCCCAGCTACCTCAACGTCCAGTCAGGCGTCTCCGTCCTTGGATTCTCCCTCTATTCAAACACTACTCAAGGCCAAATCATCGACATCCATCACAGAACCATTGAAAAGAAACCAGTCATTATCCCCCAAGGGGAGTTACCTGAAATACTCAGCCCATGAAGCTGAGGTACTGAATCATACTGGACCAAGACCTCTCACCAGCCATGTGGAGTTGAGAAGACCCTCAGGTGAGGTCACTTTCTGTTATTATCCCCTTTGAGGCAGGAGTGTGCAAACTGCTCCCCATGGGCCTAATGTGCCTGTTGGCCTTATTCTGCATGGCTTGGCAATGAAACAATTTTTAATTTTCTCCATTTTTTGACTCCCTTACATTTTGGTATGTGGCTTTCATCTCACAATTCACGTGGAAATTAAACCCAAATCTAAACCATGAGTTAACTTTTTCCTCGGCAGGATACGAATGTAACCATGGGATAGCAAGTTTTGCTGCAATTACTAGGCCTACAGGACAATATTATTTCAGCACAGTTTGAGCTGCCTAGATCGTAGATGGACTCACTTATTTTTGTAATGGGGTTAGGATCAAGTTAAAAGATGAGGATAAGACGCTACCCTCATATACACCTAAACACTGTTCTACTGCCCCCCCCCCCCCCTCAGTTGGCTACAGCAGTATGATTTTGCTTGGCTTTCCAAATGTTTGCACACACCTGCTTTATTAGGGCATATTAGCAGTCACCAAATTAAAAACTAAACAGCTACAGTAAAAGCCAGGGTTACACTGCCAAGACTACAAAAGAATCTGACAATTTGCATAATTTGTGTTGAAGGCCACTTCTTTGGTGGTCTTGGCAGTGTGACCCAGGCTTAAAATGCATGGACTGCATCCGATTACGAATCTTGATCATTAATTGGGCCGATGACTTTGAGACCCCACAGAATTCGAAGATATGGTAGTCTACTAGTCAAGTGTTTGCACTGCCAAGCCCTAAACAAGGGATTGAAATCTGACAGGTACAGTAATTCCAAGTTTCAAAACAGGTATTACTAAACCAAGGAGTTGCTTTGCATGAATATTATGTTTCAGTAAAAAAATATTGTCACATGATCCTTCATCATTAGCCATTCATTGAAAAGAATATCCAGGTACACCTATCTAAATTGGGGTGACTGCTTTTTCCCTTTAAGCAAATGCGTTATTTCATGCTGTGTTATAAAGTTAGTAAATGCTACAGTATTTAACCGGGACCTTTGCTGTGGAAAGAAATGGAGTGTTGATATTTATGCGAAGTAATATACAGTATCAGGACTAAATATTCCCCAACCTCTTGGTAGCTTTTTTCTTGGGAAGGGGAGAAAAAAGATGACAACATTCAGCTTAAGTTTAATTCGTGTACTCGCTTGAAAATTGTCTGAGGAGTATTATGCCTGGAATGTGCAGGTAAGCGTTTTGTCAGTGTGGGGCCCTCTTGGGGTTATATTCAAGAGGGTTGAAGGATGTCAAAGAGCTGGGAACACAAACTAATGTTGATATGACTGATTACACTGCCCCAGTTTGTAGTTTTGGACAAGTTTGCCTGTTGACTAAGTGGTAGTGTCTGCTTGTGGGTTTGATAATTGTCAATAAGCCAGTTCGGTAATTCATTTTGGTGGTTATTCACCTGTGCACATAGTCGGAATTGCGGAGTAAACCAATCTCTCACCTGCAACAGGTATTCCAAAATTTGAGTGCAAATTTGGTGAAATCCTTCTTTCTTAATCCATCCATAACTTGCGGAGGGATCTCAAGGGTGGTTTTGTAAAGGATATTGTGTCTAAATTGTCTTTTTGTGGAATTGTCTTTTTTTGAAAGATACTTTGAAGAAAAATCAGAAGAAAATTGTGAAGATTAAGCTGTTACTTCAAAATCAAGTTTTGGGCGACTACTCTTGACCTTTTGAAAGAATTCAAATTGATTTGTGGTGTTGGATGTCTATCAGTGATTGCGTCTCTTAAAGTGCTCTGTTAGAATTTCTTATCACATCCTGCAAATGAGACAGGATTGAACATGCAACAGAGTAAAGAAATGGATGTCTCCAGGAACTCGTAATTAAGCTTGTCTTTTTCCCAACTGTCAAACAGTAACAAGCCTTTATTTGTCTCATCCTAAGCATTTGTCAAAACCCCATTGTTCCCTCATGATACCCTTCCTGTCAAACTTGACAGACCCAGCTACTTAAACGGTTAATTTCCTTCATCAGAGTTTGGGCTGTTTCCTGGAATTTCCTTTTCTCATCGGTTCTATTGTCAGCCCTGAAAGTTACAATCCTTGTATTCTTGGCATGGTGCCTTGCCCAGGTCGGGGACAGTAGGCTGTAATCCACCACAGAAGCATAAACTTTTTCCATACAAATGTTAATCCGTGTCCTAGCTGTCTAAATAAATTCAGGTAATTTTGACTGTGATTGTTGCAGCTGACTGGTTTTGGAAGCTTTGGGGTCAGTAATTTCTGAAGGTACAGTAGCTGTCCAGTAATTGGAAAAGAAAAACTGTTTTTCAGCTGTGTCCTCTCACTGATAAAGAGTTCAATTTTCAGGAGAACCAGTGGTAAAGAAAAAAGAAACGATGCCAAAAAAGTGTTGCCATTACAACTGAATAACTTTCTTGTGCTCTTTTGAATAAATCTATGGTGCAGTAAAGCAAGTCCTCCTGACTAAAGACCTCATGTGGATCTGACTAGGAAACAACAGATTGCTTCAACTCTTGCATTTAATACCTGGTGTATATTGGAGTAAGGCACATCAAAATACATAAAATACAGAAAGCAAATTTGCCTCCTTCTGTGAAGGCTGGGTGTAATGAACTTTGACCTCTGTTGGCATACTTTCCTTTGTCTCTGTGGGGCTGACACCTTACAGAACAATGAGGCTGTCATTTCCTGGGAGCACCCAGTTGACCCCTCAATAGACACTGAAAGGCTCACTTGGGGGTGATAACTTGGCTCTTAAAATCTTGCCAGGAGGCTTTGTCAGGGACAGGAGTGTGCTCATCCTTTGTTTAACTGTAGCTGAAGAACAACACACCAAACAATGAAGGGAAAAGAAAAGATCATGCAGTTTAAAACAAAGGATTTATGTATGATTTGTAGTATTGGATTTATTTCAGGCAGTGAAAATAAACTTTGGTGCTTCTGAATGTTTAAAATGGTGCTCCTTTTTAATAGATTATTACTTCAGGTGCAAACAGTTGTCAGGTACAAAGCTTCCCTAAGTGGGAAAGGGAAGAGAGTAGAGAAGTTCAAACAAAGGCAAGGACTTAATGATTGCACATATAGTGTTGAATAATATGCACAGTGCTGTACAGGATCTCACCTTTTGGAAATTTAATTAAATAACTTTTGGTTTTCTCTTTAAAAAGAGCATAAAATTTTTATTTGGGGAAGTATGGAAATTTTATAAATTTGAAACTCCTGTGTTCCTGGTGAAGTATCATTCTTAATTTTCTTTTCATGGGGGTGGGGGGAGGGGGTTGGATTAAAATCATGCACCATAGGGGATCAGTAGTCACTGTCAGTGGATTATCTATCATATTTCATACTCAATCTTTGGTCACTGATCTGGACAGGAGAGAGCCAGACTTTCCAGTTACTAAGAAACCACAGCCTGGCTTCTCATGTGGTAACAATTCTTTTTACTGCCCAGGCCCACAGGTTTTTCCCAAAAGTTAGACTCATTTTTGTGTGAACTTTGAAAACTCCTTCAGCTTAAGGCTGAGGCTTGTGTGGCTGCCTATGGATCAGGAAGGGAGCAATGTGTAATAATGGCCCCACCCACGTACAGTATGGGAAGAATATTGTTTTTGGAAATTTGCTGCATAATTTGCAATAGACTACAATTACAAAATTTTGCCAGTTATAGCCTAGGTAGACAGTTTAAGGTTTGAGGTGTAAATTGCTATTTGGAGCAAATTAAAATAACTTATTGTAGACAGGAAATCTACATAATTGAAGATTAGGACTGTTAACAGTGGCAGTGCTCATTTGGGGTAGGGGATATGATGGGGGTATGAGGGGAAATTTGTCCCCTCAGATTTTGTCCTCCTCCAGTTGCTTCCAAAGTAAGATAAGGAGCTTGGCTAACTTTAAAAAAAAAACCACTCTTGAGGCATAAGTTTCACCCAGAGAAATGCTGAAACTTCAAAGCAACTAGGGGCCTCGCCCCCTGGATCCCCACCAGAGCTTTTCCCCATCCGCAGGAGTGGGCTTCAAGTTTGGTTTTGCTCATCATGCAAAAAATTTTACCAGCCCACCACCCACAGTTTGAACTTTCTGGCACAACCATGCACTGCTATGTGATATATACCATGGTACTTGGAAATTAGTTATGTTAAACTTACGTACATGTATGGGATTGGTATAATCTGGTATAAACCAGGGTGACGTGTGTTTCAGCACCATATATTACAGTAAAAAGATAAATGAAAAAAGGAAAGTGGAAAAACTAACCTACAATTGGACACATTCTAAATCACATCTGAGGGCATACAGTTATGGGTAATTAGAATTCTAAAGGTGGAAAATTGTCAAAGGGAAAGGGATACAACCCTTTCCATTAGACCCCTCACCATATGCCACCATTTTCAATTTCACCCTTCCCTGTCAAGGTCCCAGTCCCCTCCCCCAGCAGTTCCCCTCAGTGGTTGCCTGTATCCAGTCCACTGACTGCAGTAGACCAATCCATTCAAATTGTTGCAGAGTATAAATTAATAGGCCTTTGTTTTATCAGGGAGCTGACATGGTGACATGTTTCAACAGTGGACCTCTTTAAATTGTTATTATTACAATACATGTATGTGTTGGTTTTTTATACTGCACACCACTTGCAAACATATACAGTATACTGTATGTATTACAATACTGCATATTTATACCAATCAGACTAAATTACAAACAATAATTCCCACAGCTTTAAACAAAGCTGTTTAAAACTTGATGCTTTGTGTACATACTGTATTCTAGTAGCAAAGCTTCAATAATACACACTCCACAGGAAATTCATGTCAGAGAATTTTGGTCTGGTGACAATTGAAATTAAAGAACAAACAACAAAATAACATGTATGTAAGTTAATTGGGGTTATGTTCAATTCAGCTACTGCATCTTGCATCTAGCTAGTATGTCAGGGATGCTCAACATTTTTGCTCACATTCCCTGCAAATGTGTTTCAACTTTTGAACTATTGCCTTGTGTAATCATGTATTGCTCATGGGATCAAAAACACGATAAAGGGGGCGGTGATAAATTTTGCTGGTTTTAAAATGACTTGGTAGTATTTTTCTGTATGTATGTATAGAACAATTAAAACCTTCAAATCAGAAATACCCACGATACCTACACGTAGCTGTAAATTGTTAGAATGCCAGGTACAGTAGTACAGAATTAAAGGAAATTAAGAAACTTCAGGGCTGAAAAAATTCTGATGCCTTATTGATATATCTGGCAACCCATCTGCAGAAATGACTAAGTTTTTGGTTGCCCAGTAAATAAGTCAAAGATTGTTGCTTGAATAAAGGAAAGAAAATAGTAAAGAAAAGATGCTTTGCATTAAGTTACTATTTATTTCTGTTGTTCTCTGCATTGCCAATCAAATGCATAACAATTAACTTTTCATGTGAACGCATGGAGGGTATGTATATTAGTGCTAAGGTATGTAGTAATGGTATTAGTTGTGAGATACTGTACTTGCTCCAAATTATAATCTGTCATGCTTTATATGTACAGTGGTTTAAACTGTGATACGTATAAGGGTGCCTGCTGTGCTGGACATATTCTACTATATAATATTTTATGCATTTTGTTGCTGGAGCCATATGATAAGTTGCCCTTGGCCAAAGGGGCACCATATTTTTTGAACCCCTTCTTTGCCTTGCATCGTCAATGGGTTAGTTACAGTAGTTTTACAGCTTAGTTTCTAAGCAATTGTTTTATTTCAGGTCTGCTACGATCTTTTTTTCCAGTTGTGGCTCCACTGACTTGTTTCCCTACTCCATTGCTTGTGCTGAGAACTAAGCTTAACAGCAGTATGTTCCATTTTTAAAGTCCCTTGACCTTGCTACTACAAGTTTATGCTCTAATCACTTGACCAAGCAGTCACTTTATGCAGGGTTGAACAGGAACATGGTATCCTTCAAAGGGCACCTTAAGGTTTCGTGGAGCAAAAGTTTTTCCCTCTGAACCCACTTGCAACTTTGGCCAATTGACAGAATCAATTTAGACTTCGGTTTTGGCCATAATCAATTCCCCCACCCCCTACCCTTCCCCCTTTTTTTTTTCGGTTTGTGGCAGGATCGCGAATGCACACATGTCCGCAACAGTCCCAGAGTCAGAACTCAGTACTTTAACATATACAGGACAGTTACATATGATATGGACAGCTTGTATGTTCTTCTGTATACAGTAGTTATGAGAAATGATGAATACTGTAGGCCAACGGATTTGTTCTTTTAATTGGCATGGTACGGCACTCACAGATTTGCCACACTGTAGTTCGTTCGTTCGTTCGTTCGTTCATAGGGCCTGCATGTACTATACGGAAAATGTTGTACTGTACTGTACTGTACTGTACTGTACTGTACTGTGTCCAGCATGGCCAACACACTTGTTCAGATTGATTAGTACTCTGTATTACTTCTATAATGTAGTTTACAGCAAGATGCTATACATAGACACTGCAGTCTTAGTGATATGTAGTCTCTGTACAATTAATTCCTCATTTGTAGATCTCACTGTTTTGAGCAAACATGTTTTAGCACATGGTTGTAAAATATTAGTAAACAGGGCACTGTAATTAGAATATAGCACACCAGTTGGGACAGTAGTGTATTGTGCTATGTAAATCTGTATACCCACACGTTCATTTGCAGTACGTTAAATTAGCACATTGCAGAGTATAGTGCTATTGGAAGTATGTATATTCTTCTGTATGAAGAGGTTATACCTTCCATGTAAATGAAGGGTAAGAATTTTTTTCAAAATTCTATCTAACTGTTAGAGCATAGATACATAAAACGAAAAAACTACTGTACAAATCTATAGGATTCATCTTCAATTCAAATATGGCAAGTTTATTTTTCAAAATTACAAAAGGCAAATGAAGTTTCCACCCAATCCTCAAGCTTGATGCAAGCAGGGGTTTGTGCACTTCCTCACATTGATAGGAAATACATTGTTTCCTTTCCTTTTTCAGTCTGTTGTGTTGACTTTGAAGTTGTTGTTGTACACTTTACCTACCCCCATGGGGAACACGAAAATCGCTTCACAGACAAGTATGCGTACCCCTTACATCTAATTTACATTATTCTCATGCACTGTGCACTGCTTGGAGGGAGGCAGTTCTGACACTGCTCTCCCTTTTCCACCATGTTTAAATACATACTTGTCCTCATTCTCGTCTGCAGCAAAACTCATGTTTCAGAATTCAGAAGTTTCTGGGTTGAATCTATATCATCTGTTTCTTACCTCTTATCTACAATTGTAACCCTCACTTACTGTACCCATATTATTTCAGGTCCTATCAATTCTTAATCACTCAGGGGCGATCTCCTCACATTTTCACCTTGCATGCCTCATCAGAGTAATTTAGGTTTCTGGGAAGTTAAGGTCTTTGGCAAGGTCCCATACACCATATACCCCTCATACGATCACATTCTGGTAACATGGGATTGTTGAGGTGAAAAATTTGTAGGTTGAAAAGAATTGCTACAGTACTGCTCACTCGTCATGAGAGGCATGGCATTTGTGATTGTTTCAGTTTCACTTTGTGCTGAAATTAGACAACTTTAAACGTGCTGATCTGGAGATTTTACCAGAGATTGCTTAGAGTAGATATCAGTACAGTGCTGCACTGTATCCCTGTTATAACTTGATTTGATCTTAGGGTTACCACCCGCGAAATCAAAGGCCCAAAAGACCGAAGGCCCACAAGATCAAAGAGCCTCGAGACTAAAGGCCTGTCTTTGAGACCGAAGGTACTGGTTTAAGTTCGGTGGGACTGATTGTGAATTGAAGATTGGACAACACCCTGTGATCATAAGCTTTGCTGGTAAAGGCCCCCAAAATGTTTTTTTTTTTGAAAAGTACTGGACAAGACAAACCGGATGGTGCAAATAGTTTTCGAAATCAAACTTCGGGAAGGGGTTCAAAAAAGTCTAAAAATAATATTAAAATTTTGGGCATCTGGGTTATTAGACCTTGTTATACATGTCCTTGAAGTCCCATAATTCTGACTCTTTTGCCTAGTTAGGGGGTGCCAACTTAAGAATGTGTGCACATGATGCCAGTGGTCTGAGCCCAAAGGACTGTACCACCCCACCCCCTTCCCTTTCCTTAATAAATGACTAAATCTCAGCTAATGCCCTAATGATGTTACAAAGTTCTTAAAGGCTCACTGGTCTGATCCCGTACAAAACTGCCACATTTAAATACTTTTTTCTTGGGGACCTTCGGTCTTGGGAACCTTAATGAGTTTACGATTACACGTCAAACAAGTTACAGCTTCTCCCGTATGCTGCAATGCAATTTTGGTCTTGTGGGAAACCCTCCGACCTTAGACCCAAATAGAATGTTCATATACGTACTGTAGGGTGACCATATATCCAAATTATCAGAAATTAGGATGCCCTCTCTAGCTGTTTTAGGTCAATAACACAGTAACCAGTACTCAGAGTAGATGCACCCACCCCCTCCTTGCTGGTACATCATCCTATACCCCCATGTTGGTCATGGGCATATGTTATATCATTAAGATGACTGCATGCCCATGATGATGGTATGGCTTTGGTATATCACACAATGGTAACTTTTGGTGTCAAATAAAACACACTTGGAATATGTGTATTGTGACTTCTTCAAAATTATGAAGAGGGGACATGTTAGTCAGTTTAGTCAGTGAAATGTTTTGAATACATGTGTTGCTTGCAAGTCCATTATCTGCCCCATTCAGTAGCATACTTTTTCTGGCTTCCCCTGGTCCTCTTTTATTTTTTTGTCAGTTACAGTACATCTACAGGTAGCAAAATTTGCATTAATTGCCTTGCACTAAAACCCTTTGCGTAGCCATTGCTTTGAAAATGAGGTTGTTCACCGCTTATAGTACATATTACCGTACTACATAACATGATGACAACGAATTACACAGGACACTATTCTTTTCCAGTTTTGGCCATTGGGTGTGGTCTTCTATTCTGCCTACGTTCTTATTTTCGCCAGACAATATTTGCTGGCTATGGGTGTAAATTAGGACATATGTAAAGTTCGCCTTTTGCAGTAGACAAGGGAGAGTTTTGTAGAAATGATTAGGCCTATGTTATGGTATGGTAGCTCAATTTTAAGGGTAATTCCAAGCTGTTTAAGTAGTTGACCAGGGAGGAATGTTTTTTTTTATTTGTAACATATGCTACAGATAACAACTTGGAATATTCTCACAATTTTCTTCATTAAAGGATTGAGGTACAGTAAGACTACACCCAAGTGCCAATTAGTGAACAGTTGCTTTTCTGGTTGAGTACAGATCACCCTTTTTGGTGTCCTGAAAATGTGGGGCACTTTCTAAATGAGATGTTTTTAATGTCTCTCATTAAAGTGTGCCACATACAGTACAGGTTTTGTTTGTTCATCAGTGTGTCAAGAAAGGTCAGGAGAAAATGTGACACACTTGGCCCACTCTGTGTGGTTGGGTGGGGTCACTAAGTGACCCCACCCAACCACACAGAGTGGGCCAAGGGGGATAGTTTGTGTTAGAATTTATTTCACCACCTCAAATGTTTCAGTTCACATACAGACTTGTACATGTATGTGCTTTGCCAACAGTATTCTAAATTTTTTGTTCTAGCTTTATTGAATGCATTATGTAAATCCTCATAAATTATGGATGTACTGTACATTACAAGACAGTTAGAAAAATGCCGTTTTGTTTGCTTGTTTTCCCTCTCATAATGAAATGTATAACATTCTGTATTGCAGTAAAATTGTTGTCGCTCATTAATTCTCTGTCTGCTGATATTATGAATATCTCATTGTCTGTTCTCTTAATGCATTGTTAGTAGGAAAATATTATAAATATTATAGAACAGATAGGGCTGCTGTATCTAGTTGTACATTTGCTGATACAGAGTTTCTCTTTGGGTCCAACACAAGTTAGCTGAAACGTTCATCTGTCATTTCCTGAAAATTTAAGGCAGAATTAGGAAAGAAAATTCTGTCTTGTTATATTGGAAGTAGATGCTGTTTGACTAAAGATACTGTACTTCATGGGTTCTACTGTATATAGAAAGGATCAGTACAGTATGAACCAGCAATTTGTAGGTTACTGTAACTGTGCTCTCTTCCAGTATTTGCACTCGGTCATTCTCTGCCGGGGACACAACTTTTGTGTCTAAGTACTCTACTGGTTTAGACAAATATAGCAAATCTGCTAGATGATGTCAGGACTTCTTGTGCTTTAGGCAATGCATTTGAACACAGCTAAACACTGTACTGTACTATATGACCCTGAGAGAGAAATGATGGTAGGATAAAATTATTTGAGCTTGAAATTATTGATCAAAAGACAGCACTATAATACTTCACTGTATCAGAAATAGGGTTCAGCTAAAACACAAATGGTATGTCCTATAGAAAGTTATTGTCTCTTTGTACAGACTACGGAGTTTACGCTAATTGGAGAATATGAGAAGCATTGTAGGTTTTATCAGCATCTACAGGGTAGCAATTTTTTAAGCAATGTGCTTCATCCATTTAACACCAACTCAGAACTTTTGAGGCTTCTTCCGTTCATTCTTCTTGTTCCCTTCTTTTCTCCTGTATAGAAACTTATCCTGGTTACCATTTTAGCCCCTTCCCCATCAATTCCCCTTCCTTCATGATATTTCCATACCAAGTGAATTTATGAACATGTAGACTGTTCTCATTAGCTACCAAAGGAAATATTATTTTAATCAGTATGCCCGCACAGCATGTGGTGCATTATTGTTGGACGTGATACATTGCATTGTGTGTTCATTTATTAGAAGCAGCTAGCACTGTACTGTGTACAGTACAATTGAGAGCTCGAGCCACGCTGCTCCTTCTCTGTTCAGGAGAAATTGCTGTGTGCACACCCGATATGTGTGCACTTATCACATTGACTCAGAACACAAAGTGACTCATTAAAGACGTTTAGTTCAATATCGGCTTGGATGTCTCTGGGGGCAGTATCATGCATGACTGTAAAGAGAAGCTCGAGATTAAGATGAGAACTGTTTTGAAATATTCATGACGACGATGGTTCAAGGGTCATGAGTAGAATAGTGTCCAGTCCAATACACACAGACAGTATCTAGTGTTTAGGTCTGAACTTGGTGGAAGAATGTAAGTACTGTAAACAGATAGCTGCTGTGAACCGTGGGTTTCGTTTTATTTACCGGTTTGTCCCATATGATGTCAGATCGCTATAAATACAGCATCTTTGAAAAGTGGCAGGAATTCTTGGCATTTTGTTTCGGACATTCTTATGTGATATGTTGTGATCCTTTTCTCCGTGTGAATAAGCACAATAGGTAATCACAATGATATCAAATGCAGGCATCAAAATTCACATATGACTGGAGTATGACCAGTTTGTAATGGGATGATGGAGGAAGAAGAAGCTACAGGGTGATGCTGAGGAAAAGAGAGAAAAAATATACACAAAGCTTAAAACCACACAGGGTTGCAAGATGTGGGAGTAAAATAAAAGTAAAGCTTTCTTCATAATTTTTCCCTTTATATTTATAGCAATTAATCAGATGCACTTATTTTCATTCATTCATTCATTCATTTATTTGTTTTTCCACATTGTCAAAAAAAAAAAAAATGTACAGACAACATTTATACTGGTTGGTGACCTCCTCACCTCAAAATAAAAAATGATTATAAATTCCAAATTAAAGTGTTCATATATAAGATTCAAAAAGGGCCTGGATTTTTGTACACAAAAACAAAAGTTATGGCTTTTTCTTTCATTCCATGTGCTGAGTACTTGAGTTAATGCCTAAAAAAAACTTAGTTGTTCAACTAAAGGTTAAACAATGATATGTCATGCATTAGTATGAGATAATGCATGATCAAGATTAATGGAAGCGATGCATTAAGGCAGCCTTTATAGGTGCAACCAGAGAGAACATTTGTCTGTTTTAATGAACAGGTCCATTGTTGCTTTGACCTGCATCATTTACACAACAATCTTTTGATTTAAAGGTTATATAAATGGAATGCAATTTGGTTTCTAATTAATGACATTGGAACAGCTTAACCCCTATTTACAGTGAAATGGAACTGCCTATGAGTGCATTTATCCATATTACTGTGAGTTTATTGCAGGGTAACATGGTCACATGACCATAATGGACCAATGGAAGGGGAGGACTATCAGTATGAATGAATCTACATCGCCCCTCTAACTTTATTTATTGTCGCAACACAAATAATGAAAGTTATTCACACAAAGAGGAGAAAACAACAAAATGAAACACTAACATTAGAAATCAAAAATCCTTAACCAAGGGAGCCAATCTTACCCAAACATGGTTATTCATATTTTCAATAAAAATATATTCCCAATCTCTAAAATACTTACTCAAAAAAGTTTGCAGACCAGCTATAGCAGGGAAGAAATATTTCCCTTTACAACTTAAAATATAATTTTTAACTAAGATGAGAGCTAAATTGGAAACCCTGGCAAAGTCACCTCAGACAAAACAATCTGTGGATTTAAAAGATTAAAATTAACACCAGCCCTGTCAAAAATAGTTTGCATACAATGCCAAATATCCTGGACAAAACAGCAGTCAAAAAATAGATGGTACATAGTTTGTTCATGTAGGAGGCAAAAGTTACTTTTGAGTTTGAAATCTTAACTTTGTATAGACCTGAGTTTGTAGGATAATTCTGTGAAGAAGTCAGTACTGAAACCAATGAAGTTTTATGTCTAGAGAACACATACATGGTATTAAACAATACAAAGACCATTCTTGACTAGAAATAAAAAAGACTTACCCTGGTAAACTAATAGCACCTAGAGAGGAGGTGTCCTTGCTACCCACACGAGGAGCAAGGACGCCCTCTATCATTCTCTCCTGCTTACCATCAATTTAAATTTTTATTTTCTACCTTAATTTTGCAGGAATTGAATACCCAAATGATGGCCATTCCCCCAGTGAGTCACCAACGGACAGGGAGAAGATAGCAGTGGATGCCCTCACAGCTCAACTCTCTGGAACCAATGGGGAGGTTGCGTCAGGAAGTGAATCAAACTATGGTAATAGTAGCGAAGAAGATGATGAACCTGGAATGGTGAGAATAATTTAAAACTTTAAAGAAAACAGAGAAAATATCAGGACAAAAAAATTATTGCAAAAAAAACCAAAACAAAACAGAGAAAATATCAGGACAAAAAAATTACTGGAAAAAAAAAACAAAACAAAAAGTGTATCCAATGATGTACTGGCTTTTGATTTTTAAAAGGCCAACTTGACTTAGTGACTCCAAGCATGTTAAGACTTGTTGTATTATTACAGATCTACAGTGCGGTTTTGCATCACATTTCACAAGTTAAGGTACAGTATAGGAATTTTGGAGCTTGGGTATTAAATGCATTTTCCGGAGACAAAATTAACAGACTTCAAAATATACAGGAATGGATTTCTCTTTCAGGAGGGGAAAACAGCATCTCAATAGCATATGGTGTTTGGAAGATTTTTTTTCTTGGGATTTTGTACATTTCGGAAAATCTGTAATGTCATTGCAGCACATTAGTTTAACATTGCTGTCAATTTATTTTATTATTTTGATGCTGCTGCAGGGAATATTATGCAACATTGTACAGTATGCTATACCCTACGTATGATGTAGGGTCATGCTTGATCTACAGAAAAAGGGATTTTAAAACAAAAGGAATCTGACCTAGTGTGCTCACACTACGAAACTTTTTGAGGCTCTGTTGAAAAATGAAGGACTTTTTTAATAAAAATAACCAGTCTTAAAAGTGAAATACCTTGAGTTGAGATAAAAATGTTGCAACGGTTTGGAATATTTTTATCTTACTTGCAAGCTAGGCCTTTATTAAATGCCATTAGAGTTTGCCTTTAGCACCAAAATCATGGTGCAAAATACATTCGTAATAGAGGTTCTCCTTGCAACTATCTATCTAAGTTACTCCTCTACTCACCTCCTATTGACCCATGTAATCCCCACTTACCTGCAACTAGCCCAGACCACCATCTGTTGCTAAGTGAGAAGAGGCATATTGAGGGCGTCCTTGCTACTCATTGTAGGGAGGAGTTCCCTCACTCTAAGTGCTATTAGTTTACATTAGTTTTTATATTCTTTTTTTTTTTCTTTGTAAGCTATTTCATTCCAGGTCAACTGAATGTAGGTCTGTTGAGAATGTCTGCTTGGCAGATAGGCTTTAAAAAATTGTAGGAAACGAAAAGTTGTGACAATTATTCAAAATGCTTTGAAAATAAGATTACACATAATGAAAAATAAATCCATTAATATCGTAGAAGTGAATGAATCCTCAATATAACTCTGAGTGTTGTATGTAGTACTATTCACTGCAAGCTACTCTTCCAATTTCACAAGTAATAAAGGTAGTAGAGGGCGCCATGATAAAAATTACTGTACCCTAACTTAAAACTTGGTGTGTCTGCAAATTAGTGGCGCTATACCAATATTGCTTATTTTGTTTTCAGTACTCAGAACTTTCATCAACACATGAAGCACTAATCTGGTACAATAAAGTCAAGTACATTTTCTGTTTTTATAAATATATTGTGAAGTGTTGATGGTTAAGTGAAAGTTAAAAGTAGATATTTGAAAGGTCAGTTTATTTTTTGAATGATAAAGAATACCTGTTTTATTCCAGCAGGCACAGGCTCGAAGGAACTTAATAATCGACCTGACAGACGAAGATGAAAGGCCAAAAGTGGACGTACAGGTGGACAAATGTAAGTTAATGTTTATAGTGGGTGATAAAGCCCTCCCTATTTATGGAAGAAATGGGAGTGGGAGAATTGGGTTGGGTTGGAGGTCTTTTTGGTGGGATATAGGCCTATACTCTGGGCAGGGTGAGTGCTCTCTACTAACAGTTACTGCTGTGGAAATTATTTACAAATTGACAGTGGAATAAACAAATTAAAGGGGTTAACGATGGTTTGTGCATGGTGATACATACTGTAATACCAATGGTGAGGCGGACTGTAATACCAATGGTGAGGCGGACTGTAATACCAATGGTGATACGTACTATAATACCAATGGTGAGGCGGACTGGATGCAAGTGATACTCAAGGGATAACTCGTTAACTCTTAGTTACTCCTGACTGTATGAACTCATGAAAAATGAGCATTATTCCTAAATACATAAACTGTAATAGTGGTAAAGGTGTTAAGTTCTGGGTGAGGGCAACCAACTCCCCAGCACACAATCTCCCCTACCCATGTCTGTGTGGTGTTAAAGATGTGTACCACTGTTTACCTAGAAAAAACAATTGGACACCATTAGAAAGGACATATTTTCAGCCAATGGGTAATCTAGATCATCCCTCCTTAGGCCTTCCTCCTATTTACATTATTTAAAGGCCCTTTTCTCTCACCCCAAACAGTACCAATTCTCCTAACCTTCTTACATCCAGACACAATCTCAGTTTATTGCTTCAGGGTGGGTATAGAAAAACATTTACATAATCAAAACACTCTTTGTACCATACATGTTGTGTAATATATAAGCTTTGGCACTCTGCATTGTTTAAATTAGCTGTCAATCAAAGAGCTGAGCCAATTGGGAATTTCGGTACCCGGGTACCAAAACTCTAGTTTGGGGTGAGAGGTTTCGCCCTTTAACCCTACTTACCTGCTGTATTCCTTTGACAAGTTATCAGCGTGATGGGATGGACATAATGTAGTGAGAGCCCAAGGGAGTTTTGGGGAATCAACTGTAGATTACAGTTGCAGCATGGAACATCCTTATTATGAAGTGGAAGGTGGTGTTGCTGTAGGGACAACTCTACAATGAAAAATACTGTGCAACGTACTTTTATAAAGGCATTGTTTTGAATGGTGCCTTTTTCACAAATGTCTATTTTACCAAAAGTGAAAACTTGCATAAAATCCCAATTTTGATGATGGAATCACCATAAAAATAAAGTAATAACGTACAACTTTTGTAAGATGAAAAGTAAAAGTATTAACTCTACTTGGAAATAGTTATTTATTAAGCTTCGAGAGTCCAAGTTAGGTTTCTACTCATATTAGGATGAAGGATTCGATTGATGATCGTGAAATAAAGTAACTTACGTAATCAACAAACAATTTTTTGTCTGTTTTGTAATGGACCCTGGGACAGTCTTGCCTGTGTTTTATGAATACAGATTTGGAACAAAGGCTGTTTATTTTAATTGGAAATACTGAGATTTTGTATGAACTCTGAGATTTGGTACTAGAGTAAATATATTGCTCTCTTTAATCACAAACCTAGTAATACAGGTCAGCGATTAATTAAAGGGAGAGCTGGGAGATCCCTGGGGGAGGAGGGAGGTCTTAATTCTAACTTGTAAAGTCTCTGGAATGGTGGAAGCATTTAGAGAGTGGTTTTTCATATTTTTGAAACAAAAAATGAAGTTGTTAAAGCAGCAACCAGAGTTTGGTTTTCCAATGTTTTCAAAAAATTTTAATTTTGCATCACATTTTTACATTGACTTAAAACTACGGGCTTATATACATGGACACAGCATGTAACGTATACGTCCTATCTGTAGATGGTCGCCACTGGCTGGGACAAAAAAAGCGCTCTAAGATGGCCGCCATGAAGCTATAAATCGTCTGATTTGACGTCAACTCTGTAATATTTTAAGCAAAAGTTTAACTTGAATGGGAAACAGTATCATATTCCTGCAATACGTGCAGTGATTTTAACCTTACCTTGCCATATTTCAAAAATATTTGTCCATGTATAGGAAGTCCATGCTTAAAACTAATGAAAAAAGGATCTGTGATCACAGTCCAGTGTTATGATTGGTTACAGTGTTAGTGGAGGCTGTCTTGCAACCAGTGTGAAATTTTTTCAATGGGCAAATATTATGAAATTTACATTAAGCTAAGTAATTAAAACAAAATGAAAGTTTCTTCTTACCTGAAAAACCTCTTCTTCAACCTTTCTATATCTTTTTAAATAACCAGTTCAGAAGGGAAAACAAGGTTCTGAAACAAAAGGTTCATATTTTCTGTCAAACTCTGATTGCACCTTTAAAGGGGAAGTTTAAGCAAAAATTTAAATTTTCATATGTGAAAGAGGAACCAAATTTACACAGTGTGGTGAAAGTTTCATTCAAATCAGACATGTATTTGTTGAGATATCAGAAAATGAAATCAGTAGATTTGTGTTCAAAAGTGAGTGTGAGGGCAGCAGAGTTTATATCACTTCCTCACATTGACACAGAATGCTTTGTTTTATCAGACTGTTGTGTTGACCTTGAAGTTAATAGGAATAGGACCTCCCTGTGGGGGATGCAAAATTTTTTAAGTTCTCATGCCACTTATGCAATCACACTTTAATAATGTGTGACTGATGACAAAATTGAGTCTGAAGTTAAAAAAAAAGAACAGAAGTGCACTAATGTGGGGATGTGATGTCATTTGTGCTTGCTTCAAGTTCACTTTTTGTTGAAAATGTGACAACTTTACATGCTCGTATCTTGAGAACCACACATCGGATTCCAATGCGAATTTCACCAAAATGCTCAGAATGAGTACCCCTCTTACATACCAAATCCTGTTGTGACATTTAACCCTTCTTTTAAGATTTGATATGGCTGTCTTTACCACATGACTATCTCCCTTTATTTCAGCAGGTACTATAGCCAGGATGTATAGAGATGCAAGGAAGTCCGAAGCAGGCAAGCCACACATCAAACGACCCATGAATGCATTCATGGTTTGGGCCAAGGAGGAACGAAGGAAAATACTGGCAAGACATCCTGACATGCACAACTCAAACATAAGTAAAATATTAGGTGAGTTTACTGCAATATGTAGAACCTTCATGGTGCCTTCCTTACCAGGATTCCAGGAGTCATTGAAAAACTGGAAAAGTCATGAAAATGTGAAGAAATTTTTTAAAGGCTAGGTAAACTCCTGAGATTTAGGAAAATTGTGAAAATTTCAATGAAATTTCCGGGACTTAACACAAAGTTATGTAAAAATTTCATTTTCACTCTTATCAAAATCTATTCTCACACCCACGGGTGAAAAGTTGGGAAGCTGGGAGGCTCCTTTCTGGGAAATCTGGTCATCTGAAGGTAAGTTTCACTCCCTTCCTAGGAAACAATTTTACTATCTTTTTTGGAAATATACATATTTTTCCAGCCCTGCTCACATCTAAACAACAGCAACCATTATGCTCTTCACCTGATATGTTGCTGGTTTGGTTGAATTTAAGGTTATGAAGAAGATTATGGAAATTCTTTATTTTTGACCTTTTTTTGAAAGTCATGAGAAGTCTGGTACCTGTCTTACTTACTTTCTATGTACACATGCAGGTGGGATGACATGTGTTAGTGGAAGTAAGGTTGTAGCTAACTAGGGTCTGTAAGAGATGGTAGTGGCCCACACTGAGCCTCTTATCGATGCATACTTGGGTTAAAATGGAATTTAAATCACCCCTCTACTTACCATCTATTCACATATGTACCCCCACATACCCACAACTAACTCTGCTAAACCAATAGCACTGAGAACGAGGGTCTCCTTGCTTCCCCAACTCAGACCTACACCGATTCCCACTTCTACCATAAAAAAGCTACAAATGTACTACAAAATGTTTGAGGCAGTTATTAAAATTTTATCAAAGTTAAAACTGGTGTGTGCACACCACCCCAATTGATGGTGGCGCTATGCTTTTAGAAAGTTATTTGCCTCCCGCAGTTAGATTTTTCTAGCTGCAACCCTGAATTGGAGAGTTAAGTATCACACTTCCTATATTTCAAACCATGGAGTGGGGGGGAGGGGGAGGATTTTAAATAGCTATAAATGAGTTACATATGTATGCACCCTGCCATCCTCCTCTTATAAGAGACTGTCCCAGAACTTCTTCCAGACAGTTGGCTAACTTATAATGCCCACATGGGGCAACTTGAATATTTTTCAGTTTTTGGTCATGGAAAATTGTCTAAAGGGTTATTGTTTTTAGTAAGAACTGATGTGACTGAGGAAGTCAAGTAAGAGGTTATGATATTTTTGAAGTTTACAATACATGACTAAGGATTAGCAGTCAGTTGCTTGGAAGAGTAGAGAAGTATATGGAATAACATAGTTTCCCATTAGTTCTCTCAAATCACTTTTCATTTAAAATAGAGGGCGCTAGAGTAAATTATTTGTCTTTAGCTGAAAGATGCACTGTTTACTGCTGTATTAATTTGTGTAACTGAATTGACATTGTGACTCAAACACCTCATTGGACGTAGCCTACAAAGAGTTGTAAACTGAAACTGAAACTAGATGGGAAGCAAATTAATTTCAATTGCCTCAATTGAGAGATTGCTTTATTGATGCTGTGAAAATAAATGGTTTAAAATTTGTAAGAAGTCATTGGAATGATGGTCTTATCTGTTTTCAGAGCATCAGTAAAAAAAGAATTGGAGAAATTGGACTCTTTAATGATGAAGAAGAATAGGAGATCAAAAATTCACTGTTTAGGGTTGAGCTGACCTGATGTTTATGAAATATAGTGGTATTTGATTTTCCTTCTTTTTACAGGTTCGAAGTGGAAGACAATGACACATGCTGAGAAGCAGCCCTACTATGAGGAACAAGCCCGTTTAAGCAAGCAACATTTGGAGAAGTACCCTGATTATAAATATCGCCCTCGTCCTAAGAGGACTTGTATAATTGATGGCAAAAAGTTGAAAGTGGGGGAGTACAAAGCACTGATGCGCCAAAAGAGGCAAGAAGTAAGACACGTTTACTACTCAAGGGATAACGAACCCCTCTTGAAACCACCTACACTGACCACATCAACAGCGCCCTCTTTCCCTCTCTCAGGAGGGTATGTACTGAATCCACAGCAGGCGGCTGCTGCAGCTGCAATGGCAGCATACGATTCACAAGGAATGCCAACCATGGTGAATCCAGAACAAGTCTCCTCTTCGCAAGATTAACCCACCATAGTGTTCTCGATATGAGGTGCCCTCTATGATGGCGTGCTTCACATAGGAACATCTGTACAGCATCCTGCACATAGACCATCTTAGTTGGCATCTTAGTTGGCATACTTTGCATCAACCCTGAAGACACCACAATAACTGGGCTGTGTGAAATCCTGGTGCATACCAAGTGTTAGAGGTTGTCAATATGAGCCAGAGGCCCAGAGTTAATGCTTTGTCTAGAAATAAGGATTTGATAGTTGAAGGCATACGGCTGACTCTTCTGGGTGTTTTGTAGAAATTTTGATGTTTTAAGTGATGTGAACTTGTTTATAATTGCAATGTGATGTAGAGTTGCGTAAATTGTCATAGATTGGGATAATTCTTGCAATGGGGATGTGAGAATTGACATGGGTCTTACTTGACTAGAATAACAAAATGACTTGAACTTGAATATCAAGTTGACTGAGACTTCAATATCAGGTTTACTGGGACTTTGATACTATCTTCACTAGGGTAACTTTTGACTTGAATGCTAAGTTGACTGGGATGTGGAACACAAAGTTGACTGGGACTTGAATATTCTGTTTGCTGGGACTTGAATGTTAAATTGACTGGGACTTGAACCTAACGTTGACTGTAACTAAAATCACCTACCTGGGGCGTGTGTTACACTTTGTATTTGTGTATGGGTGAAGTTTTGTAAAAAGACATTTGAAAGGTAACTTACATCCCATTATTTTAAAAAGCAACCTTGTGGGTTATTGGAATTGATTGACAAATTTGTCATTTTAGTTTCCACGCCATACAATATACACAGTATATTGCACTTGTCTCAATCAGCGTACTGTGGCTTACGTTACACAAAGAAGGCACATCGAATGTTCTTCAACAGCTCTTTTGAAACATGCTGTAAATAGCTTACCAGTTATGAAGACCAAAGCAAAGAAATTGTTTCTGCCTTTGTAGATTTTCTTTCTATTTTGTTCAATTTCTTTGCTGGGCTGTTGCTCTGTATCAATATTCCGACGAATGTACAGTATCTTCCCCGTGATTCTTCACTTTTCTCCATTTTCTTTTTTTTTTTTTTTTATTCCTTCATCCCGCATAGAATGCTACCTCTTGTACAGAAGAAAAGAAGAAAAAAACAAGTTATATTTTTGTTTTTGTGACTTGGTGGTTTGTTTGTGCTTTTACTCAATATCTGGAAAAAGTTTTTACAAACTACTTAGAAGTGCTTTTTGCTTAAAACTTACAAAACCCTACCCTCAGTTTTACTTACTTTGACAGAATCCTCAGTTGGACTACCTCAAACAATCTTTGGTTCTTTTTTGTTTTTCAGATATCATGCACTTAAAGTAAGCATGCATATTCATGACATTGCATGCATATTCATACAGTTGCTAAAGAGGACAGCAGATAGATAGATAGATAGTGTTTTTAGCAATATCCATCATACTGTGTGACACCTCTAAACTAACACCAAAGAGGCTCTGAATTTAGCCCAAATTTGTATCCTTATGAGTTAAAAATTAAGAGAACATCTGGGGGGGGGGGGGTTGGGAAGGTGAGATGAGGGGCATTGGTATGGGTAGGGGAAAAGACCCTTTTAGTGACTGACCTCTCCAGAAAATCTACTTTTGTTGTATCTGACTTCCTTAAGACAACTACATTTTGTAGATTGCAAAAATGAAAGAAGTGTTTGACAGTTAAGAAGAGCAGTTTATGAATATGCATGTATTAAGGAATTTTCTGTGAAGGAGCATGCCCGAGAAAGCATTGTCTCTCCCTTGTCTTCGGTTAATGTAGTTACTATTCACTGCTTTAAATGGAAGTATGGGATGCCGCTCCCTGAAATTTTGCGCATTTCTTTTTTTCTATCTCAAAGTTGTGTTACTGTCTCTTTTTGTTACCACTTGGCTCTATATATTTTTTGTAACTGTAAATATATGGATATACTTTTTAAAGTCATTTGCATTGACAAAACCTTTTGTTTCTTGTTTCCATGACAACAGTTGTTTATTTTGCAAACTGAGCAGCTTAACATATTTGATATATAACCGTCAACATGTAAAAACAATAATTTTCTTTTCTGTATAATTTGTTCTGTCTTAATATATAAACAGACCCTTTGATGGTAACCCCAAGCTGCTATGGGGTCTGTCAGTCACCTGGGTCTTATTGTTCCCCTAGCAACGCTGGAGTGAAAATATTAGCAGACCTTAAGTATGAGCCTATAGGAATACTACACTGCTGGAATAAAAACAATCATTGCATATGTGGAAAACAGTCTCATGTGCAGAATTCCACTCATTACTGCTTCCAACACCTTGTTGCCATTGGTATTTAAATGAAGTCGCATGTCCCTGACATTGCAATCCCATTGGTAGAGTAGATATAACCTATAGTTTATCACCTTGACAACATGCTCCCTTGTGAGACATGACTCTAACCAACAACCTCCCATCCTTTATGTACAAAAACATTGATTTCCACATTTTTATAATTTGTGAGGAATATTTAAAAATTGCATACTCTCCAAACAAAACAGGATCTTAATTTTTATTTTACTCCTAAGAAAGGTTGATTTTAAAGTTGCATTTGAAGTGTGACCAGCTATCCAGTGTGAATTTCAAAATCAAATAAAAAACTATATTAACAGAAACAGGTGGGAATTAAACCTCTCTCCACACTCACTCTTTGTAAAATTAAGAGCAAAAAATGATACATTTAAACGTCTTTAAAATTGTAAGGTGTGAGAGAATCAGTGCATTTTGGGGAGATGGTTGTTAAGTTGTTATGTTTAAACATAAAGAGCTGCAGAATTTTTGTCAGAAAAGGAGAGAATGTCCAGCAAAAGGTTAATTTGTAAAATTTGTAAAAGTGTTTCCACAGTTTACACATTTTAACTCGCTTGTTCAATATAATCTTTGAAATGAAAATGTATGAAACTGTATCATTTAACTTGCTTTCACAGGAAGATAATTTCTTTGAATTCAATACTTTGTAGCCTGCTTGATTTTTTTTTTCTTTCTGAAAATTGCAATAATGACAAAAACTTCCAGAGGTAATGGGCATGGCTTTACAGATTTTGTATAAGTGATTACAACTCATGGAGTTTTTTTTTTGTCGATTGCAAAATTATCACTCCCTTTATAATTATTTTCATTTCAATCCTGTAACTTTCAGTTTGACGAAGGACCACGCAGTCATGCTTTACTTTCACATTTGGTCTGATCTGTAGAATGCAAACATTAATCGTTTTAACTGTCTGCAATAATTTTGGCATTGTTTTTTTGTAACTACTGATTCTGTATCCAGGCAGTTCGTTTAATTTCTTGTTTCCTTGTTTTGTTTTTTTTTTCTTTTGTTGGGCCACATCTGTAATTTTGGTCAAAAGGAAAAACAATGCAAGTATGTCATCCCTTGTGTTTTGTAAACAACATAGAAGAAGATCTACATTACCATAGTTTTGCAGATTAGTGTCCGTAGAGATGAAGGACTTCCTACATCTGAATTAGGGAAAAACACATTTTGAATTTTTATCCCTTAATATGTGAGATATTAACAAATGGAATGACAGGATTTCAAGGTATTTCCGTTCCAAGCCAGCAATGTTCTCTATAAATGACTGGATAAACAATTCACTTTTTAACGTGGAAAAGTGGTAGAGGAAGTATTACTATCTCATTTTGGATTAGAAAGCTTGTTTGAGCTCTTTTGTGTATTTCAGTGAAACAAAGATGAATCGCAAACAACTTTGAATATTCTGAATGACAGATTTAGTAGAGAGGGGGTTAGGGACAGGAGAGGGGTAAGGGTGAGATGTAGGGAGATGGTAAACAAATTATTTGGGCTTCTTCCCAGCTCCTCCAAATATTAATGGTTTGTGACTGATTGCACAACAGTAACTGGATTTTTTTATTGTATATTTTTTTTTTTTGTTTATTTACGAGGTCACAATGTATTATTTTTGTAAAAGTGGGAAATATTTCTTCTTTCTGAATGTGACAAAGGATGGTCCTTAGATGTTTTTTAAATACTGCATTAGACAATTTGCTGCATTTTTGTGAATTAAATGGTACAGTTCTTGTCTTGTTGGAAAAAAAAGTGTTTTTGGTAATATAGTGGTTCATGTACCTATATAATTCAAAGTAAACATTTTTAAGTGTCTGTGAATTAATTGTTTATTTCTAGTAAAGCTTTGAATGATCATGTGACAACTGTCATTGGGTTGCAAGGTTGTGATGAATGTTAATGCCACCCAGTGGTACTACATGAATCATTTCATTAGCATGTACATGACTATTCATGATCACAAATGAAATCTTATAAGGTAACAGTGTATTTTAATGAGTTTACTGTGATGATAGTACTTTTTGATATGAGTGAGCATTGTTTACATGCAAGTGGGTTTGAGAAAGTATTTAAATAATATGAAGACAGTCTCAGCAGCATCTTATTAATCAATAAATGAAGATATGAATAGTGAATTCATTTTGAAAGGAGCGTACAAGTTTTAGAATTGAGAGAGTATATTCTAGACTGCGTTGATATTAACTGACATGTATCCGAAAGGGTCTTGAGAAGTGATGATGAGAAAGTATTTAAAAATAAGTGGATGGGCATGGCACTTGGTTTATTTATTTATTAATGAATAAGGATATGAATATTCAAAGCTCTAATGTGTAAGAGGGCATACAAATTCTAGAAATCATTAACAACTTTCTACACCAGCATTCAATATTTATACGCAATTTGAGTTCTTCATCCCCCATGCCTGCACAGAATTCTTCCATTTTGTATTTATTGTGTCTTTTTGCCTAACAACCAAAGGCGCTCGTAATTCAAAAAAAAAAAAAAAAACATTACCAAGCTGGAAATTCCCCATCTTCAGGCAGGATGCATAAGCTGACATTTTTAAAGCTATTTTTCATGTATATCTAAATGACAAATGGATTAAACCCTTTTTATTTTTCCCTTAATCATTGCATTTCCTTTCCAAAATACAATTGGAATAAGTGATTATATGGAGAATCCTTATCCCCAAAATGGTAAATTCATCAAGTTAATTAAAATATTCCCAAAATGGTAAATTCCTCAAGTTAATTAAAAAAGTCTTTCTTGGGAAATAACATCAGGGAGTGGAGGTCATTACAAATTGTTATACAAATGTCTTCACTAAATGAAACTGAGAATTCGACGATCAATGTTCATTTTTGAATGGCTATAATCTATGTTTATATAACTCTGAAATGCTCTAATTTTGTTATTTTTCCCAAATATTTCAAGTTGTTTCTTTACCACAACACTGCATTGTTTTCAATTTTACATCTGTTTGAAAGAAACATGGCCGATGTGCTCGATGTGCACTGTTTAAACAAGAAATTTCCTAACTGGCTAATGATAGAGCTAATAATCCCTGATTTAATCTCTAACCCTAACAAAGAATACAATCAATACAATACAATGGCCACATTCAATCAAGAAACTCCTTTTTTAAACATTGTGCATCAGCTGAAGAAATGTGCTTATTGAATAAGGCTGATTGCCATTATTTAGAAAGTTGTGTTGCTTTGGGATTTTGTGCCTGAAAATGATAAAATACTAATTGTTAATTGCACAAGTACACAAAAAAGGTTCACAGCACTATGAAAAAAGTAACGTTTAATTGGTAAACGTCTCAACCTTCAGATACTTATTGCAGTCTAGATTTTTTCCTTTCCTTCTATCTCTCACATTTTGCATCAGCTTTTGTGCAAATATTTCTGTGAAACCATGTGCATTATTTGAAAGGTTGACCGAAAAAAAATCTGTATAGATGAATCCCGATAGCAAGTGATGGTCTTATTTCAGTCGGCCATAACTGGGGTGTACACTAAATTGTATCTTGATTCCTTCAATTTCACTGAATGTGAGGGTTTGAAATTCATGTAGACAATGAATGAAGACGATTTAAGGCTGATGGACCCCACTAAGAACAAGCTCTGATTGGATTCGTCTATGCTACAGCGAGTATGTTTCAAAATTTAACCTAAGTTTTAAATTCAGTTGCACCCTGAAATTTAATCACTGTCATGGATGATAACAGGATGAAATATGAAATTCTATGCAAACATTTAATCAGGTGTGATTTTAAACAATTATTTAAGCTGTGCCAAAAATGTAGACAAACCGCAGCTGTTTTATAAGAACCATTCCCTCTGTTACGCAGAGGATGTCATAAGGGGCATGTTTTTTGTTACTTTGTTTCTCAAATTTTTGTCAGCTAGTGGCAAATAAGACTTGGGTGTCCTATCTGTTCTTTGTAATGTTTGGATTTGGTAAGAAAGTGGCAGAATCTGTCCTTTGCCTTAAAGCAGCTCATTGAGTTGGTTCATGATATTCAACAAATTTTTCCAAACTTGTTAAGTTTCCCCATATCCTACATACAGATACCCGTTTTATGAGTGAGTACTTAATGGCTCTAGTAAGTTTCAAAATTCGTGGCCAGACACTTTTTCAAATTATGTACAAAACTATTACAAGTCAGGACACTAGAAAATTTTAGCATTTTGTGTGACTTTTGGACTTGAAACTTGACTTGTTATGCTAACTCTAAGCATTGTTATGTGGTAGTGTCTCTTTGAAAATCTCAATAAGTTATCGATATCAACTCAATGAGCCTCTTTAAGAAGTCTTGTAGCCAGATCAGAAATAAAAGCAAAATGCCATAAAGCTGTAGATATGTAGCAGTTGGATGTTGTAAAAATTGTGTAATCTACATATTAATTTGAAACAAGGTAAAACAGTTGTCACTTCCTAAAATTCTTTGTGTAAAACAGCTGTCATTTCCTACAAATCTTTGTGTAAAAGAGTTGACACTTTCTAAAGTTCTTTGTATTTCAGTCAGCAATATTCTCAATTCAATAAGTAAATTAAAGTCAGATTTTAATTCATTTCACTGAATTTGGAAGACACAAAGGCCAGATTGATTTAAAAAATAAGAAAAAAACTCAATTTTGCTAACCCCACCCTGAATTTGAGATGTATAGGAGAAACTGTTCTCAACTGTAAAGATTAAAAGTAATTGGTAGATTTTGGTTTGTAAATTTTGCTCAGATACCTCTCATATTTTTGACGACCAAAGTCTTAGAGATGGGTATCCACAGGGGAAAGATTGGCTACAAAGTATAGCACTGAAATGATAACTCTACAGCAAGGCAAGATTTAAGTCAATCCTGCTAAATTGATTCATTGATTAGTAATCCTGTACATTTTTAAGTGGAAGGTTAGTTGGCCGTCAGGCTCATTGTATGAAGAGAAATCCGTTTTACGGGTTGGGTTAATCGGAAATAACCAGCAAGGGATGACATTTACACATATCTGTTGGGGGGGGGGGGGTGCAGGATAGCCAAAACATGTTTAAAGAGTATGGGTCTGTGTATGTACTGTACTTCCTGCTGTAAAATGTTTATGGCTTATGGCTGGGTTAGATGGCTTGGGATGGATTTCTGAAGGGAGGGTGCCATTGTCTTTGCCAACTGTAATATAATTGAATGGCACTGAGGTCACAATTGACATATTTTTCATCTCTAGTCCTTTTACTAATCATTTACACCCTCTAGGCAGCTTATCAAGAGGGTACATTTATCTGCAGTTGTCACGTGTATATGTACATGTGTTAACTTGCATGTGTAATTAAAAAGAAATGTAATTGAATAAGCCTCTTTATCTTTTAAAGCTCTTCGTTTATTATGACATTGCATGAGCGACAGGCAATGGTAAATTATTTTGTAAACATGTATTTCAAGGTGAAACTAATTTAAAGTGATTACTTGACGGAAAACCATGTAACATTTTTTGTATGACTGCGATTTGAGAATTGATCGTTATACATTTTTTGAGTGAAAAAGCATGTTTTTGTTTCACTTTCCCCGTTTTGTAACCATATCCAGTAGGGGAAGTGTATTACAAGTGAATTTACATGGATTAATGTATTCATTGATAACAACAAATAAACCAGTTTCGAATTTGAAACAGACAAAACGACTGAAACGCATTCTTAAGCGAGTCTTTGTCTATTGTGTTGGGATTTACACGTGGTTGTTGAAACGAAACCTAATAGTTATCTCCAACCCGTTTTATTAACACCAGCCTGTTAAACCTCGGGACTGCCTAAACGTGATTTGAGCAGGGAGTCTCTAGGAACTCCCTGATTTGAGTTATCTTTTTTGAAATGATTGACCCAGGGAGTTCCTAGAGAATATGTACTTGGAAACAGATTATATCTTTTGAGGCGCCACTATTTTATTGACAGGTCCCTTTGTTTCTCAGTTGTTTAATCTCTTGCGACTAAGTCCTTTTAATGATCATCTCTTCCATTCTCCTTCGAGTAATCCCTGAACAATGGCATTGTCTGTATATTCTTTGATATAGAGTTTTGTTTCCGCCAATGGGAAAGCTTATAATAACAATTTCTATAGAACGACTGGAATCAAATGGTTAAACTAGGTGCTTCTATTGCTCCCCTTTCGTCATTAGATGGAAGCATTGTCCAAGTCTATACCTTTACCTCAGATTTAAACAATTTTGCCATCATTAAATGACAAAAAAATAAGAAATTAAAGTAATTTGCTATCTTCGAATGAAACAATAGGTCGCGTCTCGGATAGCGTCAAATGACATAAATTTCACAATTTTCCATGACGGCTGGCAACGAAATGTTAACGAGTAGAGTATAAGGGATACGTCACTTCATTTGAATTTCGATAATGCGTCACTTACCTTTGTTTATCGAAGTATTGAGTATTTGGCGGATAAAAGCAAGGTTATCGTCGGAAAAGAACATTGTCTCAGTGAGACTATAGAACGTTGTTTCTCCTTCTCTAGCAACTCCCTGGTTGACCAAATGCGTTTTGACAAGGCACTCATGGGACTAGAAACATGCAGCCGTGTTTCGACTCTCTGGCGAAGAGCCAAGGGGCGAAAACCAAAACTTTACTCCCGGAGGAGTTCTGCTCCCTTAAGGAGCTAAAGGTCCCACATGGACAAGTACGCCCTCTAAAGGGCAAACGTGTGGTCCTTACTGCACCATTTAATCTATAATTTGTCATTGGATTCCGCTGATGGGTAAATGACTTCCCATAGTGCCTGTACCCTCCATAATGGTACACCCCAACTGCTTTGCATCAATGTGGTTCACATGACCGCGTGTTTGGTATAACGGTAGTGAATCCGCCTCTCACGCGGAAGGCCCGGGTTCGCTCCCCAGGTCGAGTCAAACCTAAAAAAGGAACCTACTGCCATTGTGCGTGATGCTTTGCATAAGCAATGGAGTAGGGAAAACAAGCCAGTGAGCCACAACTGGATAAAGGTCGTGGCCGGCTCGACTTGAACCAAGAGGTTGGAAACTGGACCGTAAAACTTACTTAACTTCACATGTACATGGGTTCAAATCCCGCTGGACGCAGTTTGGTTTTTCTCCGGGTACTAGACTTTCTTTACATTAGGCTTGCTACTAAGATCGGTTGTCCAGTCGGTTGCATGCCGAACTGAGACACTAACCAGTTTTTCCCAGTGTTTTGCTAATGCCCTCCGAATCCTTTTCTCTAATCTCACTTTTTGTCTTATTCAAATCGACTTGACTGAGAGCGAACCGTGAAGGGTTGTGGTTTCACAGCTATCTTTTTAAATCTTCGTGGCTTGATAGGCTATTCGTAGAGAAGTTGATCTGGCCATCCCTGATCTGGCGTTCCCCAAATACCGTCTCTCGATTATTAAAACGTGTTAAGTATGTTCCACTTGTTACCGGTCTTGATATGGATATATTGTCTCGGGCTTGTAGACTATGAAATGTTTCCGTTTATGTGGTTGATTGAACAGACTTCCTAGAAAAATACCCCCCCCCCCTCCCGAGCATTGCCCATCACGTCTCGTTATTGCATAACACAAACTTTCTCCGTAGAGGTAACAACCGAGGCACGGAGATGACCTACATTCAAATTATGTAAGAAATTCGACATGAACCTGCAGGGGAGGGCTTTATTGTTGGTAAAATATCGAGGCCATCCCCAGGAAAGGGCTCAAACTAAAATCACATGAAACGGAAGTCGGTTTGCGCTCTTGGTGATCTCTGACCCATGGGTAAATTACTTTGATACAATTATATAGCCGTATGTGGTCTCTCTAATCAAAACTCAAGAAATCTGAAATTTCAAAGGCGCAATTAACAGCCCCTTCCCCCCCCCCCTTTTAATTTTTAACTTTCTTATTAAGGAGAAGTTGAATGATTGGGCAGTTAGAATAATACCATAAAAACGCAGATTGCTTCATACCTTAGCCCTAAGTAATATTAAGAAGTAAATTAAGTGTTGAAGCAGAGCGCCCTCTACTTAAAGCAACGTGCCGTACATGAATTGAACTATTGGAAATCATTTGGCTATGTGATGAAGGACAAAACGTCCCGCCCCCTCCCAAGGAGCTTCACCCCTTGTTCGAAGCAAAGCCTGTCTTAACCCTTATGCAGCGCTGATAAACATCCTAAACGTTGTCACTTAAACCTGAATACGAAAATCGGTTGCACAGAGGATAGTGTCAGAAATGTTTTAGAATGAGGCATTCGCTACAAACGGCAGAGAGGTACAAATAAAGTTTTGCCGTCATAGACCTATTTCCAAATAGTAATTACAAAGGATTGTGGAATACGAAAATCGGTTGCACAGAGGATAGTGTCAGAAATGTTTTAGAATGAGGCATTCGCTACAAACGGCAGAGAGGTACAAATAAAGTTTTGCCGTCATAGACCTATTTCCAAATAGCAATTACAAAGGATTGTGGGATGGAGTTTTGGTGTTTGTCAATTTGGTCAATGACATTTTACTGTGGTGAAAATTGAGGTATACCCAAAACGTACCCACAATTCATTGTAATTGCTATTTGGAAATAGGTCTATAGTCATACTGAAAGTTACTAGTACAAAAAACGAAGTTAAGGGAAACGCAGTTAGGAGGAGGTGGGCTCTTATTTTACTGAAAACTTATTTCCAAATTTTTGACGTATCTGAAAAAATGGTTTCAGCGTCAAATTGAAATTACTGAGAGTCTATTCCCAAACTCCAGTTCCGATGGCTCTGAAGCTTCTTCATTGAGACCGTAAACTATGCAGTACATAATTTATTCACCATGCGTTATCAATATGATGTCACAGAGCAAAAATTGCTTACTCGTTTGGATAAAAACGCGTATGGTTGCAAGTTTCATCAGAACATACTGCAGGACACTTAGATGATTGTCA
The DNA here is from genome assembly GCA_037179385.1 of Holothuria scabra. Classification (NCBI taxonomy): domain Eukaryota; kingdom Metazoa; phylum Echinodermata; class Holothuroidea; order Aspidochirotida; family Holothuriidae; genus Holothuria; species Holothuria scabra. Next base: position 28,169,115 of record CM074200.1, on the reverse strand, counting down.
ACCAATGGGATACGCGTATAAGTCTGCTTCTTTTAAGTGAGTCCCAAGAGCTTTAATGTCATCCGTTAAGTGGAATAGGAACCCTCATTTTTGTATCAACTGCACTAAAATAAGAAACGTTTTCGTATAGGGGAACGAAGATTCCATTACCCAACCCAACACATAAAGAGGATTATTGCGAATGGTTTTGTGCCGTGTACTGCATATATTAAAGTGGTGATTCAAGGCACGATTTTACATCACACCAGTCCATTTCCGAAGGAAAAACTTCCTCCTTCCTCTTTGGAAATTGAGGCTAACGAGCAAAGTGGAACTCAGTGAACTCTCCGGGCTACTGAGCTCGGTTTGTTAATCAGGACGACAATGTGCATTCAATCAGGCTCTCTTGTCTTTTGGTAAATCCGCGAATAAAAAGACGCACACAGTATTAAAGTATGGAATGGCAGGAGCGAAATTTTAAGAAGAGGGCGATCTTCCAAAAAACTATCTTAACAGATTCCCACTATCAATTGAATAAATGAAGAAATCGCACAATGTCAGCAAATTACCAGATAAAATGTACCACTCGAATTGGGTGAAATGGAAATGTAACGAAGGCTGACCATTGGGGAAATGAACTTATATGCGCATTCTACAAACTGATTTTACTTTCAACAGTATTTGCTTGCAACGTGAGGTAATGATTTTAAACTTTTGAACTTCAAACAACGCCTTGGAAAATCTTTTCTCAACTTCAAGGGAGCATGGCAACCAGGCAATGCATTGTGTACCCGCTACTTGTTTATATATAACTTTTTTAAGCCTTACGCTTCTGAATTCCATACTCATACGCTAGGCTATAGACTAGACCAGATATAACCTGAGTGGGAAATTGCATGGATCTTACAAAACCGACTAGACTGACTGCATGATCAAGTGGTTGGAAAATCCGACTTGCAGTAGGGCAGTCGGTAGGTGTGGAAACCGAGTCCTGGCCAGGAGGCGTGAAAATCGAATCCTAACGGGTCATACCGAAAACTTTGAATATGGAATATATTGTCATTGTGGTTCGTGCTCAGTGTATGCAATGGAGCAAGTGAGTCACAACTGGAAAAAGGCCTTGGCCTGCTAGACTTAAACAATTGGTTAGAAACTGGGCCGTAAAACTCCATCTAACTAACTCACAAAACCGACAATACTCAATTTGCATGTTGAAAGTAGCCTTTATATGCATAATTAATTATACACATTCCAACCAAAGACGGAACGCGAATTGTTTCCTAGCAAACAATCAACCGCATCGGAACATTTGATAATCACAAAATTAAGACTACGAATCAAATAAAAACACATAAAGATCATATTTTCCCGCCTCGACGAAAAATTGTAAGATAGTTTTACGGAAGTTCTGAAGGGTTTTTCTGATCTTTATAGATCTATATAAGTGGTGTGTGGCCATCTGCAGTATATTGGGAATTTTCTGTGCGGTCTGCGAAACAATTCAATTTTCCAATTTGTGATATCGTACACCTTGTTTGTTGTATTTAAACAGTGACTATTTCCTTTTTTAACCAAAATCTAAATGAAAAACCCCATCTTAAAAACTGATATTTATTGTAGAGTCAATAAACCAGCCGGGCCCGGGGCAATATGGTCAACAAAAGGTAGGCCCATTTTACAATATTATTCGAGCGCATATGAGTCTGCCTAGATGGATACATTGGTCAGTTTAACGGCGGAAGGATGGTAGAAGGGGTAAGGTTGAGAGGCTAGCCTAATGTATACCTCTCCGTTCCATCTCGACCCATAGCTGGCATCAGCAGCTTAATTTGATCGGAGTTTATGTTTCCCCACCCCTACTGCATACAATTAACCGACGTTAGTAAACGAGATAACATACCTACAACGCACCGCCGAACGTTTCACAACCAACAAACTGCATACGTACGCTTTCCGACTGTGCGAACAGTTTGGCAACGCTCACGACATAGTAGCAGCTATTCAAAACTACATGTCTTTGTGACGGAGGAAAGAAGTGATGGGAAAGTCCCGTTATAGACATTTACTCGAACTCAATATCATACGATGTTCTTGGTATTTGTGTTGCGAGTAAAGGAAGGCATAGCATGAAAAAACCGCCTTGAATGTTCACATGGATCAGCATGGGAGTCGTTTCCCGCGGGGACACGGGGACGCGTCTCCACCAATAATTTCAGAGGTGGGGACACGGTGTACCATGTCCCCACCATCTTTTTAGTGAATTTTGGAAGTCCTACTATCCATGATATCCTGCTATACCACGTTAGTCGTTAAGATCTCAAATACCCATTAAGCGTTATCAACTTAAGCAACAAAACTATGACTGATGCTGCTCATCATACCTCTAGCTGACCCTGTTCTCCTTTCTCCAGTACAATATTCTATTTCATCTGCTTTGTTTATTTGTTGTCATCTGTTTGTCTGGGAGCTAATGCAGAGCCCATCGGTCGAACCAGGAGGGCATGCAGGACTCTCTGTTCAGTCTTGTTTGTGTATTCCATTGTTGTTGTTGTTGTTGTTGCGTCAACTTGCGTGTAGCTCCCAGCACATATTGATGGGACCCTACGCCCAACTGCGGTGCCCAAAGGGCGGTGAAGGAAGGTGAAAATGGACTAATTTATTGTTTTATATCGGCTCATTATGATTCATTCATTTTCATTTTCATTCATTCATTTATTTGTTTCCACAACATGTTATTTCGGTATTGTACAGAATAATTTCAAATTCAAAAATCCAAATACATGATGTGAAGGAAGTAAGCTAAAAAAACCCTAGGGGCTTGTCTGGAGCTTACTCCCTGAGCAAACAAACAAGGAAGACGAAGGCACAATAACTGCACAAAAGACAACGAAAACAAAGATAATTTTATACCATCCCAAAAGCCTGCAGAAAACCCATGCCCAAAAAGAGCCCACCACCCACCCCAACCTATAGTTGCATACATGCCACTTGATAAGTTAATTTTCGGAACCGCACCTGAATTAGCACTGTAGAGACGTTGAATAGGGCAATGTAACTAATTAATTAATACTTGCTTATATAATAAGTAACGACGTTTTTCCTAAATGATTGTAAACTTGGACGAGAAATCATAGTGTCCGGTAAGGAGTTCCAGGCCCTTACTGCTCGGTAACGTAGAGATCTTTGTGAAAAACGAGAAAGGGTGAGAGGGTTTCTTAACAAATGAGCATGACGGGTGTCGTAATCATGTTTCAACCTATTTTGCTCAAAAAAATTCGCAAAATTATTCGGTAAGAGATTACCCAAAAACCTATATGTAAAGCACAAAACCCCAAGATCTAGTATGTCATGCAATTTCAATAGATACAAGGACTTAAAAATAGGGCTGGTTGGATCTTTAGATCCAGCCATAGAAATGTGTCTAACGGCTCTCTTCTGCAAAATAAACAAACGTTGAATATGACAGGAGCTAGCACAAGACCAAATTGATGAGCAATAAATTAAGTGTGGATAGATTAAAGATAGATAAATCATTCGCAAAACATTCTTAGGGACAATATACTTCAATCTTCCAATAATATTAACGCCCTTTGCAACCTGTGACGAGATGTAAGAAATGTGGTCTACCCAACTTAGTTTTGAGTCAACAATCACACCCAAGAACTTAGTATTATTGACCCGTTGAAGTGTTTGACCATTTACAACAATATTAAAAGTCTCATCCCTCATGCATGATGAACTGTTAAACACAATATAGTTAGTCTTGGACAGATTGAGGGATAGTTTATTACAGGCAAACCAGTCACAGAAAATTGAGAGTTCATAACAGACAGTCTTTTCAAGTTGCTGTAGATTATCACTGCAAAAAAAAAATATTCGTGTCGTCTGCAAACAAAACAAGTGACGCATTCTTACAAATATCATTCAGATCATTAACATAAATAATGAAGAGAAGAGGCCCTAGTATGGAGCCTTGTGGGACACCACATGTAATGTCATTCATTTCTGAATTTATACCATTGAATGAAATAAATTGTTTTCGACTTGTCAGGTAGCTCTTAAGCCAGCTAAGAGGTTTACCTCTGAGGCCATAGTGTGAGAGTTTTTTAAGGAGTATGTCGTGATTAATCGTATCAAATGCCTTAGATAGGTCCAAAAAAATTCCCAGTGAAGTTTGCTTGTTTTCAATAGCTCGATACAATTTGTCGGTAGCGTCTATAAGGGCAAGCTCAGTAGAGCGACCAGGACGAAAACCATACTGATTATCGGATATAAGTTTATGTTTAGCAAAAAATGTTTGAACTCTGTTGAACATTAGTTTCTCTAATATCTTTGAGAAACAAGGCAAAACTGAGATCGGTCGATAGTTAACAAAATGATTTTTGACACCTTTTTTATATACAGGTATTACCTTGGCTATTTTTAGATCATCTGGAAATTTCCCCTCTCGGAAAGATAAGTTGAAGATATAACATAGAGGTTTAGAAATGTATGGGATAACATAACGAACAATCGAAGGGCGAATACCATCATAGCCATCAGATTTCTTTGAGTCAAGACATTTCGAAGCTGTGTTTATAACTTCATCAGCATCTGTAGGATGAAGAAACATACTTTTTGGATTGATTGAAGGAAAATACTTATTACTTGAATGATTGTTTATCTTTTCGGCAAGTGATGGACCAAGATTTGTAAAGAAAGTATTGAAAGCATTTGCAATACTGTGTGGGTCAGAAAAAGATGCGTTCTCATCTTCAAATACATCGGGATACTGTGACACATTTCTAGTTTTATGCAGAATATCGTTAATATTGCGCCAAGTACGTATAACATCATGTTTGCAGCTATTGAACTTCTCATTGTAGTACATTTTTTTAGCGATACGCAGGAGGTGATTTAATTTATTCCGAAAACGTTGATAGAGTGTTTTCCTTTCCTGTGTAGGCTGTTTTAAAAAATCCTTATAAAGTTTGTGTTTGCGTTTTACTGACTGAATGAGTCCTTTAGTAATCCAAGGACGCCTCTTTTTATTGGTTCTTTTAAGCTCTATCCAGGGGAAACTTTCATCATAATTTTTATGAAAAATTGTATAGAATAGCCTGTAAGCAGAGTTTGTGTCATTTACATCATAAACACTTTGCCAATCAGTATGAGCAATCTTCGAAATAAAGAACTGAACGTTGTTTTGGGAATAGTTTCTCAAGCGTACCTTGTTCGCAAAGTGTGACTTAGGACGTAGGGAAATATTCATGAAAATAGGAAAGTGATCACTTATGTCTGTTAGTAAAATCCCAGAGGAATCAACTGCAACTTCATCAACAGTATTTATATTTGTAAGTATATTGTCAATAAGTGAACTACTTTTACCCGTAACTCTGGTAGGTTCACTTATCACTGTATCGAAACCACAGGCTGAAAGAGTATCTATAAAACCAGAGTTTTTAGGACTACCAAAGTCAACATTGAAATCACCCATTACAAAGCAATATTTGTTTTCAGATGAAACTCTGTTAAGAACTGAGTACATACATTCAATAAACGTTTCCATATGTCCATCAGGTGGTCGGTAAATCACACCGACAACTACATTTTCCTTTAATCCGGGAACTTTTAACTCTATGTAAAGGCTCTCAATACAATCGTTGAAAAAGGAAAGATCATGGCGATCCGTAAAAACATAATCTTTCTTCACAAAGAGACAAACACCCCCTCCTCTTTTAACTTTTCGATGCCGTTCAATTAATATGTAGTCATCAAAATGGATGTAAGAAGGAGAGGAGTCTTTAAGCCAAGTTTCACTAAAGCCCATTACGTCAAAATTGCAATCTAGTAAGGAAAGGTAATCTGCAATGTTATCAAAATTTCTGACGAGACTACGACTGTTTAAATGAAACATTCTAAAATTTCCCTTTTCTATGGTTTTAAACTCCTCAATATTGAAATAACATAAATTACGATTCTCCGAAGTATCTGAATCATTCACTTGGTTGTCCACGGTTTCTAAATGCGTAGTTGCATTATCAATCCCTACATCTTTAAGAAATTCATGACCATATAATCCATTAAACGGTAAATTACTTAAGTGACAACGACTACAAGAGGACGCAACAGCGTCTTGTTTTGTGTCGTGATTGAGGCATGTAACATGACGAAGTGATAAGCAGAATTTACATTGTGTAATCTGCTGACCCATAGAAAAACAACCCAAACAAACAGCACAAGTAGAGAACATCTAAACAAAACAAAAAAGCAAGGAAAAGTGAGTATTTACAAAGCTGTAACAGGTGAGGGAAAATATGTCACAGGAAAAATCCATTCACGGATGGTGATTTTCAGGTCAGCAGTGCATAGAAAACACAGCGTAGGGGTCATCGTAGAGAAGCGACGTCCGACAATGAAGAGGAACAAGAATTTGAGTTTTGATGCCTTGGGGTATCATCATAGGACTTTTGATGGATTAAAGAGAAAGTATAGCGACGAAAAAGCATTGAGATATCGAAACAACTATTAAATTTTCCCTAAGTTTGTAAGTAAGTGATGTTTGTAATTGATAAATATATCATCAGTAACTCTTATTCTTGTATTTTTTTTAATTCCTATTTTTCATGAAAAATTTAAAGCCGTGAAATATTAAAATGAATGACCCATTTTTTTTTATCATAATTGCGTATGGGAAATGCAATTTCCGGCAATCTGGGGGATACATCTGTCAAAAAAATTCTGGAACACTCCGCGAGAACCCATGGTCGCGCTCCGCAGATAGTCACGTCCCCACCAATTTTCAAAACAAAACGGCGCCCTTGTAAATCAGTGCTTCTCAACCTTAACAATCCACTTCCCCTCTCGATATTTTCATCATTCACCCCTAAGCCTAGCTATAAAACACCACAATTGTAGGAATGCACGATAACTGTAAACGAGCAGTGACATCGGTAACCGTCCATTCATGCATTTACACAGCCGGCATTCATATCTCGGTAACACTAACTATACACTGTTATACATACTATAATTTTAATTGAAGGCTCCCGGTCGGATGAAGCTTTAAGCCTGAACACTCAATTTGGACAAACATCCCCCATTCACAAATTATTCCCCTACATTTATAATTTACCCCCATTCCCTCTCCAACTTTCACCACTAGGTTCACAAATGATCCCGTCCAGTGAGCTAATGGAACCCGTTTGAGAAGTAAAATCCTAGATTAGTTTTATACTTATCTCTGCGTATTTTTTCTTGATATGGCGAAAAGGAAGGGCTGAGGGAGCCCCCTCCCTTAGATCCGCGCCTGATTGGAACAAAATATAACTATGCGTGTTTGAGTAATTTGTTTCAAACACACAAAACTCTCAAATTTCTCGTTGACCTTACGGTATTCCTTTTCCATGTCCCACTCTCCGCGTGTGACTTTGTTTTGTTTTTTGTTATTGCCAAGAGCGCTGTTAAATGATAGTTTCATGAGAACTGTGAAATGATTCGCATCAACAATGTCAAAATGTTGAAAATAACGAAACGTACCTAGAACAATCCCTGTCAAGCTATTCTTTGAGGAAAGGCCAAACAATTCCTTTATCCAAGAAGTGAAAGAAAAACTAAATGAATATTCTGATGAAAATTTTCATCGAATTCATTCGTTCATTCGTTTGACTTTCAAGATATCAGCATATGTGTAAACTAAATGTTATAACCTAAGGTGATTTTGAATTCTGGATACAAAAAATCATTCAAAGTATAGACAAATCTAGACAGCATGTCATGGTCTGACTGCAGTCGGCGATTACTGGGATCCATCACCTCTTATCTTTACATTTCCTTCCTTTCTTGTTCCATGGATGGCTGTGCACTGAAGTGTATCTTGATTTCCTTAACTTCACTGAAAACGAGGATTTGAAATTCACGTAGACAATAAATAAAGGCGATTAAGGGCTGATGGACCCCACTAATGCTGCCTACAGACACTAAAAACAAGGGCTAATCGGACTCGTCTATAGATGCTTTGCATATGACGTCACAATACTGCCTAGCGTTCATTTTGGACTTGTTCACTATGAAATGAAACTAGTACGTAGTGGTCTCACTTGATAGGATTGCTCGTTAAATATGCATACATCTCGTATACCACAGCTCTCACTGTGCAGAGCGTTCAGCGCAAAGCCATGTGTGCTTGGCATGATTGTCCTTCAGCGTCGTGGGTCCCTGACGAACTTGCAAAGCCTCTATAATGGTGCAGGAGTAGCGTCAGGACTTTACCGACAGGAAAGCAGGCAACTTCACCTCCCCACCCCCCACCCCACCCCCCCCCAAAAAGAAAAAAATAAATAAATAAAGGGCAACGAATTGTCGAAAATACGGTGAGGTGCAAAAGCCGGTGAACGAAGCGCGCTAAAATTTTTATCGAACATTAATTTTGAAATATAAAGCTTATATTGGAGTAATGCCCGGAGTTTTCCAATTAAATATGACTCTTTTGAAAGTAAATTCGTGATAGTTGTGATTTATACTGAAGAAATCTGTCCTTCATGATAGGTGGGTCTAAAACGGAGACCTCCAAAACGAAGACCGAAGACAGGAAAAATCTCTTACACGAAGACCTCCAAAACGAAGACCGTAGACAGAAGACTAGCAGGAAAAATCTCTAAAACGAAGACCTCCAAAACAAACACCGACGACCAAAGTCTCTCCTAGTGGAGGCACGGGAAGACAACCCCTACCTTATTAAACACCTTGCATAGCACCCTGTCGTATATTTCTCTGTTTACTTCCGGGTCTTCCTTTTTCGGTCTTCGTTTTGAAGATTTTCATAATAGGGCAATCTCCACAACGAAGACTACAAAACGAAGACTTTTCGATTGTTCCATCCGTATTGAGCTCATGTATGCTTATGCTTGATTAAGTACAGATGCATGATTAAGCGCAAATTATAAATGGTCCATTTTTGACCGATTCTGATAGGAATCGAGGCCTCTCTTTTGATTTTAATGTTTTTCACATCAAATAGCCAACTTCTTCATTTTCACGACCTTTAAGGGGTTATTGTGGAAGTAGAAGAAAAAAGTACCTCTACAGTCACAAATTTGTGAACTGCTCGACAAGTATTAAGAGTTAAATGATAACAAAGGAAATACTAACGTCTGCAATACGCCATATCATTTTTTGCATGTCATACACAATTAGTTAGCCGTAGAAATCATCAACCAGGAAAAGTACTATAACGTTATTAACTTCGAATGCAATATCATGGGGCAAGCAATTTGTAGCATCGGAAAAAACCGGTATATCTATAACATTACAAGACAGTCTGATGACTATTTTTTTTTCATTTCCCGGTTATCGTTTCTCTGTCTTTGATTTGATGTTTCCGGGGATTTACCTCATCATGGCAATATCCACAACAAAAACACATATGCAACTAAAAACGGCTGATCTCAAAAAACTATATGTGTGGCTGCTGCACCTCAGATTTACTGGAAATACAAATTAGTCAAAGTGGTGCCTGAATTGACTAACCATGTTATTCACTCATATTTTGACTAATTTATGATGGTATCTGACTACTTCCGCATTATTGGACAGTGTGACTAAAGACTGTCAGTCAAAACTTAGTCAAGGACGCTTGATATTTGTTCGAAACTACTTTAACTGGGTCATATTAGTCAATATTGTTGAATAACGCGATTAGTCAGTTCAGACACTGTTTAGACTAATATGTGTTTACAGTGAACAATTTCGATTTTCCTGTAATGCTCTTTGAACGGTGGGTTTGTGATTATATTGTTAAAATGTTCCCTTCAAGTTATGTTATTTTCTCAAAAATATCCGGTCTGCCCAAACATATGTTTGTGGGGGTGGGGTGAGAGTTCCATTCTTCTTTTGTAATCCTCCTCCCCGTCACTCATCTTTGGAGCAACGTAACCTAGAGGGAAACTCTTTCCAAAGTTTTACTATGTCACAACAAGGACGCATCCTGTTTCCCTTGTAAAACCAAATTGCTCTTAGTTCCGTCAAACATGGGCGTGATCCCCGACCTACACGGGGAATGGGTTCTAACGGTAGGGTTGTCTCCCCTCCCATTTGTGTTTTTTTTTTTATTAAATATTTAAGCACCGTTATAGATAATTCCGTATTTGAGGTGAATTTTTTTGGTTCTGTTTCATTTTTTCATAATTCGATTGTCCCAATATAAAAATGGAAAAAAAGGCCGTAAAACCCCATCTTTCTCACTAACCTTACCAACCTATACAAAAATGGTATTTTAGACTTTATATTGGTACTTATATAGAAGTTGAATTAACATGAGTTGTCTCAAACAATACCATTAAAGCGACTCCTTACAGGGGCATTTTCATAATACCATGGACCTAAGCATCACTGTTTTGATCATTTTCTTCTGTCAAGTGGCCTGACATGGAAATGGGGACACTGGAATCAAAATTGACTCGAAATTGGTAAGGGCGGAGTCGGTTGGGTTGGATAGATCCTCCTGATAACCTTCAGCAGTTCAGCCAAGAGTAGGAACAACCACAACGTTTTCGTTCTGTGTAATTTCGCTGTCACACCATGTAAGCAATGAAATTTTGTTCGAATCGATAACGATTTTAGCGTTAATATAGTAATCGCAAAATTCCGACAAGTCATGTTTTTACAAACGTTTTCCTTTTCATGACAAGAAATTCTATTAATCTGAATAATTTTGACTAAAAGACTATCTACTATAGACAAAAACTAGTCAGGATGGTGCCTCTACTGACTAATTTGACTGATATTAGTCGGTTGCACCAGGCATTCCTTACCGACTGACTACTTCATGATCACTGACTAATTCACAGACTAATTACGTTCTTGACAGCCGAATTAGAAGTAGAGGCGCTTTTCTGACTATTTTTTTCAGTGATTAAGAGGTACTCATGCTATTAAATGCAATATGGGAGTGTTTTTTTTTTTATTTGAATTACCTGAAGCTGAGTAATGACTCCCCATCTTTCATTTTGCCTTCCTTGCAATATCGCTTTCGAATACAAGGACTTCAAATTCGACAGTGGTAAACAAGAACGCAGTCGCAAAACAACCATTACGTGTATGAAAGTTTCAAAATAAACAGGTATACTGTATGGATTACGAGATGTGATACCGTATCTTTTAAATCATTTTAATCTTATGTTTAACAGTTCACCGGGATCTAAATCGATCTAGTATTCATTTTAATCTGAAGGAAAGCCCGGGATGTCAGTGGTTCGCCGTGATATGTGTAACAAAGTAGGTCGCGAGTTCCGGCTTATTTAAATAAGCTAGTTCGGTAATTCGTTGCGGGCATGGAATAATGGGACACAGCCACTGATCTACACAACTGGATGCACGGTGGTAGTGCCGAAAAAATGAAGCAACAGAGCCGCCATATTGTGTGTGGCAAAAGCGTCGTGCAACAGCGCCACTCTTCACACAGTTGGATTGGAAATTTGATATGATGGCTTGATAAAATGACCTTTTGGCTTGAAATAAGGCCGACTGTGTTCTGGAATGTGCTCATTTTCAACAGAAATGTCAGTTACTATGAAAACTGAACAAGATCATGTTATATTGAGCGCAAAACTTTTAATAAGTGCAGTTTGACTGAGTGGCGTCTCAGTAGCTTTCACAGTGACAACTTAGTGCAAATTCAATACAAGAAGTGAGGGAGGGGGCAGGAGGGGGTCGAGTCTCATCCTATAAATTCGAGCCCACAAAGTCGCCCACACAAAATTGCCCCCAAGCAAAGTCTCTCCTGACAACTCCACCCCTCAGTCCATACCGTCCCTGCGACTTCAAATATACCTTTTCCTTATATGAATGAAAAGGGAATCAAGCTTCACTCAACTTAGGTAGGATTGTTCAATTATGAAGCCAATAAACCACGCGACGTAATCAACTTTTGCAGAAATACTGTTGAATATTTTACTGCTCAATTGAAGAGAGGCCTGCAGTTATTTAATAGTATTAGCCGAATGCTGATTGTCCATTGTGGTCAATAAACCGTGCATAGCACCGTGGGGGCAATGTAGTCACTCAAGCCCCCCCCCCCTCATCTCCCATAAAGTCATCCTTGGCCCGCTTGGCCAACAAAGCCGTCCGTAACAAAGTATGTTGTCCCTAACAAAATTGCCTCTTGACAAAGTCCACCGTCCCTAAAAATGTTAAACAATGTGCTATCAAACATAGGTAGTAAACCTACATGGTCCCTTATGCCTGGGTAAGTCCCCTTGTGGGCTAGACCGGGGTTTTAGAATATGCCCATTGTTACGAGGCGACATCAACCAGATTGAATCCACGGACGAGCAAGTGGAAAGTTCTAGAAAGTGCTAGCTTCGGCGTTTTCTCTCGAGCATATTGAACGGGTAACCCCAGAGAACATTCGCACAGTTACGAGAATGTACGATCACCTACTGGGAACTACTGTATGATGTAATGGCCTAATAATAGCCAACTTGTGGTTATGGGTTACCGAGCCCAGAACGTTCGCTGTTCGTTTTGTACGAGATCAAACGAGACGTTTCCATAAGAGTGAGTCCCAGACTTTTCTGGAAGAACTACGAGATACATAAAAGGTCATGCAAGCAGTGTGACAGGAGAAGAAGAGAACAGAAGATACACAGATAATACAGAGACCAGACGTCTGCTTCGCCGCCTAACGCTGTAATTGTGTCGCCATTTACCGATCACTATAGTCTTCATCCTGCCTTCGCAGAACCGAGTCCTACACTGTGCTGCTGTACAATCGACGCTAACAACACTACCCCTTGGACAAAGAGTGATACCTTAAGCCGTAAAGGATTGTGAGTAGATTTAAGATTAATTGTTGTAAATTTAAGGAAGTAAGAGGTGAATAATAATTAAGTTGTTGATTTTAATCTCGCTCTTCTGTGGTCTTTCGCTGTTATTGGTTTGAATTGCGACCAAGCCGTAACAGAATTTGGGGCCTATCCGGGAAAGAATTAAACTACCAGGTAGAAAGTTCTGGAAATTTCGTTGTAATTTGCAACTGTATTGTCCAGACTTCTTAGTTTTGTGAGTGCTTGACACAACCTCAAAATGCCATTCGATTTAGATAAATTCGTGGCTAGCCCCTCAATTGAGGAGCTTAACTCACTAAAAAAGTCTGAGATTGTAAAAGTCGCAAAACACTATGGCATTGAATTTCAGCCATTAATGCGGAAGGACGAGATTAAGAGATACATTGTAGAGTATCTGGTAGATGAAAGTATTCTGCCAGTTACAGTGCTTGAGACAATCATGACCGTGCCAACTGACAATGCATTTGAATTGAAAAAGCTCGAACTGGAAATGAATAAGGAGGTTAGATTGAAAGAATTGGAAAAAGAAAGGGAGAAAGAAAAAGAGGAAAGAGAGATGCAAAAGGAAAAAGAAGAAAGAGAAATGCAAAGAGAGAAAGAGGCTAGAGAGCATGAATTTAGGTTGAAACAACTGGAGTTAGGGGTCATAAAAGGCCCAGAACCTCAAATAGGCACGGATAGGCCTACTGGGGGATTTGATGTCTCAAAGCACGTAAAATTTGTGCCCAAATTTCAGGAGGATAATGTGGAGAAATTTTTCAACCACTTTGAAAAACTGGGTGAACAATTAAAGTGGCCCAGAGATAAATGGTCAATACTCATTCAGAGTAATTTTACTGGCAAGGCCCAGGAAGTGTATTCCGCTCTGTCAATAGAGGACAGCATGGATTACGATAAAGTCAAAAAGGCCATATTAGAAGCCTATGAATTAGTACCCGAGGCTTATCGCCAAAAATTTAGAAAATATCGTAAGGCGGATACACAAACATATGTAGAGTTTGCCTATCAAAAGGAAAGGCATTTCGATAGGTGGTGTGATTCTAAAAAGGTTTCCTCATTTGAAGCGTTACGACAATTGATGCTGGTCGAGGAATTTAAACGGTGTGTGAGTGATGACATAAAGACTCACCTTGAAGAACAAAAGGCAGACAAATTGAAAGAAGTGGCAAATTTAGCTGATCAGTATGCACTTATCCATAAGTTTGGTAAAGTAGGTCAGACTCAAAACAAGAGTCAGGTTAATAGGCCAAATAAAAAATATGGCAATGGCAGTAGTGGTGACACAGCAGGTAAAATTAGTGGATCTCAGTCTGGTTCCCTCTCTCCAACAAATTCTGGTAAAAAACAACCAGATTCTAGTCGTCAAAAGAACGACCAGGTCAGCTCAAATAAAGCTGCCTTCAAAGACATAGTTTGTGGTTTCTGTCACAAAAAGGGCCACATGATGGCAAATTGCTTTCAATTGGCAAAATTAAAGGAGACTGAAACAGCTCCAAATGCCTTAGCCAATGCAGAAAATTCTCCAGAGGTAGTCGTGACTTTACGGCCTAATTCTAATGACCAAATTAAGGAAGAATACCTTCCATTCGTGTCTGGGGGTTTTATTTCCCTAGATGGGGATTCTGCTCATCCACCCGTCAAAATTAAAATTTTGCGTGACACAGGCGCAACTCAGTCGTTGCTTCTTGATGGAGTTTTGCCATTAACGGACTCTACTTCCACAGGGGCAAATGTACTAATTCAGGGGGTTGAGTGTGGATTTATTTCTGTCCCTCTTCACAAAATTAATTTGAAGTCAGATTTAATTTCTGGGTCGGTCATAGTAGGGGTCAGACCTACTCTACCTGTAAAGGGGGTATCTCTGTTGCTAGGTAATGACCTAGCTGGTGGAAAGGTAGTCGCCAATACAATTTTGACAGATAAACCATGTGACTATAACAACACAGAGCAATTAGAAAAGGAATTTCCAGATTTATTCCCAGCCTGTGCTGTCACGAGAGCTATGTCACAAAAGCTTGCTATGGATGATAATCTTAAGCATCCAGCCTCCAAAAGTGAGGATACAGTTTCCAAAAGTGAAACAAGTAGGGAATCATGTAAGGATGATAATCTTGAACATCCACTCTCTAAAAGTGAGGGTATGATTTCTGAAAAGAAGGATGGTAAATTTAAGCCTCCGCCCTCTAAAACTGAGGAATTAGTTCCTAAAAACGGAACAGCACTCCCAAAAGTGGAGTCAGAGTCCAAAGAGGACTCTAAAAAGAATATTGATGAAAGTGAAGATTCCTGGTTTGATCTCAGCCAAACTTTTATGGCCAATCTTCAGGATTGTGAGTCTCCTGTCCCCACACATGGTGAGGGGATAGAACAGGAAAGAAACATGTCTGACACACTCCATAAAGACCAGTTGTCAGTCCAACAACAACATGATGAAGAGCTTCAGCCACTACTTGCTGGTGCCCTCACTGAGGATGAGTCGAAAGACGTCCCAGTGTGTTTTTACCTTAAGAACGGTGTTTTGATTCGTAAATGGCGACCACCTGATGCACCATTAGATGAAGAGTGGCGCATTTACCATCAAATTGTGGTACCTAGGGTGTATCGAAAGGAAATACTGAGTATTGCCCATGAAATGCCATTTGCAGGGCACCTAGGGGTCAATAAGACTTACCACAAAATTCTAAATCACTTTTATTGGCCTAAGCTTAAGAGTGATGTGGCCAAATTTTGTAAGACTTGTCATTCATGTCAAATAGTTGGGAAGCCGAATCAGAATATTCCGGCTGCACCCTTAAAGCCAATTCCTGCTTTTGAAGAGCCATTTAGTAGAGTCATTATTGATTGTGTAGGTCTTCTACCTAAGAGTAGGGCAGGCCATCAGTATATATTAACCATAATGTGTGTTTCGACAAGGTTTCCAGAGGCAATACCTCTAAGAAATATTAAGGCTCGGACAGTCTTACAAGCTTTACTTAAATTTTTCACATTGTTTGGGTTACCTAAGGAGATCCAATCAGATCAAGGGTCTAATTTCATGTCAACTGTATTCCAACAGATGTTGTATGAATTAGGCATAGACCAAATTAAATCTTCGGCTTATCATCCCGAAAGCCAAGGGGCTTTAGAAAGGTTTCACCAAACATTGAAAAATATGTTAAAGACATATTGTCATGACAATGAGAAAGATTGGGATGAAGGCATTCCCTTTGTAATGTTTGCTGTCAGGGAGTCTGTACAGGAGTCACTTGGGTTCAGTCCATTTGAACTCGTCTTCGGACACACAGTTCGTGGACCATTGAAATTATTAAAGGAGAAGTGGTTATCAGATCCAGGTGAAAACATACATCTGCTTAATTATGTATCCCGCTTTAAAGAGCGTTTTCACAGAGCATGTGAACTGGCTCAAGACAATCTGAGGAGTTCTCAGAAGAAAATGAAGGCGTGGTTTGATAAGACCACTGTAGAAAGAGAGTTTAAGCCTGGTGAGAAGGTGTTGGTGTTTTTGCCTGTGTCTGGTCAGCCACTTCAAGCTCGCTTTCAAGGACCTTATGTCGTTGAAAGAAAGGTCAATGACACAGATTATGTCATCTTGACACCTGACAAGCGTAAATCGAAGAGAGTTTGTCACATTAATATGATGAAAAAAATATTATGCAAGAGAGGATTGTGACATTTCTAAAGATGAAAGTGTACATGATGTGAATGTCAATGTTAATGATGCATGTGATCAAGTGTGTATCATCAGTGTTGATCAAGAATTCAATGATAATGATGAGATTAGTGCTGATGATGTTCCTGACATGTGTATTAAGTTAAAAAACTCTGATGTATTGAGCAATCTTGATCAGAAGTTAAGTCATCTAGATGACAAAGAAAGATCAGAAATGAAATCATTAATCAATGAATATGTATGCTTGTTCTCAGATGATCCTACTAGGACAGATTTGATTGAACATGATGTTGATGTGGGAGAGGCTGCACCAATCAAGCAGCATCCTTATCGAGTTAACCCTCGAAAACGACAACATCTCAGGGATGAGGTTCGTTACATGTTAGACCATGATATTATAGAACCTAGTAATAGTGAATGGTCTTCCCCATGTATATTGGTCCCAAAGCCAGACGGTGGGTACAGATTTTGTACTGATTACCGGAAGGTGAATGCGGTAACAAGAACGGATTCCTATCCCATACCCCGTATCGATGATTGTATTGATAGGATTGGGAATGCTACTTACGTATCAAAGTTTGACTTGTTAAAGGGGTACTGGGAGATACCACTCACTGAGAGGGCTCGAAAAATCTCGGCATTCGTGACGCCAGATGGCTTATTTCAGTATAAGGTTATGCCGTTTGGTATGAAAAATTCACCGATGACCTTTCAACGTTTAGTAAATGACCTCACGTCAGATTTAGAGAATTGTGAAGTGTATGTTGATGACCTTATTGTGTACAGTAACTCATGGAATGAACATGTGCAACATATTAAGGCATTATTTGACAAACTTGCCAAAGCTAATTTAACTGTCAATTTAGTCAAGAGTGAGATTGCTTGTGCCCATGTAATATTCTTAGGGCATGTAGTTGGTCAGGGTAGAGTTAAACCAATTAAGGCTAAGGTTGAGGGCATCGACAAATTCCCTGCCCCAGCTGACAAAAAGCAGCTCATGCGCTTCCTAGGCATGGCTGGTTACGACAGACGTTTTTGTCCAAATTTTTCTGACATTGCTGAACCATTGACAAGATTATTAAGAAAAAATGAAAAGTTTGTTTGGACAGAAAATTGTCAGGCAGCATTTGAATCATTGAAAAGAGCTCTAATGAGTTCGCCAGTGTTGATTGCTCCAGATTTTGAAAAACAGTTTAAGCTGGCAGTTGATGCCAGTGACAATGGTATAGGAGCAGTTTTGCTTCAAGCTGATGAGCATGGTGTTGATCACCCTGTGTGTTATTATTCAAAGAAATTTGACAGACATCAGAAAAATTATTCTACAATTGAGAAAGAAACATTAGCTTTGATACTTGGTCTTCAGCACTTTGATGTTTATTTGGGGACTACTAGTTTCCCTGTTATTGTATATACTGATCATAATCCTCTGACATTTCTGTCTAAGATGAAGAACAAGAATCAGAGATTGATGAGATGGAGTTTATTTCTACAATCATATAATGTAGATATTAGACACATTAAAGGGAAAGACAATGTTGTGCCTGATGCTTTGTCAAGAACTTAATCTGATGGAGTAAATTTAAAAGTCGTACTGTAATTTTGAAATTTTGATGTTGCCTGCAGCACAGTATGTGTTAATGATGTTACTACTCATGTATTATCATATTGTAAGACAAGTTGTATGTTATGATAGCACCTTCCACTTGATATTGGAATGCATACTGTAGTACTATAGTTAGTACTATAAGGTAATTTTGTAGATATTGTAACCTAAGTTTTGTCCTAGACGTCCAAAACTCTTTCAAGGGGGGGAGTGTTACGAGGCGACATCAACCAGATTGAATCCACGGACGAGCAAGTGGAAAGTTCTAGAAAGTGCTAGCTTCGGCGTTTTCTCTCGAGCATATTGAACGGGTAACCCCAGAGAACATTCGCACAGTTACGAGAATGTACGATCACCTACTGGGAACTACTGTATGATGTAATGGCCTAATAATAGCCAACTTGTGGTTATGGGTTACCGAGCCCAGAACGTTCGCTGTTCGTTTTGTACGAGATCAAACGAGACGTTTCCATAAGAGTGAGTTCCAGACTTTTCTGGAAGAACTACGAGATACATAAAAGGTCATGCAAGCAGTGTGACAGGAGAAGAAGAGAACAGAAGATACACAGATAATACAGAGACCAGACGTCTGCTTCGCCGCCTAACGCTGTAATTGTGTCGCCATTTACCGATCACTATAGTCTTCATCCTGCCTTCGCAGAACCGAGTCCTACACTGTGCTGCTGTACAATCGACGCTTACAACACTACCCTTGGACAAAGAGTGATACCTTAAGCCGTAAAGGATTGTGAGTAGATTTAAGATTAATTGTTGTAAATTTAAGGAAGTAAGAGGTGAATAATAATTAAGTTGTTGATTTTAATCTCGCTCTTCTGTGGTCTTTCGCTGTTATTGGTTTGAATTGCGACCAAGCCGTAACACCATGGTATTCCCTACCTGTCGTAAGAGGTGGCTATACGGGAAGACTTGTAGTGCATTTGGCCTACATGACACTTTATTAATAACACATTATCGTGTTGGTGCATGCACACCGGATATTGAAGGATTTAAGTTGACCCATTTTCTTCCAAACACTATCAGTTGTTTGAAATGATCCTCTGTTTTCCATATGAATCATTTGGATTAAATTAAGGTGACGTCCATGGGTCTCTTATCATAATCCCGGGCGGGTGCAAAACCATATGGACCCTTAAGGGTTATGGAATGGGCCCAGTAAGATTCCATTATGAAAAATTGTTATTTTTTTGGGGGGGGGTGAGTCTTTGGGAGGTAGACCAGTATAATCTTTTAGGAGGCGACAGACCAACTTAGCCTCGGGACAACCTGGCTTGTCCGGCAGGCCCTTTTTTCAAAGTCAGACTTTGTTAGGAGGTGGAACTTGTCAGGAGTGACTTTGTAACTGGGTGGCTTCATTTGTAACAAGGGAGACTGTATTGAGGAGACTTCAGTTGTGGATGACTTTGCTAGGGTGCCTTAGTGTAAAAGATGAACTTGACTTGAAATACTGCCATTTAGGCTACCATTGAAACCAGCACAGGCGTCAATGTTTCTAACTTCATATACTGGGCCTACTTGCAATCTGTTTCTGCATAATTGAAACAAAATGCAACACATGATCTCGGCACTTCTGTTGTCTTCAATTTAGGTTGCATATGTATACGTTTCAGTCAGCCCCAGGGCCTAGGTCCTGGCTGTTCACACACAAGCATAAGCACCTCCAACTGGCAGTCTGGACCGCGAAAAGTTCCCGAGCCTAGGCCCGGCCTGCCCACACCCCTCATGCACACCTGCATTCTCTGACACCTTTTCATGGTGGCCCTAAAAAGCCCCGTTGGTTTCGAATTTTGGATTATCAACTTTCTAGTCTCATCACACCCACTTCACTCTACGTCAGCTTGCACTTTACATTCCACCTTGCATAGTATAAAAGCCATATACAAGCGGCACACTTTCATACAAGGCCCACTCGGCCCTTTAACACTCTCAGCACTTCTACTGCTCACGCCTGCCTCTAAACCAGATCATTTTCGGCTTATTTACCTGACTGTCTCCCCTCCCCTCGTTTTCTGGAACTGATACGCTAAATTGCCCCGTCCAAATTTCTAATCAAATCTATTTTCTGGATTTTCATCAAGCAAGTGCCACTGTTTTCGACAACTTCTCATCTTACTATCCCCACTAGGACCCACCTTGCTCATAAAGTCCTCCGGGACTAGGTGGGGCATAGGCCAAAATAGAGAGAGACGTTTCAGTCAGAAAAATCAAGAAATTTAGCTGAGTGAAAGATTTGTCCAGTGGCGTAGCTAGGATATTTTTCAGAGGGGCAAGGGTATGAAATTTCCCCAAAACTTTTCCCGGTCAATGTAAATGTATTTCGTACAAAATATGCAAATTTACAAGTATAACAACATTACCATGTCATTAGCCTATATAATATTACCTGTATTTAATCTAAAAGTATAACAAAGAGCAATGAGAAGTAACAACTTAGAATATTTATTTTGTTCAACAACATCTGGTTTATTTGTATGTACCAACGCAGTGGTGTACGCAGGATTTCCCTGAAGGGGGGGGGGGGGAGATGCGGTATGTTGATTGATCGCCTGTCTGTTTGATTTTTTTTTTTCTTCTTCTTCTTCTTTTTTGCGTTTATAAGGAGCCTAGATGTCAAATGGTGCAAGATGTTCGACTTTGACAGGAACAGTGTTAAAAGTTGAATTGTGGTGGTTCATTAGGATAAAACTGAAACTTTTGTGTCTTTACATGCATTCTTATGCCATTAACGCTTCCTTCCGAAGTAAAACTTGTCATTTAATTGCATACTTTTAGGAGAAAAAATAGAAGATTATTGATCGGTATAAAAGCGAAAGGGAGCATGTTTAATTGCTGTTTTTCTTCGTCACAAAACGTTATTCTGCCATAAAGATTAACTAAGCGGAGCGCCACCATTGGTTGCCGCGAAGCGTAGAGAGAACTTCGAAAAATCAGGCCCTCAGATGGAGTTTTCCAGACTTATACGAAGAATCTTACGAGTCATTATCTTCTTTTTTCGTTTGCAATAAAATGTTCACTTCAAAATATGTTCGCAAACTGCAAAGCGATCAGAGAGTAAAGAGCTACATTGACTCCGCATCTGTTAATGATTTTACCCCTAACATCTCTTGCGTTATAAATGGAAAACTATTTCTCCCCGCATCTGAACACCCTCCGCTCCCCTGTACGGTCTTGTATACGTCTATGCCGGCCCGGGAATGAGTCTATGGCGTGGGCCCTCTCTTTTAAAACTTCTTAAAAATGTAGGTACCCTTAAAGGCAATCGGTGCCACCAGTGGGACACAGAGGCTACCTTTTTAAAGTAATAAATGGAATTTGACAGAATTTGCCTATTTGTAGGTATGAAAAAAATGGCATGTCACTGAGGGGCCTTTGCAGAGACAATCCCTCCCGTTTGAAATTTTTTGAAAAATTGGGTGGCCTTACATTCTATTTCTAGACTTACGTTATGTTTATCGTAATCCATGGATTGTTTCAGCCCCATCCATGGTTATGTACACAGAGTAAAATCGGTAAAGTTTATACTGCTAGCTACTAGCTTGACAATATTACCTCGGTCTGCTTTAGTGACTTGTCAGTTTTTTCTTTCTTCATTGAATTTCCAAAGTATACAACCCAGAGACTGTGTACAAGGTGGTAAAATTCTTAAAGGTAAAAAGCAGTCCCCAAACTTATATTGAAGAAAAAGCTAGATAACACAATTTTACTCTTATTTCTCTTCGAAGTGTCTTTCGTTACAATTTATGACTGTACTATTGCATATTCAAGGTGAACCAAGCAGTTAATTCTACTGAATTTCACATTTGAAGAGGAAAAATGTTGTCACATGACTCCCAACAGCCAATCATGAGACTGGACAGTCTACTACCCTTCTTCAATTTGGGATGACTGCTCTTGCCCTTAAGGTCGGGTTTACAACCTTGCAGTGTTTGTTGTACCGTAATGTTTCAGCTGTTGTTAAATTCCTGAATAAAACCTTCCTGTGCACTGGAATGAACTGATCATAACACCCGTGCCGTGCGTATACAAGAGAACGTTCAATCTGCCGCGCGGCGAAGACATCTCTGTGGAACGCGAGTCGGGCCGGTTCATGCGACATTGACGAAATCTGGGTTAATTTAACTTGTTGCATGGAAATACGAATTACGTATGACAAATGTCTCACAATTTCTTATTGTAACAAAAATTTGAGAAATTGGAAAAGGGCATATCATTTCATGAAATTTCCCCAGTTTCATCACATTTCCCCAAATTATTTTCCAGAGGGCAACTTGCCCCCTGCCCCCCCCCCCGCCCCCATAGCTACGCCACTGGCTTTGTCAGTTTTCACTCACTGCACATACGACTATACGAACCAGTGAAATTTGTACCACGGCTGAATGTTTTTGCCACCTGCAAAATGGCCACCGCAAAACTTCCAGTATACGCAGAATACACAGTTACGTGCATGCCTCGCATCTAGGTATGTAGATCATTGGGCACAGCGTGAGATATACAAACCAAACCCAACACGTAGCGTACAGCGTCCCCTTAATTCGTCAGTATGTGCATACAACGCTTTCTAATTGTCTGGCCAACTCGAACGAAAATTGTGGTCACAGTCCTACTAAACAGCATATTAAAATGCATTTTTCGCCAAAAAGGATAATTTAGACTCAATCCTCGACGCAAAGGCTTGAGGTCCCTCTCCATGTTACGGATGAACGAAGAAAGAATGATTTGACGAAGTTTTCGTGCAAATTGAAATTTTGGAATACGTGTTGTAGGTGCGGGTTTGGTTTGTTTATCCCGACGATTTGCAGGATGTGCGCATTTGCATAGCCGCCAAAACTTATTGCCGAACTGACTAAATTGGGACGCAAGAGGGTCGAAGTACATTTCTAAACACATGTGGCGGTAAATACCGGTTGTGTGAACATAAAAGCATGCGGATTTAGTGTATAACACGAATGAATAGTTGAAAAGACAATGAACAAATACAATATTAAATAGGATTCCAAGAGGTATGGATTCAATCAATCCACTTGTGACGCCGTATACCCACTGACCTAGGTTTTACTCTAGAGCGGAGTGAATTGCCTCTCGGTCACACTTACCTCGTGTTCCCATAAGCTGTCTGCTTACAGCAAGTTTGCTTTAAGTTTCGTTTGGGAAGGAGGGGTAGAGGGTGTGTACGGATAAAGTACGAGTGTGCAAACTCTTCACGCGATTTCATGAGGTCAGATTCTTCAAGAAGTCCATGACGATTTTCACTGCGCATCAGTTTTTGTGGAATTAACTGGCATACATGAAATTGACTCCGACGATTGCCCCCAGCTGTATCGTAACTCTCTATAGAGTGGAGCAAAACTACTGATATTCCTCTCTGATCGGTGTGAAAATTAACTCTTAGTCAGTGTAAACGACTCGATGGAGAGTGGGATGTTACTTGAAACTGAAAGTGTTCCCCCTAGTCAATCTTTTCGGTGAATAGGCCTATTCATTCTTTGTAGAGAGTGTATTTCGTACTTTGGTTTCACAATTCTTAGTAACAAAAGCACCCGCCCCTAATAGGCTATTATTTCTGCAACATACTACTCGACATTTTTTGGAATCAGTGAAGACCCCACAGTTCTATGTTCAAGTCGGGAAATTCATGCATTCCTGATGCCAAAGTCGTTCTCTTATGTTTGTGGTTACGTTTAACTACACGTGTTGGGGATTATAATTGCATCAGTAAGTTCAGATCAGGGACAGCAGAACCGAGGCATTCTGGCCTCAGCCCCGGTGAAAAGTTGGGGCTGTAGGCATTTCCAGTTGTCTGGCGCCAGGCCCGTGGCCGGGGGCGGGGGGGGGTGGGAGCGTTCGAACGACCCGTCCCAACTTGAGGGAGGTCCATTTTTCCAGCCCTGTGTTTGAAGGATCAGCTATGAAATATTTTTATCTTGACATATTGAGGACGACTGTTGTATTCAAAAGTCCTCTGAAATGCTCCAGATTGCAGGAGATCTGCAGATTTCAAACTTTTCCCGGAAAGCATGTCTCGGACCCCTAGCAACTGCATGCTTACGGCACGCGCCAGCCGCCTCCGTATTTGGAAAAAGGTCCAAATCTTGGAAAAAAGACCCACCCCTCCACTTGGGCTGGCTACGGGCCTGGGCACTGCCAGGCCACGTATTGGTTCCCTGTTCCATTGCTTATGCATAGCAACACGCCCAGTGGCAATATATAAGTTCCATTTGTAAGGTCTTTGGTATGAAACGGCCTGGGAATTGAGTTCGGGGACCTCCAGGGTGAGGTTTAGATGCTCTTACCAGCTAGGTCACACTCTCGGCCGATAAAATGGCATTGCACAAATGAGGTGGAGATATATCATACGCCTAATCAGTAGGTTATTCAATCCAGGCCGTGTTATACCAAAGACTTCACCAACAAAACCCGAAAATTCATCTATTTACTTTCAAATAGCATTGGTTCTTTCATGAGCGTTTTGCTAGTTTTATTATCTAGAAACTCTTATAAACATTACAACTTTGGTATATTTTCCAGATATAACAAAACGTGCTAGTGGAATTACGAGTAGATTTAAAATCCATGCCCAACATCCTCACTTCACTTACCTTTCGCACAGTTACAATTTACAGATTTAATGAAAAGATTGAAATTTTACTCGTTAGAAGAGTGAAAGTTTTAAAGTGCAAAAGAGTGAAAATTCACTCCAAACGAGTGATATTTCACTCTTGATGAAATGCACACAGCGACGTCTCTTACTTTTTTCATACATTACCTACAATAAGAACATTCAAACAAACCACACTCCTAAAATTAGACCTAAAAGTGGCATTAATTGTACCTAAAAGTGTGCCTAAAATGTGTGTAGCATGGAAAATGAATTTGCAAATGGTCTAACCCCCCCCCCCCTCATCTTCACGTGACGTTTCTGAGCTGAGAAGTAAAATGTTGAAACTTAATCACTTATTTAAAAACTAATAAAGATTACGAAAAAATATGTGACGTCATATGTATCATTCAAATTACCACATTTGTTTTCTCTTTGTTTTTTGTTTTCAACAGCCAAGACACCTTGTGCAAATATGGCCTACAGAAAAAAAAATCATTCACTCGGTGACATGATCGAAAACACCCTCTGCATACTACAAACTTAGAAAGAAAACAGTTTTATTTTATCAAGGTCGTATAGGCGTTTGAATAACCTATTCCAAAGGAAACAAAAAGTCGGTGATGTGAGTTTTACAAGGACATCACAAAAGGTTATGCAATCGAATATTTCCCATATTTTCAAATTAAGAGAATGCTTTTCAACTTTTCATGTCTTAGCAAGTTATGAAAGTAAGGGTTGCATGAGTGAGATTCTTTTTTCCAGGTCTTTCCCGGTCTATAACTGTTTTCTGCGTTGCCACATTAGACTGTTGACTTCAGGTTCACTTGAATTGTTACGGAGAGAAGTAGGAAGTGTTTGTTACCCGCCTCCAAGGACCTGACGCAAGAGTGTCCCTGATCACGAAAGTGAAGCTCCCAGAGGCTTCCAGGTCTTTTGGCTGAGATCATGTGTAGTATCTGTTCTGTTAATTCAGTCTAGAATGGAGCAATACATGAGAGACCAATGATGTAAATGTTCAGAGGGCCGTGAGGTCGGTCAAGCATTGTCCTTCAGTGGGCGTAGCTTCCTTGGGAAGCAATTCAAACTTTGGTTTCGCCTAACGGCAGAGAGTCGGGAAAATGTAGAAAATTGACGATATTGTGGTCGGAAGGGGATTTGTGGAGCAACACAAAAGGAAAACGACAGAACTAATCCTCAGATTACGCTAAAGCGTCTATTTTGCCTCCTTCGACCTTCTTTCGGGTAGGCTATAAACTACGCAACTTAATTTCCTCCGTCTTTCAGAGGCGCATTTGGGTTGCGCGGAAAAACACTAACCCCTAGTGAACGTGAAATGTAGGTCTCCAGTTAACCCCAAATCATACATTTTTGGAACTATGGTGTAGTACTAACAGCCGCAGTAGAAAAATATTGCCATTAGTACATGATTTATTTTGATGCTCGTTTTCTATTCTATTCAGAGCCACGGGACGGAAGTTCACAACCACCGCTTGCTCTAAAACCGTCTTTTTCTTCTCCTGAATTTCACTGGGAATTTTAAGTCGGGTCCCTGGATTCCACCAACGACCTTGGACCCTCTTAGTTTAAAGAGAGCGGATGGCATTCTGGGGCCGTTAGTCGTTTCTACTACAAGTCCCAAATTTTAATATGGGGTCCACTGCATAGTGAGATTAAATCGAAGTGAAGTTACTCGGTCTGAAATCGATCGACAATTGCACCTAATACGGAGCAATGATACGCAATGTACCGCCGCAATCCCCTTTAACTACAAGATATTACCACACAGTGACGACTCACATTGAAGGTACATAACTGTTCCGTAATCTCTCTTTCGTTGAGTGAGCTCGTGTAATAATAGTACCGGTACATGTTGTATACGTTTAAAGTATATATTTGGAAGTCATCAAGCTACAAAACGCAGTGCCATTATTTAACCGTCTTCCATTAATTTCTTTCCAACTGGGAAATCACGTCTACCTCAAAAGTCTTCACCAAAGGCCGAGTTATCCGTCGGCTTAAACATCATTCTCACCTGTTCATATGATGAAACTTTGGGCCGCGAAAAGAGACATTTTCTAGGCTCTGGTGTAATGTTATCTGATTATGTGGTGAATTTCACTCGCATCACTAAGCTAATTAGCAACCACTCTGAAGTAAGATAATGTCTTAAAAGATCTCAAAATATAAGAAAAGTTTAGTTTCAATTAAAATTTGAGGATTTACTTCAAACTCCATGCATTCCTAGAGCCTATTCGTGCAACGTAGTATTTTCATTAAGTTTCGAAATTGGGTAAATAGAACTGTACATATGAAATATAAATTGTCCGTAGAAATCTTGAGAGACTCTCATGTCCCTGTTTGACTTCTTAGGTGAGATGTACCGGTAGGTTTACACATAACCTTACAACGAAATTACATTCTCGTACTCACCCCTCCTTCACGTTCCTTGATCTCCCGAGAGAGGCATACCCGTCCCACTACTGGTCCCCCCCCCCCCCTCCGCAATGAGCTAGTTAGGTTATTCCAATATTTGGGGCGTGGAATTGCGAGGCGCTGCGTGGGATACACAAACCTACCTGAGTACTAAGTGTACGGCATTCCCTTGTTTTCGTGCGGTACGTGCATACAACACTAAGTATAAACCCGGACGAATATAGGGACCCAGTCCAACTTAGCATCTGATTAAAATGCATATTTTTCACCAAAAAGGGAACTTAGACAAAGTCTACTGCATAGAACCACTCTTATGACTCTTCCGTATATTATGGTTGGATTATGAAATAATGGTGTCAACAAATTTTTCGAGAAAATACAAAGTTTGGACCCCGCGTTGTAGGTGAGGGATTGGTTTGTTTATCGTGACGACTTGGACTATGTGCGCTTGTGTATAGCCACCCAAAACGAATTAAAGAACTCTCTTACTAAGTCTCACTGATGTATCTGCATTGGATTAAAAGCGACTGACTGGGGAATTGCGATCGCCCGTGGTCATGCCTTGTGACTCGAGTCATGGGGCTTACAGCCTCAGTGATATTTTCGCACAGACAAGTAAACCAAAGGAATTCAATCGTGGGAAAGGGTTAAAATTCCACATCAACCTATAGTAGTCCAAATAGACCTAGTTGGAGTCCAGTACTTAAAGAACATTATTAAATCCAGTTGATCCAATAATGAAATTTGAAATAATTCAACTGGGTGATTGTTTAACCCAGTTGAAACTTCGGTACCAAAGTTCAACAAGGGTGAAATTTTGGCAAAATCAAATGGGACCGTTTACGCCAAGTTGAACTGGGCTGGTTGGTTCAGCTGGAGTTTGCACCGGTGAAGTGTAATTCATCCCTACAGTCAGTTTCTGCCCGCTACACCGTGAACCGAAATCATTTATCTAGGCAGAGAATAGCAAAATTCATTTTCCCCTGCTACGACTAGGATTAACACAAAATTCCCAGTCGAACTTGAACATGTATTTGTTAATATTCTTCTATTCTGTCTGTGAAAAACAAGCAGAATTCGTGCTTAACCCGAAATGTACATAGTAAGTGAGGGCGGTATGACTTAAAAGGTATGGGAGACGGACGATGTTCATCGTACTTTTTGACAGTGAGGTAGACAATTTGCTTGTTTCCCTCTTACTTCCTGTGCCCTAATAACCCCTTAATTTCTGCAACTGAAAATAAGTCTAAAAAGTAAAACTCATATAATTCGAATCAAAGATTTATTTTCGATCTAATAGACTGAATTTTTCAATCGAAATTGTAGATTGGTCCCGAATTTCAATCTAAAGAATAAACAAAGTAGACAAAACAAGAGTTCATAGATCTGATCCAACAGTTTTCAATAGCTGATTCAATGATGTTTATCTTTAAAATATTTTCAACAGTTATTTCTTGAGTTAGAACAGCAGCAAGAGATAGATTAGATTACACGACATAGCCTTAGTACAAAACCCTTTATCAACCGTTTCCCCACAGATGGACCCAAAATCATATAGGGTTTCGCAATTTTTTAATCCGTTAGGCTTAAACTTCATGTGAAATGAAAGAGACAAAATTGGGTGGGCCTTTTTGCTTTAAAAGGCATTAAAACCCAAGAAAATTGTAGCAATTTCCATCAAACTTCGTCTAAAATTGACCATTTTATAGGGTAATTTATGATTTGATCTTAAACATGCGCATGCATAAACATGTGCTCGATATGCAAATTTTGCGATGTCTAAGGAGGATCATTCCATATATAGCTAACGGTATCCTTTGTTGTAACAATCTTTATTTCAAGGACAATTGCAACATAAGGATGGCCTAAGGGCGTTATTTTGAGATTTTAAATTAGGTTCTTGAAAAACATCAGTATCAATTACCAAACCATGAACTATCTGATGAGTAATTAAGAGATAATTAATAAAGGGATAAAAAAGAAGAAATGTCAAGACTGTGCAGCAAGCCACATAATCATTTTAGCACAAACAAGTTACTTCAGAAACAAAACTTTGAGGAGCTACATCTTGAAAACCGCAAAAGAATTTGACATAATTCCAACGGATTTTTCTCAGGAAAGCTTACTCTCCCCGTAACTGCCAAGTAAATTCAGAGTTCGTTGACATGTCACACTAGACCTTTAACTGCACGTCTTTTCACTTTCTGGAGAATGCAGCTTACGTACCTGGAGGGGAGATCGCAATTTCATGGAAGAGCAGTCATTAGACTTGTTATTTCGGAGCCTTTAAATTTCTCGGCAGTCTATGCTCTAACCAGGAACAAGGCTAGCCTTCATGATTGCAAACTTGCGCCTTGCAACCTTGCTGTGTAATTATAATACGTATACTTATTTGCTCTCATACTAAAAACCCTTTACATCAGGCTGTCATGATTTGATGTCACACCGTATACCCCAAACACTGTGTAATACAGTGTATGTATTTACGAAACCGCGTATGACGTCATATTTTCACACCATGCGAAACTTCGCAGGGTAAATTGTTCCATTCAAGAATTCATAACAACGCGATATTACGGTGTGTGTTGTCAGTCCAGTTTTCTTTTGTACACATTGTTCACGTGTGTGCCAATTCATTCATAACTTGAAAATACGTACTACTACGAAAAAATCTTAGGGAATTCCCCTGACCAAAGAGCGTCCACGAAATGTGGGCGCTATATTTGAATAATTCCTTTTTCAAAGATGGTTAAGTTGAGATAAATTTAGCAGTGATCAACAAAGTGAGAATGTATCAGAAGGGGCGGCCTTTGTGAAGTTACTATGAAATATAGGCGGCTCCATCATCCATAACTGACGAATGATATGTATATATTTTTGCCTAGCAACGAACTTATTTTTCTGGTTACCCAGCTTGTTTCAAAATTACTAAAGATTAACACTGTCGAAAGATAGGTTAAGCAAAATTAAAAAGTGCAGTTGTAGTATTATTGTTTTTATCCCCGGTAAAACATTTTGTCAAAGCTACTCAAAGCGTTCTGTAATAGTGAAACTGTAACCGACCAGTGCTATCAAATGTTGGACTCACGAGTGCAAATTTTTGTTCAAATTTGCAGACTTGACAATTTCGGTTTTTGACAATCTCTACCTTAAATTTTCTGAAGAGCTTCTTACCTGAGAAATATCTCTTTGAATTCTAATGAACTGTTTGGGAGAGTCTGCAATTTTGCTCGTAAAGTTGACAAAGGAGAGCAAGTTTCTATGATAACAGGTTAACATTTCAGGTGGTTGCTCTTTACAAATTGTTTTTTTATGGAAAAATGAGCCCAACCCTTTTTTAACCGGTTTCGGGTTTGATTCCAAATTTCCCCCAGCATAGTGTGTAGAGTGAGGTGATTGCTAACTATTTGAACATCATACTCGCGTCATATAAACTATTTGAATAGTTCACAGTTCTATTTAAATTACATATTAGTATACACGTTTGCTTAAGACGGTTTCTTTCGGAGACATTATCTTCAGTATATCTACAAAATACGCTACCCGGATTTTATTTCGTTACTACAAGACATAAACGTTCAAGGGTTTTCGTGAAATTTCTTCTGTTTGAACTGAGGTACGTACGAATTATATTCTCATTTTTATAT
The DNA here is from genome assembly GCA_037179385.1 of Holothuria scabra. Taxonomy (NCBI): domain Eukaryota; kingdom Metazoa; phylum Echinodermata; class Holothuroidea; order Aspidochirotida; family Holothuriidae; genus Holothuria; species Holothuria scabra. Next base: position 28,138,343 of record CM074200.1, on the reverse strand, counting down.
GTAATGTAGAGTATGTTCCGTAAAATGCACTTTGTTGCTCGCGAGCAACTCTCCAGTTTCTTGCTTCAAAGCTACCCCGAAAAGTCCCCTCTTGTCCAATTCCGACGACCCCTAACAATCATGAGTTATCACTCAGGCGCCGATCCAAGGCCGGAGGCCTTTACGGGCTCGGCCCTCATTTTTTCGCCACATCAACAATAAAACATACGGGAATTTTGCAGTGCAACTCCCTCACACCCCTCCTTTTTCTTAAGTCAGCCCCATTTTTTGGAATGTCTGGATCGGTGTCTGTCACTGACGAGTAAGCTCACAAATTAATCAGTTGTTCACAAGAAAAAAAAAGGGAAGGGGGGATTGTGTTGCAATTTACCTAATGGGTTAATCTTCTGTGCTGTTGTTCCGAAGAATTTGTGAGGGATCATCCTCTGGGTGGGGACTATTGGGGAAGTTATCATCGAACCAAGTGCGCCACCTTATGAAAAGTTTAAGTCGAAGGGAGCATGGATTTAACTGTCCAAATTTATACACAGCCATAGGATACAGGGGCTGGGAGTTGCATCTCGACCATGCGGTAAGAATATTTTTATTTGCTTGAAGTGCCATCCTATTATGAACAGAATATAGGTTTGTGTTGGGTGTCCATGGATCCATTCATTGTAATCTCTACCTAGAATTAAAAAAAAAGACTGAACAAATGTTTAGCAACCAAGCAAATGGGTAGTAGGGAGGTCGCGAGTCATGGCCGGGTTAAAAACGGAACCTTCGCAATTGTGCTTGGTGTTGAGCACAACCAATGGAGTAGGGAAAACAAGCCAGTGAGCCACAACTGGGAAAAGGCCGTGGCCGGCGCGACGTAAACCAATTGGTTGGAAACTGTGTCGTAAAACACCACCTGACCTAACCTAATCTAACCAAACAAATAAGAGATCGATTTCCCCGGAATACGACGTGACTGTCGGCTCTACTGCCCTATTGCATCTCGCATTTCAGCATTAGTTAGTAAGTTAGAAGAAGTTCTACGGCCCAGTTTCGGCTTAAGTGCAATGTGATTTATTCTTTGCTTATCCTCCATGTTGACGTCACAGCAAAGACGTCCAGTGTCATGACAACGTGGTGCTGGTCCTTGTAGCAGTTGCGGCTCTGTACCACACCATTTTGTAAATACTTTTGCAAATATCGCACAGGAAAATCTCCACTTTAGAAAAACACCTATTGCTTTCATTTGAAGTATTTAAGGGGTTATTCCCCTTTTCTGTGGTACTTGATAGAATATAATACTGTTTTGATTCTTTACGAACAGTCGCCTTAAACTCATTTTGAAGAAACATCTAAATATTTCAGTTTCTTCGTGCTTCTCTTTGAAATCTGTCATATATTTAAGGTATTTTCAGTATTGCATACGGTATAAAGGGTAAACCAAACCGACTAAATTTCACATCTGAGGAGAAAAATATTGTCACATGACTATCAAGAGCCAACCATGAAACAAGACAGCCTACCACACTACTTCATATTGGGGTGACTGTTCTTACCCTTTAATCTTCCATCTACTTACATTTGTGTAATATACAAGTCTAGATTCAGGTCCAAATCTTTTCAACATCCCTTTCAATTTAGTTCCTTGTCTTGACGGTCAATCCCCATAAATTGAAAATAATAATTCTCTTACATTATTCCTTTTCACTGCTTGTATTCTCTTTCATTTGTCTTCCTATTCCAGTGTCTTTGTCATGTTCAAGTATTATGTACACATAAAACAAACGGATAGCATGTAACTTCCGCAAGGTATGCAACCAGCCCTTGTGACGTCAGCTTTGATAGTGTGACGTCACCCAGAGCATGCGTGTTCTTCTGTTATTACAAATTTGAGTACAGTGTATACAGACAATTTTTAATACTGTTATAACATACGTTGTGTATTTAGTTCAATTAGAACTACATGGTGCTTTACTACCTAGTAGATAGACTTACAAGAAATAATATGCAAACTTCAAGCACTTAGTGCAAAACCGTTCAGTTACGATTTGCATTAGTTTTGATTGCGTAACGTCATTTGTCAGTTACAAGTGTTTCTATGCTTTCTTACAGAGTCTCTGCAGAACTATAAGCTCTACTGACAGCAAATCTTAGTGATTAACTTATTAAAGCATTTCTTGTTTGATTTGTGAGAAATCAAGAAATTACCATGGCAGCCACACCTCACCGAAATAGGAGAGCTTACAGCGAAACAAGTCCAAATTTGTCTAGCTTTGGATCACAACCTGGGAGTCAGCAACGCAGTTTTTCTACATCGGATATTTCTCCGGATAGATTAGAGGAAGGGTCAGTGTTTGATTTTTCCCCCCTTCCCACCGACCTCCCCGAGACTTCACATACGGATTCGGAAATGAATTTCGAAATAAGAGAAACCGCATCAGTCGGAGACGGCAGTTCTTCTCAACAAATTCCAGTAGAAGTCAGTGACTTTATCATAAGGAGGCAAATTGAATCGGAAAATAACGTTTTAGGAACATTAACAGAAACAGAGTCAGTCAATTCTAGAATAAGACCAGACTTACACACAGAGCCAGATATGCATGAATTTTCGGACTTTTTCGACGAATTTTTGGAATTTGAATTACATCAAAGGAATTCGAATGGCCATTTCAAAGAACCTACCACAGTGGACGGTAGGAATTCCTCAATGGATAGGCCCGTGTTAGGTTCGATACAGAATGCAACAACTAACGACAGGTTAAAGACTGTACAAACAGAAGTTTCAAATGGTTCTTGCTTGTATGCTTCGAATGCCACGTCTGCCCAAGAGACATGGCCATCTCAAACACCTATTCTTTACTCTTCATCTGAACTGGGATTCGATTATCATTCACATTTAAGTGGTAACCATAGCAACACTAGTATCACCGGTACAGATGGGTTACAAGCCCCTTCTTTAGTAAGACCACCCTTTACAAGTGCTTTAGGTTTATCTAACATTGCAACAACATCATGTTCACAAAGTACAATTGCGATAAATTCAGGGAACCTCTTGCCGAGCTCAACGGCATCATATTCGTTATTGCATCGCTCTTCAAGAGCACATACACCGTCTCAAAACTTGACTTATCCGACTTCTTGGGACACAGGTCAAAGATCGCAGTGCTTGTTACCTGTGCAAAATATCCAAAGAGATCCACCGTGTACAACTAATCAATCCTCTAACCGGCCCAATTCTGATAAAAACGGAGGGATACAGGATACCCAACGTCCAAACGTCGTTGCCCATCCAACGGGTGCCCGAAGGAAGACGGCGGTTAAAAAGGACAAACGGTCTTCCAAGTTGTCAACTACTGCTACAGAAAAGTCACTGCCCAACGGTAAGTCACCAATACTTTCCTTGCTACCGGTTACGTAAAATCTATGCATATTCATAGCGCTAAAATGAGATCGTTTCCTACTTTACCCGAAAATGCACGTCGTTCTCTTCTAACGGTGCCATCCATGAGCTCATCGGATGTCGACGTAATGGCGGGGTAGATAAAGGATCGTTTTCCGACCCCACGCTACACACACCTGTTACATTTTATGCGTCAATTATGTTTTTTACCCAATTGTTAACCCCTACACCAATTTGAAAAAGAATAAACATTTCTTGTATCAATTTGGGGTAATAAAATGTACGTCAATTCGTTCAGCTAACCACCTCCATTTTTTTTTAATATTTGACTCTACCACGTAGCACGGGTATGATTTGAGTCATTTTAGAAACTAACACGATCACATAATCAGACCACCAGGGGCTTTAATGATGAAAGAATGGTGTAAGGGGAGGGAAGAGGTCATCCAGCTCATGGATTTAGCATTTTGTAAGATAAGTTTTGGCCATCCTCAGATACAATAATTTCGAAGAAATTGTTTTTCTAAAAAGTATTGAAGGTGGTGGTCCAAATCTACCTGTCTACCTCTCCTGTTTCCCTATCCCCCGTTCCCAATTTGTTTTTGTGGCCCTTATCGGTGAAATGTTGTAGAATATTACATTGAAGGTAATTCACAGTGATGACACCGACGGCCTGTTTATCATGTTTGAATTCTACAATTACAACTCACAAAGCAATATACTTTAACATTACGCTGCAACGTTGCAATATCTAATTTGTGTGAAATTTGATGAACTCTTTTTGTCTCTCCTTATTCTAAATATTCGCAATAATCACGTGATAGCATACAACGTTACGGGGAGAAGGGTATTTACACGTAAATTACATTTTATTCCAATTTCATCAGCTCATTCCGTCGCATATTTGACGTAAATTTATATATAGTAATTTAAAACAAATTTTACCTTTCTTTTGCAGTTTCGATTCATTCTTCAAGCAATTAATTAATTTGGTTTATAATGTGCAGAAATGCATATTCTATTATGCGGCTAACAAATATAGTTTCTTAACAATACTAAATTTCCATACACATAGTTTCGACCTTCCCCGTCCCGTACACCTGTTTATTGCCATCTTTGGAAAACTTTGGAAAAGGTTGGCCTTTTAACCCGATTATCTCCTATTGCATTTTTTTTTTCATTTTTAACTGAGTTTAAAACATTTCAGTTTCATCATGTAAGTTAAAAAGGCACTGGTCTTCTACCACATTCACAAGTACAGAAACAATTATATTTTTGTAAAAAAACCAGTCGTGACGTCACAATCAATGTCCTATCCCATTTCTATTTCATGCTCCGGAACGGAAGGTGAAAGGGGTAATGAAACATTGGAATGTTCTATTCTGGGTTGTAACTTCACGACTGGGTCCTAAAAGTGTTTCACACTTATATATAGTTCACGGCAATAATGAGTGATGGATTGATGACTACAACGTATTCCAAACATATCACCTAACCATCCAAACCAGGACCTGCCTTTCCCCCTTCCCCTTACACATCGACGGGACTTCTAAATGAATCCGCGAGTTGACAACACACAAAAGACCCTACGAACAAGGGGACACTCCACAAAACACCAACCTGTTACGTCATTTTGGAAGATTTACATAAAGTGAAAGCGAAACATAATTTACGTGGTAGTAAAAGAATATAAAGTATGCAACATAAAAGCTAATAGCTGGATGCCAGTTGTGCAGGCCATACACCTCTCTCTGGTCAAGTGATCTTTAGTACAGAGATATGTAAATAAATTATGAGATAATGGCATGACACCTTCCGTGTTGTCTTAAAGTATAAAATAAATGGTACAGATATATAACCATGACACATTTAGAACAAATCGTGTTAAATTTTAAAGACAAATGTTTGTCAAATATTTTTTCTACCTTTTTTTTTTGAAATAAATTTATTGGAATATACGAATCGGGAGATATTAAGGAAATAATCAACTTTTATAACTGATTTCGCTTTTCATTGTTTGGTTGTCGGAAGTAAGATCGATTTTTGAGGCATACACTTTATTTAATTTTGACAACGCAATACCTGGTTTGATAAACCTTACTAGTGAAATGAAGATATTTGTTGAAACCATCTTGTCAGAATGAAATAAGGGAATACTAAGTATGGGGAAAAAAAAGAAGCATCTTTTTAGTCTAATTTTCCGGAACCAGAATTAGCCTAGATAAAGAATAAAAGATGGTACATTTGTACTTTAAGGATGGTTTGTGCGAGTAAAGAAGCTTCTTCTTTTAGTTAAAAAGCAAATTTTGCCATTTCAATGGCATAATCATTACTTCTTTCCAAATTTTTGTGGTTTTTATTAATAATTTTGTTGAAGTAAAATTGTTAGGATTCAAGGGAGCAGACTCATGTAATTTTACAGTTATTATTGTCATTTTTTTCCTGAAACATAATTATATGGAGCAAGCAATATGCAAAACAATTATCAAAGATTCCATAGAATAAGTTTGGCAGAAAAAATCAATAACAATTTTGCGAAATTCGAAACAAAAATGCCTCATTTAAAATAATATTCATAACAAAAATTAATAATGTTGTCTTGCACTGGCTCGTCAAGACAAGTTATTTTATTCTTTCGTTATCATCACGACACTGTATGGAAGTGGTATGAGATTTTGGAGGACTTAAATCCTTCCTTCTTTTTTTTCTTGTGATCCTAATCCTCTCACACAATTACTTTGAAAATTTATAAATTTGTAAACCGGAAAATTTTAAGAAATAGAAAAAAGTTGTGAAACAGTAAATTGAAAGTTATAATTTTCAAGCTTTGCTGAACATTATAGTACAATTTCAGTTTTCTGTATGCAACACTTTCACTTGTGAATTTCTTTTGTTTCATTGTTAGCGTTCATATCCATTATAACGCTCATAATGCTTAAAAGTATATAAGTACACTCGTAATCAATTGTCGTTATGAGAGACATTTCAGATTTTAAGTTTCGTTCGTCAGTTCGTATCAAGTGGATATCAGGTTCAGGTTTGTTATTTACAAAGGACATACAGGTGTATTTCCACACCTGCTTAGCCAAATAAATGGTGTGCCTACATTTCTTCCACTAACAGACGAATCCGGACAGATTGTGATGGTCTGATTTTAGTTGGCCATTACTGGGGTCCATCACCTTTAATCTTTAAATTTCCTTCTTTATCTGTTTCATGGATGGTTGTAAACTGAAGTTTATCTTGATTTTCTCAGCTTCACTGAATATGAGGATTTGAAATTCACGTAGACAATAAATGAAGGCGATTAAAGACTGATGGAACCCACTAATGACTGCCTACAGTCACTAAAAACAAGCTCTTATCGGATTCGTCTATAGGTAGGACTGGTTATAAATAGGAAGACTTATTTCCCACACAAACCCTGCTACAGCTTATGTCCATTCCCGGTCGGTAGGGATATATCCAACGTTTGGAGATGTTCCAATTGAAATTTCATGTTTTCACATCGGATTTTTTTAAAAGGGCTCATTATTTCCCCTCCTTCTAATACCATTCCACACAAAAATGTCTGCTACTGCTAACACACCTTTTGGTTACTCGAATCGAGTCTTTGAAAAAATTGACAATATTTGGCGACAAATTTCACCTCTAACAGATCCAAAGTTAACTGAATTACTAAAGGAGGGAACACCTCCTTAACAAGACATATCATTTGGCGTGAATTGTATTATAATAGTAACAAATTTTTCTCCCAAAATTATTCCATGGCAACTTTTGGGGGAGCCACCCGTGGCTCCTTCCCCCTCCCCATTGATAAGGAGATTGGATTTGGAACTAATGAGACCTGGGTCACACCCGGTCAAATTCTGCTCCTCTTGAAATGGTTATTTTTTCATTCTCAAATAGAAACACTGTTCGAAAAGGGGGGGACCCCCCTTGTTCCTCATCGATTACGAACATGCAGTGAAACTAATTGGACCTGAATCACACCCTGTGACATTCTACGCTTCTTGATTTTTTTTTTCATTTTCGAATAAGAGCACAGTTCGGAAAACTCGAAAATAGGGCAAAGAAGAGCTATTGTTTAGTGTCTACAATATTTATAAGACATGTGTTTACGTGTGATTACATGGACAATGGATATCATTTTCGTGGGGGATACAGAATAAAGGAAGTATATCTCGGATCCAACAAATCATGTATCCCTCTAGAGTAGCTTTCAGTTGAAAAAAAAACACAGTTTTTGTCATAGTATTTCTGTATGTATGAGTTTTACCAGACAATTTGGTTTCGAGAATGAGAATAATGAAAGAAAGAAAAAACGTGTTTAGCAATTAAACACCTATTTTTTCCCAACTTTCCGGATACGCATTTTTAAATTTTATACATGCTTAGCAATTACACAATAAGTGTGCAATAACACGTATTTTAAAACAACTGTTTAGGAATAAGACACGCATGTTTAGCGTCTAAACATATTTACCAAGTGGTACAAAAAAAAAACTTACACTAAAGTATGCTTACTTTTGTTCGTTCTAGGTTAGAGTTTTCCCCGCCCCTATTTTAATCTGACATTAATTTGTGACGTAGTGATGCAATTAATTAAAAACTTTTTAAAGGATCTCAGTGACATATATGACAAGTTTCACTTCTAGGGGGAAATAAGTTTAAATCACCAGACGGTACTGTCATGTATAGTTTACCCGGATCGTGACAGTCAGTTTGCAAATAGGATATGTCCTGGGTGACGAGCTGTGACAAAGGATTGACACCTACTTATCATTTGTTCATGTTATTCGCCCAGTATGACTTTTAAAGCAGCAGGTCTTTACACGAGTTAAAATACGAGATATACGCGATCTATTCATGGCGATTCAATCCGTCCTTCCGCCGTTAAAAAAATTGTTACGGTTGACTGCACGTCGTTCGTTGGGTTTGTTTGAGGAAATTTAGACGGGAAAAAGAAATTGAAGAAGAAACACAGAAATAGGAATAAAAATGAAAAGAGAATTATTGAAGGAGTCAACTAATGGCCTAAATGAGAGGAACAAAGGATTCGAAACCGATAGTTGACGATTGTTTCCCTTTGTCTATTCACATTTTAACTTTATACGGTTTGGTATTTATAGTTTACGCATTACTTATGGAGTTGTATAATATCGTAAATTAACGTAAAAGATAGATGGGTCTGAAGAGTGAGAATTTGATAAAATATTCACTTGTGTCCTTTTATTTTTCAACTTTTGTCAATAGTTTCCATTTTGGCTTTCATAATTGAAAGGCATTGTGATAATAATAGGTTTATATAGTTACGGTGCAAGTGGTTTGCTTTGTTATATATTTTAAGAAGACGCTAAAAAGGGGTAATCATTCCGAGAGGTGGAAGCTCGTAACTTCTTTCGTCACCATTCCAATCTTTCGTGAGTATTAGCTGGGTCCCGATAACAATTGAATTATTTTCTTTAAATTTATGCATAACTTTAAAATATTAGTTAAAAATATTTAACCGTAGAGGGAGAAATTAGACGTAAATACATTAAGGAGGACAGTTTTTATCCAAATCGGATGAAAATGAATTATTCACTTAACAAAAAAGAAATGAGGGACCAGGGAAGGCTTTTGAGTATAAGCGATGCGATCGAATGTCCTCCAACACCTTTTTTTTAAAAAAAAAAAAGTCTTGCAAAGTCTGCAATGAAACCAGAATCAGACTTGCGACTGTCATGCTCCGTCTTGTTCGAGTTTACTCTAAAAAAAACACACAAAAAAGTCAACTTAAGCCACTCTCCAATGGAGTGTACCGTCTGTTTAAGTCTTAATCACTACGAAAATAGTGAAATTCACTTGAATTCTTGAATGAGTAACTGCAGGGGTTACTCTTTCTAAAGAGAACTGGTGGTTGGCACTCAATCAAATGTGAAACTTCGCTCTTTTGGAGTAAACTGTTGCCCTATTAGAGTGGACAGTACAACTTTCACTCGTCTAAGGAGTGAAATTTTACTATTACTTTAGTAGTAAAAAGTTGTTTTAGGTCACATTATCAGGACTAAGATCACCCTCCTCTTCTAGTGTTAGTATTCGGGGAAGATGTACATGGAACCCCCTCCTGCTCTCACCTAAAGTAAACATCAAACATTTGTGTTCGGTCACATATAAATAAAACTTAAACACACGCAAGAACATAAGACACTGGCTTTGAGCGAAACGTATTTAAACTTATTCCTATTTGCATTTTTTTAAAAAATGATTTAAATTCTTCATTTTGCTTGAAAGTACATAATTAAATGAAAAGCAGAAACAACATTTTCTACGAATTTTTAGAACAGTTTAAATTATATATTTAATAAGCTTTAATGAGATTTGCCAAAAGGTTAAATTGGCAAACTCCAACAGATATAGAAGCTTCTTTTCACTTTAAGCAGCGACGTTTTAATATCACCTCTCTGGCGCAAGTCACATCTTAATAACGTGTATCTAATTTCGAGAGATAAATTGCATTATGGGAAATCTATGATGTCATCGTGGTTCACTTATCAGACTAAATCTAGAATTTCTTTTATGATATTGACGCCGCTGAAATGAACATTCATTCGTTTGTTTGCTCTCCCTTACATATTGGTGCACTGTTATGCTACATTTACATGCTGACATGGAAAGCTATCCAAACACTCAAGCAGTATCAAATTTCAATGACATACAGGTCTTCTAATTTTAAAGAAAAACAAAAGAAATCTGACAGAGGCAATGTGTCTTCTTTTTATAACATTCTCTAACCTGGAGGGTTTTTTATTCAAAATGCTAGCCGTTTTTTTTTTAATTTACTAGTTATCTTGAGTCAGTCATAGAATATTACAAAAGAGTTTGGTTAGGATAGATAGAGTTTTAAGGTCCAGTTTCCAGCCAATTGATTTAGGTCGAACCGGCCACGGCCTTTTTTCCAGTCGAGGCTCACTGGCTTGTTTTCCCTAATCCATTCTTTATGCTGAGCACCAAGCACAATGGCAGTAGGTTTCTTTTTCTAAAGTCTTTTATTCGATCCGGCCAGGACTCGAACTCCCAACCTCCCGACTGCAAGTCTGGTGCTCTAACCGCTTCACCATGCAGTCGGTCTACAAATGAGTTTGGTGTTTGAGGGACATGAACTGGAATATTTGTCTTTCTCATATGAATACATTTGGCATACCACCGAAAAATTCTTTTAATTACATCATGCAATGCTGTTTTGCCTAAGGTATTTGCTTCGCGAGTCAAGCGTCTTGGTAATGTCATTATGTTGTAATTACCCCACAGTCTTCACGGAAGTCCACTCTGCCAGGCTATGTGTTAAAATTATCATTAAAAATATTTCCAATAATCATATTTTTAACTCTTTGTAACCACAAAAAATGTTATGCCGGGGAGAGGGCAATTAAGTGAAAACCAAAAAAAAAAAAAAAAAAAAATCAAGATCTATGGTTTTCTTCTTATGACAAAAATAGGTTCAAGAAATATAACACACAGTGCTTAGAAATCATACATGTGTTTTCATCATTGTAACGTGCCTTTAATTTCTAAACACGTTTTGTGTACTTGAGAGAAATGTTTCTGCTCAATAATCTGGAAGCTATTAACTTGGAAGCTAGAAGAAATAGAAATATGGTAGGATATATATTTAGTTTCAAATATTTACACTTCTGATATGATTGCCCATAATTATACTACTATCGATTGGTTGGCATCCAAGAAATTCATGAAAAGTAAACATGCCCGATAATTTTTGCAAAACAATATACTTCTGTATGTTGCAAAAAAAAATAGTTTTTCGGCAAAAGACAAAAGAAAAGATTTTTTCGTTTGCCCCGGTGAAGTTCACTTTCAATAGTGCTGATTGAGAAGGGGGCATCACAGACACCCCTCTCTCCTTATCTTGTTATATTCGCTATTGCGTCTATGGTACAAATAATCTTCGTATCCTGAAAAGAGTGCCTCATTAATACAGAATGATAAGTGAGTAATTAGATGAGATTTACGACACACCAATACGAACGTGTCATTTAGCGTCAACCTTGTAAAAGGGTTAATTTTATGCTATATAGTGTCAACCCAGTAAAAGGGTTAAGTTTATGTTATATAGTGTTACCCCGGTAAAAGGGTTACGTTTATGTTATATAGTGTTAACCCGGTAAAAGGGTTAAGTTTATGTTATATAGTGTTAACCCGGTAAAAGGGTTAAGTTTATGTTATATAGTGTCAACCCGGTAAAAGGGTTACGTTTATGTTATATAGTGTCAACCCGGTAAAAGAGTTAAGTTTATGTTATATAGTGTTAACCCGGTAAAAGGGTTAAGTTTATGTTATATAGTGTTACCCCGGTAAAAGGGTTACGTTTATGTTATATAGTGTCAACCCGGTAAAAGGGTTAAGTTTATGTTATATAGTGTTAACCCGGTAAAAGGGTTAAGTTTATGTTATATAGTGTTAACCCGGTAAAAGGGTTACGTTTATGTTATACAGTGTCAACCCGGTAAAAGGGTTAAGTTTATGTTATATAGTGTTAACCCGGTAAAGGGTTAAGTTTAAATACGGTTCAATTTAATATGCACCTTAGTTACAATTCAAATGCGGTGTAATTCCTTCCCCATACTCGACTCTCACGGCAGGTGGGGAAAACCGTGGCCATATTCTACAACCCCCATACATCGGAGGTGGATATTCAAAGATAGCACGGAAACATTACTTTCACGAGAAGGGGTGAGACAGACACCCTTCACATCCCCGACAGCTTCTGTGTCTTATCAAATGTTGCGTATGTCGCACAAATGTATTGTTTTTCTTTAATGCAGCGCCTTATTGATATAAAATGAGTAAGTCCAAATAAGTCAGCATGGAAACATATTAGCAATATTAAACTGCTCATAGAAAGAAACTTGATTCTTTGTAGACCAGTGATAATTTTCGGTCCCAACTTTAAAAAAAAAAAGCAGTTTACTGGTGATGTATAGTAATTCTTCAGCAATAATTAAAGCTTCTTTTGTTTTATGCCATGTTGGTGTATTTTAATCATAATATTTTTCTTTGAATGTCACTTTATCAAAACATTTCCAAATTCTCCAAAAATATTTCAATTTCTATTCCGGGCGTTTTGTTGTTACACGGTCGGTGCAATAAAATTTAGCAGGTGGGCTTTTTTGTTGATATATTCCTATGGTAAAAGCTGCTAGTACAACCAAGTTATTACAACAAGTGATCGCGATCGTGGTGAGCTTCCACATTTATAACATAAAAAGAAAAAGTGTTACATCAGATTGCTCTGGGAAGGCCCGTATACATACAGACACATATGCAATTGTGTAGGCCCACCATAAACAACCAATTTTCTCTCAAAATATAGATATCGTTCTGCAAATTTCTAATATGAATCAATAAAATAATATTAATTTTAATATTTATCCCAAGATAACCAAAACGTTGATGTTTATATTTTAGTGTTCATTTTGATAACTGATTCTTCAATTAATGAAAGTACAATCTAAAGTTATGTTTTCGCAAGTAAAAAAATTAAAAAAAAAAATCAACTTTCGAGCTTTTTTTCTAGGTCTGATTAAAAGTTTGAAAATTTGATATCCTTAATATGACGTTTCATAACAATGAGAGAGGAAAAATTATGACAACGAATAACCAGAGTTTGGTTTTAATGACCTTAGTTATATCCACTATATATGAAAGTATATAATTCATCTTTTATAAATATAATATAACATAGGCTGATTAAATTATTCTCTAAAAGATGCCAATACTCTCGGAGATTCAATTTCTGTAGCAAGTCTTCATCGATTCTGCTGTATTCTATGTTCTTCTTAATCAGCTTTTTTGAAAGATACACATTAATTTTAAAACGATAATTGTTTAAAGATATTTACTCTTTTATTGGCAAAACTGAAAGATCTCTTTTTTGTCGCATTGTATGATCTGTCCTACCAGATATTTACATCAAACTTCCATGTTTGTCTAGATTTTTGCGATGCTGTTCACCATTCGTTCTTAAGTATTTTTATAAAATAAATGCTTAACTAAATAATTATCAGGTTGTCAAATAACTCTATTTGGCACCTGCATTTTAATAACCGATCAAAAACGTAAGATTTGACTGTGCTGTGAATGGGAAGTCATCGTTCCAAGCCAAATTAAACAACAAAGACGGTCAAATCTAACGTCATCATAAACAATACAAAATTTAATAGCAATATATAGTACTAGAATTGAAAGAAGCAAATGAATGATAATATGTAGAAAACGTAACCCCTCTATCTGTCCTTTCAAATTTTTGGCGATCCTTTGTTATTACTTTAGCTACCCTTTCTAATTATTTTGGCAATCCTTTCTAATTATTTCGGTGGGTGCCATTGACAGAAATTTGCATTGTAAACTCCTTATAACATTTAACACATTTTTTCGGTCACTATAATAAATACCATACACTGTTAAAACTGTCGGTAAAATTACAGAACAAATAAAGAAATAAAAAGAGATTACAGAAAATGTGCTGGCAACTTTTGAATCTTGGTTGCCAGGAATTTTCTGTAATCTTTATATATCCCTTTATTTTGTTGTTCTGTAAATGTGCAGACATTTTTTACAGTTCACTAGCAAGGCGAAGAAGCTTAGCTGGGGAAAAGTCATTAAAAAATGGTAGCAATTATTTTGGTTGACACGCATAAAGAGTTGATATTATCGCTATCTTGTAATAACGAAAAGCGAAACTGACATTGTCATAAAATTAGAATTATTTCTAGAGAATACATTTCCCAACGAAATCTTCACTCACCATTAATTCATAATTATGTAACGATATTTTGGGTACAATATTTAGTTTCTTGTTAGTAATGTAACCACCTGCCCCTCCGAAGGAAAATGTATCATTTCAAAATCACTGTACCCTGCGTTAACATGGCAAACAAAAGTTATTGATAGAAGTATTTCTTTTCAGGATTAAGTGAAATCAGCCTTGTAAAACAATAATTACAAAACTTTTGTACAAAATTTTGGTGTGATCAGACAATGTAATTCTTTTTGCAGCTTGGTGAGTAGTATAGTTTAGTTAGTTAGTTAGGTGAGTGCCAGTCAACTCAGTAAAATGTTAAAAGTTTAAATTTATTTTTAAGTATGGTTCAAGTGCAAGTGTGGTTTCCTTTTAGTCGCCTCTTACGACAGGCGGGAAATACCGTGGGAATATTCTACAACCCCCTGCCCACAGGGGGCTTGCAGCTTGGTGGAGTGTCTCATAACACTACTTCGGACTTAAAGGGCTTGTCCTCTCACCCAAAACTACAATTCTTGTAGTAGTCCACAGAAATTATTTATTGGCTCAACTCTTTAACTGGCAGCTAGTTCAAACAATAGAAACTGCCAAAGCTTAACTTACACATGACTGTACTAAGAGTGTTTTCATTATAACTTTGGGCCTTTCTTTACTCTGAAGCAATAACTGAGGTTGTGTCTGGATGAGGATGAATTTTAGGCATTTGTGAGCGGGGCTTAAGTAAGAAGGAGAATTGGTACCGCACTGTTTGAGGAGAGAGAAATGTGCCTTTAAGATAGTTAAAAAGGTATCCCTAACCAGAGAGTTTCCAGGGAACGAACTTCTTTCTAGAGGGAAGAGATACACAAAGATGCATTCAAGTTATAATGAATTCGAGAAGAAAAATCCACGGGAAGCTGTCCCCATGCCCCTTTTTCCTAAACAGGCTTGTTCCACATTTGTTCCCCTCAGTCAGAAAATTTTAAAGTTTTACGTCATTATCTCTTCTTGGAATTTGGCGGCAGTTTTTACCTTGTAGAGGAAGACGATTGGCAATTTCGTCCATGCAAAATGCCAAAGCTGCCATGGTGAGGGCTCTTCTGCAGGCAAATGTCAGTAGAAAGACAGTGGAATAATGGTACATTATCACTCATGTTATACTGTCATTCTCGCTTTTAGAGGAAGATAATTGCGCCAAAATGTTTGAAAATTATGTCACTGCAAACAAAGTTCATATCTTCGATTTTTTTTTTCACCGAGTCTCATCTTTATTTTCTCCCCCTAGCGTATTAAAATTGGGACGTATTTTGAGTTTAGAAGCATTTTATCTGATTAAGTCTTTATGGTTGAAGGGTGAATACCCCTTATTTGTTCTCCCTGTGAATAAAAATAAAAATAAAAACATGTTGTGGCAATGTCATTTAAACTCGGGCCATCATGTTGCACCAATGGGGCTATTGGGACGGACCCGAACATAAGGGGAAAAATGGGCATAAAAAAGAAAAGAAAAGAGAGAGGGGGGGGGGATAAGGGGAAAGAGAGGGGACAGTGGTAGAGTCCCTTAGATTGAGTATTTTGCATCTATCGCCCCACCGTAGACTACAATGATCCAAAGGGACAGGGGGACACTCGTCCCATGAGACTTCTTCCCAGGGCAACGATCAGTCATCACTTCGTCTACCCCCTAAGGTAAATCCTGGTTTATGCCCTTGTTCTTACTTGAGACAAAACTGGATTTTTTTTTTTAAGTAAAGGTTTTGGAGGGAAGAGAAACCAAAATAAAGAGTGTTGAAAATGTGTTACTATATTAAATTGTTTAACACCAAATAGCGATCATCCTACTTATGTTTACAGTTACACAGGAATCTATCGATTTTGTCAATTTCATAAAGAACGAACCAGATATGTGAAGCAAGTAGTCCGAAATATCTTGCAGAAATTCGAAAAGAATTAAAAACAGCCCAAACAAAAGACCTTTGCCCTGTTTCCAAAAAACATATCATTATGAATTTTCCAGCGACTAAAGAAAACGAAAGTTTCGTCCTATATTTTGTTTGTGTAGGCTTTTATTGCTTTCAGACACAGGTGTATAGATCCTATGAAACTATATTTGCGTGGGTGAATGGAAGGTCAAGGCTAAATTTTAAAAACTTTAATTATTATTTATATTCCATTTTAAGTTGCTTTCGATTATCTTGTCTGTCAGTTTTATTTTTAAATGAGAGAAAAACGTGACGAAAAATTATTCGATGTCAAAATAAGAATTTTAATAAGCAAAGACAGAGATTGGATAAGATCATCTTTCTTTTCCAAATAATATGCCCTTTTTCTGAAGAGGGGATGTTAACCTCATTCCCCGTTCTCCATTGAATCTCTGCAAATTTGAAGGGGACCAGCGAGCTGAAGTGTCCAAAGGAGACCACGTTAAAACCGAAAAAGTGGCAGGATTTTACATTAGTGATATATTAAATAAACGAAGCAAGTGGGACTGAAATGCATTCGGCCACCACACTCTAAAAACACCGGGGTCATTACTTGACCAGGATCGGTGTTCTGTTTACTCCAACATAACCCTGGTTAAATTTTAACGCAAATATCGCGGTTAAACGTACTCAAATCCTATTTGTCTTAACCAATATTTGTGTTAGTTTAACCACGATTTGCATTAAAATTTAACCAGGATTGTTTACAGCAGTGCATGAGAAAAAGTGTGAGTATGTGTTTGGAGGGGGGATAATGAACCCCTCAAACATTTCCACACTGTGTGCAATGGTATAGCGTTTCGAAGCCTTGGAGGGATATAACCCCATCTCAGGATTTTATTCACCCGTGTGAGTTAAACATCTTGTGTCCCCAGTTATGATGGCAGAAATTTACAGTAAGGTTCAGTTTCATAATTATGTCTCAACGCAGCTCTCTTTGTATCAATAAGAACTATTTTTATACTAGCTCAGAATCGGTAAATGTGTAACTCTTCATATTTTTTAATTAGAGTGGGGGGGGGGGGGGGTCTTTGTTGCAAGCAGATTGATGGCAGTTACGAGCCAGTGACGGAGCTACCATATGCCAAAATTGTCTGTCTCTTCCCTGTTCGAGTTTCTGCTTTAACGACACCCTACAGGTCATTCGCACTTCTTTTGACCCGGTCCTTAGCTCCACCGTTTACTTGAGCATGTGTAGGCCTATTTCATAGACATTAAGTTATGTATTGAAGTTTAGTGCAAAGTAAAAATAGCTACGCATCCATATTAAAGACCAATGCTTTATCCTTCAATTCTCATGAAATCGTGTTTTGAGATTGTGACAAACACTTCATGCCCTCCGGAAGGCATGCGTCAATTTATTTTCCTCGTCACGGTGACGTGCAACAACGAGTCCTGTTCGGGCGTCTCCATTGACGTGACGTGTACGCGGCACATACGTAACCTGCGTGGTCACACACACACACACACACACACACTTTCTCTCTCTCTCTCTGTACCTCATGGTGAGAAGATTTACTTAGCAAACTGTTGAAAACTTTAAGTTTCAAACATTCTTTCTAAGGAAGAGTCTTAAAGGAGCCCCACCCATTCGTTTTATTTTTTCTTGACCGACGGCCTAATACTGTGATTTCTCCTTTTGTGGAGTACGTTTATTTTCAAAAAATTATCTTTTTTGTTCAAAAATTATTAATAAAAGGTTACTGTCATTAAAAATGGCAAAAATGATACCTGCACCCCCACCTTGACTACAAGAACTTACCCCGTCCCCCATCGCCGTCACCCCGCTCCTTCTACTGCGGGGGTACAAGTTACTATAGATTTCTATATTCTCTGTAGAGTGTAGTGTCGGTGAACCTGTCTTTCGTATTGCGGGGGAATCAACGGTACAGTACCCTATACCCTTACCGCAATTACAGACATAACTAGAAACACATACGCCTCGTATAAATATCTTCTCATTCTTCACCTTTGCGGCTGTTTTTAGAAGATTAGGGTGACTTTGCCTCCGCGAACAAGCCCTAGCTAAAGCAGTGGACCCTGTAGGTCCATTGCGGGATTTGGGCCAATCGATTGTCGTTGAAGCATAAAAATCAAAATGCTCGGCAACAATTTGAGACCTTGTTAGAAATTGGATCCTTTTCCTAGAACTACCCCCTTTCTTCACCTTATATTCTAAAATCAACCGAGCATATTGCATTTAAGGACCCTCACTATCGAAACATTTCTCCATATAAGGTCACCAAGACAAAATGAAGTGTTTTCTGAGCAAATTGTAAATAAATATTAATATCACTATTATAATCTCGAACCTTTGACTGAACCGGGATTGATTTCAGACTGTGCATGGATAAAACTGTTTCTATTGCTGAAAATTAGTTTCGATTAGTGTTAAAATAGCATTGAATGCATTAATGAAACCCAACTCTATCTACTCGTATCTATTTCACAGGTAAATGAGAATGAACTCTGTGTTTAGCCAAGATCAAAATGACACGTGCGAGTTAAACATGATATTGGTCTCTATAACAATGTGTAACGACAACTAAAATTTAGTACTAGAAATGCTGAAAGAAGGGAAACAATTGTGTGAAAGACTCGAGATAATCACAGTTTGACAACGAACGTTAACCTTTTGTTTCAACACTTTGTTTATCCATTATTATTTACCAGATTCAACAGATATTAAAGTGGAATAATGTGTTTAAAAATACTCCAACAAAGAGTAAAAAATGGCTCAAACACTATCCAACAATGCAGTCTTAATCATAAACCCCAGCAATAGCTATATCTCCTCAAAACACTATGCGCAAGAAGAGCCATGGATGTTGCATCATTTGAAATGTTGAAAGTTTGGGTGAACAAATTATATTCTTGAGCGACAAACAACTGAATTTCTATCTGTGAGAAACTTATTTCTTGAAAAGAAGGCTACCATACTGCCATATTTTCGATAATCTACCACCCTGTGTCAATAAATATCAGGTTTAAAAGGATGAATTTTTCTGGCAAAACGAACGCAATATTACCCTTTAAAGAGGTCTTTCAAGTGAGAAGAAACGTTTATTCTGTGCTAATTACGGTTGAATGGGGACTTTGTAACTTTGTTCGGGTAACAAAATTCCGCAAAGATGCAAGACTAGACAGCCTTATCCAGACAGTGACCAATCACAACGTCAGACCATAATGACCGATCATTATTTGTTAGTGGTAACTCAGTGTATGAATGTGGTGCAGAATTAAAGTCGGTCGTGGACTATTCGTAAAACCAAACTCTGAATGCCCCTTTAACATGTCCATAGAAGCAATATCAATGGTCCATTCTCAGTCCCTGGTATAGGAGCCAAGTTTAATTTATGTCCTAGTTTTATCCAGCTTTTTTATACGGGCGACAACTTGACGAACCAAAGAGAGGAGTCTAAGAAAATCCCCCTGAAGGAATACAGTGTTCAGTCGGCTACAAACTAGGCTTTTCACATGACGTCATAATACTCTCCGGCGGCCATGTTGGAGTACATGTAGCTACGTAGCAAACCATACGGGACGCGCTTAGTCGTTGAATTTGTACACACCGTGCATATCACAGTGCACACTGTGCAGTGCGTTCGGCCCAAAGCCACGTGTATTTGGCATGAATGTCCTCCAGCATGGCGGTTCCGTGACGCAATTGCAAAGCCTCTATAGGATGGATTCCAACCCTACTCTATCCCGGTTAACATGTTATATTAACAAAGACAATTTATCTATCTCGTATATAATCAGTCATTACTTCTAATTCTGCTTAGAATCGAAACTACAAGTTAAAAGATACGTGCTAGTAGCTCCTATTTGAGTGTTGGGTGTTTATAGTGTAGGATTTTTTTTTCTTTTTTTTTTGCGAAAGATTATTTCAGATGCTTGAAATGTTGTAACGGCAGAGAAAGTGTTCAACCTACCTATCTTTTCTCTCTCTCGAAATGACAGTTTTCATTGGTTGCGAGATAAAGCGATCACTCAGTATGCGTATGCTCATGGGCATGCGTATCCTAAGCATTCAAGATTTTTGAGTGAATAAAGCTGTACCAATGACTGATTGGACTAAATATACTTCGACACTCTTGGTATAAACATGGGCGTCCGCAGAAATTTTTCCCGGGGGGGGGGGGAGGGGGCAAGGCCATTCATGGATGATTGAATTGTGTACACTATCTAAGCGGAGCGCCACCATAGGTTGGCGCGGAGCGTACAAGAAAATTTTGGGCCTTACAAACCCTTCAGATGGCCGGAAACGACACTTGGCGATTGTTATAAGCTGCATGTACCCCCAGCCCTGAAACAGGAATTTCATGTCTGTAATTTTTAGATTTTTAGAATTTTCGATGTAAAAAATTGTTGAAGGGAAATCTGCCTCTCGGTCACGGCCTCGCACGCCTATACACGATAAAATTTACAGCTTATATAGGCCTATATCCGTTACCCAATTATGAATCATACCCCCCCCCCCCATATTCATCTTGTATATCCCAGTTACATCCCCGTGTCGCCACTTGAGATCAGCACGGGACCAAACCAAGACCAACGCATTCATCAATAGTCGGATGCCATATGCACACTACATACCTGACAACTAGTACAATTTTGGCATAGTTTTTACAATAACAAATTTCCCATAGATATCACGAATGATGGTCCCCAAAGTACGATTTCACTATTCAGCATACCATCTTCTCTTTTGCTATTCCTGGTCAAATGTCCGCATATTTCACGAGTAGAAACTGACGCTGTGAGTGAAGACATTTTGATGATTTATTTTTAATTTTTTATTTCAATTTTTAATTTATTTTTCACAAGTTTGATTTTCCGGGGGGGGGGGCGCTCATGGGTATATAAACCATTCAAAGTCATTTCTTCAGTTTCGAATGGAATTAATTGTAACTATATATTAAATGGACATTTTGCTACTAAAACTGCACATGCAAAATGAGTACTGACTAAATAACCTCTTAGTTAGGAAATATCAGACAACTTGATACTCGGGTGACAAGATAACGATATACCAACATCTCACCTCCCGAATATATTGTACGATGGCGATATACCGAAAGATGTTGCCCAATATACTGCAGGACCTCAATCGTAACAGCTGACACAGCACTATCAATGATCGTTCGGTTTTTGCAATATCATCATTCGTTTGATCCAATATCAGGATGCTATTTGGTAATAATTCGACTTGGAGTAAGTCAAACAGGTCATAATAAGTAATAAAATCACAAAACGCTGGGCTTTTGTCTTAATCATTTTAAAGGGGATTGGCAAACAGTCTCCCCAGTTGTATTTTGAAGCATCAGCAAAATTTTACGGATCTCATATTGCTTGCAAGTATCCGCACGTTGTATGTGACGATAATATTGCATGGGCGTTATAAGGCAGGGGGAGTCTGAACATCTCACTTTTGAAAATCGGGTTTTATATCGTATATTCCCAGCCCTCTTTGGTCAAGAAAGGTACACACACTGTCAAACTAATGATCGATTACATAGGGTCGCCGGGTGGCAGCATGGTCTATTTCAGTTTCACCGCAACCTATATGTTTCTCACGTACATGACTTCAAATTCCGCTTGATGTAGGTGGGTTTTTCTCTGGGAACTACAGGTTTTCTCTCACTTGGCATTAGCTTGCCACTAAAATCGGTTGCCAAACAGACGGAGTCGTTTGCGCGCAAGACTAAAGCACCCTCGGGTTGACCAGTTAACTAGCCGACTTTGCCTTTTGCTCTGTTGCATAGTTTACATTTAGTGCCTTATTCATTAAAGTCAAACTCGAAAATTCTCACTGCCATGTGCATTCATAAAAATTTCTAGGGACCTAAAAACTTTTGATAAGCGGTTAAAGGGCATGTCAGTCCTCACATGAGAAATATGTAGACATATGTAGCTACACTCTTAAAATAATTAACGGGGTTAAATTTGACGAGGATTGGCAGATTGGTGCTCTGTTTACTCCAACATAATCCTGGTTAAATTGTAATGCAAGTAATCCTGGTTAAACTAACACAACTTCTGGTTGAAGTAACCGATTGAGTTAGTTTAACTGTGAAACTTAACCAGGATTATGTTGGAGTAAACAAAACACCGATCATGGTTAAATTTAACCCCGGTGTTTTATTGATTAAAAAGAGAGAGACACTGCAAATGTTCTACTTCAATGGGAATATTGCCTTCGAGACAGATGATAAACAGAGGTGCCACAAATCAAATTTAAATTTTAATTTTATTGCAAGTATTTAAACGATTTTTTTAGAATAAAATGTAACGGCGTTCTCAAGAGAGGAGTCATGTAACATGAATTTACGAATTGTATTACAAATTTAAAAATACACTGAGGAAATCCTTGTCCATTAATTTAGCATGGGATGACTGCTTTTACCTTTTAAATGTGCTATGATAATTTATTTACACCAAATTCCATATGAATCTGACAAAAAATATACCATACTAAAGCAAAAATCAGATTCGATCCCCAAACTTGTTACAAACCAGATGTAATACTAGTTAAGACAGTTTGACAATAACTAATTGAGCATAGGCCTATTTCAGTAATTACTCATATTTCATCAGCTAATCTCTCACTCTAAAAGTGTCTAATTTGAATTGAATCTAATCAACAGGGACACGAACCGGAATCTTGTCAAAACTTTGACTAGATTCGTTTCATGCATGGAACAAACAGTTCCACTTTTGAACCATTTCTGTTCAATTTTGAAACAAATCTTTTCAAATATTTGACAAGATTCCGGTGGGTGTCCAAATTGAATAGATGTATTTTAGAGTTAATACACGGGTTGGTAGGTTTAGTCTGCTGTCCCTTCGGTGACGAAGGTCCCCGGGGAGGAGGAGGAGGACAGGACCCCTTCAGTAGCAAACCTTTGATTTCTCTCTTCCCCTGGGGGTCTAGGAAATTTGAACAAAAACCCTACCCCCTCCTTCATTTGAATGACCATGAAAGGTTTTTTTTTTTCAAATTCCGTTTCACGATTCAAAATGTCAATTCTTATCAAACTTCATACTTTTATGACTTTTTGAGCAAAGTTCACTCCGAGTTGTGTAACATAAAATCATGCACGAAACACTAATTAAAGTCATTGTTCTCACAGTACAGGTGATACGTTACCAAATAACCGTTGTTTTTATTCAATACTTCAATGTTTTAATTAATCTAAGGAAGTTCCGTTGGAGTTTTCTCTTTGCTTTTTTGTTTTTTATGATGTGCTAAATCAAAGTATTCACAACTCCTCAAAGAACTTCACTGACCAGAGAGAATGACTCATAGAATCGGTTTTTCCTTCCTCGCACATGCAAACACGCACACTGAAAATGATGTTAAGCAATTAAACACTTATTTTCCCCCACTCTGTACACACGTTTAAATCCTGAACACGTTTAGCAATTAAATACTACATGTCGAAAAATTAAACGCGTTTAAAAACTTAATTTTTAGGGACTACACAAGTGTGTGTAGCGTCTAAACATGTTACAAAGTGTGTGTGGGGGGGGGGAGGGTGTAGAAAAACGCTTAATTCCTTAAACACCGTTGTTAGATTGCACTTCATCGGTTTATCCAGTGGACAGACTAGAATCACCACCTGGTCTTCAATTTATGTTTTCCCTGAATTTAAATAGACAAAAATGAAGCCCAATGGGTTACACCGCTTGCGTTTTTAGTGGATAACTGAATTAAATGCAAAATAATTTGCGTGGAAAAATATGGGTACGTGATTCTTGTTAATATAAGGCTAAGTCACGGTTTTCTGATGAGTAAAGAGTCAATTTCCACCATACAAAACAACTTTAAACAAGTCAATCGGGCGGAGTTGTTTCCACTCGATGCTGACAGAGCCCAACATGATACTATTTTCTAAATGGATTTCCTTGCAGTTTGGCGTTACATTCATACAATTATTTTAAAAATTGTCTTTTTAAATTTATACCGAAAATAACAAAGAATTATCACCTAAAAATTGAACAAAGAGAATGTAGTTATGAAGACAATTCGAGATTGTATTTATACAAGACGGAAGACAAGATGCACAGTGATCAAAACACTGATTCTAAACACTATCATCAATTGATGTTATGCTACTCCTTTTGCCTCAGTGTTGACCCCTTATGTACCAGACGAAAGCCAAGAGGCAATTGAGGCGCTTTCCCCTATTCGTTGGCTTGTCCTAACGCTTTGTGGGCATTTCCCTGCCCCTAACAATATCACTTCACCAAAACTTGCTCCCCAAAAATTTGTTAGGCCCTCTTCTCTCCAAGTCTGGATACGAATCTGATATATCCTTGTTGACATGATTCCACTTTACGAGTCCACTTAAGGCGGCCAGCGCTATGAGCCATAACCAGAGAATGGTTGAACGGGTGAACCTACAAAGCTAAATGCAATTTGAATGTTTAAGTACTTCCCTAGTCGTTGCTTCTTGAGAAAGTAAATAGACACCCCAGTAGATCAAAGGCGGTGTCGGGTGTAACTGGTATCTGAGTTTGTTACATGATCTGTATAGGCAGCGGAAGATGTTTTTATTGGGGGGCACAAGTTTTCACAGCCGACATAATGGTGGCTCAGGAAGGCGTCCGTTTTGGGTGGGGTCCAGGGGCCCGCTCAAGAGCCCCTAGTGGGGTCAAGGGGCAAAGCCCCGGTGGGGGTCCAGGGGGAGAAGCCCCCGGAAGCTCAGCGTTTTTATTGATTTGAGAGGCTCCAAAATGGTCGAAAATCATATTCAAATTAAGGATTCTAAACTATTAATTCAGGAGTGGGGTGAGGTAAGGGACGAGAATGGAATCGTGGCATTTTGATTAGGGAGAAACATACCTAACAGTAATTTTAGGGGCAAAGCCAAAGCCAAAATGTTGAAGCTACTCAAAATTGAAAATGTGATTGATAATTTGAGACAGGGCATTTTTAAGAGATCCAAAGTGTTTTGGGGCATTTTATCAGTAGGGGTTCTATTTAAAATCCAGAGGCAATATGCGTGGGGTCCAGGTGCCCGCAACAGGACACCGGAAGCTCTGACATTTTAGGCTTTTTAGTGGACTTAATGGAAGCAAAAAGTACTTTGTATAAGTATTATTGGTAATCCTAAAAGGGACATTTTACTGGTGCAAATGTGTGTCATTTGGGCCAATAAGGAGACTGGAGACATGCCCCTCGCTCAGTACGTTTAAAAGGCCCTGATTTGAGAAGAAGAAGGATAATTTGAAAAAGAAAGATAGGTTGCAAAATTTTTCGTTTTAACTGTTTGAAGGGCCAAAGTAAACTCTCCTTCAGGTTATCGTTAATGTGAGGGTCCAGGGGCGAAACCCCCGGAAGCTTTGCAACTTTTGCACTCTGGAAAGTAATAATTGAGCCAAATAATAGCCGAAATGTAATAAAATCAACTTAAAATTTATTTTGCGAGTTTCAGTTATTGGGGTGCATGGCCACCCAAAAATCTCATAAAAAATATCGGGGGGAGGGGGGGTTTGGGCCCCCTGATCCCCCGCTTACGCCGCCTATGATCTGTTCCCTCAAATGAGCTGCGATTTCATTGTGTTCAAACTGCGTGAAAAGAAATTAAAACATGCTTGACTGGCCTGTTAGCTATTACCCCAACTGTTAAGTAATTTTTTGTGAATTTTAATATATTTGTTATTGTCAATCAGTTAATCAGATGTGAAATGTGACTCTATCAAGTGTGCATTAAGTGAGCTCCATTTCTTTCCTCAAGCGATAAGAGGTAATCAAGCAGAGAAGGGGGATGTAACAAAAAGTAAGAAGGAACGTTTCATCATGCATTATCCTCTATTCGTATGCAATCTAAGTCTCTAGTTTTCGGGGAAAATTCCCTAAAACACTCCCTCCTGGAAATTTGGTTCAGCGGAGAAAACCAGCCGTCCGAACCCTTTTCGTTGTTCAGTTCAAGTAACACCTAATTTGCAGATAGGCATCTAAAGTTTCATTCAACAAACTTAAATAATTATAATATCGAGACAGACATATCTCTTTGTCTTGTGGTACTTTTTCCTCATTAAAATTTCATCGAAGTAAATACACTTTTCAATTCCATTTAAACAAACACAAATTCCCAAGTCTTTGGATTGCTGCCCGGAATCTGCCCGAAAAACCAAAGTTCTTTTACCAAAGAATTCAAAATTACGCCGCTTTGTGAGGAAGTATGGAGCGGTGTATGTTATATTATATGCGTTGTGCACCGTACCTAACTGTCACGTCGGAAATTTAGAGAAATATCGCGTCTTAAACAAACAAAAACAGCATGGGAGGAAACAGTTGAGCGTTAAATGTTTACTTTTCTATTTCATTGATACGAAGAATAAACTGGTCCATAAAGTCGAATCATCTCCTTCTCACAGCTAAGAAAAGAAAGTGACCACGAATAGACAAAAATCTCCTCGTTTTGGGACAAAAATAGAAAGTAATGACAGAATAAAACTAGACCATATGCTTAAATATCTATTAAATATTTTATAATTTCCCAATAAAGTTATATTATAACAATTTCCTGTCTTGTTGGATGTATAAAAAAAGTTCTCATAACTTGTGGAGAAGTGCTCACACAAAACAAATATAAATATATTTTTTCGTTCATTTCCTTCTTCATCTTTTGTTGTATTACTATAAGTCTTTTTACGATTTGCTATCTTCATCACAATGTGTACGCACCGGGCCGTCTGAAAAGAAACATATCATGACCGAGTTGGGAATTTTCAAGAACTTCCTATATTCATGGACTTTGCAAGCAACGTTTACGTCCACTGCGTAGAATGTCGCCACCACCTGGTGCAAAGAATGCGCATCCAAAATGGCCGCAGTGAAGCTATTATTTGCACGACGACTCTAAAATATTTTTAAGAAAATTTGAACTTATTCCTGCAAAACGATGTAGTGATTTTGACCTTACCTTGCATTTCGAAAATATTTCAACTTTTTGTAAAATCTGTTGATTTGACCTACTTGAGCAAGTCCATACTTTCACACCACAAAACCATAGCAGACAGCCAATTTTGCTACGTATATACTCACACGTACGGTAGCGGCAATCTACCCATAGGACGTTAGTACAGTATGCTCTGTCCATGTATATAGGAAGTCGGTTGGTATTTTTCGTGATTCACGGAAGGTGATCCCCTAAACATCCTTGGGGATCACGATATACGAAAGGTTTGCCGCGAGTTGCCTATAGTCTTGATGTTGTTATGTACGAGTACGTTGATTTAAACACACTATTGGTGTACAACCTAAACACGTTTCAAGTTTATTTCTACCATAAACGCATACACCAAAAATAGATTATGTTACAATATAATTAAGTATCGAACAATAGAACATTACGGAGAAGTGGAAATACTTTGTAATACTTTGGAAAACTTTGAAGCTGACACAGATTATATAGTTTACTAAAACTTTAAGATGTGATAGAGTAGAGGTATCAGAATAAGCAGGGCTTTTCAAGTCAAATCCCTTTTAGAAAAGAAAAAATAAGATAACTGGTATAACAACAAACCAACATCAACTAAGAAACACAGAGGAGTACAGAAAGGAAATAAATGAAACTGATGAAATTGCGGAACAAATTATGCACGAATATGCATGTAGTAAGTATGTAAATGTACTCATGGTTTTGCACAATTACTTTTACTTGTACTCGTGAGAATGGATTTGTACTTCTGGGGCTTACTCGTACTCGTACTCGTATTTTGAATTCGATACTTTGCTAGTTGGGGCCGTTTCTGCTGGTACCCATGAAATTACGTGTACTTGTATTCGTGCTTATAAATATGACGTGTACTCACCCATGCAATCACGACCAGAGACGCATCACTTGTACTCGTAGTCGTGTCAATGGATTTGTACTCGAACTGGGATGATGCAACTCACTTGTGCTCATTTTAATGATAAAGATTACTAGGGGCCATGATGCGTTCACTTCTTCCTTTCGTCTACTTGTAGCATATCATTTTCAAAAACTGTTCATACTAGTGTCGTGGGCGGCAGCCAACCGTATATTTACAAGAAATTACCCAGCGGAGCGGACTCGGTTTGTTCACTCCCCCTCTATGGCTTCACAAACCACCAGATGTGACTGAACAAGGAATATGCCATACGGTCTGCTACGCAGGCAACACAAGAATCAGAAGGATTAAGGTCAATGGCCTCCAATAATGGGCACCGTCAATCTGACTATGAGGATTGGTCTATAGCAGGGAATTTCAACCCTTTTCGGCTGTAGTCCAAATTGTGCGTTTGTGAATGTATCACGCCCCGTCATTATTTAATTTTGATCGGAGGGCGGAAATCATGAGAGTCGAGTGGAGAGGGATCGGAACTGGGACTTTCCCTCTTCCGATAAACGAAAAATTTTGGATAAAAACAGTTTGGTGATATTTATAACCTTAACCTTAGGAATATTTATTCATTCTATTATTCTTTCAGGTAACAACTTATTTTTCTATCATTGGGACGAACACATTTTCCATCAGAAATTGTGAAATAGTCCCACAGGTGGTACGAGCCCCACAGGTCGAACACACAGGGCCTGAAAAACTTCATTTGTATAAATTTTTCTGCACGCCAACGTGATGCGAAACATGTGAAATACTTGAACGCCTCATTATCGTACTCGCTCTTTACATCACATCGTTAATAAGCCAGTTCGGTAATTCGTTGGCGCATGGATTTGTGGGAACGCCTGGGATATACAAAGCGAGCTCAGAACGCAACGTATAGCGTTCCCTTGTTTTCGTCAGTACGTTCACACAACACTATCTAAGTGTCGAACCAAGTCGATTGAAAATAGGGGTTCAGTGCTTCTTGACGACAGATTAAAATAGAATATTTTACACGAAAAGACCATTTAGACACAATCCACTGCATAAAAGAACATTTGAGATCCCTAGTATGATATAAGTGGATTAAGAAAGAACGATTTCACCAAATTTTCTGTAAACCTTAAAGGTAAAGAGCAGTCCCCCCAAACTTATTCTGAAGAAAAAGCTAAATAACACAATTTTCAACTTATTTCTCTTCAATGTATTCTCATTACCTTTTATGACTTTACTATTGCATGTTGAAGGTAAACCAAGAAGTTACTTCTAGTGAACTTCACATTTGAAGAGAAGAAAAACATTGTCACATGACTCCCAACAGCCAATCATTAAACTGGACAGTCTACTACATTTCTTCAATTTGGGATGACTGCCCTCGCCCTTTGAATTTTGGAATACGTATTGTATCGGGTAGATACAAGGTGTTTCTTGATTGCTGGTTGCCATTGTATTGTATCGATCATATTCTTTGTTAGGATTAGGGATTAGGCTTTCGTTTATTGACCAGTCCCCCTTTTTGGGAAGAAAAAGTAGGTTTAAATTCTTTAAAAAGCAAATCTTTAGTTTGAAAGTTCACGAGAGTAATTCTCTGAAAAAGTCCGCTTTTCAGTTATCAGAGTTCTGCAGTCTATGGGCAAGACCTGACCAACCAACCCAAATGTCTGGTTTGTGGAGCCTACTAAAAACCACCGAAAAGCCATTCACATATAAATAGATTTGGTTTGCCCACTTATAGACTGGAGTGAAAAAATAGATATGATAACGACACCACGTTTTAATCGGGGGGAACCCTGCTGAAATTTCCCTATGTCAGGAGTGGTAATTAAATCTAATCGAAGATGTATGAAACATCTTCTTGTACACAAAGAGAAACTGACACACTTTATTCTTTGAGTTCTTTTTTTATATGAAAATGTTTGTGTAAACATAGCGCATTCTTATAGAGAATATATCAAATCCCCAACAATCAAGTCAATAACGGACCACCAAAGCTCCCATAGTCCATATTTGACAAATGGCAATAGTCACAGCTTTAATTTACCAATGATCTCTCACAGGCTTCGCTGAGCAGTGAGTATACAGGTAGCTGAATATTCTAAGATAGATATTTGAACAAGGTTTTGCTTTCCTCGAAAGTTACAGATTTCAAAGTACCGGTTATTAAAAGAACTAAACGGGGAACGGGGTGAAAATTTGTAGGCCAATTGTAAAGTTGCAGCGTGATGACGCAAGCAGCGTGATAAGGCAATTAACTGATAGAAGCCGAAAGAAAGATCACCTTGAGGACACAAAATAAAAAATAAAGTAATATTTTTTTATTTTAAATAAGAAAGAGAGAGAGAGGATGTAGGCCAGGAAGTGAAAATATGTTAAAGCCTGAAGAGGAGTAATTGAGTAATTTAAAGATGTGGTATTTCTTAGAAACTGCTCAACACAAGTAAACTTTCTCCGAAATCTCAATAAAATTTCCCCTCACGTTCTAAATTTAAGAAGAATTGTTACAGAGAGATATCTGTTTTTACTTTGCCGGTGCACTTAGGGAAAATTTGGTTATTTTTTTGTACTCGGTGAATGGTGAAACGCTGAAAATATAGTCTTACTTCTATAAACGGTGTTGTCGGGACGGAGGAGGCGGGGGTTCACTGAAAAACTTGATGATACTTGA
The DNA here is from genome assembly GCA_037179385.1 of Holothuria scabra. NCBI lineage: Eukaryota > Metazoa > Echinodermata > Holothuroidea > Aspidochirotida > Holothuriidae > Holothuria > Holothuria scabra. Next base: position 28,107,678 of record CM074200.1, on the reverse strand, counting down.
TGACGGTTCATTTACAAAATACTGCTTTCATTGAAAAAAAAAAAGAACTTATACAAGATTGAGCGTTCATTCTACTTGCCCTGTTTGGGCACTGCCGAATAGAGCAAAGGTTTGTAATAGCTCCCTGGTTAAACTGACGATTGCATGGATGAAACTTATACTTCCGGTTAACACAATGGTAAAAAGTCGGAATACATACCGTACGGTACATGATCATTTTTGGATAAGATAGGGTCTCACTACCTCCTGGTAGGATAAGTTCAGGCTTAGAGTTTGGATTTTTTGTCTTCGATCTAGCGAGTTGTGTCCGTATGTTCAATGCAAAATCAAAGTGCACGTGTAATATATCTGACTTTGATAATAGACACTACTTAGTTACCACTTCAGCAACCCACTGGCTAAGAGCAACCCTGGGAAGAAGAAATCGGTGAATGTCGTTTTCCTAAACACACGTAGAAATATCTCAACCTAGGGTTGGGTGAACTCGAATGAACTCCCTCAAAGAGTGAAAAGTGTAAAATCACTCCCATTAGAGAGTTAATTCACTCCAAACAGAGTGAATTTACTCCAAAGAACAAAGATTTACCCATGATGGAGTACCTAGAGTGATCACTATTCAAAGAGATTGAGCAGGTACTCTTTGAAGAATTAATTTTATTCCTACTGGAGTGAATTTCACTATTCTCGGAGAGGATTACTACGTGAACGGAGTGGACTCACAGTTTTCACTCTATTATAGAGTGAATGAGTTCATTCTTTTACATTTAGAGTGGGACCTAAGAATATTGACAAATTTTTTCATCCACCTACATGGAGTGTGGTATGTATGTAAGTACACCTCCCCTGAAAGCATCCCCACTGTCGTTATGTGATCCCAGCTAACACACAGTGTTTGACTACAGTTTATGTAAGGGTTTACAAACTATATAAATAATATTAGATGATGACAACATAAACTAGTCATTTCCTCACAGCGACGTTTTTGTGGTTTTAAGAGAAGTAATACAAGCTTTCGGTGAATTTAATGACTTGGATTTCAAAAATTCAATAAACACGGTGTCCCCACCCGGGAATACTGAATCATTTCAGCTACAGCAACTTATATCAGCATACAGCAACTTAAATTATTCACGGATAAATAACAGTCGTATACGATGCACTATATTGCTCGAATGGGCTTCCTGCCAATGCGTAGCGGTTGGCTACGCCAATACGACTTGATATAGGCGTCGCTTTATTTGTGTTTGTGGCAGGGACAAGTCCCCTGATTGGCAGAGTGGGAGGAGGCAAGATGTTTCAGCTTGACTAGAAATATAAGAAAGGGTAACTTATACAATCCAATTACATGAAACAAGTGATGAGCAAAGATGATACATCTTGCAAGTTCAACTAAATGTTAGCCCAAGAGCTTGTGAATATTAATCTATTGAAAAAGCGAAATTTCTTCAAATGATTTGTTTCCTAGTTTTATTAGATCTCATAATTGGCACGCAATCCAGTGAGGGAATAAGGTATTAAAGCCAGTTAATAAAGAAAGTCTTGAAGCAAGTTTAAAATATCGAACTTCTTGTAGGGGCATAAGTTATACTTCATGTGCGTCAGTGAACTTAATTCATGTACTCTCCGGTAACATTTCAACATGCCCGTAGCAAAGAGGGGACAAGCCCCTGATTAATTTCACCCCTGGAGACTTGGAAGTTTGCCATTTACTTTATATATTTGTGCACATTTGTCCCCCCCCCCTCGTACCCCCCCCCCCCCGGAACGATTTTGTCCCCCTTTGTCTGGCGACGGGTCTCCATTACACTCGATTCTGACGATGTTGTATCAAGCTATTAGAAGATTTAGAAGCACATTTGAAGCCTTTAGTGATTTTCAAAGGAAACATAAGTGACATCATCTCACATCAAACCTGTAACCAAGGGTGGGGGTAATTAGGGGGGGGGGAGATCCCCCTGAAATTTTAGTCTCCACAGAAATTTGCAATTTTACCATACACTTAATACATTTTAACACATTTTCCAATGACCTCGCCCCCTCCCTATCACCTCCATCCTTGGGACCATTATTCACCTTTAAGTACCTCCTTACATTACTGAAATATTCTTTTTTTTCAGTCAATTGATATTACTCTGGAAAGAGTAATATAAGTTGTTTTAAATTTGCAAACTCACCTTGCTCCTTACACATTCGCTTTTTAAAGCATATGTTTATGAAGGATTTGTTACTTAAATGGAGTTTTACGGCCCAGTTTCCAACCAATTGGTTCAAGTCGAGCCGACCACGGCCTTTCTACCAGTTGCGCCCCACTTGCTCGTTTTCCTACTCCATAGCTTATGTTGAGCACCAAGCACAATGACAGTATTGGTCGCGTTTCTAAAGTCCTCGGTATGACCCGACCAGGACTCGACCTCCCGACCTCCCGACTCTAAGCCTGATGCTAATCACTTGGCCATTCACTCGATTTCTTTATGAAGGAGAAAATATTTTGTAACGTCTCACAAAAAAATGCCTGTTGATTAATACGAAGTTATTATATCGAATATACTTGTTTCAGTTGATTTTGGATCAAAATACGATAATTTCACATGTAATACGAAGAAAACCAAAGTAGAACCTCCACCCCCCCCCCCCCAAAAAAAAAAAAAAAATCAAAAGTGCCTTCATTAACTGGTATATGTAGGGCATTTTGACTTACATCATTCTTCTAAAGAACAGATATTTTCATATGTTTTGTATGTATGCATTATTAAAACTTTGCAAATTGACAGACAGCCGCTACTTGAACTCGCTTCGTAAAAGGGCCATATTATTCTATCTTTCAGGATTGTCCAAATATATATTGTCTCTTGAAACGCACATACATTTAAAATGTTGAGCAAAGTTTAACCAGCGCCGGACACCTAGGTGTGTTGGTTAAAAGGTGCCAACTAAGAGCTGGTTCCCAAAACTACACTTAAACTAATTGTTGGTTAAAAATTGTTCACCTGTTGGTCTTTCAAAATGCACCACGCATTTTAAGAGACCAACTGTTGGGTATCTGTTAACCAACAGTGGGGGCATATAGGAATTCGTCGTCCCGTAAAAGTTCCTACGTCATTCGACCCATAAGAATGTCCCCGCCCAGGTAATGTGTGAAAGGGCTGGGAGAGGGTTGCAGGTGTGAACCATAGTGCTTATAGGTGTTCAAATGTTTAATGTAGTGTAGTAAATTTCTAATTATAATGTAGGACCCAATTGCATAGAGTGTCGTTCCATGCTCTTTCTGAATCCACCCCAGCGCGCGGAGCGCTTATCGCTGCGAGAGGTGGCGGCCTAAGGGGTGAGGGGTCGCTACAGAGTCGCTACGCAGGCTAAATCTACCCACGACCTCAGAACTAACGGGGAAAATTGATTCAAGTGTACGAGAAGACCAATAAACATTATGGGAGCATTTCTACATGCATAAACAGTTATAACTCAGGCATCTAGTATTGTAATAACAGATTTATTGTAATATCCCTTAGCATAGGCCAAGAATAATAAATTTCTTCGTTAATCACCAGCTTCACCTTCAAACTACAATGTGAAATATTTCATGGGAAGCTTTGTCATAAGCAGATGTTAATTTTCCCTCCGACTTTCCTTTCACTTTCCGACATATGTATCTTAATTACAAAAACATATTTTTTCCTGTTGGAGTTGACACGATGTTTGCTATTAGAAGGTGTATAGAAAAAAACACGAACTTGTAATATTTAGTGTTTGACTTATTTTTCATGTCCCCCCTGCTATTACATTTTTAACTTTTACTCGAATCATGAATTCTAAGTTAAATCTTGGCTCTCTCGTTAGTCACGTTGAAGAGAAAACTTTCACTTGCTAGCCTGACAGCACAGCGGGAGTTAACCAACTTATTTTGCACTCACCTTCTGGATATAAACCAACCTATGTGCGTTACTGAACAAAGAATATCCACACTGCTTCATTAGGACATTATTATATATGTATTCTCATCAATTTGATTTTTTTGCCATCATAAATTTATTTAAAGGCCCAAATTTCTCATCCCAAACAATACCAGTTCTCCTTACCTTCTTCATTAAGCCCCTCCCACAATTGTCTGAAATTCACCCTCCTCCAGACACAATCTCATTTTATTGCTTTAGGGTGAATATAGAAAGTTCAATGTGTATAATCAAAACACTATCAGAACAGTTCGTGCTGTGTAATATAAGCTTTGGTACTCTGCATTGTTTGAATTAGCAGTCAATCAAAAAGCTGAGCCAATTGGGCGTTTCTGTTACCCTCTACTAGAAGTGTAGTTTGGGGTGAGAGGATTGTCCCTTTAAGTTAGTTTGCTAACCTGTGCGACGTGCCAATCCTCAGAAAGATATCTAGACTTAATTTGAATTTCAAAGTTTTAGAATGCCAGGCATTGAATTGAAACCCACACGTTCGTTGTCATAAATGATGTAAGAGATCCGAAATGGGGGGTATGGGGGTAGGGACCAGCGCTAGTTAATGGGTAAGACGTGTGTAAAAGATAACTCTGTGCTCAGTTGCAGTACTTTTTCTTGTCCACAACTGCACGGTCAATTGCACACGGACCAAATTCTTTTCCCCAACCTTGTCGTTATACTAAGAGCTAGTAGGCGTTGGAGACAAGGTTCATTTACTACTATAGTTGATCATATTCAGACGGGCAAAGTTGACTTTTTGGTACGGACCAAAGGTAAACGCTCAAGGGTAAAATTGTTACATTACTACGTTGAGAGGGCTAGCTCTCCTACATAAGAAACCATTCCTTCTATCTCTCGTTTGGCTTCACCCTGTTGATGGGAAATTTGAATGGAAGAAAGGATACTCCAGTTACTCCGAGTAAATTTCACATTTAGTGAGAAAAAATATTGTCACGTGACTCTCAAGAGCCATTCAAAAAACAGGATAGTCAGCTGCACTTTAGGTTGGAGTGACTGTTTTTTCCATTTAAAGGCTCGGTTCTCTCAACACAAACAGTACCAATTCTCCGAACCTTCTTACTAAAGCCCCTCCCACAATTGTCTGAAATCCATCCTCATCCAGATACAAGCTCAGTTTATGATTGCTTCGGGGTGAGTATAGAAAAACTCAATTTATATAATAAAAACACTCTCAGTACCGTTAACGCTGTGCAATATAAGCTTTGGCACTCTGCATTGTTTGAATAAGCTGTCAATCAAAGAGCTGAGCCAATTGAGAATTTCGGTACCCGGGTACCAAAATTGTACGGGTGAGAGGTTTGGCCCTTTAAATATCGCTAGAGTCTGTAGTGGAAACAATTACCTTAGAAAAGAAAAGAATACCACTTGAATGTAACATGTACTAACTGATTAATTTGGAAGACCGTGGTCCAGTGGGTAGAGAGTATGCACCTGACTTGCAGTCAGCAGATCTATAGACGAATCCGATTAGCGCTTGTTTTTAGTGACTGTATGCAGCCATTTGTGGGGTCTATCAGCCTTAAATCGTCTTCATTTATTGTCTACGTGAATTTCAAATCCTCATATTCAGTGAAGTTGAGAAAATCAAGATACACTTCAGTGTACAACCACCCATGGAACAGGTTAGGAAGAAAATTTAAAGATGAAAGGTGATGGACCCCAGTAATGGTCGACTAAAATCAGACCATCACAATCTGTCCGGATTCATCTATAGCAGGGTTGTCCGACCTTTCGCAGCGGTGGGCCACATGTGATGGTTATGATGAACGTGGGGCCGCATTCTATCCTCGTTTTTTTTTTTTCAATTTTTCCCGACGCCCAAGGCAACAAAATGCAATCATTGGGCGTAGGGAACACTGATTCATTTTCGTTTTTGATTGAAAAAATAAATAAATTTTAGCAAAAATTGATGGTATTGGGCAGAATTTTCGGACAAAGTTTTTTCCATACTCCTCCTGAATCATTCTCAACCCGTCCCTATGGACAACACTCCAATGTAGCTACATGTAGCAGACATTTGAAATAAACTATTTCATTCAAAAGTAAGCATGCCATAGCGGACGGCGAAGCCTAAAGTTGCCATCAATCAATCTGCTTATTGAATAATTTTGCAATATAGATTATTACTGATGGGCCTGACGCAACCTTTTCGCGGGCCGGACCGTGGCCCGCGGGCCGTAGGTTGGACAACCCTGATCTATAGTTTGGCTCCTGACTGGCTAGTGCTAGAGTCTTCAAAATGGAATCTACTGTCACTGTGCTTGGTGTTCAGCATAGGCGTACGGGGGTAATTTTCTATGAGGGGACAAGAGCAATTTTTGCCCCAATAATGCCCTAACAGACAAACTGCTTTGGCCCGCATTGGGAGGGCGAGTGCCTTCACCCTGCACCCCTACCTCGTACGCCTATGGACTGTTCAGCATAAGCAATGGAGTAGCGAAACAAGCCCGTGAGCCACAACTGGAAAAAATGTACAGCAATTAGTTAGAAACTAAGCAGTACAATATCATCTAACGACTAAATGATTGATGTCGGCTGTCAGGATTGAATGATACTCAATATTATGTTGATAAAACAGAACATTGCAGTTTATAGTAGTACAGCCCGAGTTGAAGCAAATGTCATTATCTTATCATTATTCAAATTCCAAGTAGCTTAATGCAAAGAAACCCGTTAATAAGCTTCCATTGGCTTGCAACATTTACGAAACGTGTCGCTCTTATCTTTGAGAAAACTATATTCCAGACTCTATTGGGCAATATACTTGGGACGTACGACCGGCGATCGTTCAAGTTCGGTGTCAGGGACCTTTCTGATTGCTGTTTCGATCATCAGATTACAATTTACGTGCAAATTGCAATACTAGTGTTTTGAAGGAGTGAAATTAATTGCACAATCGGATGCTGTTTAATCTTGAATTTGACCCATATTTTCCAAATCGTTGCTTTTTCGTTATGGTGTAATGCACTTATTCAAATTCAAAAGTCACAGGAAAAGCTAAAATTTTGAATTTTCTTGTGTACTGACTTGTAACGGTTTTGTATTTAATTTGAAAAAGTGTCTGGTCACGAAATTTTGAAAACCGACTTGAAACGTTAAGCACTCACTCATAAAACAGTTATTTGTGTTTAGGGTCTAGGGATTGTCTAAGATAGACCATTTGTCATTGGTATGTGAAGACAACTCAATAGGTTTGGAAAAAAATTAATGAATTTCATGAAGCAAGTCAATGAGCCGCTTTAAGGCAGTCAGTTCTTACTCTAAACTACAATTTTTGTAGTAGTCTACACATTTCTTTGACTGACAACAATTACGTTACAAAAAAGCAGAGAACTGTGCTGCCGCTCACATAACACAGCATGTCTAGAACAAGTGTTCTAGTGTCAATTTTTTCTCACTTTGTAGTTTTTCTTTCTGTAAGATGTTCAATTCACCCAAAAGTAAGATTCTGCTGCAAATCTTGAAATAACAATCTATGCATTTAGACACGTAGCCAGCTTCCGTCATGGAGGGTTTTAACCCGCCCCCACCCCCACCCCCATAATTATTCTGGGGGGGTCTTCACATGCGCAATGGTTCAATATTTGGGTAGATGCGCACTGTTTAACAATGTTTTTCTTGATTGGTTGTTGTCATTGTATTGTATCGATTGTATTCTTTGTTAGGGTTAGGGATCAGGTTTGGAATTAGGCTATCGTTAGCCAGTTAGGATTTTTTGGGTTAAACAGTGAGCATATCCCCCAGTATTTGTGTCTCGGACGTAATTTACTTGATAATGATTTTTTAACACCTTTACTATTATTTTGTCTTTCAAGCTTGGACCATTGATTCAACCCCCGGAACCACCCCTCTTGGCTACGCAAATAATGCCGGGCGTGTTTGCCACATTTATCAGGGTTGCAGATCTTGAAAAGAAGGGGAGGTTCCTTTTTCTCCGACGGGATAATTGGCCCACCCACGACTGGTTATATTCTTCCCACATTCATAGTCCCTCCCACGATCACCTGATTGACCCGCCCACAACCCGGGCCCTGGGTTTGTTCTATCGTTCATATGACAAATAAAATGACAAGGATCCTCGTTGTACATTCCAACAACTCCGCAAAGACAACAAAAATATTTATTTCAGGGAAAGTTATTTCCCAAACATTGACCAGGCGTGCAGATATAAATAATAGTGGAATTATTTAACCGCTTGCTGCTCATACTATTTTTGTTGGGGAGAAACCTTGTGAAAACGAAGACTAACTACATATGTGCAAGACGTTCCCCAAGTACATTGTCCACGGATAAACTCTTAAAACTCTAAAATAAAAAGACCAAATAAAGGGAAATATTGCCGTCATAAATTGCACTTAACATGGCACGCAAAGGAGGTAGCTCTACACTCTAAAGGCAAAAGAGTGGACGAAGCCACTCTCCAATAGAGTAAAAAGTAAGAATTCACTCCATTAGAGTGAACTTCACTCCAAAAATGGGGACGTTCACTCCGGGAAGAGTAAAAATTCACTCTTAAACTTAAACGAGAGTCTCCAGGAATCACTCTTTTTTGATACATGTATGGACAATGGAGTGCCTCCATGCATGTAACTTCGCTCTTTTGGATTGAACTTCACTCTTCTTGGAGTGAAGATTTACTCTTTTGGAGTGAGTTTTTATAACTTTCACTGTTCTAACAAGTGGAATTTCATTACCAGTCCATTGAAAAAAAAAAGACCAAAGCAAAAGTTTCATTTCCCTAAAACGTTGTCCTTCAGAAGAGTTACAGAAGTTGCATCGTTTAAATGTTTAAAAGTTTTGGTTAGTAACTTATTCCTTAGCAGCAAATAAGTTAATTATTATCTGTGAGAAATTAACTGCTTGAAAAGAAAGATGACCACATTACTTCATTTTGAATAATCTAGCATTATATATGACATCAAAATCAAATATTGTTTTAAAATGCGATTTTTGTTCTGTAAAAAACGCAGTTTTCCACACTCTAAAAGCAGTTGGGTATTAAATGTTCACCAACACTGGTCACGCCGTGTGTAGCCATACGGACGCTGGGTATATTTTTCCAATAACTGGTTAGCCAAGTGGTGGATTATCCAAGAAAGTAATATCTGACCACATACTTCAAACGTAGAATTAACAATTTTGGACACATTTTTACACTCTCAAGTCAAAAGAATGAATGTGATCACCCTCTAATAAAGTGAAAATGTTAATTCATTCCATTAGAGTGAAAATTCACTCCAAAAAAGTGAAATTCCTTACAGGAAGATGGAAAATTCATACTCTTCCACGAGTGCCTGCAATGATCACTCTTTTTGTAGTGAATTTCACTCTTCTTTGAGTGAAATTCACTCCTCTTGGAGTGAATTATCACTCTTAATAGAGTGAATTCACACTTTTCACTCTATCAAGAGTGACTAAGTTTATTCTCTTGATTTTAGAGAGTGCCCAATTTCAGTATTGTCACATACGTGACCAGTGTTGGTGATTACTCTACCAAACTGTTTTCATAGTGCTTTAAAAGCCAGAGGTCGACCGAGAAGAAGCTTTAACACGTCTTATTTTATCCATGTTATTTGTCTTTTCTGAACTCGAAGAAATAAAATTACACTTTTTCAAAAACCCTCGCTCCATATTAAAATATTTAAAGTAGAGGTATGACTTATGTCAGCCTAATCCTTCAAAACAAACTGCCTCCTTGCATTTCTCCATTATGTTTTGCACAAACAGCCAAATCACATGAAACTTTGCTAATGATAGCACCCGGACAGTTTAATAGACAAAATGTGATGATAACGCTAAAACCTAATAGTCTTGTATTTAAGTTCACTGCACCATTGAGTCAGCAATTTTCTTTAATCTGCTTTATTTTTTATCCTCTATTGCGGTCGGACTTAAGTTATAAATCATAACATATTTATTTCGTTTTATTTTAACACTTGCGGAAAATTTTGAGCAATCTTCACCATCCTTCCAGTCATTCAACTATATCACCTAACAGTTGAGTAATTTGGGAATTCCACGTGTGGATTTAATCCATTGATTTTGGGTAAGTTCTCACGTAAACTCAGCGATGCCGGTTACTGTGTTTACATGGGTCCACGTACAAGAAACCCCAAAACTTACATATAATGTAAATACGAGGTAAGGAGGGGCAATGTAGATATCCCAAAACTTTACAGAAAAGGTGCAGATTGAAATTTTGTCCAGTTGGGGAGAGGGGGACGGGGTCACACTCACCTTCCTGCTACTCAAGTAACAACTAGCTATGGATGCACAACTGTTTAACAGCAACCGCTCTCCCTCTATCTCCGGTCATATTTCTGTCTTTTTCAAATTAACCAATAGGCCTAAGTGAAATTTTTGTTCATTTTAAATTTACATTTGAAAACAAAGCTGGAGGTTTTCAAAGTACATTAATTTCGATTTGTGTTGGATTTTGGGTAAACGTCTGTTAGAAAACGTGTTTTCCATTGAATGTTAAACAAGAGAAAGTATTATCACTTTTCCTGTGGACAAAACGATACGATTGGCCTCCTTATCAATGACTGCAGTTTCATTTCCTTTCATTAATTTAATGGCTTTTCTTCTTTCTCATTTTTTAGACACTCTTTCAGCCAAATTGCCCCATAATTTAAATAAAACGACACACATCCATTCAAAATAGCGACACATGCATTGGCAGCAATTGAAAAATAGTCGTGAGATTTTCTTTGTGATAGGCTCTTGTCTTGAGAAGTGATTTATTTATTGAATAAATAAATGAAGGCACCAAGCATAACGAAACAAGGTGAAAAACAAATGTTGACGTAGCCACAGGGAAATACATTAACTTCAATTCGGTCGCCTTTGCGTCTACAAAGGAATGTATATTATCGATGTGCTACCTCTGTTTTATTGCCCTGCCAAAATAAACGAGATATAAGTTGTATTCACAAATCTGATATAGGTCACCTGACAATACATAGATGTCATTGTCCAATGATATAAGGAAATGTACCAATACAGGTCTATCGTTGCTAATGGCATGATTCGATTTCTTTTTTCTGTTTTCAAGTTGTATTAACTCGAATCCGATGTCCATGGATAGCAATCTGCCCTCCTTGACCCTGGATCTTAAAATACACTTATCAATTGAAAAACGCCCCCTCTACACCCCAGCTCAAGTTCGACCAGTGCTCGTTAGTAGAGTCAAAATTGTTGTGCATTGACACACCCCTACGTCACGCAATTGACAGAACATTTCATAGACGTTGACGCTCGTTTTCTGTAGGATATGCCACTACTTTCAAGTTGCTTAGATGCAACATGTGGAGAAATTTGACTTACCCCTGCGTCGCAGCCCGGGCGGTGAACATTTGTCTCACCTCTGTCCGGGTACACGCGTCCTACAGTTGACAAGTGCATTAACTTACCTCTTTTATTCTCCGTAAATAATTTATCTTTTGCTGCAGCTATATACAGAAAGTGGTAGTTGGCACAGTTATAATTTATAGGATTTAATATTTTACATTCGAAAAGCAAAAATTCTTCTAATCTGTCATTTTCCTAGTTTCGTTTCTTTTCACCAATCTTTGCCTCAGAAAGGTAGAAAAATGTACATGTAATGTCGCGTCGTGTATAACATGTGATTAAAAATGTTTTTTTTTTTTTTTGTTATTTCAGGGAGTTTCAACTCCCTGGTTATTTCAATGAGGTCAATATCCAATGTTCACACAATCTGTCACTTTACCAACCATGCATGGCTGAACGTGAGGAGAAATTATTTCAAATTGTTGCATTGACCTTTGTCGCACTCTTAAACACCGCCCCCATAGACATAACAGGTGGGAATTGCCCTTAACTACATCTATAGAGTGTTTTCACATGACGGGATAATTGGTTAGCCACGCCCACTGCCGAACAAAAATCAATTAACAGTCGTCACGTCGGTAATCAGCTGTCTCACAGCTACAATCCTCGACATAAATGATGGGACAAAGCAAGCCAAACAAGCAATGAAGGGATGACCATTCCCCCACTTTTCCACTCAATGTTGCGGCAGCTCAAGGCGTCATGAGCCTTCAACATTGATGTGGGGAGCGGGGTTTGTCCCTTGTACTTTTTCAAGAATTGAAGCTATACCTACTACACTACAGATTTCTTCACGACAAGTCGAGACAAGGGCAGGTGCTGTGACGTCAGTGTAAATTTTTTTTAAAGCTTTCCAGATGACGTCATGAAACTCCCCAGCAGCCATGTTAGTACGTGTTACTGCTTTATGGGCCACACTTGACACGCTTATTCGTTGAACGTTCACACACCGCGTTTATTACAGCGCACATTGCGCAGTGAGTTTAGCGCAAAGCCATCAATGTGCATGATTGCCCTCCACCATCGCGGGTTATTCGTGAAGATTAGGTTAGGTAAGACGGAGTTTTACCGCCCAGTTTCCCCCCAACCGGTTCAAGTCGAGCCGGCCACGGTCACGGATCCGTGAACGTCATTGCAAAGCCTCTATAGGCAATGTACCTTCTTATTGTTAGGATATGGTGAACCTCAGGTGCACAGTAATTCGGCCTTCGAGGTGACGTTTCAGTCTTCCCAATCTCGTATATTTTACCCTCTCTTTCTTCACCTTGTTCAATACAGAACCTAGCCGTCGAGGTCCTGACCGTGATAGTGTACAGCCGCGGTCAAACCACAACGAATTCGCAGGGGCGTAGCCAGTATGTAGCACTAAAGGTCCGGGCCTACACTTTTTGGCTAAGTTATCTTTTTAATTTAAACACCCATTATTCAAATCCATAAGCTTGCTGCACGGACGAGTTTAAGAGTCTAGACAGGAAAAACTATTGAAATGAATGTGGCAAGAACACGGCTACATTAGGTGGCTTATTCTTAGATGAGTGTCATTTAAAGCGGGGTTGCACTGATATACATATTTCATATTTTTGTGCCTACAACTTTTTAAATTTAGGCTACGCCCCAGATTCGGATCGGGTTCGGGTACAATTTTTCGGGTTTTTGTTGAAATCCTCTCCACCTCTGGCCGGAAACAGAAAAAAATTTGTCACCGAGTGTAAATATGTGATTTGAATCTGACGTATATGAAAAGTAAAATGCCAACTGATTTTTTTCGTGACGTCACACCGACTTACAGTTTCTATAGGGCAGCGTAGTCTGATAAAATTTGTTTATAGATTCGTCATGAAATAATTAGCATAAATTTAATTTCCATAGCCCTGCGGACGGTACAGCTTGTAGTGTGACCGTGGCTTAACCGTTGATAATTCAACAAGCGTCAGGACCGTCCATTAAAAAAAGAAATAAAAAAGAAAACCTAAACAACTTGCTACTGGGCCTATGTAAAGGCGAAATGTGAACCGAAAAAGACATTACAGAAACTTGCGAGTAATGATCTCATAATTACGGCTGTGCAACCAGGTAAACGTTGTATAATGAAATAGTTTAGTCATGAATCTTGATTCCTTCAACTTGTACTTTGGCCCCTGTCTGTAGAATGTATAAACAGATCAATCTCAACTTGGCTTTGACCTTTATTCAAAGCTGTGCAGACAACAAACATTTTACAGATACAAATTGGACCTTACACAGAGTAATTTACGGTAAAAATATGTAGTTTGAGGGAAAAGAAAGCATGCAAACGTCTTTGTAGGTGGTTAGTCTGAAATCACGTCAAGATAAGGGTTTTATATATAAATGGGTTCTATATCTACAATATGAATTTGGATAATAAGAGCAAGGACAAAGCAGGGAGCCTTGAAGAGGGGCAAAGTGGTAATGTTGACAATTAAGTTATAGAGAAATCTGTACGCATTAAAACTATGTAATTGCTTTAACAATGCAAAGCTCATATGCAAAGAATAGTTCCGCATAATTTGCATTCTGTGAGCAGATTACTTGCATGCGAGAACTTTGAGTAAATTTGACCAGAAACTTTCAGCTGATGCGAGCTTTTAAACAAGGAATTTCTTGATTGGCTGCTGCCATTGTATTGTATCGACTGTATCTTTTGTTAGGATTAGGGATTAGGGTAAGGATTAGTGCCCGTTAGGAAATTTCTGGTTACACAGACTGCTCATCGGCCCGAAACTTGACGACGTAACAGCTTGGCGTTCCATATACTGCAAACAAAAATGCGTTCACAGATACATTAAATTTCTGTCGATAGGTATTAAAGATTATTGATTGTGAAATGACATTTCAAAGAAGCAATTTATAACTTGGGCCTGCGTACTCAGATTGTATTCAGACATATCGCATATTTTGCCAACATGGTCTAATGAATGACATTACAATGGACCAACTTGCGGCTAGCCATTATCCTCATGAAACGCTACAGAAGTGAACAAACACTTTCTAGGATATTTTCAACTGTTTTCGGTCAAATTGAAAACTTAACCATTTACTTATGCATACTTGCACAATACTTTTCATTGTTTTGACAACTGGTATAGGATGAAGATTTTCCTTATAATTGATTCTTCGCATCTTTTTTTCCTGCAAGATCGAACCGCCTATTGCTTTTTGTGAGTTAAATGCTGTTCCACCTTCACCTGGGGGAAACCCCGTATTTTATGTTGTCGCGATCGTAATTGGTTAGAAATCTACATTTTAAACTTTCGTCATGTGTATATAAAATGGAGTGCAAAAAGTAGCGTTCACTTCAGTCCTTTTACAGTTGAGTTTTGTCCAAAATTTGATGTTTAAGTGCGACCGCTTAAGCCAAAAAACTTTACGCATTTGATGTCACGCGGCGCCATTTTGCAGGTACAAAACAATGAAGCATGCACAAAGAATTCAAAGAATTCCAAAGCTTAGGATTTCTCTGACTGAGGTACACACATCGTAGATTTCGTAGACGCGCATATAAAGTATAACACGAGTATCCGACTGGTGGACGAATCAGCTATCTGCATTTGTTGGTGAAAGTTAAAGCTTACCAGCGGTAACTGCATAAGGGCGTACTTTATACTTTATGACGTCATTTACATGATGCTTATCGTTCATACACTGTGTGAAGTCTCTCTTGAGTGGGCACATTACTCTTCTTGGGGGAATCTTTAATAGGTGTGCCCCTTGGACACCAATTGTTCATGGTTTCTGTGTTCTTTTTAAAGGGCTGCTCAAGAGAAAAGTAACTTTAATCGTCATTCAATAACGTACAGCTGTTGTTTCTACTTGATGTAATACAATCACACTTTTGTAAATTCTCTAAGACTGAAGACTGATCT
Source organism: Holothuria scabra (assembly GCA_037179385.1). Classification (NCBI taxonomy): domain Eukaryota; kingdom Metazoa; phylum Echinodermata; class Holothuroidea; order Aspidochirotida; family Holothuriidae; genus Holothuria; species Holothuria scabra. The sequence goes on along the minus strand of CM074200.1, from coordinate 28,092,482 downwards.
GAAAACTCTCTTATAGTTAGCGGGCCTGATATATATATAAGGAAGATTGGCCCGATCAGTAGATATATTTAGTTATGTTCCGCCTTCCATAGCGGATCTTCTTTGTGCAGATTTTGGCTACTTTTGCTAGCTACAATGTATTTTCAGTGAAGCATTGTATTCACTCTGATTAGTTCAATGTTTTAAGTAAGGAAAGCCGAAAATGTAACAAAGAAAATGATACTGTAGTTTATTTTGTAACAAACAAACAACCTGCTTTGTAAGTGACTCGGACAAAGCTTAATTCAAAAACATTGATGGGGGTAAAGTTGGCTAGTTTCCTAAGAACAATCCTATCCTTTCTTGTAATCAGTCTTTCGTGTACTATATTATACATAATTTTGCTTCCTCAATTAGTCAGGGAAGTATAATTGGGACTAAAAAGAAGGTTTACATCAAAACACAATCTTACATGGGTGTGAGATAAAGAGGGGGCCGCAGAATGCAGCCGCCAATTTGGGCAGCAAACTTTCTAGTTCGTCGTTTCATTCGAATCCCATGTGATTACAGTTTGCTGAGTTTGGGGCCAAAACGCTTTCTCTGACCCGAAGTGGCAGTGATCCCGTAGAAGTATGCAACTGGAAATCTCCAGTACTTTAGCAAGGTTTCCAACAGTCGGTCTACACTAGAAGAAGTTCAATAAGCAATCGAAAGAAACTTTCAATAAAATTTAGTCTTAGTATGAAAACTGATTTAATTCAAGGTGTTATTTAAAGGAGGGTTACAATGAACCTTGCATGAATAACCAAAGGTCCTTGTGGGGTTGATGCTCACTGTTTAACAAGGTGTTTCTTGATTGGCTGTTGCCATTGTATTGTATCGATTGTATTCTTTGTTCGGGTTAGGGATTAGGTTAGGATTAGAGCTAGTATTGTTAGCCGGTAAGGAAATTTTTTTGTTAAACAGTGCGCATCGCCCCTCCTTATGTTCTAACCAGGGAGTTGTAAAGGACTTCAACTGACTGAACAGTCTTGCAATCTCGAAGTAACCATACGAACAGAACCTCAAATGGAGAACTGGGGTTTTATGAGGAAGGGAGGTAGGTTCGTCCATGCACCTGAACAAATCGCAGTGATGCAGGAGCGAGGCATGCTCATTTTTATCCCAAATCCCGTACTTGCAGTAATGCTGCAAATTTTAACTATGCTAACCTTGATCTCGTAGATTGCCTAACGTTTACAGTCACATTACACATGCACGTTTGTTTGTCTGGGGCTATTGTGTCGTGGCTGAATGTGCCCACCGCCTGCGTAGCGCTTCTGTGGCTGCATGCTGCTCGTCGCCTCAGTTTTTGGCAGGGAAGAGCTCAACGAAAAACCATCGTCCATTCCTCGGGTAACTCCCATCGTGGCCTGCATGTTGTAGGGTATAAGCAGCAGACGTCTTTCACTGCGTCAGGGAAGTGTTATGTAAAGTCAAGAAGTTACCTTAGTAACGATCTAGTCCTACAATTACAATTAATCGGACGTTTTATATTTCTAGTAATGCAGAATGCTAAGCCCCTTGACAGAATTTTTGAGCTTTACATAGATACAGTTTGAGCTTTACATAGATACTTTAAATGAATTGTAGTAATCACATTTTCAGACGTTTACTGCACAACGTTCAGCAGTGGAGTATCTAAGGAGTATATGGGTTAGGCTTGTAGGTAGCCCCTAAAAAAGTGTGTCGCCCCCGGCTGGAGATACATGGGAGAAAAAATTATAGCAGCATACAATGTTTCCATATCTGAAGCCCCAACTGATGGTACATTGTAATATTTGTCATGAACATCTTCATCGATTGGTCATTTGGTGTTTGAGACAAATTCATAAAACAACACCATGTTTTGTTAAGGTACAAGTGATCATCTACGTGCTCTATAATTTTACCGAATATTCATGAAGGATGTTTAATGTGGATGTAATGATACCTTCAATTTCAATGGACAGGATGAATACTCGGACACTGAATACTAAAGAAACATCAATCTATATCATATTTCAGGGTTAAGTCAAATAGTTGTTGAGAATTTCTCAAGTTGCTACGACAACAAAGTACAGAGTAAATGAAAATTTACAAACACTAGTTTCCGACTTTTCAAAAGTTTTTATGAACTGTGTAAATTGTTTGTGCGTCCATCTGCTCGAAGGTGTATAAACTGAAGTTGTTCAATCTCTTTGCTATGGGTGAAAAAGGTCAATTTCTCGAAATTATTTTTTTCCCTTTTTTTATGAAATTTTGAAGGCCATATCTTCTCACCCAGACAGCTCCAATTCTCCTAACCTGCTTACTTTGGCCCCGCCAACAAATGTCTAAATCTTATTCTCTTCCAGACACAATCTTAGTTTATTGCTTCAGGGTGAGAAGTTTACAATGTGTAATTAAAACACTCTCGGTACATTACATGTTGTGTAATATGATAATATTTTTTTATTTACCGTCAATCAAAGAGCTGTGCCACTTGAGAATTTCAGTAGACTAGTACAAAATTGTAGTTTGGGTCAGAATTGACTGTCTTCGAGTAAAATCTCTTAGCGGCTGTTTGAAAATATCCTTGCCGCAAACAAACGGAAGGACTGAACTAGATATGCTTGTGCATGTTGACCCTGATACTGACCATTTGACACTATTTCTGTTAGTTCAAACTTTTTACAAAGGGTTGCTGCAGTGTTCAATGAGATACAGTAACTCTTTAAATATTTTTTATAGTTAAGATTTTTGAACTTGTTTGGTTCTGTAAATGTTCTCTCTGACCAAAATTAGGTTTCAGAGTAAGATAGACAGTATCTAGTTTGAACTGAAAAGTACCTAAATACCAAACACTTTGCTGAAATGGTGTTCTACCATTTTGTTTAACATTTTAATTTAGCCTTCTACCTAATAGTTTGATCAAAATACTGCTCTGCACTAATTTGAAGCCTTTTACAATGTTTAGATTTTAATCTTTTCGACAAACGGATTACTTCATCCTGATTTTCAGCTGTAAATTGGAGGGGAAACGGAGAATAAACATGATATTCCTTTCCATCCTACATGTTATTGTACTTGGTGCTCAGAAAAACTCAGTGGAGTAGGGAAAAGAAGCTAGGGAGCTACAACGGGAAAAGGGGCGTGGCCCGTCCGACTTAAACCAACTGGTTAAAAACTGAGCCGTAAAACCTTATCTAACTTTTCATCATCCTTCTGGTACTTCATTTACTTTCCATAGAAAATAATATGAAAAACGATGTTTTGTCGGCGTTAGGTAGTTCTACTGATAACCAGTGAAGGAAACTTCCACAACAGGTATGATGACCAACCGTTCAAGGGGAAATCCCCGAAGAAACTTCATGCCTTATGCGATAACATATCATATTACCGTATCGATAGCCACCGTTCGTTGACCTGCGAGTATGTTACATTTAGTGCATCAATGCCGCTCACATTTTAAAAGAATGTAGTAGGTTTAAACTACTATTGTTTTTGGAATGGATATGTGTGTCACCCGTCCCCACACATTTCATTCACAGGGCCTATCCACCATTTTTTCTAAACGACTAGAATAGAATATTTTCACGTAATTACGCTGTCGGGGTTTTCAAGGTCCGATTCCGGACACTATCGGTTTTTATTGAACTCAGAAAAGTAGCGGGAAATGAGAGGTTTGGAAATTGAATTTGGCCCGGAATGAGGTGCAGTGCGTATTGGAACCGATTCTAATCGCATATAGTTATGCAAAATCAACTTTACCTTACTGTTTCTAAAAGGCGCATTTCGATTGGTGCAAACAGTTGAAAACACGAATTGTTACAGGTGTTGAAATCGATTTCTTAAAATAACGTGTTCATTTAGGTTATCGTGTTTGCCAAAATATATGAAAAAGAATGTATGACAAGTGACATTATCAAATTGTGCCGGCGGTACAGGCTTGTAAAGGGTACCGTAGTAAAAGTAATCCTCATTTGACAGTTTGATATTACTCTAAAGGTAATGTGACCACCCAATTTGCTTCTGTCTTATGCATCATTTATAAAGCTATCAATCATCAATTGTTATGTGTCAACCAGTGAAAGGCCTATGCTTTATGATTTCGGTCCTGTGGAGTGCTTTCGCGTGACGTCACGATTGGTAAGCCACGCCCATTGCCGGGCAAAAATCAGCAGTGTTTTAGTGCAATCATGATACTTCCTCGGTGCAACAGTCACATGTAGGTCATCACCTGCTTCTCAGCTAGTTATATACACTAGCTGGTGTTATACATTAGTTTTTGCCCGGGGACGGGGCTTCTGGCGTCCGAGTCAGTGAAATCACTCTTTTTTACAACAATAGAGTTTTCGATTTTAAATATAAAATCATACAAACCAGAATGCCAAAATTTGTAGTGATACCTTGCAGAATGGGAAAAAGAGTTATCAATCTTAACTCTCGAACTATTGCATGTACTCGCCATTACCAATGTCGAGAACTTGTAAAGCTTGAAAATCCTAAAGCTTCTTTATTGAGATATCTTATTTACAATGCTTTCACTCTTTCATCAATGGTGACCTCAACTGACGTTTGACCCCTACCAAAGCAATAGGGTACTCCCATCTCAACGTGATAAATAAAGAGTCTGTCATTGCTTTATTGAGATATTGTATTTGCAAGTCATTCTGATGGTTTTTGCATTTTTATGGTTTACCCCTGGTGATGTTAAATAACCTTTTACCTCCACCAATAACGCCAGGGTTCTTCTTTTCACCATAGAAATCCATAAAGTAATAGGCTATGAACAGTACCCGTCTTTAGGCTACTATCTTGCGATATCGTGATTTACAAGCAGTGTCACAACACAAATACATACGCAAACACGCACACACACGTTAACGACATCACCAACGTACAGATTCCTTGCTTTCTTTCGGCAAGGAGTCGGTTAATCAGTTAATGAGGAAAGCAAAAATTTAACGCAGACCAATTAAGCTCAGAATAATTCCACGTTACGTTTAGTCTACTGGTAGACTGGTAGGCCTACTGAATATAAACGTGTTCTCACACCGTGACCGTCTTTAAATCTGTGAGAATAGACGTGCACTCGAACCTTCAAACTTTGTTATGCATTACGGTTAATGAAGTATCGTGTTCGTCATAGTTTTCATACTTATCCTTCCTCCTAGTAGGTGTCGAACATCAACATCTCCTTTCATGAAACGCCAACAGAGCTAGTATTACGAGTTCAGCTAATATATCGCGACCTACTGACATATATAAATGCGGTGGTAGCTCAAGGTCCGCCGTGCAGGCTAAGTTATTGTTTAGAGTCGAAGTAACTTTTGAGCTAAAAGATGGAGTCGGGCAGAGGATTGGGGATAAAGAGGACGCGAAAAAGTGTAATTGTGAAAATGTGAGGGAGTGATTAGATGACAGTATCTCCATTCTGTGACGGACATATTATCTCATACTCCCGGGGTTTTATCTGCGATGATTGTATGCTCACAATCAGAGTTGGATCTTGTCTGACAGGAGTTGGCTGCCCTTAAAGGGGCTCATTGAGTTGATATCGATGACGAAATAAGATTGTTAAAGGGTCACTATCACATGACAATACTCATAGATGACACATTGACTCAGATTTCATATCAAAAAGTCACAGGGAAAAGTTAAAATTTTGAATTTTGTGATGTCCCTGGCTTGTAAAGCTTTTGTGTATGATTTGAAAAAGTGTCTGGTCACGAATTTTTGAAATCTGAATAAAAGTATTCACTCATAAAATATTATTTGTATGTATGTATATTACTATATTGGGGTTGTCTAAGGTTGACCATTTGTCATAAGTATGTGTAAAAAACTTAGCAGGATTGGAAAAATTTGTTGAATGTCATGAACAAACTCAATGAGCCCCTTTAAGCTGCGCCAGTTGGAAAGAAGACAACAACTGGAAGCGGAGAGAAAGGAGGCTGAAAGGAAGCGTGAATTAACGCCTATGCTGAATGAGACAGAATGCGATGAGGCTGAAGTTGTGTTCTGGCAGAAGGAGGCTAGGCTTGATGAGCAAGGTGAGGATCTGACTATTGGGAATGAAGTGGAACCCGATTGTAACATCACTTCGAGGCCAAAGTATAGCAATAATGTGGGGCAGAACATGTCAACTATAGGAGAAGCAGATCCTGTCTGGTATGAATAGATGCGCTGAGGTCTTAGGCCTAACGGTGAAGGTTAGGCTACCCGACTCTGCAAAGTGTGCACTGCTTAGGGTAATATCAAGTCTACTAGGATAACATTTGGCCAAATCGAATGACTCCCTCTTGTCGAGTTATTTCTCTTCTCGAGAGTATGTTTTCTTTCTGATTCGTGTCCACCTAAGCACACTTTTTTGTTTCCGGATCATGGGATAACAGAGCGGACAGGAGGGACGCCAATAGAGGACTAGAGGTGAAGAGAAAGGACACGTTCCCTAGGTTGATCAGTTGCCAGAGCTGAGCATTTATCCATTAAAAGCACTCCTTTTGGAAGGATTTCACAAAATGTATGATTTGGTCCCGGTATACATTTCCCGGAATGCGGACTCCCTTGCAAGTTACTCGGAGCTTTGATCAATAGTCACAGCTTCCAAACATTACCATATTATTTACTCTTCATTCTTTTTATTAAGACCATTACGCAAAAGACATCACTGGGTCATAAAAAGTCGAAGCCCTGATGCTCAGACAATCCACATGTGTACACTAAAGAGACCATGCATGTGACGTCAGCGCGATCCAGTTGGACATGCTGGATGGAAATGATTAAAGGCAGTCGTTGTGTTACCGAAACGTGCGCACAGGAGCACCTTAGTAACAATTGTTGTAAAATGGACGCCTGGATGGAAAAACAGCTAGAGAGATGCGCAACGCAGTGACGTAGGCGTATAATCTTATTGTACACTTGTAGTAGTGCTATGCACTGTCTAAGACGGAGGTTATCAGATAAGCAATGAAGTCATCTGTTGATTCTCAGTTTGTCATTGATGACTAAGTTTTTGGAATTTTTAATGAGATTTAATTTCATATATTTGTTTTTTATTTATATAAACTGAAAACACCCATTTCGGTATATCACATTCTGAAACAAAATGGCTATCAAAGAAATAGTACTACAGTCACAAATGTTGTCGAGGGGATAAATTACCAGCATAAACATCAAAGAAAGGATAAAAAGAATAAGAAAGTAAATTTAGGTTAAAATTCCTTACCATACGCGCCAGTAACAGTGCACTATGTTAGAGATTTTATGTTAGTGTCCTCATGTGATTCAGCATATGAAATGTCAACTAAACGGTGAACGAGGGGTTGACATTCATTACAAGACTATGGGTAACGTTTAGCAATGATGAATATAGGAGAAACTACTACAACTTTTGAACAACATTTTCACGTCGGAAGTCAGATCAACTCAACATTCAGATCAAATTTGCTTTTTTTGAAAAGTCAGTTTCAGATGGGAACATCTAGATTGCTCTAGGGTGTGAACCAAACTTTACTTTGACCCAGACGGGGATCGAGTCCCCTCCCCCTCACCTCCATTGCTTCAAATGCCACTTCCGCTACATCCACTCTGTCAAGCAGCAAAGTACAATTATCAATTAAAAATGAAGAAATCCGTCGAACTTGTGGCATCGATAAAGGTACGTATTATCCATCATGAGGGTGTTTGGTGGAAAGAGGGGACATGACTCAAATATGGGCCATCACTATGCTCCCCTTCCCCTTTACAACACCTTTAATATTTCGGTAAATGTACTTAAACTTGGGCACCAAGCATGCACAACGGTATTTTTAAAGTCTTCGGTTTGACCAGGCCAGGAGTATAATCCAGATTGCCTGCTGGTGATAGTACGGCGGATGCTCTAACCCAGGGGTGGGCAACCTGTTTTACTGAACGGGCCAGATATGGGAAATGAAAAATAGACTGGGCCGCACTTAACCAACGGCCTGCTGTTGATTTCAAAACTTTTATTCTGAGGATTTTCAAGCAGTATAAATCTTAATTCACAAAACCTTATCTCTATATAATATTGTTGGTATAAGTAATGGGGAAAATAGGCCTTCCTTACAGCATTCAATGAGATGTCTGGCACTGACAGTTTGCAACTAATTTCTCCATAGATGTAGAAAGCTGTCCAAGACTGGGGGCTGAACCTTGATCACCTTCCTGGGGGAGCGTTTAAAGGGGAGGGGGAAACCCCCTTTACTTTAATTTTTTTCTTTGATATTTGAGGGTCCTTAGATGCAATGTGGTGTATCATGTTGGACAAATTTTAAGGTGAATTTCTGCATACTTTTAGCATTTCTTAGCCCGTTGGAAAATTTTTTGATATTTGAAAGTCCTTAGATGCAATTTGGTGCATCATTTTGGACAAGTTTTAAAGGTAAAATACTGCAAATTTTTGACATTTAGTTAATACAAACAAAGTTGATAGCTCATTTGTTGTGATAGTGTAAAACAGATTGATTTTTTCTTTTCCTTGAAACATCTCGAGGAGGCAATTAAATCACTGGCGGGCCGCATGCGGGTCCGACAAAACAGAACGTAACAACCCTGTCAGGAATCGAACTCCAGACATCCCGACTGCAAGTCATGTATATAGTGTAAACCGCACTTCAAAGGAAGTTAAAGAATGCCCAACATTTTCAACCCTGCTCGCATTATTTTAGCTTCATGGTTAATCTTTCCGACAAATGTTCAGCATCTTTTAATACTTTTCCATTTATTTGTATCATTTTATCATCATTAATACTCCCTGGTTAAGTTAAATCCGCGCTTTGCCCGATTACGATGGAAAGTTGCAAGAAAAAAAAAGAAAATGAAAATCTGAACTGTCGTTGATTTTATGAACGATACATCGTGTATGCAAAACGATCAGCAGGATTATGTGAACTTGTCCGTGACAAGGAGCACAAATTAGCGTTACATAACGTTGGAAAATGTCACAGTCGGATGGCTCCGTATAAGTAAACACTTTCGGGAAATCCCCCTAAATACAAGTTTGTAAGAATTGTATAAGACGCTCCAAAAACGCAAAGGCATGAGGGAACGGTAAAATAAGGAAAACCCTGCCACTGTGTAAATCATTTTTGCAGTCATAGAACAGGGTACGATAACGTAATAATATTGAAAGGACTATAACATTATTTGCATATTGCCAAAAGCTTGGCAATGTATAGTTAAGGACAGGTCATACGACAACTATTGTCAATCCAATATCCGAATGTTCTCAATCGAATCAATAGTTGTTTTTTGACCTTGTTCTAAGGATGAATAAACTTCAACATTTTATATCTGGACTCAAAATGTCCTATGAAGATCGGAGTTAAACTGTTAGAGTTCATTTTTCATGCTGCTTAATATATATTGTTGAATTTGTTTACTTGAGGTACACTAAGAACTCTATCAATAACTGATCCCATTTGTTTCAACGCAAGCTCTTCTGCTGTTTATTTTTCTCAACAGAGCTATATCTGTGACTAATCCGATTTTGTACGCGCGTCCAATAAACGCAAGTTGCCCATCTTTGTGACCACAGGAAATAACTAGTTTGTGGTCTTCACATGCAAACAGGTTTGTGGAACCATCAAAGACTCACGGTCCCATATCTCTGTATTGTTGTCAAAGCTCGTCTTACGTGTGGTCCATCAGGCCCTTCTTAGGTTAAATCAAGACCTTACGTACGGTAGGCCTACACTTAGTGTGATCTATCATACCCGCCAGCTCAACGTACGTGTACTAATACTGCACCTATATTGGCCGCTCTCGTCAGAGTATATGTGTGTCTAAAGAAGAGTAACCATAACTGGTTTAGACCCGTCCGTTGGGGCCTCTTTTCCAGTTGTGACCCACTGGCTTGTAAAACATGAATCTTGCAAAAATGAGGTACAGTGTGTGCTGAATGCTTCTTGGCATACCAATGCGACGCAGAGTACTTTATGATTGGCTTTATGGGTTTACGATACGGGAGATGTTGCACTCTTAACGACATTAGGGTAAACCATTTTGTTATTGAGCAACCGCATTTGGTCAAATATGTAATTAGCATTACGGACAAAATTTGCTCAGCAACCAAAGGAGAGTAGTCCGTCGAGCTTAACAACGGCTTATAGCCAGCGCCTTCCCTCCAATGGGGGGGGGGGGGGGAGGGGGGCAGAAAGAAAAAGAAAAAAGAATAACAAGATGGGGGGGGGGCGAAAGGGGAATTTGTAGCATCGTTTTGCACGTAGTCCACCATTCGAATGCCATTTTTTCCAAAGGGGACACTCAACTTCCAAGACGGTGATCAGTCATTATTAGGCTAAGATGGAATCCTGACTGCCCCCTCAAACGCTTGTAAACAGTCTTAACGGGTAATAGCTCAACAAAGTAAATTAGCCTATCACGTGATGTGGCATACTGGACAGCTGGATGTGCACAAGTGATAGCATGAAAGTGTGTAAACAAGTTTAAACTTGAAAAAAGGCACCCACGTGCCTTTCCCAAAGCCCGATGGGACGGAAATCGAATGTTTCCATTGGGAAATAATACCAATCTGGGACTGACCCCTAGAGTAAAAACCGCGTGGGTAAAAAGTAAATTTACACCCCTTGTTTTGTTATCTTAACACGAAGATGATTTTTCACCTTGGCATTTCAAATCATGAATATGTTTTTATTTGAATAAATGACTGTTTATCCATTTTCGCCAGACCATTTTCGGCGAAGAGCATGGGTTTCATAATCTTCGTTTGCGTGAGTTGAATTTATTTATCCAAGGGCAATATTTCCATCTGTGAAGGGGGCCTTTTCAAATGGTTAAGCTATCGACCCCTTGGAAACTTACCAGCAGCTTATTTGTGGTCAACATGGGTTATTTATTGCTTTTAGGGGGTATCTAAAAGGGGAAGAGTTGCTAGAATTTGACATCCCTTCTATACCTAAGATACTTTCTTCGGGTGATATTCACACTCTAAAAATAAAAAGTGTAACATTTCACTCTTTAGAAGAATGAAAGTGATAAGGCTCACTCCAAAGGCGTTTTTACTCTTCGTGAACTGATTTCCACTATTCGTGGAGTGAATTGACACTCTAATGGATTGAATTCACTCTTTTCACTCTATTTGAGAGTGATTTCATTAGAGAATCCACTCCCTTGAAGCTTGGACAAAGTTATCCTGTCCTTGAAGTAATTGATTGTTACGCAACTGACAAAAAGCAACATTGTTGCAGATTACATGGTCCAGTGATCGCGTATTTTTGTCTGTGGTTTTCTATTTGTGTCAAATCGGTCAAGTCGTTACGCTATCGGCCAAGTCATGACGTCCATTTTCAAGTAGCAGAATTCTCTAATGTAAGTTTTTTTTTTTTTTTTAGAGTGCATTAGTGCAAGAGAGCGAACCACCGTTTAACTTTGTGTATTTGTACGTTAGGACTGGTGAAGCTAAACGTTCGATGCACATGAAACAAAAAATCGGTGTGTAACTATTTTGCAATCAACAAACAAATCACGGATTTGGTGAAAACATTGTAAAATACCTATAGATACGTGCACGAATATGAAAAAGCAAAAATCACACTTTTTTCGGTGGGCTGGTAGATTAACATCTACAAACCTGTAATTAGTTTTCATAGAGATGAATATTTATGGCTATATACTTTCGCTTCTTAAAATACCGCAGACTGGCAGATTTGTTAAAATGGTAGATTGGGGATTCCCCTTCCCCCAAAATCTAAATGTCTCTATTGTTATTTCAACTGCTGAATAAAAAAACAATTTGCATATTTGAAAAACTGAGTGTTTATGTAACTTCGTGATTACTTCACATGTGGTAATTAATAACCAACATATCGAGATTGCGTAAAACCGGGCACTTGATCGTTTAATTGCAAGTTGCCTGAGTACGCTATAGGGCCTATTCCGACTTCAGTTTTCATTAGAAACTAAAAATTAAAGAATGTTTTTTTTTTTTTTAAGTAAAAGCATGATATAGGAAACATTGGAAAACATTTGCAAATATTTTAAAATCTTACCATATTACTCGTCCACGCCTGAAATGTTTATAAATCGAGTATCGAAATAGTACTAGCGTTTCTTCCATTAATAAATTTTCCCGATGACTAGCAATTACAGAGAATAATAGGAGAGTTTTGATTTGTTTCGAATTAGCCAATGGAGAATGCTAAGCAAAAGTTTAATTTTCATTCGTGAAAAAGGGATTGAATCTACACAATTTTGTGAAATTTCCATGTAAATCGCGAACTATTTCTCGAGAAATGAAATAAAATTAAAACTTTTGCTCAGTTCTTTTGCAGTGGCCATAGGCGATTGGTACCACCTCTCTTGAATTGTTCTGTATGGTTCTGTATTGTAGCGTACGTCTAGATTTATTGTTCACCATAACGGCCGATAAGTCGATGCATCGTTGAACATTCACACTTACACCAGATATTTTCAAAATACGATATATATATGTTTGCAAGTGTCGGATAAAATCAATATCCATTGGTCGAGTTAGTTAGATGGAGTTTTAGGGCCCAGTTTCCAACCAATTGGTTCAAGTCGAGCCTGTCACCGACCGTTTTTTACCAGTTGTGGCTCACTGGCTTGTTTTTACTACTCCATTGCTTATGTTGGGTACCAAGCACAATGGCAGTAGGTCGAAGTCTTATATTTAACATCATTTGACAAGGCCCCTCCCGGCAGTAACGGAGAAAATATCATGCTCATGCGTTTATTGCTCAATACTGTGTCCGACCCTACTGCCCTATCGAAACCTCATTCCAACTGATACCAGCGGCTGCTATTAGGGTTGATTTGAAGTGGCTAAGCACATATTTCCCTTTGTATCAGGGAGCCGAAGGACCTGCTTGGACTAGTTGACTTGGAAGATAGCTAGCCCGATAGACAAGTAATACAAAACAACTTTTTCGAAGCCTGCGCGGAACATTCCTGAACGATCGGAAAAGGTATGAAAAGCCCATTACCTCAATACAATGTAATAGAGTACACGGTTATGTGTGACGTCACTCTTACACTACCGAGATTACAATTTGTTTTTCTTCTTCTTCTTTGCTTCCCATTTTTGTACATAAAATATCCCACTGTCACATAACACTTGACTAACATGCCCAATGTTATTATAATGTAATACTTGACTACGCAATTGTAGGTCAACTCTGTACGAAACGGAACATAAGCCGTGAATTATGTGAGATCATTTCATATTATTTTTTATATATATTACATATTTTTTAAATATATCACTTTAACGTAAAGCTACTGACTGCAACATTTTTATCAAAACAATTCGATCAGTTTTAAAGTGGGTCAGTTTAATGAGATTCACTGGTCGGGCTCAAGATGTAGACCTATGATACACTTACATTCTGATAGACCTACTTGTATAATGTTGCTCACAGTGACTCAAAACATACTCAACGCTCCAGACCAACTGTATGGTCAAGTGGTTGGAGCATCCGACCTGCAGTTCAGAGGCCTGGATTTCGACTCGGTTCTTACGGAAGACTTTAAAAGTGGAACCTACTGCCATGTAGCCCGCGGAGCGGACGAAGTCTTCTCGTTCAGCTCATCGCTACAAAAAATCTGAGGGGCGGCAGCCTAAAGGAGGCTGCAGCCACTGAGGCGCTACGCAGGCTAACTGCCATCGTGCTTGGTCCGCAGCAGGAAGCCAGTGAGCCAAACCTGATTAACTGAGCTGTAAACTCCATTTAACCAGTTAGCTCCTTGGTCTAACTAACTAACTGAATCAACGCTCCAAACAAAATAAATTAAAAGAATAGTCCAAAGCCAAATTTATGTTTAATATGTTAAAGAGAAACATATTCTTATCATTCTGGTAAAAGTTTCATTCATTTCCCATGTTCGGTTCTTGAGATATTAGTCATTGAATTTGATACTTTATCTGTGAAGTATGAACCTAAAGCAAACAGGTGTGATGTCATCTGGTCATGGATACACATTGTTGGCCAATGTGGTTTTTTTTTCTTTTTTCTTTATTTTGTATCTTACTATTTTGAATTGATTAGGGATTCTATCTTACCTCTAACGCATATGAAGTTTTTAAAATTCCATATCTCAGGATGCATCTATGGTATCAATAAATCAAATTTTAGTTGAATAAAATTGTTCGTAAATTATGAACAAAAAACAAAACATTGGCCAACAGTGTGAATCCATGACATCACGCCTGCTTGCTTCAAGTTCATTCTATGCAGAAAACTTACCACATTCAATTGTTAATGTCTCAAGAACCGAACGTGGGAAATTCACCAGGATGCTCCTCTTTAACATATTAAAAAAATATATTTGGCTTTGGACTATTCTTTTAATCCAGTTCAGTAGATTTGCTGTTTTAGACCTGAACATATGAAAGAACAAAAAACGAAAACAAAACTTACACAAATGATCAAACAAAAAAAAAACAAAAAAAAAAACCCCAAAACTCAAAATTACCGAGTTCTTCCTTTAAGGAAAACGCACACACACATACACACACAAAATCACCAACATACTGCTACATCTGTACGCAAAGCACCATAGATATATGTACGAAAATAAAATTTAATTACTCTTAAGTTCATCAGTTTTTTGTTTACTTCTAATTGTCTTGTAATTTTAAGAATGAATTCCTAGAAAATACTGTCTCTAAAAAATTGTTCCTTTGAAAAATATACAAACAACAATTAATAATTACTGATTCAAGTTTATTATATCAAATTAAATTTAAGTAAATTTTGAAGAGTGTCATCTTGTACCAAGAGAGCGTGTTTGCCAAAACAAAAATTATTTCGCACTATTTGACAAAAATGGTCAATATATTGGGCATTCAGGGACGGCGGAGACGGGGCTTTAGCCCCCGCACTTTTTTTGCTGCGGGCATTTTGGGCCGTCTTAAACTGCATTTTGGGCCGCCTTAAGCTACATTTATTTTATTGGACATATTTGGCCGCTTCGATGATTAGTCCCCGCACTTCAAAATTGGCTCCGCAGCCTCTGGCATTACAAAATTTACTCATAAAATAAATTCTTATATGTCGTTCTTTTTTGAAAACTTTATTGCATAAACCAGAAATCTACTGAAAAGATCCGTCCTCTCGTGACTTCGACGTCTTGGTCGTCGGTATATTTCTTGATCAGTTGATAGATATTTTAATCTTCCCTATTTCATCAAGGGCATGACAAAAAGTAGGTGAGAGGGCAGAATATTATTTTATTTAGATTTCTTCGCAAAAAGACATTACACTTTAGCCTGCTTTCACTATAAAGTAACTAAAAATAGCAACTTAACTTCGAGTGTGAAAACGATTAAATCTACTACGACCGCCGTGCCTGGTATAATGGTACTGGTGTATTGTTATAATTAGATGAGGTATTACACTTGAGTTTCTAACCAATCTGCCAATTGGTTTGAGTTGAGTCGATCACGGCCTCTAATTCTCCAGTTGTCCATGATTTACTAGCTCCTTTTCCCTACTTATTGCTTATGCTGATGTATGATAACTTGAAGCAGTCTCCTTTGTTGCATTCGTTAGGTTAGGTTAGTTGGAGTTTTAAGTCCCAGGTTTTACCCCAATAGATTTATGTCGCCGGTCACGTCCTTTTTTCCTGTTGTGGCTCACTAAGGCCTGTTACAACTACTCCGTTGCTTATGGCGAGCACCAAGCACAATGGCAGTATAGGTTCCGCTTTTATAATCTTTATTATGGCCCGGTCAGGACTCGAACTCCCGAACCAGCATGCATTCGGGTATATGCATGATATAACTGAGTAGAGGCAATGGTATCCCACCCTGAGTACAACAAAAAACGAGGGAAATTCCTCAAAATAAGTAGGATACTATTATCTGTCTCACACGTGCCAAATATAATCATTGACCATAAAATCAATTTACAAATAGTAATACATATGTCAAAAATAGCTGTAAATTTACAGAACAAAACTAAACAAAGTTACACAAAGATTCGTTCAACTTCGTGAAAGGGGACAGTTTATAAAAGAAACTCATAATTTTTGCTTTTCAATTAAGGTATTCTTTAGTTACTTCACATCAAACCGATATCTGTAGAGTTTTGAGGAAGGGACACGAGAATTTCCCCGGGACGAAGGAACTGTCAATTTATTGTACATTTTCGAAAATAGCTTCCAATTGTCCTGGGGTTTAAAAGACATGCGTTCCACCGTAAAAATTGGGGCGATGCGCACTGTTTAACAAGAAATTTCCTAACTGGCTAACGATAACCCTAATCCCTAAACTAATCACTAACTCGAACAAAGAATACAATTGTTACAATACAATGACAACAGCCAATCAAGAAACACCTTGTTAAACAGTGCGCATTTACCCTAAAAATTGGCAGGCTATCCCTTTTGGTGTAAAAGCACTTTACCGATGTGTCCACATCAAAGCTGGAATCTGTTGCGTTTTGAGGGAAGCATTCCTTTTTCCTCTAAGTAATAATAAACGGAATTTTATAAAAATTCCTCAGTCAGTTATATTTTCTCTATTCATTCTATAAGGTAAGATAACAAAAATTTCGCTTCCCGCCCGCAAACAGCAGCAGGTTTCAGTTTTGGTGTGAATGCCGCTGTTACTCTGCAGTCCGAAGGCCAGGGGGGCCGTGGCACAGCCCCCCATCTCCGAAGTCACTCGGGGAAAAATCACTTAGTCGGGGGATTTAAGAGATCGAGGAAGAGGAAAAGTTTGAAGAGACACACTGAGCATTCAACCTTAACCACACACCAGCACAAGTATGTCGACGCGAGTCCTATGGATTTTGGCACTCTTTTGTTGCACGATATCGATGTAGGGTTCAGAGACGGATTTAAAACATTCAGACATACGACCATAAACTCGGCTTCCTCCTAGGAAAAACTTATCTTGTTTGCAAGATACAAACATAAAAGCATTGCTTAGCTTCATATCGCATAACAAGTAACCTAGCTGATCTTTTAAGTTTCTGATTATAGATGGCACCTAAATATTTATGTATTTGGTTCAATTGTTCAAAAACCTCACCAACGACACTGATTGGATGTATCTTAGGTAATTATGGATGGATCCAGGGGCCATGTACATAATGTTTATACCGTTTCTTTGTTGACTAATAACATTGACGATATGTGGGCCTACAACAATATTTTTAAATTATATATCCACCAATGACAAGGAGTTATTTTCCCAACCTTGCCCACGGTGCATAGATTTAGGCATAAGCTAACAGTTGCTAAGGTAAATGTCTAAGCACCACTGACATGTATTGATTAGTGTAATGATATTTTAAGGATGCCATGCGTACACCTCGTGACTTTATATCATACTTATTTGGCACACGTTAAGTACGAAGATGATTACATAAGCTTCCGCTGGATTTTCTCCAAGTATGATTCGTAGTCATACATGAGGTGCTATGGATAAGACCTGCACGAGCTGCTAGAGGCCAATCTCAAACCACTTTGGCAGACAAAAAGCTTTGCTCGGCTGCCTATTCAAGCATGACCCTTTTACAAAGACAGGTGACTTGAACTAACAAACTTAAGTACACTTAGCGAGCTGTCACTCCGGGCGGCAGTTCCCTGGAACACGATAACCATGCGGAAATCAGACGTAACTCGTTCCTGGTCAATGTACTCCGCTGACTGAGGTATTATTAGCAGCAGCATCTTCCTGGTATAATCTATAACGGCGACGTCGTCGGTCCTTTTTGTAAATGACTATGATTTTGAGCCACTTTTTTATCGAATCATACTGACTCATAAAATTGTATAAATAGCATTCTTCCTGGTTAAAAGTTAGTTTGAAGTGGTTATAAGAGTGTATTGAAAGATTATATTTGTGGATCAAATTGAAGAACCTTACCATCCTTTTATTACCCCGTGTAATCCAATGCTTAAGTATACCACAAATTACGTTCACGAACACTCGAACACACGCACTAAATTGAGACCAGGATAGGCCCCCTATCCTTTACTAAGTCTTTAACGCCACAAAAAAAAAGTATTTCTGCACGTGGGGTTTCGGAAGTATATTTCCGTTAAGTTGAGGGAAAGGTCCCAGTATTTAAAGTCACGGCAACATTTCTTTTCGTTAGGGCACGACTTCCAACAATTTTTTTCATTTTTGGTACAAAAACGGAATACATACAAACACAACGATAATTCCATCTGACTGTCTGGGGAAGCTAACCGTAAACGTACAAATCTTCTTTACCAGGGGGTTGTATATAAGCCAGTTATACAGCTCCTCTCTGCGTGCGTGGACACTAATTGAGAGGTTTCGAATCAACCCCCCCCCCCTGGATTTAGACCTATGGGAAACGAATCAAAGTTTCAAAGAAAAGTTTAGATGAGGTATACCTTCATATTGAAAAGAAATTTTGTTTGAAATTCTTGTCATCGTTCTTACACCGCAGGTTATGAATTTTAATCGTTTCTTTTTACTTGTTTTTTATGATCTCACAAAATTATTTAAAGATATCTCTGTTCAATGCCATGGACAATGTCATAGTGGACGCTCGTTTATACACAAGATAGAGTTACAACCATGTACATAAGAAACCGGACTCGGCCCAGAGAAAAGTTTTCATAATTTCCTGTGAGAAAAGGTCTAGTTTCCCCTCTCCCTAGATAAATGTCTGTCTGACATCTTACATATAATCTTAATTATTATACCAAATGTGTCATAATTATTTTTGACCACCATATATTATTGTAAAGGAACACCAAGTTGATGCACTTGTAGAAATACCCTTCAGAGTGTAAGTTCAAGTTCACCTAAACTTTAGGATTTTCAGTAAGATGTTACACAACATTCATATTGGTTATGCCTTAACTT
This sequence comes from Holothuria scabra, assembly GCA_037179385.1. Lineage (NCBI taxonomy): Eukaryota > Metazoa > Echinodermata > Holothuroidea > Aspidochirotida > Holothuriidae > Holothuria > Holothuria scabra. Next base: position 28,073,647 of record CM074200.1, on the reverse strand, counting down.
TTCAAATTCGACATAATTTGTATAATTTTACTTATTTAATTAAGTGTACAAGATATCGGCACTTTTCACGAGACTCTTGTGCGTATTTTCTATTTGTAGTTACGAAGCTATATTTTCACGTTTACTCTGAAAAGTATTTCTGTGAGTGTACTCTATATAATCAGATTATTGCCCGCCACATTTAAAACCTTCGTTTAGTTAATTTATAATGATGCTCATTGATTTATATTTATCGCATGTAAGTATACGCCATGTACTACACGGTAAATAATTGCTAAAAGGGTTTAAGAAATCGTGAGGTTTTAGCGTTGAATGCGAAAAACATTTAAAGCCACTACTCTTATTCTTCCGGTCATGTGTAGTGGGGTGTTTTCTCTTCCATACAATGCACACTCTTTTCACTTGCGCCCCTTCTTAGGCAACCTAAAAACACAATAGTTGGTGCCATATAAGTCACTAAGTATACAACCGGAATCACAGACAATGCCCCTAGTCCTGACAATTAACGAAGTTCGGTCAGAGGGAGTTTCATTCGTATCCTTCGGCTTGGTTTTTTGATATGTTCGAAATAAAATCACTATTATTGAAATGTTAATCCTTTCACCCCAAACATATCCATGCCCCTAGCTTACATAACTATAGATAAACCCCTCCCATAACTGTCTAACATTCTCAACAACACACAACCTCAGTGTATTGCTTCATAGTGAGTACAGAAGACCCCAATGTGTAATCAAAACATTATCAGTAAAGTACATACGAGCTTCGGTACTTTGCATTTTTGGAACTCGCTGTCAATCAAAGAACTATGCCAATTGCGAAATTTTGTGCACTACTACAACAATTGTGGTGTAAGGTAGGAGGATCAGTCCTTAAATCCAGCCATCAGAGCCAGCGAGGGCGACAATTGCGGCCTTCTAATCCCGCTGTCCCGCCTCAAAGTTACTTTGACGAATGTCGGTCTGAAAATGTCTAAACATTACCTACACATTTGTCAAAAAGTTGAAAGTTGAATGAGTCACCATTTTCCCTTCACAATAACCTTAGCGGTCCCCCGAATGGTTTGAGAAATGTCAGGTTCAGAATAGAGATTTCTGTCAATTCAAAGAAATATCAAAATGAAAAGAATATTCACAGTTTCACTGAACCATACATGGGTCGTTCTTCCTAAAGGAAGATCTCCCTCACCGACAAAATTGCCAGAAATTTCAATTTCACATGATATAGCCTTTTGTAGTTTCCACTGGAGCACCACAGCCCGCAGCCCACTATATATTCCGGTGTATTTGAGAGTGTATGTAATAAGAATCATTGCCATATTTTGATCAAAATCTAATTAAAATCTGGGACTCCAGGGGATACCTGCGTGGCAGGCTGTACGGCATGTTCCTTGTTCGGTGATATGGTTTTGGAAGCTGAGGAGCTCAGAAAACAGAGTCCGCACCGCGAGGTACTCCAGGGGCCGATTCCAAGTTGGGTTTTAAAAATAAAAGTGTAACTGACATGTCAGCAAAATGACCTAACTTAATTTGACAGTTACGCAGTGAACACTTCTGTCGAAAAATCCGTTGGAATTATTTCCATATCTTTTACGGTTCTCCAGATATCTCTTCAAAGTTCGAATGTTTCTGAAGCAACTTGTTACTTAAGCAAAAATAGTGACGTGATGTGATGTGTGATAGAGTGTTGGCATGTCTTTTGTTAACCTTTTATTCAGATATTAATTTCCTCTTAATAACTCATCAGATAGGTAATGGTTTGGTAATTAATACTGATGATTTTTAAGGACACAATCTAAACTTGCAAAATAAAACCCTCAGGAAGAACTAACGTTACAACTATCTATCTGAAATGAAGATTGTATAAACAAAGGGTAAAATAAGCCATATATTTCATGCCCATCTCATGACAACAAAAATTTGCATATTTAGCTCATATTTATTAATGACTGATTAAGTGCAAATCAGAGACTATACCCTGTGAAATGGTCAATTTGTGATTGATTTTGATGGTATAATCGTGGCTACTTTCTTGATTTTTTATGCTTTCTAGATCAGATACCCAATTTTGTCATTTTGAACATTTTCATGTCACACGTCCTTTAAAGCATCACATGTTGCAGAAATATTGTGAATTAAAGCCAGTATTTCGCGAAGATAAACAAAATTATTTTTGTGACTATTGCGTTTTGGGGGCGACAAAATGTCTCAAAAATAAACGGGGAACATTTTAATCTTGGGTAAAATTACAATTTTACCCAGGAAAGATTATAAATGCGAATGAGATAGGCCTACATGAAGATAGAAAGGCCAAAAAACTATGACAAAGTACAGAAGCAAAAACAATAGTACTAACTTCGATCTTACTTCGATCTTATATGTATCACTCAGTATAGTGAAACAACCGAATGAATACCACAGTTCATTCGTCCTATATTATCTTAAGCGCATAAAGTTTTGAATAGTAGCGGCGCTACGAGGGGGGGGGGGGGATTTACCTCCCCAGATTTTGTCCTTTCCCCACTAGCCCCCCCCCCCCCTCCCAAGTTGTGTCAGTGCCATTAACCGAAAAAAATGAAAAATACACCTCACCAGAGACTTAATTTTTCATCATGAGACATGTTAAAATCTCTGAGCTTCCGGGGCTTCTCCCCGTGGATGCTCTCCCCCAAGAACGGGCGCTTTGGGATCGGTTTTGCGTTGCACCCGACAATTTTTGCCTCCAAAATTATATTTTGCCTTTAGTTCCCCCCCCCCCCCCCCCCCCCGATTTTGACATTCTGGCGCCGTCACTGGTTTTGAACATGTTCAAAACTACGAGCGGTGCTTTTGCGATTCTTGCGAATTCAGGAGACAAAACTTTCGGCGAATCCAGTCTTGCTACTGTTTTACTAATATTTCTCGAATTTGACAAATTCAGTCGTAAATCATGAACAGTTCTGATTTTATTTTATTTATTTATTTATTGAGATACTAGCGTAATGTATACACTGTAATACTTTGAAAAACAAAAGTGCTTACTTTTATCTATTTATAATGTGAAAAGCACATGAGGAAAACAGGGTCTAATGACCTACAAAGATGTACAAAAATGCTTGGAAGAATTGCGCAGTTTAATAAGTGCTATTTCCTTTCTAACCTCAATTTCCGCTGTAGTCTGTTACATTCAGACATTGCAAAAACAAACCCCTGAGTCTTGATTTCTTCAGCTGATCAGACAAATTTCAATACGTCACTGACGTGACAGGGAGCGACTCTTGTCAAATCTGACAAATGAAAGTTGTGTCATTCTACAGCCAGTGACAGTGTACGTAAATGGTGAATGTAAATCGTGTACAGTGGATGTTAGGAATGCTAGCATAGTGTGTGATTCTAATAAGCTAGTTCGGTAATATGTTGCCGCATGGAATTGTGGGGCACAACGTGGAATATATAGACCGAGCTTAGCCTGTAACGTACATAGTGCCCTTGTTTTCGTCAGAGGGTGCACACAACAATATCACAGGGTCTAGCCAAGTTGAACGAAGATAGGGTCTCAGTGCTACTTTACGACAATTTTTACACCAAAAAGACAATTTAGACACAATCCACTGTCCAAAACCACGCTCGAGGTGAGGTCCCTCCTTACGTCTTGGATGGATTACGAAAGAATGGTTTCACCAAATTTTCTTGTTCTTGTAAATTCAAATTGGAATACGCGTTGTAGATGCGGGGTTCTTTTGTTTATCCCGACGATTGGGACGATGTGGGCATGAGGGAAATGGCTAAGGAAAATATCGAATTATTTTCAGAGGGTTAGTAAGGTTTCTGCTATTCGCTCTCTACGTGAGATATGTAAGGAGAGGTACCGATACCCCTTTAAGGAATCATTTGCTTTTTTGGAGGGCCGAGATGCCAAATAGTGCTATTTAGAATGTTTTAAACATTTGGAAGCATATTTAAACACTCATAAGGCTGGTAGTACATGAGGTACCGTACTGTTGATTGGGTCAGACTACTCCCATGCAGTGATATCCCCGACTTGAACATTCAAAAGGTGGGAGATTCCCCACTGGGTACCCTCCTGATGTTACCCTTGGTTCCAGAACAGGCTGTCTGGTATATTCTATAGCGGTCATATCGGGGCTATTTCAATGTTTCCCTGGTTCGCTTTTCCTGGTTCAATGTTCCCGAATCTTGGTACTATCAGCACTTCTGGGATTCACAAACCCCGGGGATAACGAAGTTTATAATCATCGCCAAGTCATCGAGATAATATGAAAACGGGAGACATCGACCTTTGGAAAACTGAACCCCGGGAACATGGCGTAGATCCCTCATGTCCTTGGGTTAGAAGCTTCTGAAGAGGGAATGAAAGCTCCTCGGATTTTGCCCCTCCCCTGCAGCTATTTTAAAAAAGGATCATGATTCATATCTTACTTGATTCAAATTGACTCTTCAATTCCTCTGTATATGACTGTGCTGGCGTAAAGAAAGGGGTACGGTATCGGACCTCTCCCTCCTCAAAAGATATTTAATGTAATAAGAGCGATTTTTAGTCGTTGCGTTGTCTCTGCCCCTGCAAATATATTTTTCTCAAGTTACTGTGTGTTCCATCTGTCAGTTTAAACAATTTAACGAAAAGTAACGGCATGCATTAATGTTTGTAAGGATGATAAAATAACGGGCATAGAATTAACGGGGATAGAGTTTTACTATAAACAAACAATTGTTGAATCTCTTAAATTATGCATGCCTTTGAATTGAAAATATCTACACATAAAGACTTCGGTGTCTACGTTACAAATATCTTACCACTTGCATGCAGAACAGTTAATTAGAGGGAGTTTTAGGCCCGGTTTCCAACCTACTAGTTCAAGTCGAGCAAAAAACGGCCTTCTCCAGTTGTCGCTCACTTGCTTGTTTTCCCTACTCCACCCTGATATAGTGAATAGTGTGAATTCACTCCATTAAGCAAATAAAAGTCCCAAAGGGTTTTCTCTACATCAGATATTAAAAAAGGCGTTCCTCAAGGGGGGGGGGGGGGTCCTCCATCGGCTCTTCTTTTCACCATTTATACTGATGAAATTCGCTCCCAATCTAATTACAACGTTATTAAGTATGCGGATGATACCGCCGTTTCTTGTAACTTTGGTAAAACCACACGAAGGAAAGATCAAGATGATCATCAAAGTTTTATTTCTAAAGTCGTTAGCTTGTGTGACCAAAAATAAACCTCCTTTTAAATCCAAAGAAATCGAAAGAAGTCGTGTTTGAAAATATTAATGTTAGGCATAAAGGTTTGTTGAATATTAAAGAAGAGAGAAATGTAACCGAGGGCTTTTGTGTTGAACATATCTCTTACACTATGTTTATAGGAGTATGTTTAGACAAGAGGTTAACTTTTACCAACCACATTTCGAGGGTGTTATCAAAAGTGTATATTGCATGTTTCGACGTTAGCTTACACTGTAATTTATATTTTTCCAGTGAGACAAACGAAATAGTGTTTACGGCGTCCATCTTGACTACTCTAGTATATGCAATTGCAGAATGGTATTATTTTGTGCAAGTTAAGTTTTCTTAAATTTTCTGCCCAAATTTTTAGGCTCAATTATGAAAAACTTGTATATAAGGTTGATGAAGCTGCCAGGAATGAATTTATAAGACTTGCAAAAAGTATTCAAGCTAATAAGAGTCATCCTGTACACCTTGAACTTAATTCTCTGTGCAATAAAACAAACTATAATTAAAGAAATCGAAACATAACTCCATGCTTTAAAATACTACTTTTTAAGAATTCTTTTATTTACAGAGCTGCCCTTTTTATTCGAAACGCTTTATTTTGAAGTTTCCTACAACGACTTTTTTGTGCTTTTTGTATTTTTATGTTTTCTTTAAATGCCCAGTCTTTTCAATTTTTTTTTACGTGTCTTAACCTTTTGTTCCTTTAAATGTTGTTACTTTTTATCCTTTTAATAGTTGTTGAAAATTTATAATAAATGAATGAATATTCGAATGAATAAATGAATATTCGAATGAATGAATGAATGCACGAACGAAAGAACGATCGGATGAAAGAAAGAAAGAAGATTAGTGCACTCAGAGAATATGAAAATCCTTCCAAAAAGAGTGAAAATGCATTCACTGTTTAGCGAGTTCCTGCACGAATCGCTTTTTTAAAGAGTTGTCCCTGTAGGCACTCTACCAAAAGTGAAATTTCACTTTTTTGGAGTGAATGTCACTCTTCTTCGAGTTAATTTCATCTCCTATCTAGTACCTTTCACTCCTCTAAAAAGTAAAATTTCACTCCCTCTCACGGTTTTTGAAGTGTATACTGTCTGCTTGAAAACACACTGGTTTATCGCTGGACGGTGAATGGATTGTGGTAATTAGCAAAAGATAATACGGTGCATGTATTGTTTTTAACACATTACCTTCCACTGTTTTAAATCGTCACCCACAAATCTCACCAGCCCCCACTTATAGCCCACTCACTCTAATAAGCTAACAGTGTGTATCTCCTTATATCAGGGGAAATTCCCTACAGTTTCGTGGAAAATGAGCTTTACTTCTTGGTAATGTTCACGTGTTTTGTTAAAAGCAATATATCTTGGGCAGAATAAGATACGTCATACCGGGGATTGCTATAGCAACCCTCTGCTCGTACAAATAAGAATTAAGTGAAAATTATTCTTGAGTGCAAGCGTTAGATTTGAATGTAGCCTAATTAAAAAGAATTATAACAATACAGTTTAAGTACTAATAAGTTTGTTTTAAATGCGTCAATTATGTGTAATTATAGACCGTTGAAATAAGTTCATTAAAGAGAATGAGTTGTCAAACAACAGCTACTGTCAGCTACTCACAAACCGATTTTGCACATTGGTGCATGGAGTTACCACCATGATTGGTATGGTCTTCTTTGACGCAACGTAACTGCACAACTTCGATTTTTATTTGACGTCTACATTTAGGCCTAAACGTGGTTGGTATAGCTAGTACAGTTCGTCTGTCAGTGAGTGTAACCATGAAACGAGCGGTCTAATTCACTCGTTTTGCGATACGCATAGTGAAAATCTTTACGTCTGATAATATTATCATGGGGTGATGATATTCCCCCTATTTTGCAAAACTCTTGGTAGTGATAGAAATTATTACCATAGCATAGTTGATGTGAAATGAATGGACAAAATTTGTGTTTTTGATGGGTCTCTATTATTAACTAAAACAAAAATTTGGCTCTAAAATTCCAAATTTTCCAGTGAATTTACTTGAACTTAGCAGTAGAGCCTTGTCGCAAACTGGAATCATAAGCGCACGAGGAGGGCAGGGGAAGACCCCCTCCCCCCCCCCAAAAAAAAAAAAATCTGAGGTCGAAAATTCGGGTAGGAAACGACAAAATATCGGGCACAGAATAGGTGTTTTCTCGGCAGAGATGAAATATAAGCGAAAACATTGCCCGAATTTTCTACCGAGTTCCGGACCTTTTTTTATCATTTTTTTTTATCAAAACTTTTCGCGCGCTTCGCGCGCATCAGTGGTTTGGTGGTCTATTTTATGCACCAGAACTGCAATGAAGTTTGGGCAACTTGCTCTGTCTCCAAATTGGAAGAGTTCTTTACGCCTATGATTGACTTTCCTAATTAGTAGGCCTACTATAGCAGCTACTATTAAATGTGGCTTTGTTACTAAGGTGCTAACGTTGAACACTTCAATTTGAGTAAGCACTCCTTGTTGATCTTGAAATGACATCTAAATCCAAGATCAACATTACTAAACAAAATTACTGTATTGAAATTTTATTTTTGTGACTAAAGATTTATATTGCTTTAAAGTCCTCAGAATAAGTAAAAATTTGATATCAACAGCATGTCGTTGGTTAAGTGCGGCCCGATCAATTTTTCATTCCTCAAATCTGGCCCGTTCAATCAAAAAGGTTGCACACCCCTGCTTTAGGGGTAGCCATTGTCGTACATACAACATAAATCAATATCCTTATGTCCCTTTAGAAGGTAATAAGGGTATTTGGACATGAAACAACAATTTCAAAAATCAAGACACAATTAACTGAAGACACACGCAGATCGCGGAAAGAATTCTTTGTGTGTATTTCAATGAAGTTGTTTCTTCACCCCGCGGATCGCAGAACGCGGAGCGAATTCTCCATGTAGAATTCTTTCCGGGGTTCTCACGTGGATTGGGGTAGTTTCCAGCAGGGTTTCGTCACATTTTCAGGGCCCTTTCCGATACTGATCACATACCAGCTGATCAAGATGCTGAAAGGGAGAAAAACTAAGCATCAGCACCATTGAGCGGTTTGTTGAACTAGCAAGACAGCAATCATTAATCTGCAAACAGCGATCATTCAGCGATTAGATATGCTCCTACCGCGATGACTATATCTTCGTGCATTCGAGCACGGCGTGCTTTAGCGAACGTGGACAACACAAGCGCCATATTTTTCAGTCCGAATGTAGTCCAGCAAGTTATATGGTTGTTTTGTTGCTTAACTAAGCAATCCGTGTGGGGTGTTTATTGGGCACGCGGATCTTTTCCTCGTTCCGCGATCCGCGCGCCCAGTAAACACGGCTTACGAAATTATTGTTGTTCAGGTTTGTAACGCACTTCAGCGAATCTTCACAAAATGTCGAAAGGCATTACGATTAAAGATGCAACTTCTATGATCTCTAAATTTGCATGTCAAGGTTTTGTTCCGTCAAAGAAGGTGAGGTGTCTCCACACAAGTGTGTCGCGAGGTGGGGGTATAGTTCATGTAATTAATTGAAAAAAAAAAATCACAGCCCCTTCAGTCCTCTCCCCCATGAAGGCACAAAGTATTATGGGTCGCAACCTATGTAGCTGATATTTGACATTTGGTCTTTTGTAAGGTTCGTCCCGAAAACGGTAAGAATTTCGCATCTAAATGGTTTGAACATGTGCTTGCGTAATATTTCTCTACGGTAAGGCATATTGTAAATTTAAAAATTCCACTGAATATGTTACAGTTTTGCGTGAAATATCCACACAGATCAGTTGAGTCCAAATGAAATAATGACTCTTAATTGAGCAAAATGACGTCACAATACCAAATGTCAAACCTACGATGTCATGTGTTCGCAATCTTCCCCTTTAGCTGTGGTTTCTTGAAGATATCTTGTAAGATGTAACATCCGTCAAACGTTCTCCTTAAAGTTTGACCCCCTGAAAACGAAAGACGGTGACAGATGTGTATTTTATCTGTAAGTCGTCATAATTTTTGTAACTTGTCAGTGACGGAAGTAAGTCTGATATCAATGGCTGACCCACGATAAGGGATGGGCGCGGGGGAGACAATGAAGGAACGGGGCACATAAATCTGAGAGTAGAGATACCGTACCAAGATTAATATTTTAAATTTAGGCGTTTTCAGTGAATCCTGTCATTTATAGAAAACGTCTTCGTAACATCTCATTTTTTAAAAAACTTGGGCTCATTTATTAAATAATATCGAGTTTATAAAAATCAATACGCAGTTCGTATTTTTTATTCATACCATTTGAGGAGGGAAAAGAAGCGTTATGTACACTAGAAACTGCGTAGTGGCTCCAAATAAACCCATATAAACACTACAAAAGGGCAGTTTCCCGACGAAAAGCTGAATGAAATACATAAAGTCGGCCTAATAGGATTTAATTAAGCGATGCATTGTATTCAACCGGGTACCTGAAGGCTTTTGCATTTATACGAGATGTTAGGATCTCGTCACGTGCGCCTGTGAGGGAAGGTGGTCCTCTAATATGTGCTTCATCTGTGCCATCATTTATCAGCAATATCAGCATATTGTCCATCTGTTCGAGATTTCAGGGAGGAAGGGAGCATGCCTTAAATGCACCTATTATAAAGATCTTTTTCGTTAACATCATACATATTATCTCCACGTGCCCTCCCCTATTCCCCCAAAACCCCGCCCCCCCCCATCTCCCCATACACATATCAATGTTAACGACATCTTTGACTACCCTAAAAAAAAAAAATTAAGCCTTATATTCATTAATTATAAACCTCTAAAAGTTTTATCATTTTGTTTGCATGTATTTTGTTATCCTTCAAAACCAGTCTGAGAGATCGCGACATGTATTCAGTAAGAAGTGACGCTTAACACTTAATGTTTTACCCCTAACATATAGAAAAGAGACACATGTTTAAATATTCCAAAATAACCGCCTCCTTCAAAAAAAAAAGATATTGTTTCCCCTAACTTCGGAGGGGCCTAAACATTTTGTTAGGCTACGAATACATTGATTTCACGACCCCTCCCCCGAAATTTAATCAGGGGTCAGATGACGCATTAACCATCCCTGATTTATGCAAACTTGATATGACCAATTTCTCAAGAAAATCAATCAAATGCTGGGGGAAATTCATGGGATAATACGTGGTTCCTTGAGAAAATAAAAGCGCAATAACCACATTAGATCACGAAAAAATGTAAATATGTGCATGTGGACAATGTGATAGTGCTAATATTTCTAACTCAGGGTACTTAAACCACTATTATGTTTACATAGCCTACTCATAAGTACACGCTCAGTTTGTGTTTCATTTGTTATTATTGTGCTATTACAATTGCTGCATATTATCGTGTCACATGACTCCCTAATCTCTTTCTTCCCCCAGTCACGTGTCCATTACTTCATCACATCTATGAATAAATTAACTGTAAGAAGGAGATTCCTCAAAACACATTTACATAAATCAGGATTTATAGCACATGACCGGCGAATTCTACGCCTACGAAACTCGAATCTAACTTCCTCTAACCCTCTTCCCCCAACGAACCAGTTATGTATAGCTTATACGGAAGTGTTGAGGGAAATGTTTGGCGCTGCGAGTGCTCGACAGTTTATGCATGCCAATTTTGTAATGATCATTTGATAAAGTGCTTTATTGTCGACTTTGTAATGTGATATTGACATTAACGTCTAAAGCCAAATTGAATAGTTGTCTATTATCAAAATAATAATAATGGATAGATATATAGTAGGATTAAGGAAGAAAAGAAATAACAATACAATTAATATTTAAACGCTGGCACCTTGACAAACATGAAATCAATGGAGCAATTTTTGACTTGCGAGGAGCGTAAAAGGCACGTGACACCGCGATCTTGTGACGTACCGTATCACTTCAAATCAAAACAAAACACAAGAGAAATACAGTTATACTTTTTGAAGAAAAATTGAAAAAGGTAGCTGTTGGGTTGGGTGTTTCCACAAACATTTCTAAAATATACATTTATAATGGATTTATTTCACTTGCCTTTCTTTTTTTTTTAATTTTCTTTTGCTTAAATTAAGTTTGTAATCAAATGTTGATTCCTTGTGCAACATACGAGATTTTTTTTCCATTTCTAAGCTTCGGTCGAATGTCCTCTGTAATTATGGACTGACCTGCTGAACATGAAAAGACAAACACGTAAGCCAGTGCAAGGTCCCCTATTGTATGGTGAATTGTTATTGTTCGCGAAATAAAAATTTGGGGGCTTAATTGAAAAACCACACTATAACGTAAGGAAAAAAGTCTCATTTTTTCCTTTTAAATCGTTTCTCATTGGTTTCCACGTATTTATGTGAGGAGAATCTCTAACCATTGTCCTAAAAATTTAAACATAAATTACACATCATTTGAGAAGAGAAATGTAACAAATACTTACTCCATCAAATATACAATTAAAAATCAGTGAAACCGATGATACAAGCCTGATATAAACGAATTCTTGTGGCTTTGCCAAATGAAGACCTTTTCAAACTCATAGCGGGGACGCCTGTGATTTAGAATATCTGAATATGCGACCAGGGGGTTCACACCTTCCATGTCCGACAAGTGACCAAAAGAGCACTTCACTCGATTCGTTGCTCTTCATCCTCGCTTGTTGTCAGTGGCGTAGCTACATGGGGGCAGGGGGAGATTGCCCTGGATCTGAAAATTGAAAAATTAGGAAATTTTAGTGTCATTTGTGACACCAATCAACTAAAGTGTGGTTTTCCCAACTCTTCTGTTATGAAATTTCAATTCCCTCCAATTTAAGTTCCAGTTTTGTATTTATTTGTTCCAAAAGTGCAAAATTTTCTGCCCCTCTCCGCGCTCAGAAACTTGCAGTCACTAATGCAGCCTTGTTCGCTCATAAATTAGTTTAGTAAACTTTTCCGAATTCTGGAAATGACAAAATTACCAGACCATCAACAGATCAAGTGATATCGGCAACTACATGCTATTTTCATGAATCTTCTTTCCAAATTCTTGCCAAATTTTCTCCAATATAAGCATTTGACTTAAAAAATGTCTTAAGAGAACCTAAAGTTGTAGGCCTTAGATAACATTGTGTGTTAATAACACCTCCCTGCTCAAACTTGCCAATAAAAAATACAGATTCTTCATTAATTCCCAGATTTTTCTCGTTCCCTTTTATAGGGAACCCAGAATCCAAAATTTTGTCAACAACAAGCTCCATATTAAAAGATGGCAAAAATTTCGACGCGCTTAGCGCACCGCAAATAACGTCCCCAGAGAAATGGTGTTTACACATTAAAAAAAATCGGAAAATTTGTGTGCTTGCCCCCCATTACCAGAAAAATGTCTAGCTACGCCACTGCTTGTTGTGAATTTCCATATTTATGGGCACATGCTAATACTTTTCAAATTTTTAAAAATTCTTCAGAACCTTTTGCTATCTAGGTCTTTATCATCCTGTAATCCATCACCAGGCTAATGAGCCGGGGGATTTGAACGGTTGCAACCCCTCCCCTAACTTGAGAGAGCGAGCATATTTCTCGAACAAATATTGTTGAAAACGAAGCAATTTAATCAGAAGAAAATAAATTCTCGAACAAAAACAGTTCTATCACACATCAAAAGATTGAGAAATTTGCAAGTAATTCAAAATCAGGTCATGGTAACCCCGGTACAATTCCAGTTGAACCTAATTCAACCTGCGAAGTAAGTTCAACTGTATTCAGTTGGATTCAAGTCAAAACCTAGTTGAAAATCCAGTTAAATCCTGTTGATTTTATATGAAATGTGGAACCATTCAACTGGGTTGAATGTTCGACACCAGGTCAACGGTGAACAGGTAACCCAGTTCGGACCAGTTGGTTTTGTATGGAACTTAGGCGAGACCAACTGAATCAGTTGAGTCCAGTTGATTTGGGCACCTGGGTTCATTCAACTGGATTTTGCACCGGGGAGGATAGTAAATTCCAAACCCCAGACGTTTTTGGTCACTTAAGTTGTCGGCCCTTTGGCGTCTTTTTAATGTCAAGTCAATATTCACGAATCTGGTTACTTAGTAATGTACAGATTTGTCGTCTCCGTGTTTCATTAATAAAATTGCGTTCAATTACAGACTTGAACTTAATGTTATTTTGGGGTTTAGAGTTGCTGATGCACGCCAGTAATTTCTCATAATTGCATGACTGCCGGATTCGTGTATAACTCTTACATAAAAGTGTCGACATGGCAAAATGTATAAATTATTGCGCTCCATATAGTCAAAGGATATACTGATGGTAAGATTAATGTTCATAAATCAACCTTATTTCTTTTATCATTTACAGCATAACATATTTATTATCTTTTTAACGAGTCTTATTTAAATTTTCTTTCAAGATATCCTCAATCATATTTTCAGGTTTTTTGACCAATAGAGGGTTGGGGAATTACGATTTTTAAAGGACCCCATGTTTAGGAGTCCAAATTAATTGTTTTTTTTTTTTTTTTAAAGTATTCCAAGGTTCTAGTTGAAGTATCTACAAGGTGACAGTTTAAAGTTTTACAGTTTAACAGTTTATTTCCATCATCATCTTTGGCATCGAAATGTACATAAAACAATTTATTAATGGCTGTATGCATGGGGAAGGAGAAAAAAAAAACAAACAACAGAATTGCAATACTTATAAATCGTTTTCCCCTACATAGTGTAAAGTTAAAGAATTGGATAACCTGTTGATGGAAGTACGTACTAAATTCTTACTACAATATAACAAGAAGCCTACTAACCCCTCCCTCCTCCCAAAAGATATTCCTGAATTAACAAGAATCATACAATAAACCATGAAGTCCTCACAGATTGTAATATGCAAATAACCAACTAGTACAATCCATCCTGAAGTTGTCAATAGCTTACATTTATGCTTTTTCTTAAATGAATTAATGGTTTTAGAGTTTTTTACACTGCTATCAAGGAAATTCCAGAGCTTCACTCCTGAAAATGAAGTACAAAATTGATTCTGTCTTGTTCTAACGAATTTTTGCACAAAGGTATCCTTTGTCGAGTATTATAGTGTTCATTTAATTTTAAACAAAATCGACTTTGTAAGGGTTTTTGACCCCCAATATACCCATTAATTTATCTCTGATAGTGTGTTTGCTATTGCCGTAAGCTAATTAGAATAAAAGAATGAGTAGATCAGAATAAAAGAATGAGTAGATTGAGCCTTTTCCTATTTTGCCTGTTTTTGGACAATTTTAGGGCACTTTCGGCATTTCTTTGGTAATTACTGTAGGTACATGTTTTAAATGCAAATACACATTAAATGATTCCTTGTGAAAGAATGTCAATACACCTTCCGCCGCCATCCCATCCCACCAAAAATAATGACATTTAGTAGATCTATTTATTGACTGTAATTTCTGAAGATTTGGATGTTGTATTGTAAAGTGACAACTAATGAATAAGTGCTAAGATCTTGTGTTTATGTATATTTTAAAACAGTCCATGAGAAAGGTGGTGGCATGAGAAAATGATGTAAGGGTTTAAAATATAACGTTAATGAGCTAGTTGGAGTTTGTTTACTGGCTCTTCGTGAGTTGGTATAGGTAAATGAAGTTTCACGGCCCGGTTTCTATTGGTTCAAGCCAAGCCGGCCACAGCCTTTTTTCAGCTGGGGCTCACTGGTTTATTTTCCCTACTCCATTGCCTATGCACTAAGCACATTGAAACTTTTCTTCAGGAGATCTTCGGGTAATCTGCGTAGCAGGCTGTACGCCATATTTCTTGTTCAGTCATATCATTAGGAAGCTGAGGAGCTGAGAAAACAGAGTCCACTCTGCTGGGTAGAGATCTAGCCGCATTAGGGTAGCAGAATTCAGAAGTTCATTTACTTTTATCCTTCGGCTCTTCCCCGGGGAGTCAGGGAGTTAGGAAACTTTGATAAAAACCCGCAAACATTGTTTGTAGTAATTTATTTCATGTTCTGCCCCAGCATAATTCAGCATTTTATCTATAATGTTGCTTTTTAGCCTACTGTAATAAATATCATAATAGTTTAATCTGTATTTTGAGCATTGGTTGAAGTAAAGATGAACTGGAGTAAAATGCATGTTACAGGATTGTCGACTTGGCAGTGTTACTTTCAGTTTCTTTTGTCATTTATTTTATTTATTCACTTATGCTTTATTAAATTATGGCAACGTCATCTTCCCTAGTTTGTTGAGCCTTTAAGTTTCTATCAAGTTATTTTACACACTTAATTCTCTTTTTGATTTTGTGTATATTTTAACAACCGTACGGGCAATTTGCCATTTTGGCGTAATTGAGCCAAGTGACGCAGTGTTCTCGCGTCGCTTTGAAAACTGGGACAGTACAGATTGGCTCGAGGAAATGGTGGCGTGCTGCCATAAACAAAATGGTATGTTGTTGGGTGCAATGTATGGGCTGCAATAGTTCATCAGTCAGGCTAATTGTTTCTTTAGTTAACGTTGTTACGGTTGGAGCTGCAATGATATTTCGCTCAACAAGTTTGACTACAAGAGGACTCGAACTCTAGCGGACCGCGTGTTTGGTCTAACGGTAAGAGCATCCGCGGGAAGGCCCGGGTTCGCTTCCCAGGTCGAGTCATACCCACAGACTCTAAAAATGGAACCTACTGCCATTGTGCGTGATGCTCCGCATAAGCAATGGAGTAGGGAAAACAAGCCAGTGAGCCACAACTGGAAAAAAGGCCGTGGTCGGCTTGACTTGAACCGATAGGTGGGAAACTGGGCCGTAAAACTCTAACTAACTAACTCGAACTCTAGCGACTCGATTCCAGCTGGGTACCCATCACGTGGAAGGGATGGCGGCACCGGGTCACATTGCAGCAATATCGGGATTTAACCACAACAAGATTGTTTTAGTTTAAGTTAAGAATTTCCCAGTCTCTTGTCGAAAAGAGCCAAAATTTTGGCAACATGTACAAACAGATTACCAGTGAAAATAATTATTTCGTGTCGTTACTATCGACAGACAGCGTTTATCGGATACGCGCTCAAAACATTGATTTTAGAACAAATGGTGTCTTGCTGAACATATGAGTTGTGTAGTGATTGCATAACAGTGATCGTTAGGCAGTAAGGATTAGTTTTCAATCAGCTTGGCTACCCTTAGGAGAAAGTTCGAATAGAATACTGTTGGTCCGATTTAGTTTAGAAAAAAAATCGATCGACCGATCGGATTGAAAATCGAAGTAGTGTGACCGGTCCCTCATGGTATAGAACACAGTGACCATAAAAATGGGCTTAAGGTTGACAGATTGACGGTTGTCCTGATCTTTGTTGTTTCCACAAATGTCTTACGCTCTTTACCATTTATTTATTAATATTTCCCTTTTTCAGAAGAGAACAAAGAAAAAAACAATTCACAAACAATAGAGGAAACCAGGGAACCAGAAATGGATTCTGCCGTTACCACAACATCCCAGAAGAACAAAGCAACAAATGGGGGCGCCGTACAAGAACAAGGTAGGCAATGTAACACTTTATTCTTAGAAGCTGCCACATGCATAACGCATATAGTTTTCCTGGAATATTCAGTTTGAGGAACTAGAGTGGGTCTAATGGTCAATCCAATCGTTAAAAGAGGCGTTTAATAAGGGTTATTGTTGTTCGCAACTCGATAACTCAGTTTAATTTCCATTTGAGAATCCATAAAGCAAGCGTGACAAAACTGGGGAAAGGATATCCCCCAGTGTCACTCCCTCACTATACAGTCATGTCTTTTCTACACATAGGCTATAAGAACTTTATAGGTATAAAATTATTTTGAAATGGTAGGTTTTGGTGAACAAATTATTCGCGAACAACAAATTAAGTACGTATAACTTGTTGTGTTTACCGTATTTTTGAAATCTGAAGGTACTTAGCCGAATAATTTTAAGTTGTTTACCATAATTAGTGCTGCATACGTTTATCATAAATGATTCCTTTCAACTGTCTGTGACGGGTCTGTAAGTATAAAGAAGCGTCAAGTTATGGTTTATTTTATCCACTTCTAGGCTGCAATATTTTCTGTGCATCTATATTAGCCTTCTCATGCAGGTAATTATTATGATAACTTGATAAACCTAATTACGAGGTAAATCACTTCCAAATTCAACTTTGGCAACGGTCATGGTCACGGCGTCACCACGGCATTTTGTGATTTCTCAAAGAGCGCCACCCTTAACTCGCTTTTTAATTGAATCCGTGAACGCCTCCGCGGCAGATCCTGCTTTGTAAAATACTTGACGAGCATTGCGCCTTAATTAATCGTACGGCCTATTACATCATAGATTTGTCTCTAGATCAACTTGAAAGCCCCCTGCCCCCACCAGGAGGGAGGCCAGTTTTGCCTCACATTTTGCTATTCGTTTATTTCCTTCCCAGGGTCCTAACCCGGGCTCAAGTGGCATGCACATTTTTGAAAATGTTCCAACAAACCTACTGTGTACTGTTGAAATGAATTTTATACACTGTCGAGTATTCGGTCGAATATGACCACTGAAAATTACATTGAAGTAGGCCTGTAGCTGAAGGTTTTAGATATCTCAGAAGAGAAACTTGGGACCTTTAGGCCAGTGCCCACGTAGCCAGGTGACACTGGTCGAAATCGACTCAGCTAACAAGACGGTGAATACTGTCCCATGTGAAGGACATCTCTTCTCTTCTCTTCACGTGATCGCCTTAAAATAACAGAGACTAGGGTTGTGAGAACTTTCGATCTGAAGCAGTCGCTATCAAACATTGCACGAGAAATTAGTATAGCAAGGAGATTATTACCATGTCACTGTGTGTTCCTCTAAAGTCTTGACTTAGAGTAAAAGTAAATCGTGCATTATTACATGCACTAGAAGCAAAGTTGTAGGGTGTGAGTGAGTCAGTACATTATCTTGAACATGCACCAGTGGCGTAGCCACCGGGGGGGGGGGGGTGTCAGAGCCATGACCCAACCTTGCAATGCATAAAACACCTAAAATAGCGAGTTCTTCTCTCTATCCTTAAAATTTTCCCTCATGTTATGCCCCAACCCCCTCCGCCATGACACCAAAACTCCCCACGACACAATCCTGGCTACGCGCCTGACATGCACAGTGCCTTTTACAGGGGTGGAACTCAATAGGATTCATTGGGAGGGTTCAAAGTATTTTTGCCCTGCAAAATCAGTAGCAGCCCCCCCCCCCCCCTTGATTACAAAAACTCTCATTTCTGTTGTTGAATGCTAAGATTTCATATTTTATTTTTGTGGGCAATCATGGCCTCATTGATACAGCTAGGGTTTATTCGATATCAATGCGGAACGCTATTGGTTGATAACTTTAAAAAATTTCAACTCCTTAGACATCCGGAACGGAAGTGGAATTTCCAAGATCTACCTATGGAATCCAAGCAGTTTTTAGTTTAAGCTTTTCTTTGCAATGAAATGTTAACTTCAATAAAAAATAAAATATGGACAACAATCCATTGCCTTAAAACCCCGGGAGGAACCATGGGCCCAGCTAGAATTAATCAGGAGGTTATTGAGCAAAACGATCATAAAATTACGAGATAAAATACACCCAACCATTTCCGAGCAAAATGGTTGGACACTGTGTACACCAGCACATCCTCCCGTCTGCCAGTGTAATGTCAGAACGTGACAACTGAAATTATCCTAGAACTTTCGCTTAAATGTTCTGCCATATCGCCTACAGCGACCTACAACCCCATCCCTGACCGTCCTTAAGGTACGTCCCTGGTCTCTGGTTATTTGTAATTACGGACACCAGTAGCGTAGCCATGTCATGGGGGGGGGGGGGTCGGAACACCACAGGAGGGAAAAGTCCAAGGGGAGGGAGAAAAACGGCAAATAGATGTTTTTCGCAAGTATTTTTTCAAGGTTGGGTCATGGGGGGGGGTTAACAACCAAAACCACCCGTGGTACACTGACGGGCACACATCTTTTTCAAAAGTGCGGGTACAAAATTTAATATAAGCCCCAACAAGCATAACATTGCAAAGCACGATGAGTACAAATTCATCCCTACATGTACAATGACTGACAATTGTGCAAAACTACATACATTGTGCAACTACATAATCACAGCAGGTCTGACCAGCTGATGAATGTTTAATAATTCAGGCCCGGATTGGCAGTTTCTTAACCGATGGTAAAAGAAGCCTACGCGAGTGTCTATGATTGACAACTTCACATCGGGTGGCTGACTACATCAAAATTTACATCAAATTTGGTTTTCTTTTGCTTTTGAAAGGCCAGTATAAATGTGAAAGAAAAAGGCCTACATAGACTACTTTTCTCTTGGATCTATCCTACAGTAAAATTATTCTACACACTCTGTTTTGGTATTCCTGTCTACTAAATGTTCTCTTTCGTACACAGAAAAAAAAAAAACTTTGACGTACCGTAATTTTTAAAACGGGAATGTTTTTTTTACGAACAATCGTAAAATTCACATCATAAAATTTACAATTAAATGTACTGAAAAAGAAATCGTGGACCATATGACGCAGTCTTTTGAAGATTCATGATGCAATGGCGACGTCATTATTACCGTTTCATAATCGAAGAGTTTACGTTATATTGCATATCGTAAACTGAAAACATGTTTATTACACAAGCAACGAAACACATATCACCCACGTGCAATACAAGGAAGGAAAAGTCGAAATTGCTATAAATTTTCTGAATTTTCAAAACGGGGATTTTTTGGGGTATCCTGTTGCCAGGCAACGTTTTGTTGTATATCAATTAATCATAGATGTTTCTCCATGTACAACATGATATTTTGTCATTTAAAATTGTTGTCTTTGTGTACACAAGTGTAGGCTATAAATTTTAAATTAAAAATAAAACATTTTAAAAAGATATTTCAGGTTTTGACGTTGGGTCCTACGAAATAACAAAATCATCTTCTTAAAGCGGTTAATTGACTTGGTTCATGAAATTCCACATTTTTTCAAAAGCTGATAACGTTTTCTTCACATACTAATGACAAATGGTCAAACTTACATACCCAACATACAAATAACAACTGTTTATTGAGTGCGTACTTAACGATCCAATTTGGTTTTCAAAAATTCGTGACCAGACACTTCTTGAAATTGTGAAAAAAAACCGTTACAAGTCAGGACATTACAAAATTGGAATTTTTTACTTTTTCGGTAACTATTGTACATGAAACTTGACATATTTTACTGCTAGTAATACCATTGTCATGTGGTAGTGCCCCTTTAGCACTCTCATTAAGTTACCGATATTAATTCAATGAGCCCCTTTTAAAAAGCTGACGCGTTATGAAGCAAATCTTAATAATAGCATTTTCCAGGGCCTTTTTAACATACATACTGGGGCCATGCCCCCCAGTCCCATACTCGGCTCCCCCACTCAGCTCATTCCCCCCCCCCCCCAGTATGGTCCCTTTTTCTGAGAATTTTTGTTTTCACCTGTGAAAACAAATTTATGCACACAGGGGAACTTGGGAAGTACAGACTACTGTACTGCACTTAGTGACTAGCATAGGGTACCTAGGCCTAGTTTCAGGCCTAGTGTCCTGAAACTAGGCCTAGGTACCATATGCTATTCACTGAGTGAAGTACAGTAGTCTGTACAATCTATACAATCTGGCGTAATTTATCATAGTCAATGAACCTTGCACATTTTTTAGGAAAGCCCCGAAATCATCGTACGGATTTTATGCAAAATATACCAGGCTTGTTCTGTTGTCTGGCTCATATTATTATAATATGGCAGCAAGCTCATCAGTAGCGAACCCTCGTGCGCGGTTGTGGGTTTAATTCAAGGCTTTATGGAGCCAAAGTTACAGTATTACGGATAAGGTTAGTTAGTTAACCTCTTGGGTGTATAAATTTAAATTTAAGACCCGAACTTTTTTCAAGCCTTCAGATGACATTTATTTAATGTTTAGATAATGTTCCAATGATAGTCCTTTTATGAGCATGGGTGGGTAAAAGGGGGTTCATTGAAATTGTTTTTGATTGACGGTAACAAACTACAGTGTGCAAATTATAAGCCCACGACAGGTACGATGCGTATTAATTTTTTGCCAATTCCTTTGAGTGTTTCATCGGGGTTTAATTAGCGCTAGCCATTCGAGGGGTGACGCTTCGAGGTACCTCTTGTGAACACTCAAGGGTTGTCATGAGAATGTAGCTTTTAAGACTAGCACCGAATTCACACTCTGGTTACCTTGTCTGTACTCTTACGATACAGAGTGCGAACAATTTCAACCTTTTACAAAGTGGGAAATTCGAAAAAATTGGGTGTTGCAAAGGGTTGAACCCCCCCCCCCCCCTCCGACCTCCCCGCAGTGGGGATTTGCGCACCGTCTCAATGCATTACCATTTTTCATACATTGAGTTTTTATCAGTAACTGAGAAATTGCAGACATGAAACCCCTATTTTAGGCTGGGTACATGTAATTTAAAGCACTCAGGAAGTGCCGTTTCAGGCCATCTGGAGGGTTTGTAAAACCAAAAATTTTCTTGTGCGCTCCGCGCCAATTGATGGTGGCGCTCCGCTTAGATAGCCACACACATAAATTTCCCCAAAAGTTGGAAAATCTGGTACATGATCCTTTTCCCGGATGTTACTGTGAGAGTAACATCAGTTTCTGTGGTGACTGTTGTCAAATATGCTTGTGCGCGTATCAACAACGTGGACCTGTGTCATGAATGTACACGGCCGTAATAATATTGTATTGCGTGTACTATAGAGGCTTTTCACATGACGTCATAATACTCACCGACGGCCATGTTGGAGTACATGTAACTACGTAGTAAACCATACGGGACGCGCTTGCTCGTTGAATTTTTACACACCGTGCATATCACAGTGCACACTGTGCAGTGCGTTCGGCACAAAGCCACGTGTATTTGGCGTGAATGTCCTCCAGCATGGCGGTTCCGTGACGCAATTGCAAAGCCTCTATACGTTTCGTGTACTATAGGCCTAGCTACTATGTCGTCACAATGAATTTTTCTCTTTTTTGTTTGTTTGTTTGTTTTCTGCTGATTGGCCTCGCGTGCCTGCTCTAAGTTCACATAGACACTGCACAGAGGGTGCATGGTAAAGTTATAATACCAAATATTATTTCCCTTTTCTTTTCCTTTTATGAGGGATGACATTTTTGCGGCGGGGTAGGCGGAGGGCTACAGTGTGTTAAATAAAATTATTAAAATGAAAAATAATGATGTTTTGATAAATTTACTTATAAGCTATTGCAAGTGCTATTTGTGGCAATCTGGAGAGCATTTTTCGAAAATAAAACCTTCATAAAATACGTGGTGACTTATGGTGGCTCCGTTTAGATGGTCCCTTTTTTAAGTGGCCCCCACTAAAAATTTCTTAAAAAGACCCTGGCATTTTCCACTGGAAAAATTTTAACCAGAACCGATCCATGCGTGGGAACAATTTAAATTTGAGAAAATTTGTATTTTATCGCCACTAGCAGACTAGATAGCTTCGTCGGTGATAGTTTGAACCTCGAAAAAATAACATTACAAAACCCTCTCAAAAAAAAAAAAACAAAGAAAAAAAAAAAAAAAACGAAATTAATACTTTATCGTTAAACAGAACTATTTATCATACGGCTATAGATTAAGTGCAACAATATAGTTGTATGGGTGATGCATACACAAATGATTCAGGGAAATGGGTAAGTCCGTCTAATTTGAAAGTACATGGGATTTTCGTAACAATCGAGTCCTCCCATTAAGATCGGAGATTTTACCAACTCACTTGCGGAGAGGTTTGCATGATTTTATGCATGCAGTATGGGAAATAAATGTATTTGTACGACATGCTCATATCAAATGAGTCGAACGCTTCTGACCGACCTCTAGTTTCATTCTTCACGTGCTCAAAGTAAGTGACGTAAAAACAAAGAACCTGAAATATTCGGGACGGGATAGCTGGGGGCTGCAGCTCTCTCAATTGACCCAAACCTTGTTGAATCGGACAGACTTTGGTGCCTTAGTCGGAGAGAGAATGAGAAGTCGAATTTATTATTGGTAGGGTCATGGGGCCTGGTAGTCGAGCAATAGTCACCTCCCTTCGCTAGAGTCAGTCAGGCAGTCCGGTCCAGTCCAGTCAGTCAGTCAGTCAGTTAGTCAGTTAGATGGAGTTTTACGCCGTTTCCAACCTATTGGTCCAAGTCGAGCCGGCCACGGCCTTTGTCCAGTTGTGGCTCACTGGCTTGTTTTCCCATCCTTCCTTGTTTACGTGGAGCATCTCGCAAAACGGCAGTAGGTTCCATTTTTAGAGTCTTTGATATGTGATTCGACCTGGGAATAGAACCCGGGCCTTCCGCGTGAGAGGCAGATGCTCTTACCGTTAGACCAAACACGCGGTTGTCCTTCCCTAGAGAAAAAGTGCCTTGGGGGTTTCTTACCCCCCCCCCCCTTAGTTTCAGCATAACTTTCTTTTGGAAGATAGTCTCTTAAGTGTACTAAAAGTACCTGTTCCGATTGCTAGATGGCAGGAAATATCATTTCACTTTGTGTAATATAAAGTTCTTTCCATCCACGACACCCATCGATCGAGGCGTCATACATTTCGCGCCGATTGCTTTGAAGTTGTTCATCTAGAATAGTCCCCTACCACCAGCCTGCACCCAAAAAATTGTGACTCCATCTCTAACCACCCCTTGAACCAATTGGTTGGATACTGGGTCGCAAAACTTCATCTAACCTAACCTAACGTAGCCAAGTGGTCCCTTAAAAATTGGTCTAGTCGTCTGGTAGCATACTTCTTAGACTATAAAATAAACCTCGCAAAACTCAAAACTAAGTACGGGCTGAATTTGCGAATAGCGACAACATTACCAAAAGGATTTATTTATTTGTAAATAGTTACGAAGAATTGATTACTAGTTGGTTACTAAATTATTTTGTGCTCCCTCAGTAGATGTTGTTTAGAGTGAAAGACGATGGTGAAGAAAAAATTAAAACAAAGCGATATTTCATCCCATTTGTGTGAAATATCACTCCTCTACATCGGGCAAATGGAATGATCATGTGACACACTCATGTGGAGTGAATTTCTCCCTTATGCTTTTAGACCTTGGGTACAATCACGGCCTGCAGTACAGGGGCAGTTTGATGTCACACCGGGTTTATGTCAGTAGTAATACTTATACTCATAACGTAAATGAAACTTACTCTTGCAGCTTACGGAACCACCACGCTTTAAACAGAAAGTGGACCTAGTCACTCCCTACTAGAGTAAATTTACTCCAATAAAGTGTTCACTCACTCTAGGAAAACTGGAATTCACTCAAAGAAGAGTGAAATTGACTATTATTGGTGTAAATGAACGCCCTGATGGATGAAGACTTAGTTCACCCTTTTACATTTAGAGAGACACTCGGTAATTGGTGCAGTAGCCAGCTTTTACCCAAGTGAATCCGCATCTCATTTCTAAGTAGCATGTAGATTACGTCCCTGTAGGCAAGCAAAGTTTAAGTTCAGACCATGGACTAGACTTGCGTTAAGACGATGGTAGTTTTGTCCTTCCGACCAGGGAGCTGTTACGGACTCATTGTATCCAGTACACTTTTTTATGAACTCTTGCAATACAGCGCGCCCTCACCCCTATTATTATCTCATATTGTTAATAAATAAATAAACAAACAGATTCACACAGCCTAACGATGGTTGGCCAGCGCTCTAATTTATAAACTGAAAACGTTTTGACGTCTTGACAAAGACAAACCATGGACCACAGGAAAGATCTGGGGACCCGTGAATTGAACATTACCGGGGATGTTGCAATGTTTTGCTGAAAATTGTAACTTTTCGTAACGAACATTATTTATGGACATAGAATGATAGTAAATTCAAATGAGGACAGTATGGGCGTATAACTTCTCGTTCAAAAAGGGTTTCCTGAGACTAAAAGAAATTTATTTGTGTTTTGGTCTACAATAACTGCTGATTCATAATTTCAAAAATTCAAAACGTCATTCTTGGATGGAATGTTGAGGCACATTTTATTAAGATTAAAACTGCTTTCATTCTTTGATACATATACTGGCGAAATTTTTAAGACAATATTTCCCTTTCGCCTTAATTACATCACGTAAGTTATAGCTTAGATTATATGGGATTTTACTCCTCAGCTTACAACCTTCTGGTTAAATTTGGCGGCGGCCATTCTTTTTTTCCAAATGGACGCGGTGGGGCGGGGAGATGAATGTTATCCCTACTCCATTGGTCATAAAGAACATCTGGCACAAGGGCAGCGGACTTCATTTTGAAAGTCTTTGGTATGACCCGTCCGTGGTAATCGAACCCCAGATCTTCCGAGTAAAGTGGGATGTTCTGCCAACTACACCATACACTAACTAGACCGCATACGGTAACCAAAGGGGGTTAACTCACTTCTCATTTTCTACAAAATTTTGAAAACATTAATAATAATTACTTTGGTTGTCGATGTTTGTTGTCATCTTGTGTGAACTGGATCTCTGCAGAAATATGCCAAAGCGTCCTCCATATTTATCATAAAAGATGAAACAGCAGGAAGAGCAGTTTTTTTTTAAATCGCAGTATGTAACACAAAATATGTCCATTCAAAGTTTTGCTGGTTAAGGCACCTATTTTGAAGTCTCCGCCGTTATCACTTAAAGAGTGATTCGGGGACCGTAAGATTGCCATTAGTAAGGCTGGGTTGGAGAGTGTGAGGGGACTTTGAGGTATAGCCTATTCATAAATACTTCTATTGATTTTCTGCATTCTGATTGGCTGGAAACCATTCGAGAACGATTTCGCTTCCCATTCTAGACCCGCGGTCTCGAATGGTTTTCAAGAAGTAAGGAGAATTGAATTGAATATGATCACTCTACTTACTGTGTACAATATTTTGTGCCCATGCTAGGTTGCCATAGCAACTTGCCATATTCACCCCAAGGTTTTGCACAACACATGATTTATCCCCTAATTAGAAGCAGTTTACTACACCTTCGTGTTCGAGCTCCCTTTCGTGCAGGACAAATTTGGCAATACGTGGGCTATACTTGACTTTGCACTGGTAAAGTGATCTGGCTTCACGAAGCTTTTGTGTTCCTTCTATAGAGTTATGGGTGCAACCTACCTTACACATAACAAGATCATGTGTCAATATTTAAACGGAGAAGACGTTTCACGGTCAGTGGCGGCACCAGGATAAGAAAGTGGGGAGGGGGGAAATGGAGGGCAAAAGAAAATGCTGGGGGCAAAAAAGTGCGAAATCTTGTTAGGCCACTATTATTCCGGAGCTAACTGGGGGGCAACTGGGGGGAAATGGTTCTGAGTGGGGGGAGCAAATGCCCTCCCCCCCCCCCCCTTGGTGCCGCCACTGTTCACTGTGGCGAGCTACGTATTTGGCCATTCGGGATGCTCACATATTTAGCTAATGACATACAATTTAAAGCTTGACAACGTTTGCGAAATAGCGACCTCTAATTATCCGGATTTCTTGCATTGATTTGTAGGAAGTTGTGGTTGTGGTGTTTCGCCATCCCTATTTAGCATTTTCTTAGAATAGAAGGATTTGTAGAAATGTACAGTTTCGTACACGAATCACCGTGTGAATCATGCATCATTCATTATCCCTGCGTGTGTGGGGATTTTATCCTGTGCCGAATTAAGATATTAATCCATAATTCATTATATTAGGGGAGACAGAAGTAATCCAAATTTTTTACTGTTAAAGAAAATGTGATATATATTGCATATGGTAATGGTAAAATGACACTAAATTTGAGTATTTGCCATAGTTGACCGTGACTAGGCCAACAAGTGACTTCGGTCAACTACAGCGCGGTTTTACCAACTTTTTCATAACATTAAGTATTGTCTTCATGTTTTTCAATATTTGTGTGTAAAAGGGAAAATTTTCGGCGCGCTTCGTAAGGAAAACAAACCGGTGAGCCACAACTTGAAATGGAAAAAAGGCCGGGGTCGGCTCGACTTGACTCTGTTCGGTTGGAAACTGGGCCGTAAAACTCCATCTAAAATAACTAACTCATCGCATCACATTGCGATGAGTAATGCTCAAACCTTACAAAAATTAGATTTTGCAAACTATCCCTAGCTCTGGCAATGTAAAAATGGGCATGTCCTATGTAAAAACAGATCATTACGTGATACCGGTCGGTCAAATACACTGCTGTTTTCGTAATATTTCCATAAAATTTCAAATTTTCTTCAGCAAAAGTTCCTTGTTTTCAAATTTTGAATAAAAAGGCATCAAAGTTGGGGAAACTGTTTTAATTTCGTCGGAGGGCCTGAGTGAACACACAAGACTTATATACCGCAACATTGTGTAAAAACAACTTACGAATTCAGTCACCGTGCAATATTGGATTTTCTAAAAGGATGGGCAGATTCTTCACTAACCACCGGACCAAATGTTTCAAATTTCCTGACAGGAAGCCCAGAATCCAAAAATTTCTAGAATACGAACTCTAATAATTATTTTCAAATATTTCAAGTTTAAATTTTGGAGCGCTTCGCACGTGGCAAATTAAATTCCTAGAACATTACTTTCACAAAATAGAAAACATTGTGGTGCCTAGTGCCCTCCCCATCCCCCCACCCCTGAAAAAAGTTGAGCTAAAGCACTTCTGTAACCACACAAGCGTCCGTAACACAAATCTTTAAAAAATAAAATAAAATGAATATTGAAATAGAGTAAGAAATTTTTAAAAAATATAAGTTGTCATAAACTTGATATCAACCACTCAACCACTCTCATCGTGGTAGATTTTTTCACAATGAAAATGGGAAAGTTAAAATCCACCAGCCGTTGGTATGACTCTACGAGAGGTTCTTATCTTCAAGACCAGATTTCTTTCCAAGTAATAGAGATTAGATCATCCCAAAGCATTGTTTGGCAATGCCGATTAGTTCTTTTGTAGACGTGTTATATTAATTGGCGTCTGGGGGATTCCTGGAACGTCCTCTAGGGTTAATGAGGTTAGTCTTATATATTTGTGGTCTTAGCCTACGTCACTACAAAGGACAACAATAATAACCAACTTGGCATAGGGTGAGGGAAAATACGCCATGCAATCAGAATTTGCAATCACTTCATACTACTAAGCACTGGATTAATGTTCTTAGAAACTCTAATTTGATGAGTGAAGTTATTCGAAATCGTATTACAATTACTTCCTCTAAGTCAACTATTGCTATACCAGGCACCTCTAAGCCGCACGCCACCACTTCCACGTATTGACCACCAATTTTGTAAAGGCTTACTAAGCCTGTAGACCTACAAGCCTGCGCAGTTTGACTGAAATATAGCTGGCGTTTACATCTTGAGTATAACACGATCCTTGTTCCTTGAAGGTGAGGCGGGATATGTAGTAGGGTAGTATTACCGGTGTTTAAGTTAAAAAGTTCACGTAAAGCTGAAAGTGAATTAGGGATGAACTTTCTAGAAAACATTTAGCGACCTTTTTTGTCGATAAGTTTTATAGGCAAGTAGACCATACAGTGTATACTCAGGTAACAAACCCCACTCGGCAACGCAATGTATGAATCCTTCAAAGGTTTAGTAACATGACAATGTTGGGTATTTCATATAAAGACATTAAAACCTGCAAAAAAAGCCGCAATTGTCATTAGAATTCATCAAAAATTTACTATTTTACAACCTGAGGGTTATTTTTATTTTGCACTCAATCATAAAAAACATAGGCTACCGTTGATTTTCCTTCAGCCACTCAATGTAAAACATTAAGCATCGCCACCTCCCCTCCACTGATAAAAATTACCCCACTTCATGGCCCTTAGAGTATAACACGTAAAATACTGAGTCTCAAGACCTTCCATCTTTAACCCCAATCTCATCTCTTAAACCCTTAACCAAACCTTGAGTCATGATGTCATGCATGATGCACATGTCTTGAGACATGAATGTGACATCTTACAAACCAAAATGCGATGATTTGGTGTTCCAGATTATTTATCTGAAAATACCTCTTTTGTTTTCTCTTCTTAAAAAACGGTTTGTTTCGAGTCTCGAAGAAACGTTTTCCGAGATTCATATCTCTCAACATGTTAAAACGAAAAGATAAAATGAAAATTAGGGGTACATATCTTCCGTAAGTATATAACGTGGTTTCTAGGGAACGTAATAGTAAAAAAGTGGTACTCGACTAGCAGAGTAAATTTCAGGAACAACATGCAACCGTATTTATTTATAGTCTGACTCAACATTTTATAACGAGGCTGTGAATCGACTGAGAGTTGCTAAATCAAATGGCAAGACTTTGGTGTCGAATTCTGGTGCAACTTTGGATATTACGTTTTTGCCTGGATGAACTGAATCTCTTATAACCTTCTTAGAAAACATCGATATATATTTACCCCTCTTCTCAAGTATTCAACAAAAGTAGACAAAATAGTTGTAAAAGACGAACGTAACCATGTATTTCTCGCGGGCAATCTCAGCAGGACATTATCAACATTTATATTGTTGCGCCTATTTGCCACTATCTTTCGACTCTGGTCACCGTGGAGATCAATGACGCACTAGTTTACTCAGGGGTGCCGCCCTAAACTAATAAAGGTACACCGCAGACTTTCCACGTAAATCTTTTCAAGTCACTGGAAATATGTACTCCGGTATCCAAAATTATGAATGGTTCAACTCTGTTAAAGGTATATTCTGGAGACAAAATTCGTTAAATTCAAAATAAGCAGAAAAATTTTCTCTTTCAGAAGGTGAAAACGGCATCTCGATAAATCGTAGCGTTCGGAAGCTACAAATTTTTAAAGTTATGCAAATTTTTCTTGGGATTTGATGCATCATGCGAAATTTGTGATGTCATACCGTGGTACATTAATTTAACATTGCATTCAATTTATTTGAAATAATGATGCCGCTGCAGGCGATATTAGGCAATGTTGTTGGTTGTACTCTATGTAAAGTGAAGGGAAATGCTAGATCTACAGGAATAGATATTCAAACATCCCATAGTAACGAATGTCAAGGACAAACAGGACCTTCAATTATAAAGAAAAACAAAAGGAATATGAAGCAATGTGCCCACATTACATAACTTTTTGTGGCTTTGATGAAAAGCAGAGGTATTTTTTAACACCGATCTTTTAAGTGAGATATCTTGAGTTAGGAAAATGGTTTTGAGATAGGGTTTGATGTGGAATATTTTTTAGCTTACAAGACAGAGGCGAAAACCCACCAGAACATGCCTTTAAATGATGTTACGACAGTTATGCAGCTGAAACGTCCATACAGAATAACCCCTAATGACGGACCGACTGTTTTATTTTAGAAAAAGGTTTAAGGTCACATCAAGTTTTAATATGTTAAAAGGGTATTTGTTCTTAGCATTGGGATCCGATCTGTGGTTCTCAAGATATGAGCAGGTACCAACTTGTCATATTTGCAACAAAATGTGAACTTGAAGCAAACACATATGACATCATATCGTTACATTATTAGCCAGTCTTTTGATTTTATTAATCTTTTCAGCCAACTTTCCTTTCCGCTATCCCATATTGAGGCTTTGCAATTGCGTCACGCAACCGCCATGCTGGAGGACATTCATGCCAAATACACGTGGTTTTGTGCCGAGCGCACTGCACAGTGTGCACTGTGACATGCGCGGTGTATACAAATTCAACGAGCAAGCGCGTCCCGTATGGTTTACTACGTAGGTACATGTACTCCAACATGGCCGCCGGAGAGTATTATGACGTCATGTGAAAAGCCTCTATTCTCAGAGGACTTTACAAACTTTGCATTCCTCACAGGGATACCCTATTCCAATTAATTTCAGGGTCAACGCAACAGTCTGAAAAACAAAGCGAAGCAAAACATTCTTTGTCAATATGAGGAAGTGATGTAATCTCTGCTGCCCTTAAAAGAAGGGTTCAAGGTCAAAATAGGATTTGGTATGTTACAGGGGTGTTTATTCTAAGCATTTTGGTAAAATTTGCATGTGTGGTTCTCAAGATATGAGCACGTTAAGTTTACACATTTTCAACAAAAAGTGAACTTGAAGCAAGTCCATATGCCATCATATCCCCACATTAGTTCACAGTCTTTTGTTTTTCTTTAAACTTTATAGTCGATTTTCTCCTCAACAATCCCATATTATTAAAATGTGATTGCATAAGTGGCATGAGAACTTTAAAAACTTTG
Organism: Holothuria scabra; assembly: GCA_037179385.1. Taxonomy (NCBI): domain Eukaryota; kingdom Metazoa; phylum Echinodermata; class Holothuroidea; order Aspidochirotida; family Holothuriidae; genus Holothuria; species Holothuria scabra. The sequence continues at coordinate 28,042,222 of CM074200.1, read as the reverse complement.
CACCCTCACAGGGAGGTCCTATTCCTATTAAGGTCAAGGTCAACACCACAGTCTGATAAAACAAAGGGATAGAAAGCATTCCTTGTCAATGTGAGGAAGTGATATAAGCTCTGCTGTCCTTAAACTCACTTTGGAACACAAATCTACTGACCTCATTTACTAATATCTCCAGAAATAAATGTCCGATTTGAATGGAACTTTCACCACACCGCGTGGCTTTGGCGCCTCTTTCATATATGAAAATTATTTTTGCCTAAACTTCCCCTTTAAGTTCACTTTTTGGATCACAAATGCAGTGACTCCATAGGCTGATAACTCGAGAAACACGTCCGATTTGAATGAAGTTTCTCCACACTGTGTAAATCTGGTTCCTTTTCATATATAAAAGTAAGTTTTGCTTAAACTTTCCATTCAAGTGTCAGAAGTGATCATGGTGACGGGGAGGAAGATGCGGAGCTGTCTTTTTTCTTTTGCTGAGTGCATTTTGGACCTTGGGATCTTCCAGTTTAGCGGTACTATGAGCTTCCAGAATTGACCCGGCGGTCTATGAGTTGAATAATTTTAAGTCAGTCTCATTGAATAGTATAGCGGTATGCAAGTTAGGTAGCTGCATTAGAATACAAGCTATTTTCGCCAGATTTAAACAGAATTCCATTTTAATGATTCCCCCTTACAAGTGAAATAGAATTTGCACTTTTAGAGGAACAGCATAAAAGTTAGCGTACATGGACTCTAAAAACGTGTTTAGCAATTAAATACCGCACTTATTTTGCCTCACTTGGTAAGGTCTGTTTAAATTATGAAAATTTGTAGCATTTAGACAATAAATGTCTGGCAATTAAAAGTGCTTTAAAAGCGAAGTGTTTCAAAATTAGACACATGCGTTTAGCATCTATTTATCAATTGGGGTCAAAATGTGTTTACGAAAGCGTTTAATTCCTAAAGACCTTTTGAGTGTACTGGTTGGTACGTCGAACTGATGCAATACCGAGCTGATAAACTGCTGGGTATAGAAACTACCAAAGTAGTGGCAAATCTCGAACATGGGCTGAGATATGCATTGGATATTGAAATGTACTTTCACGGACCATGCCAGTGGGATAAGCAAACTTGGAAAAAATCCATTCTGTGGGATGATGCCTAAAGCACCTATGGCGTCACACCTGCAAGTTCGAGCCTATCTTGGCAAGGGTTCTATTTAGATTTTCAAAAACATGGAAGATGTGAGGACCGATTCTTCATTATACACCTATACGACTTTCAAATTCTGAAAACCCCTAAAATTTTGAAGTTGTCTATAGTACAGAAAGCTCCAACTTTTGCCTTTGGCATTCTTCCCTCAACAAGTCGTCTATGTCGGGATATCGGATTGTTAGAATTATCCACCCGTCTGGATACTCCATTCCCTCCCCGTCAGGCAAATCCGTACGGTAGCATCACCTATATTCGATTATCTTGTCAACAGGCTCCCACGCAAACGACAGGATTTCTCCAAGTTCCTTTCCTGTTTACAATTCTCTCGGCATGGAAATTACAACATAATTTCGCAAATCATACACATGATCTACACTCTTAAAAAGTTGGTTAAAAAATTCACCAACACTGGTCACGTATGTCAAATACCTGAAATTGGGTAAAGCTTTCCCCAATATGTGTTGTTTATTTGGTTACCCCACAGACTGGTTACCCAATTAAGTGCTAAAAAACCTCTTAGACAACCTATTAATCAACAATTTTTTGGTAAACTTTAACCAATTTCAGGTATTTGACATACGTGACCAGTGTTGGTGAATTTTTTTAACCAACTGTTATAGAGTGTAACAGCTAAATCGTAGGCTCTCCTGTCGTCAATTTATTCGGATTCTTACCTCAAAGAGTTCCCATTCTCTAGCCTCCTCCCCATCCCCTTTCCGATCCAGGCTGTCTTAAACTCATTCTCATTGAGGTACAGTTACTTAGTCTGTTAGTTAATTAGATAGAGTTTTACGGCCCAGTTTCCAACCTTTTGGTTCAAGTCGAACCGGTCACGGCCCTTTTTCAAGTTGTGGCTCACTGGTTTGCACAACGGCAGTATGTTCCACTTTTAGAGTCTTTGGTACCACTCGACCAGGGAATCGAACCCGGGCCTTCCGCGAGAGAGGCGGATGCTCTACCACTAGACCAAACATGCGATCTCATTCTGGGACACTGTGTCAATGTCAGATTATTGCTTTTTGTCACGGAGTGTATAAGACTCCTACGTGTAATCAAAACACCCTCAGTACAGTACATGCTGTGTGCTATGAGCTTCAACACTAGTTGCCAGCATTTTTTGAACTTGCTGTCAATCAAAGAGATGTGCCAGTTGACCATTTCTGTGGACTCTACAAAAATTGTAGTTTGGCCAAGTGAAAGTTGACTGCCTTTAAACCTAGTTGCTAAAGTCTAGCATTACAGTGGCAGCTCCCTGCCTTAACGATATTGTTCGAGTATACCAACAACGTCTCACTCGGGAGTTGTCACGTAACATCTCTCTGCTGTGACTTGAATCTGCAGAACAACATCATCATAAAATTCAATTGGTATTTATCAGGGAGCTGCCGTGACAGGCCCCCGTATTCATAAACCAGTACCAAGAAATATAAACCAAACAGAGGTCACCGGTAAAGGGAATTTACCTTATGAGAACCAATCGCGACAACGACTGGTTTCCAGAAATTCCTAGAATTTGCAAGAGCGAAAGTGCCGATGTGCTTACAAAGCGCTTCGTGTCACATATCCATTTTTATTTCCAACCGTTTGGAAACTTGTTTGTAAAGGTGAACATACAAAGGCCATACAAAGGCCTGCGAGATAGGATTCGTGACTTTTGACCCACTGTGACGCACTAAATGACGATTGTTGAGGATCATGTTATTTTTTGATTTGGTTCTCAAAATACCTTCTCGTATAGTGTGCACTTATACCAGGCAGCTTATACTGCACGGCAGCCTGAGGCCGGCCGTGAAAGCTAAAGTACAGAGTTTGCAGGTTTTTTCTCTTCAGTTTGGTATATACTTCATGTAAGCCACCTCAAACTGAAGTGAATAGACACCAACTAATCCTATTCACTCTGGGCTATTCAGTCTATTCATCTCTCTTCCGTTGTCTATTCACCTCAGTCTGAGGTAGTCTTACCATGGAAGGAAATCCAACTTCCAAATTTTATGTTTTCCAAGTCAAAATACTGCTTCAGGGTACAAACACTTCCAATGTAAATCCACAGACTTCTACCCAAGGTCTACTCTCCCAGGAGACCGATCAGATTACCATTGAAGCAGTCAAGAATACCGCGAAGGTCAGTCGCCCTCTACCGGTTGGACAAAACGAAGATTCTTGATGTTTCCAAAAATCCATTACATCACGGTGCTTTCCCTCGTGTTTGGAGCTTGCGCAGTTCATTATAACGCAAGCAACCCTGACTAGTATGATTTGTTTTCGTAAATGTGATTGGGACAGGTTCGCGTAAGGAATGCCTTCACAAAATCATTAACGTTAGCACTTAACAAATACAGATAGTGTATAATCTGAAAGGTATGACTCGGTCCATGCTCTGTTGCAAGCGTTACTTTATCGTAGCACTTTCATGGTTTTAGAATGAAATAATTTTGCTAATTTGCGTGTTGTGTTGTGTTCAATTCATTGTTGTGCAGCGCATTGGGAGAACCCGTTGAGGGAATGTTTTGACTGAATCGAACAGACATGTGACTCGTTGTTTACGGTCACTCCAATCGTCCTTGAGTGCCTGCAGGGCATGCCCTCCTGCAGTGTGGAGGTGTTAGATTTATTGCTTTGACCTTCAGAGTTTCATCATTGTTTCAGAAGGATTTTCAAGTTGGATTTCCTTCCGAGGTAGTACTTCCATGGTCTTACATGAAGTATCTCCTTTCAGTTTGTTTCCCTTGGCTCCCTCAAATCCTTTAAAAAGTTCTTTTCGACTATTATTTTGGTCCCTGTTTCACGCTAAAGGACAAGAGCAGTCACTCCAACTTGAAGTAGTGTTGTAGATTGTCCTGATTGGCTGCTGAGAGTCATATGACAACAATTTTTCTCTTCAAATGTGAAATTTACTAGACGTAACTGCTTGTTTTACGTTGAATATGCAATATTGAAATTATAAAATATGATGAAAGATACTTTGTAGAGATATAAGAGGAAAATTGTGATATTGAGCTTTTGCTTCAAAATAAGTTTGGGGGACTGCTCTTGACCTTTAAAGGGGAATATTGCGTTTGTTTTGCGAAAAATTCATCCTTTTAAAACTAATATTTATTGACACAGGTTAATAGATTATCAAACACAAGGCAGTATGGTAGCCTTCTTTTCAAGAAATCAGTAAGTTTCCCACAGATAGAAATTCAGTTGTTTGTTGCTCATGAATAAAAGTTGTTCACCCAAACTTTCAACATTTCAAATGATGCAATGTCCATGGCTCTTCTTGCACATGATATTTTGAAGAGATGTAGCTATTTCCGGGGTTTATGATTAAGACTGAATTGTTCGGTAGTGTCTGAGCCATTTTCTTTGTGCTCTTTGTTGGATCATTTTAAACACAATATTTCCCTTCAAAGGGCCATACCTCTCACCCCAAACTTTAGGCTAATTTTGATACGGGGGTACCGGAATTCTCAATTGGCTCAGTTCTTTGATTGACAGCTCATTCAAACAATGCAGAGTACCAAACCTTATATTACACAGCATGAACGGTACTGAGAGTGTTTTGATTATATAAATTGAGTTTTTCTTTACTCACCTTGAAGCAATAATCTTGATGAGCATGAATTTCAGACAGTTGTGGGAGGGGCTTAAAGGCCTAGTTATTCTCCTTACCTTCTTACTGAAGCCCCTCCCACAATTGTCTGAAATTCATCCTCAGCCAGACACAATCTCAGTTTTACTTCTTCAAGTTGAACTATACAAAAGCTCAATTCATTTAATCAAAACACTCTCAGTACCATTCATGCTGTGTAATATAAGCTTTGGCACTTTGCATTGTTTGAAATAGCTGTCAGTCAAAGAACTGAGCCAATTGAGAATTTCGGTACCCGGGTACCAAAATTGTAGTTTGGGGTGAGAGGTTTGGCCCTTTAAGTAAGAAGGTTAGGGGAATTGGTACTGTTTTGGGTGAGAGAACTGGGCCTTTAAGTCTTGACCGGTTCTTTGACAGAATCAAACGGTGAGCACCGCTTTGCACTTAGACAATAACTAATGCCGTCAAAACTATGTGGGTGTTACGTAATCAACAGTATCCTTTTGTAGTGCGTTGTTTCACTTGAAATATGAACTACGTCCTTAGCTCATGAGCATACACCGGCGAATGGTCTTCTATGGAGGGTCGAATCCAGGACTTAACCGTAGACCCTGTTCAGTCCAAACGGCAATAACAGAGGATTGTGGGATAGATTTTTGGTACCCGTCGTTTTTGTCAATGCCAATTTACCGTGGCTAAAAACAACGTACACCAACACGCTGTCCCATAATCCTTTGTGATTGCTAGTTCGGACTATCTTGCGAAGAAAATCCTCCGTCGAGCATACATATAGTTGTGCATGCAATAAGGCAATCCATTCCGCCCATATTAGTGAGTGAAACCGAGACGCTGTGGAGTACACGTTATCTGCATTTATGACATGTATAATGACCCTGCATAGCATAATAATGATGCCGATGACACCGTACACTCTGTTACTGGTTGGACACGCATGCCTCATGCTAAACTGTAGGGTACCATATTTGGTCAAAAATAATATTCGTAACGAAAAATTTGCCAACTTGATTAATGGCACTAGGTGGTAAAAATTTGTTGGGCATAAAACTACCCTAATTTGTATTATTTGTATTATATGCATTCAATGCTTAATGTTTCAAGTCTGTTAATTGCTCTATACACATATAGGCCTACTTACCAATTTCATTTCGGAGTTTATACCGTGTCTGATCCCACTGATAACTGATAGTTAGAATTTTACGGCCCAGTTTTCACTAACCTATTGGTTCAAGTCGAGCCGGCTACAGCCTTTTTCCAGTTGTGGCTCACTGGCTTGTTTTCCCTACTCCATTGGTTATGTACCCCGCGGAGCGGACGGTGGTTTTCTCAGCTTCTTAGCTTCCAAAACCACCACAGGGATATGACTAAAAAGGAATATGCCGTACAGCCTGCTACGCATGCAGGTAATTTCTTATGCGGAACATCGCGCACAACGACAGTATGTAGGTTCCACGAAGGACTGCCCAGGGGTACAAATAGTCACATGCAGTGTTAATTAGTCAGTTTGCACAATGTAAGTACGGTAGCGAAGTTGCTTAGACTATTTTAGGCATATCGGGGGTGCTTGATGTAACCGCCATTAACAGAGTTGGAGGAGGGGTCCAAGGGAAGGGTTACTGAATCATTCCTTGACAAGCCTTTTTTTTTCGTAAATTCCTTCTGTTCCTAATGGGTGCAGTGCACTCGAAACAGCCCTAAAAAGTACTACGGATGTAAAATAGCGACCTACATATTAAACGGTCCTGCTAAGATAATTCGAAGTGTATAAAGTATAATACATCACACTGTTATAAGATGTAAAGAACTTTCGCCGCTCTCCTGAGAGAATTTCAAAATATTTCACTAGTTCGTATAATTCTGAGTCTTTGTATGTCTTCTTTTCTCCAAAATGTTTTTGCATGATGGGGGGCAATCACCACATACATGGTCATTTATAAATTTGTAATCACTTGCATGATTCCTCCAAAAGTGACAAGTCCAAACTTTAACGTCAATCAAATAAAGGGATTCAATTTTTATTACACCAAATGAAAGTATACACCAACGATCTTAAGTATTTATTATAAGTATATATTTTTGTTCGTTTGTACATGGACAGGGGTGAGAACTTCCTGGTATACGGGAACTATAAAATTAGTAGCCTCTGTATACACAATAAAACCCGGTCGATTCATGTTGTTCAATATATCTAATAAAGACTCTCGGGTCACGTGAAGCCATCCAGCTTAATGAATCCAACAGCTTCTATTGCCTATAGCTGTCCCTCACACCGAGCTTATAATTTATAGCGTGGCGTCAGAGAGACCCTGACGCGAAGGGTCATGCTTGGTATGTGATGTGTCCGAACAGGGAGTTGCAACCGAATGACACACTATATGCAAGGCCTCAGTTGTTATAATCAGATGAATAGAGCAAAAGTAGTTTTCCCAAACTACGGGCATTTGTAAAACATGGACAGAGCCAAACAGATCCAAACAGGGCCAAACAGAGGCAAACAGAGCCAAACTATGTCAAGTAAGACTTTTCACATCATATTTAAAAGAAGAGTTTATGGTCACAACAGGATTTGGTATGTTAAAGAGGTGCTTATTCTAAGCATTTTGGTGAAATTTGCATTGAAATCTGATGTGTGGTTCTCAAGATATGAACAGATAAAGTTTTCACATTTTCAACAAAAAGTGAACTTGAAGCAAGCACATATGACATCACATCCCCACATTAATGGGCAGTCTTTTGTTTTTCTCTAAATTTTTTTCTGGATTTTCTCCTCAATAATGACATATTTTTAAAATGTGGTTGCATAAGTGGCATAAGAATTTTACAAACTTTGCATCCCCCACAGGGAGGTCATACTCCTATTAATTTCAAGGTCAACACAACAGTCTGATAAAACAAAGGTAAACAAAGCATACCTTGTCAATGTGAGGAAGTGATATAAGCTCTGCTGCCCTCAAACTCACTTTTTGAACACAAATCTACTGATTTCATTTACTGATATCTCAAGAAATACATGTCCGATTTGAATGAAACTTGCACTACACTGTGTAGATTAGGTTCGTCTTTCACATATGAAAATTTAATTTTTGCTTAAACCTCCCCTTTAAGTTACAATCATACATAACTTACATTAACTGATTGCCACTACCAAAGTTATTTAATGGAACGTTTAGATTTGGCTCTGTTTGGCTGTTTGGCTCTGTCCATGTTTTACAAATGGTTCCCTTCAAATTTGTAAAACGTGGACAGAGCCAAACAGAACTAAATTTTAACTTTTAACTGCTGTAGAAATACTGTAGTTGTTGCTGTGTTGGATCAACAGTTTCTGTTTTTCACGGGTTTAGCATACATACTGTAACATGAAAATTCGTTCTGTACATTTTAGTACAACATCAAGCAGTAATGTCAATTCTGGAGGGATCGGGATGCATCCTTATGTCTTGCCAACCTGAAGACGACATTCTGTGACATGAACAGGGTATTAAATACATGTAATACTGTTTTACTACCGTTTTTTCTTGTTTATATGGGCCATCTCTCTGTATGCTTTTAGGACAGGGTGCGTGGTCTAGTTGGTAGAGCGTTAGATTCTGACTCGGAGGTCAGAGGACCAATTTCCAGCCTGCAGTGGGCCTGGTCATACCAAAGACTATAAAAACGGTACCTTATGGATTATGTGTGATTCTATTTTGTAGAGAACACAACCCGAAATAGGCTTTGGCTCTATTTGGCCATGTTTGGCTCTGTTTGGCCCTGTTTGGGTCTGTTTTGCTCTGCCGTGTTTGGGTCTGTTTGGCTCTGTCCATGTTTTACAAATGCCCCCACCCTGAAAGTGTCTTATTCATTTTGCTTGATGTTTCAGTAGGTCTTTTGGATGGCTTGTCCGAGTCCACAGTCGTAGCCTGGGAAATATTCCACTGTGGACACTTCTCTCTTGCTTGGTTAGTACGTAATAGCAAAGTTCTAAGTTAAATTCATCTTTATGTGTAATCATGATCTGATACAACCTCCGCTAGAGCAGACAAACCTGATGTCCCAACACACTTCAAGTTCAATTGAGCCATGCAGCCTGGTGCTTTACCACTGCCACCACTTCTCTTTCGAGTTTAACTTATGCATTAATGCTTGCTCTTTCTCTCCATAGAGCCGGCGCAGCATTAAGGGCAGGGGTGGACCAAGCTCCCCGACAGGGGACCAGCATTATTTCAAGGCCCGACAAAGGCTTTGAGTTGAGTCCCGGTGGAACGTGACTTAGCATATTTTGAGGCAGGCGCACCGTACCAATTTATCATGTTCGATTATGAAGATGTGTAATTTCCGGCAAATTCTTGCCTCTCTAAGTTGAAGGGAGCCCATACGTCTTTGTTCCTTGGCTCTCCCTGAAAGAGTAGAGGGGCCCGGTCCAGAGAGTGCATGTTCATGTTGTGCTCTCGATTCACCCTACTTCCCCTACTCAATATTACAAAACGTATATAGACACGTCAAATTTTCTAAAACGTTTTCCTAACATTATTGATGACACCGGTGATGATGACAAGCCAATATGCAAAGCTCTGATCTTAAGAAAAAACCCGATCATAAAACCTCTAGCCGAGTGTAAACTGGTAAATATTTCAAGAGAATGAAAAAACCGCGAAGAAAAGTATTAAAAGCAACCGCGTCGTAATAGCGATGTTATTGTTTACACAATTATTGCAGGTATAGCAACAGCTCCATAAGCTGAATAATTTTTATAAAGTTTAATCCCCTCTGGTTTTTTTTTTTTTTGCATGAAAGTCCATGATTGAGAAACATTTGAAATCTTATATTACACCGGAAGACATGTTATCAGCCAGTGCCAAGTTTGCCAAGAAATTAATGACAAAAACAAGAAAGAAAACGGAAGAAGTGTTTTGGCAAGCTGTGGAACTGTTTGGGGTTAAGGAGAGTTTACGTTTATGAGTTTCAAATATTGACATACTGGGACTGTACTTGAGTAATATTTCAAGCCATGACTTAACAAAAACAAATTTCCTGTAGGCGGAAGACTTCAGGTTTTTTAATTAAAAGTATGAAAGACCTTACAGCGGTACGGGATGCTTTTACACTTGATTGAGAGCCGTGCATCAGATCCGGATCTGATCCTCCGCTCGAAATCGGCTTTTCAGTAACAAAAGCACAACACTGTCAGTACAAAAAGTCATATAGTGACCGTGACATTTTCAGACTGTAAGGGGTGTCTAGATTCCATCCGTGAGGCGACGCCTGCAGTAAAAGAGACCATCGGGTCTTGACTCCCATGCTGGAGTCTGCAGAGCATATAGCTTACTTCAATGGCGTTATTTGACCGGCCTTTCTGAAACGAGTCAGTCGGATCTGTATCAATTCAGTTCCCGACATCATAAACGGCAACACTCTTTAGATTCATCTCTTAATCAAGTGCAACAATCAATTAAGATCAAAGACATGAAAAGTTCACGGTAAGGAAGCCAAGTTGTGCAAGCTTAGACCGTGCCTACACTCCTTGGCGCTTGGTGAACAGGTGAATGTTGTACACGAAAGGGTTCGCTCGCTTGACATCCTATCGCTACCACAACATAAGGCTCAACGTGGTAAAACCGAAGACCGAAACAAGAAACCTGACCCACTACGACTGTGTCACTTTGTTGCGGTAGTTCCTCATACTTTTGTTCGAAAAAAGAAGGTCAATTACTCAATTTTAATTCCTAACTAATGTCAAAGTTGCCCTCTACAACTGTCGTGTCGCTTAGCATATCGTGCAACCGTTGACCAATCTCATTGAAGCTACTCATGAGAGTACATGGACTGTTCGCTAGAGTCCAGAGACGATGACGTCACAGAAAATTGGCTGCAAAGTAGTCAAATGCGTCAATAAGCTCTCGTACTCCTGTAAAAAGTCAATGCTTTTTTATCATTTTTTGTCGTTCAGTACTACTTACTCCACAGAGTTTATGCACAGACGGTACGGCGTTGCGCGTCTTGCTATTTTCCCATCCAGGCGTCCTTTGTAGCCTACTACAATTGTTACATAGGTGCTGTAGTGCGCGCGTATCTGTAACACTAGCACTGTTCATAATTCCATCCATTACGTCAAATTGAAACGCCTTGATGTCATGTGGATAATCTCTGTAGACGAATTCGGACAGATTGTGATGGGCTGATTTTAGTCGGCCATTACTGGGGTCCATCACCTTTAATCTTTAAATTTCCTTCCTAACCTGTTCCATGGATGGTTGTACACTAAAGTGTACCTTGATTTTATCAACTTCACCGAATATGAGGATTTGAAATCCACGTAGACAGTAAATGAAGACGATTAAAGGCTGATGGACCCCACAAATGGCTGCCTCCAGTCGCTAAAAAACAGAGCTAATCGGATTCGTCTATAGGTCTCTTCCAATCTTCCTGTTCTGACAGTGAGGAGAATAGAGGATCTTTGCCGACATCCATGCGTCGGACGTATGTCCGTTTGTACGAACTTTTGAAGGTCAAGCGTTCATTAGAACACAATTGTATCTGGGTCTTTGTAAAACGCATGCACGCACCTTTTGGGCACGTATGAGCTCTGAAGCTGTGAATGACGACCGCCATGTAATTACGGGACGCATTGACGTCACGTGAAGAACCTCTACTGTGCTTAATGGTGTCAACACTTGCTGAAGGCCCACGTTGGACTATTTGGCTACAAGAAAGAGAACCTGACAGTCCGCGAGACTGCCCCCAATACTATCACGTGACTTCAGTTGAGGTTTTACCCGAGCTGAGTTTCTAAGCAACTGATTTAAGTCGGGTAGGCCACGGTCTTTCATCGGGTGTGACTTACCATGGAAGTACCGAGGCAGTATTTCCATGGACTCACTGACTTGTTTTCCCAACTCAATTGCTTATACTAAGCACACCAAGTACGATGACAGTAGGTTCCATTTTAAAGTCTTCGGTATGACCCGAACAGGAGTCGAATTCCAGATCTCCCGGTTGCAAGTCGGATGCTCCACGCATTTGGCCATGCAGTCTCCATATGCTGGCGGTCACTGATCAAGAATGGCAGTGTACGGTATGTAAGTAAAACAGATGAAGTAAAATGGACATATGGCCGTCAAAATAGAGAGTCGCAGATAGCAGTGACGACGGGAAAGCTTCTACAGCGCTGACATTTACTTCCATGTTTTTTCTTATTTTTTTTTTCATGTTTGTTGGGTTTTTTTTTTTTTTTTATTATTTTTTTTTATTATGGAAAATGCTATAATCGAAACATTTTCCTTCTGAAAAAATTCCTTCCGAGTCCATAAACAAAACAGGAGGTTAAATGCTAATATGATTATCTGAAAAGGGCAATTGAGTGGCGAAACGATAAAAAAGGGACAATTCAATTGTTATGATTCGTTGCGTAATAGAATCAACAAGCTAACACAATAAGCAGAGATAAGAACCCTACCCTGCTGGTTTTAAGCCGTCTCGTTGGTTTTTCACCTGTGCATTGTGACGTCCTCAGTCTCGTGACCAATGAACACCGCGATGTGTTTGTTGACAACAAATACGAATGATCAGATAATGATATCACTCGGAATATAAAGGGGAAATCCCTTGGCTTTTGGAGATACTTAAGTTTGTAAGTATTATTCCACAAACGGCCAAACCGAGGTTATCTGTCGGTTGACAGCCGTAAAATAAACAGAAGAAAAGTCAATTGGTTGACCTGAAGGAAGATATTAATCTTGCTTGCAAATAAACGGAATTTTATAGACATTTCATGACCCTCTCTATCCCTTCTTGATTGAAGGTCAACTAATCTTGTGTTCCGATAGAGTGGCAGGTTGGTATGTAATTAGGACAATTCTCAGAATTTCAAGCAATATTACGGTGAATATAAACGGCACCTGTCTAGCTGGTCAGTGATATCACCCGGAGTGGTAGCAAACTGATCTGACCACGAAGGGCCCGGTGTACTGACAATTCGCGGAGAGGGGGGAATGGCGCTAGAGGTAGGAAAGCATGACGTTTAACGACTTGTCTCTAGTTAGTGTCTTTCTAATTGTAGAATGTTTAATTAAAGGCATTTTCTGGAGACAAAATTCATTAAAATGTTCATAAAAATATCCTCTTTCAGGAGGTGAAAATTGCATCTCAATAGCATATAGCTTCAGAAGATACAGATTTTTAAAGTAATGCAATTTTTCTTGAGATTTGGTGCATCATGGGTAACCTGTAATGTATTCGTGGTATTCGTGGCGCATTAATTTGACATAGCATTCAATTTATATCTAATATTGATTCTGCTGCAGGCAATATTAAGCAACATTGTTGGTTGTACTCTACATATGGTGAAGGGTAATGCTAGATTTACAGGAAAAGATATTCAAACACTCCAATAGTAACGAATTTCAAGGACAAACAGGACTTTCAATTATAAAGAAAAACAAAATGAATTTAAGGCAATGTGCCCACATAACATAACTTCCAGATGCTTTGTTTAAAAGCAGAGGTATTTTCAACAAAAAAAAAAACCCAATCTTTAATGTGAGATATCTTGAGTTATGAAGGTATGGAGATAGGGTTTGAAGGACTTGGTGTAGAATATTTTTCCTTTTCTTACCGTCACCCAGGTGAAAAGCCACCAGAATATGCCTTTAAGTCATCCCCTTTTGTCGCCATTTACAAAGAGCTTGGAATACCGTGGGCATATTAAAAAGCCCTCAGCCCAAAGGGGACACAGGAAGAACTAACTCGGTGTTTTGGCGCCGACCAACCTGCCAGGCGTAGGTTGAATAGTAACGATCACATGTGCTCATTTTATCGGCGATAGTTGGGACAAACCTAGCAACACATAAGACTTGCACACCCCACCTACACGCAGTTTAATTCCATGAAAATGCTGTGGTCTTCTCCACACTGACAATAGCTTTTAAGCCATGAGGCCCCACACATGCTCACCACCTTAAACACCTGGTGTAGGTCCCTATCAGCGTTGGGCAGATGGGACAAGGCCTCCCCGCGCGCCATTTTTTTCGTTCCCATGAGTGTTTGAAGTTTGGCATTGATACATTTTACACATTTGTGCTCCAAGAAAAAAATCGTACCCCTGGAAAAAGCTTTTTTCTCCAGTTGGGGTGCATTGCTTGCATAGGACAGAGCCTGTTATTCCAAATGTCATGCTTGAATTTTGTATGGTAACCAATGAAATATATGTAACTGCCTGATTATAACATCAAATATGATGAAATGATGCATACCATACCAATAAATTCTTTCTTACATGTTTAGATACGAGAGACGTAGTAACTTCCTTTTGATGGTTGTTGTACATTTGCAGGAAGCTGCAACAGCCCGATCCATGAGTTACCCCATACAATTAGCAAAACCGCGAGAGACCGCGAATTCCCAAATCTTTCTGGAATCTGTTACAACTTTCACGGATCGAAAAAAACTCTATACAATGTTCTAATGAAAAAAATCTACTACTAACTGTTTCATTACTTTGTAAAACTTTTCGGATGAACTGAATTCAAAATATAACAAACAAAATAATAAACAACAAATTAACACAAACAAAACAAATAAAGACAAAATATTACACATAAAACACTTAATAAACATTTATCCAGTACAGATCTAATTCAAGAATTTCGAACCGTGAATCTCTCACCTACGCGTCCGCTACAGTCGAGAGACCATAGCGGAAGTTTTGAAAAAGAAAAAGGAAAATTATTGGATGCGATTTATTGCCATCTAGCACTTATAGGATCATTAATTAACAAATTTAATGTTTCCGTTTAAAGGGGTTGTTGTCTTTCTTTGAAAGCGACGTTAAAGCAAATCATTTGACATCTGTGCATGACACTTTCCGTTTTTCTAAAACGCTTCCCGTTAAGCGCATGTCATTTACCGAGTTGTGATTCAAATACCCTCTTACCAAGGTCCCATGCCGAGACCATCTCGCTGGCAACCACCGCCTACAGGCTTCTCGCGATGGTATGAAATTTTGGGAAAAAATTTCAGTTCAAAAATTTATCTTTCACCATTTTCCAATTTGACCACCTCACATAAAAATATCATACAGACATCACCCAGAATGCTAAACCCTGTACCTAACCCTTCCACGACAATGAACTAACATAGAACCAACCCACCCGGTGAATCCGTCTGAGAAACCTCGGCAGGACTGTGTCATCGGGTCCCAATAGTGTTGTTACATATTTTTGGAATAATTCCAGCAGGTTACGTGTTTTTGTATACACGCAGGGCCGTAGCCCTAGTAAAACTCTACAGCAGGGGTCAGTAGGACTAGGGACGACCTAGGTATCTAAACACTGTCCATGTACAGGGTTACCATAATTTAGCACGCGTTGTATGTAAGATTTGAAAATCTCGGAGGGGACATCCCCTGTCCCTACTCTCAGCAGACTACGGTTTTGCCACGATATGTATAGCTCATGTTTCACCCCATACCATTAGAATGTAAGTAAAGAAGTCACTGACCCTTCAGGAATTGCAACCAAGACATTTGTCATTGTGACAAGAAACTCGGTCCAATGTATTTAAAATAGGTGAATATGACGTCACTAATTAGAAAGCCATGCTGCTGAGCCATTACACAAAATTCGTGTTGTCGTTGGGTTTTACTATTATTTTGCTTCTTGCTAAAATAAATTGCATGGATCTATTTTTACACACGGGACAACTAAATTGCAAGTTTTCTGTAAGTTGATCGGTGACTCAGCGATATTCGGGTTAGTTACATGTAAAACCTATTACAACCAACCCATGTAAAAAAAAACCAAACGCATATTTTTACGCATCTGCTAAGCATATATATATAGTGTCATAGTACTGCGACACATGATAATTGTTCTCACTGTCAGATGATCAAAAGCAAACTAATTCTTCCGGGTCGCAAAAATCAAGGTCATTTTTTCGCTAGGTACATCATCTTTTGCCTACTTCAATACACAGAGCATGTATACTATATAAGTATGGAGGTGTTCAAAATTGCTTCAACTTCCGGGTTTCCCTGTTCTACGTCATGTATCTCAACAAGTTCGTTTGTACAGTAAGTCAAGTTATAAATACATGCGGACTTGTCACAAGTCGTTCACTCTTCCCTCAGGTTACTTATATATTATTTACTACGGGGAATAAGGGGATTTATTGCACACTACGGAATGCTATTTTATTGTTATTCAGCGAGGAATGCCGTATATACCATTGCAAAACGTGGTGCAATCCTCTCGACAATACAAATAGGGATTCCTTAGCATTGACGGCGACATCGGATAGAAAAGATGAAGACGGTAAAATAGATAAAAAGTAAAAATAAAAAATAAATATATAAATAAATAAACAAAAAAAAAGAAAGAAAACCCGTGCTCAAACAGCGGACCATTGTACAGTCTTAAAATTCTGTAAAGGACTTTTAACGAACATAATTTGCCTTAGAGTTCTAAAGCAAATATTAATGCAAGTGAAACTAAGTTTTGAAATAATTTTAAGGTGTAGGGGGACCCTACTGAGGGGAGGGGGGACTTCACCTCTGAGATTCCCAAAGCATACATATACCACGTGCCCTACAACCACTGTTATTAACATATGTAACAGTTAAGTCAGCCGAAATAGCTTTAATCACACATTGAAAGGAAACGCAGTGCAAAATTTTATAGCTCCTACAAAGAAAAAGGAAAAAAAAATCTCAAATGAAATATTTTGTTAGCATTTCAATCACAGAAATTTTTCACCTTTTCAATTCCACTTTGTAATTTCTATGGTCGAAATTTTAGCCATGCCAACATCATACCTTACCAGATGAAAGTAATCCCACACAAATATATATAGTCATAGGACTGAATGGAGAGATGCCCAGACCGCCCACTTATGAGTCCAAGTGTGAAAAAATTATACTGTTAAGTAATTCTCACCGCTGTGTTAGCAGAGTCCCGAGTACAAGGGTGCCACACTACCCGAAGTAAAAAGTAAATGAAACAAGTCATCTTCAACTCCCCCCCCCCCCCCTTTCATTGTTGGCAAAGTACAATTTTGTAGCACCCAACCGAAAGGGGCGAGTGGGTTTCATGTTGACATTGAGACATTATGAGGGCATTTTGTCACTTTAACGGTGATTTTGTTTCATTTGTTTCGTCGGCCCGGGTATTGCAGCTTGGTATGGATGCGCCCTTAAAAACAGTGTTTGTTGCTCACTTTCCTTGGGGGTTTTTAGATTCTCGGTGTGTTCTCGATTCGAAATGTAGAAGGATGGGTATTAAAACAGCTTCTAGAAACCGTCAGAATTTTTGTCACCGTGCTGTGTCAGGTATAACTTACATAACACTGTGACTGATACTTCGTTTTATTTTCTGTATTTACTATACAGGCCGGGACACCCTAGCTTAATATTTGCCTCTGCATTTTTCTGGTGTAGATGCGCACTGTTTAACAATGTCTTTTCTTTCTTTGTTGTCATTTCATTGTATCCAACGGCTTTGTTAGGGTTAGGGGATTAAGTTAAGGATTTGAAGCTATCGTTAGCCAGTTAGAAAATTTCTACTTTCTTGTACCATTGAAGTATTCCGATCAAGGACTGAGACCTGGGGAAGATGTTTCTCACACTTCATTAGATAATAAATCCCACGCAAAACAGAATGGGCGTTCACATGGGCTCCAACAAGAGCCACGTGATCTTATTTGTTTCTATTACACATACCGTATCAATTTTTTCCCTCCTACTGAATGGAATTTTATATCATCATAGTATACTACGCAAAATGCGGTGGTGGGTTTGTTGTATCTTGGCAGATCGAAGATACCTCTACAAAAGATCGTAAAGTTTGTTTCTCTCGTGTTCTTGCTTCAGAGATCTCGATAGCTCGAGAATTAAGACAGAGACGACAAAGAATTAGGATAGCACCCGGTACACTTGAAATTAGTTGCCCTTTGCACAAATCAAATTTAAAACGCATAATCAGCCGGTGCAGTCTCATAATTTTGCGGAACATTTTAGTATCAAAGTACTCGGCCCTTGTTACACTCTAAAATCAAAAGAGTGAACTTATTCACTCTTTGATCGAGTGAAAAATGTAAATTCACTCCAAGAGGAGTGAAGTTCCCTCCAAAAAGAGTGAAGTTCACTCCAAAGAGTGAAGTTCACTCCAAAAAGAGTGAAAATCCCTTAAAACGAGCGAAGTTTCACTCTTGATGGAGTGCCCACGATGATCGCTCTTAAAAAAAGAGCGATCATTGCAGGCACGCGTGGAAGAGTGAATTTTCCCTCTTCCTCTAGTGAATTTCACTCTTTTTAGAGGGAACTTCACTCTTTTTGGAGGGAACTTCACTCCTCTTGGAGTGAATTATCACTCTAATGGAGCGAATTTACACTTTTCACTCGATCAAAGAGTGACTAAGTTCACTCTTTTGATTTTAGAGTGTACCCATATTACTTGTAAAGTGAATTACAAGCAGTCGCCGAAACTTACAGCTCAATAACGCAACCGTCTTTTACAGGCCTTCTAACTACATCCTCAGTCAAAACAAAAGGATAAACTAAGTCATTCTCTCATAAAGTGAAATGTGTAAATCCACTCTATTTATGTCTTAAAGCGACTCATTGAGTTGCTTCATGAAATTCAACAAATTTTTCCAAATCTGAGTCAAGTTTTCTTCACATGCCAAAGACAATGGTCAAACTAAGAGAACCCCAAATCTACATTGTTCGCTGCTTGTCTGCGTAGCAGACTGTAGGGCATATTCATTGTTCAGTCATATCTTTGTGAAGCCTTAAAGGGTGAGTGAACACACCGAGTCCGCTCGGCGGGGTAGTCCGCTGCCGGACCTGCATGTGCATTGAAACTGAAAAATAGCGCACTCTCGGAGATTAATGCTTTCGCTGTATGCACCCAGGCCCTCTCGTGCGGCGCTTGCACTAATCACGGTCGTGCATTATTTTGTGCCAACGCACGGTCAGTCATCGTTACTTTAATTCTTAATGCAATTAAAATTTCTATTTAATCCAGCGTAAGGACGGCAATCATGAATGTGAAACGGATAATTCGGGAAATTGGGATTGCCGCATCAGGATTAGCACGCGGAACGGACGGTCTTTTCGTTCAGCCGGTCATCGCTATACCAAAATCAACTGAGGACGGCAGCCTAAAGGAAGCTGCAGCTAGAAGCGCTAAGAGGGCTAGTCTACCTCATGATATGTGCAATACTTAAAAAAAAAAACACACACACACTACAAGGGTGCAATTTCTTAATTTAAGGCATACATATCATTGCATAGTGCGTATTGAATCTTATTATCCGATGTATCTTTTTTCTATGGGACTTGGCACGAGCTGATGTCCCACCAGAAACTGAAAAATGTCTCACAAATGGCAAGCGTCCCGGGTTGAAATCCCAGGGTATCAACTCTTATCGTGATTCCTCTTGAATTAGAGATGGCGCGCTACCTCATGCAGCTACCTTCAGAGCAGGTGTCTAGAATGTAGTGCGGCCAATATAATACATATAGGTGCAGGAGTATTACGCGTCCGTCAAGCGGGGAAACCTCATAGTGCAAGTTGAACTGTTGAACCCTTTGTTTAGAGCTTTTTTTTCATAGTACACTTTGATTGCACGCTGACGTCAGTACATACCACAAAGATTTATCATAAATCAAATACGTTATATTCACTGGTACGGGCTGGTACACTACACTAGTACTAGACTAAGAATCCACGCCGGCTTAAAACATGTAATAAAACACTGACTGTCGCATGGGGAATATAAAGTTCCGTCGGCTGTCGTAACTAAATGAAGTTTAGGCCAACCTGTTTTCCTTAGGTCCATATTTAAAGGCCCAGTTCTCTCACCCAAAACAGTACCAATTGATTACCAATGAATTTCTATCTGTGAGTAACCTATTTCTTATTGATGCATGCTACCACGCCCGTCCTTAATTTTCCTGTCGGCATTTGCCATGTTCGAGTCCTACAATTTTGTATGTGTCATGTAGGAAAAGTGAGTGATCTTGTTGTCAAAAACCTGCAGAATGTTTTGCAGGACTTTTTTGCCTGGTATAGCTACACCTCAGACTAAAATCTAAGGAACGATGGGTGTTGTGTAAGTTGGTCAAATCGGACATGGTCTCATTTTGAATGTGCCGCAGATGCAGACTTCAATTGTTTACCTATTCACCAAGTGTCTTGTTGCATCTGTCACTGTGGCTTTGACGCAGACATTGGTCTTGAATCCCTGTACAGTTGCTTAATTCTTTCCCACATAACACACTAGGCTGCCGGCTATGAGTCATTAAAATGAAAAATAAAATCCCATAAAACATATACTCACTCACTGGCGTACACAGGAGGCCACTGGGCCACACCAACCTCACGGACACCACTGGCATAAAAATGTATTGTAACACAAATTTTCCTTCAAAAGGTAGCATATGTGACACAAGATTGCATGTAAGGACACCTTATTTCTCAAAAATTTTCAAAAGGGGGGGGGGGAGTGTCCCTCCAACTGATGCCAATTGAAAATTTTGTAACTATCCAAATTTTACTTCAAGAGGTGGAATAGGTCTATGTCGCACAAGATTGCATGTATAAGACACCTGTTTTTAAAAAAAACTTCAGAAGGGAGGGGACACCCTTCCCTTTAACTCCTCCCACAGGTTTGGGATAATTAGTAGGCCTACCCTTTTGTTTTAGAGTCTGAAATACGCAAATTTTATAACAAATTTCACTTTAAAAGTGGTATACGTAGCACTGGCTCATCGAATGTAGACACACAACATTTTCAAAAATTCCCAACGCCCCTCCCCAGGGAAGCACTAAACATACGACATGCCCCCCTCCCCACCTTCAGAGAAACCCTGCGCACGCCACTGTACTCACTTTGCATGTTATACCATATAGGTCCTTTTTGTCTCGCGGGGAGTGCGTGTAGGATGTTGGTGCTTGGGGCAGGCTCCTCAAGATGCGATCCTTGCAAAAGTGAAAAACCACACAATCCAAGATTTTCTTAAAAACAAGCTAAGCTTGTTTAATTTTCCATGATCTTGCTTTTGAGCCATTTTAACACGGACTTTTGTCCATTTCTAGCGACATGGAGTGACGGATGAAGGATCCGCCCGGGTGCCAATAAACTCTCATACGAGCACCCCGTATGGTATTTAAAATTTACTACCCTACTTCATAACATTTTCTATCATATTATTTAGAGGTCTACCATTTTCGGTGCTACAACTAAGACCATTTCCACGTTGGGTTGAATGGAATGGGGAGGGGCGGGGTTGAAAATGCGATGCAATTCAAAAAAGATAATAAAAATTTACAATGTTGCAGAACATTCATCACTAGGACCGATATGACCCAATGCAATAGTCTTTTGTCAGTGCTCGAACACGTGACTAAATCGGTTACTGGCATACTGCTGAGGGAAGAAAAGGGTAGACTGAAAATTTGAAGAGAATGGTGACATTTTTAGTGCTTTGCAAGCGAGGCAGTTGGCTAAGTGTAAAAAAAAACTGCTTAATATCTGGCTGCATCCACCCTGCTGGTATGATTTCACACTTGAGATAACTGAATCTCTCTGGAAGGTTTGCTAAACAACTAGGCTGTGACCTTTAACTTAAAACGCCACCAAAATGGCAAGGGGATTTAATTCCCTGCGATCAAGGAATTTTCACCTCTTTTCCCCACCGGGTCAATTCAACAGTCTGGTCCTGTTCAAAAAATACTTTCAAATTTAACTTAGCTATGCGCACACATAACCTTTCCCCCAATTTCTGCTTCATGATGTAATTAAACATAAATTGATAGTTCTCACAACTTTCATTTTATTCGTCAAGGTGGATATCGAAAGCGATATTTCTCATCAAAACTGTCAAGGTTATTAGAAACAAAACATGGTTTCGTTATAAGATTTTCATCGTCAAGCCACTACGCGGTTTACAAATTCGTCAGGAGGTTTTCATATGTAGGCCTAACCTGAGAGAGTTACGACTTAAATTGATTTCTTGACAGGCATACGAGTATTTGAATTGGAATTGTTTACGAAAAACTTGTCTCCTGCCATACTCTTGAGACTTTTAACCCGACCTACCCAATAGTTGCACTTTTGCTACCAACTGCACAATGCACACATACAATACAACTATTAAAACTGTATGGGTTATCCCCTCAACGCAAATACTAGCCCAATCAGAGTTTAGTTCATGGTATCAGCGTATAAAAATAGAAACTTACATAGCTTACATCCAATCACGAGGGATCATGAATAGTGAATTCCTAGGTACAGCCAATCAAAAGCCGAATAGTCGGTCGATTGATCTTCAATAGAGGCAGTTCTCCCCGCACTGTACACAACGTAATTTCGGTACAAAACATAGGTACAAATTTCTCGGTAGTCAAACAAGGTGTCAGCGCGCTAAGGACGTAGGTGTGCTTGTAAAGTCACGAATAGGAAGTGACAGGAACAAGGACAACGAGAAATTTTGAAATCTGAACTGTAAGTAATATATAGTTATTCAGTAAATGAGAAAACATTAGTTTTTTAAATTGCTGACTAAATTTCAAATGTCATCCCTGATTGATAATCCTTGATGAAGCGTCTTTCTTTGTTTCATTTTTTGCAAATCTTTACGTAACTTCTGCTTGTGTTTCTAAGTTATCTATTAGCCTCTTTGGAAGAAAATTGGGATAAAATACCCGTAGAATTCCACTAAATGATAATCTTCCTCTCAGCCACTCGGAGTAAAAAGACTTTTTGGCGTTTTACTTCTTTCCTCTGTCGTAGAACTTGGTGTTTTTAATTTAACTGAATTTATAAACCTATGATTCGGGTCAAAATAACTTACGCCTGCTGCAGAACAGTATCGTTTTATATGTGCGTAGTATCATTTGCATAGATGTGCTTCAGTTGAACTTATAAAGGGCAGTGGTCTTGTGGTACATTAAATTGATCCAATTGGTGAACCAATTGAAATTGCGATGTTCGTCTCTGGTACACCAGAGTGGAGAGATGGGCTGTCCTTTGTCAGATGGTGCCTTGAAAGCAGAATCTCGCACACTCATGCAGACAGGCAGGCAAAAGTGTTTGAATTCACAGTTACCGTGACGTGGTTTCGGTGGAAGAATCACCGGAAATTGCGGATATCTTTGATGTGTTTGGTTTATCGCCTACTACTGTACATTAAGCACACGCGAACGTGACGAAAGTCTATTATCAACATACAGTACCACTTTTAAGCTTAAGTTGTTGTTTCCGATGGTTTTTTTTTTGTTTTATGATCCCTACGAATTCCATTGCGATGCACCCGGGCTCCCCAGATATGAGTGTAAAAGGAGCACATTTTATTCATCACCGCCTCCCATCTCGTTGGAGTCATTTATCTGGGCCCCATAAAGGAAAAAAGGTCCCAAACACCTACTTCAAACTTGTGAATTGTCGCTGGGCACAGTGATGAGTCAAGAGGGACAATCGATCAGCCGTAAAGGCTGTAACAGGCATGCGTCATTGTTGAAGGGTTGAACACGTAATGACAAACCCCTTTTCCTGTGGTCTCCCAATTGTAACAATTGCGGTTTTGCTTTCGTCAAGTGTAACCAAAGGTGCAGTAATTTCCCGAGCTACTGAAGTCGAACGATTGACTCAATGAAGGTTCTATTTGTGCTATTCCCCTTTAATGTTTGCTCAGTGATCTATTCCATACACTTGTTGGCTCAGTGAACAATAAAACCCGTGAACAGTCTTTTGCACAAATCACTGAACAAATAATTCTCATATTTTTTTAGTTGTTGATTTTTTATTGGAATCCTCCGGTCCCGGATCTGGACCTGAATTTTGGTCATTGTTATACCAAAGGTTATACAACTACTTGAGAAAAACGCAACTGTTGACGTGTCTACTGTGTTAAGGAAATACTTCAGTAGGGGGCTGTTTGTGATTTCATCTGAAACTGGGTTACATCAAATTGGTTGTCTTCAATTTTAACACCTACAAATCCTACCCTAAAACCACTTAAAGTCGGTTGGTTGACTTTGAGTTCAACCTCTCAGAAGACGAGGTCAATACTAAATAAAGTTTTCAATAAACCTCATTTCATATCAACCAATCCTTGACTTCATTACAAATTCATCCAGATTACTTTGGGTTTCCTCTTGTTGATTAAAAAGATGGATTGAAGCGGACTGTATCAACATCACGGCTGACCCCGCCCACTCCATCTCAGTGAATATAAACAGAAAGCAATTTATTCACCCTGGATTCTAGCTTAAAACAACAGGCTGACAAAGAAGGTTATTACAGTAATTAGTACAATACGTAAGAGCTTTTACGGGATGCTGACATTTTCTCCCTTTTTCTTTGAAGATATAACAAGCTCCTCTTCAGAGACCACATCCAACATGTTGCCACTTACAGAAGAAATCTCCATGCTGAATACTGATAACATCAGCATATTTGATCAGGTAATCTTATAAGTTTCCTTTTTATGTAGTTCTGCTACAGTTCGTTAGTCTGATCCACATAATAAAGGTCATTGCAAAGTTTTTTTTATTAGTACGATTGACCAGCTGTTTTTGCTGACAAGCAACTTAATTGCCAAGTGAAGCCTCAATTGCCGTAAAAGAATTTCTCATCTTGCAAGCAGAGTCATTGTACGCCAACCAGATGTGGTTATATTGCGCAAGCAAATGGATATATGGAGCTTACCAGCTACCATAGTATGTAAGCACTCGCTCAAAGTGTTTGAACTGAACAACAACAGTTGTGGGGAATTCCCCAACACAGCACCGTACACTAACAGTGTGACATCATTGGACACAACCTTTCTAAAAATAGATTTTACACAATGTGCGGTCTGTTGATAAAGGTTGTCCATTTGGGGATTGTTGCAGATTTAATTTTGAACTTGAACCTCACACATTTAAGTTGGTTGGTTGCTAGTGCTATGGAAAGGCAATCCCTTATCCAATCCAGTGATAGTTTTTATTTTGTAAGTTTGTTATAAAACTGGTACACAATCTACTAATTAATCTGATATTAATTAATCATGAAATATTCAAAGATTTATACAATCCTTACTTGTTTGTATGTTCACTTTCCACATTTTTTCTCCATTTATCTTTTTGGAAGAAATCCTTCCAGGGGTTAAGATCCCATGGGGGTAGGGTGGGGCATGGGGGGATGAATGGGTTTGGGTACAGGTACTGCACTGGATATTTTACAAGTCTTAAAAGCAGCAGGTGTACTACTTGTTTCATTGTTACAAATCCACGAGTTTCCAGGAAGGATAGAAAGTACAGTTATGTACAGATGGCATAAAGGACTCTTGGGTGTAGTGATGATGCACAGAAAGGTATTCATTTACCATCTGCAGAAATCTGCCATTGTTGTTAATACCATGTAATATTATGTGTTTCATCTTTTAATTACAGTTTGAAGATGGACCTTTTCAAAGTTTTAACATGTTTCCCAACAACATGATACCCCAACAAGACTTCAGCATGATTGAAAAACAACAGGCAATGGCCCAGCCAATGACATCACCAATGTCCCCACCAGAAGGTGAAATGTACACTGCAGAGGCTACTTTCCTCGAGCTGGACAACTACCGTTACTCTAGTCAACCATCTCCTACCCCAACAGAGCTCAGT
The DNA here is from genome assembly GCA_037179385.1 of Holothuria scabra. Classification (NCBI taxonomy): domain Eukaryota; kingdom Metazoa; phylum Echinodermata; class Holothuroidea; order Aspidochirotida; family Holothuriidae; genus Holothuria; species Holothuria scabra. The sequence goes on along the minus strand of CM074200.1, from coordinate 28,016,809 downwards.
GAACAAGAGATGACAGAGGCATATGAAATTGTTATGGAGGACATTCTCTCATCCATTACCCCAAGGCTGGGGATTTCAAAAGGTGAGTTTATTGCTCCATTAATTAAAGAATGAATCAAGGTAACATGGGGAGGGAGAGAAGGGGGTGGGGTAGGGTCCATGGTAGAAACTTATCAGATTGTGGCAGATTAAAAAATTTGAGTATTTACAAAAATTATGTGTGGACACTATATTATCAGCCCCACCCCCATCAGCCCAGATATTTTGTAGTGTTATAGTATGTACACAGTGAATTTTAGTTATGTTCTTCTTTAATACATGTACTTCATTTTTAAAGATTACCTATAATTTATTCCACAAAATATTTATTTTTCCTTGGGCCTTCTTTACATTTCAATAGATCCTTCACAGTGGTCTCAAGAGCAAGCACAAAGATGGATTTCTCTCCTCATCCAAGAGTACGGTCGACCAGAAGTCAACCTGTCTAACTTCCAAGTGGATGGTTTCACACTCTCTCAGATGACACAAGAAGAACTGGAACAGTGTGCTCCGGGAAATGGCTATCTGATTCATTCAAACCTCAATTGCCTTGCAAAAAGTAGTAAGTGTCATAATTTTTGCACAGGACGGAAAAGAGTCTCTTCCCCCTCCTGTGTACCCCATCCATCTCCAGTCTTACCCTCCTAAATCCTCCATAGACCATCTTCCAAATAGAAGTTACAAAGGATTGTGGGAAAGAACTTTGGTGCAGGTCTCTTTGGTTGTTTTTGTTAATGCAATTGGGGTCACATATGAGTCGCGAAAACTCTCTATCCCACAAGTCTTTACAATTTCTTCTTGGGAGAGGGTCTATGGGAAAAAGCTCAATTTTGCTAAATTAGAAAGCTACTATACATATCGTTGTCCAAATAATGGGAAAAAAATTTTGTCGTTTAGTTCACTTTTAAAGTGTGAAAAATTAAGCATATTACTTCAGTCTCTTGCCATATCATTTGTTTGAGGCGGGTACTTTCTTAATCACCTCTTTAATTTATTAACCATAGGGTAAGAGCGAAAGTATCACTTTTTGTTTTTTCTAGAGTTGTGCACATCAGGCCTTGTTCTATACCTTCCGCAAGATATGTTTCAAAAGTGAAAAAACCTCAGTCAGCTTACAAGACAATACCATGTATACCAATAGAAACAACTGGTTTCACTTTCACAGTAATTAAGCTGAAAATTTGAGTAACAAGGAGTTAAAACTTTCTATGAAATCGCAGCCATTCTATTTAAATTGGGCTATACCATTTCCGAAAAAGGATACGGATGGTCCTTGCCATCCCCACGTCATTTCCCTTGTTCTGAGAGAGGAAGTCATTTTATCTTTCCCATCGCAATTGTTGTACGCAAGATAAACCGCTTAACTTCCGATAGCCTAGATCAATTTTGTAGAAACTTGTGACTAGGAACTGAAGCAGGAAGTTGTCCAACTACTGCAACTGAGCTTTGTTTAAATTCTGCTCACTGGGTTCAGCAAGGGCGCCTGCAGAGTTGGACTGAATGTTACAAAAATGTTGCAACTGTAAAAAGTGCATCTAACTTCCAGCAGTAGTAACAACCATCTCTTTGACTGACTTTAAAAAAAGTCTTAATGAATTTAGGATTGACAACTTATCTCAATACTCACTTCACTTATGTTGTGTTTTTATTTTATTTTTTCCTGTCTTCCTTTAAGTCATTAACACAATGTGATATTCCATCTTATTCTTCAGTTCAAAGAGACGAAATTAAACCCGTCCTTAGTCCGTATCAACAGCAACAATTTCACCAGCACCAGCAGCAACAACAACAGCCACCACAGCCACAACCAATGACCTATGACCCCAACATGATGTATGCATACTCGATGACCTCTATGGCACCCACATCCCCAGCAGCAACTGAAAGAGAGCTATCTCCGAGTCCACTGGCATCATCCTCTGATGAAGGTGAGCTACATTTTTCACATTTTGTGTAAACTTTTCCAAAACTATTCAATTTTGCTAATTTTCCTGAAATAAGGTAAAATTGACTATTACATCAAAAACAATCATAATACATCAACAGTGGCATTTGAAGTTTTGAATTTCTGTAGCTTTTCTTAAACTTCACCTAATAAAAGTGGGTAGGGAAAACAATCCAGTGTGGTGCCCCACTAACTTGTGGACACTGCTGGATTAAGGCAGAAGTCTACAAGCTGCAGAGTTAAACTCTAACTCACTTTATAAAAAGCCATGGTCAAAACTGTACATTCGTATGCTGCAGTCATTAGGTGGGGACCTGTTTTAGTGCAAAGAAGATGGGCCCAATTGCTGTCATGGTAACTTGCCATTGCCACTTTTACATTTTATAATTTATTCTAATTTCTGAAAATGATTCAATTTTAATGGCACGCTTTGTTTTTCTCTTTCTTTCCCCAGAAGAGGCATCCATGTCTTCTCCAGCAAGGTCTCCAACTGGTCCCAACACCTCCATGACACCTCATCACACTGGTTCCATTCAATTGTGGCAATTCTTGCAAGAACTTTTGCTTCAGCCAGACAGCTACAACTACTGTATTCGATTTCTGGACAGATCACATGGTAAACTATGATTTTTCGATTACAGATGTACTTCCAAAATCTCTTTAGTAGCAAAAATTAGTTTTCATTGAAGAGGGCAATTTGACTTTAACTCAATTGACAATTTGACTTTAACTCAATTGACTCAAAAGTTTCAATGCAAGCTGTCGTCCACCAATTTAATTTATTCTGCTCGAGATTGGTATGTTTTACAAATTGACGAAACAAGACACTATCCTAACCCCACCAAAAAATAATAATAATACTCATATAAACCTAACTAAAATTGGAATGAAAAAGAAATCATCGGTTCTCTCTTTATGTCAGTGAATGATAAAAGCTTCTGATGTCCTTCTAATTTGATTCACAACACAATAAATACCTCCACATCGTTTTGAGTTTTATTGCAAGATCAAAAGTTAAATTATTTTCACCATGGGAATATCAAAGAATTCTGAAACATCTCCTAGCAACTTTTCCATGTCTTTCATAATCATGGTTATATATTCTTGGCAAAATTACATGGACATATGGCATGAAGTAAATTTTTAGCTACAGTGCATCTCCTTTCCAAGCCCCAAAATTTTTTTGAATGCATCCATCATCTTTCCAAGTTTTTGCAATCTAACTTCCTGGTTCCCAAATAAATCAAAATACCTTGTGTTGAGATGTCAAAATACTTGTAAATAAAATAGATAGCAACTTACGTAAAGGATGAAGAAATAGCAACACACGCAGAAAATGTTTTTATTGCTTGTATTAACAATAATATCATTTTTTTCTCTATTTCAGGAATTTTCAAGATTGAGGATTCAGTAGAGGTTGCTAGATTGTGGGGGATGCGTAAGAACAGGCCAGCTATGAACTACGACAAGCTTAGCCGTTCAATTCGCCAGTATTACAGGAAAGGAATAATGAAGAAAACCGAAATCTCACAGAGACTGGTGTACCAGTTTGTTACTCCATTTTAAAAAAAATGGAAAGAGGAGTCAATACTTTTCAGATAACACTGGAGGCTGTTTGATGAATCAATTTCATCAATTCAACAAATATCTGAAAATGTTGAGTGGGAGAAGTTGCAATATTAAAATTTTCTGTAAATATTTTGACACTATTTAATATTATCAGTTCTTGTATATTTGCTTTTAAATTTTAAGGATCAAATCTTGATTTTCAGGATCATTGAAAAAGAGGAGAAAGAGAGGTTACCAAGGGAGTAACCATAGTAACGAAGACTGTCATCACACTACTTTTGAAAATTATACTGAAAATTATCAACTTGTAAAGTTGAGTACAGATATTTTGACTCCTTTCCCCATCATACCTCACGCCTTTTCAAGTTTATTTTGACCATATTCATAACACTTGTTGAAGGTGAAAATAAACGAAGAGGGTTGTGTACTGAAAGGAAACAAACGACTGTACGTCACCAAGCAAAAAATTGTTACAAACAACAGACTGCAAAAATATGTAGATGTCCTACTTTGTACACTCTTTTTAGAATCTTTCAGTCTTCTGTTGCATTTCATTTGATGTCAAGATCCTGCATGTAAATATTTCTTTTTGTTTTGTATATATTTAGCTTACTTTACGTAAGTATTGGTTTACAATAAAACACATTCATGTGTGAATGTAAACAGAATGTTTGTTGATCTCAACAACCAACAAAATAAAGAACCCATGGTTGTAATGCCATGTTCAAATGTAAGTTCTATGAACCTAAACAATTATGGTTAAAGTTTCATTACTTAACCATCTTTCATTTTTATATTATTTGTTTGTTTCAGTTCGATTCTTTATCATTTGATTTCTTATTTTTTGAAGTTATTTTGGATTTTAGTTCAAGTAGAATTATTTTAATCACAAGTGTCAATCTATCCCTGCACCGCAATTTCGTCGTCTCTAAGTAATTAATAATACTCTAGATCGAGTATAAAGATGGAGCGGATACTCCCCATTGTGTCCAAGGCGTTCACTTTTTCACTGAGTCACATGGAGCTCGAAACTTATGAGAAAAGCTATCGGAAAAGATAAAGAGAGGGTGTTAGTTACTGTAGTTAGTTAGATGAAGTTTGATGGCCTGTTTCCAACCTATTGGCTCAAGTCGAGCAGGCAAGGGTTTTTTTTCCAGTAGTGGCTCACTGACTTTTTTCCCTTCTCCATTGCTTTATGCAGAGCATCACTTACAATGGCAGCAGGTTCCATTTTTAGAGTCTTTGGTATGACTCAACCTGGGAATTGATCACCATCACATGGTAGTGAGTCTAGAATGCCAATATTATATGGCATGGTATTTAGGACATTATATCAACCCTCAACACATATTTAGATCTCCTGATTGGAGGGAGGGGGGTTGTGCTCTGCTTAATCAAAATCACACTCTTCAAACTATTATCCCACACGGTCACTCATAAACATCATACTTGATGACATTGAAATGATAAAAATTTGTATTTTTGTAATTGATTTAAAAAAAAATGAGGTAGAGATGGTTATTTATTACGTACAACATTATTCTAGTAAAAGCGTCAGTATCATTGCTTGTTTTCTAACCTAATGGTTTAATACAGTAATCAAATGTACTTGCTTAGTGCATTTATAATGACTGCCTGTAATTTTATGCATTTAATATGTTTAAAGAGAAGCCTGACTTCCTTGAGATATTCCTTATAACTTATAATTTAATAGAATGGTACAATAACAAAAATTTTCATACATTTAAATTGTAGATAGACAATTAGGCAATTACATACTTTAACTATTTATATGCCATTTTTTTAAGTCTTTAATGAATAAAATTCTTTCATACTTAAGTAAAAAGTTAGGCAATTAACTTTTTTGCATTAATTGAGCATGATTATTCTTAACTGAGCTTTTAATCTGGTTGGACAAACTACTGTCATCAGTGTACTGTTTCAAGGGTAGTCTAGAAAAACAGTGTAGAAAAATATATCTTGTCCAAAAGAACAAATTGCTGCATTCTCCATTTATTTCCATTGGCTTTGTCCCATTCATAATTTTGTCCATGCAGATAAAATTTAAAGAGCGAATTTCTCACCCCAAACAGCAATTTTGGTACAGGGGTATCAAAATTCTCAATTGGCTCAGCTCTTTGATTGACAGCTAGTTCAAACAATGCAGAGTACCAAAGCTTATATTAAACAGCATGAACGGTACTGAGGGTGTTTTGAAATATAAATTTAAAGTTTTTCTTTACTCACCTTGAAGCAACAAACTGAGATTGTATCTGGATGAGGATAAATTTCAGACAATTGTGGGAGGGGCTTAGGTAAGAAGATTAGGAGAATTGGTACTGTTTGGGGATTAAGGTTCATTGCAATCACACCAATGGAGAAGTGAAGTCCAACAAATCCCTACCCACAGTCTGAGGCAAGAAAAATTGAACTCCTGCATGTTACCCATGGGGAAAAATAAGGCAATACTGTACAAGTGTACCTGAGGGTCAACTGACCACCTGTGCAACTTGCACAATCAGACAACTCTGACACATTTCACTGCACGAAAGCACACTTGAAACTGCTCTTTATGGATGGAATAAGAAAAAATTTCACGAAATTTTCACTCAAACTCATACTTTGGAGTAGGTATCGTAGGTCCAGGATTGGTTTGGTTTGTTCATGCCCACAATTCATGGAGGATGTGGGCATGTGCACAGCCACCAAGAAGAATTCCCCAACTCGCATATTGGTTTGAGTTGGGCCAGCCATGCATCATTTTCCCAGTTGTGGCTCACTGGCTTGTTTTCCCTTCTTCATTGCCTGTAATGAGCCCAAGGCATAATGGCAGTAGGTTCCATTTTTTAAGTCTTCTGTATGACCCAATTTGTGTTAGAACTGTTATTGAAATAGCCCCTATTCCAACACCCCTCAATTTCGACACCCCTATATTCATGATGAAATGTTCCCTCTTCCTTTTTGTTACATTTTTCTTCTCTGCCTGATTAACTCTTAACCCTTCAGGGAGGTAAAGAATCCCACAACATGCAGACTTGATTGAGTCAAGTTTCATATCTGATTTATTGATTGACAGGAAAAGATGTGTTTCAATACACAAAAAGTTATGTAACATTTGGGGTTAGCTAACAGGTCAGTCAGCATGTGTTAATTGCTTTCCACGCAGTGTGAACACAATGAAAGCATAGCTCATTTGAGGTCACAGATCATGTAACAAACTCAGATCTTGTTTACACCCCATACCGCCTTTGATGTACTGGGGTGTCTATGGTGCTTTTTCAAGACGCGAGGTCACAGCATGTTCCAGCAAATCCATCACGTTCCAACACACGCTTTGTTCCAACACCCTGTTCTGACAACTTACTCGTAGATGAATATAAAGATTGTATCAACATTGAGGTGTTGAAACAAATGGGTACCTGAAAATAGGGCAGTCACCGCTAGAACAAACTGTCTTCGCATGTATTGCCAAAGCAATGTGAATGGGGAATACAGTTAAGGTGTAGAGAGAAAATGGAGTGAGAGATGCTGTACAGAAAACCATTAGTGAGAAGAGGCATGCACTACTGCATCTCTATCTGATCTTTTTGTACTGTGCATATCATAACCAATTTAAAGCATTGGCCATTTGGTGAACTTGGGTAACCTAAAACTAATTAGCCTTTGCTTGGCAGCACCTACAATAATAGCATTCATCCAAACCCTTGGCAAGATTAACAGGAAGCAAGAAACTTAGAGTTCAAAAACACATTCAAACTTACAAAATTCCATATGACTTTTAGGGACCTTGACAAAGATTTCCAGGACTCATTGAGTTGATATCCATAACTATATTGTTTAAGGGTCACTAATATACCACACTTAAAGGGCAAGAGCAGTTGCCCCAACTTAAAGTAGTGTAGTACCCTTTCCCATTTCATGATTGGCCCTTCAGAGTCATGTGACAGTACTTTTCCTCTTCAAATGTCAAATTTACTGAGGGTCACTGCTTGGTTTATCTTGAATTTGCAATACTGAAGTCCTAAAATATTATCAAAGATACTTTGCAGAGAGAAAAGGAGAAAATTGTGAAATTTTGCAGTTGTTTCAAAGTAAGCCTGGGACAACTGCTCTTGCCCTCTAATTATAGTGTTAAGGGGTCACTCAGAATCACATACATGACAAGGCTTATAGTTAGCATAATGAGTCAAGTTTCGAATCCAATAGTTACGGAAAAAGTTAAATTTTCAAATGTTGTGGTATCCTGACTTGTAATGGTTTTGTGGAAAAAAGTGTCTGGCCAAAAAGTTTTAAAAACAAATTGAACAGTTAAGTACTCAGGCTCATAATTACAGTTATTTGTATATAGGATATGGGGCAGTGTTTCCTGCAGCGGGAGGAAGGGGGAGGGGGGGAGGGGGAGCAGATTTGTTCCCCTCTTTCCAAAAGAAGGTAGGTGAAACCCCCCCCCCCCCCTTTTCCTTTCCATAAAAATTTAAAAAATTGTCAGTATTTTTATCTCTTTTTTAAAAAGAAGACACTTTTTCATCAATATTTGAACTTACATAAATTGCCTTTAAAACCTTTCCGATTTAAACTGTACCTTACAGGGGCCTTGAAGTCTCTGTTCTCCTGAGCCCACTTGGAACTTAAGCCTGGGCCAACATCAATTTAGACTTGGAGTTCAGTGGTAATAAATCCCCCCCCCCTTTTTTTTTTCGTTTCTGGCAGAATCCCTGATATGGGGATTGTCTAAGTTTTACCAATTGTCATTGGCATGTGATGAAAACTTTAACAGGTTTGGAAAATTTTGTTGAATTTCATGAACCAACTCAATGGGCTGCTTTTCAAAACAACTTACGTTAGTTCCCATATTTCCTTTTTGCATAGAATACTGTACTTGAATGTTGAGAAAAAGAATACAATAATTTCCTCACTTAAGTACCCTGACTTTTCCAGAACATTTTAAAAAGATTGCTCGTATTTCCTGGAACAAAGTTCCAGGACCTGAACAATTTTTTTTTTTATATATAAACGATAATATTCATTTTGATTGCATCGGGGGAATTATCAAAATTGACAAAAGTTTAAAATGTTGTCAAGATCCTTCTATGCCCTGCTAGTAATAAGTGGTGTCCTAGAAGTCTAATTGTCTGAGATTGTTTTATCATCAAAACAGGAGGTACTACTTACAGAAGCATTAACCTCATATTAACCAAGCTGCTACTGTTTGCAGTACAGTCTTCCTGTCTGCACATCTGTTCACCAGTAAGCGATAAAGGATTTCTGTCTTTGGTGGAGCATAGCAACGAGAACTTGTGCATTAGAGTGTAATTAACCAATAGTCAATGAGCTACATCCCAATAAAAGGCACAAAATGAAACTAACATTCCATACATAACGATGGGAAATAAATATAGTGCACAGATGATGAGGCTATTTTTATGGTACTCTTAATCGGTTAATTTTAAAAATACCTGACCTAACCGTTAAAGTTTCTTTTCAATTTAGCAACTATGAACAATACTTGCATGATTATGGCATACCTGTAGATAACCAAATACTGTAATACACACACTATGCAGTTTCTTTTTCATGATTATTCATAGCAGTTGCACCATACAGTGCTAATGCTAGCAGCTGTACAGTATTTTTCAAGCCTGATTACAGCTACAAATCTGTGACCTCATGAATACATACATGTAACCCTGTTGGTATAGTTTTACATTATTGTACAGCCTCATTATATTACACAGTTTCAATTTGTATGTCAATTACTGTACTATGAAGCTCATAATTTAGGTTTCATGTCAGGAAAAATACCCTCAGCACAATATCGTCAGGAACTGTTCTCAGTAATAATTATATGCCTAAAGCATTTGAAAATGACCATGAAGGTTGACATTTGATAGCACTTCATCTCAGAATAAGCTGAAAGGGGATGTAGCCCTTCAGTGAACTTACAGTGATTTGATTCCCTCTTTGCCAGCACTTATTTCCGGATTTGTTGTAAGTTGTTGTTTAAACCCCAAAGTTGTTGGGCTTCTATTGTACCAGAATGGTAATCAAATCTGCTGCTCATTGAAGCGGCTAATTGGAGTAATGAACCAGTGGTCGGGTACTATAATTGGGAACCGCAGTTTTTCCCTAAAAACTGGGGTAGCCATGACAGATCTCCTTAAAGGCTGATATCCCGTAATGAGTTGCTCATGGCTTTGGCCTTGCACGGTTCTTATTTATAAACTCATGCGTGATATCAATTTGTGCTGATACCACTCAAAAGAATCAATAAGAAATGAAATAGGAACATATTGCATTATATTTTAAAAGATAATAATGATCCAAGTATTGCATTCTCACAGGATGTTAAGTATTGTGCAATTCTGAGGACCAGTTTGTTTTAAGTGAATAAACTTCAACATTTTTTATCTCAGCTCAGGAATGTCCTACAGTATGAAGATGGGAGCTGGACTGTTAGAATTCATGCAATCATTTTTCATGCTCCTTAATATATATATTTTTGAATTTTTTGACTTGGGTTACAGTTTGGTATTATATGCCATTATGTTACCATATCATCTCAATCAAATATTATACTAGCATATTGAAAAAGTAACATGTGTTTTCATGTGACCTTTGACCTCCACCAACAAAAGTTGGGACAAACTTCTCACCATACTGAATGTGCATCGGCATACCACATGCAGTATCTATTCAATTTTCCCACCTTAAAGGCATGTTCTGGAGACAAAATTCGTTAACTTCAAAATAAACAGGAAAATTTTCTCTTTCAAAAGGTGAAAACTGCATTTCAATAGCTTATAGCATTTGGAAGATACAAATTTTTAAAATACTGCATATTTTTCTTGGGATTTGATGCATCATGGGAAATCTGTGATGTCATTGTGGCACATTAATTTGACGCTGCATTCAATTTATTTATAATTATGATGCCGCTGCAGACAATATCAAGGAACATTGTTGGTTGCGCTCTACATATGTTGAAGGGTAATGCTAGAACTACAGAAAAAGATATTCAAACATTCCAGCAGTATCAAATTTCAAGGACAAACAGGGTGTTAAATTATAAAGAAAAACAAAAGGAATTTGAAGCAATGTGCCCACATTACATAACTTTCTGTGGCTTTGTTGAAGAGCAGAGGTATTTTTAACAGAAATAACCCAACTTTAAAGTGAGATATCTTGAGTTAGGAAAATGGTATTGTGATAGGGTTTGAAGGACATGGTGTGGAATATTTTTGTTTTTCTTACAAGACAAAGGCAAAAAGCCACCAGAACATGCCTTTAAGTGGTGTTAAGTTGGTTTCACATTTTGATCTCCAATAACCCCAGATGACCTTTGACCTCAGGAGCAACAGATCGATTCATCTATACATCGATAGATAGCTAGATTGATCGATCAGTAAATATAGATACCCCTAAGGTCTCACTACTCCATTAGAGGAGTGTTCTAGAGCGTCAAGTGTACACCCTCAAAGAAATAGTCCTTTTAGCTCTGGTTTTGACCAAATTTTGTCAAGATAACATGCCAGCTGGGTGATGAAAGTCCATGAATATGAAAGAGTACTTGCCAGAGTGTGGATGTTGAAAATTTGGGTAAGATTGACGTTGATTTTGACTGTTTAAAAAATTGCTATCAAATGGCGGAGATTTTCTGTTTTTGTGAAGAGGCTAGGGGTGGGTGTACCCTACAAAAACTTTATGTCCTTCTAGCTCAAAATCTAAACGGTCATGGTATGGAAATTTTGTAGTGCCATGATGGGCAAACTTGTCAGCTATCAAGTGATGGGTGTCTTGACATAGCTGTGAACTTTGACAAGGCTGCAGCGGCCTCGAAAAGGAGCTAATTTAGTGTGTAAGTCAATGGGGAAATTATTGGGGGTGTGAGGCCCTAAAATCAATAGGGACCATCTTCTGACCATAACACATTCACGTACCAAATAATATGAAATCTTTTCATGTTTCCTACTGTATCTTCAAATATTGTGTCAACAAGGTTTTCAGAGTTTTACCTCAGGCAGTAACCCCATATGACCTTTGACCTCTACCAAAACCAATAGGGTTTTTTGTTCCATCATAATGCATCATCATATCAAGTTTGAAATTAATCCAAGTTTCTTAACTTGAGATACTTGATAGTGTAAACAAGGTTTTTGGAGTTTGACTCACTGAAACCCCAGATGACCTTTTACCTCCACCTAAAACAACAGGGTTCCTACTCTTGGTATCGGGCATCCAGCACCAGCTTGAGAACTGTCAGATCTTCCCTTTTTAAGATATTGTGTAAAGAAGCAAAGTGTCACAAACATACACACATACTGCACACCGACATGCACATATACACACATACCATCAAAAATGCATAGGTTTCTTTTTTCATTGAAAACAAAAAAAAAACTCCACGAACAGACTTAATTCTGTTATTTAATTGATTGGAGCCAGACCATTTTAAAGCATCTCTTTTATGGAGAGGTTCGGTTCAGAGTGTTTAAAGGCCAAATCTTACCCTAGACAATTCTAAAATATTCTTTTGGTTAGGAATCAACTGAATGAGACTTTGGACACAGCAAATGAAAGAATCAGTATTCTACAAGGGCCTCACTCTGACAGCTCTCCTCCAGGTGTTTTTCGTTTGCTGGGATCAGTGCCCAAAAAGTTCAAGATGCATTGCGTATTTACTGCATAAAACAAAAGGAAGTTGGAATGGATTTCTCGGGTGACAAATCAGGGCTCGATTTTTGCGGTTGTCCCATTGTCTGGGATGACTGAAATTCCATATGGACAACTAAAAGTTAAAGGTTGGTTGTCCGATGGACAGCCATTTTTCTCTCACAATGAATTAGACAGCAGCTTGCTTTATCTGATTGAAAAAGTTAACTGCTGGCTGATTAGTGCTTTGAACTTTTGCTATCATGCAATATTTCAGATTTCCAAGTGTTTTTGTCTCTCAAACTTTTTGAGACTAACAATACAAATTAACACAATAACTGTTTTTTAATTGTGCAAAAAACGTTTCGGACAACCAAATATGTTTGTGGACAACTAAAAATACTGACATGGTTGCCTGAAGGACAACCATAAATTTTTCTGAAAATTGAGGCCTGCAAATGATTACACTAGGTGGTTGTAGTACACGTCTCTCAAGAAACAAAAGCTCCAAGCCAGAATAGTGAATCATGGTGATAAAATTACTTTCATTCAGCATTGGCATGCCATCAATATTGGCTGCATGGTAAAGGAATTCATGTTGTCCTAAACTGAAATGCTGGCAGCTCAACTTTTGTGAGGTGTGAAGGAGAGAGACCATGTCCTTACTACCGATTTCTTTGGCACTGTGAAAGAAAATTGAAATTGGCCCATTTTTTTTCTCTATAATTCTCCATACTCACACGCTATATTGCATTCATGTAGAGTACAAGGTTACAAAGGAACAGCAGAAGTTGCCGTGAACTGATGGAAACAGTAAAGTTATTATCATAACCCAGCAAGCCAGGAATAGTTCAATCACAAATATTTTTATGATTTAAAAATTCTGCACTGACTACCGACTGGGGCATGCCTAATAGTTACAACCTTGAAAGAAGACAATGCCATCCAATTATTATATTCTGTAGAGACAAAAAGTCTCTGAGAATTTGGTATCTGATATTTTTCATACAGTCAGTACAAACAGCTTTTGTCTAACAGATGGTGTCAGCTTCTATTCTGGACAAAAAGAATAAATACACTAAGAGTTGTCACCAGAGAAGAATGTACATTCACAGATGATTAACTTTAGAACAAACACTCTATGGCTGGGGTAATGTAGCTATTGGGTTCAAACTTCATCAATGTCTAAAGCACTTTGATAGATTAGTGCACCCATATGGTACAATTTCAGAGTGTATGGTGTCCATAGGGCTGGTGTTGTTTTCACAAACAAAAGTAAAGCAGGTTTTTCATGTATCAGCCTACTGTATCAGCAGGGGCAGACTGAACCAGAGGAATATAGCAAAATTTTTGGGGGGTCTCACTAGGTGTTTTGAAGGTTTATACGTATCAAAGGCACCCTTTAAAGCCAACTCTTATATGGAAGGACTGTCAGTCATTCGTTACTCCAAAGGTTTGTTATTCCCAAGGGACATTACTCCAAATTGAAGACAGGGTCATTACTCCGAAGGGTCATTATTCCGAATGGAAGATAAGGGTTGTTTTGTCCAGAAGGACTATTATGCCAAAAAGAAGATAGGGGTTGCATTGTATGATTCAGAATATTTCAACCTCATCCTCAATTAGCAAACACAACCCTTCAGAACGAACCTTAGCCTCATTTTAGAATAACAAACCTTATCCTCAGTTGGAATAACAACCCCTTGAAATTACAGTTCTAATGTTAGATTCAAAACATTGAACCTTTGGAATAAAAGTAGCGATCCATTTGCAATAATTCAGAATAACAAACCTTCGGAACAGTGACCTTTCGGAATAATGATCAGGCCTCTATGGAAGAGTACCTGTTCTCATTGGGTGGAGTAACTCCTATTTACTACAGTGCATGGAGTCCTCATATGGTAAATATTGTTGGACTCCTTTTTTTGATTCCTTGCCGAAGGCAGGCAAGAAATCTATGCTATGGTAATGTCGTGTGTGTGTGTATGTGTGTGTGTGACGCCTGCTTGTAAACACGATATCTCAAGAAGGGGATCTCAAACTTGACCTGTAGATTGTCCACATTGAGCAGATGGTCCCTATTCTTTTTGGTGGAGGTCAAAGGTCATTTGGGGTCACTAGAGGTCAAATTGTAAAAACCTTGGAAATTGCTTGTAAACACGATATCTCCAGAAGGAAAAATGTGAGCAATCTCATACGTACCATGTTGGTTGCCCATACTGAGTAGATGGTCCCTATTGTTTTTGATGGAGGTCAAAGGTCATTTGGGGTCACCAGAGGTAAAAAGGTCAAAACCTTGTAAACACTGTATCTCAAGAAGGGCAAACATGAGGGATCTCATACATTGCATGTGGATTGCCCATATTAAGTAGATGATCACCAATGTTTTTGGTGGAGGTCAAAGGTCATTTGGGGTCATCAGATTTGGAAAGCTCAAAAACTTGCAAACACCATATGTCAAGAAAGGCAACTGCCAGGAATCTCATACTTACCAAGTGGATTGTCCATTTTGAGAAGATGACCCCTATTTTTTTTATTGGATGTCAAAGGTCATTTGGGGTCATCAGAGTTCAAAACTTCTAAACCTTGCAAACACTACATTTCAAAAGAGTATACAACTGTTGAAGTTAATATCTATGAGTGGATCATGTCGGAAAAAACACCCTTAGAACAATCTCGTCAGGAACTGTTCTCAGTACTAATTATATGCCCATTTAAACATTTGAAAATGACCATGAAGGTTGACATTTGATAGCACCTTATCTCAGAATAAGCTGAAAGGGGATGTAGCCCTTCAGTGCACTTTAAGTAATTTGATTCCCTTTTTGTCAGAACTTATTTCAGGAAGTTGTTATTTGAACCCAAAAGTTGTTTGGCTTCTATTGTTCCAGAATGGTAATCATATCTGCTGCTCATTGAAGCAGCTAATTCGGGTAATGAACCAGTGGTCGGGTACTATAATTGGGAACCGCAGTTTTTCTCTGAAAACTGTGGTAGCCATGACGGATCTCCTTAAAGGCTAATATCCCGTAATGTGATGATGATGATAGGGTGAAAGGGTAAGAATAATTTGGCATGTGTAATGAAATATGCATAGGTATATATAATTTTTTGGGAACAGTTTATTTACTTCACTATGCAAATTCTTTAGTGAGGTAATTTTAAAAATGTATTTGTAAAGTACTGAAGCAAACTCATAGGAAGAAGATCTTAAGTGCACAAAAAAGGATATCACATGCATGGTAGTTACTGTACAGTAGGTTGATTCTGACATGAAATTGTGCTCTGTTATTACATTACCTTCCAAGTATTAATACATGAACAAGAAGGCAGAGCAAAATAAGCTTAAAAGGTAAAATCTGTTCATCAGGCTGACATACATGCTTCAATGCTCATGGGTATGCTGATTTTGCAGCCACAAGTAAATAGGTTTTCATGAAACTGATTTTCCACTGTTAAAAGAAAGTTCCTAGCAGAGTGTGGAACATGTGAGTTTAAACAGTCATTTGGGGACATAGTCTGAAAATATTTGAAGATGCTTCTATGCACACTAAGTAGATGACTGATGTGGAACTTCATAAGTGTAAACTTTGAACAGAGAGTACTCTGTGTGATGTACAAGAATCTCTTTTATGACATACTAACATTGCTTTTTCAATAACCTTAAAGGGCCAAACCTCTCACCCAAAACTACAATTTTGGAACCCGGGTACCGAAATTCTCAATTGGCCCAGCTCTTTGATTGACAGCTAATTCAAACAATGCAGAGTGCCAAAGCTTATATTACACAGCATGAACGGTACTGAGTGTGTTTTTATAGTATAAATTGAGTATTTCTTTACTCACCCTGAAGCAATAAACTGAGATTGTGTCTGGATGAGGATGCATTTCAGACAATTGTGGGAGGGGCTTCAGTAAGAAGGTTAGGAGAACTGGTGCTGTTTGGGGTGAGAGAAATGGGCCTTTAAAGAAAACCTGAAGAAAACATAAAATTTAGTGGCAAAAATTGCAAGTATTTGTCAAACCTTGTGCCTTCTGTCCTCATGAGGACATGTGTATGCAAGCATGCATGAATTGGAAATGGGAATTGATTAATTAGATATAGCACAGTTAATTAGTTTTACAAAAAAGAACCAAATTTATACTGATCATTTGGTATCAAATACCCTTCAGCGCACATGAACTGTCATTGCCTAATAGAGTGAATCAAATTGTGACTGACCCATTCTTTGCCATTTGGTCACAGTTATCTGGCATAATTTTTCACAGTTGACTGCCAGTTATCCCCACAGTGTCGTGAAGGATTTCCTCATACAAACATACTGTACAGCTCAATTGACTTAAGCTTTTTACTCTATAAGTGGTGTTAATTGACTCTTATAAACCCTCTGAAAAAAAGCTTATTTCTATCTCAGTACACAACAAGCATGACAGCCCATTGTTTGTATATCCTACCATTCCCTGCAGGCATTCAGTCCTTTTTTTGTGGTCAAAGTGTCAGACCTCCATGAAAGTCACACCTCTGCTAAATCAAGCATGAAATAACTGTCCACATATTATCTGTTCTCATCTGACCACAAATAAAAGTTGTTTGCCCAGCCATTGACTGGAGATGGAGAAGTTCATGTGTACACTTGATCAAGTTTCTAAACTGAAAGCCATCCTAGAAAATACTAATACTAATACTAAATCCTTAGAAATACTGTAGCTTGACACCCTTCAGAAATAGTGTCCTTTACATAGAAGCTGGTGGAATCGAGCAAATAGTGTGTTTGTATTAGGATTTTTGTTGAATACAACTTTAAACACTGGTGTCTATCTAGATTGGTGTTTTTGCTTTACAGTTTCCATATGCTCTACAGTGATTATTTATCACTTAGTTTCTTTCTAGAATTTGTTTTAAATTTTTGATAGCATAAAATGTATCAGCATACTACTTGCCTCATCTCTGCAAATATATAACCGCACCAAAAAAGAAACCCCTGCATGAAGGATTATAGTTATGTCAAATATCATCACCAAGTGGGAAGTTTTGTCTCACATTTCATTTTTATCCATGTCACTACCGCCCCCCCCCCAAAAAAAAAAAAAGAAAAAAAAGGGGATCATTAAGCTTAATGCATAGAACCATTGCTTCAAGATTACCCTTAATGACACTTTTCAAAAGTATTAAGATTATTTTCACATTGTGGCTGTCATTTAGAAGTAGTTAGGGTAATAAGAGCAAGTATAATGTTGTATACTGTGTATCAAACAAGGAAAACTTGTATGGTGTGTTATGCTGTACCTTCAGTATACGTAGACAAAAGGCAAATTAAAAGTCTTGTTAAATTATGGATCAATAGGGATATCAGCTTTTGTTAATTTGCAAGGATACCATAGGCAATGGGTGCATGGAGCATTTCCCCCATGAAGCAAAAATTGCTGCCACTAATAGCCAAGGTTACACATCTGTGTTCAGATGTCTCTTTGATCCAGTGCATGTAGGAGAGTGTTTGGATGAGGGCTTGTTTTAACACTAACCTCAATGCAGACTTTTTGAAACATAGAGGCATCGGAACATAGAGATTTCAGAATGGAGAGCTGTCCCCATTATCCAAACTTTTGTTGAAAATGGTTTCAAAATACCACTTTATCAAGTAATGAGACAAAACATAGTTTTGAAGAAATTCCTCGTTTGTGGAGATCAAAGGTTTGGGGTGACAAAAGATCAAATCTTGTATACATAATATTTTTAGGGGGATAACTGTGAGGGATCTAATACCATGGAGGTAGTACTTCCATACTCATACTGTACTAAGCTTTTGAATTGCTCATGTTGATGGACGTGTTGGTGAGGTGATCACTATTGTATTAAATGGGAAAAAGGTCATTTTGGGTCACATGAGGTCAAAAAGTTTTGGCCTTACTAGTATGATATCTCAATTAAGTAGGGTAATTGTATGGGATCTCATGCATGTCATGTTTGTTTCCATGTTTGCTATGATATATCATATGGCAAGGAATCACTAAGCCTGTTGGCTTTGTAGTCTGTAGCCCAGTCTGCAATGGCTCATCTATACTCAAGGAAAAGAAACACATGACCAATTGGTCACGGTAAAAAAATATACTTGATTTCCTTCCTTGCCAAATTACACAATTTGATGATTGACAGACAGTAATACTCCATGCAAAGACATTTTATCCAAGTCAAGAAACCCTAGAGACATTATGCAGAGCACGCAGAGGGGGTTATGATTACAATCCTGCCCAAAGTATGGTGTATTTTTTTGCAACCAAGCAGACCAGAAGGTCAGTGAAGTGATAATGATAGACCTCCAGCAGTGGATTTGGAAACTTGATATACTTCAGTTGAACAATAGATTACTGAGGTTAGCAAATCAACTTTTCTATCCCAATCGAAACAGCATGCAGAGGGTTCAGAAGGTTATGGCCCTTCCGTCCACTTTTTGACAAGCGGAGTTGTGAATACAATAAACCCTCTCCCCAATTTTTCTGATCCAACTTCAAAAAAATAACCCATGAGGATATGTTGGACACAGTAGCCGTGTTCCCATTTGATCCAGGGAGGTGGATCTTGATCTACCGAGGTGGATCAAACACTAATGGGAACGCAGATCAACAACACTCACTCAAGATCAAGATCCACCGATTTTGATCGACCGTTCGGGGTAGATCAGATCCACCGCGCTGGATCAAAGTTTGTAATGGGAACACATCGGTAGATCAAGTGACCCTGGATCTCCGGTTACACTCATGTTTTTTTGTTTTGTCATACATCGATACGAAATGCATGGCGGGCCGACTTGTAAACAATGGTGACCTTTTCGCGCTTGCGCAATGTGTTCATAAAACACGTTTGATCTACCGCGCTCACTCAAATGGGAACGCGGATCTCGATCAAGGTAACTGATGTTGATCCACCTCGGTAGATCAAGATCCACCTCCCTGGATCAAATGGGAACATGGCTAGTGAATATAAAGCAGTGGGCAAATGGACTTCATGATGAAACATTAATTCTTACTTTTTGTTACATCTGCTCCTTCTCTGCCTGATTACCTCTTATTGCTCCAGGGAGGAAATGATGCTCTCACTACAGGCAAACTTGATATAGTCACATTTCACATCTGATTAATTAACAGCAAAAAGATACAGTAAAATACACAAGTTATGTAACATTTGGGGTTAGCTAACGGCTGGTAGGTCAAGCATGTGTTAATTGCTTTTCATGCAGAGTGAGCACAATATAAGCATAGCTCAATTGAGGGTAGAGATCACATAACAAACTCAGATATCAGTTACACCCCATCCACAATGCCTTTGATCTACTGGGGTGTCTACATACAGTATGTTGCTTCTCAAGAAGCAACGTCACAGTATGTTTCCCAGGAGAACACAACCAGAGGAACATGTTTGGTAATTTTCTGTTAAGTCTATAAATGTCTCTACCTACCATCCATTAGCAGACACTCTTTACCATGGACCTTAGTATATGCATCAGCTGACATGCTTAATGAAAATGCAAACTGTACATTTATAGTGGCCAGTTTTAAGTATAAATTTACTATATGAACAAGTACAACGGTATTGATTGACTATCGCAGCTGGTTGAAGCAGCCCCCATCCCTGACAAGAAATCTTCACTGCTGCCAATACTTGTATCTAATACAATGAACAGAAGCAATGCCACAAAGAATATACTAAATGTGAATATTCTAATCACATGCCCTGATGTTTCTTCTTGAGAATGCAACCTAGACACCCCAGTAGATCAAAGGTGATGTGGGGGGTAACTGATATCTGAGTTTACTAGTTACTGTAGATGATCTGTGCCCTCAAGTGATTGATGCCTTCGTTATGTAACTTATGTTCACATTGTGCAAAAAGCAATTAACACATATTTGACTGGCACTCTAGATATACCACATGTGTTATTTAATTTTTGTAATGTCTTTTAGTACATCTGCATGGAACTGTCAATCAATTAGTCAGATGTGAAATCTGACTACATATCAAGTGTATATGTAGTGCGCTTCATTTCCTCCCTAAGCATGAGGCTGAAGATGTTAACAGGAAGAGGAAAACAAAGCATCAAAAGTAAGAAGGAAAGTTTTATCTTAAAAAAGATAAATGACCTGGAAGTCCCACTTTCCAGTGTACACAAACAGGGAAGCAGAGCAGCAATCTCATAACTTGTAAAAAATCGTCTCATCACTCTCCCTAAAAAAGTCCCTGGGTAAAGTGAAACCCTACCATTAGGTATATATACTACAGGGATTATGCTAGAATATCAAAAAAGGGGAATTTAATATTTCTACCAAACACGAAGTCAAAATTGATGCCTTGGCCAAAGTTTCAGTGGGGTTCCGAGGCAAAAGACTGCTTCAAGGTCCCTAAGGTACAATGTGAAGGGTTTTAAATAAATGCTATTTAGTCTAAACTTTGCACAGCAAATTAAACATGTCCTCTCCTTAAATAAAAAGCCAAGATACGTACAAACATTTTCTATTTTAATGAAAATGAGAAGGTGGAGGCAGGCTCCTCTTTCTGGATCATAAGCCCCTCCCCCATGTGACATTTATCACTCTTATGTACTGTTATACAAAAGCTTGTCCTTAGTTTGTCGTTTCTTTGGTATTATGAGTGTAACCTTTACATGAGGAAGAAATACACCAACTTTAACAGAGGTAAATGTATCATGGGGAAACTTTTCTTCTTATTTTTTGTAACATCATCCTTCTCTTTCTGATTACTGTACATCTTACCACCTCAGGGAGGAAATGAAACTCACTGCAAATACTCTTGATATAGTCAGATTTCTCATTGGATAAATTAAATGACATTACCAGATGTACCAAAATACTGAAAAACTTATGTTACATACTACAGGGTAAGCTAACAGGCCATTTAATTGCTTTTCACTCAGTCTAAACACAATGAAAGCAATAGATCACTGCCACATCTGAGGGCACATGATGTAGCAAACTCAGATACTACTTATACCCCACACTGTCTTTGATCAACTGGGGAATCAGTGTTGCACTCATAAGAAACAATGTGACAGCATGACCTTTACTTAAACAACAAATTTATGATACATGCAATAAATTAGGGTTTCAAGTTAAACAATTGATATTCAATTCTCTTTGGATGAGTTCCTTCGTAGGTTATTAATCCTACCAACAAAGAATGTCTTGTAGTTGGGATTTTAGGGAAAAATTACTGATGTTGGATGATTCTGCTGAAATGAATCGTACCAGTTTTCGGTAGAAACTGGCTATACATTACACAAAATAAATCATACTTCTTTAAAGATTCAATCCTTTCATTCAAGATGGTAAAGGTTTCCTCAACTTTTTATTGACCCTCATATACTTTCAAAATGCCAAGCGTGTCTTAAGGCCTGTATACATGAGCAACATTTGTAAAACATTCTCAAAACACTTCACCTGCAACAAACCCAAAACATGCTTGTTTTCCATTTGCTGCACAGTGTAGACAGAGTAAAAACAATTTGAAAACATGAAAATGTTTTAAGATTATTTTGAAAAGAATTGACAGGACATTTCTTTTGCAACATTTCCAAAACATTTTCAAAACATGCTTATACCCTGCCTACACTATGCAACAAACCGAAAACAAACATGTTTTGGATTTGTTGCCAGTGGATGTTTTGGGGAATGTGTTGCTCGTGTATACGGGCCTTTACAAACATTCCAGATGTAGACCAACACCAGGTAATACTTGCCTGTATACTAAGGGAGCATAGCTTTTTCTGGTCCCCAGCAGTCTGCTGATTTAATACTACTCTACCCAGTATGCTCCTACCGAATATTCTGAACAGCCCAGTGACCACAAGGAGTCCACAGGCAAGTTAGTGAATCTCTCCCCTGTGGCTGCCTCTCATTAGCGTGCCCAGTGGACTACTAGAGCTTTTCATCTCATGAAGTATAATTCTAATTTGTCTACTTTTTTGAAGAGAAAAAGTGTCACCAGTAATAATGATTTTTTTAATTTGGGAGGGTAGTGTCTGTCCTGATGGGATACAATAAAAAATAGCAATTCCAAATTTGGCAATTTTTCATTACAGCGAGTGCTGTTATACTTGAGTTCTCAGTCCTTGAGTTTTTTAAAATTTTCTCGTGTGCTACAAAATACACTCCTAAAGAAATTCAGAAGGGTGGTAAGTGTGCTGTTTCACTTAACTCCAGTGGTTGAACGTTCTTCATTAAGGTGTGAAAAATCAACCTTTGACAGCGATTTGAGGTCAGTGAGGATTGGTGTGCTGTCACATATCACATGCTCAAAATACAAGGCCTGAATGCTAATCACCATTATCAACTTGTATTCATGATCTTACGCTCCTTAGAAAGCATCTGTTATATAATATCATTCTAAAAATTTCATGTTTGCTAAGATAACTGTTAAAAAGCAAACAAACAGGCTCTCCTTAAATATGTTTTATCTGTGATTATGCATAATATAACTTGCACAGGATGTTGATTTAAGTGAATTAGTCATGTTTGCATTGAAATAACATGGTGCAGGTTCTATGAACCAGCTATCAAATCAGATATGGAAAAATAAAAAAGCCAGGGAACTTGATCTGATGCCAATTCTTAATTTGCAACACATGCTACAGTAAAATACAAATGCTGCAAAAATGTGTAGCAGTTTCAGTACCCCTATAAATCCTCAGGTCTTCACAAAGATTTTGTGACAAGAACACATATAACCCCCAAAACAATGTCACTTCGCAAATATAAATATAAAACAATAAATTACAGTTTTATCTGAAAACCATAATGGTGCAGGCTGCCTTACCCATACCAGATTGTGAGCACATAGAGATAGGGAAGAGTGACACAAGTTATGCTATTGGTTCTACTTTCATGTGCTTTTCCCAAGGTAGGTCTGGCTAATACCATAGTAACCTGAAGTACGGTATAGTCTAGTGAAATTAATACTTCAGTTCGGAACTCAGTTGGTATGTCACTAGGCTTACAGATCTAGAGGACCCAACTTCTAGAGACAGGTGACAAAAAGGTTATTCCCACCTTAGGATGCTTAGAATGTATTATAAACAGGTTGGAAATAATAATTACTGTCACACATACTAGCACAGAAGACTATGAGACATATGCAACAATTTTGACCATGATGACAAAGGTTTAACACCACTGCAGACAAAGTGGGTTGGAGTTACCTGCTAATGTCCCTTATATTTGTCATGGTACCCAAATAATGATGAGACAAAAACAAAATTAATTCCCAACACCGAGTATAACTTTCACGATGAAACAATCCTTTTAACTTTTTGTAACATCCTCCTTCTCTGCCTGATCACCTGTTATCCCTTCATGGAGGAAATGAAATTCACTATAAGCTGACGTGATATAGTCACGTTTCACATCTGGTTAATTGATTAACAGTAACAGGTATGGTAAAATAACAAAAAGTTAGGTAACATTTGGGGTTAGCTATCAGGCCAGCCAAGCCTTAGCATGTTTTGATTGCTTTTCATGCAGTGTGAACACAGTGAAATAATACTGAAGCTCATTTGAGGGCACAGATCATCAGTGTAACAAACTCAGATACCAGTTACACCCCACACTGCCTTTGATCTTGTAAGATGTCTACGTTGCATTTTCAAGAAGCTACATCACAGTATGGTCTAAAGACCAAACAGGGGAAGTGTGGTTATAGTGGTCCTCACTAACATATTTTGCTATGAAAGGAAACTACCATTTGTGGTATTGTAGATCTACAGTACCATGCACATACGTAGTTTCCTTTTGTGGCAAAATGCTTCAGAGATGAGTTTATGTACATGTATTTCAATCATAGGCCTGAGCAGTGTTGCAGAGTCAACCAGCTGAATATTCTGGCTTTAAAAATTTCTCACACAGGCACAATGACTTGATGTGAGGCTTCAATGTAGGCCTATAGCACATAACTGGTGACAGACTGTTCCCCTGGATGGGACCTGGGATCTGGGCCCTTGAGGTTCAAAGGTCCGTTTACAGTACATATGGCAGCTAGCTACATGCACAATGGGATGAATTAAAGGCGCATCAGTGAGGAGATATGGTACTCTTAAAATGTGCAAAGCCATTTTAGTTACCAGCATTTGTGAAGTAAGTATGTAGGTATACAACTTGCTGAATATCTCTTTACAAGTGGAATTGACCCCAGCTGAGATTTCACTGAAGATTTTTGACAGGTTGGTTGTTTAAAAGGACTTTACTTAATAATATAAAGTGTAGGATGGTGGAGTGGTAGTCCTGGCAACCACACAAAGAGTTCTTGGCATAAAATGAATTATTGGATATTTGAGAACTTGAAGAGACTTATGTTGCTCAATGGTAACAAAACTTTGTAGTATTAAGGCCTACCACTTGAAAGGGGATAGGGAGTAAGGCCATTCAAAACCACAGTTGCAGTAGAATTGTGATACTGTACTTTGGCCTACACATGATTTGACCTAGTTTGAGGGATTATAAAGAAAGGTTGAGCAAAAAAAGAATGGCCTTCTGAACTAGAAAATGTGGTTATGAAAATTGTAACCACTTGGTGTCCATGATTGTTTCTGTGCCAATGTACTTTGGTACGTACTAAAGCTTAAAATATCATCCTTTCACGTTTGTAAGCTGATGTGATATACCTGAATATAATCAATTCAGTACTGTGTTGGTTGCTTGTTGTAGAGACTATCGATCTTTGGATACTTTCGACTCCCGATCTCGTGACGCTCATAAATGATGCAGGACTGCACTATTCCTCATAATGCTAGGCTAATTGAAGAATCACCACCTTTAGGCTATTCATGCAATGCCAATGTAACAGGCAGTGATCAACAGGGAGTCGCAAAGTATGCCTAGAGTAAGTGCTCACAGTGGCACTGCAGGTAGGTTTACTAGATGTTCGGTTTAACCAGTCCAGGACACATCCTCTTTTTTTTGTTTTGTGCTGGTGTCCGGCCGGTTTTGTAAAATTTCCGCCACTATGTTTGGATTTCATTTCTTGTTTTTCTCACAAGATCTGACAGGCTTTCCCTAATTTTGCTTCAATCAAGTTAGAAGAAACTCTAGTAAATGCAACAAATATTACACCATTTTGTATCTAGACACCATTGAAAACCAAATTTCCTAACTAACTCCCCACCCTCCCCTCCTTTCAGACCCTTCACAAGGGTTGCGATGCAGGTCTTCCTTGCGAGAAAATAAATAGGCCTATGGTAACCCTGGACCTTTGGTCTCGTGGACTAAAACCGTAACCCTATAAAGTGCAGACCATGAGAACAGTATAGACCCCTATGCTAATTCTGAGAATGACCATCACTCTGAGAATGATAATATACACCAGTAGCTGTGGGCTTTTGGGCATATATTATGCCCACAGACTTTAATACTACATAAACATGGACAGAGGATCATGGGAAAATTGGAAGCCACCGTTCTGGCAAGCCTAACTTAAGTCTTACGTAACTGCTCCCAAGAGAGAAATATAAGAAGAGACTTAACGTCAAATTCTAAGATTAAACCTAGGCCTAGATGCTTACATAAATGTCATCATTGTCATGGCTGTTCTCCGGCGGCGAACTACAAGCACTTGCAAGATAAGACAGTATAAATTGTGTGCTACAATACTACAATGCTCTTTAGCTTGTTTGGGTTTAGGGACACCCTACAAGTACGTGATATACTACAGGTGCAGTGCGGCAGTTGTGTGATGAGCAAGTAGCCTACACTGTTTACAAATTTGACTTACTCAAGTAATCTTTCACAAAACAATAAAATACATAAATGCCAGAATAAAACACGCTCATTTTTGGCCATATCATAACCAAAATTGACCATGAAGTCTGGTTCCTGTCTACATGACTCACTCTACATAATGAGCTCAATTGTACTGTAGAGTAAACAACTGAGAATCAAAAAACACTGAACAAAAGAACAGTCCCTCGAAAATGAGAAGCGTCTTTAAGGTACTGTCCATGACGTCATGGACAGTACAACTAGGGACAAGTAAAAGAAAGGTGAGCTGCAGTATAACCTTAATGGTGACAAAAAATCATGCAGCCACATTCTATACAGAATTTGCCAGAATGTTTACTATTTAGTAAGTTCCATTAAACCTGATGCAACAACTTCACACATATCAAACACAGATAATATCTTATGTTGAAGACATACAAATACATTTGAAAGTGCTGGCACAGAGCCAATAGATATTACCCTTATATAACCCAGAACTAGACATCAGCCTCCTTTATGGTGAGGTTACAAAAGGTTACAGCCAATACCCTGTAGATATGAGTGAAATATTATCATGATAAAAACCAAACAGCCGATTAGCATTTGGACATGTGTCTGCTGACTATGAGACTCTATTTAGCCCCAATGGTTTCTGGCAGTGTATTTATGTAAGGTCAAATGTCACTACTTTGTACAACACATGAGTGATGTCACCACCAATGATATGTTGTAAGAACCAAACAGCAATTCTTATCTGTACCTGCACAACTGGCTCAGACTCTCACAGATCCACTGACACCAATCTAGCAGGGTATTCATATAATGTAAAAAGTCACTACTTTGTACAAGACATGAGTGATGTCACCACCAATGTTATCTTGTAAGAACCAAACAGCATTTCTTATCTGTACCTGCACAACTGGCCCAAGCCCTCACAGATCCACTGACATCGGACATGTACACAATAAGTTTTTGTGTCAAACTTTGAATCAGCTTACAGTATCTTTAACATATGCAAGAGTTTGCATCTACAGTATGTACTAAAAGATGATGAACAATAGTTGAATAAGGATTTGAAAAAGTAGGAATTTGGACAATTTAGATCGTTTTTGGACACAAGAAATCAGTGAACCCTGGCTTTATAATGGTTTTTCCCTTACTGCAGGTGGAGCAACCCATTGCAAAGCCACCCCCAATGATGTTGGCAAATATTTATTGATAGGCTGTGAAGGAAACATAAGATATGGAAGATTTAGGTCAGGTACCAATACAAAGGTCATGGTGACTGGCAACTACAAAACGCTTGTCCAGAGCATAGTTCTTTACCAATTAATTGTCTGAATTATTAATTAATCAAATGATTAATTAATGCTATAGCAATACAAGGTAAGGTGGCACATTTTAAAATGAAGAAGACCCTCCATTATTGCAACAAATTATTTTTCTTAGAATGCATGATGTCTCAGGCTAAGACCAACCTTGACACCTACACAGACACCCTAGTCTAGATGGTATCCATTTAGGGGTCTAGATTGGTCTCTTTTCCAACTAAGGCTTAAGATGTGGTAAATGACTAACATGTAACTTGCCCCGGATGCTAGGACGTATAAACATCACAATAATATTGGCAATGGTCATAGATGATACCTGGTAAGTTGTTTCCATGTTGCAACTTTAATCCTAAGCCTATTCTGTCAATTCTTTGTAGTATATTACAGTATGCTGCTCTTCTGCTATTTTATGCACAAATCTGAGAAACTAGTGAAGTCAGCCATGTGTGTGGGTCCATCGATCAGTGTTAAGATTTTCTAGCTTTTATTGCCTATACATGAAATTCTTAACCCTTATAGCCAGAAAATTAAGAGGAACTTTTGGTGTGCAACGGTCCACAATGTAGGTAAACAATCAATTGGAAAGCTAAAGACCTCCATTATGGCTTATATTAAAACCAGACCATTGCCTGACTGTTCACGCTCTTCTATAATTGCTATCTAATAAATGACACAGGATGAGCTAATCTGACAGTCTTAAGCAAGGGTCAGTCTGCCACAACCCCCCAAGACACAATGGGGACCACCCACCATTTAGGCTGGAGTCTTGGAAGTACTACTGTAGTGTGAACACTTCCCACTTCCACCACTTTGGTTTCTTCGATATCAGTCAGGCTGCAAGCTGTCCACCTGACTGAACATGTTCAATTGTTATTGGATGCAGTCTGTGCTGGGTCACACTGCCAAGACCCAAAGGAGTGACCTTTATAGGGAATAACCTACAACACAAAAGATATAAATTGTCCACAACTGAGAGTCTTTGGTAGTCATTTGGGTTTGACCCAGGCCATAAAATAGGAGAACCTGAGAGTACAGCAGTTGAGATTTGATAGAAAATATGAAGATATGAGCTGCAGTGATATAAATCTATCAGGCTAGCTGAGAACAAAAAGCTCTCAATTTTATAATATCCAATACAGAAAAAACAACCGAAAGGAAACATAATCTTGAAGTCATGTGTATTTCAATGCACGTATTTAAATTTAACAATATTTTAAAAAAAACACACTCCACTTGTTTATAGCAGTAACAGCATTAAAAAGCCTTGTCTGAAAACAAATTATTTTATAAATCCTGGCACTTAACAATTACAGTACTTTAATATAAATATACTTCCAATATTTACAAAACACTGCTAATAAATAATACTGTAGTTTTATTTTGAAAATTTAAGAACTAATCAAAGGACCAGGCAATAATAATACATTAAGGGCAAATTTGGGCAGAACAGTTTACATAAGATGGTCGAACAATAAGTTCTTATCTACTTAAGGAGTATAAAAGTGTGCTCTCACTTGCCAATGTTATAATATACCATCTTCTGAGGGATGGTTGTGCTCACTGAAAGGGTGGTATTTTTTTTAAAGTTCAAAGTTGACAATAATATTTACAATGAGTTGTATTTTTAATCATCAAGACCTTTAATTTTAAACTTGTCAAACCAGGACATCAGGACATAAAAGTCATAAAAACATAAATCACAATGGGAAGCGTACAGCACGAAACAGAGTTGCACAGGTAGCCCACAGAGAACACCATTAAACTTGACTGTCCTTTGAACTCAGTATTATTGTAATGGGGTTAGAGTCCTGGATATCATAAAAGCCTAGTGACACTTATCTCACTGCCAAGCAAGTTCAGAGCAGTGTTTTTAACTGATTTTGAATAAACATTGACCTGAAATCAATTTTAAAAGACAAGTTTGATTCAAACAATACAGCATGAATAGGGATAAACTTAAGGCCATACCCCAGTCTTTAAGTGTAATAGCTGGACCCTTTACTCACTGACATCAAGGCTTATGGCAGATTCATTTATAAATCTAACTGGCAATTGTTGCCAAGTCACTTAAATGTACTTCCTTTCTCCAATTGCCCATACTGCCCAATAAGAGACATATATCTCCCCTTAATTATAGGAGTCCACCACTTAATGTCAAATGCCTGTAGAGTATTTCTTCATCTGTCAGGATGTGTTTCAATGTGTAGTTAACTCTGGTTTTCTAGTAGTATGTTACATGAATAACTTTCAAACTAGCCTCTGATATCTTTTCCACAACTGGTAATTTCCATGTCTTGGATAAAAACGCTTTAAATTCTTTAGGAATGTTTTTGATTTTTCGTGGATGTCAGGCCTTCAAACAATTGTGTGCCTTACCTCGCTTGAAAATTGTTCTATTTTTATAATTTCAAGACTTCCTTAGGTTTCTCAAAGACTGTGCAAGAATCTTAACTTCCAACTATGAGCAAAAATCCATAAATATACCTTTCTCAAATACTTACAATGTGAAGGTGAAATAATATAGTTCATGTAATTGTTTCATGCAGATGTCTACATCAAAACAATTTCAGGAAATTGATTGCAATTAAAGCCGAACTGAAACTAATAGTGAAACCTATTCCCTGGGTTTCTGTTACAGAAAACATTAACCTAAACAAAGGTGAATACAGAGGGCGCTATGCCATCTTTCAAACCAGAATAACAGCATAAAATGCCCTCTGCTATATCAATTACACTATTTAGAATGTCACTCGTTTTTCCTTAAATGATGAAAATGTTCTAAAACTGAATGATCTGGATTGCTGATTAATTGTCCAGTCAGGTGCAAGTTATTAGTGGACCAATCTATAGAATACTATTTTCAGAGAAAATAGCAAAGCCCTTTTGGTACAATGGATATAATATTAATATCTCATGATGTAATATTGATTCTAGCAATATATTTCTTTTTATATTTCCTGTTTAGAGTTGTTGTATGCCCCAGAACTTGCCCTATACATAGTATTACTTTCCATTTGCTATAGCAAGCCTACAAGTGAGGCCTTGTTGACAAAAGCTTAGCACACTGTCCAGCCTAGTTAGAAATCATGAAATAACATTGATTTTTCATGCCAGCACCTCATTTTTCCTTTCTAAATTGATTGCTTACCAGAGTACAGAGACATTAAAGAGGGTCTTTAAAATGAGGAGAGACATAAACTTTACATCAATTAATGTTCAATGGTAGTTTCTTTATAATATTTTGAGGTAAAATAATTTCATTGTACGCAAGATGAGACAACTAAGCTTGTACAAGCTAACCAGTCACAAGATTAGACCCTGGTGACAGATCATTTTTTGTTTTATTTTTGAAGCAATCTACAATTGTGGTGTGGGATTCAAGTTGTGGGAACAATTGTGAAAACAAATTCTGATTGCCCCTTTAACAAACTGAAAATGAGGTATCTGCTGCAGGTGCACCAAGGACAGAATAATTATTGCATAATCTTTGCTTAAACTTACATGCCAATTTATAGTATGTAAGGAATGTGAAAAACACACAGTGCATATTGTGTCACCATTAAATATTTCTTTAAAAATTTTTCTTTGGCTTATGAATTCTCTCATTACAAACTCAAAATATACACAGTACACTGAAGATATTAACATGAACAATGCTAAGAGACTTTATAAAAAAGAAAAAATTTTAAACTCTCAACTGCATTTATAATACGTATCACAAAATTCCACAAAATGGTTTGCAAAAGATGGAATGTGCATAGAATAAAATGGATGGAATGAATAAACAGCTTAAATTCTTTTAAAACATACCAGCCTCAAAAGAACATGGACTGTAAAGATTTTCTGAAATTTGCCATCTCTTGATGTTGCTGTGTGGAATAAAGAATGGTCAAAAGATTTAAAGTTTGCCATGGTTATTACATCTCTTGGATGGTACATTTATGTAAATCTGGACACTTTTGCAAAGGTGTCCTTTTCTTACATAAGAGATACTGACAATTCATGATTCTGCAAAGGGGGGAGGGGACATCCCCCTCCTTTTCCCCATGACAGGAGCCTGTCAGTGAACATACAGGTGTTCAAATCTAAAATGTACAATATCAGAAAAGTCAGGAAAAGTACCTGTAAGGGGAAGGCCCTAGGGTCAACTCTTCTTCATCTCCCATACAACAGATAGTAAAACTCTTTCAGGCAGACAACTTTTCATGTTATTTTTGGAGTTCATCTCAAATTTCAGGTACCTGTGACAAGACAGGGAATGGGTACCCAGTCCTGAACTTCTACTTCCTGACTCAGGCCTAATATCCGAGTCCTTACAAATCCTAAAGCAGCCATTGTGGGCAAACAAAATACTCCTCTCAGTGATATCCTTGAATTTGAAGGGAAATTTTTCAAAAAATTTCAAGTTTCCATAAGTCAAAGTAAGTTCAAAATTGTGGAGAAACAAACTGAGAAATAAATCTTCTGACTAAAATGCAAACCACTCTAGACTCTGAGCAGGCAAACTAATACCACCATTAATGCCACTGTTAGAACACCAATTAAAGATTTCCCTGATTAGATTGAAAAGTTTTGACCTGAAAAGTTGACAAGAATTAAAGAATAGAGGATTGGAAGGAGTCCTTTCTAGGAAAATAGGCATCGGGAAGGATACATAAGGAAGACGGTTGCTTTAGAATGCTGTTAATCACATACCAAGGAATTACAGGGACCCTGCATTTGTATCAGTTACCACATTCAACAGGAAGTCAGCAAGCATATCAAAGATAAGAAAATCAATAGTTCTGCTTGCTGAAAAATCTTTCTGATTTATATTATAATATTAAATATTATAATATTTGCAACATACTGTCAGATACAGTAGTTATTGGGGCTGGATGATAACATGGAAAAGTTGTCATCATTACAAAATTCTCAAGTAAGGCAGCACAGGTATGTTGCTGGTTTTGAAGGTATCTATCTAAGATTTAGTAATATTTTTCTTTAAAAACGCCACATTAATGTCACTTTCGCAAGTGCCACGTTAATTTCACTTTTTCAAGTCACAAATTCCACAATGAGTCTTCTATTCTCCAGGCAAGAAACCTGCTCTATGATCTGTGAACCCAACACCACAGTTTTTCAGAAGAAAGTATAGATCTTCCAAGGTCAACTTCCCATTCTTCAATGATAGATGTGAGTGTAATCACAGGCAAATAAAGACCTCCTTCTAGGAACTCATTTGTGCATGGTTGAGCGGACTCCTTATTTTAGAAAGAGCATGAAGAATAATCTGACAAGGCACATTAAGGGGCTGCCTAAGTTATCAGTAGTTATCTCCCCTGAACATAGCTTGTGGTTCAGTTTGCAGTGAAGCATGATAATGGATGTCACAAAAAGTGCTCAGGTAAAATAAAGCAGGCTTGTGACAGGCATTCCCCATTACCTACTTTTACTTAAACTGCCAACGGAAACTCGAGTATAAGGATCAGGCCATCTTATTTAAATTTGTTTGTGAGGGGCCTTATTCATTTGTTTGGGGAGGGCCTTGCACAGCTTTTCAGTGTGTGCTATATGTTTGAATTTCAACAATGCAAGTCTTCAGGAGTCAAGATGAGATTCATGTCTGCCCAGATGTTGTGGTTTGAGGTTTTCTAAATTCCAGCTAATTGGCATTTTCTCTCACAATTTCCTAATGATTTTCTAATTATTGTATCGATCACCATGTTCTCACTCTGTGAGGGAGACATTCAGTTGATAAAGGTGTAATCTTTAACCTCTTTCTATAGTTCAAAGACTGCTTTCATTATAGACAAGAACTGAATGAATCAAGGAAATGTAAAAAATATCAGTCTTACCGTATCCATCAGAATTTTCTTGTGGAGAAGACTCATTTCCTTGCGTAGCTCACCACAGACTCCACCTTGCTGATCTTTGTGACAATTTTCTAACTCATTCACAGTCTGACAAGAATCAAGGGAAGAAAAATTTTCAAAAATCTTTACATTTTTGTCACTTCCTTCATTCAAACAACAAAGTCTGCTCCTGAGACACTTATTGTGCTTTTTCAAATAGACTAATGAAATAAAAAGTATAACACGTTGGTTGGGAAGTGTTTGAAATTTAAATTAAAAATTGCCTTTACCCTTTCTTGGTTGAACTCACTGTTCATGGCAGGGCTAGAAGTGGTGTCACAGTGGAGTGGGAAGGGGGTGGGAGGAAAGGAAACCAAAGTAACTGATTAAAACAAATGCTGCTAAATGCATGCATACAGTACTGTATGATATTACTATGTGAAAAGTATGCCCTGCTTTGAAGGAATAACAAACCACTATCAATGAATACAAAAAGCTGATTGGTCAGCTAACCAGATTCCCATATTAAAGTCTTTAACACACATGGAGCAAATATGTATACCACTGCTTATATGTTTTACACCAAGTCCAGTGGTTCAACCATGTGTGTCATTGTTGTTCCTCCAAAATGATTTCAACAAGATGTCAGTGCATAAAGGTTGCTACTACAGTATCTCAATTTAAAATTGTCTAATTCTGAATTTGTTCCTTTGAAAGTATGCTTTACCCAAACAAAACTCAAGAATTGGGCAGGCAGCTGGTATAAAGGGCAGTCATTAAATTAGGTTATGTTTGCAAGTATTTAGGAAAGTGAACATCAAGAATTAGGTGACCTTCCACAAAAAGGTGTATTTCAGAAATGACAAGCAAGTGATGACAATAGCGTTGGGCGGTACCATGAAAATATTGGTACCAGTACTGTAAAGCTCACAGAACCGGTATTGAGGTAGTACCGGTTCTCAAATCTCCGGTAGGAAGGTCAGGTGGGAAGGAACCTTAATTGTGCACGGCACCCCTGTTATCCTGTACTTTGATGCAGCTGGGCATATAATTGCATTATTACAGTCCAGACACCTCTGCTTTGACTTTGTTTACCACATTTCTTTACAGTCATGCACAATCGTAATTAATACTCCTGTTTCCCATCTCGACCTTTCCATGGTAATTTTTTCGAGTACCTGTATTTTTTTTCTAGAACAGGTATCAGAAACACCTTTCCAGGGTGATTTTTTCGAGTACCTGTATTTTTTTCTAGAACAGGTATCAGAAACACACCCCATATCTGCGGTAATTATATTACCTGTTCCTCTAGTACCGGCATTAACATCAATACCGGTATACCGCCCAACCAAAGATGACAATATATCACATTGTGCAACACCATGTATCAACTTAAGTGCAAAAAAAGCATTACAACCAGGGATGTAGCTACAATGGATGCCACAGGAAAAGGCTACCCACAGAGTTCCTTGCTATAACTGGTGGCACTGGGCAATGTCACCCACAAAGGTCCCAAGACTAACATAGAGTGAGAATGGTATCAAACATTTTAACTTCATTTCTTAATAAAGTATGTGACTGTTTCATCTCATTTTGGTAGGAGGGAGACAGTAAAATGAAACTTTTTGTTGTATTTTCTTAGATTTTTTTATAAAGAATAACCCCCCAAAAGGTCCAATAAATTAAAGGTATGTACCATACACTTTTCAACGATTTCATATTTCACAAGCCTAGATACCCTCTGGATGGAATTGAAGTTAATTTAGACCATTTCACTACTGGGTGTGAAAAAGGTAATTTCTGTCTCTCTGGAAATTAATAGGGGTGGGTCATTACGGGATATTAGCCTTTAAGGAGATCCGTCGTGGCTACCACAGTTTTTAGGGAAAAACTGCTGTTCCCAATTATAGTACCCGACCACTGGTTCATTACTCCTATTAGCTGCTTCAATGAGCAGCAGGTTTGATTACCATTCTGGTACAATAGAAGCCCAACAACTTTGAGGTTCAAATAACAACTTACAACAAATCCTGAAGTAAGTGCTAGCAAAAAGGGAATCAAATAACTTAAAGTGCACTGAAGGGCTACATCCCCTTTCAGTTTAATCTCAGATAAAGTGCTATCAAATGTCAACCTTCATGGTCATTTTCAAATGCTTAAATGGGCATATAATTAGTACTGAGAACAGTTCCTGAGGAGATGGTTCTAAGGGTATTTTTTCCGACATGTGCAGATTCAGTTAAGTTCTTCCCATGAAGCTCAAAATCTAAACATTCATGCTTTGGTGAATTTGAGATCCCATGATTGGCCAACTTCTTGGCCTCTTCATGTGAGGGGTAGCTCAAATGGGGTGTGAACTTTGACAAGTCTGTAGGGGTGCATTTAATGAAGGCAAAATATTGTGTAAGTCAATGAAAAAATTAATGTTGGTGTACTCCACTGATGGCAGTATTAGAGAATGGTCTACATGCCCATGCAAGAACTAAGAAAGATGGCAGTATTACAGAATGTATTCACATCACTCAGATGTAAAGTGTGAGCTAAGAAAGCAGTTAATTTTGTGTATTTATTTTAAACGAACAGGCAGGCAACCAAGTATTTATTGTTATAGACTACAGCACTGGGAACATGTATTCCTTCTTGTTGTGCTAAAACTGACAATTCTTTGGTTCTCATTACAGGTTGTACGATAACCAAAGCTCATTTTCTAATTCTTACTTCTCTTTCTCTAGTATTTCTGTCCGGTTTTTTTTTTCTCCTTTTTTAAAAATTTCCATCAAGTTATTTACAATTTTTACTTTTAATTTACAAATATGGCACCAGCTACCCAAAATCTGACATGACAATGTATAGGTACTGTACATAAGATTTACAGAAACAACTCCTCTTGGATTCAGAGGGAGGGAAGGGTGGAGGGTAGCAGACTAGCCACTGGCCAAAATTGTACCCTTAGCTAAAAGTAGAAGTAAATTTTTATTCTTACCATCAAATTATCTGCCCAAGGGACACACCAAGGTTTCCTTCTCCACCCCTGAAGTACACGTGTAGTTCAAATGTGTCAAAGCAGGAGATTTTAGAAAATATTTCCATCCTTATTAATTCAAACTTGAGAAGATGATTCTTGTGATAAAGTTAGTGAATAATCCTTTACCTTGTTATACTGGTCAAATAGCTGACGGATATTCTTCAACCTCTGACTGACTGCTACACAGCTTTGTTGCATCAGACGCTGCTGTTGTTTAAACATATTCTGCCGAAACAAACAAAAGTTATTTCTTTTATTTTTTTAATATTTTCAAATACATCAGCTTAATGCATATTTGACTGAAACAGTCTTAAATTTCCCATGTTTCATCCTTTGACATGCCCGTGGCATTGAAGTCCCTTAGAATAGAATATGAGGAGGTAACTGTGCATTACAAAAAGATCATTTTAAAGATCTAAATGTCACACTTACATATAAATAGGAATATTACATGTAACATACTGACACAGAAATCTATGAAATTCCTCAAACGGCTTCTCACATAAAAAAAAAAATGGAGCAAATTTTTCTTTTTTAACATTTCATGTTAAGGGTCACATCAGAACATGTTTTTCTGTCTTTAATTGACAATTTGTGTAATCCTTAACACCATCAGTGTGCATAATGGAAATGTCATGTAAATGTGGGGTTTATGCTTTACTAGACTACTACAGTAGCTGGCCCACTATAAAAGATTCCCCTGCAAGTGTTTTATGCTAAATTTTAGCAAAATATCACCACCAGTTTGAGATAATTCACTCCACAACAATTTGGTAAGGAGGAGGAAAGGCCACCTATGCTTTAATTTACTAGTGTGAACCCATTTGAGGGGTAAGTTGAGGGCCTTGACTTGAAGGGTAGGAACCACTGCCACCAGACATTCATTATCTGTTTCCTGAAAACTATGGCTACATTACCTTAATGACTTAGGAAAAAGACATGATTATTCATTCCCTTCACAAAGGATGTTGCCGATGAATAAACATGCATGTTTTAACTTCACCCACCACTTTATGTATGTGAGTGTTAGGTTTCACAGCTCTAAAGCTAGACAGAATTTATATCTAAAGGTGATATACTTAGGAGAAATCCCTCCCCCCCCCCCCTCCCAATCCCACCTCAATGTTGATTTCAAGTGTGAATAAAAGTTGCACGCTTTAGCAAAGAACGCACTCTTCTTTTTCTCACCATTGAATGAGGGCTAGCAGGGTAAACATGCTGAAAATATGTGACAAGTCAGGAAGTGTCCCAATAATTTTGTCCAGAATGGTAGCATTCCCTATCGTACAGACTGGGTGAACATACCTGTAATTTCTCCTCCTGTTCTTTCATCTTCTTAATATCTGTCTCCCATTGCTCCATTACAGTATTCAACTGTTTGTTGTACTCCTCCTTCAGTCTCTGTCTATTAAATCAAAAGATCCAACAGAGAATCAACTACAAGTCATCCACAACTGTAACACAGGTCTATTAGTATTTGCCTCTGCTCCCTACCGGCTCGCATCCTTCTTCATCCCTTTCCGCATGCTTTAAAGGGGCTAATTGAGTTGAAAACGATCACTTAATGACAGCGTTTTAAGGTCATTGCCACATTACAATGTTATCATAATGACCCAAGTTTTATATCCAATAGTTACGCAAAAAAGTCAAAATTTTGAATTTTGTGGTTTCCTGTCTTGTAGTTTTGTGCATAACTTGAAAAAGTGTCTGGTCAAGAATTTTCGAAAACTGAATTGAACCACTAAGTACTCACTCATATGACATTTATTTGTATGTAGGATATAAAGATGGTCTAAGTTTGATCATTTGTCATTGGTTTGTGAAGAAAACTGAACAGGTTTGGAAAAATTTGTTGAATTTCATGAACCAACTCAATGAGCCGCTTTAAATACACTAAAAATTGAATTTCTAACAGGTTGAAGAGGTCCATTTTAAAGTTAAAACCTTGCAGGATTTCCCCTGGGTTTTAGAGGTTGTGAGGTGGTAATACTAGTGGATGGGATAAAATGATGCTAGCTTTGACTCCAACTGGGATTGAGAACTATCACTTCTTCAATAGCTATACGATGTAGGTGGCAATTAAAGCAATTTTCTCTTAGATGGTAGCCAAAATCTGTGAGTCGGCCACCTCACAAAAATAATTTCAGTGGAAAACCTGCCTTGTTGGAGCAGACAGTGTGTGCCTTCCAATGGAAGAGAGCATGTATCATTGCAACAAACACTAATAACTGTGGGCATCTGAATTTGTACGAACCAAATACAGGCATAGTCTTTTATGTGTGCATGCGCACGTAAGCTGTGTCCTCCACAGTTTTCACCTCCAACAGAAACAAATATGAGGCCAATGCGCATGATCCAATGCATTAGGGAATAATGACCAAGAAATTACTGTATGAAGAGGACAGGCACAAGTATAAACCACACTTAATAATGCTCTTCCAGGACTTCCAGCATTACAACTGAATCCAAATGCACCCAACAAGTGAAGTTAGTTGGATGAGGTATAATTTGATAGACTGCACGGTCAAGTGGTAAGAGCATCCAATTTGAAGTGGGGACTCAGATGGTCTGGAGTTTGACTCCCAGCCAGGTCTTGCCAAAGATTAAAAAAGGAACTCACTGCCCTCACACTTGGTGCTCAGTGTTTGCAAAGAAGTAGGGAAAACAAACCAGGGGGTCAAAGCTGTAAAAAAGGCAGAGACTGGCTCAATTTAAACCAAGTGGTTGAAACTGAGCATTAAAACCTCACCTAATTTCTAACCATTTGGTAAAATTCATGCCAGCCACAGCCTTTTTCAAGTTGTGGCTCACTGGCCTGTTTTCCCTACCCCATTGTTCATCCTGAGCACCAAGGGACATGTGAAATATGGAACTTGTGCCATGGTGCACAAATGAAGGCATTTTAACAAACACAATGAAAATTTTCACTTAAAAGCTATTTCTTTTTTTTTTGTTTTTTCTATAACTTTTGCATGTTGAAGATACAACCAGCGACTACAGTATGTATGGAAATCAGAAGTTACCTGGTCTTGCATCTTTAAACAAAACCTCAGACCTGAAGGGATTATATTCCCCTGGTGGCCAGCAGAATGTAAGGAGCCGGGGGGAGGGGGAAATTTCAAACACCATTTATCTAGCTACCTCAGTCAAATACAGTTACAAGCTCAATGTTGGAAATGATGAGGTGAATTCTTCACACCATTTTGTTGGGACACAACCTTGTACAGGGGGCAAGGGGGAAGGGGCAACTGTACATGTGAACAGAGAATGGAAAAGGGGTTCCTTAATCTTGCACATCATAACACATGAGACAACGGAGGAAGGTGTTCCAACAGTTTTGTCCAAGATTGTAGTAATTTGATCACGTAAGCTAATACATTAACTGTAATAACCATGGGTCTATACCAAGGGTTTCCAAACTTAATCATAAGGTGACCACATTTCAGATAACAGCATCAAGTGACGAACCTCTCTTAAAATAACACAAGATCACCTGGTTGCAATTACTGTTTTTTGGAATATAGTAATTTACGTTGAACTTGACTTTGCAAAGTCACATTCTGAGTCAAGCATGCCTGGTTCAGCTGTCTCCATAGAATTGCTGGATAAGTAACATTTTTGGCACAACAAAATTTCAAATATTTTGAAACCATCACAACCCCACGATAAGTGCTTTGCAACCGTAAGGTTGGGTAACAATGGTCTATACCTTTCTGTTTGTTGAAGTTTCCACACTTTTTCTAGCCTTCCATTTGCAGCTTTCAGAGTTTGTTGTGTAAAGCTTTCCAGCCGTTTTCGTTTACCTGACATAGACTTCCTCATATCAGCTGGAAAGAGAATTAAAAACTCATTACCTTCCACTGTAAAGGTGAATCATAATTATACACTGCAGGCTTTGAATGATGGCTAGGAACTATTATACCGTTTAATGATACATCAATACAAATGTGCTGTACATTGTCAGCTAGATAATTTAATAGGTTAAGGTCAAACTGGTTTAAGTTTAGGTTTCAAGTACGATACAGCACACATAGGTTCAAGTCGTCCACTTCAGTCATCTCCCATGACAGGATCAGAATACCATGGACACATATTCAAGCATTGTTCAAGTCTATACTGTTACGAGACGACATCAACCAGATTGAATCCACGGACGAGCAAGTGGAAAGTTCTAGAAAGTGCTAGCTTCGGCGTTTTCTCTTGAGCATATTGAACGGGTAACCCCAGAGAACATTCGCACAGTTACGAGAATGTACGATCACCTACTGGAAACCACTGTATGATGCAATGGCCTAATAATAGCCAACTTGTGGTTATGGGTTACTGAGCCCAGAACGTTCGCTGTTCATTTTGTACGAGATCAAACGAGACGTTTCCAGAAGAGTAAGTCCCAGACTTTTCTGGAAGAACTACCAGTCATATAAAAGGTCATGCAAGCAGTGTGACAGAGAGGGAAGAGAACAGAAGATACACAGATAATACAGAAACCAGACGTCTGCTTCGCTGCCTAACGCTGTAATTGTGTCGCCATTTACCGATCACTATAGTCTGCATCCTGCCTTCGTGGAACCGAGTCCTACGCTGTGCTGCTGTACAATCGACGCTAACAACACTACCCCTTGGACAAAGAGTGATACCTTAAGCTGTAAAAGATTGTAAGTAGATTTAAGAGTAATCGTTGTAAATTTAAGGAAGTAAGAGGTAAATAATAATTAAGTTGTTGATTTTAATCTCGCTCTTCTGTGATCTTTCGCTGTTACTGGTTTGAATTGCGACCAAGCCGTAACAGAATTGGTGGCCTAACATCCGGGAAAGAATTATACTACCAGGTAGAAAATTCGAGAAATTTCGTTGTAATTTGCAACTGTATTGTCCAGACTTCTTAGTTGTTGGTGAGTGCTTGACACAACCTCAAAATGTCATTCGATTTAGATAAATTAGTGGCTAGCCCCTCAATTGAGGAGCTTAACTCACTAAAAAAGTCTGAGATTGTAAAAGTCACAAAACACTATGGCGTTGAATTTCAGCCATTAATGCGGAAGGACGAGATTAAGAGATACATTGTAGAATATCTGGTAGATGAAAGTATTCTGCCAATTACAGTGCTTGAGACAATCATGACCATGCCAACTGACAATGCATTTGAATTGAGAAAGCTTGAATTGGAAAAAGAAGTTAGATTGAAAGAATTGGAAAAAGAAAGGGAAGAAAAGGAAAGAGAAGTTAGATTGAAAGAATTGGAAATGCAAAGGGAAAGAGAGAAAGAGGCTAGAGAGCATGAATTTAGGTTGAAACAACTGGAATTAGGGGTCATAAAGGGCCCAGAACCTAAAATAGGCATGGATACTAAGCTGTTTGATGTCTCTAAGCACGTAAAATTTGTGCCCAAATTTCAGGAGGATAATGTGGAGAAATTTTTCAACCACTTTGAAAAACTGGGTGAACAATTAAAGTGGCCCAGAGATAAATGGTCGATACTCATTCAGAGTAATTTTACTGGCAAGGCCCAGGAAGTGTATTCCGCTCTGTCAATAGAGGACAGCATGGATTACGATAAGGTCAAAAAGGCCATATTACAAGCCTATGAGTTAGTACCCGAGGCTTATCGCCAAAAATTTAGAAAATATCGTAAGGCGGATACACAAACATATGTAGAGTTTGCCTATCAAAAGGAAAGGCATTTCGATAGATGGTGTGATTCTAAAAAGGTTTCCACATTTGACTCCTTACGACAACTGATGCTGGTCGAGGAATTTAAACGGTGTGTGAGTGATGACATAAAGACTCACCTTGAAGAACAAAAGGCAGACAAATTGAAAGAAGTGGCAAATTTGGCGGATCAGTATGCACTTACCCATAAGTTTGGTAAAGTAGGTCAGACTCAAAACAAGAGTCAGTTTAATAGGCCAAATAAAAAATATGGCAATGGCACTAGTGGTGACACAGCAGGTAAAATTAGTGGATCTCAGTCTGGTTCCCTCTCTCCAACAAATTCTGGTAAAAAACAACCAGATTCTAGTCGTCAAAAGAACGACCAGGTCAGCTCAAATAAAGCTGCCTTTAAAGACATAGTTTGTGGTTTCTGTCACAAAAAGGGCCACTTAATGGCAAATTGCTTTCAGTTGGCAAAATTAAAGGAGACTGAAACAGCTCCAAATGCCTTAGCCAATGCAGAAAATTCTCCAGAGGTAGTCGTGACTTTACAGCCTAATTCTAACGACCAAATTAAGGAAGAATACCTTCCATTCGTGTCTGAGGGTTTTATTTCCCTAGATGGGGATTCAGCTCATCCACCCGTCAAAATTAAAATTTTGCGTGACACAGGCGCAACTCAGTCATTGCTTCTTGATGGAGTTTTGCCATTAACGGACTCTACTTCCACAGGGGCAAATGTACTAATTCAGGGGGTTGAGTGTGGATTTATTTCTGTCCCTCTTCACAAAATTAATTTGAAGTCAGATTTAGTTTCTGGGTCGGTCATAGTAGGGATCAGACCTACTCTACCTGTAAAGGGGGTATCTCTGTTGCTAGGCAATGACCTAGCTGGTGGAAAGGTAGTCGCCAATGCAATTTTGACAGATAAACCATGTGACTATAACAACACAGAGCAATTAGAAAAGGAATTTCCAGATTTATTACCACCTGTGCTGTCACAAGAGCTATGTCACAAAAGCTTGCTATGGATGATAATCTTAAACATCCAGCCTCCAAAAGTGAGGATACAGTTTCCAAGAGTGAAACAAGTAGGGAATCATGTAAGGATGATAATCTTGAACATCCACTCTCAAAAAGTGAGGGTATGATTTCTGAAAAGAAGGATGGTAAATTTAAGCCTCCGCCCTCTAAAATTGAGGAATTAGTTCCTAAAAATGGAACAACACTCCCAAAAGTGGAGTCAGAGTCCAAAGAGGACTCTAAAGAGAATATTGATGAAAGTGAAGATTCCTGGGTTGATCTCAGCCAAACTTTTATGGCCAATCTTCAGGATTGTGAGTCTCCTGGCCCCCCACATGGTGAGGGGATAGAACAGGAAAGAAACATGTCTGACACACTCCATAAAGACCAGTTGTCAGTCCAACACAACATGATGAAAAGCTTCAGCCACTACTTGCTGGTGCCCTCACTGAGGATGAGTCGAAAGACGTCCCAGTGTGTTTTTACCTTAAGAATGGTGTTTTGATTCGTAAATGGCGACCACCTGATGCACCATTAGATGAAGAGTGGCGCATTTACCATCGAATTGTGGTACCTAGGGTGTATCGAAAGGAAATACTGAGT
This sequence comes from Holothuria scabra, assembly GCA_037179385.1. NCBI lineage: Eukaryota > Metazoa > Echinodermata > Holothuroidea > Aspidochirotida > Holothuriidae > Holothuria > Holothuria scabra. The sequence goes on along the minus strand of CM074200.1, from coordinate 27,973,381 downwards.
ATTGCCCATGAAATGCCATTTGCAGGGCACCTAGGGGTCAATAAGACTTACCACAAAATTCTAAATCACTTTTATTGGCCTAAGCTTAAGAGTGATGTGGCCAAATTTTGTAAGACTTGTCATTCATGTCAAATAGTTGGGAAGCCGAATCAGAATATTCCGGCTGCACCCTTAAAGCCAATTCCTGCTTTTGAAGAGCCATTTAGTAGAGTCATTATTGATTGTGTAGGTCCTCTACCTAAGAGTAGGGCAGGCCATCAGTATATATTAACCATAATGTGTGTTTCGACAAGGTTTCCAGAGGCAATACCTCTAAGAAATATTAAGGCTCGGACAGTCTTACAAGCTTTACTTAAATTTTTCACATTGTTTGGGTTACCTAAGGAGATCCAATCAGATCAAGGGTCTAATTTCATGTCAACTGTATTCCAACAGATGTTGTATGAATTAGGCATAGACCAAATTAAATCTTCGGCTTATCATCCCAAAAGCCAAGGGGCTTTAGAAAGGTTTCACCAAACATTGAAAAATATGTTAAAGACATATTGTCATGACAATGAGAAAGATTGGGATGAAGGCATTCCCTTTGTAATGTTTGCTGTCAGGGAGTCTGTACAGGAGTCACTTGGGTTCAGTCCATTTGAACTCGTCTTCGGACACACAGTTCGTGGACCATTGAAATTATTAAAGGAGAAGTGGTTATCAGATCCAGGTGAAAACATACATCTGCTTGATTATGTATCCCGCTTTAAAGAGCGTTTTCACAGAGCATGTGAACTGGCTCAAGAAAATCTGAGGAGTTCTCTGAAGAAAATGAAGGCGTGGTTTGATAAGACCACTGTAGAAAGAGAGTTTAAGCCTGGTGAGAAGGTGTTGGTGTTTTTGCCTGTGTCTGGTCAGCCACTTCAAGCTCGCTTTCAAGGACCTTATGTCGTTGAAAGAAAGGTCAATGACACAGATTATGTCATCTTGACACCTGACAAGCGTAAATCGAAGAGAGTTTGTCACATTAATATGATGAAAAAATATTATGAAAGAGAGGATTGTGACATTTCTAAGGATGAAAGTGTACATGATGTGAATGTCAATGTTAATAATGCATGTGATCAAGTGTGTATCATCAGTGTTGATCAAGAATTCAATGATAATGATGAGATCAATGCTGATGATGTTCCTGACATGTGTATTAAGTTAAAAAACTCTGATGTATTGAGTAATCTTGATCAGAAGTTAAGTCATCTAGATGACAAAGAAAGATCAGAAATGAAATCATTAATCAATGAATATGTATGCTTGTTCTCAGATGATCCTACTAGGACAGATTTGATTGAACATGATGTTGATGTGGGAGAGGCTGCACCAATCAAGCAGCATCCTTATCGAGTTAACCCTCGAAAACGACAACATCTCAGGGATGAGGTTCGTTACATGTTAGCCCATGATATTATAGAACCTAGTAACAGTGAATGGTCTTCCCCATGTATATTGGTCCCAAAGCCAGACGGTGGGTACAGATTTTGTACTGATTACCGGAAGGTGAATGCAGTAACAAGAACGGATTCCTATCCGATACCCCGTATCGATGATTGCATTGATAGGATTGGGAATGCTACTTACATATCAAAGTTTGACTTGTTAAAGGGGTACTGGGAGATACCACTCACTGAGAGGGCTCGAAAAATATCGGCATTCGTGACGCCAGATGGCTTATTTCAGTATAAGGTTATGCCATTTGGTATGAAAAATTCACCGATGACCTTTCAACGTTTAGTAAATGACCTTACGTCAGATTTAGAGAATTGTGAAGTATATGTTGATGACCTTATTGTGTACAGTAACTCATGGAATGAACATGTGCAACATGTTAAGGCATTATTTGACAAGCTTGCCAAAGCTAATTTGACTGTCAATTTAGTCAAGAGTGAGATTGCTTGTGCCCATGTAATATTCTTAGGGCATGTAGTTGGTCAGGGTAGAGTTAAACCAATTAAGGCTAAGAATGAGGGCATCGACAAATTCCCTGCCCCAGCTGACAAAAAGCAGCTCATGCGCTTCCTAGGCATGGCTGGTTACTACAGACTTTTTTGTCCAAATTTTTCTGACATTGCTGCACCATTGACAAGATTATTAAGGAAAAATGAAAAGTTTGTTTGGACAGAAAATTGTCAGGCAGCATTTGAATCATTGAAAAGAGCACTAATGAGTTCGCCAGTGTTGATTGCTCCAGATTTTGAAAAACAGTTTAAGCTGGCAGTTGATGCTAGTGACAATGGTATAGGAGCAGTTTTGCTTCAAGCTGATGAGCATGGTGTTGATCACCCTGTGTGTTATTATTCAAAGAAATTTGACAGACATCAGAAAAATTATTCTACAATTGAGAAAGAAACATTAGCTTTGATACTTGGTCTTCAGCACTTTGATGTTTATTTGGGGACTACTAGTTTCCCTGTTATTGTATATACTGATCATAATCCTCTGACATTTCTGTCTAAGATGAAGAACAAGAATCAGAGATTGATGAGATGGAGTTTATTTCTACAATCATATAATGTAGATATTAGGCACATTAAAGGGAAAGACAATGTTGTGCCTGATGCTTTGTCAAGGACTTAATCTGATTGAGTAAATTTAAAATCGTACTGTAATTTTGAAATTTTGATGTAGCCTGCAGCACAGTATGTGTTAATGATGTTACTACTCATGTATTATCATATTGTAAGACAAGTTGTATGTTATGATAGCACCTTCCACTTGATATTGGAATGCATACTGTAGCACTATAGCTATTACTATAAGGTAATATTGTAGATATTGTAACCTTGTAAGTTTTGTCCTAGACGTCCAAAACTCTTTCAAGGGGGGGATCGAGTGTTACGAGACGACATCAACCAGATTGAATCCACGGACGAGCAAGTGGAAAGTTCTAGAAAGTGCTAGCTTCGGCGTTTTCTCTTGAGCATATTGAATGGGTAACCCCAGAGAACATTCGCACGGTTACGAGAATGTACGATCACCTACTGGAAACCACTGTATGATGCAATGGCCTAATAATAGCCAACTTGTGGTTATGGGTTACTGAGCCCAGAACGTTCGCTGTTCGTTTTGTACGAGATCAAACGAGACGTTTCCAGAAGAGTAAGTCCCAGACTTTTCTGGAAGAACTACCAGTCATATAAAAGGTCATGCAAGCAGTGTGACAGAGAGGGAAGAGAACAGAAGATACACAGATAATACAGAAACCAGACGTCTGCTTCGCTGCCTAACGCTGTAATTGTGTCGCCATTTACCGATCACTATAGTTTGCATCCTGCCTTCGTGGAACCGAGTCCTACGCTGTGCTGCTGTACAATCGACGCTAACAACACTACCCCTTGGACAAAGAGTGATACCTTAAGCTGTAAAAGATTGTAAGTAGATTTAAGAGTAATCGTTGTAAATTTAAGGAAGTAAGAGGTAAATAATAATTAAGTTGTTGATTTTAATCTCGCTCTTCTGTGATCTTTCGCTGTTATTGGTTTGAATTGCGACCAAGCCGTAACAATACATTTCCCTAAGATTTAAACAATTTTGTCATCATTAAGAAACCAATTTTTAATTAGTTTGTAGGAAATCTGTTGCTGTCTTCATATGAAGTGATATGTCGTGTCTCAGGTAGCACCAAATGACATAAATTTCACAACTTTGCATTACAACTGGTAACAAAATATTAACAAGTAGGGTGTAAGGACTGCATCTCTTCATTGGAATTTCACAAATCCTTGTTGATCAAAGCAATGAGATAAGAATTTGGCAGATAACAGCAAGATTAAGGTTGGAAATGAACACTGTCTCAAAGACACTGTAGAATGTTGTTGCTCAAAGCAGTGAGTGGCTAATCTCTCTTTATAACATTCCATAAAACCTTGAAATCATGATTGAAGAATGTTTAAAGTTTGGCAGGTTGGTGTCCGACAGACTGTGTAGTTTCTCTATTTTGGTATTTGCTACTGTTAATCGTTTAAATAATATTTTGATATCAGTAACATGACCAAATATATGCCTTAACTACCCACACTATTTTTCTTTGCCACGGTGGTTTAAAACATTTCTGCCCCCACTCTATGTTGAAGTTAGTTAGACAGAAAGAGATTCACCGTACGGCCCAAGTTTCAACCAAGTGGTTCAAGTCCAGCCTGCCACTGCTTTTTTCCAGTTATGGCTCACTTGCTTGTTTTTCCTACTCCCATTGCTTTTGCTGAACACCAAGCACAATGGGAATAGGTACCGTTTTTTAAATCTGTGGTATGACCCGCCAGGACTTGAACTCCCAACCTCCCGACTGCAAGATGAATGCTGTAGCCAACTGATCATGTAGTCAGTCTCTATGTTGAAATTAATACCAATATTCAAACCAGTGGCATCAACATGAGGGACAGGTTCTCCTCAATGGAAAGTCTGGTTTTACAGTAATCCATATGCTTGTAAAAATTAAGGAAAGACCTTATTTACAACAGTAATATTGGATATCTGTGACCGACACGACTGGCAACTTGGACAAAAACTACTGCCAAGCCATGTTCAACCCTTGTTTTATATCACTCCTTCCAAAGCAGGCATCACCAGGAGAGAGGCAAATCCTTCAGCTTAGAAGAGGACGGCAACATCACCGGCTTTTACTGTGTTGCCCCTCATGCTTACACAAACCAAAGATTGCAAAAAACCTTATGTAGAATAACTGCAACATACTGCACATTAATGTTCAGTCTTTGCAATTTGGACAGAGCGCTACTGCAAAAACCATATTCAACTCTTGATTAAAATCTTACCTCCAAAGGACTGTAACATTGTCTGCATTTCTCCACTGTTAAAAAAAGAGGTTAAAAACAAAGACAGATAAGACAGAAAGCATTTTGACAAAGGAGATAAAATTTTAATTTTTCCAAAACTTTTATTAAAGAAAATTCCTAAATCTATTCAAAATTGTGTTTACGGCTACAGTACATTTATTTCTGATATTTTGGCCTGATCGAGGACGTCAGAAATTTTTGCTTATTACAACAGCATACCTAGTACAGAAAATCAAAGCAAAATGTGGGGCACAGCGTGAGATACACAAACAGAGCTCAGCACATAGTGTATGGAGCTCTCTTACTTTTGTGCATTACGTGTATAAAATAGCATTACTCTGAATAGCCAATCCGCATGGCAATATGGATGCAGCCGTATTTCCAGAGTTGTTGATTTTTTTTATTTTTTTTAAAAAATCATGATTTAAATCAGTGACTCAAATAAATCAATTTAAATCACAATTTTTTTTATTAAATCATGATTTTTTTCAATTGAAATCATGATTTTAATTGTGATTTCAATTAATGTGATTTAAATCAAACAAACCTGCGTTATTTACAGCAGATTAAAATGCATACTTTTACACCAATGAGGAAATTTTGACACACTCCACTGCACAGAACCTCCTTATGTAATGGTTGCATTATTAAGAAAGAATGATGTCACCAAATTTTCCTGTGAACTCAAATTTTGGAACAAGTGTTGCAGGTGCAGGATTGGTTTGTTTATCCCAATGGTTTAGAGGATGTGCCCTACCAAAACAAATTACCAAACTGGCTTATCAAGTAGAAAATACTCCAATGTTTGTGAGAAATGGTTTACAGGATGTGCCCCACCAAACCAATTACACAACTGCCTTATCAAGTAGAAAATACTCAAATGTTTGTGAGAAATGGTTTAAAGGGTGTGCCCTACCAAAATGAATTACCAAACTGGCTTATCAAGTAGAAAATACTCCAATGTTTGTGAGAAAACTTCTTTTTGACAACTGATGATTTATACAAATGCACCATGAAAGTTGTGGTTTCTTCACTTTAAACGTGCTGCGCTGTTTAAAATTTACAGTACAAAAAAGTGTAAAACCCCTATTTCTGTATCTCTGCTTAATGAATGTTCTTGCAGTTTGTCCATGAAAGAGGATTCTGAAAATGGAGAGAGGGCAAATGAGAGCCTTCCTTCTCACAGCTCTTTTCTTAAGTCCCTTACAGTACATTGTCTGATGAAAAGCCAAGAAAAAACACAAATCAAATATTCTCAAAAGAATTTTGCTTCCTAAAAGAGTTAGATATGGTTTCATTGAAGCAAGCTTTTGTCCCTCTGAACCCACTCATAACTTAAGCCTAGGCCAGCATCAATTTGGACTTGGGGTTTAGCAGTAATAAATCCCCCCCCCCCCTTTTTTGTGTTTCTGGTGGAATCCCTGAAGGGTGAGCTTTAACATTTTAGGAGAACTTTTCTAACCATTGTTTTAAGTCATTTGTATAAACTATAGACTTACTCAATATGAGGTTCAGGTATGTCGTCTTCTTCATCTTCTTCATAAGCTCTCTTTTTCACAGATTTTAACACAACAGGAGAGTTAGGATCTGTAATGAAGTATCAATTAGTAAGTAATAAAATTATAATTTTACTAAGTGAAGTCTTAACAATATCAACTGCAACGAATTACACAGGATTCATGTTGCATAAGAGCACAATAGGCTGACCAGTTTTATTGTATTGTAAACTGGTGATCTCCTTATTTGCACAGTATGTCATCCTTTTTTCAAACCATGTCCTTTTCCAGTAATGCGATTCTTAAATTTCATGAATAGTAATAGATCGCTTTTTCTTGATGATAAACTGTTGTATGTAAAATGTATGCAGCTTCCAAGTTACTGTATTTCTTAGTTTAATCCTTCAGTCTCCTAACTTGGCATTAGTTCCCCCAAAATTGGAAGCCATTTGGTCTACAAAGTGTGTTCTATTCATAAGCAAGTTCCATAACTCATCACATGGAATTGTGTCCAGGCACAGCATGGGATGTACACAAACTGAGGCCAATACATTCCCTTGTTTGCCTGATGTACATGCATTCATCAATTTCAGGCTGCCAGATTTCACAGGAACGATTGTTCCCCATCTAGTGGTGGTCCTGTGATGATTAAATCACAGAACCCAAAAACTAGTTACCACCAATCAGTTACCACCCATGCATTTTGTTACAAAACCCAAAAGTGGGTTCCCATGGGTTACCATGGTGAAAAATGACAGAACCCACAAACGGGTTCCCATGATGTTTGAAACCCAACGGCTTGCAACTGAAGCATAAATCTAAGTGTCAAGCCAACCAAAACAAAAAAAAAAATGCCCTTTACAGCAAATTAAAATGCCAGTTTTTACACCAAAACGTTAATTTAGATACAACCCATCGCACAAAAATTAGACTAAGATTCCTCTTAAATTTAGGGATGAATGATTTCACCACATTTACAGGATAATAAAATTTTGGAACATACATTGTAGGTGCAGCACTGGTTTGTTTATCCAGAAAAAAAAAATTTGGAGGATGTGCACATGAGCATAGGTCCCAAAATGATTCATCCCCCAGTTCTCATTCCATGCATGTACAGTACTGTACCATATAACAGCCAGTAATAATTTGGACACATACACTTCTGTAGAAAAATATAGTCCTTGCATATGGGGTAATGTCAACAAAAAGTGATTTCATGTTTGGAGAAAAGCACATTTGCATTGTTGCAAGTTACACCAAGCAGACAGCCCGATAGGTTAACTAATGAGATATCTATGTATATCAAGTCTACTTAACAATAATGGTGTTAAGTAGGCTTGATATACTGTACATAGATATCTAATTAGTTGACTGTAGGTAAGTGTGTGTATTGTTTTCCTAAAAAACTGAAGTCGCATCAGCCCTTGAGTTTTAGATCTTCCAGGTGTGATACAAATTGCACTCCTCAAGAAATTAAGAGTATGGTAGGTGTGCTGTTTTATTTAAATAAATTTACATGAGCTTCCATTCATCATATAGGTGTGCAATGAATCACACTCCTCAGAGGTGAGTTAAGTTGTGCAATTACACCCACATGCCTCAAAACTTGTGGCCTGACACATGAACTCATTGCAAAAGGCAGAATTAATTTTGTACTTCAGATGTATATAATTTATAGCACACTGCAATTTACTGCATATTTTACATATATTGCTTACAACTACAGTATTACTGTTTATGTGTGGTAATTTCCAACCTGACCTCAACGCCAATGTATAAACAAATGTCACAGATGAGGCTATTTGGGATACAGTATACATTACAGTAGCTAGTACTGCACCTTTATTTTCAAACTCTTCAACGTTTTCCTCTTCATCAAACTCAAACTTTTCTGTCCCTGGATCTGTTTTTGTTTTGGGAGTGATCTTGGCCTTCTTAGCTGCTCTTGGCATTTTGAATGTCTTCATCAATTATGTGAGAGAGGAAGTCTTGACAAGTTAAACAGATGATGGCAATAAAATGGCTGTAGATAAACAGAAAATAAAATAAAACACAGATAATAAACTGGTACAGTATGAGACGGAAAATGTATCAACAGCAAGCTGCAGCATGTAAAAGCCTATTTACCCCCTTAACTGTACATTTCACATGCTGCTCGAGCAAAGACCAGTAGCGTACTGTAAATAAGGACAAACATTTTTTGGCATGGTGGTCTGAGACCTAACAACTCCCTGGTCTGAGTAAAAAACGAACTAATCTTAAATCTGAAAGGAAAGGCAGTCAACTCTCATCCCATATTACAATTTTAGTAGTAGTCCACAGATATCCTCAATTGACACAGCTCTGTGATTGATACAAACTTCAAAAATGAATACTTCTGTAGCTACAGTATTGTACAGTACTGAGAGTATTTTTATTAATCAAAGCCAACAGCTTTGATTGTGGGATCTACTCAGTTTGTTACATAATTTTTGTCTTCTGTTCTGGCCTGGCATATGAAATTTTCAGGGCAATACTTCTCCATGCAAACTGTTGAATCCTTTACAAAGATACTTGACCAGCATTCCTCATCTGTCACACAGTTATATGGACTTTCATTATTTTAAGGAGTGGAATTTTCAACCTTTTCCCTCATTTCACCAACTTGACAGTACACTTGTTCCAATATCAATAACCTTACTCTTTGTTCAATTGACAGAAAGTGTTGTTCTGGAAAGAAGATAATCCATAACACAGTTCTATTGACTTACGTAAACACTTAATTTGATCACTCACAAAGTAGTCCCAGACTTGAAAGCTGCTTCGCAGGTTTACACTGGCACTGACTCCATAAGCAGACCATAAAAAATATCTGTTTGTTTAACATGCTGGTCAACTGCTAAAATCTATTGGCAGGATTCAGCTTAAGTTGTGTATGTGAAAATGCTCAAATGTATATGCAAGAAATGCCATCAGATCAATGTTAACCTCATGAAATACAAAATAATAAGGAAGTGGCTGCATTTTGGTACAAAAATGCAGCCACTTCCTTATTTAACAGGCTTATTAGGGAAAAATAAGTGTTGCCCCCATGCAACATTCATACTTCTACATATTCATTTAGGAAGAGCAGTCCTATCTTGTCATCTGACACTCATTTAAATGCAATCCCATTGACTGGCCTCATAACCACTGTAATTACTGCCCTTTGCAGGGTACATACTACTAATACTGCAACATGGGAAATTACACTACACCCAGGGAGATGTACTGTACTGTGGTTCACTCACTAGTTCATCATGTTGTTACAGAAGGGCGGGACAATGGGAATGTGGGGGTTTTTCACTCTGGAAAATTTGTTCAATTTCATCACTTTTTAAATGGCTGACTCTCCAAAAGTTTTTGAGGAGTGGTAGTACAAGGTTTGCTTAAAACAATAGCAGCAGTTGTTGAAACCCTAACAGTTATGGCAAGCCAAATGTCCAATAATTCGATAAACTTGGTTTACTGGTTGATAAACCAGGTTGATCAACCAAGTCCAATAAACCAAGTTTATTGAATAGTTCTGCTGTTTCAAAAAGCAAAACAGCCTGCTTCTGCCCGATGACTGCAATTTGAATTACAGTTACTGTAACTACTACTACTAGAACTACTGCACTGTATAGTCCCTAGTACACTAATGTTCACTTTACTTACAGTAGAGTGTCAAACAGCAACCAACATTTGAATTTTAGCTTAGACATAGAAAGCCTACTAAATTTTAGTACTGTACTTTAATGGTATTTCACAAATGTGTTGCACTTGCTTAGAAGGCATTGAGTGTTGTTTGATGCAATGTGATTCAAATGATTTGATTGGTGGGTTTTGAATTAAGAGATAATGGAGGTGCTGTTTTGCATGCATGCTTGTTTGGGTGAACAAATTGTCAGTTGTTACAGAGAGGTTAATTAGTCCTCACCAGGCAGAATTTTTTCCTAGCTACATCTTTTTCATCAAACTGTATCCAGTTGTATGTAAATGTAAATAAGGTTGGATTCAATGGAAAGTCTGACAAATGCAGTTCCCTTTCAGTTCTTGTTTCCAGTATGTTAGTTCTAAGGCTATTTAGTTACAGTATATGGGACGGCACACTTACACAAATGTAAAATATTTACAGTACAGTATGAACAGTAGAGTCAGCTACATTCCCAAACACAAGAAATGTATGACAAAATTGCTGTAACAGAGACAGGGTTGTTGCACTAAAAATTTGAAACCTTGTGCTTAATATCATGCTTCATGCACCCTTCTTGCACCCTTAAAACTGTTGATTGGTGCAACTGACAGCCGCACACGATGGCATTTTTGTTGCTAAATTACCCAATCTCTTATGAAGTCTTGCTAACTGTGTAGCTTCAGACCTAAAGTTACGCCTAGGCTATTGTACTTTACGGGTTGCAAGTGCCATTAAGTAGCCTAACATTAGGCCTAGCCTAATCATCTGTACAAGTCTGTACTAGACTTGACATTTAGAAAAAAAGGTCATAGCCTACAATTCATTTTTTGTTTTAGGCCTAGCCTAGGCCTATCCACAAATTTCATTGTTGTCTTAGGCTAGCCTATAGCCTACTTGGATTCGAAATTTGAAGTTAACAGTTATTTTTAACACACGTAAGTTGAAACATTACTTTTCCGAGTACAACTGCAGAATGCAATGCCCCACTCCAGCTTTGGGTCGTTCTCAAATGAATGTTCTGCTTGAATGCACTTTGACAATTAGCTAGGCTAGTAACTCCATTGTTGTCACTCAAGTTCAGGAGGGGCATTGCATTCTGCAATTGCTCCCTTTTCCGCCCAAAGATTTTTAGGGATGGAAAGTAACGGGCAGAAACTACCGAGGGCGGAAACTAACGGACCCCGGCAAGAGGGCTGCTTGTACTAGCCTATGTAGGCTAGGCCTAACTTAGGCCTAACTTAGCTAGCCTATGGTGACTTCAAAAATACTGCCACAAGCGACACCCATTCCAGGTTTATTTATAGTGATCAGTGCCTGGACCTAATTACTAATTAATTTACCCAGCCTACTTACGTGGTTCTACATTAGTTAGGCCTAGCCTAGAGGCTCTGGGCTAGTCTAGACGAAGTAACGACTAACGTTGTTACTGGGCTAATGAACGTTAGGCTAGGATACTCTTAATACTCAATTTCCCCGAATACTGAACCTAGCCTAAGTTAGGCCTAACTTTACAGTAGCCTAACGTTTAGCCATAGCCTAACTTGCTATTCGTCGTCCGTAGTGGTTCAGTCAAATGCCAGTACCAAGTCTTAACTGTTAGTTATTTTTTTGTGGAAACTGTCCTTACACAAAGCAAGAGTGAGCTTGCTAATGACCAAACAGATGTGAACTTCCTCCACAGTTTACGAAAAGTCAAAATTTTAATATAAATTCGACGCGATGCTGTCAGTCTTTCTCAGTACAGTAATATGGGCGGATGCATGATGCAGTTAGTCTAGTATATCGGTCTCGCGTAGTCTCACTTGCAAGGTACGAAAATTCCCAAGATCAAGAACCAATGAATATCCAAGAATTCCCAAGGTTATCTCTTTATTACGTAGACTTTTGAAGACACTCATACAGCTTCATATTCTAACTCTTGGCTCTCACAACTTCACAAGGACAATAAATTATTGCTAATTTAAATCGGTATGAGGTACCTTCTAACCAACTGTAATTTACTACATTGCAGTGAATTTCCTCAGGATGAGGTTTCCCTTGTCATTGCAGAAATAGATATGCGTTGTATTCTGTGCGAAATTGTAAGTTACCGGAAACAGTAGGTAATTTCCCAAGGCATTGGGAAAATTCCCAAGTACCTCTCGCAAGAACTGCTTTGTGGGTGCCGTCTGCTCCAGCTCCCAATCCAAGGAAACAGATAAACTATATCAAACCAGGATGAGATCTGTTTATCGCTGAGTGCATTCTGATTTCTGGTTGATGTGATTAAACAGCAATTAACTGTCACTTCATTTTATTGTACTTATTCGAAATTTAATCAACTTTCCTTTACAAGTTTCAAGACCTGAGACGTTTATATACATTTTAGTGTTTTGGAAGACTTCCCGCCATCAGACATAACTTTAGTACGGAGCTTCTTAAAAGCCATCACAGCACCAAAAATTGTATACATTGCTGATTGCAAGAAACTTTTGTCTAACCAGAATGCAAAAATACATTGAGGTTTCGATGATACAAACATGCTCTTTTCAATAAAATGCTACACTTCTTGTAACAACTGGTGACCCAAAGTGACCTTTGATTCCACCTGTAAGTAACTGGCTTTTCTTTTAACCAAAACACTTCTATATTAAAACAGCCAAATTTCACACTGTGCCTTAAGATATTCTGCAAACAAGGTTTTCAGAGTTTGATGCCAGGTGATATCAGATGACCACTGATCTCCACCAAAAACAACAGATACAGTACTTTCAACTCACTATAGCACATCCACATACTAATTAGGAAATCCATCCAAGTTTCCTACCTTGAAATATCCCATTTTGACAAGGTTTTCAAAGTTTGACCGATCATGACCCCAGATGTCCTTTCACCTCCACAAAAAACCTTATATACAGACCATCTTCTCACCATAACTCATCCACATACTAATTATGAAATCCATCCACGTTTCGCACCTTGAGCTATCCTAACAAGGTTTTCTGAGTTTGACCCGCCATGACCCAAAATGACCTTTGACCTCTACCAAAATCAAAAAGGTTCTTCCTTACATCATAATGCATCAAGCTATCAAGTTTGAAATCAATCCAAGCTTCCTACCTTGAGATATTGTGTTAAAAAGGTTTTCAGGATTTGTCCCCTTCCGACCCCAAATGACCTTTGACCTTCACCAAAATCAAAAAGGTTCTTCCTTACATCATAATGCATCAAGCTATCAAGTTTGAAATCAATCCAAGCTTCCTACCTTGAGATATTGTGTTAAAAAGGTTTTCAGGATTTGTCCCCTTCCGACCCCAAATGACCTTTGACCTTCACCAAAATAAATAGGGTTCTTCTTTACATCACAGCGCTAGTGTTCGACCGATTATGCAATAATCGTTAATACCCGAGTCCCCAAGTCTTCCTTTGTGTACTTATTGCCGTCTCAATATAATATACGCCATCATCCTACCAAAATATTATCGAGAGGGAATGTTAGGACAACCTTTGCAATATATTACTAAATAGGATGGAGTCTATCGTCAATTTAATATCAAAGTTGACTAACTGATGTGCCTCTTGTGCTAAAATGTAGGCCATCTAAAGCAGTTTTGAGGATATTGTGGGATTGAAAACTGGCGAGCACACACCAGCCTAGTGTTTGATGAGTGAGTAAAATAGGCCTGGATAAGGGTACGGAAGCTAAGTTGAGCTCTTCTAGCAAAACTTCTTTGGGACATGGTTATAATAAATCGAATTGGTATCAAAGGATAACCTGTCATCTTTTTGCGCAAGGGTGGCGTAGACCTTGTCAAACTTCGACGAGTGTTTGAGAGGTCATTTTTCATTTATAGGTCAATTAGAGTGTAAGTCATTGAAGATTTTATTGCAAGTTCGCTACCTTAAATATTTGGGAAAATGTTTCGAAAGAAATAGTATAACAATTTTAAATTTAAGGTAGACCATAAAGCAGCCATCAGCCCCTCATTAATTGACGTTCTTGGATTTGGTCCTTCTGAATGATTTTTGAAATTTGTCAGTTTGTGGCAGTGATAAAGGCAGAAATTACGTATTTATAAAGCAAGAGTTATCGCAACACTTATTATATTTCTCTTGGACTTAACCACTAAATCAGGCCCCTTCCCCGGCCCTTAGTTTCTTGTACAAAGTTTTCACACCTGGATATACCAACCCTCTGGTTAAAACTCAAACTGTGGGCTCTTCGCGCTTCCCCGGTGTTGAGGTTACGTACTTTAGGTAGCGGACCACTAACTCTAATACTCGTTCCTGGGAAAATGTTTACTGACAGACAAAGCGCCATAAAAATTTTATGGGTTGTTGTTTCTGACTGTTTTACTTTCAAAATATGATCATTTTTGCATTTGGACTTTGTAGACAATGAGTTGAAATACAGACTGTGCAAATTCAAGGCAATCTGACCAATTTTAGTGGATTTTTTTATGGTATTACTCCGCTCTGTGAAATACCGTTTTTGAGTAGCTATTACGGCGGGAAACACGTCCCTATCATTCAAGGCTCTCTAGCTCAAAGTTTCAATGGAAATTTGAAAAGTTGCCATGAAAGCGGAGATTGTGAGCTTCGAACAGAGGGGTGGCATGTCCTGGTTGAAAACTTCTACTGGGAGCTAGGGTCACAGAAGTAGCCAAAATTAGTGTGTAAGTCAATGTGACTAATAAATAGTGGCCCGCTACCTTAACAGTACATACTGATTATGTCTTAAGAAAAACTGAAAAGTTCTAGTTAACAAAGCTACGGTTTCCTGCTTCGCTTCTGCGCTCCATTTGATATTATTAATACAAGAGGGCAATCCACAGAGTTGCATATCTCATCGTTAACATGTGCGCAAGTTGGTTACAGAACTTGAACTATGTATGAGCTAGAAGTTTTATCTGTGCTGAATTTTATGCTACAGTAGAATGTCATTGACAAAAATTACCTACTAAAACTCCATGCCACAATCTTGAAGTCCAAGGGAAGCGATTTTTTTTTCGTTCCAGGGGACGGAAGTTTTTTTTCGTAAGATAGCGAGGGGAAAGAATATGGCACAGACAAATCAAGTTCTTGAACAAGCGCACCTTATTCAAAAAAAAAACATCATTTGGATATTTAAATTCTGACACTGGATTATATAAGAACTGGAGAGATAGGCTACCCAATCTTTGTAATGCTTGCCCTTTTAATCCAGTGGGCCTATCTAAGATTTTGGAACAAATTTATTTTTTAAGATGCTATTATCCCCTTGCAACACTATGAAAAAAAAAAACAACGAGCTTGGCTGTTACACTAAACTGATACGATTAGATATGGACGCAACGATAATAAAAGTAAGACGCTTTTGGGGACGCTTTAGACAAGTGCGTATTTGTTATTATTCAGGCGCTAGCTGGGCGTATTCTCCATTTTGACGCGACGGCAAACTTCATGTGTGTCGAGCTGATATGCACATCAAGTGCGTCTCAATTAAAAAATTGGGCGTGTGCGCGATGTTGAACGTGTGGCGTTAGAAGATTTCCGGGCGACACACAAACCTTTTCTGCGTACTGGCCTGTGGCCAATCCTAGCCCGTGGCAAGGAAATTGTCACGTACGTTTTTTTTTTGGCGATGCTCCAGAACCGCCAAGTTTTAAGGGCACCAATATATAAGATAGAGGCCCTATGCCTAACCTAATGTTAGTCACCCACAGTTTCATATCTTGGGTTATAACTCAAGCGTATGAATGGCGTAGGTTTAGCCCCAGACCTAGCCTACATACTGTTAACCAGCTTGAGATTTCAAGTCTAGCCCTAGGTTTGACTTCAACTTTCATACTACGAGGCCTAACAGTTACAGCAACTTTGGAGTGAAAACAACTGTCTGCATACACCATATGAGAACACTCTAGATATAAGGGCCATCAAAGTGAAGTGCGAGTAGGAACTTAAAAATCTCACTGCAGCATACGAGCTAGTAAAAAAAATGAATTTGAGACTGTTACTACGAAGTACTAACCTAGGAGTCTAGCTTATTTATATTAATTGATGAAAAATAGGCTAGTTACAAAACATTAAAGTGGGGATGACACGGCCAAAGTAAGTTCCTAGGTAACTGTTCTTTGGGTACACCTTGACATAAAGTGAATGATTTCCCTAATAAATTATGTCCATAAATACCGAAATACGACGTTTTGAATTCCCAATTACAGGCCAGACTCAGACCATTTGAAATGCGAAAGCGAAGAAACGTATGTGAACGCGTCTCAAAATGGTGACGTCATTGGAGGCACGGTTAGCAACACTGTACCAGAGAGCTCACAATCATCGAATCATGTGCATGGTAACGCGTGTTAGCGCAAACATAATTGCAAACACCGGTGCTCCGATAGCAGTGAGCGTACATTGTGAATTATGCATTGCACGGTGACTGCTTAGTATTCGCAATAGCATCTTCATCAAACAGCTCATACAATAAAGACGCGCTCGTAGTGGGGACGCGCTTAAGTGTGGTCTGCCCATACATATTCATAGCTGTTCTTTATAGCAACCGAACCGCGTTTTCCTTGCACAAAAACAGAACTATTTTTACCCGCGCGCATGCACACGCGAACACATTGGCCAATGATTTGCTCCGAATCCCCACCATGGTCCGCGCCTTTCGCTCTGTATGTTGGACTCTGTATTGTGATGTAATCGTTTTCATGAGGTTGCTAAGATAAGATAACTTTACCGAGCGTTACATTAGTTCCACATCTAGATGCGCGCCGTAGGGCAGGGTTTGTGCCGCAAATTGCGTCATAAAAGTCAGGCGAGTTGTTGCGGCATTTTTCGAAATTGGATTTCGAACGCAGTTTTCCTTCGAATATCATTTATGCCGAATTGTACGGGTTTTTAATGGGGTGTGAGATGATATTTGTAAAATACTGTATCTAATCTTGCAATACACAAAAGTTTTTGTGGCCGTGTTATGCCCACTTTAACCTTTGACAATCTGTAACGTGAACTATGTCCTTGGTTGCCATGACAACCACACATATCGGTACAACTTACAGTATCATGCCTAGGCTATTACACTTAAACTTTCAGATTTGTGGGATGCGTCCGTTAAGAGTTAAAGTGAATACAAAAAAAAAAAGTATTTGACCGGCTGTCACGTGAACTTTGACCTTGGTTGCCATGGAAACTACATATTTTGGTAGAACTAGTCCACCCTATTATTCTTGTGAAGTTTCATGTAAAATGAAGGTTTTCTTTTGAAGTTTTAGTACAAAATAGGAAAAAAAGTGTTTTTCTGCAAAATGTGACCTTTGACCTCTGACCTTTGACCTTTTCTTCCGAGAGTCTGGGAGACACAAGTTCCCACCCTGGGGTACCCACCTACCAATTTTGAAAAGAATCGGTCCAGCCCACTAGGAGGAGTTTGAGGGACAAAAACGTTGTTTTACGAACAAATTATCACTTGGATTTTTTTGTTCCACTCTACCACTTGACCTTTGACCTCTGTTGCTATGGCAACCACATATTTTGGTAGGTCTAGATGCAATCATCATATGTGTAAAGTTTCGTGTCAGGAGAACGTTTCGTTTTGGAAATATAGCAGAAAATGTGATTTCACTAAGTTTGACCTTTGACCTGTAACCTTTGACCTTCACTTCCGGTTGTGTATTAAAAATGCAATTGTTCCACCTGAGGTACTATCTTACCAAGTTTGAAGAAAATCGGCCCAGCCGTTTACAAGATATTAGGAAAACAAAATTGGACACACACACACACACACGCACACACACCAAACACACACACCCACCCACACACACACACACACACACACATACACACTCACCCACCAACACACACACACACGGACAGGTTTTGACCCCTCTCTCAGCCATGGACCCTCAGTCACCCCGGGGTACCTCACCATGGGTTAGACCTCGAGACTAGTAACCTGGGAAAATTAACCGTTACCATGGTAACCACTGCGATTTACGCTGGCATTGCCATATATAGCCCCATAGGCAAAGTGACTACAATATCTCATCCTCCTCACGGAGCGATGAGATAATAACAAACCAACATTTCATGACTGGCAAAAAATGACGGACATTCAAGCATTGCAACATTATTCGGGCATGTTTCGGACAGCATGGAATACGGTGCCAGTACTTTAGGATGCGGAAGAAAGGGGGCGTGCGTTTCTGTTGCTCTGAATCCCTTTCTCCGGAACTTTCACTTGTACGTCGTGCAGCTGCAGACTTAGAGTACAAGTTAAACATTTATTCCAGCTGATTTTCAACACCACAGTAAGTCAGTCGGTAGGTAGAATTGACCAAATTTATAGCTCTTTCTGAAGTCCTCTCGACTCTCTGGCAAAGAGCATTTCAGCGAAGCCAAACTATGAAATTGCTTCCTAAGGAAGCTACAACCACTAAAGGAACAAACTTAAGTCTTCACTTACGTCTTCAATCAAAACTCCAAAAGGCCCCCCCCCCCCCCCCCCCCGTCAAAAAGGAATAAACCGTGACTGAGTGTTTTGCTGTAATATTCAGGTTTCTAGTGATTTGCTTAGAGCATTTAACAATTTGTAAGTAGTGTAAAATGTTCATAATAAAACCATACAGTTATCTTTTCAAACTGGTGTTAATTCTGTGTCCAGTGTTTCCAAATATAGAACTGTCGATTTTTAACAGGGATTTTTCTTTTTTTCTTTTTTATTTCTCCTATATTTTATCTATTTCTTTCCATTCCGACTGTCTTTTTGCTTCTTGTTTTCTTCACGAGGCTTTCTTTTCCTAATTATGACATGCTGTTCACTTTTAAATCATGTTAATATGGACGTTATCATATATAAATAACATGATAAGGTCGGTCAACGTTACCCCCCCCCCCCCAACAAAGTGTTTTTGCTGACTTTTTAAAATGATTTTTAATTAAATAACTTCCCATTTTAAGATAAATACTATTCCATTTTTACTGTAATTAGCATTTGATTCGAAAGGCCTCAATATGATCAGAAGCCCCGGCTACGAATGTAGCCGGGGCTTCTGATCATATTGAGGCCGAATTTGTACATCTTTCGAGAGCGACTCTTGCTTTTGGTAAAAATCCCTCTGGAATGAATATTCATAACACGTCGATGCGAAAAAGCTTTTTTTCTATGGTAACTATTCATTAAGACTGTTAGGGGGTAGGCTTAAGCACCTAGGTGCCTATTGTCGTCGTGGCATGGATTGCTGATTTGTAACAAAGACAGTGGTCCTTTTGCACTTGACCAAGTCTTCCTTTATGTACTTATTGCCGTCTCAATATAATATACGCCATCATCCTACCAAAATATTATCAAGAGGGAACATTAGGACAACCTTTGCAATATATTACTAAATAGGATGGAGTCTACGGTCAATTTAACATCAAAGTTGACTAACTGATGTGCCTCTTGTGCTAAAATGTAGGCCATTTAAAGCAATTTTGAGGAAATTGTGGGATTGAAAACTGGCGAGCATACATCAACCTAGTGTTTGATGGGTGAGTAAAATAGGCCTGGATAAGGGTACGGAAGCTAAGTTGAGCTCTTCTAGCAAAACTTCTTTGGGACATGGTTATAATAAATCGAATTGGTATCAAAGGATAACCTGTCATCTTTTTGCGCAAGGGTGGCGTACACCTTGTCAAACTTCGACGAGTGTTTGAGAGGCCATTTTACTCCTTCAAATTAGAGTGTAAGTCACTGAAGATTTTATTGCAAGTTCGCTACCTTAAATATTTGGGAAAATGTTTCGAAAGAAGTCGTATAGCAATTTTAAATTTAAGGTAGACAATAAAGCAGCCATCAGCCCCTCATTAATTGACGTTCTTGGATTTGGTCCTTCTGAATGATTTTTGAAATTTGTGGCAGTGATTAGAAATTACGTATTTATAAAGCAAGAGTTATCGCAACAATTACAATTATATTTCTCTTGGACTTAACCACAAAATCAGGCCCCTTCCCCGGCCCTTAGTTTCTTGTACAAAGTTTTCACACCTGGATATACCAACCCTCTGGTTAAAGCTCAAACTGTGGTTTCTTCGCGCTTCCCCGGTGTTGAGGTTACGTACTTTAGGTAGCGGACCACTAACTCCAATACTCGTGCCTGGGAAAATTCAAACTTTTAACATTTTCTGTGTCTTTTGGACTTGAAACTTGACTTGTTATGCTAACTCTAATTATTGTCATGTGGTAGTGACCCTTTAATGCTCCCAGTAATTTATCGATACCAACTCAATGAGCCCCTTTAAGAGGAGATTTTTATCTTCTCCTTAAATCTGTGGCTTCAAGGGAAAATTTGCAGTGGGACACGGTACTCGAGGGTGTCGCATTGATTGAAGAAATAGACCATTGTTAACGTGGAAGTACGATAAAAAAAAGAAAACGTTTCCGTTGGCAGGTTGGAAATGGTTCAATCCCAACGATTATTTTCTTTTATTTTGTAGTCGAAGTCTCATTTGTTCGGTGGTTCCTTGGTCTTCCCCTTCCAATTCGTTTTTCTTAAATATTATTGTCTTAAAATTGTCCCCAAATAATAGCAATTTCAAAGAACACAATTTCGTATTTCCAGATAAAATGGCAGTAGCGTGATATCAAAGGTTTAAAGCATGGGCGTAACCGGCCAAGGGCGCAAGGACTGGTTGCTTCCCAAACTTCAGCAGGACCCAAATATTTCATCGTCCTTCGCAAGGCTTTACCCTGAATGGTAGAATATCCAAATTGGGCAAAAATTGCAAAAGTTCTAGGATGTTTTAATCTGTCAGATAACACGGACAGAGAGGAGGATGTCAACAAGCGTCTAAGAGTCAAGTTTTACGGTCTGTAAAAATGATAGTGCTACTTTTTTATCATTTTTTTATTTGCTTATTTTTTATTGAAGTGAGCATTTTATTTCCAATAAAGGCTCAAAATGGCTAGTGCTAAGATTCTTGTTACATGACGGCGGAAATGCCATCGCCAACCACCAACTGTCTCAGCGGCCGCTATTTTGAAGAAATTCGGCCCAGCCACCGCTCAGCCACCAACCGGTCACGTCATAAATCCAAGCACCCCGCAAAAATAAAGCCTCTCTCACCCTCATTTTCAAGAAAATCCTGATTACGCCACTGCCCTCTGACCTCAGACAAGATCAGCCAATATCTGCTGGGGCGTCAAACGTGTTTGCGCATTGACACACGCTTTCACCACCCTTGTGAATGCCAGTGGTCGGAAAGACCCTCTTCTATGCATATAACCGTATAAAGGGATTTTCCGGAGACAAATTTCATCATGGCGAATTCAAAATATGAAGAAAAAATATTCTCAATAGCGTATAGCTTCCGAAGATACTTATTTTCAGTATAATGCAATTTGTTCTTGAGATCTGGTGCATCATGGGAAATCTGGATATCATTTATTTGACATTGCATTCAATTTTGATAACACTGCCCTCTTTTGAGAATAGTATGCAACATATAATAGTTCAGCAAACCCTACGTATACTGTAGGGTAAAGCTAGATCTGCGTGGTAGGCTTTGTTCTGTCAACTTACTTAAGTCTGATCAACAATGAAGCTATATCATAACATGCCCCATGACTCAAGTTTGTGTAAACAAAGCCGTATATGAATTTTGGACTGAGAAAAGTCGGTTTTGCATGCTAAAAATAGATTAATGCCGTTACCTTCCTGTTACTACGTGTAGAAACCAAAATGCGTATGTAACCAAAGCCATAGATTGTCCTGTAATATAGGCCTATACATGAACCATGTGCACACATTGGCGACATAACACGGCAGCATATATATGAGGAGTCACGAAGCATGTTCCGTCCTCTGTATACCGCAGTGTTGATTTGTACAAGAGCGTGGATCCAGCAAAAATGATTCATCTGTGATCTCTGTAGACAATACATCATGGCCAAATGAACGGGTTTGACGATTTGAATGTAAGAAGAACTAAGATGTTCACGACTTCACTGTGGACTGAATTACACACTCCAGGGTGCACACAAAAAGTAAGTATCGTGGCTGTATAATATAACACCTAAATATGGAGCAATGTTTTCGCATTTGCTTTGTGCAGCACTATTTTGGTACGACGGTTGCTGCCCCTATATTTCAACACGGACTCACCCATATTCCAACCAGGGAGGTAAAACTACACCTACCTGTTCCGACACCCATCTGTGTTCACTCATCATCGAGTTGTTGGACTAATTAAGGGTATCGGAACGTGGGACTGCCAGATTACAGGGGTGTCGAAACAACGGGGGCTGCGAACGTAAAATGGATTTATCAAAATTCAAGAGTATCGTAATATTTGCGTGACGGAAAATGATAAATGATAAGGATGTTCAGAACATACTGGTGTCAGCAGTGGCGTGCACGGTACCCGACTGGACCGAAACTGAAAAGAGTCACCACTAAAGCGAAGGGAAACTTTGGACGCGTTTTGTCCAGGATCGCATAGCCCCGGTGGGGTGACTGGGGTCCACGGGCGAAGTGGCCAGAAGCTGATGCAATAAAAGGTGAAAGGGTAGTCGTAAATTGGACTTATATAGAGGTATTATCTAAACGATCATTTTTTCATGTAGTTTTAGCCTAGATTTTGCGAAATTTGATCGACGGAAAGTTCATACGCTCTCAGAAGCAAGCTAACGAATTTCAAAAGCATACCCATAAAAGGAGCTGAAGGAGACTAGACGAAAGGAGAATAGCTGATGATACTGTCGGCGTACCTGCTCCATGGGTCATAGACTCCCGACGTATTATTTTCTGACGGGCAGTTAAAGAGCTAGACCCTTTGGTTAAAGAAAAATTAATGAAAACACTGCCAATTCTGGTTTTAATACTCAGTGTGTCTCTTCAAACTTTTCCTCTTCCTTCATAGTCCTTAAATCCCTGGACTGAGTAATTTTCTCCGACTGACTTCTGAAGTGGGGGTCTGTCCCCCAGTCCACCGTCCTTTAATTTACTGCAGGGTGTCAGAATATCTGGGCTAACCACTATTTTCACTCTAATTGTGTAGGCCTCCCAGAGGAAAGTACCATATCATATATCATCCAAAACGGATACACGAATCTGGCAGAATATTCAGGAAGAGGAGGCTAAATGGTAGCTCTATTAATATTTCAGTTTCTTTTCTATAGGGTTGGTCATTTGTCGAATAAGAGAGTGCGGCAATTCGTTTTTGTGGCCTATGCACATGCGGGCATCCCCGTACAAATCTTTGGGCTGAACAAACCAATCCCGCACCTACAACAATGACGTACCGTACTGCAAAATTTGAGTTTATATGAAGAAATAAGTGGCCTTTACGCCCTAGCTGGTAGCACACCTAAGGGGATTAACTGCTGACTAGGCTGGATGGTCAAGGAATCATTGTGTGAACATGCAACTATTATGTATAGATTCATTGTGACAGTAGTTTATGTGCTTCGGCCAGATGTAAACATATATAAGATGGAGCAAAGTGTGAAACAGGAAGTCAAATTCAGAATTTTATTACAGCACCTTATGAGCAAAAACTGTGGCATCAGGTTCACAGTTTCTTACAGGCAGGAATCTCGTAATGCATGAAAATTTTGTAAATTCATTCTTTCTTAATTCATTCTTTCTAATAATCCATTCATAACAAAAGGAGGGACCTCAAGTGTGGCTTAGTGCAGTGGATTGTGTCTACATTGTCTCTTTGGTGTGAAAATTCGCATTTTAGTCTGCCGTAAACTAGGACTGAGACCCCAGCCCTATTTTCGTTCGAGATGGCTAGACGCTTAGTGTTACAACTCCCTGCACGTACTAACAAAAACAAGGGAACGCCGTATACACTGGCTGATCTTGCCAGGGAGTTGTTACAACTCCCTGATCTTGCTTTGTGTTTCCCGCGCCGTGCCCCACAATTCCACGCCGGGCAACAAGCTACCGAACTAGCTTATTATTAAATACAGGTTTCACAATGAACACGGCAATGTAATAGTGTGTAAAATACATGTCGGCTATGACTTGAATCCAGGTGAGGTCTTGTGTGGCGAGTAGATAGTACCCAATCTTTAAAATGCGCACTCACATAAAACCACCGTTACTCATCCCACAACTGGTGGGTTGTCGCCTCTACAGAACCGACCAAATACCCCCCCCCCACACCCCCACACCCCCCCCCCCTCCACCCATGGTTGTCCCGACTGTTGGCTAGGGGTTGTAGAATATGTCCACGGTATATTCCCGCCTGTTGTGAGAGGCAACTAAAAGGGAGGACTTGCACAGTACTGGAACTGTATTTGAAACCGAACTTGAACTTGAACCGAGTTTGAAACCTTTCAAAAACTTCGCCTCTTTATCTAGGCTAGTTGACTCAATAAAAGTAGCATATAGGCCTAGAAGTAGTTTTCGAGACTTCTGCTTTTATTAAGACCGAAATGATCTGCCTTTCCGAAGCAACTCTTGTTTTGAGTGGAAAGCCCCCGCCGGGTGCCTACTATTTTAGGAATGTATCATATTTGACGGTGCTTGGCTAGAAAGAATGCATTTCCTATGTCTGTATGTCGTGCGGATTGGGTGGTGGAAAGCGCGTCTAAAATGAATATTCAAAGTTGTCGATCCGAGAACACGATTTTTATTGCAACTATGTATTAAGCCTCTTAATGGTACCTAAGCAGCTCCCAACAATGTGTGACTATTGTTCGTGTTTCATGGTTCGATGCTTTGTAAAAGAAAGGCAACTTGAGGCGAGGCGTTTTAATAAATGTTGTTTTTGGTAACACACCGAATCGGTCGTTGGGGTTTTACAGTGCAGTGGCGCACTCATGCAGGTTTTTTTCTGAAGATGGGGGACATGCAGAACTCCCTCTCCCCAGTCCTGGGAGGGGGTTCCCTTTCCCCTGAGAAAAGTTTTGGCGTTTTCAAGGAACCTAGAAAAACCTTCAAAAAGTAGGTCTCTTAAGTTAACCCCCCCCCCCCCCCGGTAATAAAAGTCCACAAAATTTGATTCCCGCTTCTAGAAACTTGGCCTTTCTACCTATCCAATAACTTCGCGATTCCTTATTTTATTGTATCTATATCGTTCATTATCCGTACTAAATGATAATAAATAAATAATCGTAATGGTTGATTTTATATAGCGCCTGATGCAAATGTTTTAAACGTCAGGCATTGTTAAAGTGGCTCATTGAGTTGGTTCATGACACTCAACAAATTTCCCCACACTTGTTAGGTTTTTTCATACACCAATGGCTAATGGTCAAGCTTAGACAATCCCCACATGTTACATTTACATAACTGTTTTATTAGTAAGTACTAAACGTTTCAGGTTAGTTTTCAAAATTTTGTGACCAGACACTTTCCCAAATTATGCAAAAAGTCCTTACAAGTCAGTATACCTCAAAATTCAAAATTTAAACTTTTTTGTAACTATTGGGCGTGAAACTTGACTAATTATGCTAACTATGAGCATTGTCTTCCTTCCCCACTCTTATTAAAGTACTGATATCAACTGAATGGGCCCTTTAAAGCATGGGATAAACACATTCACGCGTGAATGGGGCAATTAACATATCAATAACACCTAGATATGTTAATTGCCCCATCAATAACGCATTAATGCGTTAAAAAGCAACAAGCCCTTTACCTTTACTGCACAAAATCAGTTATTAACAAGTTTTTCGTGTTAATTAAATCTTACACGAGTGTTGGCATATGCTTTTAAAGTATGATCGGTGAAATTGGTTAAAGATGAAATTGGCTTTCCGATCATCATTACAAATACCTCTTTTTTTGAAGGGGCTCATTGAAATGGTTCTTAGAATTCCTCAAATGTTGCCAGACCTTAAGTTTTCATTCACATAATAATGACAGATGGTGAAACTCAGGCAATCTCGATATGCTTCATAAAAATAATGTTTATTGGAAGAATAATCAATGATTAAATTTAGTTTTTTAAAAGAAATTATAAGCATACATTTTTTCTAAAAATTGTATACAAACCCGTGGAAAGAGAGGGTATTAAAAAATTCAAAATGTTTACGTTTTGCCTAACAATTGGTTGCGAAACTTGACTACACTATAAAATCAAACTCTCTAATACATTGAAAGGTCTAAATTCACTACTTTTGAGTGAAATAGTGAAATTCACTCTAATAGAGTGATAATTCAGTCCAAGAAGAGTTAGATTCACTCCACAAGAGTGAAATTCCCTCCAAAAGAGCGAAGTTTCTCTCTTGACGGAGTGCTTACAGGGATCAATGGGGCACTCGCGAAAGAGTGAATTTCACTCTTCTTGGAGTGGATTAACACTCTCATGAATGAATTTCTCACTTTTGACTCTATTAGGGAGTGACGCAGTTTACTCTTTTGATTAATTATGTAGGTTTGAGTACTCTCCAACACCCTTGTTATGTTATCAATATCACCTCAATATCCCCATTTATATCCCCCAATTCTGCTGACGTGACCAGTGCGAAAGTTTTATATATCCCCATAAGTCCTTGCCTCTCTCAAAAAGTCTGCTTTAATTTGGCGGGTTTTTTACTTTACATCATGATTATACTCTGACGTACAGTTATTTCATTCCATTTCTTTCTGTTTTTGTTGCAGTGAACCCATTTACCTATGAAGGAGATGCCGATGTTGCCCAAGGTAAGGGTTATATTAGTGAGAGCATAATATTAGGGAAAGAAACATTAGTAAGAAGTTTAATCTGAGAATTATATTAGCGAGAGTACTAGTACAGACAGTAATTTTAGCAAGGATAATATTAGTGAGCAGTAATACTAGTGAAAAGTATATATGTGAGAAAAATATAATGAGAGTAATATTAGAGATTAGTAATTTTAGAGACACTGACATAAGTGAAATTAATATTTGAGACCCTCGTGTTAGTAGAATAGTAAAAGTAACAGTAGTGACTACAATGACAGTAATACTAGTGAGAAGTTTATCTGTGAGAAAAGTATTAGTGAAAATAATACATATATGTGGGAGAGGGCTGTGGGGTTGAGTTCAGTGTGGAGATAAGTATGTTTTACAGTATACTATACTGCGCAATTTTCTTTAAAGATTTTGTCGATCATACAAGGTAAGTTTAAAAAGAGGCACGGCGCCTTGTTTGAAGAAAGGTCTCATTCACGAAATCCTAGTAGCTTAACTAATGAAAATGACTCATTCGTGGCATGCAGTTGGTAAATAAGATGAACGCGTGCATACACTCTAAAATCAAAAGAGTGAACTAAGTCACTCTTTGATCGAGTGAAAAGTGTAAATTCACTCCATTAGAGTGATGATTCACTCCAAGAGGAGCGAAGTTCCCTCCAAAAGAGTGAAGTTCACTCCAAAAAGAGTGAACTTCCCTTGAAACGAGCGAAGTTTCACTGTTGATGGAGTGCCCACAGTGATCGCTCTTAAAAAAAAAGAGCGATCATTGCAGGCACTCGTGGAAGAGTGAATTTTCCCTTTTCCTCTAGTGAATTTCACTCTTTTTGGAGGGAACTCTACTCCTCTTGGAGTGAATTATCACTCTAATGGAGTGAATTAACACTTTTCACTCGATCAAAGAGTGACTAAGTTCACTCTTTTGATTTTAGAGTGTAAACTTTTCGATTTAATAATAAATTAAATTTCATTAATTCAGATGAAGAGAATCGTCAGCGACAGATCGAAGCAGACGGAATCCTCGCTCTTCGGATGCAACAACAAGAATACGGCCAGCAACATCATCCATCCGACAGTTTAGTAAGATTTTTTAAACGTCTCACACTCTAAAAACAATAAGAGTGAACTTTCACTCGCTAGGAGAGTGGAAGTTATACCACTCACTACAAAAGGGTGTAAATTCACTCCAAGAAAAGTGAGATTCACTCCCAAACAGAGAAGTTACACTCTTTATAGTGTGCCTTCAGGAACCACACACACAAAAAAGAGTAATCCCTGGAGGCACTCGCTAAAGAGCGAAGTTTCACCCTTCTCGGAGTGAATTTCACTCTTCTTGGAGACAATTTCACTCTTTGTGGAGTGAACTGACACTATAATGGAGTGAATTCACGTTTCTCTCTATTCGAGAGTGAATAAGTTCATTCTTTTGTTTTTAGAGTGCGTGGAGTTTATCATCAACGATTATGCTGATGGGTGGGGAGGACAGATAGACAAACTATTGGTGTTATATTTGCAGTAAAACCGTTTAGATTGGAAACGGAAAGGGACCGTCCTCTCTGGATCCACACGTACTGTAATTCATGTATTGTAAAATCCAAACTTCTTGTTATAACCGATATGCTCCACATACAGTAAACCATAAATAACCAAACTATAAACGACCTAGGGTATTAGAGCTCATCTCAGCACTTAATTTTTATAAAAACCTGGTGCCACACCTCGTAAAATGAACAAAAATATTCAAATTCCTAGGACTGCTTCTTTTCACATCGCCCAACCTGGAAAAACTGTTTCATGTCAGAATTTTCTCGCAATTTCTTCCCAGAATGATCAGAGGAGTTTGACAGAATTAGACGAAGAACTGGCTGTTTGCCTTTTAGCCAGTGATTTGCATCAGCAAGAAGGTTTGACCAGGCAATCAGAGGTAGGTTTTTAAATCACTTGTTTAAAATGACAAATAGTTAGTAACCACTTTCTATATACATGTGCAGAGCAGGTAACGCGCACGCCCTATACGTAGACTGTTGCCACCGACTGGGGCGAAAAAAGGTGCACCAAGATGGCCGCCGTGCAGCTACAATTTGTATGATATGACGACGACTCTGAAATATTTTTAACGAAATTTATACCTAAATGGATAAAAATATCATATCCCTGTGATACGTGAATTAATTTTGACCTTACCTTGGTATTATTTCGAAAATATTTCAACTTTCTTGCAAAATCTTAAGATTTACTTCTGCAAGTCCAAACTTTCACACACACACACAACCACACACGCACATACAAAAAATAGAAAGAGAGAAAAAAAAAGAAAATCCCACACAGCCATCTTGGTACGATTTTTCTCACACGTACGGTAGCGAAAATCTACCGTGCGGTATGCTCTGTCCAGGGAGGTGTGCTCTGTCCATGTATAGGAACTCCGTGTTAGTTACCCGTGGAACGGTATAAGGGTGAGAGCAAACAAAAGGAATGACTTTACTTCACAGCTGCAAGGTAAGGAAAGATCTGTTGGAATATCTTTTACCGTTCTCCATTTATACCTTTTCCAAAATTTGAATACTTGC
The DNA here is from genome assembly GCA_037179385.1 of Holothuria scabra. NCBI lineage: Eukaryota > Metazoa > Echinodermata > Holothuroidea > Aspidochirotida > Holothuriidae > Holothuria > Holothuria scabra. Next base: position 27,944,179 of record CM074200.1, on the reverse strand, counting down.
TACTTATGCAAAAATAATGACGTGGAGCGTTGAGCAATGTTGAAATTTTTTGTCATGGGCATAGGAAGGGGCAAGCTGGGGGCGACAGCCCCCAGTGAAAAGTGAGGGTGTGGAAGCATGCGTCCGCCCCCATTCTCCGGGTCAGAAAACCCCTTTTTTCATTGTTCCAAATCTCAATAAAACCAAAATTTCCGTCACGCTTCGCGCGCCGCAAAATGGAATGTAGAATGCATTGGTTCTCGACCGGAAATCAGTTTGGTAAACTCTTTCGAGCTCTGGAAATGACAAAATCGGATATTAACATGCCATTTCCGGCTGTCTGAGGGGTCGCGATTTGTCAAAAGTTTCTGTACGCCCCAAGCCAACTAAGAGAGACTTCATATTCCAAGTAGGGAACCATTGGCCTACCGTAATCAAATGCTCTCATACACACCTATCATCAGATACCTGTCAACCCTGTCAATTGAGTAGTCTATGTAGATGGATTCTTTAGTTATTGAAGTGCAAAATGTTATCAATGTTCAATGTCGCCAAGCAGTGACGTAGCTACAGGAGGAAGGGGCCATTGCCCCCTGGCTCGAAAAAGTGAATATTCAGAAATTTGCAATTTGAGCAGTATGATTTTCCCAACTTTTCCTTCATGAAATTTCCACATTTTCCTTCATGAAATTTCCACATTTGTAATCATGAAAGGGCTTATTGCAGTACGATTTTCCCAACTTTTCCTTCATGAAATTTCCACATTTGTAATTATTATTTTAAAAAAGGCAAAATTTTAGGCGCGCTTCGCCCGCCCTAAATTGAAACCCTTAATGCAGAAAGTAGTCGCTCATTAAACAGTCAGCGGTAAACTTTCCCAAGCCGCCACAGTGCCGTTTCCCTAAAATATTCTTCAATATAGGCTTTTGATTTTTAAATATTTTGTCTTAAAAAGGCAACAAAGTTTTGGGAGCTCTTTGAATGTCGCCAAAAGTCTCTATCCGCACTCCCTAGATAACATTATGTAACAACAACGATCTTCAGTCGCCATGCTATCTCAGATATATGCTAATAGGAAACGCAGATTCTTCAATAGTCCCCAAATAGTAAATTTCCTTACAGGAAACGTTGAATCTAAACTAATTTTTGTAATACAAGCTACATACTTACAAATGGGTGGACCAAAATTTTAGGGGCGCTCCTAATACAGAAGTATTCACACTTAAGAATCAATTTCTTTTTTTTTTTTTAAAGAAATGTTCTCACTCGAGAGAAAAAAAACGAAAAAAAAAAATAAATAAAATTGCATAAAAATGTAGCTTTTGGTCAATGGGGTAGGGTGAGGTGCATGGGCCAAAATTATTCCGCCCCCCCCCCCACTTTCAAATTGCTTCGTACGCCACTGTTTTGTTTTTGTTTTTTTTGTTTTTTTTTTGTCAATTATCTCCTGATTACCCACCAGATATAGTTAAGTAACGTAACAGTTTGGTAACTAACACTGATGGTTTTCAATGGCATAATTAAATCGTCAAAAATAAGCCCCTCTGGACATACTAATGTTACAATTATCCTTGAAATGAAGGTGGCAAAAGCAAGCCTTAGCCTGTCCATCTCTCTATATCACAAGATTTGCATATTCATATCATATATATGCATGATTAAAAGCAATCAGAAATTGCGTTGTGAAGTGGTCAATGGATTCTGATAGGACTTGTAACTAGTTTCTAGGTTTCTAACGTCTCTTGCTTTACGTATCTAACTTTGTCATTTTGGTCTCTTCCAACCGCTTAACCATGAAAGAGGCTTCACTGGTGGCACATCATGGATAATATCAGATACTCAGGACACCTCGATCTTGTAAGATAAAACACTTTTGGACACTAAAGATTAATAATACACAAGTATCCGTCATTTTTCCAGCCCATACAAGATTTTTCAAGAGCAACATGTTCGTCTGCAGGCGTCACCAACATGACCGAGTTGAATGACGTCATCGCAAACAGGTTGTTAGCGTCGGCACCATCAAGAGCAAGATTACAGGTAAGTCCATTCTTCAGTCTTCAGTAAATGACTTCAAAAAGACTACCAGAGCCGTCATAGAGCAGACAGTTGATAAGCCTCTGCTTCGGGTCTGCTTCGGAATAACGACCCTTATCCTCTATTTGGAATAACAACCCTTCGAAATAACGAACGATACCCTAGGAGCTCAAGAGGGAGACACAACTAACGCGAAGTATTGCATAAGTGCTAAATTTATGTAGAGAAACCAGACAAAAGAGGGCAAATATCTTATGAGCAGACTGGATTTGGACGTTTGTTGAAGGATCTCGTGTACCACCCAAGGGAAGGATCCGATTCGAGGAAGCAACACAGATTCTCTTGATAAGGTATGAACAAGTGGGCCAAAAGTTATACAAATCCTGCAGGTATCCACATTTTGTAGTCATATCAAAATATTAAAATATTCTTGATGTAATTAATTCAAAATTAAAAATTAAAGCGATTTATTTCGTTCTTGATGTAATTAGAAATTAAAAATGAAAGCCATTTATTTCGTTTAATACGTTATTATATCTGGCAGTTTATGGTTGTTTTAGTGGTGGTGTTTGCTGTATTGGTTTTATCGGTGGTTGTAGTGGTATAGTGGTAGTAATCCGCCACAGTGGTAGTGATGGTAGTGGTGCAGTGGCGTAGCTAGGATATTTTCCAGGGGGGGGGGGGGGCAAAGCTCGAAAATTTACCCAAAACTTTTAAGTTTCAGTTCCAGTATATTTTCAGTTTCAGTATATTTTCAAGGTCAAGGTGCATGTATTACATACAAAATGCGTAAATTTATGATAATAACAAGAGAATCATGACGTCATGTAACGTTACCTAAATTAATACATGGCCTCCAAGATCCTGAAGCTGCCTACTATATACATCGGATTAAGACAATGTCATCATGGGCCCGTTGTCACCCCCATCCCCAGTGATTAATTAGATTAATTTTCCGAACAGATTAGCCTAAATAGATTAATTTTCCGAACCAGTCCTTTAAAAATAAAGTAAACATCATACTTTTTTTCAGGTTTGCATGGTTATTATGTCTAGACAACGGTAAGCTATTGTTTTTAGCTCCATCCATGGTTAAACACAAGGCAAGGTCAGTCTAAAACCTGCCCGGTACTAGCTTGTAGGATGAGAGGCCATTGAATGCTTAAACTTAACCCAGGGCGCTGTCAACCAATAGGTTTGAAACTGGGGTGTTTAACCTCGCCTAACCTAACCTAACCCAGGGCGTTGTCAACTTTAGTGACGGGTGAGAGTGATACGCGAAGCGCGACCATCGGTTCGCGCGGAGCGTCCCGCCAGGGGAAATTTCGCTAAACCCCCCCCCCCCCAGATTGCAGAAAATGACACTCCCTGTGCCTCATTACTGCATGCGATAATTTTCTTGTCCTGAAAACTTTTAAGGAGACGATTTGTTCACAGTATGTATAAAAAGGAAAAATTGGAAACTCTAAGGCCGATCGGTATGTATTGCTGACAGCCTTAAATCGAATATAAATATAATGGTTGTAGAACGAAAACAAACGGAAATTGTGGTAACTAAGTGAGGGAATATTTCGTTCACGAGGCTATGATTACGTTACTATTTATTAGCAACGTATTATCCAATAGTGCATCAAGTTGATGAATATAACATTAGCTCAACAATACGTAGGGAACTAGCTCGATGATGGTATCCTATGCTCCGGTCTTATAGCCTGTCAGTGTTGCGCAGTATACGCTGAACTGATCAAAATACCCTGCATGCATACCAGAGAACATTCACGTTCCTGCAGAGAGGGCATTTCTGCGGAACGCGAGTCAAGCGCGCATCATGCTGCAGTGACACAGATGAGATCTTGGGAAATACGATGCATGGAAATTCGAGTTATGCATGAGAAATGTTTCACGATTACTTATTGTGAGAAAAAGGAAGTATTATTTCGCCAACTTGAAATTTCCTCAAATTCCACCAATTTCCCCAAAATATTTCCCGGGGGAGCAAGTCCCCCCCCCCATTAGCTAAGCCACTGTAGTGGTGGTAACGCTAGTGTCGGTGGCTGTGGAAATGCCAGTAATTGGCAGTATAAAGTACTGTTGTAGTACGTCGTGCTCAAGTACAAAAACTCCGTACTTGTGCCCGTACTCAAACTTAGTGTTGGCGGACGTGGTGCTGGTAGTAGTAGTAATCGTGACTTGCATGGTAGTAAGATTGCTTTGGAAAAGTATTGAATTGGTCTACAACATCTACATTTTGATAGAGGGGGGGGGGGGGGGGGTAAAGTAAGTGTTTAGTCGCTCAACACATACTAGAGTTTATATGTGGAGGTAGTGCTAGTAGTGGAGGTAGTGCTGGTAGTAGTAGTAGTAATCGCGACTTGGTAGTAAGATTACTTAGGGAAAGGATTGAATTGGCCTATGGAAATTTAATTTTACTACTTGATAAATGCTCAGTACTGAGTTGTTTGTCTTCCTTTCTTTTTCCTTCCTCTCTCCTCTTTTTTCTCTCTCTGTTTTTCCCCTCTGTTTTTGTTTTTGTAACCTTTGTGATTAAGTTTTTTTTCTGAAGATTGTAAGCTTTGTTAAACACTTATATGTTCTGGTATCCTGTTCATACTTCTACTGTACCATTTCTGATTATGTACTTGTATTTGTGTGGACGAAATAAATGGAATGAAATGAAATAACATCTTAATTCTCATTGGTTCAATTTTCAGAGCAACTCGAACAGCTCAACCAGTGCCCGAACAGATATATTTGGTGATCAGCAAGCCTTACAGCAGGCACTGTCACTTAGTTTACTAGAATCACAGGTAAGGAAAGACCTACGAAGTAAACAAGATTTAAGTGGTCAAATCAAATGCGTGTGCACGGCAACAGTTGTTATTTATTAAAGGGGAAGTTTAACCCTTTACCGTTGTTTGGGTCCTTTTGGACCCATGCGGAGAGCTCGGCTGTCACACATCTTTACTGTTTCACGTGGAGCTCGAAACTGCGAGTAGCTACCCGAAAATTCGGCCACAACAGCGAGAGAGACAAAAGTTTAAGGTCACGGGGTCAATGGCCTACGGAAGCTGATGCGGGGCGGAATACGTCCGCTTTTCCGCCCACTCCCGAGGCGCGCAAATATGCCCCGATCGGAGCACAACGGTAAAGGGTTAAGCAAAAAATTAATTTTCACATGTGAAAGACGAACTAAATCTACTCAGTGTAGTGAAATTTCCAATCAAATTCGACATGTATTACTCGAGATATCAGCAAATGAAATTACTAGATTTGTGTTCCAAAGTGATATTGAGGGCAGCAGAGATTATATCACTTCCTCTCATTGACAAGGAATGCTTTGTTTACCTTTTAGACTGTTATGGGGATTGCAAAGTTCGAAAAGTTCTCATGCTACTTAGGCAATCCCATTTTGATAATATTGGACTGACAAGGAGAAAATAGGCTGTACGTTTTAAAGAAAAATAAAAGACTGCCCATTAATGTGGGGAAATGATGTCATATGTACTTGCTTCAAGTTCACTGTTTGTTGAAAATGTGACAACTTTACTTGCTCATATCTTGAGAACCACACATCGGATTTCAAAGCAAATTTCACCAAAATGCTCAGAATAAGTTCCCCTATAACATATCAAAGTGTGATATGACCTTAAACCCATCTTTTAAAGTTTCATACATGGCAAATTGAGTGCCTTAAAACTGAGTGGTGCTACTTTTAATGAAGTATCAGTTTACAACATATATACCATCAGAAAGTTATAATAGGAGGCATTCTTTACACCCCAGTGATGCAACTCCCGTAAAGTTAGATGAAATTTTACGACACATCAATACGGATATGTTATATAGTGTCATCTAGAAAAGAAAAAGGTACAACGTTGGGGTAAAATTTTACTAATTTACATACACCCTCTAAATGTTTTCATTTTTCTATTCGTCACTAGGTTAGTACAGAACGAGACCCCGACGTACGTACTACGAACAGTGTAGTTGGCAAGCGCCACCATAAATAAAAAGTGAAACTATGCTAAGGTCTTGAGCAAGATCACATTAAGTGGCGCTACTACCGGCAGCGGTCTTGCAAACCTTGAGCCCCCATGAAATTTTAAATCCCCTAGAAGCCCCTACTATTAATACGATTGGAGATAAAAAAAAAGGCACAAGTTAAAAATGCAAAGAGAATGTAAAATAGCAACATGTCATAGAAAAAAATGAAAATTTATGTTTTGATGTGCTATAGACATGATGTGTGATTGCTCAAGCCTAGTCGTGTATTAAGTAAACCCGCCGACCTGAGTGGTCAGGTGGTGATAGCATCTAATTGCAGCCGAAAGGTCTGGAGTTCGACTCCCTCCTGACCTGGTCATACTGAACACTTTCAAAAAAAAAAACCTACTGAACTTGCGTCGTTGGTGGTTAGCATAGGAAATGGAGTAAGTAAAACAAGCAACTGAACCAGAACTGGAAAAAGGTCTTGAATGAGCCGTTGAAGAGTTAAATTTCTTTAATTCCGATTCCAAAAGCGGCTATGTCTCTATTCGCATGGTGTGCATGCATTCAATGTTAACACATCGGTTTTCTTGTAAAATTCGAAGTAAATGCATTATAATTATATAAGAAACATTGAAAAGTAAAGAAACATTAAAGAGATCGAAGTAAATCTGTGATTATCATCATTGTGAAAATTAAAAACCGAAAAATATCTTTACTTTTTCTGTACATTTCAGCATCACCTGCACGGTGACTTAAGCAGTGACCAACAGGCGTTGGATGAAGCAATGGCTTTGAGTCTTTCCTCCCTTCAGGTAGAAGAATCGCACAGTTTAGTGAGTTTTAATAGACCGTATGCATGTGAAGTTACAGTTCAAATTGCACCCAGGGGTTGCAACTTGCATCATTAGAGAATCCACTCCCTTGAAACTTGGACAAAGTTATCCTGTCCTTGAAGCCTTTACTGGATACGTAACTGAAAAAGGGAACATTGTTGCAGATTTCATGGTCCAGTGACCACCTATTGTTGTCTGCGGTTTTCTTTTGTCGAAAAGTCGGCCAAGTCGTTACCGTATCGGCCAAGTCGTGAAGTCCCACTTTCAAGGGGCATAGTTCTCTAATGAGACAGTTGATTTGCGCAGCCACTTGCACAAGCTCGTAAGAGTTTTAGATTCAATTCCATCCACAATCATTTTTTTATGTTTCCTCCATCTAGTTTATTTTGACAACGTGGAAAAACAATGAATGAGTAGCTTCTTTTTGCGTGTACACGCTGTGCATGAAATATGCCCCAGTGTTTTGTCTTCAAAAGGTGTGTCTTTGAAAGGAAAAGTCCGGGACCAAATTATGTTCGATATGTCAAATAGGAACTTATCGTGAGCATTCTGGCGAAATATTCCTTCATTTTCCGCTTTTGTCGACACATTCATTGGGTAAAGTGAACTCGAAGCAAACAGGCGTAAAGTCACGGAATCATATTGATGGTCAACGTTTTTGTTCTATATATCACCAATTTTATACAACAAATATCTGATATATTGATACCATAACCCTGAGCAAAGGGAAAAGGTATTTGTTTAAGGAACAATATTGCATTTCTTATCAAGCCCAGATCAAAAACAGCATAGCTCTATCTGACGCCATTCGTAGAAATGATCATGATGCGCTCAGTTTTAAGTGGGTTTAGGTGATTGAGAATGACCACTTTCTCGACTTTTGTAAACATGTTACTTATTATAGCAGTTAATATTTTGATAAGTACTGTTTACTGTATGAATTTGTCCGGGTATTACTTAAGTTGCTGCCTACGACATGCTGACTAAATTAAAATTGATATACCATTCTATATACATTTTATGTAGCACCATGATCGTAATGGAAATACTCGCCAGCAGTACTTGGATGCAGCCATTGCACGTAGTCTGTCAATACCACAGGTAGGGGATCCGCTACAGTATTTATACTCATTGTCAAACGCATAACCGATTTGGTGATTTTGTATAACCTCTTTTTCCTATCAAAAATCGCAAGTTAGTCTAAAATTTGTCCACCCTACTTTCGCAAAATAAACTTCACATTCTTAAAAAATTAATATCTCTTTGGGGTTGAAAAGGTGCCCGGAAGGAATGTTGATGACAGTAATTATAGCCACGTCACAAAGTCCCACTTTTTGATGCCCGGCAGAGGGCGTGGCTACCCAACTATGTCGTCACGTGAAAACATTCTATAGGAAGAGGAGGTTGATCATTATATAAAGTGAGCACGTGACATTTTCAACTGAATGTTAAAGGTTATGATAGTGTTTATTAACCTTATAAGTGTTTATGAAACTCCATTTCTTTACACAGTTTTTATGTATGGCTTGTAATTTGTAATGCATATATTTAGTGAAGCAAAATGATGAAAACATGACTAGTAAATCTAAAACGAGTTGTTCGTTAAAGTTTAATTTTTTGTCTGCAGGCTATTTATGAATATTCAAATGTAAGTTACAAGAATGGTATGGTTACAATAGTCTGTAAACTGTTTATGGATATTCAAAAGTGTAATTTTAAAACAAAAATTATTGTATCGTGAGTATTCCAGTCCTTTCATTTAGATGGTACTAAGAATCATTTCATTCACGTGGCTTTTACAGGCATTCGGTCAGCCGCGTGGACCCGGACTTAATGAAAACTTTGAGTATGAGGTAACTTCCTATTTTATATATTTCTTTCATAACTGACTGACAATCCTCAGATTGAATTAGAAGGTTAAAACTTCCCATACATGTTGCTTTTTCCACGTCAAAATCATTTGAGCTCAACAGCTCAGTCCCATTATTTAGCTAGCCCTTCATCCTTTTCTTTTAATTTAAGATTGTTTCATGCTGTAGCAATGCCAAATTCGATGGTGATTTAGCATGCTGGGATAACCGACGGGGATATGTGTAGTGTACAGCATATTCGTTCCGTTTTTATAACCATTCGAATGACATGAGTTTTAATTCGTTTTAATGTTTGCCGAATATTTTCGGGTTTTCAGGATTTACTAGAACTTGAAGATTTAATCGGATCCGCAGAAGCAACGAGGTTGTCCTCAAATCAAGTACAAATGCTGCCTACTTATAAGTACCAAGAGCGCCCCCATTTTAAATCTGGAGCTGTTAATGAAAGAAGGGAATCGTGTGCAATATGCTTAGAAATGTTCGAGTCCGGAAGTGATGTCAAGTCATTGCCATGTTTACACATTTTTCATCAGGCATGCATCGACCAATGGTTACAGGTACGGTACCTAGCTATGTTCTCTCACATGATGAGCGGAGCTTGCATGAAACTTTGCTGTTTTCTGTAATTTTAGATTCAAATTTATTGATACTAAAGTGTTGGGGATTGTGGCCACCCCATACTCTCTAATGACCGTCGTATCTTATTACAAGGTTCGTCTGCCATCTACTACAACTTAAGAGTCAACGGTGGGTCTCCATCGTAACTACACCCTTGCTACACCTAACATGATTACATTTTGAAGCCGGTCAGAAGGCTCGAGCCGAGTGGGGTCCTGGGACTCGCGAAAGAAAAAGGTTGGCGCTACTCGGATTTAATATTTTACGATATAGCCAATGAAGTGGTAATAGGGAAACCACAAGAAGATTGTGGAAACAAAAGTGTAAAACTCATATTGACTTACGAAGAGTCATGAATGTGCGGTTTCCTCAAATTTAGTTCTCTTGTGAGTCAAACTCTTTTGGACATGACTTGACCTGTATACAGTGTGCCTGAAACACTTTTAAGAAGGAAAAATTTTTATTTAAAGTAAATACTCAGCCGCAACTTGGAACCGCTGATCTGAGGTGCGCTTTACAGGGAGGAGGCATGATGAAGTGTTACTAAATCATGACCTGCTTCAGATATATTTATATACATTTCATGTTTACTCAGGCAACTGGGGGGGGGGGGGCAGGAACAGCTCACAAGTTAATCTATTTTTGCGTATGATGTGACGGCCTATAGTGAGCAAAAAAGTGATTTTTTGACAGTAATAGATATTCAGCTGTCAAATTTATTTCATAATTTAGTCATCATTTAGAGCGAAAATTTTAGGGCAAACAGTCTATTGTTATCTATATGTAGCCCACCTACAAAGATATTAACTTTTGCTGACTACCGTATCTGACTATGCGGCACTGCTTGTGGAAAACCGCCTAAAGAGAATATATGGGGTTAGTTCGAAATATTGTCCATGGTCCGTATTTACAGTGTCCTTTTAAATTGGCGGGAAAATATTTTAGGGCTGGGAGGATAGTTTCATGGTAGTTATGGCACATATAGCAAGGGGTACGACACATATCGTTAACTTTATTCAACACTACTTCATCAGGATAATGTATACGGCTACAATATAATACTTCATAAGCATTCGGTAACCAATTCTTGTCTTTTTTGTATATATCCCTCCAGACAAAGGCAGTGTGTCCTACCTGCAATATTCGAGTTGAACTTTGACATCGTCTGAAAAATTTGTTCAGGAACACATAATTATACGTCTGCCGGTGTGACAAATTCTGGTCCAGTGTGGATTATAACACTTGTTGGAAGATCGAACCACGCCTGCACGCCGAGCTAAAGAACGGACACTGATTACTTGTTCCGTCGGAAACGAACGAGAAAGACCGTCTAGAGTCTACTACGTAGGCAACAAGGAGTAGACGAAAATGATTCTGTTCAGCTCATCTCTACAAAAATGGAGCTGAGGGCCCCAGTGTGTAGGGTGAAGGCAGTCACGGACGTGCTGAGGGTAATCAGGGTTGAGGAACGTGAAACCATATAGCCTGCGTAGCGCCTCTGTGGCTGCAGCCCCCTTTAGGCTGCCGCCCCTCAGATTGGTTTCTCGTAGCGATGAGCTGAACGAAAAGACTTAGTCCGCTCTGCAGGCTACAAACTGGAATAAAACATCCCTTCGGAAGAGACTGGTTGTTATCGCGAATGGTCTGCGGAGAGGATCAAGTTATTTTTCATTCAGCTTAACTCAACGTGAAAAACAAGTTGTAGCAGCTCTTATGGGATGCAGCCACATGTTGTGACGCAGGCTATAGATTGTGATGTCGTACAATCCAAGTCTACAAACAGAGAGCAATACTTAAATTTATATTGAAAAATGCTGTACAGGATGTTATATGAACAGATTTTTTATTACTATGAGAGTGACACAAAATTGATTTATCAATATCATCAAAGGTGCAAAGATGTGATACAAATCAGTCAGGTACTCAACAGAACGACCTCAAAACATTACTTTGTAGATTGTAAAGCTAAAGTCAATGGGTGTTTTACCAAAAAAATGAGGGGACATCTCCCCGTCAAACAAATCGACGACCGTATGCATAGACCACACAGACACTTACATTCCTCTTACTTAAGAGGGTGAGCTCTTATAGTGTACACGGATGACTTCTTGTTTTTGCCGGACAAATGATCAGTTGCAACCAATCAAATTTTTACACCAATTATATGCCTAGATTGTCAGATGTCAGATTATTACAAAATGACATTTTGTATCACTTTCCCTCGTTTGCACCTTTGATTGTAAGCCATTGATTCTTCTTGGTTGCTTAACCCATGTCCGACATTTTCTTTTTGAGACCATAAACAGTCTCCCCGGATACGCAGCTAAATTTGACAAGTTTCCTCTTATTCCGAACATTTTTCATAATATTTTTTGACCTGTGGTTTGCATATTTAAGGTGAGCCAAGGAGATCCTTGCAAATTTCAAAATTGCGTAAGATTGTTTGATGCACGGAATTCATATATACATGGACAGAGCATGTAACGCGTACATCCTCTCCGTAGATTGTCACTACTGTCTGGGACAAAAACGCGCACCAAGATGGCCGCCGTGAAGCTATAATTTGTATGATTTGATGACAACTCTGTAATATTTTGAACGAAAGTTTAACTTGAATGGATGACAACTTCATATTCCTGAAATACGTGTAGTGATTTTGACCTTGTCTTGCTTTATTTTGAAAATATTTCAACTTTCTTGCAAATTCTTGCAAATTCTGGCAATTTACTTGAGCAAGTTCAAGCTTCAACACAAAACGATAGCAGACAGCCATCTTGCTACACTTTTTCTCAATGTTACGCACAGTATGCTCTGTCCATGTAAAGGAAGTCCGTGGTTTGATGATATTCGAAACAAATTGAATTTCATCATTATGCTGTATTGAAATCGTTGATTGTGCAATAGCTTGAGGATGTCCTCAGTTTTAGTAAAATTCACTTTGAACGTTCTTGTTTGATTTTAAAATGGAAGATGTTTCTGTTATTTTGTAGAAATTAGTCCTTTCTTGCAAAAAAGTTATATGAGGAAGGGTACTCATATAATCAAGTCACCCATTGGTAGTGACGGTGCCAGAAAGTAGAAATGGGTAGGGGAAACATCTTTTGGTGCAGCACGAAATCGAGTCCCAAACGCTTTTTCAATTGCTAGAGAGATATATTACTATTTATTCAGGTAACCCAACTCCTATCTGACTCAACTTTGGGGGTGGGGCAAGTAAGGAGTGAAAGGACAAAATCGGGGGGATGCCCCCTCTTTCCCCCCTCCCATAGCGCCACCACTGCCTAGTAGTATTGGACAGTTACCTTTTTAGTAGCTGCACCTGTACTGAGGACAAACAAATGAAACAAAATATAATGATGAGTAGTAACGAGTAGTAACGAACAAAATATGAATACAGAACAAAATGTTACCAGTCTACCATTAAGTGAATCCATCATTTTATATCTTAGCACAAGAATATGCCGTGGTAGTAGGACTGTAAATTGTGGTTAATAGTCCAATATCTATAACTTTCTGGCAGTCTTAAACTCACAGAATTTGAAACTGCATCTCATTAGCATATAGACGAATCCGGAGAGCAAGTGACGGTCTGATTTCAGTCGGCCATAACTGGGTCCATCACCTTTTAATCTTTCAGTTCCCTTCCTCACCTGTACCACGGATGTTTGTACACTGAGTTGTGTGTTGATTTCCTAAATTTCACCTGAATATGAGGGTTTGAAATTCATGTAGACAATAAATAAAGACGATTTAGGGCTGATGGACCCCATTAATGGCTGCGTACAGTCACTAAAAACAAGGGCTGATCGGATTCGTCTGTAGCGATCGGATTTTTCTTAAATGGAAAGTTTACGAAAAAAAATCAATTTTCATATGTGAAAGAGGAACCGAAGCTACGCAGTTTGGTGAAAGTTCCATTCCAATCGGACATGTATTCCATGAGATATCAGCAAATGAAGTCAGTAGGTTTGGATTCCCAAGTGAAATTGAGGGCAGCAAAGCTTTATATCAGATCCTCACATTGACAAGGAATGCTTTGTTTCCCTTTGTTTTATCAGACTGTTGTGTTGACCTTGAAGTTAATAGGAATTGGACCTTTTTGTGGGGGATGCAGAGTTTGTAGAGTTCTCATGCTACTTATGCAATCACATTTTAATAATATGGGATTGTTACGGAGAAAATTGACTCTAAAGTTTAAAGAAAAACAAAAGACTGTGCACCAAATGTGAGGATACCTTGAGAACCACACATCAGATTTCAATGCAAGTTTCACCAAAATGCTTAGAATAAGTACCCCTCTAACATGACAAATCCTGTTGTTATCTTATACCCTTCTTTTAAGATTAAGTGCATTTTTGTAGGAAATCCGCGATGTCAAGATCGAGCCCAATAGTTTGAGATTACGTTCAATTTATCTGTATTTTTTACTGCAGGGAAAACTAAGCAACATTGTTTGCAATAGGAAGCCTACCGTACATATGGTGTGCAGGGTAATGCTAGATCCCTTCAGAATAGGTGTTCAATCATTCGAACAGTATCAAATTTCAATGACAGACAGGACAGACAGGACTTTAAAAATATATAAGAAAAAACTATAAAGATAAATTAAGGGGATCTGAGGCAGTGTGCTCACATTACCAACTTCTTGTGGTTTGTTTAAAAGAGAGTTACTGAAAAGTAGCCATAACCAGTTCTTAAAGTGAGATATCTTGAGTGAGAAAAAGGGAATTGCAAACAGGGATTGGAGGACATGGTCTTTCCTAGTTGCAAGACATTTAGTGCAAAACCACAAGATTAAATAAAAACAGCGCCATCGATTTCATGGTATGGAGGAAACTTTTTCAGAAGACACTCCTAGCCTCGATGCTGTTTGGACAAGCATTCAGTGTTCGGTACATATTTCAGATGTTATGCCATTTACACAAAAGCAGTTGTGTGATAAAATGCACATAATTAGATCCAAATAGTGCCAATGATTTGCTTCATTCATTTATGAATATACATCATATTTTGAAAGATGTTGGTGTGTGAGATTAGCACAAACTGACAAAGAAATTTTAGTAAATTTCATTTGTCATGCAAAGTTTGTAGGGACCATATTGCAATTCGCTTGGTTTTTTCCTTTCTTTTTTTTTTCTTTGATACCGAGAAATATTAGAGTAAATGTGTTAGTTTTCATCATTTCTCACTCAACTTCTTTACATTCAAATTATTTGCGGAAAAGGTCCACTCTAAAAATAATTCAAGGGAACTATATTGAGCTTAATAAGACATGCAGGTAACAGATCTTTTTTTAAAGTCCCTTGGACTTAGGCTCCGGCGACTTAACCGATCGCTTCTTCCCGAAGGAGTCCTGGTGACTGAAAGAAGCTGTAACCTCGAGAAAGAACACGAAACTTAATCTATTAACCTCACAGTGACTAACTGTGATATCATGATATGCTTACGACGCAGAAAGTTAACCTATATGGGGCCCATTTAATTTTGCAGTCCTATGGGTAGCCCACATGCATGGGGAATATTACAGGGCTGGCCTCTATTTTCCTCACATATCAATTGTTCACATGGACCCTAGAACTATCCCACATGGGTCATGTTGGGTAGCCCATATGGTCACCTTTCTAATGTCGGATGCAAAATCAAAAGGGCCCCATTTGAACCAAGAAATGGGAACCATAAGGTCTCATTTATGAATGTTACATGGGAAGTGTCTTTGGCAGTCAAATTATCGAAAATTACAGTCATATACACGTGCCTGCAGCAAACACGTATTTAACAAAATAATGATACTCTACTGCCTGACATGTTCTTGTGAAATGTCTCCACCAATTTCGTGCAGTTATGGCAACGGTTTGGTTCTTAAAGGAAAAAAGTTATTTTCCGATGGAAAGGCACCGTGTATATCATGAAGGGTTCCTTTTCCTATCAATAAGCGAGCTTGATATCCACGAATAAATATGAGCTGTACTGCAAATTTGTGGCTCGAGTTTGATACTCTATGAATAAATATGAGCTGTTAAATGCAAATTTGTGGAGGAGAAAAGCATTTCATCTTATTTTTCCATTTGAATAATTGTCATTCCAGGCTACTACAATCTTATGTTGACTTACCTTGAGGGATAAATATTGGAGGTTAAGTGGCAACGCTAGCCACTAGCTAGAAGCTCTGAAAAAATCAAACAATAGCTTGCTAATAGTTACCATGCGAAGCGGACGGAGTTTCTTTTCCTTTCTTTTTTTTTTCGTTTAGCTCACTATATACTACGAAACTTTGAAAGGCGGCGGCCTCAGAGAATCTATGCAGGCTAGTTATAAATTTAGTTAGTTATTTAGTTAGAAAGAGTTTTACGGCCCAGTTTCCATCCTATTGGTTCACGGCCACGGCCTTTTTCCAGTTGTGGATCACTGGCTTGTTTTCCCTACTCCATTGCTTATGTAAGCGTCGTAACATCTACATGTAATAATCGATAACAGTGATGTACATTCTCAAAAGGATAAATATCAAATAACTAAATCAACAACATGTGTTCTAAAAATCTGAAGAAAATGCTAAACCATCCTTCCTATATTAAGTGTTAATACATATGGAAGCTTCTTAAAAGTGGTTTTGTGCTTGCGTTGCATAAAAGCTGTTATTTTGTTATGACAAGCATGTTTAATATTCTACTCGGAAGAATACTACCTGCATTTCCAAACATACACCCTGGGCTCTCGGTTTGAATTTCTCAAGTTTATCCGAGAATATAACGAACCATTCGAATTATCAGACTCGCTGCCTGCTTATTTCCCACTTTTAAAAAGAAAAAAATGTCGTAGATGTCAGCATTTCAAAATTTTTGTTGGAATATGTTAATCTTTGGATTATATTTTTCAATTTAAGATGGGCAAAATGCAAAATGTTGTGAAGGCTAAACAAATAATGTCGTGCACTTAAAACTCAAGATGTTCCCCATAGAGAGGACGATGTGGCTTTCCACACATTTTCACTGAATAAGTATAAGCCTCACAGCCCGCTGCGTATTCAAGGTGTCATGTAAGCCTTACCCCGCGGAGCAGACTCTGTTTTTCAGTGAAGGACATGTCATAACAAGGAATATTCCGTACCACAGCGTACTACGCAGGGAGTGCAAGTCTAGGAATGATAAATCATATCAAAAGTGGTGGAGCTATTTAAATATAACTATGCAAACTTGTCCCGTCAAAGAAGGACAATCTCACGCTGGTAAACATAATGAAATGGAAATAAGACTAGGGTATGATTGGAATGCCATGAGCGAAATCATTGGTCACTGATCCTAATTATGTTTGCTTTGTTTTAAGGTCGCTAGAAATTAACACCTGCCTTCGTTTCCTGTTTACTGGATTACATGGATGTGAAGATTGTCGGCTAATATTGTGAAAATGGACAATGAGCAGTGTTAGTCGATCGCGCATTCCCTGCACCGAGGAGCGGACGACTTTATTTTGTTTATTTGTAAGTTCAGCTCATCGTTACACAAAAGAAGGACAACCTCAGAGGCCCTACGCATGCTACTCAGTTCCCCGGAAGGAGGCCCTATGCTGACATACCAGTGTACATTGATAGTAATGAGTAGATGGTGGCATGTAGGAATGACATGGCACATTTTGCGGTGAGAGGATACGAGAGGCTATAGCCTACACGCGTGCTGGAGCTAAATGGAGCTGCTACGCATAGGCCTTTCTCGTTTTTCTTCACGCATTTTTCTCCCATTTTGTTAACACGTTCAGATGTTAAACACACGTATTTAATTCCTAAATACTTCGCTCTTAAACACGTTTAATTGCTGAAGATGTTTAGATTTTAAACGTCTTTACAAATTTGGGTAAAAATAAGTGTTTAATTGCCAAACACATTTTTAGAGTGTAACATGCTAAAGATTCGATGGTTTTCGGTTCATACTAGTTTTGGTCAGGTTGATGATTAATGTTGAAAATAATAATTCAGTGTTTATGTAGTGCATATACCATTTACACACTCTAAAAAGCCTCTTTTCCCCCAATTTGAAAACGCGATTAAATTGTACACATGTTTATCTTTATAACACATACATATTTAGGAATTATACAAGTTTAAAAAGGAAATGTTTAGTAACACGTGTTTTTAGCATCTAAACGTGTTTTCAAAGTAGGGGAAAAGGGGGCATTGAACCATAAATACAAAGTTGGAAGTTACAAAATGAATCGCAAAATTTAAAATGATGTATGTAAGTTAACATATAAGCGTTAATGATTACTCGTCTTTGTGAGCAATGATTATTGTAAATAGGCTATTGTGTATTACATGAATTAATAATGATGTAAATACTGTGAGCACTTAATTTTGAAATGAGGAATGCTTGATAAATAGGAGAGATAACAAACCTCAATTTTTTATATATTAGGCAGATAACTGCAAAAAAATGAAACGCAAACGGAAAACGGTGTGGTAAAGATATTGGACAGAAATGAAATAAAAAATGATTGCATAATAGACAGGCGAACAAAAAGCACGGGCGAAAAGTGTTTTGAAAAACGTTAAAATCCTTAAAAATGTTTTAGAGCGAACACTTATCAATGTAGTTTAAACTAACATGGATCTTGCGACCTGTCTTCATCCGTATATCATTACTGTGATCATGGTACCCTGCCAAAAATGAAATTATTTTTACAGCATGACACTTTTACACGTTTTGACAGATTTATCATACAGAGAAACCGTTTTTTTTTTTACTTTTACGCATTGACACTGTAAAGTAGGTCTTACTAACCACAGAGCGAGATGGCAGAGCAAGAAAACAATAGCAATAAAGCTCACAGCAAGGCCCCAGGCATGCCCGTAAGGGGACAGGGAAAAAAGGAGATACAACCAGTGAACCTTGTACGCACCAGACGTCCCAGGAAGTGAAATAACAGATACCCCGTGGACGAGGGTTTAATTAAGCGGTGAATAAACAGATTTTGCATCTAAGAACCGTTTGATTGGAAATTATAAATATAAGTGCGAGAAGAATATAGAACATAGCTTAGTGCAGGGAGTTGCCACTATCTGCATACAACTCTCCTCTTGGCTAATGGCATATTTTGTATTGGCATGTAGTGACGGGACTACGGTTATTTACCGTGGGTCCAGCAATAAAAAAGTTACACGTACGGATATTTAATTTCAAATTTGAAAAGATAGGTATATTTCGATGGTGCTGGATACTGTTTTTCTTTTACACGGTATAGAGACATGCTATGCATGTGTTACATGTAAACTTGAAAACAAATATCTGTCGGCGGTCGTCTGTCTTCGAACAGTGAGTTTTAGGTTGAACCAGGGAGTTGCTAGCAACTCCCTGGTTGCACGACGCGGACTTCTTCGTAATGACGTAATCCCCTGCGTTGCCCTTGTCATTTCACAACTTGTGTAACGTTCGAAACGCCGTAGACACAAATGACGTCGTTCCGTTTTAGATGAGGTCTGCTTCGTGAAATAACTCCCCGATGTCTCTAACTTTCTATACCCTTGACTATTACAAACTGTAGACACTAACTTTTCATTTCGATACTGCGACCGAAGACCGTTCATGTTAAACATGAACTAAAAACCATCGTTCACCAAACTCAACCTTTACATACTTGGCTTGAGGCATATAGACGAATCCGGGCAGCAAGTGATGGTCTGATTTTAGTCTGCCCAGGGAGTTACAACAGACTCCCTTGTCTGCCATAAGTGGGGTCCATAACCTTTTAATCTTTCAATTTCTATGCTTACCTGTACCATGGGTGGTTGTAAACTAAATTGAATCTTGATTCCTTCCATATCACTGAGTATGAGGGTTTAAAAATTCATGTAGATGATAAATGAAGACGATTTAAGGCTGATGAACCTCACTGATGGCTGCCTATACATTCACTAAACACAAGCACTGATCGGATACGTCTATACTCATCTCCACAAAGATCGAAATGAACCTCTTTTTTCTACTTTCATTGAACAATCTGCCGTAGATGACTGAGGTATGAAATGTTGAAGTTTATCCAAACATAGTTAGAAATAGCCGACAGGTAAACATGACGTAGGCTTTCACAAAACCCCAGACGGGATTATTAGACTGCTAGAAATGAGCCCAAGAAAAAAACCTAAGAAATTTCAAAGATGTTTACATGTGCGTTGCTGATTTTTTCGTACGTACAAATATGTATAACATTCGTTTTAAATACAACAGTCATAAAGGTATTGTAGATGGCATTATTTTACTTAAAACGTACCCCGAACGGAGTGTATAGGCTATCAAACAATAGGTCCTCACCAAAATCAGTGCCTAATGTAAATGGGGACCTAATGAAAATTTTAGACTTTGAAATGACGACCAATAAAGAATTGATAATTTGCATATATGTCTGATATGTTTGTGTTTGCCGAACAAGGTGACTGGGTTCTGTCTTCTCTGTTGGATACTATAACCTACCACGCAGATAGCTAATTATACTACGTGCAGTTACCGTCGCGAAGCGAAACTGATGGACGTTTCTTCACTCTTACGGACAGTCTGGTATCTGCTCGTATGATGAGCAAAACTGTATGTGGTGACCAATGTTGCCTGTCCGGCCTGTTTGATTTCTTCTAATGAGTACTATAACCACATTGCTACTGTTCAGGACAATTCTAGCATCGCGGGGAACCGAAAAATACAGCAAATTTAAAAGAGACGATAAACGATTTTGAAGCAAGCAGCAGCTTATTATATACATCTTTTCTCTGTGGTTTTTTGAGGTGGTAGTTAGGTCTATAGAAGAACCCAAGTCCACACCAGGTCGTGACCTTGGATAGTTACGCGACGGGCAAAGCAAACGAAAAGTGCATCAAAAAAAAGTTTCGTGACTTCAATTCGGTTTGTAGAAGTTTCGGATCCTAAAGAATCATGACGCCTTTATAGTATTGTACGGCAAGTAGCCCACGTATATTTACTCTTCATAGAAGAGTTCATTGTTCTACATTTAAGTTAAAATTAAACTGCAGAGTTTTTATCAAGAAAGTGTAAATTAAAGCGTCAGACTTTTCTTTCGATGCTATAATGCATTTAGCAGAGTACTGCCGACTACTGCGATACCAAATGAAAACTAATGACTCTCCACACAAACGATCTAGACGCAATACTGTAATTCATATTAGGCTATTAGCCTTTCACACAGGGCAATGGTTGCGACGCTACGACGCAGTTAACTATTATTAATATTATTTTCTTCCAATTTTTCCACATCCCAAGTTTTCAAATAAATTTTCTGCAAATGTTAGTAGCACCGTAGAAAATGTGAAAGGGGGAAGGGAGACCGTGACTGAGCGTGGGCATGGCACCATGTCCACGAAACATTTCTTTGACAATGTTTTGTCTTACGCCTAAAAGATGACGAAGAATAATGTCGTTCACATTACATTTCGTACGGTAGGCTATATCTTATCTTCTACCCAAAGGTGGTCGCGATTGTTGCCTCATTAACTCGTTTTCTGACAGTAGGGATGGAAACCAAACCATTGCTTATCTACAGTACCTTGATCATTGAGGTACGCGCCCCTGTTCGTCTGATTAAAATTTTGATTGCCATTGGAAAAATGACCATGACCAGGACTCAAGACAACTTTGAGAAAGATCAGGACACTGACCATGTAGGCCAATCGACATTCAGACGACCAGCAGAGCTTTGTCGTTTGTAGACTCTTCTCCGTATCCATGAATTGGTATGGCTCAACCACATTATAGGCAGTGCTCAGAAAGTCTTAGTAACCCCGAGTTGGGGTTCAAATCAAATACAGCCCATCGAACTTTTACTGAAGTTTACATGTGGGTCTATATACACAATCCCGTAACCAAGTGATCATGAGATTTGTCGGCTATTTGTGGGGTCCATCTCCTTATTTATCTCGTCTGCCTGCACCGTACATCGATGAATTTAAATCAAAAGCTACAGCAAAGTAGGCCTAAATGCTTATGTTGGGTAGTTGCATTGTTCAGTCCCAGCCATTTGTTCCTAATGGTAATCGAAATGATAATAAAAGTTAAGGATAATGGACACCAACAATTTTCTACCATGCTTCCCTGTCGGATTCGTCTGTACCTGTCATGATTTTTCCTGTGAATTATGGAGAACAATAATGCACAGGATATAGACTGTTACAGACTCGTACATGGGTGATATAGATGGCAGCACCACCCGGAGCGAGCTCCCTATAAGAGTTGTCTGACCATAACGCACAAGAAAAATGTCACAACCTGTATCGTGGGCAAGGTTTGCAACAAATGAAACAAATAAAGTAGTTTTCTCGATTATTCGTTCGTTTTATCAGTTCGCACCCATTGACTGCATGGAAATGGTTAGAGCACCCGACTTGTCCAGCGTAACCAATGAAGTATGGAAACTGGTGGTGAGCTTCAACTACAAAACGGGTCATTGCAGACCCGACTTCCATGTTGTGACCAATCGGTTGGAAACTGAGACGTTAAAATGTACCTCGCGTAAAAAAAGGGGGGGGGGTGTATATTAAGCAGCATAAAAAATTAATTCTAACCGTCCAACTCCCATAGATCTCCATAGGACATTCTTGAGCTGAGATGTAAAATGTTGAAGTTTATTCACTATAATTAAAGTGGTATATTGCGAAATAATTTGTGATGTCATTGCTGTACTACTCAAATTACAGTCTTTGTGTTTCTTTGTTTTTCTGCAAGTTACTGCACCTTGTACCAAGCTTAGTGTGATGGCACCCTTACTCTTATGGAGTGATGTAATTAATTAAGTCCTCCCTGTGCATCATGCTATGCAAGCAAGCAGGAAGTTTTTAAGGTCTTAAAAATATTTTTAATTTCACAAAAAGAGATATAAAATGTTCAAATTTTAAATTAAAATGGTACATTGCCCAATAACTTCTGATGTCATTGTTGTACTCCTCAAATTACAGCCTTTGTATTTCTTTGTTTTTCTGAAAGTTACTGCACCTTGCACCAAGGTGTGATAGCACTCTCACTCTTATGGTGTGATGTAATTAATTAGGCCCTCTCTGTGCAACATGATATGCAAGAGAACAAGAAGTTTTCAAGGTCATAAAAACATTTTTAATTTTTAAGGGAAACAAAGCAGGTTTTGTGAGTTGTAAGAAAGTCACAATTTTTTGCAAAATGGACTGATTTGTTTTAAATGAATAAAATTCAACATTTTATATTTCGGCTCAGGCAAATGTCCAATGAAGATGGGAGTTGGACTGTTGGACAGTTGGAAAGTATTACAATTTTTGTAGTAGTCCATATAAATTATCAATTGGCATAGCTCTTTGATTGACAGCAAGTTAAAAAATGCAGAGTATGTAGCAATATTTAATACAGAGCATATGTCCTGTACTGTTTTGATTGTCTTGTATATGCTCAACCTGAATCAATAAACTAAGATTGTATCTGGATGAGGATGAGTTTTAGACAGTTGTGGGAGGGGCTTAAGTAAGTAAGTTAGGAGAACTGGAACTGTGTGGGGTGAGAGGATTAGGCGTTTTAGATTGTACGGTGATATAAATGTAATGTATTATCATGGAAGTAGTACCTCCGTAAAACCTCGGATGTAGTACTTCCGTGGTATTAGCAGAAGTACACTGTTAAAAATTTCTGTAAATTTACAGACTTTTTTTAACTTTTATTTTTGATAGAGATTTTCTGTATCTTTACAGACACTTTGTATTGCTACAATAAAAAAAGGTTGTTTAACATGTATTTTCTGTTTATTTGAAAAACCATTTCTGTCTGCTTTTTTAACCAAATTTTACTGCTTTGTAAAACTTTTTCTGTAAATTTACAGAAATTTTAACAGTATTTTGTATTTTTCTGATTTCACATAAATATACTGTCATTTAACAAACATTCATTTTGTTTTTAAGCTGAAAAAGAAACAAAAATAAGCCCAAACAAACAAATAAGAAATAGCCAGAAAATTTTCAATATATAACATGCATCGTTCTGCGAAGTTTCAGTTTAAAAAAAACATTTCTGGCAAATTTATGGCCCTATTTGAAAATTAACTTACATTTATTATAAAAGCATACTTAGTTATTACGTTCTTAGTTATAAATATCATACAACTGGTGTTTTGTCACATATTTTTAAGTAAAAAGAAATTGTAAGGCCCTAATTTCAGAGCACTGACAATTGGTATACTGATGTCAATTCATCGCCACAGGCGCTCATGCACTTGATCGGAGCAAATTAAAAACGTTTCACAAATTTACTTGAAAGAGTCTGTAAATTTACCACTTTATGACGTAAATCTCATTTTGCATAAATGGGTGGAGCTTATTTTGTAGGCATTTTCCTAACAAAAGGATTGCTGTTGCTTTGAATAATATCTTCTTTGGCGTTTTTTAATCAGGAAGTGATAAACTTATTGTTTACCTTGTCTGGAAATGTTTGCAACCAATGTATTTGCATTCTTTGTCATGTTTATTTTAAAAACAATTATTATATTGTACAAAAAATGTGACTTTCCAATTACAAAGTTCCTAGAGATAGCAGTCTACTTGACAACAATATGACAACAAAGCATCCTCAATGTGTTTTGATTGAAAACAACTTCGTAACGACACATTACGTTGATAAGCAAATCCCTGATCTACGTGATGGTGAAGTGTATGTTACGTAATAACATATGAAAGGTAAAAAAGCGATATTATAATAAATATTAAAACGTCGGGAATGAAAACAGTAGGCTATAAATTCACATAAAATTAAGGTAAACAAAACAGAACAATTCTGTAATTCGATTTTACAGTAGACTTTTGTAAACTAATTTACATGCAAAAACTGTAAAGAAAAAACAAACCCTTAATGTTTTTGGTTTCGATGAAAGAGAAACCTATGCATTCACGCAGGAGTGTATGTGTGTGTGTGTGTTTGTGACACTTTGCTTGTTAACACGATATCTCAAGATAGGAATGTCTGACAGTTTTCAAACTTAGTTCATAGATGTGCCATATTGTGAGGAAGAACCCTATTGTTTTTGGTGGAGGTCAAAGGTCATCTGGGGTCACCAAGGGTCAAAGTCTGAAAACCTTGTTAACGCAATATCTCAAGATAGAAAACGTGGATAGATTTCATATTTGGTTTGTAGATTGGTTATCGTCAGAGAATGGTTCCTATTGTTTTTGGCAGAGGTCAAAGGTCATCTTGGGTCATCAGGGGTCAAAGTCTGAAAATCTTGTTAACACAATAACTCAAGATAAGAAACTCGGATAGCTTTCATATTTATTATGTGGATGTGTTATGGTCAGGAGATGGTCCATATTGTTTTTGGCAGAGGTCAAAGGTCATCTGGGGTCACCAGGAGTGAAAATCTGGTTAATGCTATATCTCAAGATAGCAAACTTGGATAGATTTCATACTTAACATGAGGATGTGTTATTATCAAAAGATGGTCACTATTGATTTTGGTGGAGGTCAAAGGTCATTTGGGGTCACCGGGGGTCAAAGTCTGAAAATATCGTTTACACGTTATCTCACAATAGGAAACTTGGATAGATATCATATTTGGGTATGTGGATGAGTTATAGTCAGGAGATGGTTCATATCCGTTTTTTGCAGAGGTCAAAGGTCATCTGGGGTCACCAGGGGTCAAAGTCTAAAAAGTCTGGTTAACGTGATTTCTCAAGATAGGAATCTTTGATAAGTTTCACATGTGGTATGTGGATGAGTTATGGTCAGAAAATGGTCCCTATCAGTTTTGACGGAGGTCAAAGGTCATCTGGAGTCAACAGGGTTGAAGTCTGAAAAACCTTTTTAAATGCAATATGTCAAGATAGCTGTCTCTCTGTATGCATGTTTTTTCGTCTATCCATCTATGGCTTTTATGGAGGTCAAAATAGGTGTTAACACATCTTAAGGTGGGAAACTTTAATAGATTTTACATGTGGTATGTGGATGCACATTATGGTGAGAAGATGATCCCTATTTTTGTTAGTGGAGGTGAAAGGTCATGTGGGATAAAATTATTTTTTGAACATGCTTGAGTGAGAAGATAATGGTACATGACGAGATTATTCTAATGGAACATTTATGTATCATCGAAACTTCAATGCATTTTTGCATTCTGGTTTCATGATTACAGTCTGGCTGTAAAAAAACATTATTTGGTTGGAAAAAAATTTGCCATAAAAATTATGTAAATTTACAGAGAAATTTTTTAACAGTGTAGGTTATTTTATAGCCCTATTTCAACCATCAAGAACTCGGGTCTCGGTGGACTCTTACGTACAAATATGTATAACATGCGTTGTAAATACAACAGTCATAAAGGTATTGTAAATGACATTATTTTACTTAAAACATACTCCGAACGGAGTGTATAGACTATCAAACAATAGGTCCTCACCAAAATCAGTGCCTAATGTAAATGGGGACCTAATGGACATTTTAGACGACGAAATGACGACCAGTATAGAATTGAACCAAGCTAATTGTGATGGCACCCTTACTCTTATGGAGTGATGCAATTAATTAAGTCCTTCCCTTGAACTGTTTGGGGTGAGAGGATTAGGCGTTCTAGATTGTGCGGTGAAATAAATGTAATGTATTAGCATGGAAGTACTACCTCCGTACTACCTCGGATGTAGTTCTTCCATGGTATTCGTAGAAATAGGTTATTTTATAGCCCTACTTCAACAATCACGAACTCGGGTCTCGGTGGACAAAAGGTCGATCAATCTCCTCGTTCAATCGCTAAAGCTGGATCCATATCTAAATGGTTTGCATTAATTTATTGTGTAATTAAAAGTGACAGGTTGATATGAACAGGTGCAATTGACTCAAAATTTGAACGGAAGGTAATCAAAGAATCTGATGCAACCTTACTCTGTTTCTAATCATGGAGAATGAAACTCTGACATCAAATCTCGGTATTTGAGAATCTTTTTAATAACAGTGTACAGATCGGAGACCATACGATGTATGACGCCTCTATTTCCAACATAATATGGCCGATGTCGTTCAAGTTTTATGAGACTTGTGGCTGGTATCTAACATCTTCGTGCAACACGATCAACGGGGTCGGATTTATGGCTCTCATAATGGGTTAAGAAGACTTTTGAGTTCATTGTTCAAGTTATACCTTAAGCCTCTAACACATGTAGAGAATATATATATTTTAGAGATTTGAAAAAGACCCATATATATCAAAGGCCCTGCATTTCCAGGCTTACTCTGCTGCTGAAATATACAACGTTAAAACGTAGGCCCATTCATCTAATTTGAAACAATTGACTACGCAATAGTTTATTATACTCCTCTTGTACAACACACATCCACTATTTTTTTCCTTTTATATGTGTGCATGACCTCTTTTTAGTTCTTGTATGAAGCATGTTGCATGGATAAGCCTTGTACAGTCAAGTCACTAGTACTACACTCTCAAATCAACAGGGTGAACTTAGTGACTTTCTTATAGAGTGAAAAGTGAATTCACTTCTCGAAGAGTAAAATTCACTCTAAAAAAGTGAAGTTCCCTCAAAAAGAGAGAAATTCCGCCAATGAACCCGCAGTGATCACTTTAAAAAAGAGTGATCACTGCAGACACTCGTGGAAGAGTGAATTTTCACTCCTATCCCTATAAAATTCAAGGTCAACGCAACAGTCTGAAAAAACAATGGGAAACAAAGTATTTCTTGTCAATGTGAGGAAGTGACATAACCTTTGCTACCCTTGGGCTCAAGCTCATTTTGGACCAGAAACCTTGTGGCTTCATTTTCTGATATCTCGAGGAATAGGCCTACATGTCCGATTTTTTTTTTTACCAAACTCTTCCAGATAATAATTTTTTCTTAAAAATTCACCTTCAAACAACTTCGTTTGATGCATTCTTTAACAATTGGTAAATTTGTTACCCAAATTCCTTCCTAAAGAGGCGAAAGCCAAAGAATCTATAATAGACTTCAAAGTAGCTTAGTGTTACCTTTACTACTGGAAGTATGATGAGTACTTCTAGAAAATTTCTTTAGCAGCCTAATAATGAACAATGTATAAAACAGAGGCCTACATTCTAAGAAAAGGTGTTTAGGAATCAAGCCCTTTTCTAAAACTTTTTAAGTTGTCCCCACTCTGTAAACACATGAGATGGTATACACACGTGTCAAATTCAGAAACATTTCGGCTTGGAAATACGTTTAATTGTTAAACACTTAGTGTGCAATAGCTAAACATGTTTACAAAATGTGCTAGACATGGAAATTAAAGGAGAGAAATAGCTTCAAATGAGCAAAAAAAAAAAAAGCCTTAGAGGGAAGTGAACACGAGATATCAAAATGCAAGTTGAGGCTTTTTTGACTTCTTGGGAATTTTTAGGCTGTTGAGCCCCCTGTGGGCTGGGGTTGTAGAATATTTCCAGGGTATTTTCGCCTGACGTAGGAGACGACAAAACGGAAAAAAAAATTTGAACTTAAAGCATATTTGGAAATAAATTTAAACTTTGAACTTTTTATCAAGTTGACTGACACTATATATCACATTCGTGTTCGGGTCTTTGTGGTTAGGCTCGCCCATCATGTCGTACACAGTTCATGTCGGTACGTTTTGACCTACGTCAGAAAAAGTGGCGAGGCCACTGATAATTTAGTGCCAATTATTAAAGTATACCTCAAGTAAAAAAATTCCCAAATATATATTGAAGCGCATGAAAAATGAATTCTAACAGTTCAACTCCTATCTTCTTCGGACATTCCTGAGCTGAGATATAAAATGTTGAATTTAATTAATTCAGCTTAAAATGGTACATTGCACAATAATTTGTGATGTCATTGTCATACTACTCAAATTAGAATCTTTGTGTCTTTGTTTTTAAGAAAGTTACAACACCTTGTATCAAGATGTGATAGCAGTCTGATACTCTTATACAGTTATAGGGTGATGTAATAAATTAAGCCCTCTCTGTGCAACATGGTATGGAAGCAAACAGGAAGTGTTCAAGGTCATAAAAAACATTTTTAATTTTAAAGAGAAACAAAGCGCAATGTACCAATTTGTCTAAAATGGATAAAATTCAACATTTCATATCTCAGCTCAGGAATGTCCTACGAAGATGGGAGTTAGACTGTAAGAATGTATTCTTCATGCTCCTGAATAGATATTTTTGAATTGTTTTACCTTTGGTACACTTAAAAGACGTAAATATTAACCCCTGTATGTATGGGCGGCCAAAAGGGAAAAAAGACAAATGGCGAAGTATTCATTTTAGTTTCAAAAATAAATGTTAAAAGTAAAAAATATTGTAAGTAAAAAAATGAAAAAACAAAATGAGCAATGATTACATTTAAAAAGCGAGCAATACCTATAACGTCCCCAAAACAAATAAAAAAAAACACTAAAAGTAGTTATAATTAATCTTGAAGGACGAGCCTGAAATGGCGGAGTAGAGTCACGTTTAAATACCGCTCTCGTTAAAATACAAATATTTGCGAGTCCAAACGCAATTTCCTCTCTGTTTCCGGCGTAATCGGCAAGTACCAAGTCTGAAATTAATTGAGGATGCCACAAAGGAGCAGAGGTAGACCACCTTCACCCCCAGGACGGAAAGTTCCAGAGGAACTAGCCAAGCCGCATCAGCGCATACTGGCATAGGCCTACATCATCGACTGGTACAGTATCTGCCTTGGTCACCAATTTACAGGAGAATGTAGGTATTCCATCCTGGCAGACTGCCCTTGATTCTTTCAAGACTATAGTTGAACAGTCAATCGCCTCTGTCCAAGATGCAATAAAGCAGCTACACCTAGATCTTGGCCAAGCCATCGAATTTCAGAGTAAATGTACTGATGATCTAGAATCAAAGATGGCGACCATTCAGAGCGATCACGCTAATTTCAGTGCCAAAATTGCACAGTTAGAAGACGCCCTGTTAAAAAAGGACGAAGAAATTAACAAGTTAGGAAGAATGTCCAGCCGGAATAACTTTCGCATTGTTGGTGTGCCTCAGACCAATGGAGAAAACATCGACACTATTGTTAAAGAGGAAATCCTCCCGTTGTTCAACAATCCCGGCATTGTCATCGAGCGTTGTCATAGAGATGGTCGGGGAGCTAATGGACGCTCTCCACACATTCTAGTAAGATGTCTCTCATACCCCATGAAGATTGATATTATGAAAAAGCGTAGGACTGTTATGAGCGGTAAGTCGTTCTTCATTGTCGACGATTTGACGAAGACGGACCTCGCCGAAAGAAAGAAAGGGCACCGCAAGTGAAACAGTTGTATGAGAATGGAACTAAACTTCGTTTTTCTGGAGGGAAATGGAGAGACAGCGTCGGGAAGCCATATACCTTTGAATCCAGTACATCATAGTTTAACCCACTAGGAAGACAAGTGTTTTTGCTGGACTAATCGCTCATGACTGTCACATATTTCTTGCGGTATGTCATTTCAGGCTTATCTGGGTCGATTCTTGACCTTTTTCAGCTTTACCGTCAGGTCCCCCCCCCCCTTTTTTTTTAAATTTTTCTCTTTGCTGAATTGATTGTTGTTGTTGTCGTTGTTGTTTTTTATGGCCAAAAGCAACTTGAAATTTGCTAGTTACAACTGTAGAGGGCTTCGTGATGATAATAAAAGGCGTATGGTTTTTGCCTATCTACATAGGCACAAATTAGATTTAATTTTCATGCAAGAAACTCACAGTGTCCTAAAAGATGAACGCCGCTGGCGCACAGAGTGGGGGAACGACATTATTTTCTCTCATGGAACAAATACTAGTAAAGGGGTGGCTGTTTTTTTTTCAGAGCGGGTCTCACACCAAATGTTTCGAAAAAAATTACAGATATCCATGGCCGATTCATTATTCTAGACATTACTGTGAATAACGATGTCTTAACTCTGGTTTGTCTATATGGACCTAACACCGATGACGCCACGTTTTTTCGTACCGTTTATAATCATGTCGAGAGTTTTCAGTGTGACTACATTATTTGTGGTGGTGATTTCACTTTGGTTTTTAATTTAACGTTAGACAAACAGGGTGGTGCCCCAAAGACCAATTTCAAAGCACGTGACGCTTGCCTATCTTATGTAGAAAAATTTAGCCTCGATGATATTTCAGGTATTTAGAGAACTAGGAACCCTTTAACGATCGGTTTCACTTGGACTTCAAATGTTGATATTATACGTTGCAGACTTGATTTTTTTCTTATTTCAAAAAATCTAGTCAACAAAGTTATTGACTGTTATTTCCAACCTCCCCTTCAGTCCGATCATCATATCGTTATTCTGTACTGTGACATCTCGGTAGAACCGAGAGGTCCTGGGTATTGGAAATTTAACAACTCTTTACTTTCAGACCCCAATTATATAGATTTAGTGAATTCGTTAATTTCTAATTATTCATCTGATCCCAACAACAGAAACCGAGACCCAGCGTGCTTTTGGGAGGGACTAAAATATAGTATTCGAAAAAGCACTATTAGTTTCAGTAAATTGAAAGCGAACGATTCTCGTATTTATGAAAAGAATCTCATTAAGAAAATTGCGCAGATTGAATCGGATTCTGTAAGTGATGAAAGCTTGCTTAATGAGTTGAAAGATGCGAGAAACAATCTGCACCTACTTTACAAGAACAAACTTGAGGGTATAATGATCCGATCTAAAGCAAGGTGGGTTGAAGAGGGAGAACAAAATTCAAAATACTTTCTTTCTCTTGAAAAGAGAAATAAGCAGAATAACACAATTTATAAGTTAAATGATGAAAGAGATCTACCAATTTCTAATAATGCAGATATTTTAAGTCATATTAGTAATTTTTACACTGAGCTCTACTCTTCTCATTATAGTGATCCTGCAATCGGCATTTCTTTGCTTCCTGAATTTCATGGCATGGTCGATTGTGATGTATGCGAAGGGCCTTTGACTCTTACTGAATGCTTCTCTGCCCTCTCCTCTATGCCAAATGGCAAATCACCTGGAAGCGATGGATTTTCCACGGACTTCTATAAAAAAAAAAATTGGCCCCTTATTGGTGCGTTTGTTTTGAACTCGTTAAATCATGCATTTGATAATCAAATGCTCTCCTGTAAACAGAGAAGGGGGTTATTACTTTAATCCCGAAACCAGACAAAGATCCCCACAACATCGCAAATTACAGACCTATCGCTCTTTTAAATACCGATTACAAGATTGCCGCAAAAGCCATCGCTTCTAGACTTAAACAAGTACTCTCTGCACTGATTGGTAACACCCAGACTGGTTTCATGAGTAATAGATTTATAGGCGAGAATGTCAGATTTATTTTAGACCTTATTAACTTCTCGAATCATAACAATACACCTGGTTTTTTATTTTTTCTGGATTTCGAAAAAGCATTTGATACACTAGAATGGAACTTTATTCATGCTACGCTTCATTATTTTAAGTTCGGTAAAAATTTTAAATCCTGGGTGCGAACATTTTACAATAATGCAAATTCATGTATTTTCAATAATGGCTTTTCTACAGGTTATTTCCCGGTTAATAGAGGCGTACGTCAGGGCTGCCCCTTAAGCCCTTATCTTTTTATCCTTTGTACTGAAATTTTAGCTAAGATCGTACTTAATAATGTTCAGGTTCAAGGCATCACCATTCTGAACCGTGAAACTAAACTATTACAATACGCTGATGATACGGTACTTGTCTTAAACGGTGACCCTATGTCTCTAAAGTCTTCTATCCAACTTCTTCACGATTTTCGTCGAGCCTCTGGGTTAAAAATTAACCTTCAAAAATCTCATTTGTTTCCATTAGGTCCCTTTGTTACCAACCACCCAAATTTTATCCGCAATCTAGATCTTTCACTTCACTTTGGTCCAATTAAATTTCTCGGAGTAAATTTCACGCATAATGGTGATGATTTGTACCGCCTAAATTATGTCATCAAACTATCCCGCCTCAAAAACATATTAAACATTTGGTCAAATAGAGACCTGACCCCAATAGGCAGAAATGTTATTGTTAAATCTTTTGCTTTGTCTCAATTAGTTTACTTATTTCATGTTCTTCCGGATCCACCAGGGTCTTTCATAAATGAGGTACAAACTACAATTTTTGATTTTATATGGTCTAAGAATCCCGATAAGGTCAGAAGAAAATCAGTGTATGATGATTATAGGACCGGTGGATTGAAAATAACTCATGTGAAAAGTTTTATTTCTTCTTTAAAAATCTCTTGGGTGAAAAGATATTTTGACAGTGAAGACGGTATATGGAAGATTTTCTTCGATTACCACTTAAATTCCTTTGGGAAGCGTTTTGTTTTTCAGTGTAATTTCGCCTGTGAGGACATTTCATCAGTTAAAAATATTTTCATTAGACAAGTTTGCCAAGCGTGGAGCCATGTACATTTCCTTACACCTGTAAACAATTACGGTAACCAAATTGTATGGAACAACCATTTTATAAAGACCGGTAATAAAATTGTATACACTGATAAGCTTTGCAGGGCCGGTGTTCTGTACGTTAAAGGCCCATTTCTCTCACCCCAAACAGTACCAATTCTCCTAACTTTCTTACTGAAGCCCCTCCCACAATTGTCTGAAATTCATCCTCATCCAGATACTTTCTCAGTTTATTGCTTCAGGGTGAGTATAGAAAAACTCAATTTATATTATCAAAACACTCTCAGTACCGTTCATGCTGTGTAATATAGCTTTGGTACTTTGCATTATTTGAATTAGCTGTCAATCAAAGAGCTGAGCCAATTAAGAATTTCGGTACCCGGGTTCAAAAATTGTAGTTTGGGGTGAGAGGTTTGGCCCTTTAAAGACTTGTTTGATGATAATGGTAATGTTATCTCTTACGTCGATATTTGTAACAAGTTTCGTATCAAGCAGTACCCGTTTACAACTTATTTCGGGCTTTTGGCCTCAGTTCCAGGTGAGTAGAAAGTAAACCCCTTAAACAATGAAAACTACGGGTCACCATTTACTGCTTCACTTAATCATGCCCGTATAACGAATTTCGCCTACCGCAAGCTCATTGAAAAAAAAAATTAACGCCTAGATGTATTGTTAAGTGGAATGCCACATTCAAATTCTCTCAGGAAGAGTGGCAGAAAATTTTCCTTATACCCCGGATCACCCTCTCTGACAGTAAACTTATCTATTTCCAATTCCGATTTCTGCATAGAATTCTTGCCACAAACAAGCTGCTTTTCGCTATGGGTAAAACTGAGTCCCCTAACTGTGTATTTTGTATAACTGAAATTGAAACTATCGACCACTTATTCTGGGGCTGCCCGTACACGTCCTCTTTCCTTTTAGACACAGAACAATATCTATTTGGTAGACAGTTCATTTTAAGTAAGTCCGACTTTTTCTTCGGCTACAAACTTCTTTTGCAACATCCATATAAATTTTTTTCCTTTGTATTGTAAACACTTCATCTATTGTTGTAAACTATGTGCGACAATTCCCGACGTCAATAGTTATTAACATAAGCTTCTTCTTATTCTGAAGGTCGAAAACCACATTTGCTCTAAACCCAGCTGTTCCCCGAAAAGAATCCAGAGATTTAACGATGTTGTTAATGCCCTTTCTTCCAGACTAAATGTCTTTTAGGTCTTTCTTTTGTGTGTGTGTGTGTGTTTGTTTTGTTTTGTTTGTTTGTTTTTTCTTGCTTTCCTCCTTCGTGTAATAAACTGTTATTTTGACTGATGTCTTTCAGTAACGCGTATTGCTGTTCAATACTATGGTTTGTGAAAATCTCGTCACACCGAAATCAATGATGAGCTATATAGTTGATTGCTTTGTTATGAAAGTAAAGTCATGTTTAACTTCTCTTTCTTTTCAAACTTCTTCCCTAGCAGCAATCTGTTATTTTCTCTACTGTAAATTTTGTATATATGTGCTTAGACGAATGCTTACCTCTAATCGTATAACAATGTGTTAAAGACATTGAACTGACAATTTTTTATGTAAATATTGTAAATATTTAAGAAATGAACGATTGCTTTATAAACAGGAGGAGAAAAAAAAAGTTATAATTTAGCTTAAAATTAATACATTACCCTTTCATCCAAATGAAATATCAAAGCCCCCCAATAAATAAAAAAATGGAAAACAAATAAAAAGAAATAAAATAAAAACGTAAATAGAAACGCAATTTAATGTTTTTGTTTTACTTTGTGTTTTCATTATATTCCTTGTTATCTGTTCACCTGTAGCGCGCCAAAAGGGCAAGAAAGACGATTTTAAATAACTATTAAGGAACCCAAATAAATTGAAAAAAAAAAACAGATAACAAGGAATAAAATGAAAACACAAAGTAAAACAAAAACACAAAATTAAGTTTCTTTTTGCGTTTTTATTTTATTTCTTTTTATTTGTTTTCCATTTTTTTTTATTTATTGGGGGCTTTGATATTTCATTTGGATTAAACGGCAATGTGTTAATTTTAAGATTAATTATAACTACTTTTAGTGTTTTTTTAATTTGTTTTGGGGACGTAATACGTATTGCTTGCTTTTTTAAATGTAATTATTACTTATTTTATTTGTAAATTTCTCACTTAGAATATTTTTTACCTTTAAAATTTGTTTTTGAAACTAAAATCAATATTTCGCCATTTGTCTTTTTTGCCCTTTTGGCCGCCCATATGTATACACGAGCAACATTTGCAAAACATTTCCAAAACATCCACTGGCAACAAATCCAAAACATGCTTGTTTTCGATTTGATGCACAGTGTAGACAGGGTATACAGCATGTTTTGAAAATGTTTTGGAAATGTTGCAAAAGAAATGTCCTGTCAATTCTTTTCAAAACATTTTCAAAATGTTTTCAAATTGTTTTTACTCTGTCTACACTGTGCAACAAACCGAAAACAAGCATGTTTTGGATTTGTTGCAGGTGAAGTGTTCTGAGAATGTTTTACAAATGTTGCTCGTGTATACAGACCTTTAATTTAAAATTATTACATGTATACAAAACCGTGCAACATGCTACACAGTAATTGACAATGTGCGGAGTTGTTGAGAGGCAGTCCAAGGACTTCAGTGGTCCGACCCGTCCGGGGTAATTTTTCCCGTTAAGTGTACTCATTCCCAAACAAGGATGTGCCTGCACAAGAAATATGCCGAACTGCCTGCCACTTAGCCTGCGTAGCGCCTCTGTGGCTGCAGCCCCCTTTAGGCTGCCGCCTCTCCGATGCGATGAGCTGGACGAAAAAATCCTTCCGCTACGCGGGCTACCTGCTACTAGGCTAGGATCTACCCCGAGGAGCAAACTCTGTTTTCTCAAGTCCTCAGCTTACAAAACCACCAAAGAATATTCCGTACAGTTGGAGATGATTACCATGGCTGTACAGGACAGGGAGCGGGCGACTGGAGCCCCTAATTCACAAAAACCTTCCTGAATCGGGCATACTTCGGTGCCTCAGTCCAACCAGGGAGTTGCAACTCCCTGGTCCAACAGAGATCATATACGTACCAGGCGGGAAAGGGGCAGGTTTAGACTGACCCCAAAATTTCCCCCAAATCGCAGGAATCGCAGGAATTTGGAAAACATTCGAGGAGGAATTTTGAAAAAAAATCGGACAGCCACTTGAGTTTTAAAATGTGGCATGGTAATAAAGGGCAAGAGAAGTCATGCAAACTTGAAGTAGTGTAGACTGTCCTGTTTCATGATTGGTTGTTAAGAGTCACGTGGAAATATTTTTTCTCTTCAAATGTAAAATTTATTAGTAGTTATTGCTTGATTTACCTGAATATGCAATACAGGAGTGGTAACATATGATGAAAGATACCATGGAGAGAAATAAGAACTAAATTTGTGATATTAAGCTGCTGCTTCAGAATAAGGTTGGGAGGACTGTTCTTGACATTTAAAGGAAATTCCTGAGCGTGCACGAATCTAAAAAATATATATTGTCCCCAAAAATGAAAGGGGCGTCATAGCCACGGTAAAATTTTAATGGATAATCAACAAGATTCCAAAAAATTCGCTACACATTCGGGCAGCGCAAAAAGCTATATTGGTGAGTATTATACTACAGAGTCTCCCCCAACCCAATGACCGGAATGGTCGAATATTCACATTCTTTCAAGCTGTTTCCCGATATATATAAAATATCATAGTCAGGGTAACTCATCCATGAAAAGTCAAAGAGACAAATAATCGCGAAACATTCGGAAGCCTGTCGCTAAAAAGAAGCTATCATTCTACAACATGCTTTTTAATCTTGTACAACACAATGCCCGAAAAGTACGATTATTTTTATACTTTCAAATCTTTGTCCCCAAAACAGAAAAAAAAATATTTATTCAAAGTTACATTTTCATAAAAACAAAAATAAGAAAGATTTGCGATACATTCGGGTAGCAAGTGAAAAAAATACTTTTTCCTCATGTAGTCTGACAAAAAATTCACCAGAAATGGAATA
This sequence comes from Holothuria scabra, assembly GCA_037179385.1. Classification (NCBI taxonomy): domain Eukaryota; kingdom Metazoa; phylum Echinodermata; class Holothuroidea; order Aspidochirotida; family Holothuriidae; genus Holothuria; species Holothuria scabra. The sequence continues at coordinate 27,907,457 of CM074200.1, read as the reverse complement.
CCAATATTTGGGCTAAGGTTGAAAATGCTTGACCGTGTTCAATTGCCAAATTAATTAAACGGACAGACGGGAGAGAGCGCCCAATAGTTTGCCATCTATCCTGGTTATGAAAATCGTGTAATTTTCTTTAATTTCAACTTGAATACTATATAATACAGTGTGAGAAAGTTTTCCCATAAATCTGCCCAAAACTTCATTAAAAACCCACCTAAATAGCCCGCGGGGCGGACGAATTTTTTTGCGTCCAGCTCATTGCTACGAAAAAGTCAGGGACGGCATCCTAAAGGGGGCTGCAGCCACAGAGGCGCTAGGCAGGCTAACTTCGATGTAGCGTGACATTTGTTTTCCAAAAGGTGGTACAAATAAAAGGAAAATCATTTTTAGCTCACACATGTACACAGTACATGTGTGAGGTTATAAAATGGGCCAAATGGCGTCAACTTTTTAACAAAAGCCTGCTTCCTTTCCATTTGTGGAGATTTGGTTCTGAAATTTTGGTATATGATTGTTTGTTAGTACAGCATTAATCACCCACCTACTTTCATTCCAATGTAGGAGTGTTAAGCATAATTTTTTAGCTATTTATGTAGAGCAGAGTTCATTGTGCCTGCTTAACAGTTTGCTGTTTATTCATTGTGCTGACTGCAGCTACTTGGTTGTGTGTTCAATTGCTGTTTTGCAAATGCCTTGCAAGCAGACTGTTGTTTGATGTCTGACTCACCTGTGGACACGGATCAGTGGTTTCTGCAATCACAGTGTCTTGGGATAATAGCACTGTATTGTGAAGAGAGCTTCATGGACTGAGCAGCTAGGGATACTTGACACACAAAATTGGGAGCAATTCTGTGGTCAAGTGTAGCCCACATGAAAGAAAATAGGCTTAATGTGGTGGGGACATCTGTTCTGTTTCTAGATCAATCAAGTTGGTCAAGGCAAGTAATTGTGATAACTCTTTGAGTTCAAGTGCAGTAGGAGAGCCATTTGAGGAGGGATGCATGTTTTTATTTTACCAGTGCAAATTCACGCAGTGTTTCTTATGGAGTTAAAGGAGAAACTAAATGTACTTTGCAGTACTTTAAAATATGTTTGATACATTCTACATATTTAGAATTTTTCCAAAATGGTCCTAATTAAGTTTGTATAGCCCAACAGGTTTTCTTAATTTTACAAACTTTTGCAGTAGTATTTGTAGTTGTAGATCTGTCAATTAAGTTGTTTTCTTTCTGATGTAAAAGTTTGCACTTTTTAAAAGAGGGAGGGGGACTTTTAGCATACCCTGTGATTTTGCAGTAGGGTTTTGAGTTCTTTGGTCATTTTGTACCTGTTATTTACCATTGTTAAGGTAAGGAGGTTTTGTGGAAACAGATGAAGAAGTAATAAAAGTTGGTTCTTTGAGTTGCTATTTTTTTACAGACAAGAGAGAATGTGTGAGCTACAACAGCATTGCTGTTCTAGTTATGTCAGTATGTGGGAATTCAGGCAGTCACATAGACAATTTCATCTATGCAATATATATTGAAGTTAGCCAAGAGTCGCAAAAGAGTAAAGAGTTCATTAGCATGTTTTCAATTTCTTTGTATAGGTTTCCTCCGAAAAGATATATACAAGACCATGGGAGACGATTCTGGGGGGATGGGGCAAAAGTGAAAAATTAAGAAATTTGCCGTTTGTGACACCAACTAAAGAGTGGTTTTCCTAGTTCTTCTTTCATGAAATTGCGGGCTGTCTCGAATAAAAGCTCCATTTTGTAATTGCTTGTTTAAAAAATGCACAATTGTACGCGCGCTTTGCGCGCTGAAAATTTCAGTTAGTAGTTGCAGTTGTGTGGCCTCATGAATCTGGTAACCTTTTCCGCACTCTGGAAAATACAAATTTACCACATCATTAAGTGACATTGGCAACTTCCCTACAGTGCTATTTTCATACATTTACTGTAATTAAATTCGGATCCCCTATTTTGCCTAATTGATAGTTAGATAGTTAGATGAGATTTAACGACACACCAACACCGATGTGTTATATAGTGTCATACTGTTCAAATACTGTTCAAGTCCTCCCGTTTAGTCGCATCTTACGACAGGTGGTGAATACCGTGGGTATGTTCTACAACCCCAGCCCACAAGGGGATACAAGCTCTTGACTCTTAAAATGTCGTTGTACAGCCTCAAGTAATATATGTCTTATATAACACTGTGTAGCAAGAAAGATCTTTGGTAATTGTACAATATCAGACTTGCCAATAAGAAACACAGATTCTTCAGTTATCCCGAACATCTCACATTTCCTTGTATAGGGAACCCAGAATCCAAATTTTTGCCCAATAGCACCTCAACATTTTCAAAACTTTGCTGGAAAATGGCAGGGCCGCAAATCACCTTCACAGAGCAATGGTGTTCACACGTAAACAAGATCGGAAAATTTGGGCTTGCGCCCCCTGAAAAAGTCTAGCTACGCACTGCTCAATGATTTTCTTTCCACTAGATTCAGAAACTTTTCTCCCCTTGCAATGCAGTCAGACAACTTTTACTTTTCTATACTTTTTACGATAGGCCTTTCTACACTGTAAAATGTTTCTGTAGATTTACAGAACAAAAATATAAAGATATACATAGAAAAAACGGAAAAAGTACTGTCAATTTGTTACCAAGAATTGACAGTACTTTTTCCGTTTCCCCTTTGTATTTCTTTATTTTTTGTTCTGTTTTCCTGCAACTGTCTGTAGACATTTTTTACAGTGTACCTTTTTATGAAATACGCTTTTGACAGCTGCTATGATATTACATTGAATACTCGGAAAGGGGGCTTTGGCCGGGGGTGATCTCGGGCGTATTTTTTGCTGAAATTTTCTTTGTACACTTCGCGCCAACTGGTAGTGGCGCTGGTGATAGCTCTCCATTTAGATAGTGATACCAACTATAACCCCACTCTCAATTGAATAAGGCGGATCGCCGCCCATGTACAAGCAGGAAGTTGCACTTCCTGGTACAAGACTATTTCATCCAATGGTAGTGGTACATTTTATTTGTTAAATTTTTAACATATTGGCTATTTTCTGATCACTCAAGTTGCTGATTTTTTCTGTTATTGCAACCGCAAACTCGAAATAGCGACTGCTTAGATCATTCTCATAAGTCTGAGAAATGTCATTCCTGGCTGCCTGGGGGTCGATTTTTCCAAATTTTCTGTACGCTTCGCGCCAACTGACGGTTGCGCTACCCTTTGATGATCTTTCTGACTGAAATTAAGTTTACAGTGAAACAAAAACTCTAAGAAGCGACTACTCAGATCCTCCTATTAAGCCTGGGAAATGCAATTTCAGACTGCCTGAGGGGTACGATTTTTCAAAATTGTCTGTACGCTCAGCGTCAACCTGTAGCTGGCGCTACGCTTACATAGTCCTTCGAGCAGGGTTACAAATTTTCGGGAAGAAAGTTCTGCCCCTAAACTGAAATGCTCCCGTACGCCTGTGGCAAAGATTACGCTCTGGTTGGGGTTCTGGAGTAGGGAAGCAAGACACGCCCCTCCCCCTGAGAGAAAGAATCCCTTAGGGTCATGGATATATGTCTGACGAAGGAATATGCCGTACAGCCTGTTACGTAGGTAAGGCGTGGACAAGATGAAGCGGCAGTATTCCCTACATCGGTGGCAACTTCCAGATCGGTGACAGTTGCATACTTACACCAGGGAGTTGCAACACTTTTCTTACACCTTGTATCCCGGAAGTGTCTGACTGCTTCCCTCTAGCCCGCGTAGCGCCTATGTTGCTGCAGCCCTCTTAGGCTGCCGCCCTGGTATTTCGTAGCAGTGAGCTGAACGAAAAGACTTCGTCCGCTGGGCGGGTTAGCTTCCCTCACTCTTTATCTATCTTTCAACAAAATATCGTTCCCCAACAGTTTACATTAGCGGTTTTATTGGATACTCTCCCTGGTTACACTTTTATTTTCTTTGACATTCCTTCCTCGTCTCATGTACCCCTCTCTCAAAGGGCCGCCACCGACAAAACCACCTGTGTCTGTTTGTTCTAGACCACTGAGCGCATGTTACGTAACGTTTCCGGCAAACCCTATATCTACCCGGACTTGGAGGGAGGATAAATAAGTGCATGACTAAATTTGTTTATTGCTCATTCTGATGTTACTTTCCCACATTCACTCAATATTTGTCAATTGTCAGTTTCAAGTGACTGAAGGAAGTTGAGCAGTTGTTTTACTCTATTGTGCTACACGCAGATTGCACAAGTTTTATCCAATTTTCTTTATAAGCCGAAGCTTTAGTTACGGATTTTCGGATTAGCGTTTTCACTGTGTGCGACACTCTAATTCGATCAATGTGACTTGTAGGAAAATAAACACAAAGAGTTACATCAGATACAAGGGTAATTCGGATGCAACTATTTCTCAACGTTACTTTTGCTTTCAACCTTTGGGGTAAATTTCTGTAGGGTATTAGTGCAAAGAAAGTAGGTTATTGGAAGCTTTTACACTTAAACTAGACGACGGTTTTGACTAAGGAAAAACATCAATCTAGTGAAATGCCTGGAGAAACAACAGACATAACACTGAAGAAACATGCTGAATCCGGAAATAGTGATCATGTCCGAAACTCCCATATACCTAATCAAGCTTTATCATCCACCAGCCACTACCAGTCGTCACCTTCTCATGCCAACAGCTCTTTTTCGAATGTTCCCGTTGAATGCATCCAGAGCGGTATAGTGATCGATAACATGTGCACCAGTGGTAACACTACACACTACTTTGATGTAACCAGTTCAACGCACCGTCCATTACCGCCATGTTTCCATCTAGGAGAAAGAAAAGACTCTGGTTTGATTGAGGATACTTTGCAATCGCTGTATAGGTTGTCCAAACAGGAAGTTGTGGTGTCAGGCCCCTGGTCTAAAGAACTGGGACACCATGCTGTTGAAGTAAATGGACAGATTCTACATTCATCAGATCAGACTGATCTGCCATCGCCAATTAACACAGGCACCAACCCAAGCGAATGCTTCCCATCCTCTTTTCTTGACCACCGTTTCAGTATAATGGATGGACATTTATCTTTCCCTGGGACAACCTTTCATCCGCACTCCGAACCTATAAGCCACCAAAATGCATTCGGTAATTTCCCACCGTACTTTACACCTCAACGTGAATTCGTCAGGGACCCTAGGTTTGGTACTACACCATACACATCATGGGGACGTCGTGAATCCCCTCAAACCTACTGCCCGTCTATCTCAGATGAAATTAAACAAGGAAAAAACGAAGATGACGATGTTGGTGATGTTGATATCAAAAAAGAACCAGAAGATAACGCCGGGATTTTAAGTGCCAACTCAGCAACTAACGGACACTTAGAAGTAACACATGAACGTTGTCATGCATCGTGGGTTTTTCAAAATAACTCTGAACCTTTCCGTGGCGTGTATTATGATAGTGAAGGGAATATGATTTGGACAGGGTATGATCGGACGGAATACAAGGATATCACAGCGAGGAAGTTAGTAAATCCTTACACTTGGGCTCAAAACTTTGGGAGATATTTTGATGTGAATCAGAGGACTTGGGGTAAGTTGATGACATCACTTTCCTTTTCAATTTGCCAAGTGAACTAGAAGTGCATATTACGTGCCTTTTTCAGTTTTCCATCATACCCAGGCAATTTGGTGGTTTCAATATCGTGAAGGAGAGGACGTTATTCTCTTGCAAAGCTGATAGCTGCGAAATACTGTATGGCGGAAAACAAATAAACCCGCTACGCAGACTAATATAAAGTCGAGACAACCCTTACCTAAGTAAATATTTTTCGGTCTCATATACTTTTATCTCTATAAATTCCATAATTAATTTGGTGTTAAAATTCCTTAGTGACTGGAATGAATTATTCACAGACTACCTCCTTTCATAATTCACCCTACCCTACTCTCCCAAGTCAGTTCTCTCCTCCCAATCGTGCTGTTTACATATTTTTCTTTCTGTGACATTGTTAATATAAGACCTACCCTCATTCCTGAGGGACCACGATTCCTCCAGACTTACAAGTCCTCTGGGCGGGGTTTAATTAACGCGCGGTTTAAGTTTCACATCTCTGATAAACTTTCTTTTGAAATAGTCCGTGCGTACATCATCGAATACACACTACTCATAGCAAAGTTTTTGTTTTTGGTGAGTACTTGTAAGCATTTTTGCTAGTCCGACGTGAATACCTGTATATTTACAAGGTCCCATGGCTCGAAGCTTTATCATTACCTGTTAAAAGTTACGATACCGCCAAAAGGTATTGAGGATTCGCTAAATAAATTTTGTGCTTTGGGAAGTACCTCTGGGACTGAGGTTTACAGTAAGTTCAATGTTTTAATACTACAGTGCGTGTTATCATGTTAAATTGCAAATGCTACATGGTAAACGTGTATGAAATAAAACAAAACAATTAATATCTGGATGAGTTGATTAAAGGTGGACGCATGTTTTTTAAAAGTGGAATATATAAATTACTCATCATGTACAGTAAAGACAGGAGTGGGCACAATGCATGAAACTGAGTCAGTAAGATGAAGTTTTACGGCTCAATGTCGTAGCAATTGGCCCAGTCATGGCCTGTTTTCCAGTTCCACAGCACTTCATTGTTCATGCTGAGCACCCAGCAAAATGGCATACCAAAGAATGATATACCATCAATATGCAATAATGTTTTGAAAAATGCTGGAGTGACTGCTAGTACCCTGGACTTTTTAAAGATTTTTAAAGAGCTAATCTCCTTACCCCAAACTACAATTTTTTAGTAGTCTTCAGAAATTTCCAATTCGTGTAGCTCTTTGATTGACACAAAGTTAAAAAATTGCACAGTACCGTAGCACCGCACACTTCAATTTTACCCGGAGTCCTCCAAAATTCTCTGTTGGCAAATCTCTTTGATTGACATTAAATCACAAAAAATGGGTAGCTCATATTACACAGCATGCACTGAGAGTGTTTATGTCCATCACGGCTATGCACTGAAGAACTGATCTAGAACCTTGTCTTGACAAGGCAAGGATAAGTTTAAGGCGACTGTGGAAGGGGTAGAAAAAAGAAAGTTGAAAGAATTGGAACTTTCTGAGGTGAAAACAGTACCTGTCATAATCTAAAAGTTGAAGGGTAAGATTTACCAGGGAAAATTTTGTTGGAATTATGTGATGTCATAATCTCTTAACGTTCTCGAGATATAACTCTTTACAGTTCGAATGTTTGTGGGGTAACTCGTTTTCTGTGTAAAATTAATAATTTGGAGTGTTGCACAGAGCTGACATTTCCTTTGTTTACTCTATGGTAATTATCGCCTAATTACTTATCAGATAGTTAACGGTTTCGTTTTAGTGACGCTGATAGTTTCTGGGACACAATTTCACCCCCCCCCCCAAAGAAAGATTACCTGGGGTACCTCTGAAATAAAGGTTGTAAAAACGAATAACATCAGCTGTACAGTGCATGGAAAAGTGTTTCTGTCTAAGCACAACAAAATTTGTATTTAAGTTAATGTTTATCTATGATTCAAATCGGAAATCATCCTGCAAAGTGGTTAATGTTTGGTGACTTATACACTTTAAAATAAAAAGAATGAAAATTTTCTCGTTAGAGAGGAAGAAAGAAAGTTGTTAAAGTCACTCCTAAAAAGAGGAAATGCATTCCAAGGAGAGTCAAATTCACCCCAAAAGAGCAAAGTTTCACTTAATGGAGTGCCTACAGGGACCACTCTTAAAAAAGAGTGATTCTGCAGACACTCTTTAGAGGATGAATTCTCATTCTTTCTGTAAGTAAACGAATTTCACTCTTCTTTGAATCCCAGCCAACATACTCAGTTGGGCCCGGACTGGGCTCCAGCTTGGCTACTTGCTGGCCCCAGCTGGGACCCATTTGTGTTTGTCAGGTGTTCCCACGTGGGGTCCAACTGGGCTAGCCTTTCCCAGCTGATGTCCAGTTGAAACCCAGCTGGGCCCGCTTCAACAACTGAAGCCTAGCTGGGCTCCAGCAAGTAGCCCAGTTGGAGCCCAACTGGGCACGTTGGCTGGGGTAAATTGCGCTGCAATGTGCATTAACACGTAAACGTGTTGAATTCACACGTTTTATTCTATTAGAGAGAGCAGAGAGTGACTAAGTGCTTTGGTTTTTAGGGTATGAACTTCCATTGTGTTTACTTCAAGTACCCAACTTTGTCAATTAAGTGTCACCAGACCTTTAAAATTGACGTTAACCACCAACAAGAGGCTCGTTTGACTAAATTTCCACTCTAGGCCTTGCCTGCGTACAGTAGCAGACTGTAGGGCATATTCCTTGTTCAGTCATAAGCCTTAAAGGGCCAAACCTCTCACCCCAACCTACAATTTTGGTAACAGGGTACCGAAATTCTCAATTGGCTCAGCTCTTTGATTGGCAACTAATTCAAACAATGCAGAGTACCAAAGCTTTTGTTACACAGCATGAATGGTTCTGAGTCGAGTGTTTTGATTATGTAATTTGAGTTTTTCTATACTCACCTTGAAGCAATAAACTGAGATTGTATTTGGATGAGGATGAATTTCAGACAATTGTGGGAGGGGCTTCAGTAAGAGGGTTAGGAGAATTGGTACTGTTTGGGGTGAGAAAACTGAGCCTTTAAAGGGGGAGTGGACAAACCGAGTCCGCCCCGCGGGGAATTCTAGGCTTAACCGTGGTGGTGAAGTTTATTAGCAAATTAGTCCTATTCTCTTGTCTCATATACAGTATCATTAAGGCAGACAACTCTCACCCCTAACTACAATTTTTGTATAAGTCTACAGAAATTATCAATTGGCACAGCTCTTTGATTGACATCAAGGTTGAAAATGCAGGGTATTGTATGTACATTAATGTGATTCTGAGAGTGTTTTGATTACACACTGGGGTATTGTATATTCAATAAACTGAGATTGTGTCTGCTCGGATGAGAATGAGATTATGACAGTTGTGGGAGGGGAACTGGAAAGTTCTGTTTGGGGTGAGAGGATTAATACCAAGGATTTAGCGCACATATCCATAGTGATCAAGACGCTGTACATAAATCTTTCACAATCTGTTCATTCCAAAGCTCCTCCTCAGGCCCCTGGGGACCATACAAACCAGACTGCCATTTCGGCGCTCACGGTTTTAACACTCTATATGTATTATTACCCTGTTCCCATCTCTTATGCTGAGCATCAAGCAAGAAGGCAACAGGTCCCATTTTTAAAGTCTGTGGTATGGCGTGACCAGGATTTGAACCCCGGACTGCTGGCTGAGAGGCGGATGTTCTAACCTCTAGGCCAATCAGTCGGTTGGATTAAATGCCTTTGAATGTCATGAGCAGTCCTCTTACACTAATTTCAAAGCAACAGCTAAATCTCTGAGTTTTTTCTTATTTCTCTTCAGACTATCTTTCATCATATTTCATGACTTAATCATAGAATATTCAAGGCAAACCAAGCAGTTTACTTCTAGTACGGTAAATTTCATAGTTGAGGAGAAAAAATACTGTCACATGACTCTCAACGGCCAATCATGTAACAAGACAAGTCTACTACACAACTTCAACTTTGGGTGACTGCTTTTGCCCTATAATGCGAGAATTAATGTGTGGTTTTAAAAGACATTTTTTGAAATGTAAAAGTATATTCCTTAAATGCAGTATTACCACATTTCTATTTTCGTCTAGGTTTTGAATATACGTCATTCTGTAGTCACGTGGGGAATTTTCCCGATCTCCTCCTATTTGTTATGTAAAACAATCTGGTCAGATGGGCACGGCTTTAGTAAATTCTCTTGAAGGCTACGGTCCAAACACCAAAGAAACGTTTACCAGTTCATGAAAAACGGTCATTTGCTCACAGGACAGCAGGATGTCGGTTTACATGAAATGTGAGCCATTCGCAATGAAAATGGTAACCTTGTTCCCTTGTCCTTTGAAATATTGTACGTACATGATTCGACCTCTTGGACAAGTTTAGCAAAACTTTTGCCTTTGGTATCTCCTGACAAATATTTATCGTCAAATGCCACACCCAAATTATTTTCTGCTGAGGATTAACTCGACTGTGTATAAATGAAAAAAAAAAATGCTACAGCGTCATTGTAAGTTTGCACTCTCGCTACGTTAAATTACAGTAAAACTTCCATTCCACCGATTTGCATAAATCGTTGGCCCATCAGAATGGCTTTAATTTAAAGGCGCCCTCGCATTTACCTACGTCAAGTTAATCAGAGCCTGTAATCATCAATCCAATTACTTATTCGGTTTGCCTTAATTAAACGTCAAGAGCAGCCTCAAAATTATTTTGAAACAACTACTTTATTTTGCTATTTTCTGTCATTTTTCTTCCAAGAAGCTTTCGGGATAATTTATGGCTTAGACATTCAACATTCAAGGTTAACCAAGAAATACTACTTTTTACAGTAATTTCACAATTCAGTGAAAAACACATTGTCACATGATTGTCCAGAGCCATTCACAAGCTAGTATAGACTACTATCCTTGTTCAAATTGGGGTGACTGCATTTGCCCTTTAATCCTAAAAAGGAAGGATAATTTTGTAACGAAAAGTTCGGGACTAACTCTATGAATGCTATAAATTAATTCAGTGAAAATTTCATTCATTTCCGATTTTCTGTTCTTCAGATATGGTCGATGGAAGTTGACACGTTTTCTTCGGTACTTGAAGCAAGCAGGTGTGATGTGTTGGATTCACTTTGAAACCCAGTGTTTGTTTCTTTATTTTCCATCTTACCGTCTTAAGCATCGAGTGATTTAAGGCGGATATTCATGATCCGCACCCCAGACAGTTCAAATACTCTCAGCCTTCTTACGTCTAACTCCTCCCACGACTGTCTAGAACTCATCGTCATACAGACACAATCGTACAGTATGTTGCTTCAAAGCTTACCATGATGAGCATAAGTAATCCAAAATTCGCAGTACATAATGTATAATATGATGTACTGTGCATTGTCTGAATTTGATGTCAATTAAAGAACTGTGCCAATGGAGAATCTCTGTCGACTACCGGTAAAATGTTAGTTTTGGGTGATGAATGCCTGCCTTTAAAGCTGCTATATTGCCATGATAATGCATATAATGCCTATAAAGGTTTCATACTTCCATTGCCCAGGATGCATTTATGGTTTCAATATATTACAGATATGTTGCAAACTCTTTTGGTCAAATTTAATGAAAAACAAAGCATTAACCGTTAGTGTAAATTCATGACATCTTACCTGCTTGCTTTACGTTTACTTAGCGCAGAAAATGTGTCAGTTTTAATTGTCAGTATCTCGGTAATCGAACATAGGGAATGAATAAAACCTTTTTGAATATTTAGGATATGTTTGTCTTCAAAATACTTAAACATATCAGTGGTTCACTTCTCGACAACCCGTTTGATTGTCATTTGCTTAAACAAGCAGAGCATCTCGGCTTATCCCTTGGGGATTATGAGGAACTTGAGGGTCCCTTGGGTTTGCCTTCAGGTGTTATAGTGGTTGCTAAAATTGGCCCTGCTTAGAAGAAAATGACATCATGTCACCTAGTTCACTAAATGCTGTTACCAAGGATACCCCCTACCCCCTTCCCATACCCATCGATATGTTAGCATTTTTAATTTTTCCATATCCCTGCAGTGAACTCGAGCAAACAGACAGTTCTACAGAAGGGGCATTGCATTGACGAGTTGCCGACTTGAAAAATTAACAAAACTTTGCAAATTGACGAGTTTGACGAGACGATGACGTGACAAATATCCGAAAATTGACGATGTGACAAGATACGGTACTTCATCCTTTCAATGCGTCATTTTTCTGCACAGTTGCGACAAACTCGTCACAACGTCGATTTACTGAATATTTTCATTTTGACGAGTTAGTAGTCACAACTGTGCAACTCGTCTAAACGTCAAGTTTCGGAAATTGACGAGATAGTAGTTACGAGAAACTCATCAATTTGCATAAAAATAGCTCATTGTCAAGACCCAATATCACGTCAAAATGTCAAATTTCTGAATGTTGTCTAGTTTCCATTTCGTCAAATCGCCAGTTTGCAGATTTTTGTAATGTTGTCAAATCGGCAACTCGTAAACGCGATGTCCCTTCTACACTCCCATGCGAACCCGAGTGATCATTTAACGGTGCGGCACCCAAAATATGCATTGTATGGACCTTTTCAACCGATACATAAACATGCATTTTAGGTTCAGCGTCAACACGTTGGGGATATGTCTGGAGTGCGTCCGTGGCACTGAGATTAGTCTTGTATGGTACATCGAGCTTCCGTAGACCGGAGAGGGTCGTGACCTGCTTCTTCCAATGGTTTTGCTACACGCTGGTTCCACTCCGATACTCTCTCATTTGGTTTACCTTGCGAGCAACGACCACACGCGTGACGGGGAAGCAAACCCGTCGGTGATCTGCCGGGGCCGCGCTTCGCGTTTCACTGACAGACCCAAATGTCAACAGCATAAGCTGAACTTTCATAAATACTATATTCATCTCAACTTCATAACAAATTTCGTTTCACCACCTCCGAATTCCTTTCACTGTGGGCGATCCCTTCGCCGCGCAAACGGCACAGTACCGTCCCGGAGTTACTATTAACGGGTCGACACAGCGTGGAGCGAAAATTTAATTTACGGAAACAGCGGGGTCATGACGGGAGACGACCGTGCGGTTTGTCCGCGCCACGCCGGGTGAATGTGCTTTAAAAATGCGCTAATCGGTATCCTGTTAGCCTATATGAACTCTTCTTTAGCGCATCTGTTCGCAGAAACATAAGATAGACTATACCACCGCCAAGCATTATCTGTGAACCCTTCAAATGAGAAAGATGATTTAACCTTGATTTTTATATACCTGTATGTTTGTTGAAAACTGATCTTTATAGCCATGAACTTGACATTTATCATGAATTGAAGGTCTATCCACGATTCAGTCAGTCGCATCAAAGAATTCAAACCTGTGCTGCTCATGGAATAAATCAAACAACAACATAGAGTACCTCTTGTCTTCCAGATGTAGGCTACAGTCAGTATAAATTTAAAAAGCACAACAAGTCGTCTGAAACTTTTTTTAAAACAACAGCCAGATTACACAGCTTTCTTCTTGTTTCACTTCCAACAGTCCAAGTACCTTTTATGATATTTCAGGATTTAAATATTGCACATTCAAGGTAAACCAATGGTTTAATTATTCCTCCTAAATAATCACGGCAGAATACTACACTCAGTAGCGGCAATAAGGGGACATGAGTAGGCACGTGTCCCCTCAGATTTCTTCCTTGCCCCCAATTTCCCTCTATATTCTAGAAGATGTCTTCCAAACCCTGATGCATTACCCTTTTCCTAAAATCAAGATCAAACTCACTTTATAGATTGGATATTTTTAGTGAAAATACCCCCACATTTCAACAAAGCCACAAAAAGTTATGTAATTTGGGAACATTGTACCAGATTCCTTTTGTTTTTCTTTATATCCTAATGTTCTGTTTGTCCTTAAAATTTGATACTGTTGGAATGTTTGAATACTTTTTTCCTGTACATGAAAAGGACATCTTAATACGGCCTAAACCATCCTCGGGGGAATATCAAACAATGTTGCTTACTATTCCCTAAAGCCAGACAGCGGCATTAAAATGATAAATGAATTGAATGTGCCGCGAAGACATCGCAGATTTCCCATAATTTACTAAGTCCCAATAAATATAATTTCGTACTTAACAGTTAATGACAGATTTAACACTAAACGGAAAAATGACTTAAAACAACATTATGTAAGAACGAGATAAATTAAACTTGGTTTATGAACTGCAGGAATCACACTATGGAACTGACTTGATGATAGACTGAAAAGTTGCAAGACTTGAAATAGAATGTACAAGCAAAAATAATTGATGACTTGAAATCCTGTTTAATTATGATGTTTATGTTAGTATACAGTAATTGAAATCCATTCATAACGCATGTTTTCGCGTATTGTCATGACTTAAACTAGCCTATTATTATGTAATTACCTCTTTGTACAGTGTAAGAGTTATTATTATTTCATTTCTCTACTCGTTTTTCTATGTTAAAGGGGAGACAAATCTTAAGACTTGTATGAAAATTCTGTTTTCTTCTTTTCTGGCCTTTTACTTGTTCGATTTGTACTGTTATCTGATTTTCGCTTGAAATAAACCGTTTCATGCATTCATTCAAAGAAATTAATTTGTTTAAAAGTTAGCATCTTCTGTACGCAATGTGCTATTGAGATGCAGTTTCTACCTTCTGAAAGAAATTGTTCTGCATGTTTTGAAGTCAACGAGTTCTGTCTTTGTATAGTGCCTTTAATTGAGAACTGGTCATAGATATGCTGAAATCTCCCAGGGTTCCCCCTAGACCCCACCCGGAGGAGCGAATTCGGTGTTGGACAGTTTTCATTCCATTTCATTTCATTTATTTGTTTCTCATATCATCATACATGTACATAAAACAAATACAACAAGAAAAGAAGAAGTGCATCCGCCCTTGCAAGAATTAACCCAGCCTGCAGGGTGCCCTCCCTCCCTCGTGGGGGAGCTACCCTCCCCCACGAGGGGATCCAAATAGGGTGCCAGCTTAGTCATCGACGAAGGCAAATAAAATAATGTAAATTTTTGTCAATAAAACAGTGTGAAGGAAGTACTGCACTGCAGAACTTAAACCCTCACGGGCTTGGTGAAATGCTCTTCTCCCTCAAGCTTTCAAAAAACAAAACAAAACAGGACATAGATTGGCTAGACCAAGCAGTAAATTATATAATGAAATGAGAAGTATACTGTTACATCCCCAGATCAATTCATGCAATAGGACAGTCCACTGTCATGTACCCTGTTGCCAGAAATTTTCCAGATCCAATATGATTTAAATAATGCAGGGAGCCGCAACAGTTTAGTTCAACTTTATGTGATGCTTGGGAAGTTCCACTCTCGCCCATCTGGAAAGTGTTTTGGGCAACATCTTCTTGGTGCTCTTGGGCCAAACTATGATGGGTCCGGCTAAGCCTAGACCTTATGCATACGCACTTAATACGTACGGGTGTCAGATTTCGTCGTTCTTATAAGCCCTGTTCGCTCAAATAGTACCGATTCTCCTAACCAAGCCCCTCCCACGGTTGCCTGAAATTTATCCTCATCCAGACACAATCTCAGCTTATTGCTTCAGAGTGAGTATAGAAAAACTCAATTTATATAATCAAAACACTCTCAGTACCGTTCATGCTATGTAATATAAGCTTTGGCACTCTGCATTGTTTGAATCAGCTGTCAATCAAAAAGCTTGAGCCAATTGAGAATTTCGGTGCCCGGGTACCAAAACTATAGTTTGGGGTGAGAGGTTTGGCCCTTTAAGCTAGAAAGAATGCATTCCTTTACCGTGATATGTACCCTTCAAGCTTAGTACCTTTTACAAATGTATCATATTTGACAGTGATAAGCTAGAAAGAATGCATTTCCTATCGTACGCATTGGGTGGCATATGACGTCACAGAGCAAAAAGTACGCCTTCCATTGGGGGCGAAACAAACCAACACCGACAAATGCAGACAGTTGAATTGTCAACCAGCCGAATACGCGCATGCCTGCTATGTGTGCAGGGCGAATTCTTATGCGTGCGACCACGTGTTCAATTGTTTTGCCCTCTAGAATGACGTCATTGTGTCGTCAATGCATACGTCTACAGAAAGTTTGCATGATATAGTACAGAATTTTCCCTTATGTTATAAATCGAAAGTCCCCAACCGCATTTTGTTTTGAGAACGTCAATAATAATTTACATTCGTTTGCTGTTAGTAGCAGGTTACTTGTAAAAAAACCCGTTACGTTAAGATTGTGAAAATGTTATAAAATAACGCAGATTTCTTTCATCATCTTTTTAATGTTATTCACGCTAAAATTTTCAGTTTAAATAATTTAACCAATTAAATCTGACACTTGGGTGAAACTTTGAAATGAATATACCGTTATTTATTGCAAATTATACACTTTGTGTCGAAGGAAACATCACATTAGGAGTTACTACATATATTCATTCACAACCACGTGTTAATATTACGAGAATAAGTTCAACTAGTCTACTTATGTGACGTCACCTATTTCTGATAACGATTTGTTGCGAAAATAAACCTTTGCTTTGAAATGTGTTACGTTTCTTAAGGAGGCAATCGGAGTTTTAGAGAGTATGTTGACTAGACTGACTTCAAGCATCTCATGTTTCCCTTCTCAAGTGATGGCCTAACCGGAATACAGAAATATTGGAGAGGTTTTTCTGCTGAATATTCTTCGGGTAAAATGTATCAGACAGGTGCAAGACTAGGTAACCTCCACCATACATAACTTTTTACAACCAACCACAACGCTAGACCGTCATCACAGATCAATTTTTTGTTAGTTTTAAGTCAATGTTCAAATGAATTGGACAAAAAAAAGTTGTAAAAACGTTGATTACCGCTTGAGACCGGCGCAATAGGACTCGCAGTAAAGAGAGCATAAATATTGTCGTGTTTTATGAAATTGCCTTTGAATAATTTTACAATTTACTATATCAGGGGCTTGAGAACTTGTCAGTAAGGAAACCAAAGGACCAGGTTGAGCTGTGGATCCTTCAGACTTTTTTTGCAAGAATTCATAAAAGGGAAGAGAAACCAAAAGCAATGTTGTGGTGATGACAAGATTATTTGAAAGCTTATCGACATACTCATCCGTGTATCTTTTGATATGACCTAGACTATACACTACTATCAATATTTCTGACGACAGCTTCCTCTCCTAACTCCTTTCCAGGGGGAGGGTAGAGTCGCGGGAACTCGAAAGAGGTGTTTTGGAATAAATGTTTTTTTTTTTTTTTTACTTAAAACCTCCCCCCCCCCCCTACTATGTAACCATGTCCAGATACTAAACATGCAACACGCGTGTGTAAGTCCTACACATTGGGCTTTTAATCACATTTAATTGCTAAACACTTGGTGTTTAATTGCTAAAAATGTTTAGAATTTAAATGTGTTAACAAGGGGGGGGGGGGTAGGTGTTTAGTAGCTGAAAACGTTTTTTTTTTTATAAAGCCCGGTGAATAAATGAGAGCCGTCACCCAAACTTGGCGGTAGTCTTTTTAGGTGTGTATCAGCATGATCAGCATGTAGACTTTAAACTGAAGATAACTTAAGTGACTTCACTTTGAAAATACATTTGCAGCAGACCAGACTGTCAGCTTTTTTAATCTTTTAGGTGGGCGCAGTGATTAGTTCTTTTACCAAATGGGAAGACTTGTACGCCAAAACACTCATTGACAGTTGAGTTACCATAACATGTAAAAGATTAGTTTTAAAGCCCAAGAGCAGCCCACAAACTTATTTTGAAATACCGTAACAGCTAATTTTCACAATTTTCTTCTTATTTCTCTTCAAAGTTTACATATTCAAGGCAAACCAATCAGTTGTTTGTAGTAAATTTCACATTTGAAGACAAAATTTGGCATCACGTGACTCTCAACAGCCAATCATGAAACAAGACGGCGTACTACACTACTTCAAGTTGGGGTGACGGCTCTTGCCCTTTAAAGTCATAAACGACACTCTTCCTGAACTTTGAGGAGTACATTGATCGCCTTTTCTCTGTTAATGCAACCCCTTATCTCCCTCGGGCCAAATTGTTTTGGTGGACTCGACAAGCTTGTACTTTAACGCTTTGTTTTCGTTAGAGGTATGTTCATCTGTCATACTTCATTTGCGTTTATGTCACAATGGCGATTGTAGTAAAATGCTTGAAGTATTTACAACCTCGGGGAATGCATAGCAACGTTAACATGGTGACCAGAACGATAAATTGGAGACATTTCATCATTAAATACGTTTAACGAAATATCCTTGGCCAGTGGCGTAGCTACCGGGGGGGGGAGCAGGGGGGCAAGTTGCCCCCCCCCCCTGGAAAAATTTTGGGGGAAATTTGATGAAAATGGGGAAATTTGATGAATATTCTTATAATTACAAAAATTTCACAAACATTTCTCAAAACTTTTGTTAGAATAAGAATTTGTGAGACATTTCTCACACATAATTCGTATTTTCATGCAACAAATTAATTCAGATTTCGTCAGTGTCGCATGAACCGGCCCGATTCGTGTTCCACAGAAGTGTACTCGCCACGTAGCAGATTGAATGTTCTCTTGTGCTTGTATACGCACGGGGTTATGATCAGTGCATTTCAGCGCACAGGAAGCTGTTATTTAGGTGATACTTTGGAAATTCAGTAAAAGGATGTTAAAACTGACAAGTCACTACCGTAGACCCCCGAGGTTGTTATGTTCTTCTACAAGCTAGCAGTAGCTGTACGATTTTACCCTGTGTACATAACGATGGAGGGGGCTGAAACAATCCATGGCCAACGATAAACTTAAATTTAATCTAGAAATTAGAATTAACGGGATCCGTTGGCACACTTAGATTTTGTTACTTAGCCTAATCCTTGGAGGCTTACAAGCTAGTTCGGGAAAATAGCTTTCTGCTCACTTTGAGTGTAACAATAAATGGGCAATGAGTACCTTGTAGCCTTCTACACCTAACAGACTGCTTTTCTCACAGGATATCCTGTGTGATCGAGCCACTATTAGGTCTCCTTAGTGGCGTGCGAAGGGGAAACCATTGGGCCATGCCCCCTCACAGATGCCATTTTTTCTTTGTTCTTAAAAATATGTAATCTAACTTTATTAACACAGATTTTACTTCAAAAGATAGCATATGTGGCACCAGATTGCTTATAAGGACACCCAATTTTTCAAAAATTTTCAAAGGGGAAGGATTGTCCCTTCAAGATCTTTTAGTGATGCCATTTTTTTTAATTCCTACAAATAGACCTAGGCGATTTCTGTCAAATTCCAATTTTTACTTAAAAAGGTAGACTCTGTTTCCCACTGGTGGCATCGATAAAAAGACAACATGTTTAGATTCTCTTTACAAGCATAAATACGCTATTTTGACCATCTGAGGGGTCTGATTTTTCGAAATTTTCTTTACGCTCCTCGCTTCGCTCCGTCTTTTGGGCAAAATTACATATTTGGGGTAAAATTAGCTCTTAACGCTCTGATCACTTTGCAGTTTGCGAACATATTTTGAAGTGAGCATTTTATTGCAAACGACAAAAGAAAGGGACTGGCTAGATTCTTCGTATAAGCCTGGAAAATGCTATTTCCGGCCATCTAAGAGGTCTGATTTTTCAAAATTTTCTCTACGCTCCGCGCCAACCAATGGTGGCGTGGAGCTTAGATAATCTTTATGACAAAGTAACATTTTGTGGCCAAGAAAAACCACAAATACCGATCAATGCTCTTTTATTTTGACTCCTAAAAGTGTGCAAATTTAATGACAAGTTTTCTTCGTAAGGTAGCATAAATGGCAGAAAGAAATGCATGTGAAGACACCAAAGTATCCTCATGAACCACCACGAACCAACTTTTAGCACTGTTCCTGTCAAAGTCGAAAATCTTGCACCATTTTGCATGTAGGCTCCTTGAAAACGTCAAAAAATTTCCGGACACCCATCCCCTGAGACCATACTGCATGCTCCTCCCCCTTCAGAGAAATCCTGCGTACGCCACTACGTTAGTACATTCAAATAAACCAGATATTGTTTACCAAAATAATATACTTTGTTATTTCCGATTGCTCTATGTTGTACTTTAAGATTAAAATGAAGATAATATTACAAAATGACATGGTAATGTTGTTATACTAAGTTTGCATATTTTAAATGAAATACATACACATTGACCAAGAAAAGTTTTGGGGAAATTTAATACCTTTGCCCCCCTGGAAAAAATCCTAGCTACGCCACTGTCCTTGACCATGGAGAACTATAAGACCTGAACCACGTGACAATGTTTAAAGGGAAAGTGCCGTCTCCCCAATTTAAATTTACTCCCTAAATTCAAAAGAGTGAACTTGGTCACTCTCTAGTAGAGTGAAAAATGTGAATTCACTCCATGAGAGTGTTAATTCAATCCGAGGAGGGTGAAATTCACTCTAAAAAGAGTGAAATTCATTCAAATTCCCTCCAAAAGAGCGAAGTTTCACTCTTGATGGAGTGCCTACAGTGGTCACTCTGCTGGAATGAATTGCACTCTTCTTTGAAAGCATTTAACTCTTCTTCAGTTTGGGAGGTAACCTCTTTCGGGGAAAAAAAATTTTCACCCGATCGGGGGATTATTTTGCCATCGGTGGCGCCATTTTCAAATATCTCCCACGATGCATTGCGATCCTACCGCACAAATTCAACGGAGATAACGTTCAAAACAGCTTTGCAATTTTTATCGATTTTAGGAAATTTAGAAATTCCGGCATTTTAAAAAACTCTGTTGATAGGGGAATAAAAAAGCTTCTTCATGTTTGGTTGTTCATCACGCCGATTTTGAGAAATCGAGCAATTTTGCTACGTTCTTCTACAGCTTAATTTATAGACTTCACGCAGCCGTAAGTTTTGTACACCATTTTTCACTTAAAGGTGTGCAAGTGGGTCGTGCCAACACATATGTTTGTAAATACGTAGTTGAAGGTCCATGGTATTTTCGTTTTTTATGTCTGAACTTTTACCTCACAATTGAATATACACACATTTATTGAACAATTCGACGACTGTGAAGAGGTAGACACTAAGTGCTCATAAATATTCATACCGTTGACACAGGCAAATTTTCCCCCAATTGGGGTAATACTCATTTTCTCCCGAAAGCGGTTATCTCCCGAACTCTTCTTTGAGTGAATTAACAACCTAATGGAGTGAATTCACATTTTTAACCATATGAGAGAAGGACTAAGTTCACTCTTTTGATTGTAGAGTGTGTGTAAACCTACCCTGGTAGTCTAGCCATACATGAACGGTTCTCTTTATCACGTGACATAATCTTCATACGGATTAATTCCTTGAGTTATCTGTTAAATTCAACATTTTTGTTTTACACATTTCTCAAAAGCCTCTTATATGTGAGTAACCATTTAAAGTGATGGTTTACCTGCATATATGCCGGTAAAGGAGTTCAGTCCGATATAGATACCGGAGTAGTTTACCTACATGACGGCCAAGGTGCTGCCGAGATTTACCAAGGTTTCTTGACAAAATTAGGACAAATATGGTTATTTTCCTTTTACTTTATAGAGTCCTTCCAGCAAGGTAATATTTCCTTTGTTTTTCAGAATACTCAAGCGTGTTGACATCTTACATTATAACTTCTCTGCGAACCCTTAGCCAGGTGACGGACAAAGCTCCGCGAAAATTTTATGCACCCCAACAAAATTATGAATTGATATATGCATTTTACAGTCTTACCTTATCGACGGTGAATTTCGTACCGGAAGCTATCTGGTCGCTTCAGGAGTTCATCTGGCTAACAGAATGTTGTTTTCATCACTAAGGAGCGATTGTGATAACTACCAGAATGGATGAACTTCCAAATGCATTACTTAGAGTGCACCTAAGGAAAAAAGAAATAAATAAAAAAAAATAATTATTAAACATCATGAAAAATGAATTCCAATAGTTCAACTTCCATCTTCATAGGATATTCATTGGCCGAGATATAAAATGTTGAAGTTTTTTCAATCAAATTAAAATGGTATATTGCGCAATAATTTTTGATGTCATTATTGCACTTCTCAAATTATAAACTTTGCATTTCTTTGTTATTCTGAAACTTGCTGCACCTTGTACAAAGGTGTAATAGCACTCTCACTCTTACAGGTGATGTAATTAATTATTCCCTTTCTGTGCAAAGTGCTATGCAAGCAAACAGCTGAAGTGTTCAATGAAAAGAAAAAAAATCTTTGTTTTAATGGGGAAAAAAAGCAGATAATGTGGGTTGGAGAACAAAAAAGTAAAAAATTATTGGGCAATGGACTAATTTGTTTCAAGTGAATAAATTTCAACATTTTATACCTCGGCTCAAAAGTGTTCTACGAAGATAGGAGTTGAACTGTTCGAATCCCGGCCTTTTCAGCCTGCCATGTTAGGGAGGTTTTACAATAATACAATAGGCTATTGCAACTCTGTGCCGTGGTATAATTATGTTTCAATTGAGATTATAAGAAATTAGGGAGGGTGGTGTTGAAAAAAGGGAGTGAAAGCAGCAGGGAGTTGCCATTTGTTGCAACTCCCTGGTGAAAGGCAGTAGGAGAACTTGTTTTGTTCTTTTATTTATAAGACTGATCTAACCTGATAATTGTTAGTTTTTTGTTTTTTGTACTTTTCAATATGCTTTACAACTGTACAATGATTATAGTTTTTCACCTAGTATAATTTAGTATCGTTATTTAATTTCAGTTGTTTTAATATTTGATAACCATTTCTATTTTTGAGCATAAAAATGTTTAGTAGCGGGATATTATAAACATCTGATAAAAAATATATTTGAATGACCATACTAAAATAGCTTAACCTACCTGTAGGCCTACTCTATGTGATGTGGGAAGTTCTTTTCATATTCCATTTTTATGCATGTTACTGTACCTGATCATCCAAACCATTTCTCTTTGCTGTTGCATCATCAAAACTTACATGTATGCAGTAGTTCCACTGCCTCAAGATTACCATTGATCATACGTAAAAGTATTGAGATTCTGCAGCATAGCTGCTCTAGCTTGACTTGAGGTACACTTAAATTTTCCGTTAAAATGCTATATTATTCAGATCTTGATTACCTTTAAGCTGTGTGGGGGCTAAGGGTTAGTTAGTTTGGTAGATGGTGTTTTACGGCTCACTGGCAATTTCTAACCAATTGGTTTAAGTAGGAAAGTTTTGACTCACTGGCGTGGTTTCCCTAGCCTGCGCAGCACCTCTGTGGCTGCAGCCCCTTTGGTTTTTCGCTGAGCTGAACGAAGAGACTTCGTCCTCTCCGCGGGCAATGTTTTCCCCGGCTATACCCCATTGCTTATGCTGAGCACTAAGCACAATGGCAGTAGGGTCCGAAAGTCATGGCCGACCGATTAAGCTCCAGACCCCAGACTGCAAGTCAGATGCTCTACGCCCTTGACCATGCAGTCGTCGGTAAAGGCTAATGTACAAATGTGGGTGTTGTTATATGGTCCATTATTCATTAGCCTACAACGTGTGTGGCTTTCCAGCTCAACAGTTTGAGTCAAACTTAGTTTCACTTGAAGGCTAGGTTAGATGAGAAAACAGTTTCAGCTATTTTCAGTGCTCCGCTTGGATCGAACTCGTGTCTCTCGGTTGCTATATATACATGCAAGCTGCCTTATCCACTCGGGCCACAGCACATTTATTCCAAAGCCCGTCAGTTTTATTCGGACTAACGGGCCCAGTCTTTGCGAGTTCCTATCTGAAGTGCATTTATTTTTGACGATATGGTAAGACTTTGGTTTAGAAAATTCTGTGAAACGTTTGACGCAAAGATCTGTGGGAATGTAAACATAGAATAGATAAGTTTATTGGATCAGTGAAGTTGACCATGGACGGTTGCTAATGTCCACTGTATTCCTCAATTGCTCATGCCTGTTTGCCTTCTGAAGGCTTTGTCCCGTCAAGTCATCAATTTTCTGGTACAATTTCCCGAGCAGTCTAAGCAGAGATTTGCCTGGTGTAACAATTAGGACATTGTATAATTTAAGTCAATTTAATTTAAATCTAAATTTAATTTAAATAATAATAAGTAATTTCAGTATGATTTAACTGTCTGTGTGTTAATCTAATCGACTGTTAAAAGTAGGGCAGTTCTCACTCCTAAAATCAGTTTTTGTAGTACTCTACAGGAATTCTCAATTGGAACAGAGCTTTGAGAACTGGGCTAGAATTATTTGGTTGGGGTATCGCAACCTTCTAGGTTAAGAAAAGTACCATTCAGGGTCATGCACTTATTCTCACCCAAACTACTCGGAGTTTACCAAAGTGTTCAACTGGCACAACTCTTTGATTGAAATAAAATTTAAAAAATGCAGAGAAGCTCATATTACACAGCGTGCACTACGAGTATTCTGACTGCATTTTAGAGCATTGCTCATCAGGATATACCCGAAAGTTGTAAACTAATATATCTTGATAAGGATGAGTTTTAAGCAGTTGTGCTCTCTAAAAACATCCTGGTTAAATTTAACCAGGATCGGGGGCAACAATTTTCCATAAATATCCTGGTTAAAATAACGTGGTAATCCTGGTCAAAACTGATATTTTCCTTGTTAAATTAACGACTGGTTAGAAATCCTGATCAGAATTTAACATTTTCCTGGTTAAATTTCTTCTTTTCTTTTTAACCAGTAAATGTATGGTTAATTGTTGACCCCATCCTGGTTAAATTAACCAGGATGTTTTTAGAGTGTGGGGAGGCTGGAGAACTGGAACTGTCCAAACTGAGAAAATAACCCGTCAAGATAAGATTTTCCCAACTTTTGGCACAAAAATGCCGGTTTTATTTATCCTGCGTGGCGAAGTTTTCCCATCACCAAATGAAAGTAACCAAAGGAGATAAAACGTAGTCTCACAGACGACAAGCAATTTGATAATGGCGCCACGGAATTTCATTGCAGTACGTATAGTTTGACTCCGAAGGGAGGCCCAGTTGAACCAAGCTCTACTTAAACAAAATAAATTTGTTGGGGAATGTTGGAAAATGACCACCGTCCTGTTCAAAACACCACACACGGCCGACCTACTAAAATCCTTAGAGTGATCAAGACTGAAATTAGGGATTGCATTTCAGAATGAATTTTCAATATGTGAGTTTTTCTCACTCTTTTAAGGTGAAAATTCAATCCTGATTTTGGAGTTATACCTACTTTCGTTCTTATAGCTGAGAGAGTATCCCACTTGGTTCTCACACATCGACTTATACATCGACAATACAAGTTGGCAGAAATGCGTACTCTGCCTGCATGGTACCCCTCGGAGCGGACTCTGTTTTTTCAGCTCGTCGGCCTACGA
This sequence comes from Holothuria scabra, assembly GCA_037179385.1. NCBI lineage: Eukaryota > Metazoa > Echinodermata > Holothuroidea > Aspidochirotida > Holothuriidae > Holothuria > Holothuria scabra. The sequence continues at coordinate 27,882,518 of CM074200.1, read as the reverse complement.
TTGACAATGGAACATGCCGTACAGCCTGCTACGCAAGTAATGTTGCCCATGCACGACACACGAGAGAGATGTGGTTCCCATCTTACAGGGCCGATCACTTGAGGTTATAGCTAATCACCCACAATGTTGATCATTCAAAACTGAAAAATAGAGAGCATTGTCTTCGAAGATCCGTGTGCATTTACCTGCCTCAACGTTTACTTCTTCACACCTCCTAACAAATCCGAGACAAATTTATCATAGTGCTAACGACTTATCCGTTGAGCATTGCGGCTACTAACAATTCTCAAGATTATTCACAGAAAATAAAATTTAAGTGACTGTCCTAAAACTGAGTTAAAAAGTTGTCCCCATAGTGATTCACTTTATATAAAGTGAGTCACTATGGGGACAAAGTGACTCAGTTTTAGGATAGTGACTCACTCTTTATTTTCTGTGTTTTTACCGTTTCTGCACCCAGTTTGTACAAACGGGCATGCATGCTTTCTATCTTAGTGGTCAGACATTCCCCGACTAGAAGTCGGAAGGTCTGGAGTTCGAGTTCTGGTCGGGTAACACAGAAATGGAGCTACTGCCATTTTGCTTGGTGCTCAGCATAAGCAGTGGAGCAGGGGAAAATAAACCAGTGAGCTACAAGTGACAAAGAGTCATCCCGGCTTAAAGAGCCAATCCTCTCACGTCTCACCCCAAACTATTTACTTGTAGGGGCTCATATGAATTCTCAATTGGCTCAGCTCTTTGATTGACAGCTAATTAAAACAATGCAGAATGTCAAAGTTTTTTCACAGCATGAACTTTACTGAAAGTGTTTTGATTGTACACATTGAACTTTTGTATACTCACACTGAAGCAATAAACTGAGATTTTGTCTGAATGAGGATGGATTTCAGGCAATTGTGGGAGGGGCTTAGGTAAGAAGGTTAGGAGAATTGGCACTGCTCGGGGTGAAAGAATTGGGCCTCTAAACCAATTGGTCAGAAACTGAGCGGTATAACTTTTTCGTAAAGTACGGTTATAATGCGATTAGGTTAATGTTAGCTAACTAAGAAATTAATACAAAGCTTGAGTTGTACATAACATGATTTCCACATACATGTTTCAAGGTAAGTATCGTTCGCATAAAGGGAAATAGTGCGTTTAAAATTCCCCAATATGGCATTAAAAAAAAAAGGTCCAGTCATTATCAAATCATTCGGTCTCAACAATAAACCCCAACAATAGCCTTCATCTCCTCAAAATTTTATGCACAAGAAGAGCTATTGAAGTAGCATCTTTTGCATTGTTGAAAGTTTGGGTGAACAAATTATTCTTCAGCAACAAACAACTGAATTTCTATCGGAGGGAAACTTTTTTCTTGAGAAGAAGGCTACTATACTGCCTTATTTTTAATTATCTATCACTCTTTGCCGAAAAAATATTGTTTTTTAAAGGGATGAAACTTCCTTGTAAAAAAAAGGCAATATTTCGCTTGAAGTGAAGTAACTCATACGCAAATATTTTTGTGTGGCACTGGAGTTCAACGCAGTGTTGGCATCCTTTTGTTACCCTACAGGCTACATAACTCATTATTGTCTTATGCTTTTTAGTGTATGAAATTGACCTTTTCAAGGACAAAATCCTAACTTTCAAATAGCCAATCCATTTTCATATTTCTTGCACCTTTAGCGCATTATAGCTATTTTATGTAAACTTTGACTGGAAAAAATAAGATAACTGTGAGTCACTATTATGATTATTTAAAAATGATTTCAGTAAGGGTCGAATTGTGCTGCGGGATGGGGCCGGGGCAACACCCATGACATTTCTAAATGGTCAATACCCCACGTGCTAATTATTGAGTAACGCTCCATGTGGGCATTGGGCAGTGTTTGACCAGATTGTCCATATTGAGTAGATGGTCCCTATTCTTTTTGGTAAAGGTCAAAGGTCATTTGGGTTCACCAGAGGTTAAATAGTAAATACCTTGGAAATTGCTTGTAAACACAATATCTCCACAAGGATAAATGTGAGGTATCTTTTACTTAGCATGTGGATTGCCCTCATTGAGTAAATGGTCCCTATTGTTTTTGGTGGAGGTCAAAGATCATTTGGGGTCACCAGAAGTAAAAAGGTAAAAACCTTGTAAGCACAATATCTCAAGAAAGGTAACCGTGAGGGATGTCTTACTTAGCACATGGATTGCCCATATCAAGCAAATGACCCCTGTTGTTTTTGGTGGAGGTCAAAGGTCATTTGGGGTCACCAGCAATGAAAAGTTCCTAGCAGTGTCTGGAACATGGGAGTATAAACAAAGGCAGTCTTATGGTCATTTGGAGACAAATTCTGTAAATATTGGAGAAGTACGGAGCTCCTAAAGTGCCAGTCTGCATGTTATGATGGTGAGGTAATTTATCTGACCAAGTTGGCATCTTTTCCCTAGAAGTCGACATGGTCAGAAAATTTATGTTACCATGTCGACATCCTAATTGAGGAAGTCGGCATGGTGAGAAAATTTATCTCACCACGTCAACATCCTAATCTAGGAAGTCGACGTGGTGATATAATTTATGTTACCATGTCAACATCCTAATTTAGGAAGTTGGCATGGTGAGATAATTTATGACACCATGTCGACATCTTTTCCTTAGGAAGTCGACATGGTGAGATAATTTATAACACCATGTCGACATCTTTCGCTTTGAAAGTCGACATGGTGAGATAATTTATGACACCATGTCGACATCTTTTTCTTTGGAAGTCGACACGACGAGACAATTTATGTCCTATGTTGACATCTTTTGCTCAGGAAGTCGACATGGTGAGATAATTTCAACTATATACGTTTATGTGTAGCCAGCTGCCCCAGGCGCGGATTCAGTCATTCCAAAAGGGGGAGGGGCCGCTAACTTAAGAGAAAGCATCGAAGTGAGTGAGCTGCACTGCTTAATTCCCGTATGTTTTATTGTTGATCTGGCCGTAAAAGTCCCCTACCCCCCCGATCCGCGTCTGGACTGCCCGCATGCCAGAGTGCATTTAGTGCACCATATATACATGTGCGTGCATTGTTAATGTATGGTGTCCGTGTATGTGTACTGTACGTATTTACGCACACCTACGGATTGCTATGTATTCTATATGTACACTTACAGAAAATCCCCGCGCACGATCACGAAAACCTCGGCGCACCTCCGGCGAAGGCTTTACATGAAATGCACCCTGGTCCACATGCAGCATGCAGCGACACTGAGTGCATATACATAGACGTACTTAGCTGAAATTATCTCACCATGTCGACTTCCTAAGCAAAGGATGTCGACATGGTAAGATAAATTATTTAAACATGTCGACTTCTTAAGGAAAAGATGACAACTTGGTCAGATAAATTATCTCATCATCATGACATGAAGACTGGCACTTTAGGAGCTCCTTAGAGAAGGTTTCAATGCCCACAAAGCAGAGAATTGTTCAGTGGGGAACTTCATAATTGTGAACTTTGAACAGATGAAGTGCTCTGTATGATGCACAAGAAATTTTAGGGCATATGAATATTGTCTCTTTGAAAATCCTTAAGAAAAAATGAAGATAACATTAAATTTATTATCAAGGACTGTTAAGTCAGACAAACTATGTGCCACTGTCCTCACAGGGACATGTAAGTGGGGACTAAATAATCAAACATACCATGGGTTATTAGTTTTATAGAAAGAACTAAATTACTGATCATTTAGATCAATACCCTTGAGCGTGCATGAACTGTCACTCTCTAATTGAATGAACCAAATTGTAACTGATACACCTCTGTGCAAATTGCACGTCACTGTTATCTGACATAATCTATCCATGGTAGTACTTCCATAATCTATCACAGTTGACCACCACAGTGTCCAGAAGGATTATCTCTTTTAATCATACAGCTCAATGGACTAATCCATTTTCTACCTGTATATAAATACAGCTGTAGTTTCTGACTTTATTTAGCCCTTCAGGCAACGCTTATTTTTCAGAAAGTACTGTAGTTCAGGTAATCAAAGCAAGCATAATAGCATCTACTGTGCATCAAACAAGGGACACTTGACTTGTACTCTGTTATACTGTCCCTATAAGTAGACAATTGAAGAGCAAACTACAAATCTTGTTAATTTCTTGATTAATAGGGTCCCCATTTTTTGTTAATTTTCAAGCACATCATAGCCACTGGGAAGGGCATTTCACCAAAAAACAAATACAAAAGGGTTGCCACTAATAGCCAAGGTTACATCTCTCTGTTCAGATGTTTCTATGGTCCAATGCATGGAGAACAGGGTTAGGATGAGAGCTTGTTGACTTTTCGGAACAGAGAGACATCAGTATATAAAGCTGTCCTCAATACTCGAAATTTTGATTAAAATGAGCATTTTTAAAAATACCTCTTTATCAAGTTATGAGACAACATATAGTTTACCAGCAACATAACTGTGTGGGAGATTTCTCTTGTTTGTGATGATCAAAGCTTATTTGGGGTCACGAAAGGTCAAAACCTTGTAGACATGACATTTTTAGGGGGATAACTGTGGAGAGATCTCATACTCAGCACGTGAATTGCGCATATTTAGCATGTCGATGGTCATGTTAGGTGGGTATTCCCTATTGTTTTAAGTGGGAGTGAAAGGTCATTTGGGATCACATGATCTCGAAAGGTTTTGATCTCAATAATTGTTAGGGATCTCATGCTGATCATGTTGGCAGCCATGCTCGTTAAAGTATATCATATGGCAAGGAATCACTAAGCCTTTTGGCTTTCTAGTTTCCTTTCGGGGACGGGTCTCATTTGGGAAGCAGAACTCCTGGATAACATTTGTTTTCGCCCTTTGGCTCTTCGTCTGAAAATTGAGGAGAGGGGGCGATTTTGGGATTATTGTGTGATTCTAGATTTGGTGTCTTCTTACGGTAGACGGGAATAGCGGGGTAGCCTTGACAAAAAAGTTCGTTACCCCTGTTAGTGACTTCGACCTGTCACATCCTCCCTGGCTAGTGTCAGATCACATGTATTTGACTGACTCTCCAAGAGAGTAGACTGACAAAGTAATAACGTCATTCATTTCATTGTGATTCTAAGGCCGGTACAGCCACATGTAATTAAAAGAATCATCCTTTTTATTTTCAACCTGTTTTTGACCTTGGATTTACCTCGGACGGATGTTGTTTTGTCCCCAAGACATATAAAGATTGCAAAATTCCATTACTTCGAATGTTTTACAGGTAATAACATGTCAGGCTTTATTTTTTAAAATTGGAGGTAAATTTGAAGGGAAATCCTGCGTTTAAAATGTTCCAACATATAGCGTTCAAAGAAAAAAGCTCAAGACGTCATCACACCATTCATTGCCAACCATAAGCCCCAGACAAAGCTTCATCTCATCAAAATATTATGAACAAGAAGAGCTATGGACGTTACATCATTTGAAATATTGAAAATTTGGGTGAAAAAAATTAGTCTTGAGCAACAAATAACGGAGACTTCCTACATATTGACCATTTTCTTTTCTTAAAGCAGTGAAATTCCGTGATCCGTCACTAATGCAGCACGTTCTACGGTAATACATCGTCAAACCCATTGTGTTTTCTTTTTGTCATGCAAATAGGCTACAGCAAGATTTCACGGATCACTCTTCAGAAAAGCCCCCACCAACCTTTATGAACATTGGCTTATCACTTATCTAACTAATCTAATCGGGTTATCCTGCGAGCCGTCTATAGTCAAGGTCCTCTAAACACCAGAAAACTTCAGACACCACAAAAGTTAGCAGCTACTCCGCGTTTGTACGCTAAATCTTACAGTGATATTCACGCATGCGCAGTGAGTAACGCAAACCCGCTGAGCAGATGGGAGGCACATTACAGATGTGCTCGCATGCTGTGTTTTCACTAAGTTGCTTACGGCAACGTATGGCATAACTTTACATTGTGTTGATATGGTTAACATATCCGACAGTCGGCTCAGTTCAATTTGGCGAGGTGTTAAGTGTGACATCGGGTTTCTTTAGCTACGGCAACTTTTATTGACTTTCTGTACTAGTTGGAGTGTTGGACTTGTTAACTTTTACCCATACAACTTTGTAAAGTTCAGGTCGTTGTAACTTGACCAGGAATCGGACTTTGGTTAGCACTGGAGAAAAAGCCGAGTTAACAGCACTTTCATGCGTTGGGAAATAACTTCTTTATTGAGTAAGTAGATACCGATTCTATTGATCTTTCTATTCGATGCCAACAGACGGTCGGCACATATCATGAGTGGAATCACTATAGCTCTACCGCAACGTCTAACTTTTTTATTTATTATACCTATAACATAAACTCGTCGTATTTTGCGAACATGAAGGACGGTTGACCTTTCTGAAAAAGTAAATCTCGCAGAATATTTCATTATGATAGTACGCGTAGATATGACACTTTAAAAACTCATAATAAATTAGGGCAAAAAATTTGAGTTGTGACCAGTTTGTACTTTACTCTTTCATGAGATAAAAAGTTTTTTAATTATTTGGTCAACGTTTCAGACAATTAAAATTCTTGCATCCAATTTAATAATAAAAGAAAGTTAGCCACCGTGTATAGAAAAGATAATGATTCAATGTTAAAGTTAATGGAAAGAAAATTCAGTATAATTCTAACAGCTAAGGAAATCACAATTATTTGATAAAAATTTGAAATTGATATAAATCTTATTGCGTACTTCTTGTTGAGTCTCATTGCTGTTAACGTAGGTTTTTTATTCTTATTCTAGATGTGGGAGTTATTGACCCAATATAAACTGGTTACGGTTTAGATAAATAATTACTGTATAACATATGCGTCAATTTATAACCTTGTGATGATAACTATGAATTAAAATTGAGTACCGTGTGACATATGTCACGATTGTCTCCTCATAATTAGAATGTATGAATGTTCCTAATATTTTAACGTACATTCACATGAATAGTGGCAGCCTTTTGTTTTGCTGATTTTTCAGTCATTAGTATGCAATAGTCTAACTTGTAATATTGTAACAAATTTTCGATTGCTAACCTCATGATATTTTGAAGTAATTTTGTATTTACTGTCATGATAAATCTTAGATGATGGCTTGTATAATCCAAAAGGGGCAAGAAAATGTACTCAAACCAACATTAATTAATGCATTCGGGTATCCTATCTAGTGAATAACTCTTTTTAATCACGTGACTAAAAATTGTTAAAATCATGATCGATGCACATGTTCGTATTACGACTGGTTGCAGGCAGTTGGAAACATCACTTAACTATTTAACAGGACATTAGATGGAGTTAAGATATAGTCTGGAGATTTAACTAGCTGAAAAGAAGTTGGGCCACTTGTTATATCAAATCCTTACCTTGTATGTGTTCAACTAGTAATATTATGTGGACCAAGCTGTTGGGAGTGATCATGAATTAAGTAGGCTATAAGTTAATATAAACCTTACTTTGGTCGAAATGAACTTTCTTCGATGTAATGTAAGTAAATAATGAAGTATTAAGTGTAAAAATTGTGAAAAACGAAAACTATTTGATCAATTAATTTTTTTTATGTGTACTAAATTTTGCTTTAAGTAATAGATTTTAGAGTGTTACAAATGAAGTTGTTTTATATTAGCATGCTTTTATTAACGTCAACACTGTTAGTCCAAAGATAAATCAAGATTTATCCACAGGTAACATTCATTACACATTGTTAAAGTTCATACAGTAGTCCGACTCACAAAAGGATTAAAATAAATATATCTTAATTTAAACATCCAATAAAACGATAGCTGCAGAGACCTCTGATATGGCACTAGCTGCAGAAACATCCAGAGCCGTACTAGGCTGGGGGGGGGGGGGGGTTATCCCTTGCCATTCATCAAGTTCTCATTCGGGGCGGAAAATCAGCCTCTTATGGGAAATAGATATAGTACTTAGTAGATCTGTGTCAACATATTTGAAATATTGGGCGAAGCACAGTATACTGCCGTGGCCTCCGTGTGAAAGTCCAGCAAGCATATGTTCCCTTAAAATCAATTGAACAAATAGTCTTTGATTTAATTGCTAAACGTTACATTATTTTATTTTCAATTACAAAACATTACACGTATGATTTTAATTCAAACTAATTTAGATTGTTAAATATTACCGTATTCTGCAACGTGAAAGGTGCGAACGAATATCGCATCCTTTGTCCATATTGCTCTTATGATGTTGGAAACCTTCGTTCTACCTGCTAACATCGTTTTTCAAAATACTGTGGACAGCCTATTGTATACGTTTTATGCTAAGACAAACATTAATCTTAATCAATTTTAATTAATTGTACCCCTTGCATTAAAGCTTAGCAATTAACCCCCCCCCCCCCCCCCGTTAAGTTGGTTCATGAAATTCAACAATTTTTCAAAACCTGTTAAGTTTTCTTCACACACAAATGACAAATGGTAAAACGTAGCAAATCCCCTTGTATCTTACATACAAATAACTATTTTATACAGTTATAAATGAGAACCTAACGGTTCCCTTCGGTTTTCAAAATTTCATGACCAGATACTTTTGCAAATTATGCACAAAACCGTTACAAACCAGGACATTACAAAATTTTAAATTTTTCCCTAAATTTTGGACATAGAACTTGACTTATTACATGCTAACCATATCATATAATGCAGTGACCCTCTAACATTCTAATTAAGTTATCGATATCAACTCAGTGAGTGCCTTTAAAAATGATTTTTTGAAAGTAAATGGACCTTTCTTCTTATTTTCCTTAATCCTTTAGCATCGAAAATCTCTTTTCATTTTAATTATTTTATCATACCGTATTATCTCTGAAATATTGTAGTCCATTTACATTTTCTTTTTTTAAAACGTACTTAGAAACGGTCATTGTAACAAATTTACATTTACAGTCAATTTACATTTTACAAGATTTCAACCTTTCAAAATTAATTTTATTGACACCATAGAGGCTAAATTACAGGAATGTAGGAGTCTACCAGTAAAATGGTGTTTGTAAAAGTGGATCTCTTCTGTAGTGGAAAAATAAACCCTTCAACAAACACTTAATATCGGATTTTAGAGGTTTGCAAAAATTGCAAATTTTTACCCTTATGAGTAACAAATTCCTAAAAATATTTTCAAATTTAATCTCACCTAAAATTATATGGTGTACTTACTGTACGTATGTTCGGTCAGAATTCGGTCGTTAGTTGGACAAGTGATATTGCAGGGATTTAATTTGATTGGTTGTTTTGGTTTCCCTTTTTTTTAAATCCATTTGAAGCATAATCTAAAAAATTAACATGATATAATGATAATATAATGATCTTGTACCGTCGACGAAAAGATGACTTTTGTAGTGTAAGGTGGTTAGGGGCATCCTCTTAAACAGAGAAACGGGCACGACTTTTGTAAAATATGCTCACAAGCAAACTATATGCATTGAGTGTATAAGTAATTCAATAAATCATCTCTTTATACCAAGGTTTTTAATTTAAAATAAAGCCTAGTTCTAGTTTCACCCCAAACGATATTCTTTACACACTATCCCCTTTTCTTCATTCTTTCTTTTTCTTGCCCCCCCCCCCCCCCCCCATCTCGCACCTCTCCATTTTGATGAGAACAATTGGGATTAAATTTAATTCCAACAGTCCTGCAAAAGAAAAATGAAGGATCAGCCTAAGGATCAGCTTTAAGTATCATAATAACTCCTTTTAATTATGCGACAATAAATGTGCTACTTATTGGTTGAAAATAATAAGAATTTACCTTTAATTTGAGACGATTAATTTTAAAATATTTTCATAGGTAAAATGTAAGATAGAGAGTATTTTGTTCAAAAACACTTTTTAACAACGACTGCCTTTCGCTTTAAATGTAACTAATCTTGGTGTTTAAGAGATTGATCTAATTTTACTCTAATTAACAGTATCTCCTTTACTTGCAGAATGAATGATTTAAAACTTTCCTCGCTGAATCAGAGAGGCAGTAGGCCTTGATCAATGGGTCATAGAATAGGTATATATAATTCTTTGAATTGGTGGCATTACGTAGAGCCAAGAAAAGATTGGAATGAGAAAGGAAGTAACTGGTAAAAAAAAGAAAAACAAGAAAATCATGCAAAAAAAAAAAAAAAAATGAAGGTCACTTAACGGGCAAAGGCAGTCGCCCAAAACTTATTTTGAAGCAACAGCTAAACCTCACAATTTTCTTCTTCTTCTTCCTCTTGAAAGTATCTTTACTAATATTTTAGGTCTTCAGTAGTCAGTATTCTAAGGTAACCATGAAGTTACTTCTAGTACATTTCACATTCGAGGAGGAAAAAATATTAGCACATTATTCTGAAGAGCCAATGATCTTGGAACTGGACTGTCTACTATACATCTTCAAGCTGAGGTGACTAAATTTCCCCATAAATTGTTCCGTAGTGGCGTTATCTAAACCGTTCTTAACTCACTTTCCTGATTACGTCCAGAGAATCTTCGCATAACTCTCTGTTATGTCCATTCCCTATCGCATATTAAATCATGGTTACGGTGATAGGCCTACTTCAATGATTAAAAAACTGTCTCCATGAAACATCACAAAATCATCTCATTCAGGCACATCTTATAGCTGACATGAACCATTCATCTCAACATAGGTTAGCCTTATCCTCGTGAGTATGTTTAAATTCTGCGGGACTTTTTAATTTGACGTAAATTATCTTCCTTGTAAGGAGGTGGACACCTGTTCACAAACAATGCAACGCGGTTGTGACAAAAGTAAAATGATATTTTGACCCCTCTTCAAAGAGTAAATTTTCTTGGAAATGATTCCCTTGGCCTATTTGGATGTTTCTTCTACTTATGTCATCCCATAAATAATTGTCACATTCATGGATTCATGTCGATTTCTTTTAAAAAATTGTCCTGTAGAACGGAGGCCGTTTATCAGTGCAACAAATTTGAAAGCCTTAAAGGGCATCCAGGTTGTCATTTCAACGTTGCTTTGGAATCACCTGTTCAATATATCACCACTTCCATCACACAGTAGGTTCTATAATCAGTGGAAAAAATTATTTTGTGACGATAAACATCACAAATAAATATTTAATTTATTTTGTATTACAACACGCCAAGAGTTTACACATACACCATTCATTCTATGTTGTGTGTTACCAGGGAGCTGGTATTTCCCTGGTTGTACGTACGCATGTCCCCTTGTACAATGGTGAATAGCCCTTAGACTTTGCTCTGTTGTTGTACGTTATTAATAAAAAAGTCAAATAGTTAATAACACACATACTTGATGATAGCAAGTTTTTCGTCAATAAATAGTGTAGCCCACCAATGAAAGGTATCAATTGTGTAAAATTCCCAAGCCTCAATCAGGACAATAGCTCATATCAGGGAATCTAGTGGCAACTCCCTGTTCATATTCTTTATTTCCGTACACACTTGCACGGCTTTGCTTTATTTATCACTTGATGGCAAGAGAACAAATGTGTTTCAGTATAATTCTACCATAATCCGGAATTCCTTCAGAAACTCAAAAAGAGGGAGCGGATTTATTACTGCGAAACCCAAGTTCAAAATGATGGTGTCCCTAGCCAAGGTTGCGGGTGGGTTAAAGGTGTGAGCTTCAAGGCACCTATAAGGTACAATCTGAAGGGTTTTAAAAGGTTTTTTATGTAAGTTTAAACATGCTGCAGTGGAACTAATATAATGAAATTTTTCTTTATTTTTTGGAAATAAAGCGGGAAGATTTTACCTCCCTCCCTCCATCCCTTGACGGAAACACTGATAATCGCAATGCTACAAATGCACACTTGATTGAAGACTTCTGTTCCAAAGAGATGAGGGCAGCACTTGTTCATTTCAATTTGAGCTCTTTGTTGCACATAGCAGCACAGGAATTACACTCAATTTTTGTTTCTCATCTTGGAAACATGTCATAATGTTAAACATACATTTCTAATTCTAAAACGTTATGGGCTTAGTTGCTTAACACTTTGTTTAATTTCTAAATGTATTTAGAGTTGAATCGTGTTTCCAAAGTGAGGGCAAAAGAGTGTTTAGAAAAGTGTGCATTTCTTTTAGATGGGCAACCCGCTTGCCCTAGCAACTCCCTCTCTAGCAACTCCCTGCGTAGAGCTAGAATATAAATGGGATGAATCTTAACCTCGTTTTGCATGAACGACATTTTTGTCATAAGTTAGCACCGTTACACACGTGGGGTTAATTTGTACTGGTATTTCCTTATAAACAGCTTTTTGACCACAAAATTGTAAAATAAATTAGACTCAATTAATGGCACGTGTTGCGTGTACAGTATCTTCACCTCTAAAGTTTAAGACGTTGCAGATATATTGTCAAATATTGGCTCATAAATGTCCAGTCGCTTTCTACTGTTATGTCTCTAATAAAGAATATTGACGAGTGTGATAATCAATGAACGAGATTTTCTTCCTTTAAAGGAGACCGATCGCTGCCTAGAAAAGTAAATATAGATTTGAAATAAAGAGTAGACATTTGGTTACAATGAATTTTATTTGATTGTTTTGGACTAAAGTAAAAAATCACAATGCGATAATCTTTTGGAACTTTTTATAACTTTCAACGTATCCCCCACCCCCCGTGGACTTGTGGTTTAGAATATGCTCACGGTATTCCCTGCCTGTCGTAAGAGGCGACTAAAGGGAACTTGAACCGTTTTTCTAAATGACACTGTATGACATATTCGTGTTGATGTGATGAAATCTCATCTAACTTCAACGTAAAACCATGGCGGTACTGCCACGGAAACACTAGCTGAATGTCTCTGGATGTGGGGTGTCGGCTGGAAGGAAAGCGGCTTGCAAAAATAGCATTGCATTTAGTGATCAACCCAAAAAACGTGCTAATCAATAATGAATTTATTTCGCCTCACTTGCAAACACCTTGAATCTCTAAACATGTTTAGCCATTGCATTTTAAATGTTTAGCAATTAAATGTGTTCACAGACAAAGTATTTAGAATATTTAGGAATTTGGCACGTGTGTCTAGCATCTTAACACGTTTAAAAAGTGTGTTTCGTAAGGTGTTTGGAGGGCAAGAGCAGCATGACTTGTAGTAGTGTAGACGAGTAGACTGTCCTGCTAAACATGTTTAGAATTTACACTTGTTTACGAAGTGGGGGCTAAATTGCTAAACATTCTTTTTCGAGTGTCTTTACTGATAATACGAAATGTACTGTTACCTGTACTAAATTGTATTACTGTAATACAGTTCAAATGCATCCCAAGGAAGAAAGATGTATCCTCGTATAAAATCAGGTCATCCCTCAGTGTGTGCTACAAATACAACATTTCGATTTTCACGCATGTATTGGTAACAATAGGCTTACCGATTTTACAAACAATAACCAACAGACCAAGAAACTGAGCTAGGGGCACAATTTTAAAAGACAATTCCTTTCAGGTTGATCATTAAACTGGGATTCCTTCATTTAAATCACATGCATAGAGCTGATTACCCACTACTGCATGTGACGAAATGTTTTCAACTGTTTTAATTTACTAAGTTTTTACCTGAGAAAACGCAGTGTAATTACGTAAAGGGGTAAGTCAAACGTCTGCTTGGCAAAACCGACAGAAATTGTGTACAGTAGTCTTGAAGTCTATCTCTTAGCTAGGGCAAAAGCCACGTACCGTATGGGGGTAATATCACATACAAACAACAATTGTTGGTTCACACAGCTTGGGCACTCGCCGGGACTCCGTTTGTCAACGGCCTCGAGTGACCACCGGGTTGACAACTCTTCCTTGGAGTTTCTTGTATTCTAGATTTTGGAAGTAAAAAATGCATGACACTGCAGTGCGGAAATACGAATCATCCTTCGATGCTTTCATTCGAGCTGATCAAGTTGTTTTGCATCTTTAGCTCATGCACAGATGTTTTACACTCACTGAATCGGTCGGTTATACTTTGATTCACTTCTCCACCGAAACTCTTCCCCATCAAGTACAGTATCTGATTTATTTAAAAGCGATCGACGTCATCGCGAAGCTCTTGTATCGATCACGTGGTTCTGACGGATCGTCATAAGTCTATGGCCTAATGAGGGCGTACATTAGAAGTTTTTTTTTTTTTGCACTCTAAAAACCTGTTAAACACCTAATTTGCCCCCACTTTGTAAACAATTTGTCTAGTAAAATTTTCATTCATTCAGCTAAGGTCTAAACCAAGAGAAGTATTTGTTGAAGCACTAAAATCTCTACATCCTGAAGCCCTGATGTCTCGAGAGCAAAACAACATGTTACGGCTCAAGATCTTCGATACGTCAGTTCGGTAATTCGTTTTGGTGGCTATACACATGCGCACATCCTCCAAATCGTCGGGACACACAAACCAATCCTGCACCTACAACATGTATTACAAAATTTGAGTTTACATCAAAATTTCATGAAATTCTTTCTAAATTAATCAATAACCTAAGGAGGGATCTCTAATGTGGTTTTGTGTAGTGAATTGTGTCTAAATTGTCTTTTGGTGTAAAAATTAAAATCCGCTATATCTTTAGTCAGAAAGAAACAAAAATTTGCCAACCTTCGCACTAAAAGCAATTGTAGGCCTATTGCGGGACTACTAAAAAAGTAACGTCACATCCGCAGACAGCTTTTATCGGATACGCGTATTCCGATAAAAGCTATTTATCAATGTTCATGAAGTAAAGAAATAAATAGATTACAATTCACTTCCATGGTCCTATCCTAACAATCATAAATCTACACAGGATGGCAAATTTTTGGTTCTTTTCGGCAATGGATGGCGAAAATTTTACCTGATACTCACAAAAATCGGACCGTAATCCGATCCGACATCTCTGTAGTGTGACCTGCGCCTCACAGAACGTTTGTCTGTAGGATTTATAAGAGGTACCCCCAGTATACCGCAATCAAGGGGTCAAATAACTCTCGGTTCCGCCGGCACCGACAGTATATAGTAGTAATAGTTTTTAGTAGCCTGCATGTTTGTATTCCATGGACGTGTCGTACATGCAGTAGGAGGTGTTTTTTGTGGTATGACGCAACGTGACACACATGATTTCATTGGTGGATTTTGAATCAGAGAAAGCGAAGGTGTGGTTTTTCATGCATAATTGTTTGGGTGAACAAATTTGTCAGTTGTTTCAGGAAGGTCAATTAAATAGTGCTAATATGGAGAAAATACCTCTCCTTCATCGTACTGTATCCTGTTGTATGTAAATTAGGTTAGACTGTATCCTGTTGTATGTAAATTAGGTTAGAGTGCATAAAAAGTCTGAGAAACGCAATCACTATCTTTAATCTTTCTTTTTTTGTTCCAGACTATAAGGAAAGTTGTCGACGCGTCGGATTTTCGAGCCCAGCCGTTGCAAATACTACGCCCACTCTGAAAGGTATTTTCCAAGATAAATTTAAATTTGGTTCCACAGACATCGCCAGTAGGAAGAGTGTAACGCCGCCACCTGCTATCATGACAAACGAAAGTAATGATCCTGTGGTACCTAATGGAACTCCGATACCAAAGACCACCGCAGGCGAGTACAAAGAGATGACGTCACTTCCGAGTCCATCGCTGGAGAAAAATAACAATGCCATTAAGGAGGCCGGGTCACCAGATAGTGAAGACACAGCTTCCGGGAGGAAGAAGAGAAGGAACAGGACAACGTTCACAAGTTTTCAATTGGAGGAGATGGAGAAAGTTTTCCAAAAGACACATTACCCGGATGTATATTGCAGAGAACAGCTGGCATTGCGTTGTAGCCTAACAGAAGCTCGTGTGCAGGTAAGATAGTGACACTGCACGTCTTTTTGTAGACTATACCTCCCAGACAGTACACTCTAAAAACACCCTAGTCAAAATTGACCAGGATGCGGTCACCGGTTATCCAACCCGGATTCCTGGTTAATCAGTGACATATTCCTGTTGAGATTTGACCAGGAATATGCCAGGTTTAACTTAAGTTTGGTCAACTTTAACCAGAAAATCTGGGTTGGATAACAGGGGACCGCATCCTGGTCAATTTTGACCAGGTTGCTTTTAGAGTGTAGTTACCTACGTAGCACACACTGCACAGCATATTCCATGTTTAAGTCATGGTTTTGGAAGCAGATTAGCTGAGAAAACGGAGTTCGCTCCGAGGGATAATGCAGTAGCGTCAATCGTCACTCAGATGCGTGGGATCGGAAACTGGCCACTTCCGATAAATCTGATCTAAAAAGTCTAAGTAAAAGTCAATTGATGCAGGCCCCTGTGTGCAAAATATGTGGGAATTTCATACATTTTATTGCGATAGGAACATTTTAAAAGAAGTCATATATTCTCGTGGTTTTCGGTGATATTGTGTAATTTACTATGTCTGAGTTCTTGAACTTCATGGCTTGTGGTACACTGAAGTTTATCGATATCAACTCAATTGGTTACTTTGGAGGTAAAGAGTAGCCCCCAACTTGAAGTTAGTGTAGTAGACTGTTTCATGATTCGCTCTTGAGAGACTGGGTCATGTGACAATATATTTTCTGAGTCATGTGACAATATATTTTCTCCTCAAAAGTGACAATTTACTAGAAGTTTGCTAGGATTTTCTATGAGTTACTGCTTGGTTTACCTTGAATGTTTATTATTAAAGTCCTAAAATAGTAAAAAGCTACTTTGCAGAGAAATACGAAGAAAATTTTGAGACGAATTTCGGTGGTTTTTCACCAAGGTCTTGCAAGAAAAAAAAAACTTTCAAACCATGTCCTCAAAACACTCTCGCAAAACCCTATTCGAAACCTTAGATATCTTACTTCAAAGATTGGTTAGTTTTGCTGTAAACAACTCTTCATTTCAACAAAACCACAAAAAGTTAATTTAATTGGGCACATTGTGTCAGATTCCTTCTTTTTCTTCATAATTAAATGTCGTCTTTGTCTTTAAAATATGATACCGTACTTTGTGGTATGTTTGAATATTCTTTCCCTGTCGATCTAACATTAATTACCCTTACACCATATGTGGATTGTATAGCAAAAAATTTGCGTTATTTTACCATGCATGTGAATCAAAAATATGAATAAATCGAATGCAATGTCAAATTAATGTGCCGCGATGGCATCACAAATCTCCCATAATGCACTAAATCTGAGGGAAAAATTTCAATTCTTTGAAAAATGCTATCTTCCGAACGCTCTATGCTATTGAGATGCAGCGATCAACCCCGAAAAGAGATTTTTTTCTGCATGTGTTGAATACAACGAATTCCTACTGAAAGCATTAACAATGGACACTAATGTATAGGCTAAATTAAATAGTTTCAACGAGGGGTATTTGAGGGCTGTCTTGCCCAGACGTCATTGCCAAATTTTGTCTATAGACGAATCCGATCAGCGCTTGTGTTTAGTGACTGTAGGCAGCCATTAATTGGGTTTATCAGCCTTACATCGTCTTCATTTATTGTCTACATGAATTTCAAACCCGCATTATCAGTGAAATTGAGGGAATCAAAATACAATTTAGTGTACAACCATCTATGATACAGGTAAGAAAGGAAATTGAAAGATTAAAGGTGATAGACCCCAGTTATGACCACTGAAATCAGGCCATCATTTGATGTCCGGATTCGTCTAAACGGGGAAGGAGTGTATCTCGATGTCAAATTGGTTGCCCTGCTTTCATGGAAAACTTTGAAAATGGCGCGAGATTTTGTGTTTTGACAGCTCACTGGCTATTTTTAAGTTAACAGATGAGTTACATACCTAGTGTCACATCCTTAAGTTTTTCGTGAATTTTTTTTTTTTTATCAAGGGGTCGTGTCGATAGATTACTTCCATGCTTATAAAAAGCTTTCTTTCTAACGTCGATTAGAAAGTTCAAGACAAGGAAATAATGGCTTTGGTAGATTGGGAACAAACTTTGTTTGTTGCAGTCTATATTAAAATTGATAGTACCCAGAGGAATAATTGGCCTGTCGTCACTTGACCGTTGAGTCCTTTGAGGGCCCTCAAAGCCTGAACCGACAGCGTGAAACGTTAAGCCAGGTGAATTGGCTTTGTTATGACCATTTGATATCCGAGTCTCGTTTTAGTGACATTCTTAAAAGACACCAATAAAACTGGTGAAGGAAATAGTATTGGTTCTCAATAGTCAATATGCCTTAGAGGATTTGTTAATCAATTAGAAAAATTAATTTATCAGACCAATGATGTGAAAAACCTCCGTCCTTCCTGTCTTATGGGCCGTAGAACTTCATCTAACCTAACCTAACCTATCTTATTTACGCTATGGATTAATAGTTTAAAAAGTATAGATTTTATTCGTTAAATTCATGAATCAAACGTGTGCAACATACTGAAACGACTCCTGAGTTAAAGAAAAAAAAGGAGATTATAGACGAATCCGGACATCAAGTGATGGTCTGATTTTTGTCGGCCATAACTGGGGTCTATCACCTTTGATCTTTCAATTCCCTTGATTACCTGTAATATGGATGGTTCTACACTGAATTGTATCTTATTTTCCTCAATTTCACTGAATGAGAGGGTTTGTAATTCATTAAGACAATAAATGAGGACGATTTAAGACGAATGGGCCCACCACTGGCTGTCTACAGTTACTAAAACATAATACATAATAAGAAGTGCTCCCTTTACCTCATGATAGTATTGAAGGAAATCCAAAATAATGCTCTGATGGGGGTTCAAATTAAAGGGGCACATGTCTATGTCAAGTAGGACGATATAAACTCCCCAAATTATCAGACATTTCAAGTTTTAAATGGGTTTCCTAAACGAAATATTCTGGTCTCAAATTAGCTTTTAAACCATATGCGAATGATCCTGTTAATTTTTGCAAAACAAACTAAGGTATGCACATTCAAAAAGAAGATATATTTTAATTTAACCACCATTGTTTGGGGACTGGCGTAATCGTTAATCTGTACAATCGGCGTGTCGCATGGTACAATCACCGTTGTGTACGATTCCCCATTCCAATATCCGTTTATTCGCCCCTAATGTGTGTACCAATTTACCACTATGCCCCTTATTATCTTCACATCAACCGATCAGCTGAAAAGGAAGTTTTGTTTCTCGATCAAAACTTGTTTGTAAGTATTTTGTGAGGGCAATCCCCAATGTCCAGCCGTGGTCAAATATTTTGTGGCCAAGACATCCCGTGAGTACCCTCTACAAAAGACAGGTGGTTTTTTGCGTCCTGTGAACGACTGGTCCACAGAGGTTAGTCGACCTTGCCGACCCGTCACGATGTCGCCAAATTCTCCTGTTTAATTTCTTTGCGTACACTGCACCTCCAACAGTCTTTTGAAGGACACCGACCTCTTACTGTGACGTATTTATTACCACTTACCACCAAGTCAAACAGCTTCTTGAGGACACTACAGAAGTTCCTTTATTAAAGGGGAACAGCAGTAACCCTAATTTGAATTTCAACATTGTATTCGGGACCTCGGGTACGTCCTATTCCTGACCTTCGCTCCTCGGGTGAATGTGTATTACTCCGGCATCTATTGTGACCAGTTTGTACGTCAAATTAGAATTTTCAGTTCCGTGCCTGTTATGAAGGTAAAGGCCAGGATATTGACAATGTCTAATATTTGTGGAAATTAAAAGAGAAGAGGGGTTCACCCACCATCTTCTGGAAAGGGGGACAAATCCCCCCTTACCCCCTCTGGCTGAAGCACTGTCATGTGGTAGTAACCACCCCCTTACACCCTTATAGGGTATCACACAACGTCAACTCAATAAGTACCTTCAAGCCATACCGTGTCACACTTTTCTTGTTGACCATCGAAATAGGCCTTCTGTGATGTCATGAATCGAAAAGTTGAAGAGACTTTCGAATGAAACAGCGTAGATTTTTTCTTTCCTATTTCCAGTCAACGAACTGATAGTGACCTACGCTGTAAAGTACACTTATCCGTTCCCACTTGAAAACTGGATGACGGCATGCATCAAACAATTTGCAGGTCTTGTCCCGAGGGCTCTGTGGTTACTACTTGAGACAAAAATACTGTTGGTTGCCTCTAAGAAACCAATACCCCATGATGAACGACTCAGACCCTTAAAACAATGTCTTACGTCTGGAAAAACCAAAGATTGTCTACACAAAACCTTTTCATTATCTTGCAAAATGGTTTCATGAAAATAGTCAAAGATATTTGAACTTTGTAGTGTTTACAAACGTCCTTTTCTAGTAGCCATGTTATCACCTTACCCTAGACTTTGTTTTAAACTATTTCGAAGAAATTTGCAATTGTTATTTGACATTTTAACCCATTTATACTTGTACAAGCTTGCTGTTTTCAACAGGCAATTCACAATAACCTATAGCTGCGATGCTGTTATTTGCTAGCCGCCATTCTGTCGTGGGAGGGATATAGGCCATTACGCGAAAGAAAAATCAAAAAGACATCAGCTGAAATCGAATTGCCTAAATTTCTATTAATCTACTCAAATATTGACTTCGGCCGAACCTCTTGGTCATTTCATCATAAATGGTAGTCCATCGCACCCACGCAGTATTCTTGCCAAAAGTAGATTCACCCTACCAAACTGAATTTGTAATACATTTTGCAAATTCATAATCTGCAAGTTACTCTAGTTCTGATGTTAATGCCAAAATCCCATAAATCTTTACTTATTTGCCAACCATAATAGCACCAAGTTGCAACTCCCTGATCCAACTATAACCATTTGATATCTGTGTACCCGGTTAACCTCTTAAGTCTCACATCAACTGCCCGCTTAAATATTAAGTAACCTACATTTTGGTGTACAAACAAAAAATCGATTAAAGATTATTTGTAGTGATCTGTTTCTTTGAGAGGGAAAGATTCTTTCAGTCTTTCACCACGTTGGAGTAAGTTGAAGTCGCCCATAGACACATCTTCGACTCCCCGGTGTATCCGAGGGATTGTCTTATTTTCAACAGAATTGGTAGTCACCGTATCTTTAGATTCAGTCTTTGATCAAGCCGCTGTTAGTGTCCTCTGCACGAGGCAGTTACCTCTGGGGGTATCCCTGAAACTTAACCAGGGTCAAAGGTCACACATTCTGTGTGGAATCTATTTTCTATAGCGATGATCGCGGGACTGTGTTATTTTGTACATTACGTTCAAAAAAAAAGGTTGATTGAACAGTGCGAGTTGAAGGAACCAGAAAAGTTCATCGTCGGTTCATAATTGGTAGGGTATCTCACTTGACATCTGATATTGGCATTTTTGACTTCTCTTTTGTAATAAGGAAGCATGTATGTAGCGTTACTAAGGGACTACGAGCAAACGGTCCTGTTCACATTAACTGGAGATAGGCTTGTACATCAAGAAACGAATAGACTGTAAAAATGATCTTTTTAACTTCCAATAGATGATTTATCCTTTAACTCGATTTTATAACATGGATGTCACCTACAGCATCAGACACCCCAAGTTTAATATGAAACCATGGACCATGATTTCGAGACTCAGTCACATTACAACGAAATTCAGATCCGATATTTGTGACTTTGTTTAAATCTTCTCTATCTCTGGTCGGCAAGAGCCAAAAAATTTTCAACCAGTGCAAATATTTTATTTGCATCAAATCTCTATGAAATTAAAATTACTCACTGATTTTGTAAGTGACGTCACACAGACATACTTTGTTTTATCGGGCAGCGTAGTCCGATAAAATTTGTTTGTCGGTGTGACGTCACGAAACAAACAGTTTAAATTTAATTTTCATGGTCCTGTGGTACAACTAACATATTTACACAGATTAGCAAATGTTGGGTTCTTTTTGACCAGAGATGGAGAAGAATTTAATAAAAACTCACAAAAATCGGGTGAAAATCCGATCCGAATTCATTGTAGTGCCATCGGCGGCTTAAAGGGGTTGATATTGAGTTGATATCGATAACTTAAAGACGGTTATAAAGGGTTATAGGGTTATACTTATCATAATGAGTCCAGTGTCAAATGCAAAAGTTACAGAAAAAATTGAAAAAGTGTTTGGCCACAATTTTTTGAAAACTGCATTGACCTGTAAAGTATTCACTTTTAAAAAAGATTTCTTGTATGTACGATATGAGGATTGTCTGAATTTGACCATTTGTCAATAGTATAATAGTATGTGAAGAAAACTTAACAGATTTGGAAAAAAAAAGAATTTGTTGAATATCATGAACCAAGTACTCAATGAGCCGCTTTAAGACAACGTTTTCCCAAGCCATTCACACTCAACAGAAGCAGATCCGTGATGACAGGTCGACTGATGACCGTTGTTATTACATAGTGTTATCTTAGGCCTCGGATTGAGGCTTCCCAGTTATTAACTGAAAATCAAGAACTTACTTTATGGAAAAAAGAAAATCTAAGAAAACAGCACAGTAGTCGATCGGTGAAACTGTTATCAAATAGGGCACGTTTCCAATTTCTTTCATTGGTTTTCTTAAAGTGTAAACATTACTGTATTAGGGGTTATCGTCTATAAGCAGGGATTAGGCCAGAAACACAAAAAAAGGGGGGGGGGGTTATTACTGCTAAACCCCAAGTCCAAATTGATGCTGTCTTAGGCTAAAGTTATGAGTAGGTTCAGGGGACAAAAGCTTTCTTCAAGGCCCCTGTAAGGTGCAATTTGAAGGTTTTAAAGGCCATTTATTTGTTTAAGTTAAAAATTGTTGCAAAAGTGTCGTCTTTTTAAGTAAGAAACCAAGATATTGACAATTTTCTAATTTTTATGGAAATAAAAATGGGGGATTTTATCCACCTTCTTCTGGAAAGGGGGAGGGGACAAATCCCCCCTTTCCCCCCTCTGACGGAAACCCTGATAAGTGATGGTGTTATCTCCTCTGCCCATTTTGTCTGAATTGAGCCACTCAAAACAGACCCATGGTGTAAAGGTCTGAAGAGTAGACCTCTCGTCCCTTCTGTCATTCTTAAACGGGGCTACGCATGACAGACCTATGCTTCAGAGGTCTGAAGACATGGCCGTACGGCCGGGGGTGGGGGGCTGCAGCCTGGTTGGGGATCCCCAGTGAGAGAAAGAGTTGCTTAGGACCATATCTGAATGTAGCCCTTTCGTCCCTTTAGCTATTCTTGAACGGGGCCCAGAAAGGCAGACCTAGAATGTAAAAGACTGAAGGTCAAGAGGGTAGCATAACGTCATTGTAAGCAACGTTGACATTCTCCTTTTATCTCGTTGTCTGCCAATGTGCCCAAGGGGAAAATATTGAATATTAAACGCGAAATGGTGCCTTAGTAAAGGCCAGGTCACACTACAGCGATATCGGATCGGATTTCGCTCCGATTTCGCTCCGATTTTTGTGAGTTTTAATTAATATTTCCTCCATTTTTGGTTGAAGAGAAACAAAAACTTTGCCAACCTGTGTAGATATATAAATTGTATCGGAGGAATACGAAATTCTAAGTTATACCAATTATTCCGTGATGTCACATCGGCAGACAGCTTTTATCGGATACGCGTAGTCCGATTAAAGCTATTTGTCAATGAGACGTCACGAAATAAGTAGTTTATATTTCATTTCAGTGGTCCTCCCATACCGATCATATACTTGCACAGGATGGCAAATTTTTGGTTCTTTCAGACAATGGATGGAGGAGATTTTAACTAAAACTCACAAAAATCGAACAGTAATCCGATCCGATATCGCTGTAGTGTGACCTGGGCTTTACACCCCAAAAGCCACTGTGACGTCCATTTGTCAGTTTGTGAGTAACGCTGATGCGTAAGTGTCTAGACATGTGTAGGCTGTAACTGCAACTATACAGGGGCTTTAATTGCAAAGTTGCCGTGTTTTGTAAATTTCCTCTTTATTAGTACCGGTAAACCTGCAAAAAACTTAATTTAAGAAGAGAAAAATTATAGTTTCAAAGTGAATGGGGATGAACTGGATCGCATTGTGCGAGATATTGCAGAAAGATTGACAGTTTGAGGACGTGCAGCAGTTTTTCTCTGTTTCCACTAGTTGTGCGTCAGCATCTACAGTAATTATGAGTAAACAATTTCTTGTATGACTTTCTTCTCAGAATAAAACTGGAAAAACCATCTGTGTTGTTGATGGCATATTTAGTCCACTTCCTCCATTCCCTTTGAATACTATTTAAATTTTAATGTCGTTGAAACCTGTGGATTCGCCAAAGGGCCACCTAGTAACCTGATTTGGGGGGCTCTACGGGAAGTCCAGTTCAACACGGGTTTATGATTTGTCGAAAAGATTTGTATATGCAGTGCTGGCAAATGTAATACAGTTTAGGGAAGGTTGTGCAGCTTTGGATTTCCCTTTGTAGAATTAGAAGTCGTAAGCCACCATCAGAATAAACTGGGTCACAGGTCAAAGCAGGCATCTTGTCTTGGTGCAAGTGAAGTAAAGTAAAAAAGAAAGTATTTGATAACATCGTAGAAGATTCGAAGATAATATCGAACCGTTTCCTGTTGGCGTTTTTCATTTACAGCATCAGTCCACTGATGGATGAGGCGTGAGGAATAATTCTTCTTACCTTAATTATCATCGAAAGTTTTGCTAAGGAAATATTGACTTTCAGTCAGAGAATTAATGCAGTGATGAAATGAAATTTAGTCTTCCATGCATCTTACACGCTTGTGGAAATGTTTATTGTAGTTTGGTAGACGCCTGGTGTATTCATATCTTCCTAAACTGAAATTTAATCTTATAAAAAAAATATGAGATTTAGTTGGGCAGAAACAAAATTTAATACCTGAAAATGAGACACCAGCAACTAAACGTAGTAATTTTCCTGAAAACAAATATACGAAAGCACCGAGCACTGAGCGCCAAAACCGAGCAAAAGATACAAAAAAAAAAAATGGAAACGATTTCTTTGTAACGTGAAAATAAGAACTCGGGGATGGAGAGGACAAGACAAATATGCCAAATTTCCCGCCAACTTCAAAAATTAGAATTCGGGAATGGAGGGGACGTGAACAAAACAAATTTCCACAATTTACTCCAGATATTAGCGTCTCCTGACAAGGAGTTTATCAGATTACAGGTTTTCTATTTTTATCTTTTTCTGTCGGTAATTAATGAAAAATCAAATGGACATAGAAAGCTGTTTTCGTGAAGTAAATGCCTCAAGATGCCCTTAAATTGTCTTCAAGCGTAATACAAAATATGCCTCAATACTCATGCTCATTGCAAGTTTTCACTTGCTGAAAATTTCAAGGTAAGGCTAAGTGATCTAAGGCAAATAATTTTTCAAAAACACGGGAAATAGCACAGAGTTACCACAGAGTCGCTGGAAAGAGGAGTTACCCTATCGAAGCGACTTCCTTGATAGTGCAATCTTTCTTGAGATCTAGAAATCAGCTTTTTGCTGATAGGTGTTACAAGAAGGTAGCCTAATTGTATTTGTTCTGAAAGATAGAGTTCACTGACCAAGTGACCAGTTGACCACTCGGGAGTGACCTAGTTTCCTTGGGTCAAACTCATATTTTTAATTTTGTGACACATATTTGGTGCTTCAAAGCATTTTAAACAATTCTAAAATAAACGTAACTGTAAGGTTATAGGCAAGATATCAGTATAACTGTACATAAACATTTTATTTTATAGATGTATATTTATCAGTTTATTGTGTAGATGAACAGAACCTTCAAAAATATCGATTGCTGTGAGACATATTTATAAAGGTCCTAAGGGAAGGAGCTAGGTGACAATATTCTATTATTTGAAGTTTTAAAGACAAACTGATTGTTCTACTGATAAAAATAACAAATTATTGAACAATGGTTTTGTTTAGTTTTCTCGTTAAATCAATTTAGTTTCCTTTCTCGTACCAAATTCTCTATAGTTTTACCTCACAAGAAGTTCTTGAGACAAAACTTTTTCGAAGAGTCTGAGGTTTGAACAAAATACTCCTTTTTGTAAGACCTCCATGCTTGTCCATTACAGAATGGAAAATAAATTTCACACTCTTGAGATGCAAAATATATATTTTTCTGCCAAAATAATGATTTGTACCGGAACAAATATAAAATCCCCAAAGATGTGATTCAGGCCACAGGTAATAGATTGTGGAAGACTGGATTTTTAATGTAGGGTAAAAGATAGTGGGTGGCCTAGGTACCCCAAGAGGGTCCTTTAAACACATGAGAACCTAATCGGAAGCGTGGTAATATCGGAAATCTGTAGACACACCGGGGCCATATTCTGTGTAGATTTTCAAAAGACCACCTAAAGTCGGAACGAAGGGACCTAACCGTCAGGGACTTCCCAAAGAGTCAACAGGTCAAAAATCCAATACGACCCCATATATGCAGGATGACACTCCCAATGACCGGTAACGAAAACATGGGAGGCCAATATTAAAAAAGAGGAAGTTAATTTTTAAAGCATGTGCTGAGAAAAGAAAAGGAGAAATAATTTTTAAAGTTGGAAAGCGTGGAGATTGTACTTGTCTGATAATATCAAGACCGTTTTTTCGTCCCTCCAGCGGTCGCATAACTTTATTTCTCGTGCAACCCCAGTCCTTATAGTTGGTTATTAAGTTGCTGACGACTCTTTCAATACGTATCCGCCATCACCAATTAGAAGCTTGAATCGTCTTCCTTGAAAATAGTTTGAAATTTTGCATGAACTGCTAGAAAGAGAATATTGTAACAAAGTATTTAACGTTAAAAATAACAATGTAGAACTACGGTCAAGTATTTTTCTTAAAATTTGCTGCAGGAAAAGTTGTTCTTAATCACTTACTTGTTGACAACGATTAAACGGGGTGTTTCCCTTTATGATTGGAAAAATAAATCCATACTAGTATTTCTTCCGTTTACAAGGGAGGTAATAGTTACAAAAAATAATAAAATTACATATCGCTTACATTTCTTTTTTATGCGCTAAGCAAAAATAAGAAATAACATTCAAGAGCATGTTGTCTACGTGAATTTTTAAGTTTCAAATTTACATGTAAGAAATCTTACAAAATGGATGCAAATCGCCCAGTTCTAATATTTACAGGACATTAGGTGCGATAAGAAAAGAAGTTGCAGTTCGTTCATGCAATTGAAATTTGAATATAGTTTGCACAACATTTTATGATGTATTTTATTCATCGTAAAGCAATTTCACTTTTTTGTCGAAAGCTATAGATACTGTATTGAACAGTTGCCTACTTGTAACAAAATGTGAAGATTCTCATACAAGGGAGTTGCAAATTGCGGAAGCACTATCATTCCGTCGTATTACTGTCATCATGATCATATAGATGCCTTGAATGAATTAAAAGTTCTCTCAATACAACATGCCAACAACAAAATGGTCAGAACAGTACTTTTTCGAGATCAATAAATCATTTCAATGTTAAAAGGAATTAAAGACAGGTATAAAAGAAAAGAAGTTTTGCCACATGGACTAATGTCAAATAAATTGAGTGAATTTCAGTATTTTATATTTCGTTATCATGATTCCATTGTCATTTTCTTGTACACTGTACGTCCGCACGTGAGAGCACATATCGCAGGCAGTTTATTAAGTCAAATGAAGTTAACATCCTGACGAAATGTCACGTGTTAACCTTACAATTTTACCGGAAAGTTCGATTCCTTTACAATTCTGACATTTGCACACAGATTTATTTCCCCTTTCGTGTTTAGTGAAAGAACTGAAACACAAGAGGACAAGTATTTTATGGGGGCCTGCTAAGTTACAAGTTGAGCAACGTATACACAAGCTTAGATAGTGCAGTTTTCAATTTATGCTAAGTAAGCCTGAATCTCAGAGGAAATGACGGGAACGCAAAGCTCTAAACGTTTACAACAAGCTACTTAATAATATGTTCATCCATGGTGCATTATAGCTGTAAAGCTTAATTGCCAGCAGTTTACATACGGTAGGACCGGAGCCGTGAAATTGTCGGTGACTCCGTGACCAGGGGATTTCCACGCTTGATAAAGATTTCGGTTTTAAAGCAAAATTCGAGATACCGAAGACATGATATGGCGGGCAATTAAGATTTTATATCCTCTCTGTCGATAAGAAGTAAATCTTTCACCGAGAAATATGAGTAAGATAAAAGATTTGTACAATTAATCGAATTTTCTTCGTCTGCGTTCATCGTGTTCGCGGTTGACTAGACGCTAGGGGCTGGTCATTCTAAATAAACGAACAATGTAGACGCAGGGGAATTGTCGGTTGTAGCTTCATTTAAACTGGAACGAGAAAGCTTGATGGTCAATTCAGAGAATCCTCTATTTAATGTACACTGTACAAAATGTCTGCATATGTACAGAAAATAAAATAAAACAAGAAACCATAAAAAGTGTTGTCAACTATTGCCAGCACTTTTTATGTATCCTTTTTGTATTTCTTAGTATATTTTCTAAAATTGTATACAAAAATTGTGTAATGTTAAATGCAATTTATACAGTGTAGTTTGTATCATGGTTAAATTAATTGTTTAGGAATTACTTTGGGCGATGTGCACTGTTTAACAAGAAATTTCCTAACTGGATAACAATAGGCTTAAATCCTTACCTAATCCCTAACCATAACGAAGAATACAATCGACGCAATACAATTACAACAGCCAATCAAGAAACACCTTGTTAATCACTGCATATCATCCAAATTACTTCTGTCGCTAGATATTTTCATCGAATTTAAATAGAATGACAGTTAAAACCCTTTTCTTCAAATCTGTATTACCTAGAACAAAAGGAGCCAAACATTAGAAATTCCCCGACTTTCTCATAAAACAAAAGGGACTAGAGGCAAGACCACTTCCACAGTCGAAAGTTCTATACATGAGCATTTTAAAAGCGGGGCGATGTGATTTTGAAAAGTATCCACTCTGCTTAGTCAGTCGGAAACGAGACTAACGAGTACCATAGTACGGCAACATTTTAATTTCACTTAGCTATGGTTGACCTGGGCGACTGTGAGTTTGTTCTTACCCGTGGAACGACGATCATTCCGAACTATAGGTCCATGTTCCATCCGTTGTAACTCTTTGATTTCAGTGATGTGGTTTGTTAGCTGACGACTGTTAAATATATTTTTTTGTTTTCTTCCTTTTCTTATCTGTAGGTATGGTTCCAAAACAGAAGAGCAAAATGGCGGAAAAGGGAACGATTCGGTCAATTGAATAACATGAGAGCAATGGCTGCAGTTGGAACGAACTACGAATTACCGATAGCTCCTAGAGGAGATGGATATGCGCAGGTAAGTTAAGAAAGTTTCACCATAGCTTGATTAAAAGGGACAACCAGACTTTGACAGCGAATATTAAGCTTTTGTTTCAGCACTTCACTTTCCCCTTTTAACTGATCATTTACCAAAATCACGACAGACATTGAAGAGGTGGTTTGAGTGAGAATAAACGTTAGTTCTGTGTTACTTGTTGCTAAATGGGAATTTTGTAATATTTGTCAGGTAAAAAAAATCACACAAGTGCAAGACTAGACAGCCACATCCATACGGTGACCAATCACAACGTCAGACCCTTATGGCGCTTCATTTTTCGTTAGTTTTAAAATTCAGTTTATAATTGTGATTCAGAATTTAAGTTGAGACAAATACGCTCGTGTTACCCCTGTGAGCAATGATGTCGCTAAACTGAAGACGTCTGCCATTATTTTCAATAGGTTACCGTATCATTTTTGGCTCAAACTAGCTCAAAGAGCTGTTTGAGCTATTGCGTGCTGCCACCGTCACTTTGTCTATCCGTCTATTTATCATGTCTGTTCACAATTACCTTAAATGCTTTCAGGGGCACATTGGTCGACGAATTGTAACGAAACTTGGACACATTGGTCATTGAACATAGGGCTACGCGTTGCGTTCAAAACGTTGAGGTCAAAAGCCATCTTGGGCCATTACCAGGCTGTTTTGTAAATATCTTCAACCTGTCACTTTCCTTCAAATAGTGCTCAATGTCCTTGAAAGTAAATTATAATATTCGTCATGGAGTGCTTTGTGGGTCTCGAACGCAGATTTTTTATCCAAGGTCGTTCGAGGTCATACGAGCTCAAAAGGTGGGACTATCTTTGGTGTGGTATTGCTTTGCAGCTTTCAGTCTGATAGTTACCAAAGGTGGCATATTTAAAGGCATATTTTCATCATCCCAAACAGTTCCAATTCTCCCAGCCTACTTACTTCTAGCCCCTCCCACATTTATCTAAAACTCATCTTTATCCAGACACAATCCTAGTTTATTGCTTCATGGCTTGTCCCAGTGGGCATACAAGTCCATAATGTGTAATCAAGACACTCTCAGTGCCCATGCTGTGTAATTTAGCTATGATGCATTGTTTGAATGTGATGCCAATCAAAGAGCTGTACCAATTGAGAGTTTTGATGTATGCATGCTGAAACTGTAGTTTAGGGTGACGAATGACTGCCTTTAATCAACTTTTAAAGGGTTGCCAGCTGGTTGTAGCGAAATAGGTCAGTATTCATTCAAGGGTCATGTGGTCATAGATGTAAATATTTTGAAAATGCCACGTTCTCCTAGATGCATTGCAAAATTGTCCTCAAAATTGCTCCAATGGATGGGTTGCATATGCAGATTAACAATTTTTGGGTTTGATTTTGGATGGATGATAATTTTGAAACCTTTCTGACCAATATTTTGTTACCACTCTATATTTAGCAAGTCTCACAAATTCAGTTTCTTGCACATTTTGTACTGAAATGCACTCCTTTTAAAACTGCCTGTGCACAAATTACAACTCTAGAGGACAAATTACAGTACTAGCATGGGATCACCGTTACACTGAACTAGCCTTTCTCGTGGAAGGGACGACGAGGGTCAAATTCCCTTTATCAGGGAGGAAGCTTTTGCTTACTTTTGTGTTATCACAAACCATTAAATTTGCTTTCTGCCTTGATAATTACACAATTGCACAATTTAAAGAGAATCTTCGTTTGCAAGAAATCAGAAAGCCTTTTGGCTTTCTGCTCAATTCAACTTGTCTTTCATCTCTTTGCACACTTTTAGAATCTCCTAATTTGAGAAAGGTCTCAAAATTGTACTCTCTTTTCTTACAAGCTGGGTTCCTATGCACTCTAAAAAGTGTTGTGTAGAATTTACACAACATTGTGTGACTAGTCCACCAATCAACAAATGTGTAGAATTTACACAAGATGTGTAATAAATTTACACAACATGTGTATAAATTACACAGTGTTTTGTAAATTCTACACATGTTGAGGAAATTTTTTACACAACCATGTGTACTTTCTACACATTTGTTGACTGGTGGACAATACTCACACAATGTTGTGTAAATTCTACACAACATTTTTCAGAGTGTGTTTGCTTTAGATTTATTACCTTCCTAGAATGAACAATGTGTTTCAGTGAGTAATTCAACAGGGTTGAGCTTCGGCACCCATGGTGCTCTAGTTCAAGTGCACGATCTTTTTGTAAGCTTGATCCTTTGACATATGGTGGGTTATCTTCAGGTGGAGACTCACCGTTCCACTACGGGCTTGTGGAACATGATATACTTTAAAATTTGTGATTAGTGTTGCCATTTTTAGGTACGAGTAGGCGCTGAACTCAGTCTATGCCAAATACAGAAGCGTGTTTTAATCCTTTTCTCTGACATCAATTTCGCTTGTACACTTCATGCGTAATATATTGGATAGCACTGAGGGCCTTTGAGAACGTTAATTCTTATCAATGTATTTTTGTATCTACAGATGACCGTAAATCCCGCATCGTGGAACCACCCATTGTCGATGGGCTCGCCGCTCCAGCCGTTTGCACAAATGAACACCGGTCAGAACAACTATTCCCAGTCCAACTCTCCCTTTACGCCAACGCATCCTTCGTGCATGTCACCCCAAGCTAATCTCCCATCATACATGACGACTACGAACCAGCATTTCACGTCGCACGTCCAACCTCCATTTACATCTCAAAATTCTCCCATTATGCAAACAGCGCCCTCATCCCATCCCAGTTCCCCAATGTCAGTACCGAATACTGTAACCACATCCGGAAACATGGGAGGATTCTCGCAAGAGGTTGTATCTCCAGATAGAAGAAGTACGAGTATCGCAGCCCTTAGAATGAAGGCGAAAGAACACAGTGTTGCCATGGGAATGATAGGCGCGTATTGACCAATTGGGTTAAAGCAAGAAAACGCATGGTCACTTGGGTACATATTACTCGCCAATGTCCTCGGTTAATTGCAGTTGATGTAAGTTGTACCCGCCGATACATGAATTTTCAGCAGAATCTAGCTAGGGAAATTACAAACGTGACAACTACGTATATTAAACTATATAGCAACATAACGAATGATTCGTTTGCCTTGGATTTTGACGGAAAGTAAGACATGGATTTCTCCGAGGGGTTAACTCAACGGACTGGTACGGCATTATAGTACCTGCACTGGAAAAGCCACACTTGTTCGAAGAAGTTGTTGCCTGTCGGCTTGGCCAGAAAATAATCCCTTATGGAGTTATAGGCCAGCAAACGTTACATAGATTTCTTTTTTGCAGTCGTTTTATTCTGGAATCGAAAAGCTTTTGTTTTTCTAAGAAGGTACTTCTTAGCTTCTCTCCCTCATACACCCGTGTGTCGGACTAAGGTTATTGTAATTATGGAGTGCATAACTTTAACAGAGAATGGCAAAATAGAACAAACTTCAGCTTGTTCGAACGTCCATTAAGAAATAGGAGAGAACAGTGCACAGGAAAAAGTCGCCATGCACTGGAAGACTTAAAGAAAAATTGTTTGAGGCAATTAACTGTCTTTAGAAGTAACTGTAGAGATTTCTTGTGCCTGTGGTGGCCATGAAAACAGTAGTAAAGGTTGCGAACTTTACCGTGTACTGGGCTCAAGACACTTTCTATGAAGCTTAACTCCTCAAGTTTTCGAGGATTATACGAATTTTTCTTGAAAATTCGCGATTTATTTAACGACAATGTTTTCTCTATTGGTGTTGACAGGTGACCGACCGGAAATGTACCTCCGCTTTCTAAAAATGCGGATGGGGGCGCGATTCCAGAACCCTCGCGAAAGTAGTAGCGGTGATACATTTAATACAATACCTTATGAAATATCTTACTGGAGTAAATAAAATTCCTTAATGGTACAGTGGCGGAAAAAGTCATTCAATCGGTTCCATATATTGGTGAAATTGCATACCTTACACAAAAGATTGCATGCTCTCCAAATTTGTCCAAGGTTAGTAAATAAGCGCCGGATTTCTCCCTTCTAGAGCTTTGTGAACCACTCGTGAAGTAATCCTGATCAAAGTTTCGTCCCCTTTTGAGATGTTGCGGTTGCTAGTCTCCTGTCACCATGGTAATGGAAATACTTAACTGTGAATAAGATTTATTTAAATGTCGGGATACACAGGACTGTTTTTCATTTGCAAGTGAGTGTGCTTGTGATTAATTATTGACGGTTTCAGCTTTACACGGTGAAAAGTAGTGAAGGTAAAATAAATACTACAAACGAACACGGTTACCATGAGATCGTGAGATTTGTCGGTTATTTGTGAGGTCCATCTTCTCACTCCTCACGTATGACTGTTTTATATGAATAATTGTGTCCAATGAAAAACCTGAACTTAAAGAGAAATAATGCGTTTGTTTCACAAGGAAATTTCATTTTCATCCTTTTAAAACCAATATCTATTGGCAAAGAGTGATAAATAATTACAAATAAGGCAGTATGGTAGCCCCTTTTTCAAGAAATAAGTTCCCCTCAGAGAGGAATTCGGTAGTCTGTTAACTCAAGAATAATGTGTTCACCCAAACTTTCAACATTTCAAAAGATGCAACTTCCATAACTCTTCTTGTGCATAATATTTTGAGGAGATGAAGCTATTGCTGGGGTTTGTTGTTGAGACCGAATGATTTGATAATGACTAGAACTATTTTCTTTTAATGCTATGTTGGAGCATTTTAAAGGCATTAATTCCCTTTAATCTGCTTATTTGGGGATTTTGGGGTGGTTTGCAGCAAAATGATTACTTGAGGCTGATGGACCCCAGCAGTTCCTCACCATTATTTTACTGTCATATACACTTTTGAGGAAAGACGCCCCGATTCAATACACTTGCCGGTCCGCCGTTTGTCCGACAACAAACTAAAATAATTTAACACAATCTTAAGTAACGGTCGATCTTGTAAATTAGCATGTTAAGTTTTTTTACCAGTGTGAAAACAGAAGCTCGTTGATGGCATTTTAGGTACTGAGTGTAACTAGTAGCGTGCGTAGCGCCTCCGTGGCTGCCGCCCCCTATAGCTAGCTGCACACTACACGACTTTGCACGCCGCAACTCAACTCGATCGTCGCTGCAACTGTGATTGGCAATGTTAAGACCAGTTTTAAGTCGCATCGACTTCAGTTGGAAAGAACCAACATGTTGATTCTTCCCGAATGAAGTCGACGCGCCCTAAAACTGGTCTTGCAACTGCCAATCGCAGTAGTAAACTCACGCTTGTTACACGACTGTTGGAGATCCGACGATCGAGTTGAGTTGCGGTGCGCAAAGTTGTGTAAGTGTGCGGCTTGCTTTAGACTGCCGCTCCTCGTAGCGATGAGCTGAACGAAAAGACTTCGTTCACTCCGCGGGCTATGTAACTAGACGCACCTCTTTACAAGCCCGTAGCCACACAAGGTGCTGAAGGAGATTTTTCGCTCCTTTGAAATGACTCTCAGGGGCGAAAAATAGTGGGAGCCCTGTGTGCTAACATGTTTTGAGCTGTTAAATCAATGCAACTTTTTCAGTGGGCATTTTTTTAATAACGACGCAATTTCTCTGGCTACGGGCTTTAGTTGGGGAATGAAAATGGGATGAGGTAACGGGAAGAGGGTGGGAGCTGACTTTGTACATAAGATACTGTACATAGTAGTTATACTTTCACCATTTCTCAGGGTTGATTTGTTCTTGCCAAGAAAAAACATGATTTTACTTTTTCTTTTCTATGTTTCAAACTTAGATCCTTATAAGTCGTGTAGAATTAGATTCTTCTCTTTTCAACAAACTTCTGTGAAGCAAAATTTTTTTGAAAAAATTAAAAAAAAATAAACAGGATATTTATTTTCGATCATATTTTTAATATTTTGTGTCTTTTGTCTGTGAGCGGTATAATCAAACATCAATGTTTATGATGAGACCACGTGTGAAGAAAGAAAATTCGGTCCACATTAGAACTGAAATGGAACAGAAAGAAAGGAGAGGGATGACCAATCCCGGTTTCTCTCTTTGAAACAGAAAAAGGGGGGGGGTGAAGAAGAAATTGTAGAAAGGGATCTAGGGGGAGAATTGATTTGCCTCCAAACAACGTAAAAATACATGATACTGATTGGTTGTTTGTAGCACAAACTCATACGAGAGCTGGGTTAAAAACTCACCAACGCCGAGTATGTAATCCTATGACAACTCACTGGACAAATTGTTGAAATCGGGCAAAGCTTGACCAATACTTGTTGATTTCTTGTTTGTTTGGTTAAACCTTAGGTTCTTGTTATCTCTTGGTCAACTCATTACTCATCATCAACTACATTATAGACAATTTCAGTGATTTGAAATACTGTACGGGCCAGTGTTGGTGAGCTTTTTACCAAACGGCTTTGAAGGTGCAGTGTTCCTGATTGAAATATAAAATGTTACAATCCTTACATCACGACTTGAACTTACCAAAGTCTACTTACCATACAGTAACGAACTAACGGAAAAACCGTGGGCTACATCACACACACATACATAGAAAATTGATGAAAAGCGCATTAATCCTCTTGCGGAGGCATGCGGAAGATATTCAAAGTATTTTGCTAAACATATATAGGCCTATATAAAGAATTATATTCCTTGACTCTCAATAAAATACATTTCAGCTCTGTCAGAGTTCTATTATTTTTGGTTAGCTTTATCTGAACAGATGTCGTCGAAAAAAGATACGTAGGCCCTAAATGTGTCCTGCGAAAGCAGAATAAAGCAAATTGTGTTTTGTTTCTTTGGTTAACCCTATATAAATTATCTCTTAATTACTCATCAGATAGTTTTTGGTTTGGTAATTGATACTGATGATTTGCAAGGACACAAATTTAACTTCGAAAACAAAACCCTCAGGGGAAACAAATGTTACATTTGTCCTTGAAATGAAGATTGTAAAAACAAAGGATAACATTAGCCATACATGGTATGTCCCTCCCATGACATCACAAGATTTGCATATTGAGCTCATATTTATTAATGATTAAGTGAAAATCAGAAATTGTCTTGTAAAATGGTCAATTTTTGTGGGATTTTGATGGAAGTTGTGGCTACTTTCATGGTTGTTAATGCTTCCTACATCCAATACCCAATTTTGTCTTTTACATGTCACACTACCTTTAAAAACAGACAATTATTTACGAATATGAAGCCCCCGCCCCCTCTTCTGATAATGAACAATGACCACGATACTCACAACTAAGAAACCGGAAGAGATCACTTCCCCACATCCCTCCCCTTTGAAGTTTGAAGTGTAACTCAAGTCCAAATTAAAAAATATGTACATATAAGAGCATGAAAAATGAATTCTAACAGTCCAACTCCCATCTTCATAGGACATTCTTGAGCTGAGATATAAAATGTCGACAGTCATTCACACAACTTAAAATGGTAAGTGCACTGCCCAATAATTTGTGATGTCATTGTTGTACTACTGAAATTACAACCTTTGTATTTCTTTTTTTTTCCGAAAGTTACTGCACTTTGTTCAAGGTTTGATTGCACTCTTACCCTCACG
The DNA here is from genome assembly GCA_037179385.1 of Holothuria scabra. Lineage (NCBI taxonomy): Eukaryota > Metazoa > Echinodermata > Holothuroidea > Aspidochirotida > Holothuriidae > Holothuria > Holothuria scabra. The sequence goes on along the minus strand of CM074200.1, from coordinate 27,845,819 downwards.
GGGGTGATGTAAGTAATTCAGCCCTCTTTGTGCAACATTCTATGCAATCAAACAGGAAGTTTTAAGGTCATAAAAACAAAGCAGATAATGTTAGTTGTACAAAAGGAAAGTCAAAAATAATTGTGCAGTTGACTACTGTGTTTTAAGTGGATACATTTCAACATTTTATATCTTGTCTCAAGAATGTCCTATAAAGATGGGATTTAAACGGTAAGAATTCATTTTTCATTCTGTTTAATATATATGTTTGAATTTTTTGACTTAAGTAACACTTTAACTCTTACCGGTACTAATCTGTAATTCCTGGGGTTAACACGAACTACTATTACTTCTTTTATTTCAATACAGTTCAAATAGCCTATGACCATGGCGTTATCTGACTGAATGAAGTTGTTTAACAAGAAAGTCACAAATTATTGCGCAATGGACTGATTTGTGTTAAGTGAATAAATTTCAACATTCAATATCTCAACAATGAAACCAGCTATGACAATGGGAGTTAGATGTAAAAGGTTCATTTGCAACCTCGAGAATATATATTTTTAAAATTTTAAACTTGAGGTACACTTTGAGCCGCCGATGACACTACAATGAATTCGGATCGGATTCCGATCCCCGATTTTAGGTAGTTTTATTAAAATCTTCTCCATCTCTTGTCGAACAGAACCCAACATTTGCCAACCTGTGAAAACATGTGAGTTGTACGGCAGGACCACGGACTTTTATACATGGACAGAGCATGTAACGTGTACGTGGTATCAGTAGACTGTCGTCACCGACTGGGACGAGAAAAGGCGTACCAAGATGGCCGCCGTGAAGCTATAAATCGTCTGATTTGACGACGACTCTGTAATAACAAGAGCTAAACTTGAACTGTTGAATGGGAAACAATATCATATTCCTGCAATACGTGAAGTTATTTTGACCTTACCTTGCCATATTTCAAAAATATTTCAACTTTCTTGAAAAAACTTGGGTTGACTTGAGCAGATGCACACTTTTACACAAAACCATAGCAGACAGCCAACGTGATGCCCTTTTCTTGGACGTACAGTAGCGACAATATAGAGTGCGGTATGCTCCGTCCATGTGTAGGAAATCCGTGGGTAGAACTATGAAAATTAAATTATTTCGTTACGTCTTACCGACAAACAAATTGTAACGAACTACGCTGTCCGATAAAAAAGTGTATATCTGTGTGACATCACGTAAACTAGAACAGCAATGCTGTTGTGAAGCTCACACCAGGGAGCTGCTCACACAACTGATACTGTCTGTTAAAAACAGGAACTCAAAAACCCAAATTTTATATTCTTGTCATCTTCTTCCAAAATCCCCTAACATTACATAATTTAATGAAAGAAATTAAGAAGAGTGAAGGCAAAATATTTGTAATTTTGCATATAAATACACATCTAAAATTATTTTATGGCAGACCTAAATATTTCTGCATAACTTTATTTTCTCAAATCATGAAAGCCTGGACTGTATACTGTTAAAGGCAGTAAAATAAAATTAAAAACCTATGCATGGTGTACCTATAAACTGCTAAAATATTGCAAAGTATAGATACACCTACAAATCCACAAGTCAGCACTGCATGGCTTTGTGCTGATCAAAATAAAACACAGAGACTCAAGAGGTTCAAGAGGTTCTTACAGTACTTGGACTCTGGCAAAACAGTTATATTGCTATTACATGGCTCGGTCAATTCATGATTAATTGAACATCACACAATGAGAAGTATCCCCATTCCCCACACAGTAGATTAGTTCAACCCTTCTGCAACTTTCACACTACCTAGATGGCCTGTTACAACCGATAAAGTAAAAATTACCCGATTATGTAAAAACCACCGAAAATGTGGAAAAGAATTACCAATAATGCAAAAAACAACCGATAATATAAAGAAAACATACCAATAATGTAAAAACATTTCTAAAGAGGGTTTCATATGGTCCTACCTGTAGGTGTGTATGTGTGCGATATGTAGGTAAGGTAAGCTGACAGGCCGCACACGGGCTTGGCCGGAAATAAAATATATTCGTGGGTGCGTTTGTATATGCGTATGTGCGCATGTACCCTGTAGGAATTTATTGGTATGTATAATTGACTATGTTGTGTCTGATTGTAGCCTTCATCGAGAATCCAGGACTTTTTATTTGAGGGGGGGGGGGGGGAGATGGCAAACTACATGGGCCTGATCGCCGTCCGGGGGATTGATTTGAATATTAAAATACCCTGAGATGTATGTTAATCTGGTGCTAACATCATTTGCATCATTAACCTCATTTGAAGTTAATTTTTCTGTATACCTTACAAATATTTTTTTAGAATTCGATTCCCCCCCCCCCAGCTACGCCAATGGCCTGTACTTGGTTCCAAACTATTGACCAGTTCAGTGAGAATTTGCCTATCGACTCAATCGACTCATCCGGTTACAATCTCAGTTTATTGCTTCGAGGTGAGTAGAGAAAAACTCAATTTACATAATCAAAACACTCTCAGTACCCTTCATGCGCTGTGTAATATGAGCAGGGAGCCGTCACATCAGTTGATATTAGCTTTGGTACTCTGCATTGTTTGAATTAGCTGTCAGTCAAAGAGTTGAGGCAATTGAGAATTTTGGTACCCCCGTACCAAAATTGTTGTTTAGAGTGAGAGATTTGGCCCTTTAAGTTAACGCAACTCATCTTAAAACCTTAATTTATTGGTCACATCATGACATAAATATGAACACTCACCCCCCCCCCAAAAAAAAATAATAATAATAATAATAAATAAGTTTTTGAGACATCAGATGTCATTTAGAAGGAAAATTTTCAAAAAAGACGGAGCAAACCAAATAGATGATCAAAGCCAAGAAGTGACAACAACTTGGAACATCATGTAACAGTCACAAGAGTCTAAAGCAATCTTCACATTTTCAATACTTCATTTATATACTTTCATTGCATTCAGCGAGGAACCGCAGTGCCATTGTGCTCTTGTTAAAAAATAACCATTCTCCAAAGTGATGTATGTTGAGTTAGGAAGGGTTTGGAAGACATGGTTGCGAATACTTTCGTCGTTCTTACGAGACCCTAGTGAAAAAACACAAGAATATGCGTTCAATCCTTCCACAGGCTACCTTATTGAATAACCCAGTGAACACGTGACAAAATATGTTTTACGTCTACTTTGTATCACGTGCCATAATAAATCAAATTCATAATTTGTTCACTATAGGCTAAATCTGTAACGGAAACCTTTAATTAATACTCCCTGTTTACTAGCGGTTCCTTCATCCAGAGTAAATACTGATCTATTTTAAAGTTATAATTAATATTTTTAGATTTAATGATCGATTTAATTCACGGTATGTCTGTCGTGAGATTTATCGATATCAAACATTATTTCAATTGATCGGCACCTTTGCAATGTCATCGTAGGTTGTATTACACATCTGTGGAATGTGTGTGACGGAATACCCTTCGTTTCAAATCGTACTGCGTGCAGTCGTTCAACTCTTGTTCATACCATAGGGCTGCAATGCACCTCTGAAGTCATAGATCCTCCTTGCTGGTACCGATAGGGACCATCTGATTACGTCATTGTGATGACGTAAGACCTAGTTACCGTGCATTTCTGTGAAATATAGTTCCGGAGGGATGGGCAAGACGTGATTTCTGCTAAATTATGCTCAGAATATCCGTTACCGTATGATGTACAACTGTCTGTTTGTCCGTCTGTTGTCCGCCTGATTGTCCGTCAGTCTCTCCCTTCGTTTAGAACTAATACTCCCTGGACCGGTGCACCGTCAAATGTTGTTTGGGACTGTGTTCATGTGAGTGACTTGCATTTCTCGTCGAATTAAACTTTGAAGTCATGACGCGCTGGTTATTAAGTGAGACACATCAACACAGCTGAACTATTTAGTGTTAAATCACATACAAAGGTACAGTTTACATACTGTTCAACTTAATACAGTGCTGATTAAGTTTGGTTTCTAATACGGTAAGGTGAAAGTCCTTTAATTTAGTCCAATCTTACTACAGGCGAGAAATACGGTGAACATATTCTACAAACCCCAGTCCACATGGGTCATGGTGTGTGATAGTTGGTAAGTCACGGTTTACGAGTAAATGCGCACGTCTTTATCCACCCGGAGCACTGGATAAACTGGCCACCCGATACAAAGAAATTCTATTTAGGTTAATGACAATCATGGACGTCGATTATGGGGGACAGGGGGGGACATTCCCCCCCCCCCCCATTTTTATGAGTGGAGGGGACACTAACGTAAAAGTTCCCCTACACACTTTTTGTGACCTGAAACTTAAAAGTTAGGTTCTACCAAAAATACTATACATGTAGGTTATGAAAGATGTGCTCTACCGATGGCGATCTATTTTTGTATCAATTATAACACTTTTATACTTTGCAAAGCCACAAAATTTTCCCCCGCTTCGTGCGCTTGCAGTCTCATTGATGTTCTTTTTTCACTTGCATATCAAACATACATTATTAATCTGTCTATATGATTATGTCGATTGTTCGAGTGCGTATAGGGCAGCAGGTGTGGTTATGAAGGAGCACAACATTTAGGAATTTGAAGAAGAGGAATCGTCTCCTACTACGTTTTAATGAAATTTGTAATCTTTAGTGAATGACCAGCCTGGCAGGCTTAACACATTTCAAGGAAAATGTCTCGGTGCACAGTCTGCATGCAACTTAACTTTTCCAGAAAAATGAATGATTCCAAACGCAAAATTTCAACACGAGCACATCACACATTCGTATAGCGATTCGGCCATTTCCTATTAAGACCATTATTAGAGAAGTAAAATCACACTGAATTTTGCTAGATTAGAGACTTCAATCTGAAAATAGAGGTACACTTCCATCCTTTGTGTATGATGAGGTGTCGTTCTAAACTTCGAAAGGACATAATTTAATGTTTAATGTTTTCGTATCAACAATCTTACACCGGTAGGCCTATGCGACGGAGTCTCAGTAACACCAGTGGGTGCCATCCCCCCTTGATCTGTGATTTTTCTGCAGTAGATTGAAGTGTGCTTTGACCAGCTTAAAGATTTTACCGTCTTTCATGAAAAATGATTCCTTACTATTTGAACTTTTGTACTAAACTATCACGGTTTTCGTTGTGATTTTATTTACTTATATAGAGTATACCCGGTATTCAAATTCACATTGACCGTATAGTCCGTTGAAGTTATTACCCACACTTTCAAGACCATGTTTTGAAAAATTTGGAGTTTCCTAGAAACTCAAAATATTGAAACATTTAGCACCATTTTGCATCTGGGCCCCCTTTTCTCAGACACCCAGTGGCGTGGCGACAGGGGGCAGTCGCCTCTGAAGAAATATAGAATTCAGAAATTTGCCATTTGTGAAGCCAGCCTACAATGTGGTTTTGACAACTCATGAAATTCCGAAATTCCAAATTCTCTCCAATAAGAGTTCCATATTCGTCATATTGTCATAAGTTGTTTCAAAAATTTTCCGCGCGCCGCGCAGAAAATTGCAATTCCAAAGCAGAGGTGCTCGCTCAATGATACCTTCAATTTGGTAAACTTTTCCGAGCTCTGGAGGTGACCAAATCGGAAATTTGCTACATGTGACAACGGTAACTACAGTTCTATTTTTATAAATTTTCTTTCGTAAAATTCCAAATTTTCTCCAATATAAGCTTTTGACCCAATCAATTTCGTCGAACTATCGAAGAGCCTCATTTCTTCGGCGCCGGATAACATTATGTAGCAACAACGATCTCTGATCGCCGCACAATCTCATATTTGCCAACAGGATTTACAAATTCTTCAGTAATCTCCCAACTTTTCAAATTTCCTTACAGGAAACCCAGAATCCAAACTTTTCTGCAATACAAGCTCAATATTTTCAAATATTCGAAAAAAAACAAGTTTCAGAGCACTTCGCAAATTACGTCTCTAGTACAGTGGTGTTCACATTTAAAAAATCGTAAAATTTGGATGCTTGCCCTCCCCCCTTCCCCAACAAAAATGTTTATAGCTACGGCGCTGTGGACACCTTACCAGGACAGGAGAAACAAATTAGGCCAGACCCCCCCCCCCCCCCCCCCCCCACTTTGAAAATCAAATTGACGCCTCTGATGACAATGAACCACAAAGTCGGCTTAGAGCCTGGATAAACTACACTGAACGTTTACTCCACTTACAACGTGTTGTCATCTTTATCAAGGTCAAATTTGGGGAGCAGTATCAATTGAGGTGCTGGCGCACTTCCTCAGTTTTCACCTGGCACGGTATGGTTTGCACCCTCTCCCTGCCCCCAAATAAAAGAAAGAAAAAGAAAACTCAATTTCAGATCCAGTAATGTGACTTGTTGACTGAAAAATCTACACTTATAACGCACATGAAAGATTTGCATGGTTTATGTTATCTCAAAATTAGAGCCAAACATGCACACTTCGCCCTGGGTCAGTGGATCTCTCTATAGACCATGCAGGGGCTGCTACACTGAGTTCGATTTCCTATGTAGCAGATAAATTGAGATGCCCATCGTTAATACCCTTTTAGAAACTTCGAAGAAGAACATCGGCCAGTTGATGGCGGGAATATAATTAGTCTGAAAGTATGTTGTGAGAGGCCTGGATTGGACCTCCTCTCAGCCTCCTAAAATATTAGGTCCGTTCGATTAAGCGACTCGAGCCGACTCAACTGGCTCAACAAGTTTCTTGACTGGACGAAATATGACGTAAACTACGTCAGCGGCTCAACTAAACCACCTCGGTGGGCTGGTCGTTTTGGCCGGTTCAAGTTGTAACGTTTTGATGACGTTAAGATCACTTTTCAGAAAGATCTTTCGTTTTTTCCTTTTGCACGTATATAATGTAATAAGGTCGTCACTACAGAAGTCGATGACAATATATTTTTTCATTGGGTGTGTCCTAAGTTGGTAGGATGTCGGCCTATTGTGATCCTTGATCAAATGAAGTTAGATATAACCGTTGGTTGCAAACGATGGCATACATTTTCTTCAGATTTGATGAAGGTACGTCTGTTTGAGGGGAGTTTCAGTGTCACCCTGTGGCTAAGTCTCCGTGGCATGATGGGAACCTTCACTTAGAAAAGACTGACTTTTGAACATTTCCGTGGTCAGAAATTTGAACCTCATCATCCCCCAATAGATCTTATCCATATGATGTCAATGCAAAACCACGCCCTCATTTGGAAGAATAACGAATCAACACCAACAATTGCAGACAGTTTATTGGTCAACCGTCTAATAACACCTCCATGGTATATGTTTTAACACGCGGGCCAATGCTGCGGGTTGCATAACGATCAATGGAAAGATTAGGTTGCGAGGGGCACTGCTTAACAAGAAATTTTAATAGGTTGGAACCAATAGCCTGGAAACTGGGTCGTTAAAGTCCATCTAACTAACTGACTGACTGACTTACTAACTGACTGACTGACTGACTAACTACCTCACTAACTAACAATAACCCTAATCCCTAACCTAATCCCTAACACGAACAAAGAATGCAACCGATACAATAAAATGGGAATAGCCAATCAAGTAACACCTTGTTAAACAGTGCGCATCTACCCAAGATTAGTGGTGCAGCCATGTCGCCAGTGGCGTAGCTTACCGGGATTTTCTTGATAGTGTACTGAGGGAAGGCTGCATATATATGGGAGTGCGAAGATTTCTGACCTCAACAGACTGGCATCTAAGCGAAGGGAGACCGCGTGTTTGTCTAACGGTAGATCATCCACCTTTCACGCGGAAGGCCCAGGTCGAGTCATACCGAAGGCTCTAAAAATGGAACCTACTGCCGTTGTGTGTGATGCTCAGTATAAGCAATGGAGTAGGGGAAATAATACAGTAAGCCACAACTGGAAAAAAGGCTGTGGCCGGCTCGACTTGAACCAGTTGGTTGGAAACTGGGCCGTAAAACTCCATCTGACTAACTAAAAAAGCGAAGGACCACTATGTGTTGGCGCGATGCTTACAGAAAATTTTGAAAAATCGGGTCCCCTCCGACAGCCGGAAATAGCATTTCCTACTGCAAAACCGATAATTAGAATTTAAACGTTAGTTTGATCTTTTTTTGCAATAAAATATTCACTTCAGTATTCAGAAGATTGCAAATAATAAGAAAATGACAAGACAAAATAAACATCTACTATGTTTCTGTCACTAAGCTGGGCAATGTACATCCGTATATCCGCCCGTCTGTTGATTGTAATGTGCCAATTGAAACAATCACAGAATTTTTTTGCACCTTTCGCCCGAATATTGTACCATCTCAGGTGAAATGTTGCCCAAGACGATGAAGTGAGACCATGTAAATTTGTTTTTCCATTAGCTGTCCGAACTTTCCAGATTTTGTAACTTATTTTACAATACGTGCAGGGGCAAAGTACTTTTGCGCAGCTTTGCATGGCGAAGTAAATGTATACTTTTCCCCGACAAAGAGAGGGGAAGGAAATGACCCCCCCCCCCAAGTCCCCCTGAGTTACATCCCTGCGTGCTGCTAACCTAAACATTCCAGAGTGAAAGTTTAACATTCTGTTTTGAAGCTCTCAATGAGTACTGAAGAATTAAAGGACTTGGCCAAAACACTAGTTCGAAATTAAATGGGGAATGCAGCCACCCCAACCCGAAGTAGTGTAGTAGGCTGTCCTGTTTCATGGATGGCTTTTTAGGGTCACGTGACAATATGTTTTCTCCTCAAATCTGAAATTTACTAGGATTACCTGCTTAGTTGAAAGTACAATACTGAAGTCTTGCAATATTATGAAAGATACTTTGAAGAGAAATAAGAGGAAAACTGTGAACTTTAATTCTTGATTCAAAATAAATTTAGGGAAACTGTTCTTGCCCATTAATTCGCTCCTACATCACCAGAGCTCAGGAGAATTATATGTCACTTGTAACGAATATACGTGACTTCGAGCGCCTTGAAGATAAAACTTCTATGGTAAGTCGAAATCTCTGCACGTCGCCTTTCGCAATGTGACGCAAGCCTTTGATTTCAAGAGTTAATTCTTAAAAGAAACAACCAAAGATCACAAAACTTACTAATCGTCTAGTCAATTTTAATTACTAATCATTTTTGTGATACCTTCCACTGGCCTTCGGCTTTCAAAATGGGCGGTGTCTTCGACTTGTAATTGATACGTCTAATTTGATTGAATTTCCAAGACCTTCGACTCATATACAATTTGTTGTAAGAAGCTATCCCTGTGCATCGGCCCTAAGTGAAGGCTTAAAATACCGGCACATTTCATCGATATTCCAAAATCGGTATCACATGTCACACTGCGAAATTGTATACATTGGAGGACGCGCAAACGGCTGAATAAAACGTTCGCGCGTTTACCTCCCCCGGGGGCGGCGGAACATCCCGGGTTGAGCAGATGCGAAGCTTTGCGGTGCCGTAAATGAACACCGATCAATGAATCACACTAAAAACAGTATAAAATTAGAAAGGAACATACACAAAAAGAAACATAACCAGTTTGTGTCCCACGAGTGTGTAAGTCAACCCGGCCAATCAGAGTTACCTTTAAGTTCATTAACCGCTTGTAGTGACTAATTGGTTTAACCACGGGTTCAACTCATTTTCCCATTCCTAATCATCGCTTCGAACGTGCGTATTTACGAACACCCGAACGTGGAGGTATGGAGGAATAAGCCATGACATGGCATGCAATGCACCATATTAATGAATGCTACATTTTACGTCATACGGTCGTATGCTATCTAACAATCGTACCTCTGCGGAAGGGAAAGTATCTTTTTGAGGACCTAATAAACCTATTTTCCAGTGGTCTTGTGGGAGAATGGAAACAATCCTGTGAAGGCCGTCGGGCATTCACCCCACGTGACGCCCGATATAACAACAGCAAACAGGTGGAGACCAGATTCAAATTGGTTGAAGGAGAAATTTACACCCCGTTCGTCACATGTTTGAGTTCATTATACCCAATGCTTTACATTCTAATGATAAAATTGATATATATGCATAATAACCTACAACAAACCAAAGTAAAGAGAACGAACAGCTAAGATGCTAGTGTCAAGTGTGAAAGCTTGCACCCCTCTGTGTTGGTGACATACCGTATACACTGCTTGTACATATGGTCTCGGCAAATCGCATCATATTGCAAAAGATACGTACGGTAACCATATTTCACGTCAGTACCCGTTCATTACTGTGGTCTTGCTACACCTTTCTAATTCCCCTCCAGACAAGATTTTGCAAGAGAGTTTCGCCTCAAATCCCTCCCGATCTGGTAGCAGACATTTTAAACGGAAGGACAAGAACATTTGCCCCCAACTTAACAAACATTTAGTAAAGAAGACTTTTTTATTTCCTGAATGGCTCCTGAGAATCATGTGACAATATCTTCCCTCTTAAACTCTGAAATCTGAGAGGGGGAAATGCTTAGTTAACCTTCAATATGCAAAATTGAGTCATGAAATATAATGAGAGACAAATATGAAGAAATAAGTGAAAATCATGGGTTGTTTTACAATAAGCTTGGGTGACTGGCTCTTGCCCCGTTAATTTGTGAGTCTCTCAATATTAGCCTTGCAGGTATCGCTGCAGATTTGTTGAACATACCTTTATACAAACAAAAATATACATAAACAGGTTCCTATTTCCCGTGAATCTATCGAAAATATGATCACTTGATCTATCACTGCAAGCCATGCATAAGTTTGAACAACGTTATATGCAAAGTATTTTTTAGTTAATTGCCTACTACCTTTAAAATCAGATTATGAAAAATGCGAACAAACCTACAAGATCAAATAAACTATTACGCCTTTAAAGTTTCACTGGTTATGTATAGGGCGCCATCGTTGGTGGCGGTGCACTACATTATCGTCGATTTTTCTACAAAGTTTCACAATTGTGGGAGCACACCACCATTAATTTCTCCGTTGACTTACACACTATTTTGCCTTCATTAAATGTCCGAACAGCCTTGTCAAAGTTCACACCCCAATAAAGCTACCCCTCACATGGAAGCCAAGGAGCTGGCCAATCGTGGCATCACAAATTCACCATAGCATGACAGTCTAGATATTGACCTACAAAGGGGAAAAGTGTATGGGCTCTGCACCAACCCCTATATTAATCCGCAAAGTGACGGAAATTACCCCTTTTTCATACCCAGCATTGAAATGGTCTTAATTACCTACAATCCATCCCAATTTCCCATTACTTACACATTATCATCTCCCCTTTCATATCCACGAAAAAAAAAAGCAGCAGATGATTATTCTAATGTTAGCAGTTTACACTCAAAGAGGACCTAAAATTGACGGTGTACTTTGGAACAGGGAGTTGCAACAGATGCAACTCCCTGTTTGGAACTAGGCCTACTTTTCCCAGGAAGGCCGTTCCGCTAATGGTGGTGTGCTCCCTTGCGGTATGACTACTAAAAATGTATGCCACTATATCCCTAATAAATGTAATTGTATCCTTATAATGTTTTTTATGGTTTCCTTCAGGCCCATGAACTTAAAAATATTTTACAATTGCTACTTATATCGAAATAACTATTTTTAATCGCATTTGTACGCAACCAATTATCGATCCAAAAAATAGATCACCCTCAAATTTATAATAACGTTTCCATTTTGGCGTACCCGGTGCTGAAGAATCAAAACTGGCAGTGACGAATGTGTACTGAGCCATTATGGTAAACTGGCGAATAAAATTTTCACCGAATTTATTTGTCTTAACATTAAAATGTGAGATGACTTGTAAACCTTTTCTTGCAAATTATACAGCATATGAATGATCATAGCAAATATCCTTCCGATCTGACGGTCACTCTGTGAAAAAAAAAATCACAGATTCGTGAAATCCGGGTTTTGGCTATTCGTCAGTATGCCAGAAAGGCGGGCACAATATCATTTACCTGAATATTTACACAATGTTTTCACTGGTGCCACAAGTCCCGCCTTCTTTGTCCGGACGTACAATTTGTTGACAGTCAGCTGACGACCGATGTGATTACTTGGTTTTTGTCCAAAAGTGGGCGTGGCTATGACATCAGTCCATAGATAGACTTAAAATCACAGGTTTAGAACATCATAAGGACCTTGTGCATATGACATCACCGACAGCAATCGAACCCTGCAATGGAGGCAAGTACTCTTGCAACCTGCGCCGGTTAATGCAGACATGTGATAGTGATTTGGGTTCTCGCGAACGTACTGACATGCAGGAAATGCTACTAGTCCGTGCGAGATCAACGTTGTGCATTCGCAGCTCACGTCATTATTTGCTTCTAGAAACTCTTTTGACGTCAATACATACAGTGTTTCAGAGTAAGACCCAGTAAAGTCTAGACAAAATAAGATATACAGAGGCTCTTGCAAATCACCTCCCAGAATAAACATAATTCCTATACTGTCATATCCTACAGCCACATATCAGTTGTATTGGTGTATGCTTTTATATAGCTGTAATCACTGGCGTAACCACACCGGAGCTTAGCCCGCGGATCTTACCAAGTCTTTTCTTTCAGCTCATCGCTACGAAAAATCTGAAGGGTAGCATCCTAAAGGGGGCTGCAGCCACAGAGGCGCTACGCAGGCTAATCTGAACAATGCCCCAATCGAATTCTGAACAACTGAAAATGATTTTATTTTTTCAAAGGAACAAAAATCACATCCAAATTATGCTCAACGCTGCACAAGATTGCATCTGAGGAAACTGAAATGTTCAAAATTTTCTCAAAAGGTAGGACAACACCACTGGCAGGCAATCAGGTGCTCTAGGTGGCCTCCGCCAATCAAAAAAAAAAAATCCTGACTGGAGCAATGTTGCAATGTTCGATTACTTGAACTGTTTAAAAAAGGCAGTGGTACACTGATACTTGTCTAGGTCAGTAGTGTATCATTAATGAAAAGGTAGTCTATCCCTGCGTTTTATACACTTAGTAAACTTGACTGTCTGAAACCAGGGAAACATTTGAAAGTGATACAAAGCCACAGTCAGACAGTACAGTTTAGATCACAGTTCTACCGACGTAGAGTACATTCAACTCTAGTCCTTCATCCATCACTGGTCGAATAAAACCAGATGGGCTGGATCAAGCCAAAATACCCGCAAAACATATTTTGCTATTATTTTTCATGATCAATCCGGGGAAGCATTTGATTTTTGTTGAAAGCCATCTTACCAACGTGTAAGGAAACAAGGCGCTTGTGTTCAGAGTACAACCAACCAATTTCCTTTACCCTCTAGGGAAATCGATTCGTCTAAATGAGGTCAGGGGGTCAAGTAGTACGCTGTTACATTGTTGCCCCGATTACAGGTTATTTTGAACGGTGGTCGTCCCTTGGGTGGGGCAAAATCTCTTTGTCGGTATTCTGAAATCGCTCCTTTTATTTGGTGATCAGTGCCGATTCTGTTGACTCGAGACGTGTAGGCAGCAGAAACGGACATGATAGCCTCATCAACAGATCAACAAAGGTTGGTAAAAAATGCAAAATACGCGGAGAAAATCCATTTAGAGAAAAGGGTGAGAAACTGTAAGAAGTTGAGTGGTAGTACTTCCATGGTGTGACGATGCTAAAACAGGTATGTATATGTTGGGAAGTATGGTAGAGACTTTCTAGTGCGAGTGACAACGGAGTACCAGCAAGGATCAGTATAAAGCGACAAACAGAGGATAGGCTAAATATAAATTTGAAACGCTGAAAACCGACCATCGCAACTTTTCAAAAATGTGTTTTAGACAAAACTGACAAAACTGGGTTTTACATACTCGTGAAAGTGGATGTTAGATTTGAACAATAAATAAATAAAATCCGCCGGAAAAAAAGAAGGAAAGTTGAATCGAACAGTAGTGGCACAGGCCTAAGATTTCTTGGAAGATGGATGGGAGGAAGATTCGCTCAGCTGGCTCAGTCAGTTTCACGTAAAATCATAGGTCACACGGCTAACATAGAGCGCCTCGGAGAGCTGGTCGTTCTGTCTGGCTCAAGATGTGACGTGCTGATGACGTTAAAATTACTTTCCCGCAAGATCGAACGCTGGCTGAGCCAGTTGAGCTTGTTCATGCCGCTAAATCGAACGCGCCTTTTGTTTTGTGTTACTTTATTTTTGTCACACTGTTTTGACCTAAGATTGATTAAGGATGCAATCTTTACAGGCAGCCATATTTAATTTTCAAAATTCCATTCCGCAGGATGCATTACTGGTATCAAAATATCAGAGTAAGTTGCATATAATTGGAGGTCAATTTTAAGGAAAACAAAACATTGTCCGTTTAATGTTAATCCACGACACCAAACCTGCTTGCTCCAAGTTTACTTTTAGTAAAAAATGTGTCAACTTCATTTGCTAATAACTCGAGAACCGAACATGGGAAGTAAACATAATGAAACTTTCCCACAATGCTTAGAATATGTCCCTCTTTAACATAGCAAACATAACAAACATCAATTTTGTTCTAGATATTCGTTTAATGACATTTTTCCATGACAAACTAAATGCTCGTGATGAATCGTGACGGACTATAAATTTTGGATGTACACAGTATCGAGTTACACATGGCGTTCATTCAAAGAAATTTGGCCCTTGGAGCAGTTACTGCTCCTGCCCGGAGGAAGGTATGCCCTCTACCCCCTTTGAGAGGTTTTGAAAAGTTACGCGTCGTTATATGCAATCTGGTGCACGTCCATGCTGACATATGTGCTATCCGTTTTAAAGTATAATCATGCGCTGAGATATTTTAAAAGGAGGATTTAAGGTCATAACAGATGTTGATATGTTAGAGGGGTACTTATTCTAAACACTTTGGTGATATTAACATTGAAATCCGACGTGTGGTTCTCAATATATGAGCAAGTAAGGTTGTCACATTTTCAACCAGAAGTGAACTTGGAGCAAGCACATGTTACCTCATATCCCACATTAATAGACATTATTTTGTTTTCCCTTAAACTTACAGCTTATTTTCTCCTCAACAATCCCATATTATAAGAATTTGGTTGCACAAGTGGCATGAGAACGAAAAAAACTTTGCATTCCCCCGAAAGAGACTTATTCCTATATAACTTCAAGGTCAACACAACGGTGTAAAAAAAAAAAAAAAAAAAAAAAAAAAAAACAAAGGGAAACAAAGCATTCCTTTTAAAAGTGTGAGGAAGTGATAAAACCTCTGGTGCCCTCACGCTCACACAAATGTAGTAACTTCATTTACCGATGTCTCGAGAAATCTATGTCCGATTTGAATGGAAATTTCACCACAATAAGTAGATTTGGTTCCTCTTTCATATATAAAAATCAAAGTTTTGCTTTAACTTCCCTTTCAATTATTCTAAGGAACCAAACTAAGGAAATTGGCATCAAAGAGGGCGCGTATGGCCTAATGGTATCCCCGACAGCCTGGACAGAAACTAGTACCACGGTTGCACGCAAGACTGAATGTTTGAAAAGTTGGGAGACGGATCTCATGCATCGTTCATAGCGTGTTCCGTTGCTGATATAGAGAGTATTGAAATCTGTTCAGTTTGGATGAAATAACTGATTTTTCTTAATTTGTTTGTTTGTTTTTTTTTATACCTTTCACTTTCATAGCATGGTCAACTAGGTTCCTACACCGCGTAGAATCATGATACTTATGTTACCCTATTTAAGTAGGGGCACCAGTGATCCATTCAGCCATTGGACCAAATGTGCGGTTGCGTTCAAAAGAAAAAAGATTGAAAAGAAAAAAGATTGAAGAGAACTTTAACATTTAATATCTCAGCTCAGGAATGTCGTATGAAGATGGAAGTTGGACTGTTAGAATTTGGTTTTCATGGTCTTTAATATATATTTTCTGAATTTTTTGACTTTAGGTACACTTTAATCCAACCATAAGATGAGGAGGAATCCAACGTATGGACTAGCCCTTTTGGTTACAAAAATTTGCATTTATTTCTGCCGTTAACGTAAATTAAGTAGGATCGAGGTCCCTATTTCGTTCGGATTGGTTAGACACTTGCGTTGCGTTGTATGGACGTACTGCACGAAAACAAGGGAATGCCGTACACTATGTGCTGAACTCGGTCACTGTGTATCCCAACGTGAACTTGTGAAATACAATTCCAAGAGCCAACGGAATTTTTTGAGTGGTGCAATTCGAATGATATCACAAATTATTGTAATATCTAGGTACCATTTGAAATCAAGTGGAATCGAATGAACGCTGAAATTGTAATTATTTTATATAGTAAGCCTTAAAAGCTGTAGCCTACATGCATGAGCTCATTAGGCCCGGCATATATATGTCCTGCACTAAATATTTGAATTCGACCTTCGATACTGATATAGGGCTTCAACTCATTTTATGAAGTTTGCTTTTTGGAACTAGCAATTGATTTAGTCAACGAAGTGAAAATGTGCGGATTTACACCAAGGAGTTGCAACCGGACGGGTCCAACTCACATGGAAGCTTGGTATAAACATGGAAGTACTACCTCGGAACGATAAATGAGCCGTCAAATACGTGCATCAATCACGTAACAGTTTTGTTGCGGTATCGCCTACGGGAATCATATTCATTAGCTGCTGTTTTCTTCTTCTTTAAGTGCCAGAGCACCTTCTTGAAGTGAAGAAATGTGTACATATCTTTGCATGTGGTAAATACTTTAACATATGCCTATCTTTTTTAATAATCTTTTTAATTTTTCCCCACATAAACCACGTCTGGAACATGTCAGGTTTTTCTGGCAGAAGTGAACACGGAAATGAAATATGGCGAACATCTTAAATTACACAAAAATTCACACAATGAGCCAAGCATACCTTACGGCAAAATGACTGCGCAGCCGACAGATTTTGTTAAATTGATTCAACTCTATTGAAACAATTCTCCGTTGAACAGAAACGATTCTGACAGTCTTTCTGTAGGCAGTATAAATTTCTTTCACATTGTTGGATAATTGAGTTAAGCGTAAACGTCTTGCAGTTCGAAATCAGAAAAGTCAACACTCGACCACTGTTACAATTTTCCCACTCAACGGACTTTTGTATACTCCTATAGCAGTACTTTTATGCTAAAGAGCAAGTTCAGGGAAAATTTTCATTTTCACATAAGAAAGAAGAACCAACTCTACACAGTGTGGTGAAACTTCCATTCAAATTGGTCATGACGGTTCCGAGCTATCAGTGAAATGAAGTCACTAGATTTGTGTCCCCAAAGTAACTTGAAGGTAGCAGAAAAAATATATCACTTCCTCCCATTGACAAGGAATAACTTGTGTCCCTTGGTTTGTTCAGCCTCTTGTGTTGTCCTTGAAGTTAAAAGGAACAGAACCTCCCTGTGGGAGGATGCAAAGTTTTAAAATCTTCATGCCACTTATGCAATCACATTCTGATATTACATCGGATTGCTGAGGAGAAAATTGAATTGTAAAGTTTAAAGAAAAACAAAAGACTGTTCATTAATGTGAGGATGTTATGTCATATGTGCTTGCTTCAAGTTCACTCAGTTTTTGTTGAAAATTTGACAACTTTACCTGCTCATAGCTTGAGAATCACACATTGGAATCCTATGCAAATTTCACCGAAATGCTTAGAATAAGTACCCATATAAAATATCAAATTTCGATGTAATAGAACTGCCGTAGTATGACTTCCGCTGAGAGCCACATATTTAACACCTGCTACGAAGGTAATGTAAATTAGGATGTGACAGATGTACGCTATTATCAAATTGGGCAGAAAAATTGAACCAGGGAGTTGATCTATCCGTCTATAATATGGCAGTCCGGTTGCAGAACCTGTGTGAAGGTTTATGTATCTCGCTGTTATAGTATGGAAACGGTTGTCAATTAGTCCACATATGACATAAGAGAGGTTTCACCGACGTCACAAAAATGACGTCATACCTGAAGCGCAGCCATACTGGAGATATCAATATGGAAACATACACTGACCGAGCAAAATCAACCATTGACTACTGTAAGTGTGTGCGGCGCCGGTAGTTTCTTCCCCTAGAATCGGTACTAGTTTCCTCCCTGAAACTCGAAACTGACGACTTTGGGGGAGCAAAAGTTGCGAAACTGACGAGTCTAGAAACTAACGGGGACCCCGGCCGTACGTTAGCTAGTGCAAGTGCGGCTAAAACGATTTAGGCAACTGGTACTATGACCCTTTACGAAGCACATGGTAAAAATTTTTTATTACGTACGTACGTAATAATTATCACGTACGTACGTAATATGATTAGGTACGTACGTAATCAATTTTTTTTACCATGTCCTAAATAGAGCTTCGTAACCCATCATAGGCTGTGTCATAATTTGACCTATTAAACACCTTTGTTCACCCCAAGTCCAAATTGAACATCAACGAAGCCTAAAAATAGCTTGAAGCCTGTAAATCATTTTGTATGTGGAAGGAGAGACCCAAGTTTTCCAGGCTTGAGATCGTCGCAAGGTGAGCATGGCTAATTAATGGTGTATGATAATGTGTAACTGTATCGTTTACGTTAGGCCTAACGTTATGCCTAGCCGTAGCCAAATATTTCAATTTAAACATTTATATCGGTCAGTTATTCTATGGTTTTGAAAGGTATGCTTCCCATTATATCAAGAATGAAATCCCCATATATGTTCCCCTGTATAAAGATATTCAAAATATTAAGTTCATTTTTACACTGTCAGTAGTACAGTCTTTTTGCAGCCAAGGCGTATAGTATCTCCAGTGGGCGGGACGACCGGTTGATGACGCCAAGTGAAACCTCTCTATTCCGAAGGTACACATGAGGTGCGTTCCATTTAGCGGCTCGAGCCGGCTCGACTGACCCAGCCAGTTTCTTGACTGGATGAAATGTGACGTAAAATACGTCACCGGCTCAAGTAGACCACCTCGGAAGACTGGTCGTTTTGGCCGGCTCAAGTTGTGGCGTTTTGATTACGTTAAGATCACTTTTCTGAAAGATCGATCACTGGCTGACCCAGTCGAGCCGGCTCTGAAAAAATTGCAGTTGGAGCCAGGTACTTCTTGGTTGGAGGGTATTGTACAAATTGCCTGTTCGTTGGAGAATTAATACGTATACGCCTCGCGCGCCATGTTGTACAATAGTTACACACACGTTCGTAGGGTCGGGCTACTGTTTCACACTTACATAAGAAGTAATGTACAAGTAACGTGTTCATACGAAGAGGGGGGGGGGGTCGAAAGTAATTGGACAACTTCAAACAATACTGTGGGTGAATTTTGAGGTAAGAATAATTTGGAGAAAGTAAACTGGATGTTTTGCCATTCTTTACATGTATGTAAGTCCTGCTAAAAGAACTAAAATAGATTAATTGTACATCATCTTGGCATTGAATATGAAAATTAAGGTAATTGAGACGCTTATCTTGGATATTCTTTTTAAATATGGAAACACTGGAGGTAAAAATTCAGCATCCTCTTCATTAAGCCTTCTCACCCGGGTAGAGTAATTCCACTGATTCCACTTTAAACAGTTAAACAACACTGGTGTGTCAATTTTAGGAAAGAATTATTGGGAGAATATGATCTGGATGTTTTTCATTCTTTTTATGTGCGTTAGTCCAGGAAAAGAACAAACGCAGCTACGTAAAATTTACTTGAATTCAGGAGTAATTTCTCCATTGAAATAGTGCAGTGACTCGAGTCAATGACTCGACTCGAGTCACTTAAAAGCTTGAAAACTGGTGACTCGAGTCACTAATCTAGTGACTCGATTACAACACTGGTCCAATGGTGTGGATACGTCTTCAGTGATCGTGTGTCAATCTACGGAATTCAAAAGATGTTTCTAGCCACATAAGAAGGCGTTTCGGAGCCATTTTAAGTTTGGTATCTGTGCTTGTAATGGTCTATCTTTGGTAACCATCGTTTGAATCTCCTCTCATCAAAGGAGTGAAACTTTCAGCAAAGTGAGACTGAGCAGGAATTACTACATTTAGTAAACTAGAGTAACAAGATTATTAAGACATTCATTTTAACAATTGAACAAGAACGCCATGTGATTGATTCTAAGTATTCATATGGTTTACTTCCACGGGGCTGCACCAGTCATTGTCACTAATTGATTTTGCTTCTTTATTTTCCCAAGGTTCGACCTTTTTATCCTCAAGCTACAACTCACAACCACTTATTCAGTTCTTGTGGCAACCATTTATGACCTCATTAGTGACGTCATACATTCGGTTAACCCCAAAGAAATCAAACCAACTCAAATATTTTTTCGCCGTTCTACATGTTCTGTCTTGGAGCCACCATCAATCCCAGGGGAAGCACAAACATTCAACAATTATTTCTTCAATTGATTACAGCAATCTCAATATTACACTTGATCATTTGACCTTTGACCTCTGTATTCCAATCCTTATCCCAGTCGTATCGTCAATGAGCGTTTTCGTAGTGTTTCCAAACATGTTTCAGGCTGTAAATATTTTTCGGTGTGGCGCAAACGTCACCTTACGAAGAGGATAAAAGGAGACTAGCAGAGTCGCGCAGGGAATTGGGCGCTCGTCAAAAACATTTTTAAAATACCGTTCATCATTGTTTGAACAAGCTTGTCCTGGTTCTGATGACACAGACAATGTGGTAATTTAACCGGGAAGAGATTTCGGCGAGTGATGCTTCCACTACGCGTCTAGGTGTTAAATCATATAGCTCTGTAATGTGACCGAAATTTAGTATTCTCCGATTAAAATAGTCACAGTACACGTGACATAGTACGGGATGTTTTCGGTGTCATCTCTAGGTAAGTGATTAGGCCTTTTTGACAAAAAAAGAAGAAAAAAACAAGTAAGAACAATGTGAATCACAAATTAACCGATGTCGGAGTTGAAAAAAAAAACTTGTTTGGATATTCCAAGAAGTAAAACGCCTTTTTTCACCCACACAGATTTAATCTATAGTTGACATAAAGTGATGAGCGAATAAGGTCTATTTAAATTTATAATCAGAACCTCTTCGCATGATCTGTAATGTAATTTTCTAATTGCAACTTATCAAAGAGCAGTTACCAATTGCGACTTCGCATTTCCTCAAAATATAGTTACTTCGGCCTGAAGGTATATTTCGGTGTTTTTTTTTGTTTGTTTTTTGTTTTAAATTAAAGTCCGGCTTCCAAGAAGGACAAAAATATTCCAGACCATCTACCCCAAATCTTGTATGTCTTGATACAATTTTCCAAACTGCCGAGATGACATCACAGATTTCCCGTATAATACACTACGCTGAAAATCTCAAGAATTATTTGCATTACTTTGAAAATTAGTATCGTATTTTCCAATTGAAACACTAAAGCCTATGCAGCGATCATCTGAAAGATTTTTCTACATAATTTAAAGTCAATGAAATTTGTTTTGTGGAAAATAACTTTAAGTCACCCCTATCTCCATAATAAAAACTTTGCTTCATTGTCCATTACTTTCAATTTATAGAGTTAGGCTCATGGTAGGCCTAACTTAAAGATTTGAACGTATAGAATTAGCGAGAGTGACGTCAAAGGTAGTTGTCACTAGTGTCTTATTACTGACCAATGGTTTATCCAAGGAGGCACTGCAACTGTGCAGGGATGCTAATGAACTTATTACGAGCCACAATTGCTTGGCTGCGTTGCAGCTCCCTGGTTTTGGTATAGGAGCCGCTAGTCTTGCGTCGCGGTCACATTAAAACAAGCGGATCCGATCCGATCCGATTTTTTCCTATTAAAACCAACTCGATCTCTGGTCGGCGGAAAGAACCCCAAATTTGCCAACCGGTGAAAATATATGATTTGATTCATACGGTAGGACTGCGAAAATAAAATTCATACCCATTTCGTGATGTCACATCAACAGACAGCTTTTATTAGACTACGAGAGTCCGATAAAATATGTCTGTAGGTGTGACGCTAGGAAAAAACATTAGTTAACATTTCATTTTCATAGAACTATGAAGCAGATCAAATGTTTACACAGGGTGGAGAAATTACAGTGGCTTGTTCCGATGATCGTAGAAAGGAAAGGCTTTAATGAAAAAATCCGCTAAATTGGGATCGGAATCCGAATTCGTTGTAGGGTGATGGCAGCTTAAAAAACATCATGGCAACCTTACAATTACAATGCTCAGAATACTTAATTACAAAACTTTAATAATTATATTTTGTAATGGTAGAATCAAAGTTAAATCTGAGAGTATTGCTAAACAATGGGTTTTGCTGTCTTAAAACTGTTGGGTACAATGAATATTACTCCATGTTGGTAAAAATTTACCCTTGTTAGGTAAAGTTTGCCAGACAATAGGTGTTTTTGTGATCAACTGGGATAATGGTTTTACCCAACTAATGAGTAGGAGACAGGTGCACCAAACCTGGATAAACTTAACCGAACTGGTAGTAAGCCATAGCACCATAGAATGCTTTCACGTTACGCAACAATTGGTAAGCCGCGCCCACTGCCGGGCAAAACCCAGGAGGGTTTCAGTGCAACAGTCACACGTGAGGTTGTCAGCTATACTTCTCAGCTAGTTACACTAACTGCGTTCTAGACTAGATTTTGCACGTCGCAAGGGGCGGGGCTTGTCACGTCAGTGAAAGCACGGTATAAACTGTTCATAGTTCAGCCACGCCTGTACTGGCGGTTGTACGGAAACTGGGCTCGTCCCATTGACCTACATACACCATGAGGCTACTAACATGCCTACGCGGAGAAGGGATGCTGCTTTAGTTCATGGTAGTACTTCCATTTTCAGTTTGTCAACCAACTGCTGCTTTATTGCACGCCATAAGACTGACGATAATGACGATCTTCAAGAAATTGGAAAAACTTCCAACAAAACTAAACTATTTGGGGCTTTGATATGTTAAAATGTTGACGTTAACAAAAATATACAAACTGCGCTTCCTTTTGTTTTCATCATCCAAATTGCAAAAAAAAAAAACAAAAAAAAAAAAAAAAAAACAACTATTCAACGGTATCAGTGCAACACTACATTTTCACAACAATGAGATATTAATTAATGTATAGGATAAATTGGATGATAAAACTTAAAATGAAATTCAATCAGTGTTGTGTTGTAAAAGTAAAAAGCTGGACAACTCTTAATTAATGCGTTTCTACAAATTTACGACATTAATGTTGAAAACGTTGCAAACATCTGGAGCATCCTTCATATTTGGTTAGCAATTATACGCTCATTACATCGCGTGCGCACGAACCAACATCAAAGGAATTACCAGCCGTTTGGTTCAGCGTCATGTTAAGTAAACATGTTTAAGAAACTTACTGGAGCATGAAGTCTACACGTGTATCAACAACGTAATCAACGACGAGAATGAAGTCTGTAAGAGAAATATATTTTGTTTCTCCTTCGGCTAGCAGACCTTGTCTGACGCAAACGTAAACATAGAGCGATATGATCGAATCTAAAATTAAACCTTCATTAATTATTTTCCATTCAGAAGCAATCTGTTGTGCACTTGTTTCTTGAGGTATAAGGAGCATCGTAGAGAACGCATGTTTCGAGACGTAATAAAATTTCCAAACTTCTTTGTCACTGTTGTGTTTGGATATTGCCGTAACCCCTCGATCCTGCCATCATCTTCCTTCCCTGTTCATGCTACGATTGGAAAAAAGAAGGGGCCAGCCCGACCTAAACCATCTGGTTAGAAACTGAGCCGTAAAACCCCATATAGCTAGCCTACTAACTAACTAACCAACGAACTAATTAACCAACTTACTAACCAAGTAACTGAGCAACTAACTAGATCTTACTTATGGAGTTTATGTCATCTTCTAAAGGTTCTTAAGCTTTATCCAGTTTTATTATTAACCGTTTAGATTTTCAGGCTGGGATGAGGCGGGCGGGGGTGGGGGGCTTCCATGCGCTATATATCGTATTTGGGAGATAACAATACGAACAACGATAAATTCCATCTTTCAACCCCTCTACCTCTGTAAACTCAAATTAGGGGAAGTGGTGTCTGCATTAACTAACCACGTTATTCACTAATTTCTGACTAATTTGTGATGATATTTGACTTATTTCATAGTAATGGTCTTAAGAATTTTAGTAAAAACTTAGTCAAGGAACTTAATACATGTTAGAAACTAATTCAACTTGGTCAAATACTAGTCAAATATTAGTCAATACTGATGACTAAAGTGGTTAGTCATTTCAGGCACTGTTTTGAAAATTTGTGTTTACAGTTTGAATATACACTCTTCTAACGAGCGATGAGATTCGACGTCAAAATAATGAGTGAATAAACTATGCACCGAGCCAAAAGTGACCAACTATGTTCAAATCTGGCAACGTATTGATCTAATTTGACGAGTGAGATTGTTTGACCACGTTTAATTCGGTACATAGTTGAAATCCACTCATAAGTCGAAATTTCGACCAAATCGTTTTTAGAGAGCGATATGAGCGATATGTAACTTTGGCACTGGTTTAAAAGTGGTCAAGATGTTAGGTATGCATGAAAATAACCATGTCAGGTCACTAAACAGCCTGGCAGTAACTCTAAAAGTTACGTGCGCTACATTCCTCAAACGATTTTCTCTCTACAAAATACACAGCATGAATGGTAAACGATTTATGTAAAACCAACAGCACAAAAAGTGTTTAATTTGAAGTAAAGCAAAAATGAACCTGCCAGGAGGCAGAATTGTTGGCTGTTCAATCTGTTGCATCTCCCTGGTTCAATCGAGCCAATTCCCTTCGCAACCACAATTGGTCATCTAGACCTGTAGGCTGTCCAGGAGGAGAGCAGCAAAAATTTGAGTAGAAGCTCCCTTGACCAGTTACTGGCCTTAGCGGCCCCACTGGGAACGGAGACTAGTTCTCGTTGACCCCAAAGCTAATCGTAAATTTGTCATTTTTGAATCATGACCACCACAACTGACTTCCTAAATCACGGTCAACAAATATTTCATGCTTGGTCAGTCTTCAGAGCACCTGGCTTAATTCGTCCACAAAACTGGACAGAGAATAACCCCTGTCCACTTAATGAAAAATATATGGTCCAGCAATAATCTATACTATTAGTTGTGATAAAATGTGAATATTTTTCAAAGGGAAAATTTGGCGACTTTGGTAAACAGGTGAAAAATGACCTATTGTGACGTCATCATGGTCAAGTAAATGTATGGATATCATTTAGTCGTTACCGTTTTTAAGCACACCATCTCAGAAACCATTAAAACGGCCAAAGTTAAATTCAATCAGGGAGTTGCAACTCCCTGATTCAATGCTGTTTGAGTTTTACGAATTTTCATCCCTTGCCAGAACATTGCATTGCTCAAAGCTAGTTATGTCCGCATGCGCCTTAGAAAAATGACTGTGAAAGTTTGTCTTCGTAATGATCATTATATTGAAACATCGTGCCACGCTATTTGACAATAGAACAAAAACTTACCTATGTATAAAACATCTTCAACTTTCAGTCAGGGAAATTATTCCTTCTTACTCAAGTAACTATACAGTGGACAATACCACTTGTTAAGAAATATTTTTAGCGCCACCGATCAGACGCAGTGATCTTTGCAAAGTATAAGATAGTCTAAACTATTTACAGTTCATCATCATCGAGACGCTGTAAAATCTCCTAAGAAATTTACTGCTATTATTGTTTCTCAGACTCCAAATTTTAATATACCGATATCCAATACTTCAGAAAATTAGTATTAGGCCAATTCAACTTACGGTCCACAAAACAGTACTTTTTCAGTTAGCCATGGGAGATAAATGCCGTTCCTAAATTTTTTGATGATATATGCATCTTTTGAACCAAGTTACATGATGTCTTTAATATTCTCATGGCATCATCATTGGTTGTTAAGTTTTACCGAAACCGAATCGGGGCAACCTTCACCGTATTAAGTACTGTTAAATGAGAAATTATTTATATATGGGGGAGAAAAACCTTCGTTTCCTACACGTAAAAAAATACGGCCACCCTTTCAAGTTGAGAAACCACAGCATACAGAGAGTGATAACAGCTCATTTTCGTGTTGATGTTTACAACAAATGTATTGCTCATATCAACTTCCACCGTACCTACGACCTCAGCAGAAAACGGTGTAAGCAGTCGTTCCAAACTTCTAATGAAACAACACTCTGAAGAAGGAATTAAACTCTTTTCTTGACACTTTTGTTGCCCCCACCCACTTTGTAAACACCGTCACGTTTAAATGTTAAACACAAGTGTCTAATTAATAAACATTTAGTTTAATATCTGAACATTTAATATAAAATAGCTAAACATTTTTAAAATTTAAGCGTGTTTTCAAAGTGGATGCAAAATAAGTGTTTAATTGCTAAGCACTTCTTTTAGAGTAAACGGCTAAAAGCACAGCAGTTGTTTTGTTTGTTTGTTTGTTTTTTGTTTTTTTTTCGACGTACGTACCTTTCATGATATTTAGGGGCATAATATATTAAGAAAACCAAGAAATTAATCCTCCTTAATTTTTAAATTCAGTGAGGAAAGAAGAGCCATTCTTGACTTATCCAAATTGACGTGACTGTATTTTATCTTGAAACGTTTCTCGTAAAAATTCATTTTAAAGGCATGACATTAGGGCACAGTCCAAATTTATGTTGTAAACTTTAAATCGTTGCCATGTTGCCATTTTGTTGTATCGATTGTATTCTGTGTTAGGGTTAGGGGTTATGTTAGGAATTATGGCTATCGTTAGTCAGTCAGGAAATTTCTTCCTAAACAGTGCGCATCGCCCCTTATATTCCAGTGACAGAATATTGTCTTAAGGTTGAAAATCATAAAGTCAAAATAAATATATTTGGGAGAAAGTATGCCGATTTATGTTGAAACATCTGCATTTGTTTCAAAAAGAACATAAATCCACTCCATCACTCCAAAAACGTGTTGAGCAAACAAACACCTACCGGTATAGCTTGCCCCACCTTGTAAACACATTTAAATCCTAAACATGTTTAGATAATAGACACTTAATTCTAAGCAATTAAGCGTCTTTAAAAGAGAAATATTTAGGAATTAAATACGTGTGTTTAGCATCAAAACGTATTTACAAATGGAGGCAAAAAAAGGTTTAGAAAAACGGTTTAATATCTTAACACCTTTTTCAGAGTGGAACATTTAAATTCGTTTATCCTGCGGTTCTTTTTATTCACGTGACATTACTTTTTCCCTTAAATATTAATTTCATGTGGAATAAACCTTTGGCATGGCTTAGCTGAAAGGGGCTCATTGAGTTGATATCGATAACTTAAAGGCCCAGTTCTCTCACCCCAAATAGTACCAATTCTCCTAACCTTCTTACTGAAGCCCCTCCCACAATTGTCTGAAATTCATCCTCATCCAGACCCAATCTCAGTTTATTGCTTCAGGGTGAGTATTGAAAAACTCAATTTATATAATCAAAACACTCTCAGTACCGTTCATGCTGTGTAATATAAGCTTTGGTACTCTGCATTGTTTGAATTAGCTGTCAATCAAAGAGCTGAGCCAATTGAGAATTTCGGTACCCGCGTACCAAAATTGTAGTTTGGGGTGAGAGGTTTGGCCCTTTAATGATAGTGATGAAGGGTCAGTATAACCAGGGAGTTGCCACTTGTCCTGGTAAAACAGGACAATGCTTATAGATAGCATAATAAGTCAGGTTTCATATCCAATAGTTACGGGAGCAAAAAAAAGTAAAAATTTTATTTTTTTTTAATGTCCTGACTTGTAACGGTTTTGTGCACAATTTGAAAAAGTGTCGGGTCACGAATTTTTGAAAAAGGAATTGAACCGTTAAGTACTCACTCATAAAACAGTTATTTACTTGTATGGTGCGGGGATTGTCTAAGTTTGACCATTTGTCATTGGTATGTGAAGGACACTTATAGGGTTTGGAAAAATTTGTGGAATTTTATGAACCAATTCAATGAGCCGCTTTAATATTATTAATAGACAGATAGATTGTAACAGAGATTTCAACCAGTAAGAGATTCCGAGAGCACGTGATGGATATTAGCAAGACTGTAAGATTTAACTTATTTAAAATGAAAAAGAATTAAGCTTCATAATTTCCGACTTCAAAATGAATCATTTGCTATGGAAGGAATAAAAAAATAAAATGACACATTCGGTTTGGGGATATTTAGAAGTCAACATGGTAACCATCAATAGCCATAGCCGTCTTCATAATTTAAAGACTAAGTTTTTCAACTGAACATAGATGCATGCAACTGTTTTTATTCGCACCTTTCACTTCGTCCTTGAATAAACTTCGAATTACTAGCCGACCGAAATTGAAGAATAATAGGATATACCGAAGTCGGGCAAAACAAAGGTTTAATTTTTCTTTCTCTTTAACTAGTTTTCAGTAATAACAGTTTTCCCACCTTTTCTCACAGTAAATCCTTGAATAATTCCCTCGAGGACAAAATTGGCAAAGCAGGTACTCAGCCTCTGACACGTTTTGGTGGCACGCCCTCAGCAGGCGACCATACCCCTGCTTCGTTTGTCAAAATAAAACTGTTACCTTCCTCGACTAGCGAACTATCTCATTTCCAACTCTGTTGGGGGCGTGCTATTTGATCTTTGCCTTCGGGCCCTTTTGCAATTTTGGCCTTCCAAGAATAGAGAGTTTAAAAGACCGTCAATTCCCCATCGGGAGCGACAATTTTGAATCGATTTTGACCACAACGAAGGCTCGTAGTTCAGAAACCTTTTAAATCCTCTGCTGACAGCACTCTTTAAAGAGCCCCAGTGAATCCTATGTTCAGAAAAATTAACACTGAAACTGATTATCGTTTTTCCTTTCGTTTTGTTTTTCTTACTCGGAAGCCACATTTAAACTAGGGAGCTTCAACAGCTCCATGTTCAAGGCATCTAAATGAAATACTTTGTGAAATTCATTAAAAAAACGATAACCTCTGTGAAACACGCCCATAATGATTACGAGATTTCGGGGCTGATGTCCTTGCCCTGCTTCTGTAAGTGCATCGACATGCACAATTGTAACATCAAGGATTAAAACGTACGTTGGATTCATGCGATAAACGCTCCCATCCCGATTTTAAAGGAAAGGTCGTGGCCGGCCCGACTTGAACTGATAAGCCGTAAAACCTCATCTCACCATGAAGGGAAGAATGTATAAAGTAAAGGAGCCGACTTGTAATCCCTCTAGATATGCTAAAACCTCTGAGCTTGCGAGTCTTTGCCACCTGGACCGCCAGTCGCAGGGCCCAGTTCTGCGATGCGACGGAAAATGTTGCCCAAAACATTTTCCTTTGCCCCTTGTTTACCACCAATTTTGATATTCTCCACTGCATTTTTGCCTAAGATAAAGAAACGTACAAAAGCATTTATCACCCCCTTTATTTGTTTCTATAGGCCTACACGTAAAAATGTAAAATTACAAAACCAGAAAATAAAAAATGTTAAAAGATTAAATAACCTGGCAACTTCTGAAATTTGGTTGCCAGGACTTTTTATGTAGCCTTATAGATCTTTTTAATAATAAAATATTTTCAACTAAAGAATTGAGTTGAAACAAAAAAGAGAGATAAAATGAAAAGGTGTATTTCTTTAGCATTATCATGAATCTTCCTGACGTACTCGTTAACCATACACAATAAAAGTACATGTATTTTAACTTTAAATAATGTGTTGTAAGACAGGGCAGATGTGCCTTACATTTTCTCGTGTCCAGATGACTTAGTCTGCGTAGCTTCTTCGTGGCTGTAAAAAATAAACAGATCGACCCATGTAGGCTTTGAGAATATGTTACAACGAGAGATAAGATATAAACATTAAACACGGAAGGGATTAAGATGGTGAAACTTGTCTGGTGCAGATAGTTCTCAAATGATGTCATAGGATCTTTTCAAGTGGAATATTTCAGTTATGTATAAGGACAACCCCCGTGTATACTTATAGGCTGGCCCTCAGAAATGGCGATTGCTGACCCCCATAGTTATGAAGTCAATGTCAAAAAATCTATGAGTCTATAAAGGCGCAGCTGTAAAATTGAAAATTCACCGTTGCATGCAAATCAGCAGTGTTGGGTGAGAAAGCAGTGGGGGGACGGTATTATTTGTCACATCCTTCAACTTTTCTCAGTGTTTCCTGAGATGTAAATCGAATGTGGTTCAAAGTGTTTCAGAAGGAGTTATCTGCAACTTTTAAAGAGTGAAATTAGGGGCAAATTATAAGACTAAATATTCACTCTAAAAGAGTCAAAATCACTCAAAATTAGATAGGTCACTAATTTCACTGAAAGAGTGAATTTTTTTTTAATTTTAAAGGTTATAGAGATTATCGGCGTGTATGCTGACTCACACTCACACTGGTTTGTTTTCCCTGCTCCATTACTTATGGTGAACACCAAGCACATTGGCCAAACATCAGTAGGTTCCAGTTTTAAAGTCTTTGGTATGACCCTCCCCGGAGTCGAACTCCATACACCACCTGGAACCATGAAAGTACCTCCATTGTTGAATGTTTGGTATTGACTATGTTTATCTCCAAGTTCGTTAGGAATTCAATGTAAATAACGTTTAAAAATATAAATTTAAACGTTTTAATTTTAATTTCAATGTAATTGGCTTTGAAGATGTAGGCCCTAGTGGAAGAATTCAATCTAAAAACATCCTGGTTATATTTAACCAGTATTGTGTTCACAGATTAGCAACCATACCTTAGTTAAAGTGTCAGAGGAATTCTGGTTCAATTTCACCAGAAATGTTAAAATTTAATTAGAATTTAAAACCAATCATCAATTTCACCAATACAGTGTTAATTTTGACCAGAATTTCTTAGTTTTGTTAATTTTAAGCAGAAAAAGGTTGTAATATGTACGCCCTAGTCTACATCTTACACAAAATGGTAGGTGGAATAGTCTGTAATGTCATGTCTAAAAATCCCACCAAAATTTTGTCTGTTGGTGGTATCTTAAAAAGACATCGTTTACTTTTGTTGGATTATTACTTGCCTAGGCTGTATTATTCCTCAGTAAGTTCTCCAAGGGAAATATATATATATATAAAAGTCACATAACTCTTTCTTTAATTTTAGAGAAATAAATAATTGATAAATTCAACAATATAAATACCACTAAGCAAATAATAACTTTTTTAAATCCCTAAAATTTATCTTTACCATAGGACCAAAAGCATGGAAATGACTAATTTTAGCTTTACTCCTAAATAAAATAATTCCTATATATAAAGTGACGGACAGATTCAACCATTTTAAATCGGTACACTTACAATAATGGCGTTTACACATGCTGCATTCTTTCTGTCCAAAATTATGAATGGTTTGTAAATAAAGGTGTTACATTTTCATGATATTACTTCATTAACGAAAATGTATATTATACTTTTCCTGAGTCTCTGTTGGTCAGTCCAGGGAGCTGGAGTCTCCCAGCTCGCTGGTCAGTCTGTGATCCAATTTACAAGCAGTTACTCCAAATTGCTTTGGGAAAAGGAATTGTTTTAAAACAAAACTGTTTCAAACAAAAAATACAAAACAAGGATTGTCCTCCCTTTGTGAATCGAACAATTTTGTTAAAAAATTATTGTCACGTGGTTCAAAGGAGCAATTACTTAATTAATATTACATGGTGCTCTATGGTAATTGATTGATTGCATTATCCCTTTTATTAGAAGAATAATTAATTCTTCTTCTGTCAAAGAAAAGTGGTAAAACAATAACGTGACGTTATCTATTTCACTCATTGTATGTTACTATACAGAAACAATAAGTGAAACAGTTTAATAAGATTGGATTCTTGTTTTAATATTTGACAAATATCCTGAATTTTTTAATAAATGAACAAGCAATGTGGCAACTATAGATGTAGTGACAGAAAGCAATACACAAAATGGCAATGAGTATGCAAATTTTAACTTAAAAAATTTATTTCTGCAGCATGTTTTCAGGTCTCCATTTCATCACATAATTTCTTTTAGGATGATCAGGACTACATTTGTAACCTCTTAATTTCATCAGATATTTTATTTTAAAATGGGCCTTTTAATTACATTTATGACATCTTAATTTTATCAGATATTGTTCTTTAGAATGCTTTCACTTATGGCATTCCTAACCCTCCCTTTAAGACCATGTTTTATTACCCCTATAACATCAGAGTGTGAGATTATACAATATCAGGAAATAGCTTCGCCTTAAGGGAATTTTGATGGAAATAGATTTTGCGGTGGAAAATTGGAATTAATAATGAAAGTTTGAATGCACTTTTACATTACTACAGACCACCGCAAACTGCCAGTCTCATACTGTCATAACTCGTGGTTTCCGGCTGTTCAAGACACGTACTTTTTTATTTGGGAGGAGAAAATGGATTCCTTGTGGTTCAAATGAAGAGATATCTGACAGCTTCCATTAAACCCAGCTCCGTCTTCAGAATTTTTTCCTTAGTATGTATACCTATCCTTTTTAGACCAGGTTTTTACTCTCAAAAATGTGTTTAGGTATTCAAAGTTTCCCTAAAAATTTTTCCCCCATTTTGTGAACACGTTTAGATTCTAGACACATGTTCAATTTCCTAAAAATTTCACTTTTAAAAGACATTTATTTCGCTTTTCAACATCACGTTTAGTTGCAAAACGTTTAGTTTTTAATTGTGAAACATGTTTAGAATTTAAACGTGTCTACAAAGTGGGGACAAATATTAGTGTTTAATTGATAATCACGCTTTTTAGATTGTATGAAAGCAATTATTCTAAGATGACCATGAGGTAACCATGTCCACAAGACTTCATCTCTAAACGACTGCACTCTAAAAACATGTTTAGCAATTAAACACTAATTTTTCTCCCACTTTTTAAACACGTTTAAATTCTAAACATGTTTAGCAATTAGACGTGTTTTAAAACGAAATGTTTAAGGATAAGACACGGAGCGTGTTTATCATCTCAATGTGGTTACAAAGTGGAGGCATATATGTATAGAAAGCGTTTGATTCTCTAAACACCTTTTTTTTTTGGGGGGGGGGGGGAGTTGCTGTTTCAGAACCCTCAAGTTCCCATCTCTTTCTTCTGTCGATGCCTCTATGTCTCATACCTGAAGTATTTGTTTTGGTCTGCTTCGAAATGTCCTACCCGGCCTCTAGAGCTAACTAAAATCTTTCCTTTACAACAACAAGATGGACCCTAGAACGCCATTTTTCATTTGGGTTTTTTCTCTTATTGTCTGTATTTAAAAGTAATCGAAACGTGACGTTTTATCCATTGCATCATGTCAATGCTTCCAAAGCACTTTGTGAAAATCAAAATGATTCCAAATTAGTAGAAAGGCACATAAAACTTAATAGGCCTCAAAACCGTTGCATCTCCCTGCTTAGCCACCGTGTTACCACCCTGCCATGTGTTTATATGTATTGAAGGTTCTCGTCACCCCCACCATTTCAAAATTTATCGTGTTCCAAGAAGCAATACGTAGAATACTTTCACAGTTGGTCAAGAATAGATCAATGGGCCAAGTATACCCCTTATTATGTAAATGATTCACTTGAGTCCCGTTTAACAAAGCACAAATAATAAAGTAAGGTAAGAACGGTCAAGACATGTCAAACCAAAATAGACCTGATATCTCAAATAATCTTTCAAAACTTGAAAAAAGTTCTTTATAAATAAAAGACTGAAGTGACTCTACTTTTTAAAAGTGCAACTTTAAGAGAGGGCGCTGCCAACAAATTCGGATATAAAGAGTTAAAACAACTTTGCAAGCACGATTTAATAACGTCTAGCGCCACTACACTAGTTGAAGTGTTCCTCATTGGACAATTGGACAACACATCGTAAATTCGTCGCACGTTTGTTTATGCAATAAAAAGATTAATATGATAGACTATTAATCACGAAATGTATAACACAAAGTCATGTACAAACTTATGCTCTAAGTGTAAAACTGCCAAGGTTCATCATTGTACCTCTCACGTGACAGGCCAGGAAGCCACAACTGGAAAAAAGGCCGTGGCCGGGTCGACTTGAACCAATAGGTTGGAAACTGGGCCGTTAAACTCCATCTAACTAATTAACAAACTCACGTGACAAGTCACTGTTTTTATTTTAATACAGTTGAGCACAGCATTGATTTAATATTTCGGTACCATTCTCATTAAAAGTGTTCTCTTATTGTAAATGACCTGATTTTCAAGGGTCCAATCCACATTTCAGTACCCTTTGTATCTACGACAATTCAAAGGTCGCTGCATTGCGATTACAGGACGGACTGTGTCCATAACTTTAGGCAGTCAACTTGCAACCCAAACTACAATTTTTTTGTAGTAGTTCACAGAAATCCCTCGATTGGCTCAGCTCCTTGATTGATTTTTGTTAAAGTTCAAAAAATGCAGAGTATTGTTGCACATATCACACAGCACGTACTGTACTGAGGGTGTTTTGATTACACATTGGAGTCTTGTATACTCAGCCTGAAGCAATAAACTGAGATTGTGTGAACGGATGAGACTGAGTTTTTTACAGTTGTGGGAGAGGGTTAAGTAGGTAGGTTAGGAGAATTGGAACTGTTTCGGATAGTACGATTAGGCCTTTAACTAAAGATGACTTATATCTTTGAAATGTCATTTAAAAAATAGTTTAATTGAGTTATATTATTCACAAGAAATAGGGTTCTGCAGAATTGCAATAACTTAAATTTTAACATTTTCTGAACGTTTTCCAGATAATTTTACTTGCAGAAAGTAGTAAGAGTAAATACAAAAAAATCCTTACAGATTTAGTTGGTTAATATGCCAATACCTTTTCATTAAATTTGTCAGTAATACCCCATAAACATATCTTGGAATTTGTAATATTCATAGAGGGAAAGCCCATGCTCATTATTTCATAGTAAGACTCCGCTGAAACCAATGATATTATATATTACATGTATACTTTTTATTCATGTCGTTGTAGATTTTAAAATTTCATTCGGTATATATTGTCTTCACGTGATTAGTCTTCTATTGACGTCGGTTGAATTCAAACGAGAGAGCGATTTACAGTATAGAAACAGCGCCACCTAATTGCTTATTTTAATAGGATTTAGGAATAAATAAAACAGGTTTTGAATTATTAATATTGTCAATGTGCTTTTATCAACCCAGTAAAAGAGACACCCATACACTGCGTCTAGTACCTACAAAAAATTTAGACACCACAAATATTTTACTTTGCAGGCGTATGTGCAGGAAGATTTTTACTTTAAATATTACAGTTTCAGAGGGCTTACGAAAAAATGTATTGGATCTAAGTAAAATGTTACAATATACACTGGAAAATTAACTACTCTACTTGTAAAAATTTTGATTTTGTCTACATTGCGTGGCGTGTACGAATCGATACCGCCACTTGTTTTATTCAGAGGTTAAAGCGGCTTATTGAGTTGGTTCATGAAAGTCAACCAAGTTTTTTAAACCTGTTAAGTCGGTTTCCTTCACATACCAATAACAAATGGTAAAACTTAGACAATCCCCAAATCCTACATACAGATAACTGTTTTATGAGTGAGTACTTTACAGATCAATTTGGTTTTCAAAAATTCTTGACCCGATACCTTTTCAAATTATCATGCACAAAACTGTTAGAAGTTAGGACGAAAAAATTCAAAATTTGAACTTTTTCCTTAACTATTGAACATGAAACTTGACTCGTTGTGCTAACTATAAGCATTGTCATCTGTTAGTGACCCTCTAACACTCTCATGAAGTTATTCTGTCTGTCTGTTATTGATATCAACTCAATGAGCCCCTTCAAACGTAGGTCTTGCAATCTTGTCATATGGCTGTGTGATTACCCGATAGAAGTGTACTAACTTCTGTACCTATATATAAGTTGCAGCACCCAGTATACTTTAAACGTAAAATATCGACACTTGCTTATGTCAGAGTTGAGTCAGATTAGGGGGCTCCACTTGGTAATATGATAGAAAAATGTAAAGAAAACGCAAAGAACTCATGACTTTGCCATATGTCGTACACATAGTAACTAAACTAACAAAAGGAGTGCGAATTTGTTTCATATTTTGTACTTATACTTTTACCAAATTCATTCTTCTCTTAGTTTTATATTACATGCTTTTGATGTCTTTTGAAAGAAAAATAATTTTAGTGACTTTATGAGTCACCAATATCTTATACAGCATTTGTTTCTTAAGATATTTCGTCTTCCACATCAAGTACTTTCAAAAAATTCAAAATGGAGACAAATGTTACAAAACGATGCAAGAATAACAGAGAAAACGAAAATTTACAGTTTTCTGGTAGGGAGATATTAACATCTCAAATAGTTACTGTGACTACACAATATAAACTTCAGCAAAATATCGCGACAAATTCTCTCACCTTTTTAACCGACTGGATTAGAGCATCCGACTTGTAGTTGGACGGTCTAGAGTTCGACACTTGGTCGGGTCATGCCGAAGGCTTTAAAAATGGAACCTTATGCCATTTAGGTTGGTGCTCATTGCTCAGAAAAAGCAATAGAGTGGGAAAACAAACTAGTGAGCCAAAACTGTAAAAAGGCCGTGACTGGTCTGACTAAAGAGTTGGTCAGAAACTGGACTGTAAAACTCCATATATCACCGTTTAACCTTAAAATACTTATGGAAGAAATGTTCTGTCAATTTCAGATTGATACATTACTTTATTATTGTGTAAAGAACCTTACGTTAAACAACATATATGTAAGTATATGGGTTGCTTTTTTTGTTGTTAAAGTTTTGTGGAATTGTTACAAAACACAGCTGCAATGTTCATAAGATACTCACGCTACTCAGCGTTTATAAGTTCAGTTGCCCATTTCCGTATATTTTGAGAATAGATAGGAAGGTTTAAAAGAAGATGAAAAAATAATTTCTGAACCGGATGTCCGAAAAATGTGCTTGTTCCTTTAGGTTTTCAAATGTTGAGAAAATTGCAAGATTTCATGATAAAGTTAAAGATAACCTTGAAAATGCATAGGCTTTTTCTTTACTTTATTTGTTCCAATTACCTTAAAATAATTCACACGAAAACATCTTCTGAAGAATACAAAAAACTTCTAATGCCATCTGTGGACATTAAGAACGAAAGGCACTTAAAGAAACCACTGACTTTGCAAAACTGAACCTTTTTACTCCACTTTTGTAAGTTAATTCTGCATTTAATCTTTACATATTCTGTAGTGAAACAAGTTTTCACAAATGTTTAGTTAAGGAACATGACAAGTGCATATGTTTAGATGTCTATAGATTAAATTAAGGAAAAATTCAATTCATGGTCCCTTAACGCTGTAGCAATATTTCATTACCGAATCAAGATATCTAAATTTTACGAGTTGTTATTGATGTCAGAAAGTATCTTTCCTGCCCATCGAGGTCACAGAATGTTATTTAAAATGGGTACAATCTATTAAATGTTATGTTTCTCTTTGAAATTTGATTTTGCTAGAATTGTTTGACAGATGTAGTGGGTTTAATGCATTTATAAATGCGTACATTGTTTAGTTCAAGCATAAAACAATACCATAGATAAAATGAACAAAGTTGTCACACATCTTCTAAAGACATTCCTTACAGGGCCTAAATTACGTGAACAAATTCAAATTTATGTTTAATGAATATGTTGCGATGGCATAATAAATTTCCCATTATGCAATTTAGCTCTAGACAAAATACATTTTTAAACTTTTTCTTTCAAAAACGACTTTGTATTCATCAAGTTTTCACTTTCACAACAGAAACTTTTCCGCACATATTGAATTTAGCTTCTGCCAGGGGCAGCATGACAAATGAAGGAAATTTTAATTAAGAAAAGCTGAAGCACAAAGAGGTGTACCAAGTTTTAACAATATTTTTACCACCCGACTATCACATGGTCTCATGTAGTTTAATGATATCTCGGGATTTCCTGCATCTAGCCTTTCCTCATGTCTCATGTGAAATACATGACCATCATTAATAAACATTACATTAATGCATTAGTTCATGGCTTCAAAAGTTTACGTTTGGAGAACCACTATGTGTTATAAGTCATGTATAACATATTAGATTCCTGGGACTTAATCAGTTATAATATGGGATGTATAATTATCTCACTGCCCTGCACTTTCCTAAAAGTTGTTCGTGTCTCATTCAACTTTGAATTACTTACCTTTAAAGTGGGATGGATAATATGTTTGGTTTCCTACAGATAAAGATTTGATCTTTGTTGTTTTAAAAACAATTGACGAGTTCAATCGTTAGTTTGCCTGTTTGCTTTGCTCTTAATTTACCTGTTTGAAAGTTAAGTGACTTTCATTTTTAAAGTATGATTTATTTGGGCATTTATTCAGGAAGTAGCTATTTTCCAATTAAACCTCGAATATTACAAATCTTGCATATAAGAACTCTTATGGCTGATCCATTAGGTTAACCTCCACAATAAAAGAAAGAAAGAAAAAAAAAAAAAAGATGATTCAACGTAAGTAATATGAAAATAAATAAAAGCCGCCAGGAGATTCTTGCTACTCCGTTAATGCTAAGTCATTGGGTCAAATAAGTAATTTGTAAGAACTTGTTCTGTTTAAAATGTTTGGAAAAGTATTCTTCATATATTGCTTTGTTAATTGATAGTCATTAGTAGATCCAAGTAAGCTTCATAGCATAGAAACTCACATTCCTCACCTTTTAAATAATTAAGTTGCATAATTAAGTTGCTTTTGTGGATTTAAAGTAAGGAAAGTTTAAAGACAAAGAATAATGCTCGTTTAAATGATAGAAGACAAACACACATGTTCGCAAAACATTGATATACAGTCTAACAAAAAGGTGTTAAGGAATTAAACGCTTTGCTTAACACATTTTCCCCCATTTGGTAAACATGTTTAGATTCTAGACGCACACGGCTTATTCCTAAACATTTCGCTTTAAAACATGTTAAATTGCTAAACAATTAGGGTTTAATGGCTAATCTTGTTTGGAATTGAAATGTGTTTATAAAGTGGGATCTGAATAAGTATTTAATTGCTAAACACGTTTTTAAGAGTGGCGTTAACAGATTAAATATGATTTTAATCACATCGACATACACAGAGGCCAAAACAACATATTTTCACGCAAACTTTCACAAGATATCTCAGTGCGAAGTACTAAAAGATTAAGTGCGGAAAGTACGTTCTTAGAAGCAAAAATTAAAATTAATTGATTTAAATTACTCAACTTACACTATAATTGATAAATTGCTTTGTGTCAGTTTAACTAATTTGTTACTCGTACACTGCAACGAACTTAAACAATCTGAAGTATTTAATTTTTAGTTCGCACACATGTCTATGATAAAAACTGTTATTAACAGGTATTTAATAACCTATCCATACATTAACGAATCTAGTCTCTTGTTTTGAAGTCTTTAAACGTTCTAATACAGCCTTCTGCGTTAACCGTAAACCCCTCGGGACGTAAAATTAAGGCATTTCCCAATTAAATTTCCTCCATGGCGCGAACATATTATGAGATAAAATTCGTCTCAGGATGTTTTTGAAGGGAATCGATATGGCAGGAAGTTGCAAAGAACAAGAGCAGTTACGTCGACCTAATGACCTGATGACGTAAAAGGTCAAAGTTCAATCATGATAGCCTTTAATGATTTCTTCGAACAGGATGTGTCCTATTAGAGATATTATTAAGGAACATTTAAGCATAGACGTAATTAGGTTTAGTCTTGTTGCTAATTGGTTTATCGATCTTTAAATATCTTCACCATTTTGAATCTTCTTCCCGCAGTAGTTTTTACAAATTGCGTATAAGCTTTTTACATGCATTATTTACTGGTAAGCACCTTTGTCAACTACCGTTTATCGAATCACAGAACGAATTATCATTCTACAGATTTTTTTGTAATAACCACCCTTTTAGAGCAATGAAGAAATTATATTGTACATACGGTTTCGTAACTATATTTAGCCTAGTCTTATTTTCATCCTATAATAAACAGCATAGTACCTATACCTCGTACGTACGTGTATGTGGAATGTGGTAACTAGAGGACATTGAATGCAGGATTTAGAACAATAAATATAAGATCTTGTTGATAATAGAACCAAGCAAATGATTTTGTGATTAATGAAGCACCAAAGTGATCGATAGCCCGTTGTTACAAAAAATCCTCTTACGCAATTTGCAGTGTAACATCAACTCCAGTCCCCGCGCCACGTCATATAGGTTTTTGTAACATTAAGCTCAAGTTCCTCGACCAACATGTTAGCATTTAAAGGTTAAGTGTAATCTGTACCTTGGGAAATCTAGATGTCTTTTAAATTTCCTCCCCTCCCCAAAATGTATATTATTTTCAAAACTTGTGTTGTGATTACGTCTTAACAAATTAGTTGAAGTGGTTGAGAAGTATTGCAACAACAGACAAAGATGCCAGAAGTAAAGTTGCGTTATATCACCCATTAACAAGACACCTCCAAAATAATCAGATAATTAAATTACAAAGTATAAAGAGGGGTTTTGAAATACATTAATCTCGAGCCTGGATTTTCAACATTAAATACGAGCCTCACCAGCGGGACATATGGTCAGTGGCGGGACATGAGCTCGTCCCAAATCCCACAGACAAAATGAGGGCTTAATATTGTAAGTATACATTTGTAAAAAAAATTAAGTCACGTTGGAATGATAACGTCAAGAATTAAAGATATAAATGTCACCAAATTGCTCCATTTTAAAGGGGTAACTGTTCCATTTCATGTGTTTTTACCCCAAAATTTCCACACATAGGGAGGGGGAAGCCCACCCTGGACCCATGCTTGGCACTAATGTTTATTGCTCCTATAAGGTACATGTAATGGTGGTGGTCTTGTGATACTTTCATAAATTCCAGTTCGGGATGACAGCCTAAAAGCACTTGGAATCTTTGATCTTGAACGACTTTTGTCTACATGTATATTTTTTCACATTAAAAGTTTACATACCAACGGAGGGGAATATAATTATTTGTTTTTTACAAATCGCATCTTCACACTTAATTTCTGAAATTATAAAGATTATCACCCTTGCTCGATTAGTTACTGGGTAGTGATGTAGCTTTCAGCAGGGAGCTTGAAGCAACCTTCGCTTTTGATCGACTGTACGATCAATTAGTGGTTGAAGAACTGCACGCCACTTGCAGTCTGGAGTTCGACTCCTGTACGGGTCACAGCAAAGACCTAAAATATGGAACGTACTGAAATTGTGCTTGATGCTTAGCATAAGCGACGGAGAAGGAAAAACAAGCTATTGGGACATAATTGGCCGGGCCTACTGAAACCAATTGGTCATAACTACATCTAACCAACAAACATTTGTCCTATAGCCGAGACTTGTATGTCCACCGCTTGCACAAGACATAGATCATTTAAACCAAAATAGATTAGATTGATCGCACATTTGATCTGTTATGTGACTATCCCATTAAATTGTTATTTTCCAACTATTTTGAATTAAATTAAACAGTAGAAACGATAACATATTTTGCGAAAGAAATTATACCAATATATTTCATAATTCACTTTCTTTTATATTTAAAATTTTACCTTGTAAGGTATGTATTTTTTTAAATAAATTTTTTTTTAAAATAAAGCAAAAGAAAAGAAAAGACAAAACGAAACAAACTGCAGAAAGCAAAAAGGAATGGAAAAAAGAAGGAAAACCTTAGCAGTAATATTGGATTGGTTGTTCTGCATTCAAGTATTAACTTGGGCGAGAGATCACACAGCATTCTATATCGTAACATCGGGTATCAGTTTCACACATCATAAAATAAATTTTATCCGAGTAGACAATTTGCAACAGTTATAGACATAAATAAATGGGCTTAGTATAATTTTTCATCTGCTTTGCTTACAAAACCTTCTCTCCTATTGCTCTGCCTTGAAGACCATCTGCCTACGATTCAATTTTCTGGTGTGAGACAGACGTGTAACCGAAACCCCACCAGCTTCGTGCTCTTACCAAAAGTAAAAGAATCAATGTCTCATGGATGGAGATGAGTTTGAACAAAATGTTGGGACCTGCAGTTGTATCTCACTTGAATTCGAAATTTATACCGCTGGATTTTTCGCATCGATTTGCAGCAATCTGACTTTCTAGTGGTATCAAGTGATTCCGTGTTTGATATCCCGTAACTTTTGGCATTGTTGGCAACAAGCCTCGAACGTCTAATCGAAGCTGAATTTTACAATGATGGCGGAGCCAAAATCTTATCACTTTAGACCAGCCAAACAAAATTTATAATCACAGTAAATCATATCCACGAAATGAGTAACCTTTGTAGGCAATGAAAACCCCTTTTCATTGTACGTCCATGACAGGGGCGTCGAACCTGGCCCCAATGAAAATATTGGGGACAAAGATATCGTTTTGCCGTCCGTTCCAATAATTGGGGCAGATTAAAAACCAACGGGCAGAATACTAGATATAACATTGTAGGTCACATATAACTGGAGAGCTTCGAGAAAGTCTACTTGGGCATATTAAAGTAATAATACTGTATTTATAAAGCGCCATGTATCTACGTTTTTTTCACTTGGACAGTTGGGTGTCGTAAACTTATATGAAAAATATTCCACACTATGTCCTCCAAACCCTAGTGCAATACCCCTGTTCCTAACTCAAGATATTTCGCTTTAAAAATGATTATTTTCTTAATAATAATGAACATGTTATTTACAAAGCGGTCTTTAAATACACTTAAAGCTCTGTGCAACAAAGGCACCGAAAGTTATGTGATGCGGGTACATTGTGTCAGATTTCTTTCGTTTTTATTTATAATTAAATATTCTTTTTGTCCTTGAAATTTGATATTATTGTAATTTTAGAATTCCTTTTGTAGATCTGGCATTACCTTACAACATATGTGGGCTATAGCAAGCACTATTGCTAAATATTCCCCACACTGTCATCAAAGTTATAAATAAATTGAATGCACTGTTTAATTTATATGCCACAATCACATCACAAATTTCCCATAATGCAATTAATCTCAAGAAAAAATATTACTTTGAAAGTAAGTATCTCCCGAACGCTATATGGTATTGAGATGTCGTTTTCTACTCCTTGAAGAAAAAAATGTTCTGCACAATCAATAGATCAATAGATTTTGTCTTTGTAAAATGTTAAGTTGTGAGAAGTGTTTTTGAACTTGAAGATCCAAAATGTTCAAACAATTTCCCCAAATTTGTGCAAGCAATCCGAAAATGAGAGAACTATTCAAGAAATAAGTCTGCCATCTTCTTTAACTTTACTTCCTCTTCATATTTTCTCAAACAGTCTCAATTAATTTATCCATGGGCAAATATACTCTCGAATATTGTGAAGGTTCATTCTCTAAGGCAAGGTCATGCAAGGGGACAGCCAGCAATGACGTATCCCTCGGGTAGTTTTATAAGTACTCGTCACTTTAATTTAGTTTTATTTGCCACATCTCAATTACATTATTAAAGGGTAGTGGGTGAATATAGGGACCATAAACGGATTGCAATTTAGCGTATTAAATTTGTCAGCTTGAAGGGAAATATTTGACAAATACGATACGTTTCATCGGACTTGTAAGATGATTAGGGTAACAAATATCCAATTATAAAAAGATCATTTTATCAATACTCCAATCTAGGAATATCTTTCATTAAAGTGTACCTCAAGTCTAAAATTTTACAAATATATTTATGACAGAGTATGAGAAATGACTTCATAGAATCTTACTCCCATCTTCATAGGACATTCCTGAGCTGAGATATAAAATGTTAAAGTTAATTCACTCAATTGAAAATGGTATATTGTTTAATAAGTTGTGATGTCATCATTGCACTTCTTAAATTATAATTTTTGTATTCCTTTTTTTTTCTGAAAGTTACTGCACCTTGCACCAAAATGTGATAGCACTCTTATTCTTATGGGGTGATGTAATCGATTACACCCTCTCTGTACAACTTGCTATGCAAAATGCAAGAAGCGTTCAAGTTCATTCAAACGTTTTTACTCTCAAAGGGAAACAAAGCAGGTAATGTGAGTTGCACAACAGGAAATTATTGCCCAATACGATAATTTGGTTTAAGTGAATAAATTTCAACCTTTAATATCTCAATAAAGGAATAAGCAATGACAATGGGAGTTGGATGAGTAAGATTTATTTTGCAACCCCTAGAATAGATATTTTTTAAAATACTAGACTTGAGATACACTTTAAACGCAGGAAAGGGGTTGGAAATGAGTGGATGAGTTTTGCGTTTGAATCTAAAAGTCTGCACTTTGAAAGATTCAA
This sequence comes from Holothuria scabra, assembly GCA_037179385.1. Taxonomy (NCBI): domain Eukaryota; kingdom Metazoa; phylum Echinodermata; class Holothuroidea; order Aspidochirotida; family Holothuriidae; genus Holothuria; species Holothuria scabra. The sequence goes on along the minus strand of CM074200.1, from coordinate 27,801,578 downwards.
ATTGAGTTTAGACGTTTAATAAAAAAAATAAATGTAGGAAAATAGTACTACTTGTGAAATACAAAGGCAGTCATCCAAATTATTTTCAGACAAAAGACTACAGAATGAAGGAATTATAAAAGGAAATAAAATTGCAGAAATACTTTGTTTCCCCAAAACCGCTGTATTGGTTCATGGAATTGAAGTCCTTGGGAAAATCCTTTTTTTTTAAATGTTTCAAAAGTAAACGCATACCTTTTAATTCTCTTTAACATTTACATGTTGATAATATAATGTGCATTTAAGTTCAATGGCAAGTTCTCGTTTTATATCTGAAGGCGGAACCCCTTCTTAATAAATATTTCCTCATTTTTCTTTCGCACGTCAACTTCCATTTGTTTCAAAGGCTTCATCATCAAGTAACAAAATTAAGCTCCGCCTACTGTGACGTAGACTGACGTAGTTTGGCTAGCGTTTTTTCAGTTTGAACAGATTTCAAAAATATTAACAGAATTATATTCTAACGTCCACTGCAACTTCAACAGGGTCGCACAAATTGAGAGAATGAACAAATGACTTAGACGTTGGAGAGGACAGGCCATGCTTTATCCAGACAGTACAATGGAACTCCCGATTATACTTATTTTCTATAATGGCATGTACAAACAAGGGGCGATATACACTGTTCAACCAGAAATGGTTCAAGATTGGTTGTTACTTCATACATTTTAATTCTTGTTAAACCATGTTTAAACTCCCCTTTTACTGTGAAATTAAACCTTGAAAATGCATTATTGTTAAGTTTTTATTTGCAGAAAACCACAGCAAAGATTAGCCCAAAAGTAATTCATTCTTTTGAATTTTTTAAGTTGAAAAGTAAAAAGTGACAATTCTGTGATGTAGTGCCACATCAAATAAAACCTTGTTTTTCTTGGACCATCCACTATTTTATATGTCCTTACATTATAAACAGGATAACACCATCTGAAAAAAATGCACATGACTGAGAAACAAACCGTGTAGACATGTAGATGTTAAAGGCAAATTCTCCTCACCCGAGGCAGTTCCAATTCTCCAAAACCTTCCTTGCCACAACTGTCTACAACTCATCCAGACGCAATCTCACTTAATGTCTTCAGGGTGGATATACAAAATTCAATTATAATCAAAACACTTTGAGAATACAGTGGCCAATCGGTGTTCTATTTATTCCAACACATTCCTGGTCAAGTTTCCCAGTTAAACTAATTCAAAATATAGTTATTTTATCCAGAATTTGTGTAAGTTTCACCTGGATTTGCATTACAATTAAACCAGAATTCTGTTGGAGTAAATACAACAACCAATCGTGTTTAAGTTTAACCCCGGTGTTTTAAGAGTGTACATGCTATTTAATGAGCTACAGTATACCACTGCTGGACTCGGACTAGTGATTTCAGAATTTGAAGGATTCTGCCAGAGAGGTTGAGTTTTTCACCATTGAGAACGTACAGGGACTCGAGTCCTTGAAAGTTGAAATTGCCGAACTCTTGACTCAGCTCCGGACTCGGACTTCAGCACTACAGTATACTATGATTTTTTTAATTTGCTGTCAATCAAAAAGCTGTGCCAATTGAGAATTTCTGCACTATATGTCCTTTTGTGTGAGAATCAACTGTCTTTAAAGGGCAAGAGTATCACCCCAACTTGAAGCAATGTAGTAAACGGTGCTGTGTCATGATTGGCTGTTGAGAGTCACGTGGCAACAATTTTCTCCTTAAATTAAAATTAAATTACTAGAAGTAATCTACTTGGTTCACCTTGAATATGCAAAATTTAATTTATGAAATAATATGAAAGATACTTTGAGAAATAAGAAGATAAATGTGATATTTAGCTGTTGCTTCAAGATAAGTTTGGGGGACTGCTCTTGACCTTTAAATACACTTTGAATTCTTGATAACAAAATAGCCAATCAATTTCCTCATTCGGTATTTATGAAAGTACTTTGTGATTATAATAGGCAATACTTCACTCCTTTACGTTTTGTTCCCTCCAAACCTACCTCTACTATTAATTTAGGAAGCAGAATAAAATTTCTAAGACCAATTTTCATCGCAAGTAGTATCCATAGATTCCCTCTATCTACTTAGCGATGACTGGTGTCATTTCGATATCTAAATTTCCTTGTATGAAATTTCGAAAAAAAAGTTTAATTGCTTTTGTAACCAGTTTCTTTTAGGAATGAAGCTTGTAAAACTATCATCTAAGCTAAAGTATACGAAGTCGTTGTATGTTTAACAAGGTGAAATGCATTTCCTCTCAAGTGCCGACGAATTTTCCGAACGTAACATCGTGATTACATCATTACCAAAAGCTAACAATTTATCGGGATTTTCATTGACTATCAAAGTATGGAATAAAAGGATAGCGAAAGAAATTTTATTAGCTTCTCTAGATCAAAACAATCCATCCTCGTGGGAGATTTAGTGGTACTTACAACCAACGAACGCAGAGAGTTCTTCATTTCCATGGCAACATGAACAAATGGCGGGAGTCAATTTTCTAGGGTATTAAGATTCATTAATCATGAGATTGGAAAACACTCGAAACTCACTAGCCTTGTTTCGGTTCCGACAAAGCCATTAGCGGAGGGAAGTGTCGCTAGCATTTGTTTTTCTGATTAAGAAGATCAGAAAAAAGAATTTGGAGGAATTAAGTCTGACAGCTAAAGTTAATGTCTCCCAACTAACCCTGGTATGTTGATAGTCTGACCGGAAAATTTATCCATCTTCACGTCGAAATGTTTTTCAGAGATTCGACGCCACGTAAGAAGTATTGTGGTGTCAAATGAAGAAATTCGTGCTTTTGGGATCATCCAGTTAATGCCAGCTTTTTTAAGATCAAGGCTTTTCTTAAATCCAAAGAGAATGGTGGAAAATGAAACCCTTACAATTTACGCGTGTTTGTTTCGCTTTCATTTGAAACAAATTCTCTTGTATTTTTGCTAATGCCTCGGAAAAGTAATTTTGTCTCTATTCTTTGTCTGCTAGGACAAGAAAAGTAAAAAGATTTGGCATGTTTGCTACATTTTCAACCAAAGATTTTTCTTAGTGATCAGAAAGATATTTTTAACATTCGCCCTCTCGGTATATAATTTTCAGGTCCTGTAAGCAGGGAGCTGCTTCAAGTCGAGTTTCCCTGCTAAGGGGGGGTTGTTGTAGAAACACAATTTTGTATAACATCTTCACATACTCATATGCGGTCCGAGGGGAAAAAAAAACTTTTTCTAAAGTCCTACCGACCCTCTGTCAAGTGACCATTCGGCGAAACCAAACTTTAATTGCTTCCCAAATAAGTTGTGGGTCCACTGAAGGACAACACATGACCAACCCCACGGCCCTCAGACCATTAACATCATTGGTCTGTCATGGAAAACATATGATCTGCCAATCTGTTTGGAACAGATGTTCTCACAGTTTAATATCTTCACCCTGAACAAATGGTGTTGCAAATGCAAACAAAGTTGTTCCCAAACACTAGCCCAAATGTTTGTCTCAAAACGAATTTGAACCAAAAACTTGTAATGGAACAAAAACAATGATATCAATGATATCAATTAAATGAGGCTGAATGTTGCACCAGGTTGTATTTATGGTACTAAAATATTCAAACATTCCTCATCCTTTTAAAGAGTGCGTTCACTGACTTCACAAGCTCCGCCCCTTGTGCACCACAAACCTTGTGTAGTACGTATAGATTGCTGTAGCTGAAGACCGACGTGATTACTACTGTTTCTTGCCCGACAGTGGGCGTGGCCTTAAAGATGTATCAATTCAGAGTTTTACTATTCTTATTCTATTTACTCAGGCCTTATGCATTGATCTTACACTGATCAACTGCATTATGGTGGTTAGAGCAAGCGAATTGCAAGCGGAACTGTCTGAAGTTCGGTTCCCCGCCGGGTCATAACGAGAATCTTAAAAATGGAACCTTTTGCCATTGTGCTTGGTGCTCAGCATAAGCAACGGAGTATGGGGAAAACAAGCCGTTGGGTTACAACTGGAAAATGGCTCTGGTAATCTTTAATAGAGTGGAAAGTGAATAGTAAATAGTGAATAGTGAATTGTGAAATTCACTATTCTTGGAGTGAATTGCGCTCGTTTGGAGTGAGCTTTTTAACTTTCTCTCTTCTTTAGAGTGACATTGGTTGAATTACACAGAATTAATTTTTTTTTCTTCCTTTTTTCCTGTATTTATAATTTCAAATGAAATGTTAAAGAGAAAGCATGAAATTACGTTATTACTGGTATACAGGTGTATTACTGGTACACAGGATAAATGAAATGAAATACAGGATAAGTGAAATTTTATCCTTTACTTTTCAAGAGTATGCATGTCTATTGTTTAAATTCTGAAATGAAACGAAACACAGAGTTAAATCAGTTAATCCTCCATAAATTATATGCAAATAAATTACCACTTGGTTTCAACTTTACTTTCAATCTAAACATTTTCAAAGTAATAAATAGCTACTTCTAAAAAAAAGATAAAAAATGGGCCATCTCAACCTAACTATAAAGTTACACAAAGGATAAAAATCTCGTTCGTCAAGGGTCCCTTCAGATTTGGACTCCATTGGACTTGCAGTTCTCCCTATCATAGATGTTATGGATTTTAGTTCCCGGCGTAAAGGCCATTTCCAGCTAACAAGTAACTTCTTTTCAAAATTGTACTACACACACCTCTCAACTTGAAATAGTTTCTAAGTTAAGTTTTTGTCGGGGATTTTTTTCAAGGAATACCACTGTAAACCCTTTCATCAAGAAGGCTGAAGCAGTTTATTTTTGAACTAACTTAATGATAAATGGTAATGGGTGGTCGGGCACTTAAAGTACTCCATCTACTAACGATTGCCAAACCGTTTTAAGGAAAGGTAGTTCTACAGAGTCAACAGAGGGATCCTAATTACTCATCTAAGTAATGTAGCTATGTGAAGTATTATACCATGTAGTGCTAAGAGGCCATGTTGACAAATTCTTATCCAGTTCTATCACTCTTCGCTAGCAACCCTTGAGTGTAAGTCAGCGATTTTTGATGTTTGTGGCAGGTGGCGTATGGTCTATGCGTGTGCGTTTATCAAGTGTTTCGATAGCCAAGATTGACTTTATTCCCACTCAAGTGCTTTTTCGATCGGATTCTGGAAGGAAGAACTGCGCCCTTAATCACTCTGATACCGTGGGTAATGTCACGAATATTTACGACGGATTCAGTAAAACAATTTCTGTAACAGTCTGTGAATGAGTAAAATTGTCCATTCTGTCACAGTAGGATTATTTAGTTTGATTTGCTGTTATGGGGTTTCAATGAAACTTCGTCTTGTTTTAAGAGTTTTACATTGTGTGCTGTTTTGAAGTACACCCATTTGTCAGACTGTTCCCAATGTCAAAACTGAAAAAAAATGCGCACAATGATAACAAAAGGTCTTAAACATTCATTTTAATGTACAATTGAAGAAACCGCAGGACGTGATCACATTCACCATAAACAAGCCTGGTAAAGGAAAATTAATTACAAAAATAGATAACAGATTAAAATGTTCCCCTGTTTGGCCACCGGGAGTAGCCTCCACGACGCGACCGCTGCAGGTTGGCGGAACAAGTGGCCTTGCTACACGCAACGTCTCTGTTTGGCACAGAGTATGGGTTGTCAAACTAAAAGTGCCCTCATTAACAAAGAGTATCTGTATCTTTAGTGGACAGTTTTTCATTCAGTCAATTGCGGTGTTGTTCACAATCTACATCAAGCAGAATTGTAAAGAAGCTTAAATGAAACAACTGTACTTTGTTCATCTTTTTACATTTTGACATATCCTTTAACGGACTGCAAATTGAGACAGTTGAGACAACGTGAAAGCACTTTAATTATTTCTTGTGAGGTTTTAGTTTGCTTATGATTATTTCCAGAAACAGACCAAATTTTATCTATGTTTAAAGTACAAGACTTGAATAAGACCAGTTGAATGAATTTGTGGTTAAAAAAGTTCTCCTCTACTTTTCGTTAGTTTATTCTGGCAAATTATCGAAATTACACTCTATAAATAAAATGGTGAAATTTCGCTTTTTATACAGTGGATAGTGCAAAGCTCACTCCAAAAGTGGAGTGAGCGGAAATTCACTACAAATGTTTCATATGGAGTGCTTACAGCGACCACTCTAAAGAAGAGTGACCTGCATTCACTAGTTTAAAAGTAAATATTCTATCTTTTTGGAATCAATTTCATTTTCGTGACAATGGGAGTGAATTCACACTTTTCATTCTATCAGAGAGTGAATCAGTGTACTCTTTTGTTTTTCGAGTATATATTGACAGAAGAACCAAACAAAATAATACATGGAATGAAGAGACATTGAAAGCTCTTGGTCTTGATTTTAAAAAGAAGGTTAAAACTTTTTGATTCCTTTATTTACAGATGTAATAATGACATGCATTTTTTGTAAATTTCTGTATTTTTAAAATATAGAAGGTTCTCAGCAATTTATAATTTTGATTAAAGTTGTTAAAGTAACTGTGACAATATTAACTTCACTCACAAGTGCAATATAGATACATACTTGGTCTTTGAGGAAAGAACTATAGGCAAAATATGTTGATGAATCTGAATGATTTTCGAAAAAAGAAACTTCTTTCTGTCGGTACCATCTCGGTGCAAATGAAGCACACTCACAGAGACATCTAAAATCTTCCACCTATCCCTCTTATTTGAGCCACGCTTCCATAGCAACGGAAATTGATCTGAAACCGCCTTATTTTGGGAATGTTATAGACGAATCCAAGGAGCCAGTGAGAGTGGCCATTAGTGAAGGTCCTTCGGAATAATATTGTCTTAACTTTATTGTCTGTACAATTCGTAACCTCATACTCAGTCAGTCAGTGAAATTGAGAGAATTAAAGGACATTTTAATGTACAATTATCCACGAAACAGTGTAGCAAAGAATTTGAAAGATTAAAGATGATGGACCCCAGTTATGTCGGACAAAATCAGACCATCACTTCACTATTCGGATTCGTCTGTATGCAAGAATTCGTAGCCGCCTGTTCCAGGTTGTTTACAATTCTACAAGGGAGCGAATGACCGGAACTGGTATTTTAAGCAAGAATAACTGTTTTGTTACCTTGAAGTGTCATAGTTTTAACTAAAGTGTCATTTTGATTTCCCCTGATGTATGGACCTGCGTGTAGTTTTGTAATATGAGTGTCATTTCGCATTACCTGTTCTATGTGGCAGAACTTTTAACACATTCATTTTTTCCAGGCTAGTTTTCATTTTGTGTTTTTCGATTTCTACAAGTTCGACTTAACTCAAGCTCAATCGAGTTCCCCGCTGACAATGAAATGAAAATTGTCGTGAAATGGATAGCCTCAACTATCAGAAATCTGTATCACTAAATAAAAACAGGCAGAACGAACCTCCGAGAGGTGCTACTTGCTTTGCAGGGATCCTGTACCAAGGTATTGCCCCACTTCATGGCAATCGCTTTGTACATTTTAACCAGTACACCTCAAGTCGGGATCTCCTCACTGTCTACTTTACCAAAGCCATGATAGCATGGTGAGAAGTAATCAACGCAAATTCTCTCTCATTAAGTCTGTAGCATTTCAACGCAGAAAGTATTTTGGTAATTTAACTGGATAGCAACAAACACCTCTCGCTCTTAATTCTAATAAAGCCACAGTAAGCATCTCTTGTGAACTTTCGCGAAATTGGTTTTAATCAGGAACAATTGAGTTCTTGGTGTTTCCACGGAGGGGCGTACTCAACTAAAATCACGCTCACTAAGACCGATACTAGAAACAATGAATTTCAAACGTTTAGTCCCTCAGTTGATGTTCAAAGATGCCGTTCAAAATGTTACGGAAGAGGTGTATTAGGTATTATGTACCTCGAGAATACCAGGGTGGATGGAATGGTTAGACTTGCTTCAAACTGCTTCTATCCGACAAGACGAGGGGAATGCTTTAAATCGTTCCCCGCTGAGCGATTTGAGGTCGTTTTCGAGGAGTAGAGTCAGAAGTCACCCCGGTACTTGATTTGCTAAACAGCGGGTGGCTGAGATGTTTTGAAGAGGGGTGGAATTGACAAAGGTGATTGGAGGACGAATTGCTGGGTCATTTCCAGCTATTCTGCTTACCTAAAGTCGTTTAGTTAAACAGTGCAACGCGTGATACCAACGAAGAGCAGAAATCACACACTATTTTGAAGTCAAATTATACTAAGCATTGACTGTTTGCTAGAAATTTGGTAATATTCAGATGATAAGCATGTACCTTTCTTGCTACCTACCGTGTCATTGCTAAACTACCGCACTAGTCACTGATACTTCACATATTCTGCATCGCTTAAAGTAAAAATTGAAAGTCTGGGTAAGCTTCGTACGAAAAAAAAAACGAAAAAAAAAAAAAAAAGCCCAAAATATCAAACAGTAATGACAGCCTCATTGACGTTCAGAATGAGCATTTTAATATTTTGACATAAACTAAGATTTTAATCTTACTTTGAAGATATGCTGAAAAATTAGGAGTGTCAATTTAAAATTGTTCACTTTGGAGTTACCCATGGCACTGTTAAAAAATATAAGTCGTTGGTGTGTTCATTTTAGCATATTTTTGTACATTACTTTTAGCTAAAATATGCTGAATTTTACACACATCTCTTTTTAATAAAAAGCTGTTGTTTTAAAGTATTTTTTTTTTCAGAAGCAGATTTGCTTCTTTAATTCAAGTTTTTTTGCATTGCTAAAAAGTTTTTGTTTATCTACAAACATCATACAGTCTGCTCGGGGTGTTTTGATTAACATAAATATGTAATGCCATTTGACATATACTAATTTATGTTTAAGCTTGGGTTCACAAGAAAGAAGGACCGAAAATTTCATAATTACGGTCTCCCGTTACAAAAAAAAAAAAAAAAGAGAAAAAGAAAAATAACTTGATTCGATTGGACGAAAATATTGCGGCCATAACTAATATATAACTTTTTAGACACATTTTTAAAGTATGCATGTGTAGAAGAGGCCTGATTCTCACACACGAATACCTACGTGTTCTGATTTCACAGTTAAGTAATGGCGTATAGTGCTAGCACATCATTTGCCCTGAAGGAGAGGCAGTGGTATGTTATTCAGACCTCTTCGCCCAAACTCATATTGGGTCATGAAACCACAAATTAGTAAAGTCAGATATGGGTCAATATATGTGAACATCTTCGTACATGTCCTTATATGAAGAGTTAAAATTTGGGGGGCCTCATTTGAACTTAAGGGATTTATTTTTTACTCAGTAGTCGTATAAACTCAACCGTTGTAATGAAATATACTTTGGAACTATGAGAATTTTCATGTAGACCCATCTCAAATAGCAAAAACAGTGACTTGTGGGATATATGATGAACGTCGTTTAGAGCCACTGGAAAATGACATTGACCAAAACGATGCCTAACACAAATCTATCCCGCAATCCCTTGCATTTGCCATTTGGAAAATGTCTATATAACACATGCTTTTACATATCCGTACTACCATTTCGATAAATTCCAGTTTTACTTAATGTGCATATTAGATATTCAAAAAGAATGATAAGTGATTGTTTTCTTATGCGAATTGTCCTGGTAACCGTGGACTATCAACATAGTTACAGTGTTCAAAATGTTGGTTTAAAAAAGGAAAGAAAAAAGCAAAGAATAACATAAACAACTCTCGTAAGTCCCGTTTTCAATATCAAAGATACAATCCTTTAGCAGTTTAGCTAATGTTTCTTTATAATGTAAGATTTTCTTATAGTTTTCAATTTGGGACGTTTGATTGGTACTGTGGATATCAATGTTTTTTCACATACATATAATATTCAACATTTTCATGTAAAACGTCCTTAAAAAAGTAAGACTCCACCAAAAACCAAAATATTTTGTCACGTCAAAGTCCAAAGTGAAGGAAATTTACCTGTTTACAAATGTCATCAATTGTTTAAAAAGAGTGCGTTCTTTCTGGTAACAAAGCAACTATTCTGACGTCACCTGTACTTAATTAAAATGACGATGAGGATTATTCATTGAAAGAATCCTCTGTATCTATCGTTCGAATACGGCCAGGTTACCGTGCATTATCCCGAAAAAAAAACTTACAGATGCAACCAATAAAGGTAGTCATCCCAGGTAGAACATTTTACTCGGTATTATGCTATTTTACTGCGGTTATTTACCAAAGACATTTGCTTCCCCTTTCTTTTTTTTATAAGTGATGTTGTGCATGGACATATATGTCAACAAGGTTCAACAACTCTGGACCTGTGCATTAAATGGAGAATAATTCATTCTCGGGACAAATGTTATAGCTGAATGTCATTGCTGAATGCCGACTGCACCCTTGTGCATTAACCCCCATCGTGCTTTATTCTCTAAGTAAAGCACGGCCCATCGATTTTTGACCTTAAATTCATCTCCACACGATGACTTTGAATGTTAAATTAACGTTAAGATCCTGCAATAAGCTTCCTTAGTACTAAAAAGTGGAAGAACATAGATAAGCTTACTTCCAGCCACTTTCAATATTTTCTTTTAAAATTTTGACTATTCGATGCTCCCTTCAATAACTAAAGCTGGTTAAAAAAAAATGGAAACAAAACTTCTATAGTTTAAAACTAAAACCAGTCTAAAATTTAATCCTCATTCGTTTTGATTCGTTTGTCGTCCACACTGTACTAGATGTTTTTAGAGCAGAGTATTTGCTACTCAAAGAGCACTAATTAAAGGGCCAAACCTCTCACCCCAAACTACAATTTTGGTACGAGGGTACCGAAATTCTTAATTGGCTCAGCTCTTTGATTGACAGCTAATTCAAACAATGCAAAGTACCAAGGCTTATATTACACAGCATGAACGGTACCGAGATTGTTTTGATTATATAAATTGAGTTTCTCTTTACTCACCTTGAAGCAATAAACTGAGATTGTATCTGGATGAGGATGAATTTCAGCCAATTGTGGGAGGGGCTTAAGTAAGAAGGTTAGGAGAATTGGTACTGTTTGGGGTGAGAGAACTGGGCCTTTAATAGGAAAGTTTGCTTTGTCCAAATCAAAAACGTAGTTTGGTTTGGAAGTTTCTGTCTTTAAAGGCCCCTATTCTCTCACCCCAAACAGTACCAATTCTCATAACATTCTTGCTTAAGCCCCGCCCACAATTGTCTGAAATTCATCTTCATCCAGACACAATTTTAGTTTATTGCTTCAGAGTGAGTACAGGAAAGCGCAATGTGTATATATCAAAATAAAGTTCATGCTGTATAATTTAAGCTTTGATATTCCGCATTGTTTGAATTAGCCGTCAATCAAAGAGCTGTAGAATTGTAGTTTGATGTGAGAGGGTTGTCCCTCTCATAATTAAAGTTAGTAAATAGGACATGTTGAAAAGACTTTAATGAATCTGTTTTTTTATGCCCCACAAATTTTTGTGGGTGGGTGTAGCATATTATCAATATCATCAACTGAGGCTGTTGCTCATGCAGCGAGCTCTGAGTGTCCGACACTAATTTTTGTGGAAGATGCTCGTTTTCATCAGTTGTCAGTGGCCGATCCGGGATTTGCCAGAAGGGATGGGGAGGTCAGTTGTTGCCGAAAGGATTAATATGGGGGTGGGTGAACGCTAAAAAAGATTTGAAGGTATTGAAGGTTGATGCGCACTGTTTAACAAGGTGTTTCTTGATTGGCTGTTGTCATTGTATTGTATCGATTGTATTCTTTGCTCGGGTTAGGGATTAGGAAAGGATTAGGGCTATCGCTAGCCAGTAAGGAAATTTTTTCTTAAGCAGTGCGCATCGCCCCAAAATAATCGGCTATTTCGGGCATTATGTTACGCAAGGTTTAAAATTCATCTCTTTTATTTTTGGTAAATATGTTACCCTGGCTGTGATTCTTTTCTACTTTTCGAACAATTACTTGGAAATATTTTGATATTCGACCATTTCGGTCATAGTGTTGAGAAAAGACTGAAGTAAAACTCACCAATACTAGCTTTTGGGGCTGCCAGAATTTGTTTAGTGTTTTTTTTTTAATCTTGTTGATTTTTCATGAAAAGTATACTGCGGTTATGACTTTTTTTCCTTTTTCGGGGATATCTTTTTTAGGTTTGCGGTATGCTCAGGATATTACAAAAAACTTTTTTTGATACTCAAATGGCTGTCTGAATTTTTCCAAAAATCCTGTCGAAATGTTAAATTTTACGGAAATATGGAGGGGATGTTTGCCCTTGTTTCCCCACCTAGTAGGCCTATGCCAACAAGACTATCTCAGCGGAGCGTTCAGAAAATTTTGGAAATCGCAACCCCAAGACAGTTGGAAAAGACAGCCCTCATGACTTGTAAGCATATTTTCAGCAGTCGTTATTTTGAGCTTTCTTTTGTTGTTATGAAATCTTTATATCAACAAAAAGAATAAAAAGTGAAAAAGAAAAACAGAAATTTTCCAACTATTCGGTGTGAGGAAGGGGGATAAGTCGAGGGATATAGGCCTAAGTGGGGGGGGGGGCAAGTATATGACTCATCACACAGGTCGATTTTAGTTTGAATAGGGCGTTATTTTTGTTTTATGATGTAAAAAAGGTCAACTTTTTTGACGAGGGGGCTTGCCGATTAGTTAACAACTTTGTGAAGTGGTTTAAAAAATGCGAGTGCCTTGATAACATACTCGGGTCTAGTATTCTCACAGCAGGAACGTCGTGTGCACAAGGACGACAGTTTTGGGATCTGCAAGGGTAATCTAGTTGGAAGAATTGGAATTTTCTAGCACTAGCAGCGCTATTGTGAGGTAAGAGGGGAAATCCCCATCAGATTTTGTCGTTGCCCCCCCCCCCCCCCACTTGCTCCCTAAGTTATGTCAGTCAGAAGTTGGGTAAAACGGAAAAAGGATAATATACCTCTCCAGAAACTTGGTATTTCATCCAGAGATAAGCTAAACCTCAGAGTTTCAGCCCGAAACCAAGGAACAGGCGCTGTTGGACTCGGTTTGGTGCTTCGCCTGAAAAATTTTGCCTCCAACATTGCACTTTGCTTTAAGTTTGCTCCCCTGCCCCGGGTTTTTTTTTTACATTGTGGCGCCGCCGCTGCGGTCTACGCCGAGGATTTTCCCCTTTCAAGTTAACTATGGCTGTACTGTTTACACATTCCACAAGTGACTCGGTTGCAATTCCCTGCTTGGATGTTACGACTTACCGTCAATGACCTTCTCTACAGTGTTCGATCACCAGTGTTAAGGAAAAGGTTTCAAATCCTATCCTGTTAATGATCGCTTTGTCCTAGTATTACATACAACGCTTTCTAGAGAGAAAAAAATTGTTTCAGAATATGAGGTGAGCCAAGTCGAGAAGAACTCATGTCTTTTTCGTTTAGAATGATAAAAATACCTGCAGTTAAATCCCAGTTGAAACAACGGGCAGAACGAGAAAGACCGTCATTGACGTGTTCTCACGTAGACAGACCAAGCCGATTGGCAGCCCCGCTGGCACCCACTGTGTCATACAACGTACTTCTAGTCGACCTCCCAAGTCTGGGGATCATCCTCACTAGGTTCCAAGTTTCATGACTTTAGGTTCATTTTGCTTGTATCTGGTCTCTTGGATGAAATTTGAAAACTGATATGGATTAATGCCTTATTATCCACAGTACAAAGGGAAGAATACTAACTGGAAATTATAATGAAAAGGCAAACGAATTGAGAAGACAAAGGTTTATGTTACCGGATATGACATAATTGATCCAACAGAGTTTACCTTTTTAGAAATGAGATGTATTTTGGTATTCTTATTGTGCGGCTAATGGAAATGAAATAACGAGGTAGAGTAACCGTAATACAATACTCGATTCTAATAAAACACTAAATTGAGGTCCATGTTGTGTTCCCATGACATATACACAGATGTAGACAGTACAGACAATTTATATGATAGTACACCTTTGTTGTTTTATACTTAAACCCTTTACGGACAGTGCGGGCAAATCTGGACAATAAAATTCAGCATTTTTCGAAAAATTCCGTCAGACTGTCATTTTTTGGAACTTGACGGAATCTTGATAATTTACTCCAGGTACGGTATATCTTGAATTTATCGAGTAACACGAGGACTGTTCATACACTATATACTGCTATGTGCTAGTGGCTAAGTAAAAAGTCATTTCCTTTTAATGGTCGTGTGACATGAAAATGACACAATTGGGTATTTGATGTAAAAAGCATTGAAATCAAGAAAATAGCCGCAATTCCAATCAAAATCCGTGAAATATTGACCATTTCACAGGACAATTTCTGATTTGTACTTAATCATTAATAAATATGAGTACAAAATGCAAATCTTGTGATTTCATGAGAGGGATGTGCAATATGTGTCTAATGTAAGTCTTTGTTTTTACAATCTTCATTTCAAGGACACGGTTGTAACATTAGTTTGTCCCAAAGGTTTTATTTTGCAAGTTTAGATCGTGTCCTTGAAAATCATCAGTATCAATTACCAAACCACAAACTATTTGATGAGTAATTAAGCTATTATAAATATAAGATTAACAAAAGAAATTTCAACAATGTGCAATGCAACACTCCACATCATTTTTTTTTTTTCGCTTAACCAACAAGTTGCGTCAGAAACACTCGAACTATTGAAGAGGACCGTAGAAGATAGTGAAATAGCTGCAACGGATATTTTCTTAGAAAAGCTAACTCAGTACCTGCCAAGTGAAGTTAGGTCATTTCGCTACCATGCCATACTACCTTTAAGTCAAGTTGATATTGGCGTATGTTCCAGTGCCTATATTTTAAGACCATGAAGAGGACTATTTCCATAATTGCATATAGCTACCATAGTTTATATACAATAAGGTCCGTACTCCCTAGAGAAGGTGCCGAAGCCTCCGGATAATTTTGTTCGCACTTCTAGCGAGTCTCAAGTTGCCATTGACTGAATACATTTCTTACACATAACACATTTGCCCCCCCCCCCCCCCCCGTAAAAAATCGCCCACTGTCGAAGCCGTTCGCCACCACCACCCCTTCAGTATACATGTCTGGCTACTCACCTAGATTCAATACAAGAACAAATTCTTCTTTGAAATTACAGGAATTAGATAATTCCTATTATCATTTTAGGAACGTAATTGTTGACGAAATCTTGACAATTCACTCCGAAGTTTCTGTATTTTCTGCATTTTAGAAAAATACTATTTGGCGATTTTAAAGAGTGACATTTATAATGTAGATTAATAGTGAAGTTTCTTCCAATTTAAAGGTTGTGTGACATGTCAGCAAAAAGCCCTGAATTTACTTGATAGATAAGGAACAATGTCTCACAAGGAAGAATCCTTTGGAATTATTCCAATATCTTTTACTGTTCTCAAGATATACCTCTTCAAAGTTTTAATGTGTCTGGAGCAACTTGTTGGTTATGCAAAAATAGTGATGCTGAGTGATGCACAGTGTTTACATTTCTTTTCTTAACCCTACATTAATTATCTCTTGATTACTCATCAGATTGTTTATGGTTTGGTGATTGATACTAATGATTTTCATGGACACAATTTAAACTTTCAAAATAAACCCTTCAGGAAATACTAATGTTACAACTGCCCTTGAAATGTAGGTTGTAAAAACAAAGATAACATTAATCATATATGGCATGTCCCTCCCATGACATCACAATATTTACATATTGAGCTCATATTTATGCATGATTAAGTGCAAATCAGTAATAAATCTGTAAGATGGCCAATTTTTAACAGATTTCGATTAAAATTGCTGCAATTTTCTTGGTTTTTAATGCTTTTTACATCAAATACACGACTTTGTCATTTTGGTGTCACACTACCTTTAAAATCGGGGCGTCTGCACCCAACTTGAAATCTTCTGGTAAAGTCAGAAGGTTAAACTACAAAGAATAAACATAGGGGGAAAACAAAGTCATATTAAGGCAACCAATGAAATACAAGGCTGTGGAAGTATTAACGGTTCAAGTAAGAACTACATGTAGGCACTTAAATATTTTGGAAAGCAACCCTCTCTCAAGAAAAAAGAAAGAAGTTATGTAATCCCCATTGCTGAGTTGAAAGTAAGAGTTTCAAAATTGCCTTTTTGTCTCCACATAGTGTAATACCTACGACTTAGTGAAATTAGAGTTTGACAACTACTCTCAATAGCTGACATTTATTATCACGAACTCCGTAGAACAATTAATTCTGTGAGTCTTTATTCGTTTTGTCCTTTAAACCTCCTGGGATGTAACAAAATTGATGATTAATTACAAAAAATACGAACTCGGCGACAAATTATTACAAATTGCACTTTTTTGAAGTATTCATCCTGTGGCAAAAATTGAATTTTTTAACAATTCCAGTCAATGACTACAAGCTATCAATACCTATCATCGCCTCCTACCAACTAAAATATCATCTTGTCGCGTATGGCCCTCCATAGACAACTTAACAGGGAAAGCAGGGGAGTTTTGTTGAAAAACAAACCCTTAGGGCTTACTCGCGACAAATCCAATTTTAGGTTCATCTGTTGCTGCCCTGTCGGGGATACTGAGAAGCAGGACAGTAACGCGTTACTTCGGCGGCACAATCAAAGAGCAACTGTGAAATTTGAGCTCTATCAGTCCATCTGATTGGCTGTGGAATTGGTGTTTTCGTGTCCTAATGGTGAATGCACTTGTCTTGGATAGGACTCGTGACGTCATGGTTTATGAATACATACTTGTATATTGGTTAACACAAACTAAACCAAAAGAGATCAAATGTAAATCATGAATAGTCTCACTAAGTTTAAAAAATGTAAATAAATAATTTTCCTCGTTGCTCCACTAGTTGAGAGAAAACCAGTTATTAAATAAAAGATCTACAGGGTGCACTCTAAAAACACCGGGATTATATTTAACCAGGATCGGTGTTCTATTTACTCCAACACAATCCTGGTAAAATTTTAACGCAAATCCTGGTTAAACTGACACAAATTTTGGTTAAAGTAAGTAAGATTTGAGTTCGATCCTGGTTAAATTTAACCCAGGTTTATTAAGAGTGTGAAAACAGGGTTTTACTAAGGGAGAAGGTGAATGGAAGGGGAGTTCGAAGGGAGGGAAGGAGAGGGAGTTCGAAGTAAAGGACGTCAAATGTACAACGCCTCGATGGGCACGAGGTTGGGGGTCTGGTAGCCCGCTGGGCGGACGAATTTTTTCGTCCAGCTCATCGCTAAGAAAAAATCAATCTGAGGGGCGGCAGCCTAAAGGGGGATGCAGCCACAGAGGCGCTACGCAGGCTGAGGGTTCGAGGGGATCCTAAGTTACAGACGGTTATGTGGTTTCTCCTGGCATCTAACAGGCAATTAAGTATTTGTAAATACAGAAACAGTGAAAATACTATTGGCCTTAAATAATAATAAAAATAAACATCACCATGCAAAACCGAACGAGATGCCGAAAAAGGCAGGGAGTTTTTGTAGGTAAATGTAGTCCTCTGGATCCTCGTCTGGTTTACCTTGAGGTGACCACAATATTGTTACAGTCAGTTACATATTACTTTCAGGCGTTTTCTCCAAGATTTTGCTTTTTGCAGTTTCTTGTTTTCAAGATGTATTTCTCTTCCTGATTTAAGTATTTCTTGCAAGAATCAGATTACAAATTTATGATATTCTTTTGTCAATATAATGCTTCTTAATAAATCATTACCTCGGTATATGGTTGATAGAATGTTAAGAGGCTTTCCCTATAGATATTCCACATTTCACAGATAAATACTGTAACATATCTCTTTAAAGGTAGTTGTCCCTTAATATATTTGGGTCACATACCACTAAGGCACATGTTCTTTCTTTGTAATACAAAATGTCATGAAAGGGGCTAATTCCGAAACAAGCAAAGCCTATTTGATATCAAAACTGACACGTTGGAAAATAATGTTTCGTGCTCCCTTTAATAAATGCACGAGATTACGTTGCAGGGTTATTGCAAACGATAACACGCCGTGATACAAAACAAATAACAAATCCATACACCGATATTGGATAAGAAGCGACGGTGTAGAATGATAATGAAGATTGGCGTTATTTTCGTGTAATTAGTCCTCGGAATGTTGATAAGGCCATGATCTTATGGATGATTTCACAATTGGAAAAATTAGGATACTTTGTAGTGACATATAGGAATGGATATGCTATGTTTACAATGTGATAAACGTCCGGGAGAATTATTTTCATGTTTTAAGGTAACTTTTAGAGGACGTTTGATTGAAGCGCATGGAAGAAAATAGAAAACCACTTAAATATGACTGTATGACCCCTCGTCTTATGACAATGCATTAAAATTATGCCAGATTCTGCATCTGGATGATGTCTCCGAAGACTTTTGTCTTTCTCTTCTTGCGAACCGATTCAAAGAACCGTCGATAATACCAACGTTTTCGATACGCTATCGATGATATGACATTATCGATAATGCACGAATCTGTTCCCAATCGAAGTTAAGACTATTGCATTGTGTACAATAAAAGGAGATCAAAATTGTAACAGTTACTAGAACGGAATTCTTAATGCAAATAAAAATGAAATGAAGACTAACACTTTCACAATGGTTGTAAACCGATGCATTAGCCACCAGAAATATCTATTAGTACATTGCACCCAACTTCGCAACAATAGACAACCGTTATCATAAATTGGGTAGACTGGAACTTTCCAATGAATATTCAGTTTTCCTTACCCTTTTATGAAGTTTTTTGTTGATTGCCGTGATTCTTTTAACTCCTGTTAATGTATCGAATCGATCCACCAGCGAAGTTGAGACATTTTATTTTATGACGTCATCCAGAATCCGGCATAGTTTTTATTGTATTTTCATGAGACAACAAAGGATATATTAATAAAGCGTCTTGATATGACTGACGTATGCATCCGACCGAAACATAAATATTTCAATTTATTTCGAAATATTGATGGTTATGAACTCTTTTGCATTGGTAAATAGAAATATCTATTAGTACATTGCACCCAACTCTGGAACATTAGACAACCGTTATCTACTGGAGTTCGCCAATTAATATACATTTTGCTTACCCTTTGATGAAGTTGATTGGTGATTGCTATGATTCTTCTATATTTAAATTGGATAACACAAAGAGGATATTGATGTCAAGGATGCGGCCAAATTGACAGCACCTGATCTTCTCGGCATTGTAAGATCGTTCAGGAGATGGCAGGCCACTTTAATAGAACAATGTAGGTGTAATATTTCTAATCGAGTTACTTCATTAGTGCTGTAATGAAGTCTACATTTAATACCCTATGACATCATCATCCACTTAATTAACATGCACAAATTAAGATTAAGTGACCCAGGACCGGACATTTGTCGTAATAAGCGGATAATTAGGTTCGTAAATTAAGAAAAACAAACATTCCGTTGTAGTCCGAAAAAAGGAAACTCCCACAGGCCTTTGCCGTGCTTTCGTAGACCCCCATCTTGTTAGTAAAAACCAGGGTAACAAGCCTATCGTAAATATTTTCCTTATACCCTGAATCATTTGATACGGGCAAAACTTCAACCCCAAACCACTATTTCATGAAGAGAGATGTAATTTGCATATGGTATTTTTATTTCGCAGATTCGCTATACTTGTAAAATAGTAGCAAACTTGCCCTCATGAATTTGCTTGAATCAGCATTACTTGCAGGTATGTACATGTTCCAAAATTTTCTGCGAGAGCTAAATGATAGGAAGGTTAGGAATACATTAACACTTATGTAACACTAAATGTAAAACTAACGTTGTGCGTTTTGTAGAATACTTACTGCCCTCTTGTTTTTTTTTTTTTTCTTAAATTAAGGAAGATTTACAGAGCAAAAATATAAAGAAACAAAAAAAATTACAGATAAGTTCTGGAAACTTATTACCAGAACTTTCGAGTAATTTTTATATCAATTTAATGTTGTTATTTTTTCTGTTACGTTACAGCGATGTTGAACCATTTTTAACAGTATAGGTTGTTTTACGCCATCGGGGATAAGCTAGTGCAAAATTGGTGTTCATATTTTGCCACTGTTTAGCGTATCTTTAGCGTTCCTATCTTCACGTGAGAAATACTAACTTCGTTCGTCTGTTCAATGTTTTGACTGTTGTGTGTTTGAAAATTCAACAGTCGCAAACATAAACGTGAAAATTTGTCTACTTGAGACTACTGTTACTTTACTCATAAAAACAAATTCTCACTTTGGTTGTGACTATTTAAAAACGCAATAGTCTTCATAGTCGCAAAATCGCAGTCGTGAGATATTTGTTTCACGCGTTGCACCCATAAATTATGGCAGGCATTTACTGGTGGGTGCATGCACTTTAAGTAAATGCCACTGTATGTATTGTCCCGAACATTGGATAGCACATCATTGTCACGACAAACATAATACTTTTGATTTTTTAAAACACTCTATCACAGAAACAATTGCAAGACGAAGTAGACATTGCAAAATTACGGTCTCTGGAATTTAGGCCTAGCGGCCTAGGTTATTTGAATGTTCGGAAGATAATCTGATTCTGATAATAAGCGATCAATAATGAAAGAGAACTTTTTCGTCATTTTGGTAGGCATCAGTTTCTATAATAATTACTTGAGTTGGCTCAGCGCTTACTTTAATGATTACCCCCATGATGGAGCATACACGAATCCGGACAGCCAGTGATGGTCTGATTTTAGTCGGCCATAAGTGGGGTCCATCACCATTAAATCTTTCAATTTCTTTGCTTACCTGTATTATGGATGGTTGTACACTAATTTGTATATTAAATTCTCCAATTTCACCAAATATGAGGGTTTGAAATTCATGTACACCATAAATAAAGACGATTTAAGGCTGATGGACCCCACTAATGGCGGCCTACAGTCACTAAAAACAAGCGCTAATCGGATTCGTCTATAAGACAAGTTGGGAAATTTTGCATTTCCGGCTAGTAAGCAAGGTCAAATGTACTTATACGTTGTGTTCACATGCGTTAACATATATCTGCCTATCCAGCGAGCGTTAATCGCATTGTCCTCAGCAAAAGTTCACCGAATTAACAACTGCCACGAAGACTGAAGGTCCACATATTTCCCGATAAGTCGATTGTGTTCAATTCAGGTGTCAGAGATTAGTTTTGTATATTTCACTTTTTATGATATCATTGTACTATAAAGATCTTTATTTTTCGGCACTCTTTTATAAAAATTGTAAAAATCATTCACCGTTAAAATAATCATGATTTTTTTTCAAGAGACTGACAACATATTGCTATTTCACGTGTTAGTGTCGAACAAGCTTATGAAAGATTTAAGTTGGAAATCATATTTCAGTAACTGGAAAGAATGTAATAATCTCTTTAACTTGTTAAAATTGATAGTTTTTTGAGTGAATGATGTTTCAATAATCAGTTTTATTTGAACAAAACATATCGACGACTTGTCAAAACTACTACTCAAATATGTCTATATTATTTAAATGGCTTATAACTTCACTAACATATATAACTACGTATTATGTAAGGTTTAGGTCATGGGTGGCAAGCCCGTGAAGCCAGAACAAAGTCCTGAAGGTGGGGCTGAATGAAATGGCTTTGAGAGGAGCAATTGTTTTTGCAGGGGGCAAATTTGTGAAAATAAATAAAGTTAAATACAACTTGATACGGTACTTTGTGGGGGACTTTGCAAGGACGCCCTCTTAACTGCGGGTCTTACCCGTGGTTCTTATATTGTCGTTGAAAGTTAGTTGGTACGGTAAGGAAAAGATAACCTTCCTTGAATGGGGTCGAAGAGGAGGAACATGTCTACTACTATTGAAAGATGAGGGGGTTGTTTGTCCAGAACCCTAACACGAAAATAAAAATTACATGACTGTTTCCCCACAATTAGCATTTGGCTACAGCTGGGACAATATGATCAAACTTAAAACGGCTAAAACCGTGCCATTTAACAGAATACATTACAGGAGTATGTCACCAAAGATAAGCTGGTTTCCATTTTTCCAGGACCCTTATAACTTCAAAGTGAGCCCCGAATCCATCAAGTCTATCGACGCTTTGAGACTCGCTCTTGGAATGGAACTGGCCAAGATCATTCTCTTCCATCGAATATTGAGAGGGGTTTGACGCTCGACTCTGGCATCCTAACTTAGAGACTTCTTTTGAAGTCCTACCGACTCTCAAGCAAGTAGCTGTTCCGTTCACCAAACGTTTTTCCCGCAGGAATTCTTCTTCCCAAGGAAACTACATTTTCAATGACAATACCTAACAGCTGACCAACCTCAGGATTCTCAGATTATTTACATCATTGGTCAGTTGAACGTGGCTCCATTAATTATCGATCATTACTTGAAGACTACACACCTCGCCCCTTTTAGGAATAAATTCGTTATACTGAAAATTTCATGTTAAGTAACACTCGTTTTAAAAATCAATTTTGCCAAAGTCTCACTACTCTTGCTCTTTTATTTCTATCCCACTGAGAACCAAAAGCCGTACAAAAATAGTTCAGATATTTAGGAAAAAAACAAAATCTCGTTCGAAGAAACCACAAAAAGGTCGACTGAAGCAATTTTGGGCTACTTTCAATCGATACAGATTATGGCAATATGAATAAACATTTAAGTTATGAATAATTCATTAATAACTTCCACTATCTCTTAATCACTTCATCCGTTTTTATGTTTCAATGCGTACTGTTATACTCATGTCAATATCTTTTAATTCGATCGAATGGGATATCCCAACCCAGCTTGTCCATCATCCTAAGTACTTAATGGATTCGTTTGGCTGGTTACTTTTTCCGTTATTTCCATGTGTGAAAGCTCGTGCTGAGTTCCAACTCTCTGAACCTATCCTCCAACGGAACACACAAGGGGAATGAAGCTCGAAGCAGGGAACTAGCGACCCCGTTTTATAAAGGCTATAGTTGCTCGACATGGGAAGGCTGACTTACCGTGTGGTCGCTACGAGTCCTGATTGAGCCAATATTTAGTCATGAAGCTAGTTATTAATTTTGTTGATCGCTGTGGAATTGAAGTTAGAAACACGTGCGCCAAGTTAACGGTTGGTGAACCGTTCAATGTTGCAAGTAATGCCACCGCTTACTAAGGGTTGAAACAAGTGTGTACATGGTAAGACTTCATCATCGACCGTGGAAATTCTTATAGAGGCTCAACCTCTACAAGCGTCATTAATAATGGATATATAATAGGAGGTCATGCAAAACAAAAAGAAAATGAAAGTTTTTGTTTAACAAAGTTTCAAAAGACCAGCAAAGAAGTTTATTCTTTTATATTGTATTTTGATCTGCTCGTATCAAAGAAATCCAATTAACTTCGGAAAGGAAAAATTGAAGAAAGGATTTAAAACTTTCTGACAAAATATCAATCGTGTTCTAAACAAGAAGGCATTTTCATCAACACGACTTTCTCTCCAGGAAGTGTAATTCGGAGGAAGTAATTGCGCGCACTGATTAATTAACCATATACGGAACAAACTCTTTAGTGTTCTGCGCATGTGTGTAGCAAGAACTGTTTTACCGTTAAGTGAATAAATGAATTTGTAATTGACTTGGAATAACTTTGAGAAGTTCGAAAGGTCAGTGAATCGGAATCGTTTCTTACAATTTAATGGACGGTAGTTTTCTTAAACAAATTCTTTGTATGTAATAATAATTTATAATTGATTTTATGTGAACAGTTATCCAATATTTTCACGGAAAGTCTATGAACCCAGAAAAAAAGTGCTTTTAATTTGTTGGTAAAGAATTTTCTTGAGATAACCATCTTATGAGTTCACGTGAGCCGTTTTTGGTCTTATACTGAGTGACGGTGCTGAATTTTTGTGAAAAAGTCTAAAAGATAGAAACCTTGGAACCAAAGTTTATCATGGATCCGTTCGGGCACATGCCAAGCTACTCTACGCTATCTGTGCAGAATGATCATCACCATCACAGTGTAACGCGCGGAGTCCTCCCGGGGCCGTTCGGTTCAGGAATCGTGACCCATTCCGCGAATAATCGTACACCTGCTGGAGATTACAACATGCAACATTCCATTGAGGGAATACTTGGGTCCACTGGGGCTGGTAATGGAGGCGCTGTAACTACTCCGCCCGTTACCAACGGTAGACCGAGGTCGTTGAGTACCACTGGTTCTCCCGGTAAGTTCAATGGTTAATCCTTATTGGAACTTTAACTAATGACATAATGTGTTTGAAAGTTCTGTGTAAATGATATCTCCAAACGAGCAATCCGAGTGAATTATGATAATATTTCCAAAAATTTTGATTACCCATGAATTTTAAATGCCATACTATGACGAGGGACGAACTTACACCTATTTATTTCGGAACTGGACAATACAGTTACGAAAATATTCTTTAGAGTCAAAAAGGAAAAGCTAAGAATATTGTAAGAAGAACGCTTTTATCGGGCAAAACATTGTTTTCATTTTCTGCCAGTTCTAGGAATAAAAATCAAATTATTATTTTTTGCCTGTTCTAGGAATAATCATTCAAATTATTATTATTTTAATTCCTCAATATGCCCCAAATACCCCGCCTCTCGTTGCAACTTAATACCATGCAGTTAAAATTCGCATTCTGACTTAGCAAAGAGTAATGCCTCATTTTCAGATTTTTTACGTGCAAAATACTACCTAACCCTTCGTTTTAACCATTCATTTCCATTTAAATTAAGTTACACCGAGTCTTTCTTTTGGTTATGATTTGTTTGGTTTATGTGCCGCTATTTTTTTATGTGATATTTTTTCAGTGTCCCTTAATATAATGTTACAGTAGCCTATACATAAAGTAATGTCTGATTCACATTCGAAAATGGTGTTCACCTTTCACATGCAAATTTCCAAACACTCGTTTTACGTTAAAAAAGAAAAGCAAAACATCTCTTCCTGAATCTGTCAAGTTAGCAACCTGACGATCTAAACCAGTGGGCCTATCTACTCAGACTGTTAAAGAGATTGACAACTCCCTGCTCGAAACCTCACGACCTACTCAGTCCGTTCCTGTCCCACGTTAACGGTGTGTGTCTACTTAATCTGTTAGCCTACTTTCCCACACCCCACTATATTTCCTCAACACTAAAATATCGTTTTTTGATAGAATTTACAGCGCAAAAATTCCGATGCGAGTTCGTACAGCTTGTACAGGATGTATGTTCCCGTGAGTGTTGTTAGCGTTTCTGACCCGCACTTTGTTTCATGAACAAATTGATGACCCGAGATTATTTGAAATTTTATTCGCAGTAGGTTTCTGACTAGGTTGCCGAATCATTAAATTATGAGCCACTTCACATCCCAGTCGAAAGTATTTTTAACGTATAGCGCAGTCGATGTCTAAACATTTTGGAACTTCATAATTAATGTAGCAATGTTTCGTGGAGGAACATTTTCGGAGAGTCTATTGCGACGGTTAATAACATTTTAAAAATGACCCTTTCAAGGTTAACATGCAGAGAGTCCCCTTGAAGATTTTTGTTTATATTATATCATGACGTTTATTGTCAGTTAAATATGATTTCTTTTAACCTCCATGCTGCCATATCTCCAATGCTTTCTTATGATTTCCTCTGATGTACTGTAAGTTGCTGTCAGAAATTTGCAAATTTTGACCTTCTATTAAGAGGTATTTTGAAGAGTTCATAACACCATAGACCTATTTCCAAATAGCAATTACAAAGGATTGTGGGATAGAGTTTTGGTGTGTGTCATTTTTGTCAATGGCATTTTACTGTGGTGAAAATTGACGTACATCCAAAACTCTACCCCACAATTCATTGTAATTGCTATTCGGAAATAGGTCTATGACAAAGAAAGAAAACATTCGCTCTATTGTTATACGTCTTTTCATAGTCAGAAGCGAAATAACTATTGCTTCAAGTTTTTGCCTAATTTGGCTCTTAGTATGCAACTTTTCTGTCTTTCAAAAGAGAAATGTAATTCTCCGAACACACTAAATCGCAACTTATTACTTTGAAAGCGTCTGCAAACTAAAACGCAAATGACTTTTCAACTAAGACAGTCTTTAAATTGTTATGCACTCTCTAAATGTAAAAGAGAGAACTAGGTGCCTCTCTCTAATAAGGTGAAAACTGTAAATTCACTTCACTAGAATATCAATTCACTCCAACAAAAGTGAAATTTCCTCCAAAAGCAGTGGAAGTTCACCCTTTAACGAGTAAACGAGCACCTACCGTGATCACTCTTAAAAAGAGTGATTACTGTCTGCACTCTATGATCAATGTATGTTTCTGACAAGAGTGAAACGACGCTCTTTAGAGTGAAATATTTTACTCTTTCTGGGTGAATTTACATTGTAATGGACTGAGTGAATTCACAGTTTTAACTCTAACAGAGTGTCACTTAGTTCACTCTTTTACATGTATAGAGTATGTATTGCTTGAAAACCACGTGTGCAGATATACCTTTAAATGCATCATAGAGCCTCGCTGAAACGCAATTAAAATTAATTAACCCGAAAATTTGTGTAATCCCGAAGGACTCCTCATATTTCATACACAATTACGAGTCACAACCACGCCGCCCAATTTGTACTTAATTTTAACTACACACCACTATCGTGTAGTGACCGTGAATATTACGGTCGTCAATCTACAGTGATGAAATATATTGTCATGTACATATCAACATTACGGTGATACAAACCAATTTGTCCAGAGTTTGCTGATATTTTACCAAGTTTAACACTTTTATGAAAGCTTTAGTTAATAATTTTGACATCAAAATAAATATATTGGAATTATATTGACATAGAAGGTGTTTAGATTTTTTTCCCATACCAACCACATATTTGTTTAATCGCGTAGGCTACCGTATCATTGCCCTTTTGATGATCTCATTTTAATGTACTGATAAGAAACCCATGGTAGTTTAGTTTTTGTTTCTGTTAGTTTTTTTTTTTTTTTTTTTTTTTTTTTGATTGCTCTGTTTGTTAAGAAACGTTACAGTTTAATCACCGATTTTTGCTACAATCTCAAAATGATATTAACAACTTTCACATTCTCTGGTTGCTAGTTTGAAGGCCATACATATTTGTCTAATTCTTCCAAAGTGGTTTTTAAAGCAAAAACGTTTAAGAAGAGGAGCTCGAAGAACAATTTAGAATGTTAATATCGGCTGTTTAGTATTCGCCTATTGCCAGAAAACTTTCATCGCGCAACAGCGCTAAAATAAGCTCTAAGTTTTTCAGGAAACTACGCGTGTACAATCCAACACTGTAAAAAAATTCATGAAAGTGTTGTAGAACTACAGACGATAGAAGGTAAAGAAAAAGATGCAAAAAGAGATGGTTACAAACCGAATACGGATAGACTGCTGTCAAATTTTTACACAACTTTGTAGCTCCTTTCCGTATTGAATACCTTTTCACATCTTTCTTCAATGTATTTTTCTGATTGATGTACAACAAGCACGTGAAATTTTTACTGTAGGCCTATACACTCTAAAATTGAAAAGAGTGAATGTTCACTTGATAAAACTGTGAAAGTTACAAAGAAGGGTGAAATTCTCTCCAAAAGGTCGAAATCTCACTCTTGATTGAGTGTCTATAGGAGTTAAAAAGGAGTTATCCATGCATCCGCAAAAAAGTAAATGTTCACTTTCTTGGAGTTAATTTCACTATGCTTAGAGTGTAATGAAACTCTTTTGGAGGGAATCCACACTTTTTCACTCCATTAGAGAGTGGCTAAGTTCCTTTCTTTGTTTTTATGTCATAGAAAAAGGAGTATAAGTCATGCAGCTCAAGGTGTCTTCTTTGATATCATGTAAGCCAGTTTGACGAAGCGATCTAAACGATCAAAATCTTCAGATCGCCTTCCCCCCCGCATCAGCAGTTAAAGATTGATCTTAGATATAGATTTGTTGTGACTAATTCAAAACCAGGAAAACGGCCTATTTTTCTTCAAACAACAAAAACACCTAAACCATTGCCTACGAACTAATAGTTTCTCAATTTCTACTGCGATTTGTTGAATACACAATACGTAAATAGTTTGGAACCACCCAACGATCAAGTTTAGTGACATAAGTCCCAAATGTAAATTTTCACCGCTGTCAAATAAATCCCAATGATATATGACTTCAAATCGCAATCAATGTAGTTCACCAAATGTTATTCCCACCTAAGAACAAAACAAATGTAGAAAACCGTGTATATTGGGACCCATGTTACGTTTGTGCTATTAGGATGTAATTCAATTTGGTACGCAGCTTACCGGTGTGCGTTATTTTGTTGCAGTAATATGTTTGTCTTGGCAAATAGTACGGTACCTCATAGGAAAAAATGAGAATCTTTTCCCAAAGGACTTTTTCCGGAAAAAAGAATCAAACCAGTTGCATTTGTAGATTCAACAACAGGAAACCTTTTAAAGGTACTTAAATACCGTTTGATGGATAGAAACGTCTGGTGAATGTAGTTGTGTGACCTACTATATGTACTTTCCAATATTGGAATATAGCCTACCTTCATGTGTCTACCTGGATACTAACGAGCAATAGGCCTACATCATTGCGTAAAGCCATTTAGCCAATGCTTCACCCACGATTTTAACGAGGATCATTTTTGTCTTCTGTGACCAATTCTCCTCAAATATATGAATAACTACACCTGTCTTCACTTTTCATCGACGCTAGTGTCTCCACTAAACCCTCGCTGTCCAAAAATTAAAAAAATGGGATCGTGATGTCAAAAATTTACACAACAGCAAAAATTTCAAAAACATATTGATAACGTCAGTTGCGCCCTCTTAAATTGACATTGGGAATATTCAAAGTTTTTCTTGATTTTATCTATTTTATTGTTGAAGTCAGATCATAAGACGTCCTCAGTAAATAATACACTGATGTACTTTTACTGACTTCGGACAGTCTACCGTTTATTCATTCATTCATTCATTCATTCATTCATTCATTCATTCATTCATTCATTCATTCATTCATTCATTCATTCATTCTTCATTCGTCCATTCTTCAAATTCTTATTCATTCATTCTTCAGTTATTCATTCATTAATTCCTCAATTGTTCATTCATCCTTCCATTATTCATTCATTCATACATGGATTCATTCATTAATTCCTCAATTGTTCATTTATTCTTCCATTCTTCATTCATTCATACATACATTCATTCATTCTTCCATTCTTCTTTCATTCATACATCCATTCATCCATACATTCATTCATTCGTTCATTCATTCATATAGAATCACATTGAAAGTTCGGTCTGTCTGATCTTTTGTGCAATGTATAATATATTACTTGTGGCTAGATAGAAAACATTGCAACATACGTTTCTGAATTCAGACTTTTTTCGACTATATCATCTCACAGATATCAGTTTCTATGGATGAGGTCTCAACTGGTATTCTTATCAAGGTGTTTGTAATTTTGCAATGCTACAATTTGTTCAGCGTTCAGCAGATGGCTTTGTTTTTTATAAAATAACATTAGCAAAAATTGACTACATTGAAAATCAATTTTGCTTCTTCAAGTTATTATGTTTTCTTCTCTATTTGATACATTATTTTAATGTTAGTATTCATCAGGCCCACCTCCAAAATATCGCAAAATACTCGTTAGCTATAACTTAAAAGTTTCATACTTGAAATATCCAGTGTTCAAAAATGATTTTGTTCATACATATCATTATAAGTTTAAAAACTTGTGACAAATAGCAAGAGTCAAGTCTTTTAAGTAATAAAGCATGATAGCATGAAAAGTCAAAATACAGCTATTTGTAGCAGTCTCCCTACAAACCGATCAAAGGTGATCGATCTGCTATTTGTATTTTCAACTAAGCGTGTTGAGGGAGACCTACATCCTGATGGATTAGTTCCACCGTATCCAAGAAAATAAAGTGTGAACGGATTACTTTAGCTAAGAAACACGAAAGTTAAATTTTCTTGAGAGGAAAGATAATGAATACAGCACACATCATGATTTCATTGACCAATTAACTACTTATATCTCTTGAAATCACGTTATGGTAATGGCTTCGTACCGTAAAGTTTTTGAAAACATTTGAGGGAATGTTACTCTATACAGTAACTTCAGCAAACAGTTTTTGCATTGGATGGGTCCGAAAGTTTTTTTTTTGAGACTGGGCTACAGAAAAATGTCCACCCTTGAAAATCCTTTTATATCTAAGGCGAAAATTGCAGAAGTAAATAATGTAAATGTCAAGAGCAGCCCCCATTATTTTGCAGCAAAAACTAAATATTTAATTTTCCTCTTATTCCTCTTCAAAGCATCTTTCTTCATATTTTATGTAATTCAAATATTGCACATTCGATGTAAAACAAGCAGTTATGCTTCCAGGAAAATTGAAGAGAAACATTGTTGTCACATGATTCTCAATCAATCATGAAAGAGGGCAGTCCACTATACTACTTAAAGTTGAGATGACTGTTCTTGCCCTTTAAAGGTTTAAAAAGAATCCTGAACTCTATTCGTCATCTTTTACGTCACTTTACCGAAACCCTGTGAACTTTATTACATTTATTCTGTATAGCGTTGTATTTTAACTGTTTATTGATATCATAACCGTTCCACATATTCCCCCGAATAAAATGTAGTATTTAGAATTATTTAGTGGTGAATTTTTACGGCTCAATTTCTAACCAATTGGTTAAAGTCGGCCTTTTTAGTTGTGACTCACTGGCTCTCACTCTGACACTCTCTTTGGAGAAATGTCACAATGGTAAACACACGTTTAATTCCTAAACATTATGGTTGATTTCTAAACATTATGGCTGATTCCTAAATACTATGTGAGATTCACAAACGTGTTAAGCGTGTAAACGTTTATCCGAAGTGACGACAAAAAGGTGCTTGTTTTTGCAATGTTTATACTCATTTAAGCTAATAGCTGTTGAGTTATATACATATTACTCTTCGCACGTTGGAGCCGAGCCTGTCACATCATCCCTACAGTTATGCTGTTATCAATGGCAATTAAAACTAACCAGAAAAAATTTAACACTCAATAGGCCACTAAGTCAATAACACTGTTTGAAGTACAGGGTCTGTTCCTAGAAAAATACAGCCTGTCACTTACACAAATTTGACGTGCTTTTCTCACTTCTACCGTTCATTTTAATAGCCGCCCTTACACTAACATCTGTTACCAATTTGTAGACATAAGAGAACTTACTCACATGGTACTGGATAAGTGACATACTTTTTAAAGAGACAAGTATTTAAAGGGAAAATGCAGTCATCTCAATTAAATTCCGTGTACTCCGTTTCACTAATTCAAGAATGGCTCCTTCGTTTAACCATGCGGCAATGTTTTTGTCATCAACCAGTTGTTTTAAATGCACAATGAATCTTTAGTCTAACTAATTTAATATGCAAATATTTTGCAAGGAAAATTTATAAAAAAAATACTTGCAAGCGAAATAAGTGGAAATCTGTC
Source organism: Holothuria scabra (assembly GCA_037179385.1). Taxonomy (NCBI): domain Eukaryota; kingdom Metazoa; phylum Echinodermata; class Holothuroidea; order Aspidochirotida; family Holothuriidae; genus Holothuria; species Holothuria scabra. Next base: position 27,770,099 of record CM074200.1, on the reverse strand, counting down.
TGTATGCAGATTTTACAAAATAAACGTACGGCGACTGTTTTCTCCTTTTCAACTATATTTCTACGTCACCGTGGCTTGCCATAAACCGCACCTACGAATCAACATTTAAAATACATGTTAGGAGGGAGGTCTTCTCTTTAAACACTTCTACGACACCGTAAAGCGTCTGATGTTTCAAAGGCATGGTTGATAAATTTAAATAATTCTGGACACTCCAGGTAGGTTAGAAGGTGTGTTGCCTTTAATGTTTTGTGAGCAACTGCCGTTGGACTTGACAGATCAGATTTTATTTTGAGATTTGTATGTTTCACTGTTACCCTCTAAATACTTCAGAGTGAAAAATCACTCCTTTAGAGTAAACGCAAGAACCGATTCAAATGTGGAGAAAATGTTTTCATTGTGTAGTGAATATTGCGTCTTAATTTCAGAGCATTCACTGGGTTCACTCTTTTTGATTTAAACAGTAAGAAGTTTGCAGATATGGTAATCTCCCTTAATGACAGGGAGTTTTAGCTGTTGTATTTAGGACGTTTTGTTTTAGTTTAGACACATTGTAGGTTACCGACAAACCCAAAATCGAAAGGAGAAAAACAAACATATATGGTTGTTTGGAGGTCACTTTCCAATTGTAAGTGTTTGAGCAATACACAAACACAACTTGCAGATAGGCCTATTTGTAGGGAGGGTAAACGTACCGAGGTACGACAGAAGCAAGGGAAAAGACTGGAGAATGATGATGATGTTTACAAAAAAAAAAAGTGTAGGCTAAAAATTCATTAGTAAAATGAAGATAAGAACAGAACTTTGCCCTGCTGTTTGAAGAATTGTTATACATAATAGTAATAATATTGTACAATGAGAATCACGTATTTGACGTATGTGATTATAAGGAGAGAGTACTTGGTCCCATGACAAACTATACGAAAACACAACTCTTGATGACCGTAGCTAGGACTGTACGGTGTCGCCTTAATTTTGTAATGACCTGTTTTCCACTGTTAAAGAAAACAAGATTCTCACCAGTGTATGGTTCTTAGTGACCCCTGGCAGACGAGCCCCCGTGAAGGGCCACACAGAATTTCTGTTTGGGCACTTAAAGAATGACCCGTGTAGTAAAACCGCTTCAACTATTTTTAAAGTTTAGGAGTAAAACCGCGGCAAGAGACGATATTGGTGATCAAAAAATATCAAAAGATACACGTCTATATAACCACAAAATAGGTTTACAGCAATACTCTTAGAGACAACCTGCTTTATTGAGAGCGTTTGATACAAGTTGCGGCTTGTAGAAGGGCGTATCTGATCTAAGCATACAATTACTTTGCCTTAGGGTGAAAACTGCATAGAATAAGCTATTAAACGTTGAAATAAAATAAAATTTGACCTGGTTAACCTTTTCCTTTACTCTGAAAGCATAGATCATTGAGACCAAATCTGATGTGCTAAAAATTACATCTTTAATTTTTTATTTGTTTTTTCTTTTTTTATTTTGCTGCATAAGGCAGTGAAAGGTCCCATCTTTAAACATGTGACATTTGGAAGATATTCAGTTTTAAAAAGAACTAGTGTTCTGTTTCAGCTGTTCACGATGGGAGATTTTCCATATCAACTAGGCAAAATAATTGGACATAGTCATTACAGTGTCACTGTAATGTTGACGACACTGTATGAAAAAAATTATGATAATTTTTGTTAGGGCAAAGATATAAAACAGTTAAACGTGGTCTAAAAGATATACATTTGGGCACAAATATCATGATACATTCTCATGATGATGACTACGGTCGTAAGATCTCGCAAGGTACTTTCCCAACAAACCTTCAACAAATTTAAGCAATGTCCATCATACATGAAGGTTGTTAACTATTTTATTCGCATGTTTCATCTATCTAGCAAGTGCTCAAGCATATGTTTGTATAATATCCATGGACTAATGTTTGATCACAAATGGACAGATTTATAAAGACGGACACCATGCAGGAATTTTCGACAAAATAAACCTCTTGAAGAAATATCGTGAGGGGAGAATGTAGTTTGGTTTTGACATGGGTTTATATTTTCCTCTTAAATATAAGAGTCGCAGAGAAGGAGACATCAGACAATATACTATTTCAAATTATTTATAATGAAGCAGTGTCTTTTTGGTGTTTCTTTTTTGTTTGTTTGTTTGTTTTTTTTGCTTTTTGTCTTTTTGCTGCTACATATAAAACCATTCTAAAATTGAGTAACGTAAAAGTAAAACCGTACATTTAAAGAAATTAGTATTATATAACATGGGAGAATTTGTGGAATTTGTTGTAAATTTGTAAAATATTTTTAATGCAAAATTATGTCTCTATGTTTCTTCTTTTCATTTTCTCCTTGTGATCATATTTTAATTTTTCATATCTTCGTCAATAAGATATGAAGCCTCGTGTAAATGACACATATTGCGAGATCACAATGTGCTATACAGAACCACACTCACCACACCTACCGTACCTAGTATCAGCCAATAGCTAGCAGATTTGTTGGTACTGTTCATCGCCTTCGCGTTGAACTCGGTGATGGAAAGTGCAATTACTTAAACGATAACTTCAAACAAAAAAGGATGGAAATAATCCCATATGCAATGATGTGCATGAGCTAAATACTCATGCCCTTTAATCAAATTAATGTCTATTAAAGTCTTATTTGTCATTGAAAAGGGTTCTCAAATTGTAAATGTTGTGCTCAAGATTATGGCGAAATAAAAATATATGGAGACCATAGTTTCTTTATTATTTTTCTCATTTTTTTCATTTAAATGCACCTATACGTGACATATACAGTACTTATTTCAGATAGGTGCATATGTGTATTTATACGGGTCTCGATCCTGGTGAGTACAGGAGTACCTTTCCTCCTTGATTTGATATTGACAGTTGACTATAATATTTAACACAACAGTAATGTTGTCCCCTCTCAAAGATGATCGCCGTCCTTGCACAGAAACCAAACGATTTTGCAGACTAACAGCTTTATGTCACCCCCTCTGTTTATTACAATGAGAAATGCCCTCTGTTTATTACAATGAGAAATGATTCAAATAAAGTACTAGGCGCCTGAAATTAGGATTTACTTAACCATCTACACACCTACAGGGAAGTATACTTCAACTCCCTGCTGTCACATATACCCAGAGATGACTGGACTCATTTCCTTAAAATAAAACAAAGCAGATTAATTGACTTCAATGCTGCAATGACAAATAAGGTGGTTTACACTTTATATTCTTTTCAATTTGAAGACTCCATCCAATCTTATGGCCTATGTCAATAAATACTTTTAAGGCTGTAAAATATGAAGGCATTTGATACTTATTCGATTAATATTCATAAGATTGCATCTCCTTCTGTGAAATTTGTGTACCCTTAGACTTCACTCAAAATAATGGGGAAAGGGGTGTTTTAAGGTCCCCTTTCAGCCGACTAATAAATTATAAAAGATAGATAGATGAAAAATAGCCAAGTGCGCTTCGCAAAACAATCATTACATACCTTTACTTCGTATATGGGGTAAATGGTCTAATAAGTCCACAAATACTCTTACATTCGCTGCTGTCGATTGCCCCTAAAGACTTTTGATTTCATTAAAACTTTTACCGCGCGCAAACCAAAAGGAAGTAATATGTTTATATTTTAAATTAATCTTTGTATTATTTTGGTACCTACATTGTTTCTTTACAAGGTTTCCAGAACTATAGCAGACGCCCATACTTATCTCAACTGTTAATAAAGGGAAATATTGCGTTTGCTTTGCAAGAAAATTCATCCTTTTAAAACTAACATTTATTGACACAGGGTGATAGATTATCAAAAATAAGGCAGGATGGTAGCCTTCTTTTCAAGGAATAAGTTTCCCACAGATAGAAATTCAGGTGATTGTTGCTCAAGAATAACTTGTTCATCCAAACTTTCAACATTTCAAATGATGTGACATCCATGACTTTTCTTGCGCATAGTATTTTGAAGAGATGTAGCTATTGCTGGCGTATATAATTAAGACTGAATTGTTGGATAATGTCTGAGCCTTTTTCTTTGTGCTCTTTTTTGGAGCATTGTAAACACAATATTTCTCTTTAAAGAGGCCATCAGAGTTTGAATGCGAATATTAATCTTTTGTTAAAGAGGATCATTGAGTTGATATCTATAACTTAAAGAGAGAGTATCAAAGGGTCACTATCACATAACAATGCTTATAGTTAGCATAACCAGTCAAGTTTCAAGTCCAAAAGTCAAAGAAAACGCCAAAATTTTGAATTTCCTTGTGTCCTGACTTATAACGGTTTTGTACATAATTTGAAAAAAGTGTCTGGTCACGAATTTTTGAAAACCGACTTGAACCGCTAAGCTCTCCCTCATAAAACAGTTTTTTGTGTGCAGGGTATAGGGATTGTCTAAGGTTGACCATTTGTTATTGATGTGTGAAGAAAATGACACAGGCTCGGAAAAATTTGTTGAAACTCATGAACCAACTCAATGAGCCGCTTTAAGCTGTTAAGACGTCAGACCATGATGAAATTAGCCCACTACACTAATCCATACTGAGTTGACTGCTTTTTCCCTTTAATACAGAGCAAGTTATTTTAAAGACACCAAAAGTGTGAATAATATTGACCAAAATTCATTTATAAGATTTTCAAATGTGAAAATTAATAAAGATGTTGCTTAAAATTTCCCTTCTTTCAGTGTTAGACGTTTTGGATTGAAGTTTACAGTTTTTAGTCAGTTTGAATTCTTTCACGTAAGGAAGCAATATTTCAGAACTAAAGTATATGCTGTAAAAATTTTGCATTGTTTTTTCATCTAGCAAATCGAAGCATAATTTTTTGTATCACATCGATACTCTCTAGACCAGTGCTTCTCATCATTTACAATTCATTCCCCCATTTGGGACAAAATACAACAAGAGAGCTGATATTGAGAATATCTCTCTCTATACAGCATATATAAGCAGTTAAATACACTATATTCTGACCAATATAGCTTCCTGATAGAAAGAATTTTTAACTGTGAGTCTGAAAATGGAATCCATGCAAATTCCCCTCCTATTTGGAATAGTTACCCGTTTGCATATTAATTCACTTCCAGTCCTCCCCTTTTTTCCAAATTTTACCCTTTGACATTTCGAATTTACCCCTGGGAGAACACACGGACCCCTGTTGAGAAGTCCTGATCTATTTTTTTTTTTAAGTGATAAATACTCCTTAAGAGTGATTTTAAGAACCAATCGAAATTTGAAGTGAAATATTTCAATCGAAAAAGTCATTCTTCCTGTTCTAGTGTACCCCGTGGAGCGGACTCTGTTTTTCAGCTTCTCAGCTACGACTAGTCTGGATATTCAGTCTTAGTTTTAGATTCGTCCATTAATTTCGCTCCTTTGGACTTTAAGTAATTCATTACTGCAGTGGAACGACAGGTTGAATGATGCAATATCCTACGCAAAGTCTTAACATCATAAAAAAATATTTCCATGCAGGCGAAATAATGACAGACTGTTGTACCGTAGCTTTCTATTTAACTGAATATGCACAGTCGGACTAATCCGTGATCAGTTAATTACACACAACACGTACGCCTTGTGATACGTCCTTATCTCATTTGCGTATGTCACGTGCTATAAGGAATAGTTATGGTACTTCACACTTGAACATGAAATAAAAGCCAAATCTTGATGGGAATTTCCCTTTAAGAAGCTCAAAAGCTTTAAATTGAAAGCTTTATGACACCATAAATGTATGACCAAGAGAACAGAAAATAATTTCATGGTTGCCAAACTCGTGACTTCTCAATTTGACAGCATACTTTTGTCAAGATACAGTCTGTGGCGGTCCGCCGTTGTCCAGAGATTTTATTAGCATCTCTCTGAGTATTTTGCGTTGAGAGACCTAAACTTGGAATATGTATTTCAGATCTATCTTTGTATTTGATGGAAGTTTATGGATACTAAAGAGGTTTTACATCGCTGCTGTTATTTTCCATTATACGGTCAAAGGGACGGTACTATTTCAGCAGACGGCAGACATGTCACGGACGCGTTTACTGCGGATTATGTTTGCCTATAATTGTGAGGTTTGGCAATTAAATTAATATAGAACTTGAAAAAGAATAAGGGATTTATTCACAATTGTATAGAGAACTTTTGTGTGACGTCACAATTGGTGTTTTAGTGCAACAGTCACACGTGACCCATAAGCTTCTTACCTAGCTACACAAAATACGTACTACACAATTTTTTGCCCTTCAAGGGGGCGGGACTAGTGACGTCAATGAAAGCACTCTGTATGCATGCATATAACTACACAATTTGCAGGCAGAACCGTGTATATAGTAGAATATAGATAATGGTACATTCTGATGGCCTCTCACGTGGGTCTCACAAGACAGACAAAAAAATATTCTAGACCGTGTCCTGCAAACCTTGTCGAAATCACCTTTTCCTAACTCAAGGTAGCTCTTTTTAAGGATTTATTATTTTTTGTTAAAAATTAACTATGTTTCAACGAAGCTAAAGACTGTTATGTACTGTGAGCACATTGCCGCAGATTCCTTTAGCTTTTCTTCATTTCTGAACGTCATATTTGTCCATAAATTTGTTGTTGGATGCTGTTGGAATTTTTGAAAATCTTTTCATGTAGATCAATAACATTTCGTTAAGCCATGTCCAAGCTACTAGGGTATAGCGAACAATGTTGGATAATATTACCTGCATCGACCTCAGATTTATACATGCAAGAGTTAAATGCAATGTTGAATTAATGTGCCGCGATGACATCACAAATTTCCCATAATGCGCTAAATCTGAAGAATAAACATGCATTTCTTTGGAAATTAGTATCTTTCGATCGCTACCTGTATTGAGATGCAGTTTTAAATATAACCCTTCAGAAATGAAAAAATCTGTATATTTTAAGTAATGGAACTTTATCTCCGGAAAATTCTTTTAAGTTCCACATTTACTCTAAGATTAAAATATATTGAAAGAATTCAATGCTATGAACAACGTTACTGGTTGAATATAAAGGAGTACAAATTTATAAAAAAAAATATTCACTCATTTCTCTTTTAATCAACTAGTTATGTTATTCACTGCATTCAGTATCCTATCCATTCTGTTACAATCTATATCAACCTGCCAAATGTCAGATTGTTATTTGTGTTAGACACCAAACTGCTAGTGCAAGTTTGCTAACGAATTAAAGTCGGAGAGAGTGAATGATCGAATGAATGAATAAATGAATGAATGATCGAATGAATGAACGAATGAACGGCTGAAAGAATGAACGAATGAACTAATGAACGAATCAACAAATGAACGAATGAACGAACAAATGAATGAATAAATGGATGAATGAATGAATGAATGAATGAATGAATGAATGAATGAATGAATGAATAAATGAATGAATGAATGAATGAACCCACAAGTTAGGCATACTATAATTCTTTCCTCAGAAAGAAAATGTTTTTCGCTTAAATAAATAAAATATATTCTAGTTTAGGTCGGATTTGTGACGTTCTCTTTGAAGGACTCTGCAATGCTTCGGTGTGTACTTTCATAAAATGATTTCCAACATACAGTTTTGAATATATAATTTTGGTAACTAGACCCGAATTATTGACACATCCCTGTCCGGTTATTTAGCCTGGAGGTAAGAAGAGCGTGACTCTACTTCAACAGAATGCAGTCATACGCTGATGTCGAGAGGGCAAAGGGATAAGAGGCAATTTGTTTGTAGCAATTCTAAAGAGTGCAAGCACCTTTCAGAGGGTTTGATCGTTGAACTCACGGTGGAAACCTTACGAACTCACACAGGTGTACTCATATAAAACGTGGAAAGGAACAATGTTTTTTTTATGTTATTGTGTGTAATGCAGTCCTGAAAAACTTCGTTTATTCCTATTTATGAAGTTCTTCGATTGTTTTAGGTCTGAGCGTTTCTGAGAGTACAGTACGTTACCCCAAATGTATGATGTGGTTCAATGTACTTGCCAGTGAGGGAAAGTGTTGCTTCTGTATATGTGCATACACACAATATACATACATTTATGTGTATAAAGCTCGTATTTTCCCGTCTCTAGTGCTATTACACAATTTGATATAAGTGTTAACGCTGTAAAAATCAAACGTAATAGTATATACAATAAACATAACTTCTTGAAATCCTACAAAACCTTGAACGGTCGAAAAACACTGATTGTACATTACAAACTATTTTTGAGCTGTGTCCGATTGGCACTACGTGCAGTTGCATAGCCTGTACGTTAAGTATAAAAAGTGTATAGGCGAGGCCTATGAACTTTTTAAGAGACGCGAAATGTGCAAATATTTTCATTTAGCCAAAATGAAAACAAGAGCACCCGCTATGATCGTAGCAGGTTATCGCCACCACGAGTAGATGGTATGCATTGCGCTACCACAATAGGATACCCTACGTGTTACCACCCGGTTGATGTGTCATTTCAATGATGACTGACATCCCAAGATGTCACCATGTCATACAGAGTCCCTTCTGCACTCCTCTTATCTGTTGTTAGTGGTGGTCCTGGTTACTTTAAATATATGATATCTAAAACAGTTTTTATATCGAAGCCTTTCTTCAAACGGAGGTATCGTCTTTTCATTTTGTTGTTGTTTCTCTAAGGAATAGGCCTAGATTATCTGAATTGTATATTACGGATAACTGGAAGAAAGATAAATCTTCATCATTAAAAGTATCGAAGTTGAAAAGAAATTTGATAAAATATGCATGAATATGCATAATTATGTATGGGTTAATATGTAAATTAAGGTGGCCACCTTTGACCTTGTCGCGGTTCGTTATATTTTTCATTCAGTTAAAGAAATAATAACGAATAATAAATTGAAAAGGGAAACTATTCAAAATATATTACGTGCAAAATCACATGTCAAACTTATCAGCATTGATTTCTTATCTTGCTCCATTGTCAATGATATCAGATTTTAAAATATACTCATAAAGGTTTCAAAATATCACTGATAATATCTTTTCTTTAAGTGCGTTTGTGGTAGCATATTATTTGTACGCACTTCTTCACTTCAATTTGCTAGCAAAAACCGCGTTTATGTTTTATGACACAGCTCAGCAATTTTCTTCACCTCATGCGCGGTTTTTTTTTTACTTTACATTCCATTGTAAACTCATTCAATTTTTTTTTGAAATGTTACTTGTCTGCTTTTGTTAAAATGTGAAATGATCGTTGCATCATACCCTCGTGTCACAAAATGTCCTGAAAGAAAGGAGTCTATTGTCTGATGTTTGACAAACAATATTTTTTCAAAACAAAAAAATGAAAGAAAAATATCATACGTGCAGGAATAATGTAGGAAGAAAAAACAATCAAACATGCAGGAATCATGTAGGAAGAATATGAACTGACGTCACAATTTATTAAATTGATTTATTGGAGTTTAGGTTTTATTATCTTGGAAAGGAAACTTTATAAAGAAAAAAGAAAAAATCAATTATAATTTTTCCCTCCAAACTTCAACTAACGTCACTGGGATTTTGACTATAAATACACCGATAGAGAATTTATCAGGCGAAATGATTAGTTTCATTTTATCTTACTAAAAACGTCAACACCCATTTGTCCACTATTGTTGACTTGCTGTAAAATTGTTTCAGTAAGAAAGCATAGAAATTAACATGAAATTAGTCTGTTAGTAGAACGAACCTTTAAAACAGTAACTAAACAATTGAGGCAAAATTATCTTCAAGGTTGCCCTCTCGGCGGACGTGCGTTTTTCCTGCACCTATATTGACTTCACTCGCACTTTAAAAAAAATTACAAATTCGACTAATGTTATAAAGGTTATATTCAAAGCCAGTTTTACAGATGTGTATACAAGATAGCGTTCATTGGTCTGTCACTAAATAACTACTCCTATTTTAAACGATCGACTTTGAAATTTCAAATAAATTAATTTGAAAGCATACAAGCCCACGGATGCCTGGAAAAAGTTTTACTTCGAAAATATCTTTAAATTACAATACAATAGTTTTCTGAATGCATTTTAATATTCGCCCACGTAAAATATATCCCCACCCCCCCCCCCCCCCAACCGCAGATCCCTCTACGGTACCTCTTCTAGCTAGTAGCCTTCATTGGAGGAGTGCACTTTCTGTATACTGGTATAGTACCGCTTGTATGTACGCAATTCGACACAGTATTTCAAGCGTGATATATTGGGATTCTCGACACCCACTTTTGTAGGGGTGGAAACTTTTTACACAGCGGTGTCAAACAATCTGATGAATTTAACTACTAATTTCAATACCTATGTAACAGTTATTTGAAGTTTTTTTTTTTTTTTGAACTAATTAAATATTTAGATATAATTCATGAATGAGGAGAGCAATGTAATATTTATGTTTATATCGAAATGCCGATGAAACCTCCCCAAAGTTATAAAAGTAGCGCACCGTCAAAAGTCCTCGGTCATTGACAACATTGCCCGAAATACTCCTCCCACCACTGATACCTGTATAAGCTAGACGCCCGTAAAATGTGGACAAAAGTTTGTCACAGATGGGTGTATACAATTGACTCTCTATGTTTCCTTTGGGATTTGTATTTCGGATTGTCTCCCGAAGGAACACATTGCCAATTTGTTCGTATTGCCAAGCAATTGAACTTTATTGGAGTTACCGTTTCTGGCTGGAAGTAAATTTGGAGTTTTCCTATTAAATCTGTCATCCGCAAAATGCATCATTACATCCTTGACTCCGGCGGGAAAACGATTTTCAATTTGCTTCACGATGTTTTTGTCCTACTTTCGTCTAATCTTTTAAACCATAACGCTCATTTTTGACCAAACTCTCGATTCCTCTCGATGCGAATGGCTTAGGTGCATATCTCGAAATCCGACACGCAGATCTGTTAGATATAGGCAACTTCAGGCCGTTGCAACTGCTCTGACTGATATAGGCAACGAATAAAGCACATGTTAAATATAGGATGAAACAATGCTATGTTATTGTTTTGTTTTAAATCTTTGGTTCATTTTCAGTGGTCAAAATTTGTCACTTATTTCGTCTAGTATCTGTTGGATCATCGCAAAGTTGATTGCAGGGGAGTGAGAGGTTGGACACTTAGATAATTATTCTCGAGCAATCTCACAATTTAAAGAATGGTGTCTCATATTTTTTAAGGAAAGATGTTATAACATAAAAACATTTTTTCACAATGTTCCCAATTTTTTAGAACTTTTCATACAATTTTTAAAATTGTTCAAAGGATTATTTGTATAGTCCGATAGTTTTTAAATGACGTTTATGCAAAATCTTAAAATCACTGTTTTCAATCTCCTGTTATTTTTGTTACAAATGACTGTGAATTTTTTAAACAGACCTTTTAATGATGTCATTGCACATGACCTGTTTTGTGTAGAAGTCCTATCTGGAAAAACATGAATTTTTTACGAAAACAGTACGGTATTTCATTTGGTGCAATTATTTCAATCATCACAAGAGATAGTTACATTCACAAAGAAAAGGTACGGAAGCACAAAATAATCACCACTAGCATGTACACAAAAAAAACTAGTTTTGCCCCCCAAAACTAAACGATATACATCACAAACATGTACTTGAAGAACGGCAAAATAAATATAAAAAAGTTTAAAAAACGTCGGGAAGAATTGATAACTAAATAAGCGTTCAATTCAATATTTTTAACTTCGGTCCTTTGGGAAAACATTTTTATAGCTTGGCACTAACAATCATTTTCCCCTGCATTATTCCACTTTGAAGCATAGTAATAACTTACGTAAAACTAAATATGATGCATTTCTTTATTTAAAATTATGTCCGGCATGCTCATAGTTCTAACGTTGCAAAGAATTCCAAATGCAGGTTAACGTCTAGTGGTAACTGTCCTTTTCTTTCCTATTACAATTATAAAATGCCAATCAAAAAATAAATAGTGACAATATTTAAGGCAGATTTTTAGTAAGTTCCACTTTTCTGAATATACAATATCCCCTTGAAGATCATATAGCGAATTGAAGATGACAACTATTGTTTCTCGCTGGATTCAATGGCCTCCTAATCACAACTTGAAGTTTTTTTTCCTGTGGGCCATTAGGGTAGTTTCATTTATTTTCTTACGTATAAAGCTGGTAGGATTCCATCAAAAGTCATCTGAGATTTGAGGCTTAAAATTTACTGTAGGGGAACAAGGAAAGTAGAAATATGACAAAAGAATGTAAACTTATATACCTCTGACTTATGCACTTACTGAGGGGTTTCTTAATGACCTATTTATTGTATGGAGGCCGTTGTTTTCAAACTGTTAAATGAATAGGAAAATGCTATCAGAAAATCATGATTTTTTCTTGACAGCTAAATAGTAAGATTTTCCAAGGAAAATTCGGTTGAAATCATGTCAATATCTTCAACCGTTCTCAGGATATACCTCTTCAAAATCTGAATGCTTCTGGAGTAACTAATGCCTATATGAAAAAATAATGATATGAAGTGTCGTACCTTGTAAACATCTCTTTTGTTAACTCTTTATAATTACTCATAAGATATGTAAGTTAGTTAGATAGAGTTTTATGGCCCAGTTTTCAATCTATTGGAATCTATTGGTTCAAGTTGAACCGGTCACGGCCTTTTTTCCAGTTATGGCTCACTAGGTTGTTTTCCCTACTCTATTGCTTATGCGGAACATTACGCACAATGGCAGTAGTTTCCATAGGTCTTTGGTATGACTTGACCTTGGAATCGAACCCGGGCCTTCCTCTTGAGAGGGGGAAGCTCTACCGCTAGACAAAACGCGGTTTTTAAGATTAGTAAGTTATACTGCATTATGTTCGATAACACGATTTAAAATTCTGTAATAAAGCTATTAGGAGATACTTATACCAAAACTGTCCTAAAAATGAATGTTACAAAAAACCAAAAATAACATTAGCCATGAATGGTACGTTGCTCGCTAGACATCGCAAGATTTGAATACTTCGCTCATGTTTTTGCATGATTATAAGAGCAAATTAAAAATACTCCCCTAAATGGTCAACTTTTCATAAATTTTGATGGATATTGTGACTATTTTCAGGTTTTTAAATTTTTTAACACATAATTCTCAATTTTTAGTAATTTTCATGTTACCAGTCCTTAAAAGTCATAAAAAAATATTATGAAGCGTTTCAAATTCAGTGGACTTCTCGTTTGATGTTTCTGGGAGATAGAAGAGTCGGTACAGCGATATCACGCAGATATATTTCATACCACGAAAAAGGAAAAAGAGAGAACCTCTTTTCCAGAACCAGGACTTTTTAATATATTTAAAAGAGGAACATATTTAAGCATTCTTGTGATTTTATTTTATTCCAGTATTCGATTCTCAAGATGTTAGCAATTGAATTTCGCAAATTGTCGTCATAGAAAAGACTTGAAGCAAACAAATGTGATGTCATGGATTCACGTTGTTGGTTTTTTTTTTCTTTTTTGCTGTTCGACACAATCTTCCAACAAATGGAAAAATAATAACTTTTTAAATGTCTCAGAATTGCTAAGTTCATCAAGCTTTTATTTGAGGTCGTTTACTTTGTTATATTTGTCGTTGCTGAGACTTTTCAGTACTCATCCATGTATGTTGTAAATAGGTCCTACTTGCATTTTTTATTGGGATTGTGGAATTCGATACCAGTACTACCCCCTGTTGCATATTATACACACTCTTAAATCAAAAAAGTGTACTAAGTCACTCTCTAGTAAAGTAAAAAGTGTGAATATACTCCATTAGAGTGTTAACTCACTCCAAGAATAGTGACGCTCACCCCAATAAGATTGAAATCCACTCAAAAAAGAGTGCAAATTCACTCTTCCATGAGTGCATGTAAAGATCACTCTTTTTTAAGAGTGATCAATTTGATCACTCCATCAAGTTTAGAACTTTGTTCTTTTGGAGTGAGTTTCACTCTTTTTGGTGTGAATTTCTCAATTCTTGGAGCGAATAAACTTTGTATTTTAGTAAATTTGCACTTTACCCTCTATAAAAGAGTCACCAACTTCACTTTTGGTTCTAAGAAAGAACCTGTATTACTAAAGTAGTGTTAGTATGTTAGAGGAGATTTAACGATACACCAACACGAATGTGTTTACATAGTGTCAGACTCAGACAACCCGATAAGGAAATCAAATTTTAAGTTTGTTTTCAACTATGGCTCTAGTTCAAATTTGGTTCCCCTTAAGTCGCCTCTTACGACAGGCGGGCAATACCGTGGGCATATTCTACAACCCCCTGCCTACAGGGGGCGCATTACTAAAGGAGATTGTGGGTCTGATGTGCACTTCAATACAAACACTTTCCCTGCCTCACATTATACATATTCTCGTCAAACAGCAAATGCTCATATCTTCCCGTACAGCGGCGTACACTCTTAATATTAGCGGTCAACTATGCATTGAACCAAAAATGGTTAGATTATTTAACTACAGTGTATAGTCAAAAAGTTTCCGCTTATTGGTCAGATCTGATCAATGCCGGTAAGTGGTCATATGAGCAGATTAGTTAAGCTATTTGACCACTTTTGGGTCGGTGGCATATAGTTGACCATTTATTGGTCAAATTTGACCAAAATTTTCTTAGAGTGTAAAGGACCTTACGGAAGCTCTTTTTGTATTAACTGCCATGTGTTAAATCGATGGCGCATAGTAACTATGGTAAGCCGATTGCTTTCTTTTCAAATTTTTATAATCTAAACAGATCTATTTGCATGTGTTTATTGCCGGATTTTGGAAGGTTCCATTCCATCCAATGTAAAAAGTCCATTTGAGAAGATTTTGGTTAAAGTGGGATAAGACACTAACTGCAGTAGGTCGTGGATAGTACAAATGAAGGAAATAAGTACAGATATCCTGTATTAGGAGAAAATTAAATGATACATAAATGAGTTCGTTTCGAGCGCCATTCAGGACTTTAATTCGCTGTCACATCCGTCAGTGCTGGCTACACTTATTGCCGTCCTAGTTGTTTGGCGGAGGAATACTTCATTATAAAAGGAAATTGGACCAGCCACATCTCAAACAGAGGTGCTATTGTTGTTTTAAACATCTCCTTTGTTTTAATGGCAAGTCAAATTTTACTTTGTCTCTTGCAACTGCATCCAGGAAAACGGTAATTTATCATATTGATGAAAGTTTGGGAGGACAAAACTCGAGGGTCAATATGTATAGAAACTCATATAGTAGTTATGTGAACTGCTCCATGTCAAATTCCGATCTTGAAGAGTTTTACTAGCTAGCCCCTCAACCTCTAGCATGATGATTTACGCTTCCAACCAGACAAAGTTATATGATATCCTTTCGCCATAGAGCAAGAAACAATGACACACTTTTCAATTAGTTTGAGTAACGCCATTACATGTAAATCAATCATAATCAATGAACGTGTTTTTTAAGAGTGCTCATGATTAGAAACTCCTGTAAGGCCTACAGTTACTCCCACCGTAATGATAAATAGGGTAGCTAAAGAGGGGATATCCTAAGGTTCACACAAAGGTGTGTCACCTCCATCCCCAAGTACCCCATCCTAGAATGGGAAATCCAAGAGTTTAAATACATATACATGTAAATGGTGATTTCACAATTTGAGCCTTCCGCTGATATGTTGTAAACCCCACTCCCAACCACCTATCCCCCACACATTTTCTGACCAAACTTATAGTAGGTAGAAATCATGGAATGTTTGCCATATACTGAAAACCGAAGACCCTAAGGTGTGGATACATTCCGAAACTTTAACACTATATATTAAAGGGCTTAAAAAGTAAATTTGAACAGTCCAATTCTCAATTAAAACTAAAAAAAAAAAAGCCGTGGCCGACTTGACTTGAGCCAATAGGTTGGAAACTGGGCAGTAAAACCCCATCTTATTAACTAACTTAATCGATTAAATTGCACATTTCTTAGCTGAGATGTAAAATTTTAAAATTTGTTCATCTAAATGGCGATCTAAATGTAACGAACTAAATTATTCATTGCCCTGTTTATTTTGTTGATGTATAAAAAATCATAACATGTTCTTGTGAGGGCACTGGTACAGACAGGAATTTGTTTAGGGGTCTAAGGGGACGGAATGCCCCCCCCCCCCCCCTCGCCTTTGACTTTTTTTTTAAATATACCCTCAGATATAAGTGGGAGTAAACTCGAACAACATGTCAAGTCAATTTTTTACTTTTTTTTTACAATTCGACTGGGAGTCCATGTTGCCCTGCCCTTATGGCTGCCCAATTGTGTGAGGTAAATTACAGTTTGATAAAGATATAGTCATTTTTCATTAAAATGGAAATGTTATATCAAGAAATTTGGTGAACGAAAAAAAAAAACGACAAAACGAACATTTCGAGTTTATGACAGTGTTGCATAATCTAGATCACTTGCATGGTATTATATCACTCTTATTACCAGCCATCATGTTGTTTGGTCATGGTAATGCGGATCCAAATAATTTGGGGTCGGATGTAGCTTAGGCTAAAATGTATAGTTTATTCTTTCCCTAGCCATTGAAATCTCTTGTCTCCCGGAAATAGACAACCAAGGGGGTTGCTAATTAGAGAAGAACAATGCTTCAGTAAAATGACCCGGGATTTTAATAATTGACTTTGTCCTGAAGGCCATGAACTTTTTCTGTCGGTCTGTCCAGCGTAAATTATTGAACTTACTTCCCTTGACCCCAAGTTAATGCACTTTATGGACGGGGGTAATGCTTGAGATGTTTTAGTTTTTAGTTTGAGCAGGGAGTTGCTAGAGTCTCTAGCAACTCCCTGGTTTGAGTAATATGTGGTATCATAGTTGCTAGAATCTCCCTGGTTTGAGTGATATGTGGTATCATAGTTGCTAGAATCTCCCTGGTTTGAGTGATATGTGGTATCATAGTTGCTAGAGTCTCCCTGGTTTGAGTGATGTGTGGTATTATAGTTGCTAGAGTCTCCCTGGTTTGAGTGATATGTGGTATCATTGTGCAAATGGTCATTTAAAGGGAGGTAGATTTTATTATTATTTTATTATTATTAGAATTTATCTTCAATTATTTTGTTCACTTGAGCCAGATCTTATTTTGTCAAAACATTTCAAGTGGTAGAGTCATTTAGACGTTTCGTATAGACTAAGGACTAGGCCTCCTGATACGGACCCAGTGGGGTTAATTTATAAGAAAAACACAGAAATCAAGTGCAGCGATTTGTTCAAAATGTTGCAGTGATTTAGGGTAAGAATCATTACCTCATTTCAAAAATTGCAGTGTGTGAAATACCACTGTCAATGGACACTTTCCAGTTACTGGGGAACATGCCCCACCCCACCCCTTTCTCCCTTTGATTTCTTCCCATGACTACGTGTCAAGCTTTTACGTTTTTAGGTTTAATTTTCCGTAATAACAATTTCAAATATATTTCTCAACGGTGATGATATATTTAGTGCAAAATTTGATGTACCTTTTTAAAACATTTGTTCCACTTGAAAATGCTATTTATCTATCAACGACGTAGTATTTCATGCCATCAGACAATTACTTCCACAAGACAGTTATTATTTCTATAACCACAGAACAAAAGGCCATGTTTGAGGACTTAACCTTTGATTTCCACCGTTAAGTAGGAAATTTGGTAGAATCTAGTTCCATTCAAGTATAAACTAATATCGCCAAACGTGCGTACTAATTGTTTTCAAATTTCCGTACGGACAAGGTACCAAAGGGTTAGTTAGGTTTTTTTTTTTTTTATTTAACGACACACCAATGAGAGCGAATGTGTTATATTGTGTCGACAAGACAAAAAACAACAAGATGAAATTTAAATACAATTTCAAATACGGTTTAGGTTCGGTTTGGTTAGATAGAGTTTCACAGCCCAGTTCCCAACCTATTGGTTCAAGTCGATTCGACCACGGCCATTTTTCCAGTTGCGGCTCACTGGCTTGTTTTCTCTACTCCATTGTTCATGCGGGGCATCACGCACAACGGCAGTAGGTTCCTTTTTAGAGTCTTTGGTACGACTCGACTTAAGCGAACCCGGGCCTTCCGTGTGAGCGGCGGATGCTCTACCGTTAGACCAAACACGTGGCCTTAAGTTCGGTTTAAAGTAGAGTTCAAATATGATAAAGTCCTTCCCTTTAGTCGCCTCTAACGTCAGACTGGAATTACCGTGGAGTCGCTTCTACGAACCTAAGTCGGGAGGGAGTTATCAAGGGTTGGGTGCAATTTGGGGGGGGGGGGAGTTTCGTTAAATTGGAAAGATTTGCGAAGATATGCAACGAATATAGTTGTTTTTTTAATTCCACAAAACACTTGGCCCCTGCTCTGAAAATGATTTTGATTGAAGGGTAGGGGGTTTTGTCACCTGGTAAGTTCAGGGTATGGTGTGGTTAAAGTGAATAACTTGTACCTATTCTCTGAATGACATAAATTATTGTGGCGCTATACTTGTTTGAGGAGAATGGTGGGGGTTGGCGGAAACGAAGGACTGGGACTTTTAACAATTTTTTGTTCAAGTAAGGCAATATCTATAGAGTTAGTGAAACATGAAATGACAAATACATGATTTTCCTGTTGAGGGATTGGTGGTACAACTTGTTATTAGACAAGTCGGTAACTTGATACAAGATAATTTATTATTTGTCAAGATTAACAACGCACTTAATACTCTTAAATTGGTCAATCATATAGCTTGCACGGCGAACGTTTAAATGATGCAAATTGGAATATCATCATAACGATTTCTACAAGTGTCGTGAGAGACAGGTAGCCTATGTTTGATGTTCTGCATACCATAACAAAGAAACAAATTCAAAATTATGACATATTTACAACGTTAATAAAAGTTTATGGCTCGGAAAGGATAAATCCCTAAACCCTTCCCTGACGACAAAAAGAAAACAATGAAAGTTAGCAACTTAATTGTTTAAAATTAAGCAAACTCCACTGCACGTAACGAAGTGCAATTTTATTGTTATATATATTTATTTGTTTATTTGAGTATGATGTTGGTGAGTGCACACCCTTAAAACAGTTGGGTAAAATGCTCACATATGCGACAAAACTAAAAAAAAAAAAAATTGGAAAATTTTTCCAATAATTGGTCAGCTAAGTGATGGGCTAACCAAGAAAGTGGTATCTAACAATGATGGACAAATTTTACCAAATTTCAGTAAAACATGCGTAACCAGTGTTTGTAGTTAGAGTATGAAGTCGAAGGATGGATATGAGATGTATTGGGTTTACAAAACTGACTTATGAACAAAATATTGACAGGCGTCAAAAAAAAAAGAAAAATAAAATGCCCACTCGGACTACACTTCCGGCTCGGCAGACGGCCAGCGAGGTGGTTTAAGTCTAGAATGTAGAACTGTGAAAACCGTCAATTATTGGAGCCAGTGACACTAGGTTTCTTGGCCGTGAAATCTTCAGCCGTAGTTGCCTGTTGCTTGCTTGACTTCAGCTGCTCAGGTGGCGTTTGTTGTGAGATTTTTCTGACGCTGAGCGGAAACTGAGAGCGGAAACCATAAGACCCCACCTGCTCAGTAACATCGTTCGAAGCAGGAAGGGGCTAATTCTCTGAGGGGGTAACCTAACTGGGCAAAGGTTATTTGCAGTATCGTACCAGTCATGTAGGCTATGCAGTGTGCGTGTAAAAAAATCCTGTCGTGGTTTCGGCCTTCAGTTATGGACAGTTTTTACGATCACAATCTTGGTTATTAATTTTCCCTCATTTCCGCTAATTAGGCATACCCTATGCATTTTTAACGGGCAATATGTTTAACTTGCTGTGTTGTGTTCAAACTTTTAACAGTAACGAGGCTTTTTGATTTGCAGCTTTTCAAAAAAGATAAGTAGAAATATTTTGTTGCTTCTTTTAGAAAGAAGAAGGTAAATTGTAAATCTAAATAAAATGAACACGTCTGTATCCAAAGATTAAAAGTCCCAAATTAGATTATGCATTGATGTACTTTTATGCCCTTTTACAAAAATGATTTCTGTCCAAGTCAGCCACCTCTTCCGTACTTTCCTTCGCATTCACTCATTCGTTCCTTCCAAGGGCGTCGATTATGGATTGGCAGTGGGCAAAAATTTTTCCAAAAGCCTTAACCCTATACCACTGTTAAATATGCCTGTAAAATTACAGTAACAAAAACAAAGAAATACATAAGAATCCCTGCTAAAGATGCTGCAAGGTTTCCCATGTATTTCTTTGTTTTTTCTGTATTTTACAGTAATTTTACAGGCGTTGTTTCAACAGTGCAGATCGTGCCCCAGATCAAATGCGCCTATGAACTTTACAAGTAAAACGAGAGAAGGAAAAAAGACCTCTTACACACTCATATTAACGGGCATATACCAGTATATACAAATCATAGATAGGCTGCCCATCATAAATGCAGAATTTGTATTGTTATATCTTAAATAGGAAAGGATCAAATCGACGTTTCATCGAAACTCTAGAGTAATCTGTATACCTGTATGTTATATTTTATTTATTCTGCCTGTTATTTTTTAATTTGCCTGACTGAAATATTGATATGTTTGCTACCAGAATCGACGCCCTTGACTCATAAGTTTCTTTTTTTGTAGTTTTTTTTTTTATTCGTTCATACATTCTGTTACCAGTCTTTAAATACACAGATAATTATCTTGTTGAGTCCAGTTTAAGTTGTAGGCCTAAACATAGTAGTGAATATAAAATGGAAAGATTGTGATAGTCACTACAAACAACTGCGCACAAATATGATTAATAGAAAATCTAAAGCCAGTTAGCTGGTTAGACAAGTAAACAAAACACGCCAAATGGAAATTTTCTACCGTCATTTGTCATATTTCTTTAACTCGAAATGATGTGAAGCTTTCTGTATGGAGGTACATTTATCAGTATTCTCCCGCCATTTGTCTTTCTTTTAAGCTCCTTTGCAAAGAAATGGAACTAACAACGAATTCCCGACGGGTAGTATGAAAGATAGGTCAGTTCTAAAACAAATGGCGTATCGAAAATGCATAAACTGTTTACTATTCTCCTGGGTCGTTTTGAAACCAACCCTACAAAAACTTCGATTTGAATTGAAGTACGGTTGCCTACCCCCAAATCTTATTAAAGGGTATTTAATAATAGGGAATAATAATGAGAAATTTATAGATGTTTTGACCTTTGACCTTCTGTTGGCCACACACTTTATAAGGGCGCACCTGTTACGATCCAAAGAGCTGTTTTGGTCAGACGAGTTCAGTGACATTTGCTAGCGACGCATGTTTTTTCTTCATTCGAGTTCATTGAACTCTGACACTTTCAGTTACGTTATCTTAGACGTGTTGAAAAGAAACAACATACACCTCCCTTGGTAGGGAGCCCTCTGTCAGTTGAAAGAGGCCTGAGAAATAATATTCAAAGATGGAGGTAGTATGTACAAGGGTTCGACTTCAAACTACAATGGTCTCAATTTAATCAAGGAGTAATTTTAGTTACTAACGTCACCAAACAAAGATTCATATAGTTACAAAAGCATTCAAAAGGGGTTGGATGGGAAAAGCGGTGATTCCCCGTCCTTGCAACAGTGCATCTCAAGGGCATTTTGTGTGTAAAGGATATTAACGTCACGTCGATTGTTTTTCAGAAGTGCAGTGAGTACAGCTGGGAGCCTATTAACTGAAGTTGTACGAATATTAACCCGCATTACGTATATTACGTATATTGTCCTTACTTGTCATTCATTGCTCTTGTATTTTAATATGGTACCAAGGGGTTTTCTTATTGAAGTGTTATTTCCTCACGTTTTTACATGTACCCGTTTCGGGTCTTATTTATTGTTTTATTGTTTGTATCTATTCAATGAGCTCTTGTTTTCAACTCATTTCCATTGTATTTTTTCGATTGGCTGAATAAATAAATATCTATCTATCTAAATTTCCCCGGACTGTTCAAACATTCCAACACTGTCACATAAACTTGGTGATATCATTGAGGGCGACAACTTCCTGGTTAAAATATTTAGCTACTCAAGCAAACCATACATAAATTGAGTTAACATCACGAATGCCAAACGTCCATGTAAACAGGGCCCGGGAACGAATTTTGAAGAGGAGCTGATCGCAAACTCGGCTCAATAGGCCCAACATTGTAACAGCATAAGGCGGCCCTAAATGACTATGGCTGAAAAATTGGGGGCTACCCATCCCCCGTCTCCTGGGTCCCTGGTAAAAGACCACGCACCCTGAGATTTATTGCTCTTTTCAAAGCTTGAAGGTATTGAAGATATTGGTAAACCATAGAACTTGCTTAGACTGTTAAATTTTGAGTAAAATATGCAGTTTGATGGAGGACTTCAAAGTCGCTATATGCATACACTTGAACGTAGTTTGGTAAAAGAGGGTGCGAATTAACAGTAGTTAACACGACGAAATGAAAACGTAGTTTTAAGTTAGCTAAAAGAGTGATTTTTGTTTAATAAATATTTACAGAAATGGAAGAGATGAAGGAGAGATTTATGCATTACCACAATTTAATTTTGTAAGCAACTAAAACATGTCATTGTCTTCATAATATATTACTTAATGACAAGAAAAATGATTTTGCCTGGTGGTAAACTCTTGGTATGTTTCACTTCTGCTTATTTGAACCTTATTTGGTTAACTGCATGGTTGTTTCCAACTTAAAAAAATAAGGGTTGGGGCAACTAAAAGATCTCATTATCTTCATAAAATATTACTTAACGACATGAAAAGTGATTTTGCTTGGTGGTAAACTGTAGGCATGATTTCATTTTTGTTAATTTGAACTTTTTGTTAAATTGCTTTATACGGTTGTTTCTTACTTAAGGAAATTTAGGGTTTGGTGGCTCAAACTGCCCCTCGTCATGTACTCGTTATACACACGCCACGCCTTGTCATATCTTTCAGCATAACTTAATCTGGAGACTTTAACCCTATGTGTTGAATCAAGCACATCATACATGAAGTTGGGTGTAAGCTCATCGACTGGTGAAGTTTGTTGAGCCTGTGTCTCTTCACAGACAATCACATCCACATACGCACACATAGACAGAGTTATAGACATGTGAGCACTAGCTACGCAGGCTAGCCAACATCCTGTCGTCAACAGGAAGTTTCTCTCACATTTTAGAGAGATATAAAAAAAAAAATTCAATCGTAAACTTTATCTTTTGGTAACAGGTTACCGGAAGAAATGAATACACCAATGACAGCCACTTCGTCTGACATGCTAACTTCGCTCTGAGTTTCTTTGATTACCGGAAGTAAACAAAGAACCACTGGGCCACACGTTTAATTTAATTTGGTTTTATCAAATGTTTTGGTCTAGTTAATATTGAAGAAAATTTTTGTTTGGAGTGCGTTTCGCGTATAACATTTCAATGTTTACCATACAACGGTATCCCAAGTCCCGCATTTGCCCAAAATGTCGAATACGCTCATCAAAATTAGCGTACTTTGCCTTTGCATAACATGTCCACCGGGACCGTTTTCCACGCCAATTATCAATGAATTATGAAACATATTTTTCTGTGCTTTGCTTTTAGCAACTCATTAAGGAAAAAAAGAAAAAAATCGGACAATGTCTGCTTGGAAACAGGTCCATGTTTTTGCTACGGTGCTGTTCAATTTGGAAGATACCGTTAGGTGTATACAAAATCATTTGCGTTCGTTGCACAGCCTTTAAGATGCTTGCACCATATTGCTAATGATTTAGGTAGAATAAAAAACCTTAGACTTAATGAAATAAAGTTGTTGCTGGAAGAAATTCCCGTTTTATGTAGCTTGGATGTTCATAACTGTCAATACCATGCATGTTTGATACAACGTAAATACACAAATATCTAGCCTACAATCGAGTTAACCTCGCCCTTCCCACCTGGTATGTATGCAATGTGTTTACGATTGCAATATTCTGAAATAGGCTGAGCCTCATTCAAAGTGCACAATTTCGCAAATTGTGCAGTAACAAATGATAAAAACATGAATTTATGCTTGTACCTATTCCGCGAACAGGAAGCAAAAGGTGAACCACATACTCCCAACCTTTAAAAAGAAGAAGAAAGAAAGCTACCATTTATTTTTTCAAAAAGTCAGATATAAAAATATCATATATATTGTTAACCGTTCATTTCAACACCGTTGCCAAGGTCACTTTAAATTAAAGTTGTTCAATATCTGTATAAAATAAAACATGTATAATCTTCAGTGTAATCACGCTGTATCGCAATTTCTTCGCCTGAAGCAATGACGGATATTTAGCTCCATCAACGTCGCATTCTTTTTCGCAAATAAGAAAAAAGCAAAAACTTATCAATTACTTCATACGAAAGCCAAGTTGTTTAAATGCCCAGTTTTAACACCGCTGGTTTCCACAAAAAAGAAACGAAGACTCCGGATTCCCAATGTCGTTTTAATTTACAGAAATCCCCGTCAAATTGTGTTTCTTATTCTAGATTTTAAGGGGTAAAAATTCCTCATAAATTATACACCGCTAGTGGTAGCAATGTGTCTTTTAATCCACACGACGGGTGCGTCAAGCTGAAATGAAATATTGAAAGAAATATTTTGATAGGAAAGACCCCCAGGCAACTTCAAACAGTAATAAATTCATGTTTCTTTCCTACAATCACATATTTGCTATCCAAGCTGAATTCGTCGCTACTCGTTCACTGGCCGAGACGCTTATAATTAGTAATTTAGTTTTAATTTCGCCGCAAGTGGCACATTTTATTCTTGGCCCTTCATGTGGTTTTTTAAAGTAATTGTTATATTCTCTTATATTATTTTTTTTTTATTTATTTGTTGCTTATTAGTATTTTTCAGTATTTTGGTTGGTGTTTGCTTGTTTTACATCAATGGTCATCGGTCGCTCCTAATCAAACATTCAGCAGGAGGGTAGCTTGGGTTTTGTTCAGAGATGGGTTTTTTTGCAGCCCGACGTAGAGAAGGAGTGTCTAAGGGAGGATGGCCTTCTCCCCTTTCGAGAAAAAATCGCTTATTTTAGGTATCCAGATGTGAAATGGCTCAACATTCAGACAGAAATTCCTCCAAGAACGTGATCAAGCTTACAGTGATTCCCTCTTGCTTCTTGGGAGTTCAAGTCCTGACCAGGTTATACGGAAGACTTTAAAAACGGAAACTGTTCTTGGTGGTCAGCATAAGCAGTGGAGTAGGGAAAACAAGCCAGTGAGCCACAACTGGAAAAAGGGCCATGGCCGGCGAGCCTGTGTAGCTCCTCTGTGGCTGAAGCCCCCTTAGGCTGCCGCCCCTCAGTCTTTCGTAGCGATGAGCTGAACGGAAAGACTTCGTCCGCTCCACGGGCCTGCTCGGATCGACTTGAACCAACTGAAACTGGGCCGTAAAACTCCATCTAACTAACTAAGTAAACTAACATCTATTGCTTTTTCCCATTATTTTTCACGGCGCTTGTTTCGTTTGGGTAGCCTAGTACATGTCAAAACACCATAGAAATGAGATATCAACTTTCACTTATTTGTTCATCAAATTTTATTTCATATTATTTACACTTATTTAAATAAGAAATGCTTGCATGTCGTTAATAAGTGTAAGTCAATTTATATTTATGCGCACTGTTTAAGAAGGTGTTTCTTGATTGGCTGTTGTCATTGTATTGCATCGGTTGTATTCTTTGTTCAGGTTAGGGATTTGTTTAAGGAACGGGGTTACGTTAGCCAGTTAGGAAATTTCTTGTTAAACAGTGCGTATCACCCCAGTGATAAATTTGATATTTAATCCAACCATTCATAAAGTTCAACACCTACAACGACAGGTACTCGGGTCAGACGCGTCCCGGTCGATGTCCATGTTGGTACCGGTAAAACAAATAGCAATGGCGGCAAACGAGCCTTGCTGGTTCAAGCAAAATTCGTTCAGGTTCTAAAGCTTCCATTTTTATTTATTATTATTCCTGTTTATTCTTTGAAAATATAGTAAACAATAACAGCGGAGGAGCTAGGGATTTGGGTCAGTCGAAAAGGGGGGGGGGGGGTCCTCATGAGCTCGTTCAAGCAGGCTTTTGAAAACCTACAAAGGGTGCAAGTGACACTGCTGGTCCATCCGGGGCGGTCGCCTCTGACCACATGGACGGTCTGCCACTGTCACGGCCTGTAACAACCGGTATCGACAATATCTGCTGAACACAAAACTTCGATGACCGTGTAACCCTTGGTATACACCGATAAAACATTGAGAGGCCCTCTCTTTTACCCAGATTCAGCCAGCTCGAGTGACAAATTGTTTGTACTAATTTTCATCTACATGACGATTGTCCGTTATCTTCCATTTCAAACCAATCTTCCCGTCACTTACGGGTTACGTTGGGTCGATTACTAACAATGTAAACACAAGAAAAGCGTCGGAACTGGGACACCGAAAAAACTGAAATCCTCCACACGAGTGCACAAAGAAATTTCAACACGTATTTGAGCGCGAAAGAATCTCGGCATACAAGCATCAATTGTATTCTTTGTAAGGTTTCTTATTTTTCTCTGGCACCAAACGGAAGCTGAACCACGTGGGAGTAGCGGCTGGGGTAAGACTACAGCTGGTCTCAATCAGACTGGTCGCGAGCGGTGCTCTTGTAACATTGATGATGTCTAGTCTTACAGCCTTGGAAATGACTGAGATCCTAAAAACGGGAAAAATGAGAAAACAACTGAATATGCCTTAGGGAGACAAAGTGATGTAAAATTTTGTTGACAAGGAGGACAAATGTCCACAGAAGTTACAAAAGAGAGAAAATTAGGTTGGTATGAGATCAAAATTAGTGAAATGTGGTCATCTTTTAAAAAAATAGACCCCTCTCAAACCGGATTGTGTTGCATTCTCGTGGAACTCGATTTTAGACAATTAAAAATTAGGCAGTCATGCGTTGATGAAAAGGAAAATTTTGGAGATATATTATATTAAGGGTGTCAAATTGAGAATGTGTTTCAAACGATTTCAATTTCTAGGTTTTACGTGGGGGTTAAGCAGAAACTGAATTGGGTACGTTCGATCCATGTGCAGGCGACATGAACAGTGAAATCGATAGTGTATTTACTGTAGTATACAGTAGTCAAGTATAATAACCTTTACTGTGACAATTTAAAGCTATAGTTTATCATCGAACTTACAACTATTTAAGCATAACCTTCAGGCATATGTCCAATGTTTACTCCTCTTTTGGAGGAACAAAATAAAATTGATATTTACACGTTAGTAGCTGGATGGCGGGAATTTAACGACACACCAAAACGAATGTATTACATAGTGTCAAAGAAAGGGAGAAATGCTAATACGGTTTAGGTTCAGTTTGGTTTCGAATATGGTGCAAATAGGTTCAAGTCTTCCCGTTTAGTCGCCCTTTCTAAGACATATTCTAACAAGGAGATGATATTAAAACGAGTGTAACCAATGCTTATTCATGACCGTAGCAAGACCCCGGTACCAATGGACAAAGGACAGGGAGGGGCCTCAAACTAATCTTACCACAAGCCTTTTGTCCTCCAATCTCCTTGAGGAGGTACACAAGGATTAAGAGTGAGACTGCATGCAGGCACAAGCTCCTGGTTGGTTCGATCCCCCTAAACAATACCTCTTATCTACTGATCTAGATATTACCCACCCAGTCCTCGAACTTATTTCGGTACGCCACCAAGCAGGCAATATTCAACACCGTGGTTGGTTTAGGGATGACTAAAATAACGCAAGGATATGACAGTTCGAGACCTCTTTCTAGACTATGGCTAAGAAAATTATCTGTCAGGTTTTAAACTTCACAAAAAAAGTTGTGAGTAAACAAATACAACAATTATACGATGAACATTGAGATAAATTTAAATGGTATAGTCCATGGATCATATGTCTGAAACATTGTGGGAACTACACCTTTAAATCCTAAGGCCTGCAGCCAGAAGATCGCCCAAGGTTTGTATACCAATGCAAGCTCAAACAAGGACTGTACTGCACCGGTCCCGTTAATACTGCAGTGTGGCTAAGTTGTTACTACCAGGAAAAACTAACTCTTTGTATGTAAGTATAGTCATATACGATGTTTGGACGTTCTTATAAACGTTACTTGCTAGGTATGCCCACGAAAACTAATAAAATCAGCTTAAATCACGGAGTAACAATATCTCGGGACGTGTATGTAATAATTGGAATGGTTCCAATGACGAATCGTTTTCCTTGAAGGTCTGACTTTGGGGCTTTAATATGATCAAATAAAGTCATTTCACGTTAGTTTTATAGTGTGTGAGAAGTTTGTTTGTTTGTTAGTTAGTCAGCCAGTCAGTTAGACGGAATTTTAAGGCCTAATTTCTAACCAACTGTTGTAAATTCAAGCCGGCAGTGTGCCAGAAGTAATATGGTCAAATTTTGGAAACTTAGAGAGAAATGATTCCTCAACTATCATCTTTGCCAATGAATCCGTACATACAGTACGGTAGCTTGTAAAATACATCAAGTAAAGCCTATAAAACCAAAGTCAATGAGATGTAACTATGATAGGATTGAACCTCTCCCCCTGGAACAGAACTACAGAAGAGAATGCTAAACATGCTGTGTATCCAGGTTGTAACAAAAGAACAATCAAACAAACACAACAATTTCACTGTCCCTAAAAACTACCATAACAAAGAGTCAGAAGTTTTTGATCTTGTCCGATTTTTTCTGAAAAACTTCAAAAAATTAGCAAAACCGAAGGGCCGGTAAAAGCTTACTATATCAGAAACGTTACTTGTCAAATAGGCTAACATACCGCCGATATCGTATGTTCTGCTGATAAATACTGTACATGTTAGCTTGTTTCGTAAAGCAACTTAAAGTGTACCTCAAGTCAAAAAATCAAAAATATATATTAAAAAGCATGAAAAATGAATTCTAACAGTCCAACTCTTATCTTCACAGGACATTTCTGAGCCAAGATATAAAATGTTGAATTTTATTCACTTAAAACAAATTAGTCCATTGCGCAATAATTTGTGACTTTCTTGTTGTACAACTCACATAACCTGCTTTGTTTCCCTTTCAAATAAAAAATGTTTTTATGACCTTGAACACTCCTGTTTGCTTGCAAAGCATGTTTTACAGAGAGGGCTTAATTAATTAAACTACCCCATACGAATAAGTGTGCTATCACACCATGATACAAGTTGCAGTAACTTTCAGAAAAACAAAGAAATATAAAAAAAATTGTAATTTGAGTTGTACAACAGTGACATCACAAATTATTGCGCAAAGTACCATTTTAATTTGAGTGAATAAACTTCAACATTTTATATCTCGGCTCAGGAATGTCCTCTTTGAAGATGGGAGTTCGTATTGTTGGAATTAATTTTTTTTTCTGCTGTTTAATACATATTTTTAATTTGTTTGACTTGAGATACACTTTAAGGCTTTGCAGATTCTGAATTGCTTTGTGTATCTTCGCCTGGTTGTAGTCGGTCACAGTGTTGGTCACCTCCAACCTGACTAGAGCTATGAAATGACCTGTTGCCAACAAAATTTTTGATTTTGGTGGGTATGTGACGTGACAGTGATGGACATTACAAACAAATAAAATAGAACCCGCCCAATTTGATGTAACTGGTTGTAATTGTTATACTCGGCTTTGTTTTCCCATAGGAAGCATATGTACGGCTAGTAAGTGTGTTTGAAGTATGGCGGACATGCGGCAAGAAGGGCTTCATGCCTTGGTTCGGGTGATCAATTTCGACCCGTGGTTAGAAATATGACATAGACTGTTTAAAGGCCTAATCTCCCCCAAATAGTATCAATTCTCCTAACCTTTTTACTAAAGCCATTCATCCTCATCCAGACACAATCTGCATTGTTTGAACTAGCTGCCAATCAAAGAGCTGAGCAATAGAGAATTTATGTGGACTATTACAAAAATTGTAGTTTGGATTGAGAGGACAAGCCCTTTAACTATTTCATAATAAGTCACAGATATTATGTTAAAATGTAAACTGTTGACTAATATGGGAAATTTCAGGCTGTTATTATTGGGCTGAGACTCTCAGCCCACATCTTAAGCCCTCCCTTTCCCAACATCTCTGATATGTTTGTTAAGAACAAACACTGAAACACAATCACACCCGAGACACTCTGAACTCGTCAACTTTCGGAGAGATGCTGATCAATGTGTTTAATCTGTCATCAATTTAAGTACGGAAGGCTACTTCTATAGGCTACAAATTTGTAACCATATAAAGTGCTAATTCAGAGCACACTTTGACATATTCAATGGGTAGCTGCAAAGTTTAACCCTAGAACTTCCCATCTTTCTGCTAGAGGGATTATGGGGGATATTTTAGCTCACTGTCACCTACAACCAGATGTACCCAGAGTATGCAACTGTATAGAATGTCCTCAGACTGTCCTCAATATTACATGCCCCTTGGGATCAAATAAATTGTCGTAAAGGTTTCAGTTTTATTTCTGGAGTAAAACTCCGAGGTCAGCCCCAACCGCTTCGTTTATCCGCGACACGAGCCAGGCACGCGACAGTTTCATCATCCATTCACCTTCCTCTAATCACAAGTACTTAACAACTAATCGCCTTGGAGACAATACAACATTTTTATTTGACCGTAACAAATTGTCCAAATCGAAAACAGATACGTGGCTTTTCACACTAAACTGAGTTGTTTTGTTAGCAGCAAGATGAGAGGTTGCGGTCTACTCCGTAGAGCGTGGCTTCCTTGTGACGTTACTTAAGCTTCCGGTCGAGAAAACTAACTTCCGTCGTAAGCTTTTAACTTCCCAGATGAGCTACTGTAAACACCGCAGACAATTTATGTCATTATGATGTCATATTGAGGGTTAAAGGTCCTTTTACTTAAAACTTTCGACACTGTGCTATCATGGAAGTACTACCATGGTGCTATGGAGCTCCATGTTCCATGCTATACCAGGGAGTTGCAACAGAAGCTCACAACATGGAAGTACTACCTAGTACTTCCATGCTCACAACTTGCTTGTGCAAGTGTATAGACTTGAAACCGGAACAAATTTGCTTGACTGTGCTGATGTACGGTGGCACATATGCGGAGATTCCACATATCTCTATACATGTCATAGCATCGTCTACGATGGTATTTAGTGAGTGTTGCGTGAGGATAACATAATTTACACCTAGGTTGTTATTTTAACAAATGAGGATACTTTTAAGAGGAAGTTTATTGGATTAAAGGAAGTTGAATTAGCAGCCAGATCTTTGATTCTTATGAAGTAGTCAAACTTTGAATGTCCCCATAGAGCGGCGTATTCCGTTTGCTTGACTCCACTTTCAGGCTACCATGACCGGCCAACAACGCCGTACAACCAGCTACGTAGGCAAACGGTTATTAGGTAACAGTAATTTTTGCTCCAGTTGTGGAAAGCGATTAGTTTGCAATCAAAACTTTTACACGTTAATAACTTCGCCATATAAGAGGTCGCGATTTTGTAAAGAAGGGGACTCAGAGCAACCCCAACCAAACATATTTTGAAACTTGAGGTACAGATAATAATACAGATGGATAGAACAAAAGTATGTTAACAGTAAAATTTTAACGTGTAGAAAGTCTACTGCTTTATATCGACAACGCAATAGTATATATTGACAAGTAGTTCATTCTTATCTCTAGATGACTCTATGAACGGAAGGGGGGGGGGGGAGTGCGTAGATGCTTCTATGTTTTTACTCTCTAAATATACGTTCACACAATAGAAGAAATATGACGCGGTTTGCGGAAGAGCCAATTTTTTTATCTTATAGTTTTAAAAGGGGACCTTTTGTTTTCACGAAGTGTCCAAACATGCCCCTATTTGTACTGAAATTAAAAAATCGTCCCGCCAAAACGCAGCAGATTTTAGTCTTAGTGTGACTAAACCTTAAATTTTCTTCAATGGTCTCGTCTCCCCATAATTTATGGGGAAATCTGTGTTACTGGCAGTCATTTTTCCTTAAAAATCTGTATAACTGATTTTCACTTCTCCTTTGAACGTGGGGGGGGGGGGGGGTAGAAATCTGTGTTAATGGTAGTCACTTTTCCTTGGGAAGGGGATGTGGTTAGAACGGTATTTTCTGGTTTCAATTGGTGAATGGTATTAAAGGGCAAACACAGTCTCCCCAACTTGAAGTAGTGTAGGCTAGTACACTGTCCTCAGGATTGGTTCTTCACAGTCATGTGACAGTATTTTTCTTCTTAAGTGTGAAGTTCACTGGGAATCCCTGCTGGTTTACCTTGAACATGCAATATTGCAGTCTTAAAATATTATGAGAAATACTTTGAAACAAATGAGAAGAAACACACAAAGAAGTGGAGGCAAAAGGCCTTACTGGCACGTAGGTACCCTGACGATACTTTATACTTTCCGGTCATGTTTGCAGCTATCTCGTGGAGTGAGAGCCGTTTGCTCGGCCCCTCTTTCAATTCAATTCAATTTATTTATTTATTCCAGCAATGAACATATACAGTGTACAGCATGTACATACACAGTTTAAAAGTTTAAAGAAAGATGAGTTTGACATCATTGCACGGAAAAGGAGAAAAAAGAAGTATAAATACTTATTAATCATTTTCCCCTGACTTAAGGAATACAGTACGTAATATGTATAAACAATCAATAACAACACGCAATTACAAAAACAACACAAAACAACGAAAAGATAGGAAGTAATTCATGAGTTATACTATAGTGGGGGAACCATTACCTTCATTAAAACTAGGATGTCAACAGTTGATCTTTTAATATCTTTTTAAATTTCTCAATATTTTTGCAGCCTGTTAGATTCTGAGAGAAGGAATTCCATAGCTTTACCCCTGTAACTGACATACAAAATTGCTTTTTCTTAGTTCTGGCAAATCTTTGATGAAAATAATTCTTGCGTCTGGTATTAATACAATGTGAGGTGGTAAAATAAATTTGCAAGTTTGGTGGTAGCAACTTGTGGTATGCTCTGTACATGTAAATCCCTGTCTTGAATTTAACCAATTGTTCTAATGGGAGTATACTCAGATTACAAAAGAGAGGTGAAGTATGCTCTAAATAGTTGGCACTGGCCAAAATCCTAGTACCCTCTTTTGCATTATAAATAGTTGATTAAGATTAGATTTGTATGTATTACCCCACACTTCAATACAATAGCTTAAAGATGGATGGAAAAAGCCCATAGTATAAAGTCAAGAGTGCCTGTTTATCTAACACTTTACTGGCTCTGTATAAAACAGCATTGCATTTTGATAGTTTCTTTGTCAAATGACTAATATGGGGCTTCCAGTTTAATTTATCGTCAATAAGGATACCTAAAAATTTCGTATGTGCCACCCTGTCAATACATCTACCATTTATGTGGACCAGTACATTTGAATTATTTATTATAGAATTAGAAAAAACCATGAAATTAGTTTTGTCAACATTAAGTGAAAGTTTGTTTACACAGAACCATATACTTAGCCTTTGAAGTTCAGTACTTACTAAGGTGCATAACGTACTTATATCAGGGTGAGAGCAAAATAAGTTGGTGTCATCAGCAAACAGAACAAATTTCATCATCTTTGAAACTGAGCAGATATCATTAATATATAAAATGAATAATTTTGGCCCTAAGATTGACCCCTGTGGTACACCACACACCATATCCCTAGTACTTGAATTAATATTACCAACACGCACATATTGCTTCCTATTTGAGAGGTAACTCGTTAGCCACTCATGAACAATTCCTCGGAAGCCATAGTACTCTAACTTTTTTAATAATAAATGGTGGTCAATGGTATCGAATGCTTTCTTTAAATCAATAAATACCCCTACAGTTGATAGTTTAGAATCCAGGGCGTTAGTGAGTTCCTCATTAAGATGTAGCAATGCCATAGATGTAGACCGACCAGATCGGAAACCATACTGGGAATCATTAAGTAAATTATATTTGCCAATGAAGGTGTCCATCCGTTTATCAAATAGCTTTTCTAGCACCTTTGAAAACTGAGGTAATAATGATATTGGTCTGTAGTTACTAAAAGAATGTATATCACCATTCTTGAAAATGGGTATTACTTTGGCCACTTTCATATTATTAGGAAATGTACCAGTCATAAACGATAAATTACATATATGTATGAAAGGCTTGATCACATAATTAATTATATCTTTTAATAAAGACATACTCAGGTCATTACAATCAGCTGAAGTTTTGCTCTTGAAGTTTTTTACAATGTCAAGAATTTCAGTTTCAGAGGTATCTGCTAAAAACATAGAGTGGGGATTGCCTTTATCCAGGTAATCATACACTGATCTAGCCTGATTTGGAATTGTAGAGGCCAATCTTGGTCCAACATTTACAAAGAAGTTGTTGAATCCGTCAGCTATATCTGTGCCTTGTAACTTGTAACTTGCTTCCTCTGAAAAATACTCTAACAACATTATTGAGCTATGATTATGTGGTAAGGTCCGCCGGCTTTATTTCTTTATTGACGTTGGCAAGTTAAAAATCTGATTTCCAACAGTAGCCAGTATTTTGTCGCATCTAACTGTTCACGCGTCAGATTTACAAGCGTTCCAGTCGAAAAGAAGAGTTATAACCTGGCAACCTCTCTTGGCGTCTATAGGAGCATCAATTCCTTATTACTACATGATAACGGTACGTGGGGTCATATGGTGAGTGGAAGCACTTGTTGCTCCTCGACACAAAAGCTTTCATTAACTGTTTCTGTTCTTTTCGGCTTAAAGGGCAAGAGCAGACATCCCAAATCGAAGAAGTGTAGTAGACTGTCCAGTTTCATGATTGGCTGTTGTGAGTCATGTGACAACATTTTTTCTCTTCAAATGTGAAATTTACAAGAAATAACGGCTTGGTTTACCTTGAATATGCAATGGTGAAGTCATAAAATGTAATGAAAGATACTTTGAAGGGAAATAAGACAAAAATTGCGTTTCTTCAAAATAAGTTTTTTTTGGGGGGGAGGGGGGGCTGCTCCTTACCTTTAAGGTTTGCTTTTGTTCTTTAGGAGTAAGACTACCTACGTAGCAGGCGTATTCACTGTTCAACCTAAAACTTAAAGAGTGAAATTAGCTCCAAAAAGAATGTTCAAAATGATCGTTCGTAAGTACGAGTGAATTTCAAATGAGGTGGAGGGAAAATTTACTCATGGAATGAAATATGGGTCTACATGGATTGAATTTTCACTCCACTCAGAGTGAATTTCACTCGAATTTAGGAGGGATTATCCTGTGCACTCTTTGGGAGTGAATTTCACACTCTTTATTTCAGAGTGTATACCCACCAATGGAGCTGAACAATCGAGTCCGCTCCGCGGAGTATGAGTAAGGTTGTCATGAATGTAATATGTCGGGTTTGTACTGCGATATAATTATGTTAGTTTCGTAATATTTCAACACATTCTTCGATAGATCTGGATATTATTACATCGTCCAGAGGATAACGTGTCGTGTGAATAACTGAAATGAATTTTATACTCACGTCAGTCTAGGTGATGACGTCACCATACTTGTGACTGAGGTAGGATACACAGAGGAATGCATCAAATGCAGGGTTTAATGCACTGCCTGGTTCTAAATCTTTCCTCTGATTATATTTTAAAGGAAACTCGTATGTATCCACCTACCTCATCTTTTACTAAATCCGCCAATGACAGCCCCAATGAGTATACAGTGATCAAGAATAATAAGGCTACAGTTTCCAATCGTCAGCCTTCGGAGCTTTTTGATCTTCACCGGCTATCATACCAAGTAAAGGTACCGAAGAAAGTGTAAAAAGCTTCCAAAGTGAAATATTCACTAATGTTCCTCCTAGGGGCACACTCAATACATGCATGTGGTCGACAAATTCAAAGAAGAAAAAAATCAGTTTGACTCGTACCCTGCTTTTTTACCAATTTTGTGATGAACTCTGTAAATGCTTGTATTTGGTTAATTTATGTTGTGCTAAAAAGCGTAAAATTTGAGCAAATATAAAAAATATCCAATAAACACCGTAGAAAGAAAACCGCAAACATAAATAAAAAAGCTTGTTTCGTTTGTAGTACCGGACATTTAGAACTTTAAAGAGCAAGGGAAGCCACCCCAACTTATAGAGTGAATTTTCCCTTTTCCTGTAGAGGATTTCACTCTTCTGGGAGTGAATTAACACTCTAATGGAGTGAATTCACACTTTTCACTCTATGAGCGAGTGATCAGGTTCACTCTTTTGATGTAAAAGTGTACAGTATATGAAACTAATAGAAGAAAATTCCGGTTTGCGTTATATTGATGTTTTGTCCTCTTTAATTGTGCTGTACAAAATACAGCGTATATTGCCTAAAAATCGCTACAAATTTACAGCACGAGACATGAAGAGATTTAGGCCTAGATTGCAAAAATATTGGCAAATATCTGTCAGTCTCTGTGTATCTCTTTATTCTTTTCCTGTAAATTTAGGGCGATTTTTACAGTGTAGAGATGTATTGCAGAGTTTATCGTGCTTTTAGCAAACGAAATATTCTGGTAGTTTTTCACATATTCTTCAGTACCCTGGTCACAATATCCTTATCCTTACTCAAGATATCTCACTCTAAAGATTAGATACTTTGTAAAAAATACCTCTGCTTTTCAACAAAGCCACAGAAAGTTATGTAATGTGGGCACATTGCCTCACATTCCTTTTGTATATCTTTACAATTGAACATTCCGTTTGTCCTTGAAAGTTAGTGCTGTCGCAATGTTTAAATATGTTTCCTGAAGATCTAGCGTTACTCTTCATCATACGCAGGACTACAACTTACAATGTTTCTTAATATTCCCTTCAGTGGCATCAAAATTAAAACTAAATTGAATCCAAATTATTGCGCCGCGATTACATCACAGGTTTCAAGTCCCATGATGCAACAAATCTCAAGAAAAAAAATGCATTACTGTAAATTTTGGATC
This sequence comes from Holothuria scabra, assembly GCA_037179385.1. Lineage (NCBI taxonomy): Eukaryota > Metazoa > Echinodermata > Holothuroidea > Aspidochirotida > Holothuriidae > Holothuria > Holothuria scabra. The sequence goes on along the minus strand of CM074200.1, from coordinate 27,733,161 downwards.
TTCCGAACGACATTTGCTATTGAGATGCTGTTTTTGCCCATGGAAGAGGAAATTTTTTTCATGCTTTCAAGTTAATGAATTTTGCCTCCAGAATATGCCTTTGAAAACAGAAGAGAGAATAAAAGCTCAAACTGATATTTCCACCAAACATCGAGTGGAAATACCACAGTTGTCCATCCTTTGAGAGAGCAATAATCTGCCTCTCCTCAAGAGATGCAGCTTTAATCTATGTCTTCTTTTACATCAGTGGTGCCGAATCTCTAAGAGGATGAAAGTCCTGAAATGACACCCTGTATCTGTATTTCAAGAAAGATTATTTTTCATCTGGTTATACGTTTAAACAACGCTGTCAAGGGCAATGGTATACAGAGGGCTCATATATAGCCTTCTCACAAACTTGAAAGAAGAATTGATACAGTTGCGACAGGGACCCTGTTGGATCCCGGGGAGTTTTTCACGGCTTCAGCTTAACCTGATCCCGTTTTTCATTATGAATGATTAAACTCCGTTCTCATTGAATTCAAAGAATACATATTCGGCATCTGTTGTCATCAGCGAAAGGTCAATTGTTCCAGTCTAATCAATACTTACCAACTTAATGATATATCAGATAAGAAATACTGGTATTTTAAAAGTTTGTCATCTGTGGATAAAATTAAGATAGAAATAGTTGTAGTAGTAGCAACTAAATTTATCCAATCGACCAACGATCACAGCTGTAAGCCACCGAACACAGTTACAAAGAAATAATCACATTGACAAATTTGGATCGTAAAGTAGGGGTTAGGGAGTGATCCGTCAACTCCGATCTGAGGTCCTCCTTCAGCATAGATATGAGACCATCTTTCTATTTATCCTTTATCAGTTTTCAACTAGTTGCTTTACACGGTATGACGTCACGAAAATAAACACCTATGCATATTCAAATGTTACTAATTATCTATGGTTATTGTTTAGTTTTTTTTATGAAGCACAACTGTAAATTTTTTCTGTGCTGCAACCATATCCTTTCATTGAAATACATTTTGAAATGTTTTCTTCATTTTTAACATTCTTAACTTTAAAGTTTGCATATACATTAATTAGCAGTACGGTACCACATTCGCCGAAGTAATATTTGGTAATGTTTTCATGAAATAAAATTTATTTATAATCGAATTTAATATCAGAAAGCTTGTTCATCTGATTAATATTAAAGTTATAGAACCAATATATAAAGGTTCAGTTACAGGTACCGGTACTTCACGAAAGGAAGAATTGATGCCATGTACTTAAATTAGCAAAAAACTATATATTGTAATTAGTAACATGCAGCACAGTGAGTTGTGTTTCTTAAGCTGCACTTCAAAATGTCCATTTTAATCTACATTGCATCATTTAAAAAACATTTTCTTGAATTGGCAACAAAATGAGGTTTAGGATCAAACCGGGGATATCTTACAGCTCCCTGATAAACCTTAAAGAATAATACTCTGCTAAAATTCTGACGACAAAAGTCTTTTATTATCATTATTTGCTATCGTCTGGTCATGTGATCGGCTTTCTAGAGAATCCGTTAGTCATTCGAAGGCTACTTAAATATACATTGCAACTTAGCACAGGTCTATTTAAACAAACTTTCCTGGAATAAGTTGTTTGCTATTTGCACATTTCGACTATAGTTTCATTTGTCCCGTCAGGCCTAAGCGTCCATGAAGTCAGTAAGAAGGTAGTACTTATTTGCGGTACTACAAATTTTACCTTAAACCAGTCGAAACAATAACATTGATAATTAGTATATAGGGTACCAAGTGAACTTCTCAAATGAATAGTTAATTTTGAAAGGTATATTAAATATACACCGGACTTACTTCACAACATCTTTGGGTACTTTAAATGTCACTATTCATTTATATGTGAAGGAAAGGGGAACTAAGGAACAAAGACCTTCGACTCAGTGTGACTGCGGTGACCCGCAGTGCAAAACACTTATAATGTTACCCCTTAAATCATGGGGGTGCTTCATCCCCGCAGTGAGAAAAACTCCTGGAGTTCGAAGACTGCATTGATAGTTAATTCAGACTCCACGTGAAAAGCAATGTTCGTTGAATTTGAGATTGGCATTCTTATCTCCTAAGTCAAAGTAACGGTTGAGACTTTTTTCTAGAAATTTAAATAATCTGACGTCATAGTTCCTCAAATGAATGTACCGAAAATGGAAATCACGCTTGGGTCAAGGTTTAAGACACTGTGCCCAGTTTAGCTAATTCCTAACGGCTCAATCTATTTTCATCCCCCAAAATCGCTGGCTACCTGAGAGTTCGACAATGCATGTAGGTCTGCTGTACGGCGATGCCCTGTTCTTTTTTTTTTGTTTTGTTTTGTTTTGTTTTGTTTTTTTCGGCCTTCAAATCAAATTATTCTTTGGTTTGCGCAAGTGCACAAATCCTCAAAGGAGATATATAGAAAGGCCAAATAATTCCTGAATTTATCCTTTTATATTTTTAGAGGAAGGTTATGACAGTTATGTGTTTTTAAAAAAAAACGTGGAAAGACGTCAAATCCAACTGGGTAAAATTATTTGAAATTACAAAATATCTTTTTTAAATTATTATTAAAAGATTTAAGTTTTATGAATCTATACAATTTTATTCAAAACTTGGAACTTAAAGGATTTAAAGAGTGTAGATTACTGCACGATTCATAGACAAGTATTTTTCGAAAATGTGTGTTCTTATGTAAAGTACCAAATTTCGATTTTTTTAAATTTCGCGGAATCGGTATCACGTCAACTTCCGGACACAGTAGCCTAACAAGGAGGGTGTTCTCAATGGGTGCTGGGAAACGTCATGAAACATTAGTGTGTAATATTGAGGTAACATGGGAATAATGCACTATTGCTCCGTCATGCGGTAAACGGTTTTTGTAATGACTGTAACTTTAAAAGACGCTTATTAATACAAAATTTCCTGTTAAACAGAACTATTATCCTCTCGGCCAATAAACTGAAAAGGAATAAATTATTTACGATGAGTAAATTCCTTCCAAAAACTCACAACTACTGGTGAACGAGGTAATTAGAATTAATTCATTATCCCTGTTGTTTTGTGTCCCTTTAAATAATTTTAGGCAGAATAGTTTCCGACTATTATCCGAATTTTAATATTGTTGACATTGAGGGGTTTGTAGAAGGAATTAGGAAATTTGCATAACTAGAGAAACTAAGCCTACGAGTAGCCAGTAAAAATAAGGTTCATGACAAGGTAAATAGCTAATCCATGATTGTTCTCAGTGAATCAATAACTTACATCTTACAACTTTTTTTCACCAAACCAAATAACATTACAATGCATAAGATTTTTTATATGCTAATACCAAATTACACAAACATTCTCGAGTTTGTGTTATAACCAAAATAGTGCTTTGACCTTTCTTTTTTCAGTTCATACTATCCGATTATTGTTGTCTTGCATACGTCAATTTGCTGACACTCTTTCTTTCATTTAAGTTCAAACGGGTGCATTGTAATGTTATTTTGTTCTTCAAGTGTTCCCCCATTTGCTTCCATCTCACACTCTTGCGTGACCTAAATTTTACCGTGCGAAAATTTTCACAACTAAATTAACCCGTCACGATTGAAGTAAACATTAATTTAAACAAATTAATTTTCGAAACCTTTACTTTGTTAAAAATAAGACAAGTTAACTGAACAACAACCGCTGTCAAGGAATGTTTCCTTTGTTCAGTGCATGGGACAAAGGGTAACGTATAACTCTATCTTTTCTGTGAATATCTTTTTAAAAAGGTTTGTAAACTTGAGATGATTGTGTCAATGCCTTTATCCTATCCAAAGGGGGAACAGACATACCTCCCGGTATGAAAATTTTATTTCAACTTGCACTTGTAATTTTTCAATTCAGTTCTTGGTGGGAACGACACTTTTCGCTCATTCTCTTACGCCTCCAAAGCAACTCGAAGTAGACCTCACACCGGGGCACAATTTAGAGTGGGATAACGTTAGACCTACATTCGAACAAAACAACCCCCAGCTAGCATTATTCCATTTTCGTATTAAGTTATAGACAGTCACTCTGTGCATAGAGTTTCATGTGAACAATGACCGCCCAATCCAGCTGGTACTCTCTTAGCGGTATTGGTGTTTATCAGCTTAGGATCAGCCTCGGTTACACAGTTGAAGTTCTGGACAATAAGTCTTACCAATATATTAAGTGGCAATAATTTACCTGTGTGTTACCTGCGTGTCTCATAAATAGGGACTCTCTTAAATTGGTTAAATGGTTGTCTATATGACCCCCTCCCAACAAAGCCAAACAGATCCAAATTACGGCCCGTCAGGAAATCTAAGAACCTGAACCCACAAGGGTAGGCGTCTCGTGGAGATCCTCTTTGCTCTAACTTGATCTCATTAAGGTAACATCCCTTGGATTTAAGCTATCTCTTTTCTTTGGACCTGCTGAGCTCCAACGTCTTAAGAAATGGCTAATGTTTCTAAACCTAGAATGAATATAATACGGATGCTCCTTGAGTCCATAATATATCTGCTAGTATTCAATCCCAAAGGGATTACTCCTCAAAAGCGCCATCGAGATTTGCTATTCAGGTCACCTTAATATCTCCACAATTTGTTTTTGTAATATAGAAGGGAGGGGGTCGAGAGTTCGATTCCTGGCCGGATCATACCGCAGACTTTAATAAAAGAAACCTACTGCCATTGTGCTTTGTACTCAGCATAAACAATGGAGTAGTGAAAACAAGCCAGTGAGCCACATCTGGAAAAGGGCCTTCTCGACTTGAACCAATTGGTTGGAAACTCCAACTAACCTAATCTGTAATACAAAGAAAATGCATTGTTAAAGGGGGGGGGGGCATTCTTCCCGCTCCAGACAATTCCAATTCTCCCAACCAACTTACTTAAGCTCCTCCCAAACCCCTAAAAATTTATCCTCACCCAGTTTTAACCTCAGTTTATTGCTTCAGGGTGTGTGTGTGTACTTCAAACACTCCCAATACAATACAAGGTGTGTAATATGAGCTTCAGTGCTCCGCATTTTTTGAACTAGCTGTCAATCAAACAGCTGTACCAATTAAAATTTCGTGTGGACTACAACAAAAAATTGTAGTTTTGGGTGAGAGAATTAGCCCTTTAACGAAAAAAAAAAACATTAAAAATGATCAAACCACGGCATTCTGAAATTCAGTTCCAAAAGGATGGCAAATATCTGAAGTATAATTACCTCATAACAAGAAAGGTAGCAGTGGAACCAATGAAACAATAAAAACTGCTTGCTTATCCTCCCAGTACTTCATGATATCTTAACAACATTATATATATAGATTAGACTTAATATAGCGCACGATGTGACATAGTCATTCACGTGCACTTTACAAGTAATAAATGAGAGATAATACTATAGGTTGAAAAGGTAAGTCTTTAGTCCAGCTTTAAATTTTGAGGTATTCGAGACACTTCTGAGAGAGAAAGGAAGGGAATTCCAGAGTCTAGGACCTGCAACCATAAAGGCACGGTCACCATACGACTTGGAAGTGGTGCGTGGAACTACCAATCGTAATGTGTCAGTGTTAGATCTGAGATTGTGAGTGGCATTAAAATCTTTTATCAGCATGTCATTGAGATATTTTGGCCCTTGATTATTTAGGCATTTGTAGACTATTAACATCAATTTAAACTTTATTCTTTTATCAACTGTGAGCCAGTGCTCGGATGAAATGTAGGAGGAAACAGGATCATATTTTTTAAGGTTATGCAAGCAACGAACTGCCATGTTTTGCACTATCTGTAATTTACTTATGTGTATCTTGGGAACACCAATTAAAAGACTGTTTCCATAGTCAAGACATGATGTCACAAAAGCATGCAATACACTCCGAGTGGCTTCTATAGAAAGATACTTCCTAATAGAACGAATGGCTTGCAGATGCATCATAGCTTTTTGACATTGCTTGGTAATATGTAGCTGCATGTCAAGGTGCTCATCAAACCACACCCCTAAATTCCTCACATACGGGACTTTTTGCACCACACACTCTCCTACTCGGATTGAATTCACTTGTACTTTGGCTAAACTGGATTTGGAGCCAATCAGCATAAATTCAGTCTTTGAATCATTTATTTTTAGTTTATTTGACAACATCCAAGCTCTCATCCAAGCTCTCATTTTTATATCATTAACACCTTTTAAACATAAAAAGTTCTTAGGGGAGAATTAGGGGGAAATTTCTTATTGATTCTAAATAATTGGATAATTTTTGTCTATTTTATGTGACTAGATGTTGCCGTTTGAGTTTGTGTTACTTGTCATAATGTTGTTTTTAATTCAAAACTGCTGTCCTGTTAAAGCTGCCTTCCGCTTAAGTAAATCTGACAATCTTCATGAGAATTTTTGTATGTCTTTGTCAGTGCGAATTCAAGACGTCACAAAACAATGACGGGGATAATTCTGTGCTGGCAAAATATGATATGCATGATGGATTAGAGTTTGACCTAATCATCTTACCTATCAACCATGCTCTTTCTAACAAATACATACTTCACAAGTTCTCACGTCCTGATTGGTGCAGACATGTCACGGGATGCGATCCCTTTGTCGGACAGAAAACGCGTAAGATTACCTCACCCCTTTCGCGTGTTACGACCTCCGCAAAAACAAAAACAAAAAAACAAAAAAAAAATGTAATTGGAAAGCTTCATTCTCGAGTATTTAACAATGCTGAAGGTTCAACAGTGGATGAAATCTTTTTAGAGAAAAACCGACTAGTAGCATATGTCTGGATATTTCGTAATGTGCGTCTAAACACTCTACACAATTTAGGAAAGAATAATACATGGAACACTTTGACTACTGTAGTAGATTCACCTGTTCACAAATAGCAAAACAAGAGTCGACATCTCCCAGTTTGAGGACCCCAGTCAGCTCGCGTACCAACCCTACCGCAAGATACTCCCATATTTCGTCCCTGCTGATAAATAAATACTAGAGTAGACAATTAGAGAGTACTGGAGAACCAGAAACACGGAGAGGAGCACGAATCACTGTATCAAGTTGTCCATTCGGAATGTTTAGAAGAAACGTCATCTGAAGGACCTTATACCTGTACTTTTCACTAAAATAGTCTAACACGAAAGAGACGGTCAGACAAAGCCAAACTGAATCATCAATAACATACCGTTTAAAATTGAATTTGAAAGGAAGGTATGGCCACCGATAATAACCTCACTCCTCAATAGACTTGACAAGAGTTTATGAAATCTTGGAGAAAACTTTTCTCCCACAATATGACGAACTAAAAAGTTAAGAGAAAAGCAATAACTTATCCAATGTTAGAATATTTTGCTGACGTATTGCATCAAGGACGATTTTGCACATTTTTGAGTCTTCGTAGACCTTACGCGTTATGCATTGAAGAAATCACCGTGAATAATGCTTGATAACCGCCACCGTACAGGCCATGTTACACTACGCGGGGATTGGGGGTTGAAGGAAACAAATGTGGGTCACACATTTTTTATTTTCGTCCACGCATTAATTTGTTTTTACTTTTTCTGTGAAGTCATGTCAATGAGAGGACTATTTAATCAAAATTTATGATGATATAATAATGCCGCAATAAAATATTTCCCGGTGTTGGGCTATGATATACTGGGATGTGGCTAGCTTGCACTGAAAAAAATTACGGTAGATTTACAGAACAACAAAATAAATAATTAAGGATAACAGAAAAGTTCTGGAAACTTATTACCAGAAGTTTTCTGTACTCTTTATGTTTCTCTTTATATGTTATTCTGTAAATTCACAGCAAATTTGGGCCATTTTTACAGTGTGGTAAATTTGGAAAACTGTCCTGACTCAGAAAGACAATAGTTTTCAGGGCGCCTTCATAATGTATCCATACTAAGTGCAGATGTAAAACCGTTGATTGGAGATGCAAGACAATCACGTGACCACTTGGGCCACGGTGTCCACTCAATCCTACTCCGAGAGGACGTTGTCAAAGATGAATTCGTTGATTCCATGTTCCCTCCGAACTCTGTGTGTCTAAGTCTGTACGATCAGTATGTAATACCAAGCTTCGAACAGTTTTTCATTTAAAATCTTTAGTAAAAGCCAAAATGTTTCCCCCCGGTTCGTATGGTGTACTTCCCATTTCGTTTGTATCTCAGTGTTTCATTTTATGCAGTACTTTATTTACCGAAGGAGCTTCAAGGCCAGTAGCCAACAGACCCGGGGTTGCCCCTTCTACCCTATTGCCCCTTAAAAATTCAAAATCATTATAGCCTCAGTACTTTTTAGGAATATCTCGCTTGCTACTGTCCTAAGAAAATATTTCCCTACCCCCTGTCAGTTACCCGTCCTGTTAAACGGATCATGGGTACCGTAGCATATAGCTCAGTATCCCGGAGCGGACAAAATTATTTTTTTTCCACGTTCAGCTCATTGTGATGATTACCTAAGGAGCGATAGTCACAGAGACGGTACGCAGGTTAATAGATCAGCAGATAAAAAAACTGTTTTAAAGTCGAGAATTCCCTTTGACATGACACATTTTCATGCCTGGGTCAAACTGTATATACCTGGATCATGAAGTTTTTCCACTCTTCATCGTGAAGATGTATAGCGCGTACTTTTCAGTGATTTCTATTCTTTACAGAAACTAGCCGTCTCGACTTTTGATCTACTTTGATCTCACTCATTCTTGATCGTTGTAAAAGCTACCTATAAATGTCAGAATATGCCGCAATGTGCAAACTCACCCCCTCTTCCCCTCCCCTTAATCAGCAGATTCATTTATTGAAAGCAAAACATTTACTTTTACAACCAGGCTGTCCTGACAATTAAGGGGGGGGGGGTGCTTTTAGAGAGATACTTCCGTAATAGCGACTTTATACATCTTCACATGATTAGAATCTCATCGATACAGTAATGACCAAGATGATCGACATCCTGTCAGAAGATCGCTGGTATTTGCATCCATTAAAATTTTCTCAGAATGCAATAGGCCTACTATTGCTAACTGGGTAATTGTAAAGAAGAAAATTTAGATTTGTGCCTGTCCGTAAAAGTCAGTCCTCGCCGAAAAAAGTGCTGGACCATATGGCAATAATTTATAAGACATTCATCATATAAGCAAGACAAAAGTCGATGAAATTACAGAATAAAAACTTATAATAAGTCACAAGAGAACAAAGTAACTTTCAGTTTGTTTAGTTATCCTCTTGAATTTTCTCTTTGATCTTATGGTAAACTGAATTTTGTGAGTTGTTCGGAGGTGGCGGGAAAGGACTTCAATTCCCTAGGTTCGTAGCTAGTCAGATGGAGTTTTACGGCTCAGTTTCAATTTCTTAGGACTACAGAGGCTCAGTGTTAGCAAGAGTCGTAGAGTAGCCTTATAATTCGTGACGTATAGAATTAATGAATAAACTTTACCTTGAGAAAGTCTTTTCAAATCAAAATAATTGGTGATGCTCCAATGCTTTCTGTCTTTTAGGAGGTTTTACGCGCACGGCTCAGTTGTTTAAGTCAGGAAACCAAGGCTTTTACCAGCTGTGGCTCACTGGCCTGTTTCCCCCTAATCCATTGCTTATGCTGAACACCAAGCGCAATGGCAGTAGGTTCAATTTTTAAAAGTTTGAAATGGTACTATCGGGGTATCATCGTCATAATATGACAGTTTTATAGGCCCCTTTAAGTAATTTCAGTCAGATTGACAAAAAAGATTTTACATTATCGTTATTCTTACAATTTGCTTTGAAAATAAGAAAGGAAAAACACAGTGGCTGTCAAATGTAGCTTAAATGGGCCGATACCCATTTTTAAATGTTCGGGCAATTGGATCCGATCTAGTTGCTTGCCTGTAAGAAAAATTCAAACTCAGCGCGAAATAAACTTTGGTCCATAATCCCAGCTGGTATGCAGTCTTCATCCTGTTAGTACGACAAAAATCGATTATTACAAGATGTACATAGAGTGCCGGTCAAAAGCGGAAATATATAAACTATCAGTCTGGTAAGTTATCCTATCGACTCTTCGTTAGTGCCCCAGTAGGACTCTGGGGCACTAATTAATTTAGAAGTATAGCCCAAAACCGAATTCTACAAGGTCTTGAGGGTCAAAGGGACTTTGTTGGGACCAGAGTGTAGAGTCAAAATTCGTGGCATTTTAGATAACTGGAAGGAGTTAACAGAAAAAGTTAAAGTTGAGAAGGCCGCGAAAGAAAATGAGTGATTAGCCATGTTGTGAAGGGTTTTTGTAAGAGTAATAAGGGAACAGGACTTCGGCCTTAAACAGATCTTTAGATTACATTTTGCCATAGTTTTCAATTAATCGCTCCGAAAAAACAATTTCAATTACGCCTAGTCCCAATTAAATTTATTTCGCATTCTCTCCTAATGTTGTAAAGGTTATGGCGTTGAACATCGACACATACCGGTATATTTTAGTCTTTATTCTTTTTTTAGATTGTATCTCTGACATGAAAGGTTCAGCATTTCTTATTCGGTTTGTGGACAAAGTAAGGAAAATATGACATATTAGGACATAAATACAACCCCGTCATCATCAGCGGCAGCAGTGCATGGTATTGTTAGCATAGGAGTTGAACGATCAGAAGATCAGTGCAAGTGAAACGACCCTCTATTCCGTTATCTTATGAAGTTTTACTCTAATAACACCTCTTTGTGGAAAATCCCTTAAAAAATCCCACTAGGCCCATACGTTGCATTTTAATTTTACTAAACCTCATCAGTTGATGAGTAGGGATGACCCCCCCCCCCCCACCACCCACTCGTATGGGAATAAAGGCATTTTGCAAATGGAAATGATACGTGGAAAGTGCCTTATAGCCAACAACCACGCCCTTAGTATTGACAAAACACACAAATTTTGCTGTGAGAGGTAAGTCAATCGTTAGAGGCGTGGTAGGGGTGATTAAAGGGGGTGGTTAGGGTGAATAGCCTAGTCACTTTTCGTAAGCTCGCGATAATTTTACACTTTTTTAGATTAAATATTAAGTAAAGTTTTTCAAAAGTCGTCAAATTGTACGTTTAATATTGTGTCGTGTATGTAGTGCTGTTGTCCGGGCATCATGTAACTGCGTATACCTGCAGAGGCCGCCCAGAATGTCAAAATGGGGGCGGGGGTGGGGGGGGGGGTGCGAAACCGAGCAACCGGAAGATCTGTGGAGTAAAAGCATATCTCTGGGTGAAAAATTAGGCCTCGGGAGAGGTAGCCTATATTGTCTTTTTTTTTCCTTTTGGTTAACCATATATAACTCCTGACTTACCTAACTTAGGACAAGGGGGGAGGAAAACGCCTCCCCTCCCCCACCGTAGCGCCACCACTGTTAACGTGTGATAATTTCTAGTAGGCCTATACTTGCTTGTACGCCGTACTGAATGATCAATATTTTAAAATGCTGGAGTGGCTAAAGGTCACTCATTTGAAATGATACAATGTGTATAGTATTCCTTCAAATTAAAGTGACCGATTCGGTGATTAAGTGATTTTAAATTTACCCTGATTTATTACCATTCCATCTCACCACCTAACCTCATCTGAAAAATGGTTATTTTACAACTTAAGGAAGTAACATATAAATTTTACGGCCTTTCAAAAAATCGTTAAAATTTTACACTTTAGTGTATACCGGCTCGTCGAGGGGAGAGTTTGCATAGACACAAAATAAAGTTCATAACGTTCTACAGGTGAAATAAATAACCTGTTTTTTAGGCAACTCTCAGTGACACTCAAAACTTCCGACTGATAAATTTCCCTGTAAAATTATATTGTTCCTGTGTTTACAACAATAGTCTTTACACCTTTGTCTTTTCGCTCTTTGTCTTCCGCTTCCGATATGCTGAATGCCATATCATTTTTCGCAAACTTCCTCTGTTTGTTGCACACTGTTTGAACATGCCCCTGTATTAGAATGAGATTTTACTTCTTTTGACCTCAATACTTAAAAAAAATGCCTATAACCTTGACACCAGCCAACACCCTGCACAAGCGAATAACCTGCTACATGCGCTTCCGGCCGAGGTAGTTGTTTTTCGCAGATTTTTATCTTTTTAATCTTCCTCTTTCAATTACCCCATTCAACTCACTGCTCTAAATAAAAAAAAACATAAAAAAAGTCGTGATATTTTGTGTCAATATTTTTAAAGCGCTCATTTATCTTCTTGACCGTAGTGTACACATTTCCAGATTTCTTCTGTTAAACGATTCGCTTGCCTCTTGTCTTAATCCCGTGTCCGCACTTCCTGTTTCTATCATGGGGGGAGTCAGATGAGATTGGCTTGGGTATAAAGTCCAACCCCATGAGAGACATATGGTTCACTTCAAACTGAACAAGCTGCCCGTAAACTTGGAACCCTCTTGACTCGAATTACCAGCCGTTTGTAAGTGCTCACGAGTGTACATAAGTACTTGTTTCGGGTGGCGCTATATACAGATAGCTGTTCAACTCGTTTGACAAAAGTTGCTCAGCCATTACGAATTAAGCAATCAAGGCGTGTGGAACAAGTTGCAAAGAATTGAGTATTCGGTTGGAAAGGGGCTCATCAAGAGTTGAAAAGTGTTTCATTATTTCTTTTACTGGAGTTAAACTGTTTGGAGGACAGATTAGGTTTCGCGTTTGCGTTGTGTACTAGGACGATAGGACTATGATCATCTCCGATTTTGTGAATCAATTCCCGTATTTTAACGGAGAAGGTAAGCAAATCTATTAGTGAAGAAATTATAAGCTACAAACGAAAGCCTTACATTTGAATTTATTTGGAAAGTTCTACTTTATACCTTGACAGTTTTTTAGAATGAGTGAGACTCTAGTTTTAACGTTAATATTTTTTCTAGCATTCATAATAAAAATAACAAAGTTCCGGTTTTACACAATTACTATAAAAGCCTTTTTGGGGGACGGTTAGAAGTTAAAACGAACTAATATGTGTTACGTTAGCAGTAGGTATCTCAGCCCACCTAGACAATACTGTTAAAAAGGTAACCATCACAAAACACAAGTTCTTTTAATATTTTAATGAGCGCGCAGGCATTTCACTTTTATATTTAATTGAGAATGTAACCACCGAAATTTATGGAAATTGCTTTGACTCCGTATCTGTTCAATGCCGGTATGTAGACCGTACAAAATATGGACATGAAGTGTGTTAAGGTGGGTAAGCTATATATACTAGTTTACTAGTATATATACTAGTAACCTTTCAAAACTATAATACAGCTTACCTGAAAAAGAAAAACCCAAACATACAATACAACGGTTAAAATAATCTGAATCATCTGGTTATCATAATATTGCAAACCATATGGGGTAAAGGATGATAGTTCTTGTTCATCGTCATAATTGTGTTTATTATTTCTCAATTTCTGGAATAATTCTATTCGGTATATATTTCCTTGTACTGCTATCAATGTTTTTTTATTTTTAAAAAAGTGTATCCATAGCTCTGAAAAATTAAAACCGAGAGGTCTAGAATAGCACCGATATTTGGTCCCGATCAATCTAATTCGATAGATTTTTGCTTTAAACTATTACAATGATGTTTGTATTGAACTTAAAACATATATATTATATGTACTTTATGTACCAGTAAGTGGTTGCGTGGTAATTTAATTTGGTTTAGTTGGTAAAGTTTTTTGCCTCAACTTTCACCAGTTCTGCTCTAAGCTGGCGGCTCCCGTAGCCCTTTTTCTAGTTGGGTTGGTGGTTAGGGTCACTGAATTGTATTTCTTACTCTACGTCACATAGTTCAGCAGTGACGCGGTCCGTTCATTGTATTTTGCGATGCACCATGGGACACAGTTTTACACATCTTTTGTTTCGAGATATTGGGTGTTGATATTTTTGTACAAGTAAGAAGAAAATTGTCAATAAAACCTTGAGTAACACCTTTTCTATGAATTAATCAGACAGCGTATACCGTAAACAGTGTTACCATGAACCTCAATAGCACTATAATGTTCTATCGGTGCTCTGCTGCATTAATTTAATAATATATTCAAGTTTCTTAGATAATGTAGTGAAATTTAATCCTCCCGAAAATTTGACGATTTTCCTTTCGAATTACAGAAAATTGTGCTGTTTGTTGTTATGGTTTAAAACTTTCAATATTTGCATAAGTGCCTTCATTCGCGATACCCGTGTACATGATCAAAATCTTTGTACCACACGCCAGAAGAATGAGCGGAGTAGCTTAGTCTTTACTGAGCTGCGGTTTGCAACGCGTCTTGATTCGCCTTCACGATTGTGACCTAGATGTACGGCTCGGCACTAAATGAATCCAATTTATTTTAATGAATCTATCATGTTCTGGGGGTTTATGGTGCGTAAATGCTTTTTTTGTTTTGTTTTTGTTTTCAGAATCAATTTGGAGTAAAGGTTAATAGTTGGCCCTGCCCTAGAGAACAATTAACCCCAGTGTTGAGTTACATTTGTGCTGAGTAACCATAATTTGTTGTACTTTGTGCACCTCGTTTTTTTTTTTTGTTTTGTTCTATTTTTACTTCTTTTTTGGTTTCCTTCTTTTGTCCCAATAAATGTTTGAGCTTGTAAAAACTGGTTCAAAAATTTGAACAGGGAGGGTTACGGTTTAGTTTTCAATTGGTCTTAGCAGATGTTCTACATAGAGCTGTCTGATGGTCGCTTTGGAGAGCAAATATTTTTTTCACCCCTTCTCACTGATATAAATTACTTAATGAGGTGGTTTATTATTTTATCAGGGAGTAACTATTTATACCTTTCAGATTTTAGACATCTTGATGATATAGATGGTTTTCAGTTATTAGTTTCTACTTTTTATACAATTGCCTCTTACTCAAATTAATCACAGTCTAACCCAGAATGTTACATTAATTAACTTATTGAGAATAATTACTCTAAAAAAATATAATTTTTTCTTTGAATTTCCTTCAAGAGGATTTCCTTTCAATTTGTGAAGTCAATATATTTACTATTTAATTAAAAATTTAAGGGAAAGATATTTTGGCCTGTTTTGGAAGAAATCCATCGGAGTATATCATTTTTTAATTATCATGCTAAGATTTACCAGGAATGGGTATCATGGTTTCACCAGGAGGGGACATTTTAATTACGTGTTGGAATAATACATATGATAAATACATGGTACAAGCTTACACTCTATAAAGGTGTTAAAAACACTTATTTTATCCCACTTTGTAAATACGTTTAAATTCTAAACATGTTTTGCTATTAAACTCTACTTCTTTTGCAATTAAACGTGTTTTAAAAAGCAAATGTTTGGGATAGTGAGACACCTTTTTTTTAGAATCAAAACATGTTTACAAATTGGTAACAAAAAGTGTTTGGACAAATACTTTAATTCCTAAACTATTAAAAAAGCATATTTCACCCACCCCAAAACATGTTTCGAGCTGTTAGTTCATTGCTGCCCCTGTCGTCCGTCGTTTTGTCCACTCACTTAAAAGTTTCTTTTCATTAATGTTAATTACTGCTAGTTATGTTATAAAAAAAAAAATCGTAAAAAAAATCCCAAATGGCAGTACCCTTTTTGTTTAAAGTGCACAACGTATTTCCATCTTTTTATGTTTCAAATGCAATTTTGTTTTGAAACCATATGGAATTTTATAATGAAGTAGAGCAAAACCCGCGAATTCATGTTATTTTTAATGAACTTACAGAGACATCTTATAATAAAGTCATATATCCTGTCTATATAAGAACAACTTGAATGTAATAAATATATTCATACAATATGAACTGAAATGGTAAAATCCCTTAAATCAAAATCAAGGCCATGGGATGTGAATTACTACAGAGAAACAGACAACTATCACATAGTTTATTGCAAATCTTCTTCCGTCAAATAAACTAGTTCCTAATTAACCTGCGGATGTATATTGCAGTGACACCACATGGTATTTTGGACACAGCGGACGCAATGGTTTATTTCATTCACGGTTCTCCATTGATCCTGATAAAGCGTCGCGTGCCCATACTCCTCTTTGTAGTACACATATTTTCATTTCACACAAGACATTAATTTTAATTCTGTAGCACTACAATAAAGTGACTTCACTTTATTGCAAAGGCACTGAATTCGGCCTTCGTTGACTAAATTGGATTTAGCATAAGTGTGGTAGGAACTACTGTACTGAATGAATTGAAGTATATTGCCTTATCAATACTTTCACAGAAGCTCATAGTCTCAGGGAAGAAATACACTTGCTTAATCATTTTACTCTAATTTATTTATCTTTACTCATAGGAATCAATTGCTTCAAAACGTTTTCTACATGGAAATACATGCTGCTGATTATATTCGACTCTTCACAGGAATTCAGCACTCTTTTTCAAAAGGAAAAAAAATACGTTGGTCAACGAAACTTGATTTCATTTTGATAATCGGAATAATGATTTTTAAAGAAATGAACATTTTATACTTGCTTTGTAGCAAAGCAACGTCTTTTCATAAACTATGTTTTTCGTGTCTTTTGTGTTGAAGTCTGCGTAGCTTATATTTCCCTTTGCCTCATTTTCTGCTTTCTAGATTCCTTTCAAAACGAGGAAATGACTCCCTCCTCCGTTCCTAGTGTTCAGTCCCATAGCGACCATAGATTGTCTTCAACCAATCCCACCGCTGCCACCAGTCCAACCGAAAAGCACCGTTCAGAGGAAACCGATGTCATCATTAGCGAGAAAACTGACGAGAGTTCAAATAACAATAACACAGACGCACAGTCCACTAAATCGGACGATGGAGACAACGACGACGCGCGGAGTGAAAAGGATGACGGGAAAAACTCAGGTGGTGACGACAGCAAAAGGAAAAAGCGACGAAATCGTACAACGTTTACAAGTTTCCAATTGGAGGAAATGGAGAAGGTTTTCCAGAGAACACATTATCCGGATGTTTACATGAGGGAACAGTTGGCACTGAGGTGTGATTTGACGGAGGCCAGGGTACAGGTATGTTTTTCTTTTCTTTCATGCAGTCAAATGTTAGAAATTGAGAACATGACGTAGAACAAGGAACGTTTTTTAAATCATTCAAATTATTTTCATACCGCCATTTCTAATATAATTCTTCACCATGACATTTTTTAAAAGAATAGTGGTAAATTTGTAAAGAATGTAGTTGCGTGTCAAAATTCAAACAGAAAAAAATAAACAAAATAATAATGATAAATAATAAATTTTATTCATAAATTATGTTTCACTCTAAATAAAAATGTGTTTAACAATTAAACTTTAATTCTGTCCCCGCTTTGTGAAGCACGTTTATATTCTGTACATTTATCTATCAAACACATGTTTCAAAAAAAAAAAAAACAATCGTAAGTTCAGCCTTAAAAAAGTGTTTGCAAAGTGAAGGCAAAAAATGTATTTAGAAAAACGTGTAATCCATAAACACCGCATTTAGAGTGTATAATGGTGAGGTTTAAATTCAGTTTTCATTGGTATCACTTTTTTGTTAAACATGCCACCTTGTCTTTCCTTCGAAAAAAACGTGTTTAGAAGTTAAACACAGTTTTTCCCCATTTTGGACACTGGTCACGATACTGAACACACATCTGCAAATACAGAATTCCGAGTATTATTTGTTTAAATCCTAAACACGATGGCTTTAATTTCTAAACGCGTTAAGGAAGAAAGGTATTTAAATCCTAAGCACTGCACCCTGCTCAAACACCGCACATTGGAAAAATAATTTAGCTCAACGTTAACATCTTACACTGTTCTAAATTGAGCTCCAATTCTCACATCTTTAATTAATAAATCTGTGTTAAACCATTCTTTATATATTTTAATAGTGTCCAAAATTGGTAATCTTTAAAATCATTTATCTCCCACACAGAGCAGTTTCATTTCATGAAACGTTCCTGTCGTAACTCGCGTAATGAAATTAATCTTTCTTTCCAAAACTTACGAGGATCTATTCCAAGTATGTTGTAATAACATCTCCAAAATGCTCTCAGTATTTTAATAAGCTGGTTATCGTTCTCAAATTTCAAAATGAACTTTTAAAAAGGAAAATCTCTCGTAAAACATGGCTGTTGTGAAACGTCATTTTTGGTCTACTTCCTGTGATTTTAGAAAGGTGGGAAACCGGAGACGACATTGTCCCCCCAGAAACCACTTGTCGCACAGGTGGAAACTTTCACTTCTTATTTAAATAAATTAAGCCAAAGCTAGGACCTGTTTTTCGTCATTCGGTGGAGGGTTGCACTCTTATAAATACTAGATCACAGTTGTACTTTAAATGTCAAATCAGTTTGAGGAGGTTGAAATGAATAACGGTACTAGATAAGTACAATTTAAGTAAAGCAAAGATAATAGAATATTTCTCGTTGTCTATTTTTTTTTTCAATTTACGACATTCTAAAAATAACAAGAATGACATTTTACTCGTTAGGAGAGTGAACGTTATGCAGTTCATAAAGAGTGAAAAAAGAGTGAAAATTCATTCCGAGGAGAGTGAAATATTCACTCCAAAGGAGCGAAGTTTCACTCGTAATCTATTAATGGAGTGTCTACAGGGACCAAAAAAAAAAAAACTATTAAAAAAGAGTGATGCCTGCAGGCACTCGTCACAGAGTGAATTTTCACTCTTCTGAAAATGAAGTTCTTTCTATTGCTGTGGGAGACTAACCACCCCCATGGAGTGAATTCACACTCTTCACTATCTTAAAGAGAAACTTCAGTTCTTCCTTATTTAGAGTGTATGGTGCCAACGCCTTCCCAGCATTCCTTGCTTTTTGCATGTCGTTAGTACTTAAAATGCAGAAGAGGACTTAAATTACAGAAGCAAAAAAATCTAGCAAACTGCAACACAGCGATTACACCAATGATGGGTACTACAGTATTATAATTAGATCGCTCGAAAAATATAAGGACGACAGAAAATTTTATAAAGTTCTTGTTTTATCATTTCTGCTTGCCACATTTTGTGAATTTGGAATATTATATCTTTAATCATAAAATTCACAGAAAAATAAGAAGAAAGAAGCTATGCAAATTATCACTCAAACCGTAATCTAACCTTCTTTAAATATGACAGCACAACGGTACTCATATTCATTACAAAAATGGCATTATCTTTATATTTTCAAGGAGAAAAAATAATCACGCAGAAAAGAACATTTTTTGTAGCTTTTATTGTAAAAGGTGACATTTTATTTGTGGAGTGGCACTGCCAACCTAACGACAAACATTATGTTGAACTTAAATTGCACAATCTATACAAATGAAGACTTAACCCCGCCGACCTCATCCTACCCTTACCCCCCACAGCTGCCACTTATCCTCTTGAGGGTGGTGAGGGTTACTTTTATAGAGATAAATCGAAAGGTACCGTATCTTATATATGTGTTTCAAGGAAGAATATAGCCATATTTAAAGGTTTGGGTCTTATGTCTCAATAACGAAGTGTCTTTATCATAAACACTGCCAAAGACAAGTTTGTTTCTTGTCTAACAAACACTTGCAAAGCCAAAACTTCATTTGTACAAAACTGATGATAAATTGGTGGATTAATCAGGAAAGCGTTTCACATAACGGTTTAAGAGCCGATAATTGTGGGGTACAAGTAGCACAGGCAAACGTTTTCTCTGACTTCATTCGTAGTCTGTGCCTGTTCTCAGATGGACGAAATTAAAAAGAACTGGAACTTCCATTCCTCTCGTACCAATAGATCGGTCTATGCAATACCCGATCGAAACGGACAGAGCTAACACCTGTAGTTGGCCAATTTAGACTCAAGACCAATCGGCGAACCACCAAAATGTCAAAGGGTGGTCCCGGGGATGAACATGAAAATCTTCATGTTTTTTATGTTTTTCGTTTCAAGACGGATGAAATAAGAGAAGGCGGATGGGAGGCGTTACGGAACTAGCCCGCTGGTTGTGTTGTCGTGAAGTTGTTTCGAAACAAAAGGATGGGTCTGCCGTGAGACAGATGACGGTCGAAAAGACGGCAGATCAAAGGAAAATTAGCCAAAAAGTACAAAGGCCGACCCCCTTGTTTCAAAAAACATTGTTCAGGACGCAAAGTCGCCTCATATTGGAGACTTGGGTTATTCCAGATCTGTTGTAGCTCCCTGGTTATGATCGTCCGGCTTGTTTCATTTGTCATGCAGATTGACGATTATTATGCGGAAGAATTGACATTATTTGAAAATGAGACCTTTTTCTACAGTTCGTATGGTCGAAGGAACCTTGATGTAGGCAACCCGCAACCACTTTTTTTTTCATTTTGTCTTTGAATTTATTGTTGGAAAGAATTTTACATGGCTTAGCAAAAATATCAATATTTTTTCAAGTTACAAATAAGTTACTTCTTTGAGACTGGTTCTTGAGTAGATTTATGTATTTACGAATTTACCATTTAACAAGAAAATTTTTGATTGGCTGTTGCTGTTGTATTGCATCGATTGTATTCTTTGTTAGGAGTAGGGATTAGGTTAGGTATTAGCTTTATCTTTATTCAGTTACGAGATTTCTTGTTAAACAGTACGCATCGACCCTTTTTATTCTTCGACCCAAGGCTCACAAAGATTGAACTTTTTGAATAATTACTAAACATCGTTTTCCACTCAAATTTTCACTTAAATTTTTCGTCGCCTAACATAAGTGGGTCAGTCATGCTTTCAATAAAAAACCAGTTCTACAATCCTTCGAGATTTTCAGTCCTTCAACGGCCTCCCACCCGTACCTTTGAGGGGACTGGTACAAGCCGAAATCCCTCCAAAGTAACCCGGCATCGCTTATATCAAAGAAACAGAGGTTTAACGCCAATTCCTTACTCCTTAATTCCCGAGCACTCCCTAAATCACTTTTCTATCAAAATGATTCAGCCGTTTCGGAGTTGCCGCTCCTGTGGGACCAATTTTGTCAAAAACCGAAACACAAAAACGGTTACGAGAAATTAGTGGCAATACAGAGGAACTTATGCCCCGAGGAGCATAAATTCAATTCCAAAACCCCTCTCCTCGTCAATCCACAACAACTGTTGCAATTACATCGAGATTGCAAACTTTTGTCGTTTAGAAGCTTTCAAAACAGGGCAAAATTGATTTATAAATCTCTATTCCAACTTAAAGTTCATTGTGACCCAAGTTTTTTTTTTGTCACCAAGAAGATGAAAGATAGCGTAAATTTTGCGTAAATTATCCGCGATCCTTTTTTCCTGAGCTACGTCAGTAATACATGTTTTAAAACAAAACAGGTATTTGCGGGTCATTTTAATACGAATATGCAGTCTAAAATGTACCGATATGTGCCTGCTAATTACGGAAAATATCCATAGATAGATAGCAAGTGTGTATAGACAAATTTTGAAAGCTATTAGAGTAGTTGATGAGACATCTCCCTTTAACTTTTGAATTTACACTTCTAGAGTGTACGCTTGCCTCTAAATAACTTTTGCATTACTTATGTCACATATTTGTTCTTATAGTAATCGTAAGCAATGCATGGGTAAATACGTTTGTAATATATTTGGTAGCATTTCCTTTAAGTGTAAAGTTTAGCCAAGTCACCCCAATTTGGATAAGAATAGTTGACTATCCTGTTTCATGATTGGCTCTTGGGGATCATGTGATAGTATACTGTACTTTTCTTTCTCGATCAAGAAAGTTATGAGAATTTTCTGCTTGAATTGTCCTGAGTATGTTAAATTCATGTCCTCAGTCATGGAAGATATTTAAAATAGTTTTGGGAGGAAATTTGTGAAATTAGCTGTTTTATAAGTCTGGGAAGAATAATTTTGCCCTTTAAATAGTACAGTGCAGTCTTGTCCCTTAACTCTACACGATTTGATTAAACGAAAGAAAACACTTCATGAAATAATGAAATATATTTTTATGAAACAATACCAACGGCAAAATGGATTTTGCTGCAGAACATCGTGTTTACCTTGGAAATCTTCGAACACATCTTTGTTTGTTATTTTTTTTTTTTTCAAAACTGAGCATTAAAATAAATAAAACTATAATATTCCTTCCAATAGAAAGCTTACGGTACACGATTTTTCGTTCTTCGTCTATTAGCTACAGTGTTGTATAGATGATCTTCTGTCTATCATTACGAAAGGGAACACTTGTTCCGTTCGTCAAACGGTTTGACAGATATCTTACAAACTTACAAGTAGAATGTGTGGTGTCTGTCTGCGTGGTACTCGTGTTGTAGTGACAGGTTTGATAAAAATATGAATTCCGTGTCGCCACGGGAAGATGTTTGCTTCGAGCAACTCGGACGAAAAACCCCGGGGTCTTGGAGGAGTGCTGACATTCATTGTTCGCCTCAGGGCAGGGGTGGGGGATTGTCGGCTAAAAATCCGACAGGCTCAACTTTGAGCGAATTAAGACATCCTAAATCCACGAACTCGCGGCAGCACAAAGGATTTAATTAACCTCATGTTTTGGGAAGAGTTCGAGGCGTGTAAAACTTCACGGTATCGACTCGGCGGGGTCACCAATGTTGGTAAAGGACGCATGAACGTATAGCGGTAGCATGGCCAAAATATTTAGACAGGGGAAGATATTATAATTTGTGACAATGTCTCGTTTCATTCAAGTCTCCCTCAGATTTTGGTATTTAGCCAAACTATGAAAGTTGAGGGGAAAGTGAGGAAAATGTGTGACGCCGCTATGATGAATTGAACAGCGTTCGTGCTACGTGACTTGTTGGCTAGGTTAGTTAGATTGGGATTTAAGGACGCACCAACACTAATGGTTATAGCGTCACCTAAAAATGAAAATGGCGCAATGTTTGGGTACAAAAATTTTTTAAAAAGAGGGTCAGATTCTATTATACAAGTTGGCTATGTAAAAACAATTGAATAGGAAGATGATGAGCCGTGCAAATGTAGGAGATAGCTTCAACAAATTGATTAATGTTTTGTAAGTGATCCTGGTTTAGGTAAACAAAATGGCGGCATCAATCTACTGACATTTGCATATATTGGCGATTAATCCGCGACATTTTAGACAATACAAAAGTTGATCTCAGAATAATATCACATTCCTCCTTTCGTTTGGTCCAATTTTACCTGACCTTGTATTTTTAAGAAGATATTACAACTTTCTCGCTAAATGCGTCGATAACGCAGAACCACTTGAACAAGTCCAAACCTGAACACGCATGCCATTACAGGCCGCCAATTGGTAAACCTGTAAATGGGCACCGGACGAAGGAGCCAATCTATGTATATACAAGACGTTAATTAGCGGTACGCTTTGTAAAAAAGGGCGGCATATTTAACCATTAATACATAGTCCTATTTTCTTTATGAAACATTACAACAAGTGGTTGTCAAAACATTGAATTATTGTTGTCACAAAGTGCGTGAATAAAGAAAAGGGCATGTCTGTTCACCCTTCCTTGAGTCGACAACCTTAACAAATAAAAGTATTAACGCTAAAAGTAAAAGAGTGGGCACTCTCTAAAAGAGTGAAAAGCGTGATTTCACTCTATTAGAGTGTTTATTCACTCCAAGAATATTGAAATTCACTCCAAAAAGAGTAACGTTTCACCTTTTAAAGAGTGCCTGCAGGAATCACTCTTTTTTAAGCGGCTCCCTGCAGCAACTCCATCAAGAGTGACACTTCTCTCTTTTTTTCAGTGAATTCCACTCTTCTTGGAGTGAATTTCCCCCCTTTTTTGTGAGTGAGCTTTATACCTTGACTTTCAGTCTTCTTAGCAGTGGAATTTCCCTCTTTTTATTTTAAGAGGGTCTTTAAACTCCTGCAGGAACTTTCGATCAAATAGGCCTATATTGTATTTTTTATTCATTACTTTTCGTTTCATTAATATAATTGACACAGGTTTGGTTCCAGAACAGACGAGCCAAATGGCGAAAGAGGGAAAGATTTCAACAGATGCAGACTATGAGAGGACTGGCTCCCCCTGGATCTGGGTATGAAATGCCTATGGCTCCACGAGGAGAATATGGGCAGGTAGGTGTTACTGAAGTGAAATATGTATACAAATTTCTCAAACTGCAGTGTTGCTTTCAACAGTCCGTTTTCTTCCGTGGTGTGCTATGTGCTCCCTTATTTTAGTTGTTCCTTCGTGTCAACCCTTCTCAGCTGTTTGAAAACCCCATTATCCAATTACTTTCACTTTAAAATGGAAATTATCACACGAAGTTGGTTGGGTCCCACCAAAAGGCGGTCGAGTCATGACCCTTGACCTCATCTGGTACATTTCGCACATGTGCATAATTAGTGACGACTGAGTGCCGCAAGCCATGTCCAGTGTGTCAGTGAATGGACTTTTATTTTTAGACAAAAGCATGTATGAGCGGTTAAGACACCTTCTGCGTTCAACCATAGGATTCAAAATTGTGAATTTTGCATCAAATATGGCAGTGGACAAATTTAATTGAAAAAAAAAAAAAAAACAAACACTGGACGTCCTTTGATCACTCAACAGTTCAATATGGCAAATGTATGCTGGCAGTTGCTACACTGTACATGGACAAAGTGTGCATGTACAATCGGAGGGAACTATACCTTATTTTCGGTTTCCTTTTTGGGCCTGGAATCTCCTTTACTACCTTTCACTTTGTCATGTCCACACAAGAATTCAGCCTTCCATAAAAAGGGAATCAGTATACTCATTTCTTTTTCTCTAAAGAATTGGTTACTACCTCAAAAATAAGTACAGAAATAAGTAGTACATATTCGTATATTGTGCAGTTCTGTGCAGTGTGGGTGTTGCTATCCCTTTTATGTGCTAATACTAATAGTTGTGCTTGCTCGCTTGCTTGCGCTGCTGGTGGAAATTATTCTTTATGAAGGATGTCATGCTTTCTGCTTCTGTGTCAATCAAATACTACTTGTTCCTTACCTCAATTAATTAAGATATTTGCGAAGTGAGAATATATTTTTTCCCCAAAATGAAAAGTATAGTCTACTAACTGAAAAATATATCGAAGTGAAGCATGTCGTTTCGTGTTGTGTTGCTTATTTCTGTCAGCTTTTGGAACCGATTTTACGGAATGTATGCAGCGTGTTGATAGCAGTTCGCCTTTAGAATCTGACGATAGTGTGTAGACTATGTGTGATGTGTATACGTTTAGTTGTTTGGGTGGCTTGCTGGGTGTGTTATTTTGCTAATTAACTAGCAAAAGAGCTCAACAAGCCACCCACCCTAACAAGTATTTCCTCGATGTACACTTACGCTTTATGGACAATTACGTAATCGTTTCATGCTACCCTCTTCCCAGCATATCTGTTTATACTAATACACCCTACAGTGATACAAAATTCCAAATGTTTGAATAAACTAATGACTTTATGTCGAACTTTGACCTCTGTCTTCTTCTGACGTCACCCTCGTGAATTCCCCTTTGTTTTACCAGGTGGGTTCTTCAGGATTCCCAATGTTAACCTCAGGAGATGCCGTTCATCACACGCCCGCTCCTGTTGAGGGCGCTATGTTGCGCATTTGTCGCAATTTGCAGAACTTGCGACGAGAATTTGATTCTCGTCGGATCGGTCCAGCCACGTCAGGC
Source organism: Holothuria scabra (assembly GCA_037179385.1). Lineage (NCBI taxonomy): Eukaryota > Metazoa > Echinodermata > Holothuroidea > Aspidochirotida > Holothuriidae > Holothuria > Holothuria scabra. The sequence goes on along the minus strand of CM074200.1, from coordinate 27,707,637 downwards.
ATAACAACGGGTCCTTTAAATAATCAAACGGCTTCGGTAACATCCGACCCCTCGAGCCAGCTAACTACCTCGTCAATGGTAAATATGCATACTGAATATGCATGACCGTCCGCTTGCATGTGCATGAGATAACAGCATAACAGTGTAAGTATATTTCCGCTTGTGAACCGTAGTTTGCTTTGCATGTGCATGTTTAGTTTATTGACCGCATGTCGTAGCTTTTATAGTTATTAACTTTATTTCCATCATCCTAATTGATAATGTTACGGACATTGTGCATTGAGGACATACTGACGTCATACTTTGAGCAAAACAGTGAAACACGTGGCCACAAGCATAAAAACTCGGACTGCTTCTGTAGCAGACTCTGCACGTATTCGATTGGTTGGCAAATCATCTGTCTCCATTTGTCTTGTGTTGGTTTGTTTCGCCCCAAAAGGAAGGCGTCCTTTCAGCTCTGTGATATCATATGCACATGGTCTATTTACAGGCTGCAGGCAAGGCAATGGCAACGCGAGAAGAACGATCAAGTCGAAATGACTAAGGGAGGGTTTCAAGTAACTGTTTCTTTGCTTTTTCTTGCAGTCCATTTCCATAGTAACGATTGTGGAGAAAATAAGTTAGATGTTATGTTCGACATGTCCATTGCAAAAATTAAGAGTAAATCTCCTAAAGTCAATTTATTTATGAAGAATCAGCAATAATAAGTGTTAAGATTAAAGGGGCTATTAGACTTTGTCTTTCAATTTTTCAAAACTGTAATTCTGCACGGTTGCACTGACTAAAAACTAAACAATGATAGTCTAACATCGTGATTGGTTACTATGTAGTCAAAGCTGTCTAGTCTTGCATCTGTATGGATTTTTGTACCCTACAAATATTTGGAAACTTTCATTCAACAGAAATAAAAACAAAATTAACGTTTCTTCTAAAGAGGAAAACCTCTTCAATATTTCTAAATTCTGGTAAACAATTAGTTCAGGGGGTTAAAACTGGAAAATGAGATTTTGGAACAAAAGGTTAATAATTATTCCCTGTCAAACTGATTAAATGTCAAAATTCTCTGCGATCAAACTTCATCGACCAGAAATAGATAGTACAATTTAATTCCATCAAAACGCATGACATATACTACGCAAGGGCTGCATGTACTTTGCATGTATTTAGACCTAAAATTATTTTAAATATAAGAGCGATTTTTCAAATTTACTGAATGCGAATATTTCATTGAAAGAGGGAATGGGTTACCTTTTAACCAGAGAAACCTCCATCAATTTCTGACCCTGGCATCCCATCTAAATGATTGCCTTTTATTAAAATCAAACTTGTTATCTGAAGTGTTTTAATGAAACAAATAAAAAATTTTCCCAATCTATTTAACTCTGTCTAGGAAAATTATCTAGGTGTCAAACAGGCGCGTAGCCAGGATTGTGTCATGGGGGGGGGGGGTGGTGTCTTGGGGGATTGGGGCAAGAAATGAGGGAAAAGTCTAAGGATAGAGAGAAAGAACCCGCTGGTTTAGGTGTTTTTTGCATTGCAAGGTTGGGTCATGGGGAGGGGGGTGCTGACCCTCAAAACCCTCTCCGTTGCTACGCCACTGGTATCAAAGAACATTTCGTATTCGAAAAAATGAAATTCACAGATTAGCCATCAGTGCTATGATGAATAATTTTAAATTGATTGTTGTTTTTAGCCTTCCATATGTTTTCAATTTTATACTGAAACCTGAAGAGAACTTTGTATACAGGGACTTTAGGATAAATTATAAACAAACGAAAATGATTTCTCACCTGTTGTTTCAAAGCTTCCGATGCACTAAGTAAAAATATGGTATGGTAATGTTGAGTTTGAATTAAGGTAGCCTCGTTGAAAGTTCTGTTCATGGAGACAGTTATTCGCAAAAACGGATACATTACGTAATTTTCTTTTCCATTAGATGCCTGCATCACCATGGGCAACGAATATGACGTCACCTCTTGCGCCAACAATGGATACTCGTCAGACGCAGCTCTCCCAAGCTGCCAATTCCTGTATGGTGCCACAAGGAGGTCTTCCAAGTTTCATGGGTGTAGCTGGACACAACCTCAATCCGGTCATGAATGCGATGTCCCCAACCGTATCTGTGTCTTCAGCCGCCGGGGGAACGTATTTGCCGCATGTTGCCCCACCGAACATGAATGCATACAACGGACAGTTCCCGGATTTCCATTGCCAAGACAACGGCATGGATCGCAGGACAGACAGTATCACTGCTTTAAGGTTACGCGCGAAAGAACATAGTTCCGTCATGGGTATGATGAATGGCTACTCTTGAGAATCGCGTCAGGACATTGGCACATTGGAAAGCTCAATCAATGGCGAGTTTTCAGGTTGAAATGAGAGAGAGGTTTGTGGGCTAGCCCAAAGTTAGCCAGTTGCGTTAACTGAGGAAAAAGGTTGGTTGCTATGAGAGTTATCATAGTTACCCAAAGCACTGGAAACAATCATGAAGAATGCCACCGTCATGTGTCGGATGAGGAACATGAAACAGAAGCACTCCGCGCAGTTGCTGATATCGTGAGGTGACATGTGATGAATGGAATATTCAATCTTATCAAAGCAGTTTTTCTAGTAACTCCCTGATTGAAGGTTGCCACTGACCATTGGAGTCAATGGTTTTACGTCAGATTTCTGGACTCCATTAAAAGAACAAAGAATATCTTATTTTTATTGACAATATGGCAGGGAAAGTTTCATGGAAGGGTACCATAATATTTGGATAAAAAACTGGAAGACATTTTCAAATTCAAAACAACCGCAAATAATCAGTAAACGATCCTTTTCAATTCGTATTCAAAACCAATCCAGTTTAAGTATGTAACAATTTTGATTAGGCCTATATGGTACCAATCTCACGATAATACAGCTGAAAGAAGACTCATGAAAAATTAAAATTTCTTTTCTTAAAATGTCTTGATATTGTAGAAATTAGGAGATATAATAATTGACATGTTATATGGCAAACTCGTACCAAATCTTTGCCTACACATCGAGGGAAATTCAACCACAAAAATGATGCTTAATTTAATTTATTCCAGAGACTTAATTAAAGCATGCTGGTTTGAAGTATCTTTAAGTATTTTTCGGTTTCCTGCTAAGTTCATGTTTTATTTTATTTATGCATTTTGCCTACTTGCACACCTCCCTAGATTCTTCACTGAAGTACTCTGGTTTAATTATCTCAAAAATATATCGTATTTAAAATTTAGTTTAAAAGAAATATTCAAATAGTTGTAAAAATATGAGCTATCAATTATCACCCAATTAGTTTTTAAGGCTTAAATGATAGCTGTCGTATGCTTTCAAAGATAGCCAGCTCTTTTTCTAATGCTTGCAATTATAAACTATTACACTTATTTAAATACAAATAAATGAATACTTGTTTCATGAATAGTTATGTATTCTAAAAATGACGTGCTCATTTGCATTGTCATTAGTCATTGGCCGAGGTGTATTCACATTAACGTAGATGCAGAAATAAGATGATTCGATATTCTCATATGTCTAGAAGAAGTCTTTGATTCGATTAATTTCTGGTAGGAATTCCTTGTATTTTTTGCAAATGTATTCAGCAACTATTTGACAGGCATACATGAATCATATCCTAAACTTCTTTAACCCTGTTGAATGTATTAATATTTTGTCCCTCATTTAGAAAAAAAATTATATATGGTGATTTCACGTGACGTCATCATTGGTTAGCTACGCCCACTATCGGACAAAAAACTACCAGTCGTCAGATACAGTACGCATCTCAGCTAGTTATAGAGTGCAATCCCCTTCGGTCACAATTTCTAAGCCACGCCCACTATCGGGCGAAAATAAACAGTGATACAACGCAACAGTCACACATGCGTTGTCGGCCTCTTCTCACCTAGTTATAAAAGCTATTGTACTACACCAATGTTTGCCAGCCAAAAATGGGCGGGGCTTGTGACGTAAGTGAAACCGCTCCATACGTGCAGTTTACCCGGCAGTCAAGAAAGGGGTGGGGCTTGTGACATCGGTGGAAACACACTACGCAAATGCTAATAGCACCTCGAGTAAATACACTGCTTGTATACACCTATTTGAAGTATATGCTTTTTAAAAACATTATAAGCTTTGTATTAGCTATGAGAAATGCAGTCCTCACACTTAACAATACTCACTAAGTAATAAACAATTGGTCTAAGTCAACCCGGTGAATGCCCTTTTGCCGTTTTTGTCTCACTGGACTGTTTGTCTACTCCTTTACGTATGCTGATCACCAAAGACAATGACAGTAGGTTCCATTTTGAAAGTCTTCGGTATGACCCGACCAGGAGTAGAACTCGCCACCTCTCGACTGAAAGCTAGATACTGGATCATGCAGTCGGAGAGGAAGAGAACAAACTTTGAGATTTCGACGATAAGTTTTAAAATGCTTCCAAGGATAAGTCTCGAGCTAAAAATTCGATTAAAATAAGAGTAAATGTTTTGACCCTTCGCATTGAAAAAGCAGTACCAGTCATTAAAGGTAAGACGTTTAACACACCATTAGCATGATTTTATTAATACGACACTTATTCAAATTTATGTTTCTTCAATTCAAGTTTTTACCTAACAATATGGTGATTATTCAGATTCTTTTTGGAAAAATTTAATTTCTCTTCATCAAAAGTAATCCGTCCATGACCTTAAAGGGTATTACTGTGGTAGCAATTCCGGACGTGGGGGAGGAGGGCGTGAGGGTGAAGCCTCAAATATTTCATCTTGTAGGGTTATTTGTCTTCAGAACGTTCGACTGTAATTTACTGGTATGACGAGTAATATAAATATCCTATTTTTCAGTTCTCATTAACGACCGATACCGATCTCATAACTATGCACCCTAGGAGCACATTTAGCAGGGGAATGTGTAACGTTTATGAAACGTTCAGCTAACCTGTGACAACTGTGATTAGAATAAATAATGAACGTATTTTTATGTTTGCTATGTAGATCTTGGATTCAGTTGGGGCACCAAATTGTCAAAATTGTGTGGAGGACTATGGGAGCAAAGCAAAATGTTGGGAGAGCAAAGGTTTTCTCGAGCAGAGAGAAGCCTGCATGTTAATTGGAAGATTACTTGGAACTTTACCTTTATCATATGTTATTTACATTTTGGATAAATGAGTGATTCAAAGGTTTAATATTTTTCTGATGTGAAGGATCTTTATTTCATCTAAATATCTCCATCTGAGATTTGAAATCATTTAAGGAATTTATGTTTGCATTTAGAGTAATATATATTCCAGGATACACCACATCAACCTGCTAACACCATTCTCATTTTGTATGTCGTCATATGGAAACTATGCATATTCATAATCACAGACAATGTCATAAAAGGTGGAGGAGGATAAGGTAACTTATTATGGTACATGTTTAAATATTACATCTTTTTTCAAGCATTTTTTTTTTTCTGCTTCCGGGAGTTTCAGTTCATATAGTGTCTTTTTAAATTTGTTCCAAAAGGTCCCAATCCTGTTTTTTTTTTCTTTTTACATACACTTTACAATAGGTGCGTTCGATTTAACGGCTTGAGCCGGCTCAACTGGCTCAACCAGTTTCTTGACTGGACGAAATGTGACGTAAAATACGTCACCGGCTTAACTAGACCACCTCGGAGGACTGGTCGTTTCGGCCGGCTCAAGTTGTAACGCTTTGATGACGTTTAGATCATTTTCCGAAAGATCAATCCGTGGCTGAGCTAATTGAGTCGGCTCGAGCCGCTAAATCGAATGCACCTTATATGTTTGGGACGCTTATTATATATTTTGCAAATGCAGAATGACGTAATGGTAACGTCACCGGGAATATTTTGTTTCCCCTATTATTATTTATACTAGAAATGCGGCACCAAATGGGCAAAGACCAAATGTGCAGTTTAATAGATGTTTTGCCGAACGAATGAATTTTTGCAAAGCACTAAAAATCAAAGATGTTTACTTACAATAGAAAAAACTGTAAATCAATTCGCAATAATTTTTACATTTTGTGTTACATTGTTTACTTATTCGTTCTTGAACAGAAGCTAATGATTTTGAATTGTAAAAAGTTTCTATGTACATAATACAAAAAAAAACAATAAATTGTACATCATGAGAAACCCTTTCTTGTCTTTTGCTTGTTTACTCGTCTTTTTTCTGGCAGGTGTATCCAGGAACTTCTTATTTAGATAGTAGAAGGGGGTCAACCCACACTATTCACGTGTTTCTATGGGAGTGGTGGGGATCCGAGGTCCCCGTTTCGTTTACAGGGAAAACAGTTCACGAGACTGGAATAAAAGTATTGGAATATATATTTTTCACGGACAGGTGGTGATTGGAGGAAAATACTCTTTATAGAGAGGCGTGTACTACAAAATCAAAAGAGATTTACTCCATAAAATTTACTCTAAAAGAGCCTTTCTAGGGACCATTTCTGTTAAAAGTGAATCTCAGCCGAAATGGAGTGAGAATTAACTCCAAACTGCCAAATAGAGCGATATTTCAATCCCTCTGTGTGAAATGTAAATCTATTTAAGGTGAATTTCCACTCCATCTCAGGTGAATTTACTCTCTCCAGGAGTGATCCCTCAGGACACTTCTTTTGGAGGAAATTCCATTCTGTAAGCTGTTAGTTAGGGTGTGAATGATTGGCAATTTAACTGTTTATATGTTAAATCCAAGGGTTGAAGGCAATACTTTCACTCGTGTTTTTCTTACTGTTCTCGCTGTTTGTCTTTGTCTCGTGCCTTTTTGAAGATTTTGGAAAAAGTAGGCTATGTCACAATCTCTGTGATCATTAACAAAAGGTTTGACGGGGATGGGGCAACTATTTCAAAGTACTGATTACAAGTAGCATAACTGCTTTCGTTATTATTCCAAATAAAAATGTTAAAAAGGGCTCTTCTGATTTTAAACTGTGTGGCCTATACTTCTTAACTACAGATAATTTAAAATTTTAATAAATTCTATGGAGAGACGTACCTTAGTGAAGCATGAGAAATGGAGAGATGTAAAGTCACACGAACCAGCTGTCCTTCACTCTAAAGAGGTGTTTAAGAATTAAACGTTTTACTTCGATGCGTCACGTTGGGTCACACAGGCTTCCTCAGATTGACGTCACACCGACATCGGTAAAATTGACTTGAAATTGAAGATTCTACAATCGATAATTCTTGACATAAACTTTACAGGCCTACGAAGTTACATCAATGCTTTTCCGCATTTCTGTTAACATCAATGTTTTCTGACACTTATATGAAATTCTTGTATTATAACTCTTAAAAGGTATTTAGGAATAAATACATCCTTTCTTCCCCAAGTTATTAACGTGCTTAGATGCTAATACACATGTGTCAGATTACTGAATATTTCGCGTTAAAACACGTTCATTCAGTGTTTATTAGGCAAACATAGAACTTGACGTGTTTACAGAGTGGGGGCAAAGTGGCCCAATTGTTTAATTTTTGTTACGGTACGACTTTAAAAACGTCACAATGCTTAACACATATGTTTATTTTTAAACGTGTGTTTAAATCCTGACCGTAAAGTGTTAAATTCCTTAACATAATGTGTTTAATTTCTAGAAGTGTTTAGAGTGTGAACGTGTTTCCAAAATGGCGGGACAAAAAATATTTAATCCGCTAACTCTGCTTTCACCGTAAATTTGTGCTTATATCTAAAATATCGGTATTGCGATCGTTCGATACTTAAAATGAAGTGTCTGACAATGGTAAAATTTCTATTGCAAATTAAACTGATAATATTATGAGCATACCAACCCCTGTTATAGACCATCACAATCTAGCACGTTTAGCTATAGCCCGCTGGGCTGTTTAGCAGTATATTGGGAGCATTCGTACTTTAACGCTAAATTTTAGGGTGTGGACGTGATAGTGTTGATAAGCGACACCTACTACGAAGAAATTTGAAAAAAAGCACTCTAAAGTCAAAAGAGTGAACTTAGTCACTCTAATAGAGTGCAAAGTGAGAATTCACCCCTTTAGGGTGTTAATTCACTTTGAGAGGAGTGAAATTGCTCTAAAAAAGAGTAAAACTCCCTCAAAAGAGCAAAGTTTCACTCTTGATGGAGTGCCTACAGTGATCACTCTTTGAAAAAGAGTGATCCTTGCAGGCATGCACTAGTGGAAGGGTTAATTTTCACTCTTCCTGGAGTGAGTTTCAGTCTTTTCTCAGGGAACTTCTCTCTTTTTGAAGTGAATTAACACCCTAGTGGAGCAAATTCACACTCTTCACTTTATTAGAGAGTTACTCGAGTAGACGAGTTGAACGCACCTTGTAACTTGAGCAAGACCTAAGTACCTGAAATGTTTTAGACAGTGACATCAGCGGCGACCTGACGTGGTGACGTCACGTATGACATCATTGACATGTTAAAGAATTCAAATACTCGATAATGAGTTTAATGTCTTCTTAGGTCTTCCTTTGTTCAAATTACGGAACATAATTTTTATGAACAGTTTTCACTCCAGTTCACCTCCGCTTTTTGACTTAGCTTCAGGTGTAGGGTTGATGAAATGCGTTCATTTCTAACCGATCGTCTTTGAAAGTTTTTGTGGAAGAAAACCCATTGAAAGGTAAGGTGGCTCTCTTATATTTCATAACCTTAAATGACGTCATAGAGAATCGGACAAATTAATACTTAAATTACATGAACGTGAAAAAGATCGATCTTATTATACTCAGGCTTGATATTGGCTCATGTTAAAATTACTTAAATAAACACAGGTCAAGTAACAAGTGAAAAGTACAATGAAAAGAAACGTCTGGTCAAACAGTCATACGGAAAGTTCAAGAGGCATGTAATATAAAGATTTTGGTCAGAGAAAAAAATACATTTATTAAATTGCTGGACACATCCGTAAAATGTCAGTCAGTCTTCTAGGAGAAGAACGGGACCTCCACGGTGTGTGTTTTGGCTACCGGTGAGAGCATAAACAAAAATAGTACGATCCGATTTCATATTGATCCAAAAATTTTGTAAACTCGAATTCATAACCCATGTTGACTGTTTGATACTACGGTAACTTGTTTACACGTATTCGGAGTTGCTTCATGTCATGACCCCGGGCGGGAGAGGAGCTTTTCGCCTGCCGAGCTCGCCGGTTGCCACACGCTGGGTCTGACCGCCTCATGGAGCGAAGCCATTATCTCCGAAGCGGGCAAAGTGTAAGATGAAGATTGAACCATACAAAATACAAAATGCATCGTAATTCAAGTTGTTCCAAAGATATTTTCACGAATTGGTTGGTTTAAAGCAGGTTGTGCTGTCATTTTTATGTTTCCAGTGTTCATCAAATGTATGGGATGTACTCCATACAAACGTAAAAAGCTTTAAAAACTAACGTACCTTAGTCTTTTTTCCGAAAATGAGCAAAAATTCGAAAAATTTTCAAAAAGATTTCAACGGTTTCGAAGCGCTGTTCTACCTTATTATCTCGCTCTAGCTCCGCCCAGTGAATTTGATGCATATTCAGAAGGTCATTTTGAGGAGAGGTCAAGCAAAGCGTAAACAAAACAGACGGTAAAATTTCGTTCAATTGATGCATACGTTATTCGAACGGCGTTTCATTTGCGAACCCAGATTCAGTGACAAATCCCCATTCACTCGTTTCGGCTCCATCGTCGAGTTTTTAATTTTGTCGCTGATTGTGCGATATTAATCCGTCCAAAGTTTCAAGATAATGTTCACTTTCTCTTTGGTTTGATGCTAGGGCTAAACGGGATTCAAAAAGAAACTTCGGGCTACAGTGAAACTTACTGTGAGTCTATTCTGTATTGAGAACGGTTGTGATAGAAGTCCCCTACTGCATGTACACAACATGTGTGATACATTGGCAATACGTACATCGTTGTGTCAAAGGGTAAACGATATGGATAGGCATAATTTGACGTCATTCATTTCTTGCATTGTGATTGGTCAAATTGAGATAAGCGTTCGTTTGTCTTTGCATAAGAGTTTAGCCGAAAAAAGTTGATGAAGTTTCTTTATATCGTAATTAACGCTCTAATTAGTGAAATTTCACCGGAAAAAATCCTTTCGTGAATGATTTCTACCGGGTTGGTATCAAATGGAAGAGCAACATTGAAGATTAACGATGAAGGTTATTTTTTTCATCAAACAGCATAACCTGCTTTAAGAGTTCATAGCTTTACAGTCCCCAATCTTTAGTGTTAGGATCTCATAAAAAGTGTTTTAAAATGAAACGTATTCTTAAGTAATTTCTTCAAGTTGGAGTTATGGAATGTAAAAGGTTACAGACGTTCAATGATGACATCTCATCAAACTGTTAAAATGTTTAATTTTATCCTGTTGCAGACCTTTCAAGACGAGGACATTTTCATTTTAAAAAAAAAAAAAATTATCCAAAGCCCCCGATTTCCCTAAAGATCAGGATTCCCTCCAATGACCAGAATTATATTCAGGTATATGTCAGGTCAGTTGACACCATTCTAGAAGGCATACACATGAAGCACGTTGTTCCCAGACTTCCATGACCGTCAAGCAGGCCTATGAGCATATCATACGACTGATTTGATCAGCCGTCTGCATTTGTATTGGTGTGACTTATAACGCTGCATGTTGTGCTATTGTTCTGTGACGTCATGCCTGAAGTCTATAGGTAAGTTAGATAATTATCTAAACGGGGCTTTACCTCCCAGTTTCCAACCATTTGGTTCAAATTCAGTCGGCCACGGCCCCTTTTCCAGTTGTGGCTCATAAGGTCGATAGAATAAAATTATTAAAGAGCGTGACTTTTGTCAAGAGCAATAAGGGTATAGGCTATGCTCGAGCAAATGATAAATTGAATAAATGTAGGGGTTTGGTTTGGCTTATTGGAGTTTTAAGTTTCAAATTTAAACCCTTTGGTTTGATCCAGCCGGCATCATTGCCGACGCCCTTACTCCAGTTGTCGATTCGGATTCGGAGGACCGCTCACGGCGGCAGTTTTCATTCTTTTTACACCTTTGGCATTACTCGAATACTATGGGAATCAAAACCTGACCTCAATGGCGGGGCAGATGTTCTAAACCAAATACCCACTGTTCATGGGGCCGTGGGGGCATGATATTCCAGGCAAAGTTATCCTTCAGTGGACGTATGGCTTCTTCGGGAAGCAGTTTACAGTTTGGTTTCGCCAAACGGCCCTTTGCCACAGGGTCGGGAGAACTTAAGAAAACGATATCTCAGGCAGGGGCAATTCAGAGGCCTACAGTCTCCCATTCCCTGTCATCCTTCCCTTGGGAACATCACTTATCCACGTGACAGTTCCCAAATTTAGCAACACTTCGTTTTCGAAGTGCTCCAGACGAAAATTTTTCGTTCAGCTCTGGGGGGCAAAGGCCACGCTACGCAGGCTTTTTTTAAAACTTCTTTTGTATTTTTTAAGAAGTCATCAATGACCTCATAGAAACTAGGGAAGAAAAGAGAAAATTTGTATTGCGCATGCTCAATGAACAAAAGTGTAGATTTAATGTTTAAGCATAAAATTATATTTATTCCAAAAACCTGTCTTCTATATTCCCCATTACGATCAGGTAAACTGTCACGGATTCTCCACATTTCAATACATAAAGACATGAAACAGAATTTAACTGTTGATCAGCTTCCCAGCTTAAATGTGCCAATTTCTCTGTCAAATTTTAAGTTGTAACGATCAATATTTTTTGGAATAAACGTATCAAACGCATTTTAGTCAAATGAAAGATGGACCTCCTACAGAGAATCATATTTTCCTCAATCAAATCATTTGTAGGCAATTTTCTATTTTCATTTGGCTCAAATATGACAATTTCAACTTCAATGGACATTGTCTCTCCCCATAATTCCCCTGACGTTTCCGGTAAACCGTTGGCCACCGTCATAAATTTGGCTGAGTTTTATGTTTTGTGTACAGTGATGAGGCATGCCGTACCAGTTGTTCTGTGCATTGTACAGGTATTTACAGGGTTTGCCCTTTAATAATTGTTCATTGTTTGCTTCGACACAAAATTGAACAATAACTTAGATTACGCAGAACAACAGTTTAGTGGACGAAATAACTGGGAAGACTCACGTACGGTGCCGTGTGTTGTACGCCGTAAGAGTGGTCTCACTTTGATCGTGATTAAAAACATTATGTTATATGTCATATGAAGGTAAAGCGAAGTTATCTTTCCATGGCCCGTCAATGCATCCGAAAATACATTTTTTTTAAGTGTCAACACTGTTCTCGTTCTAAAAGACCAAACTACAATGATTTTCAGTCCGAAGATCCAACTTTTATAACTTGGGCTAAATTTCTACTCGGACCATGGAAGTTGCGCCTCTCAGGACTCTTTCTGAAGGGCGGTGGTCAGGTCACATTGAAAACTGTTACTAATTTGCCTCGGACTCAGAGTTAAGTGTTCCGCCATTATTCATTGCATAACTTTATTGACGAATCCGGACAGATTGTGATGGTCTGATTTTAGTCGGAAATTACTGGGGTCCATCACCTTTAATCTTTAAATTTTCTTCCTTACCTGTTCCATGGATGGTTGTACACTGAAGTGTATCTTGATTTCCTCAACTTTACTGAATACGAGGAACTGAAATTCACGTAGACAATAGATGAAGACGGTTAAAGGCCGATGGACTCCTTTAATGGATGCCTTCAGTCACTAAAAGCAAGCGCTAATCGGATTCGTGTACAGAGTGCTTTCACGTTGCGTCACAATTGGTTAGCCACCCCCACTGCCGGGCGAAAATCAACAGTGTTTCAATGCAACAATCACACTTGGGTCGTCGGCTGCTTTTCAGCTAGCTACACTAAAAGCATACGCGCGTCAAAATTGGCGGGATCTGTGACGTAGATAAAAGCACTCTAAATCACTCAACAGTTCGAAGACAACTTCAACCCGCTTTTATGCCTGCTCGATAAAAGCTGTTTGTCGATTTGACGTCAAAAACTAATGAGTTTACCTTTCAATCTAATCCTCTAATACAAATCACACAATATCACAAGATGGCCAATTTTTGCCTCTTTACTATCAGAGACAGAGAAGTTTTGAACTAATCGGAAAACTCTTAAAAGTGGGAGGGGCCTAAGTAAGAAGGTTAGGAGAATTGGTACTGTTTGGGGTAAGAGAACTGAGCCTTTAAAGAACTTTCAAGAACTGACTTCCATCTGGGTCACATCGTAAGAGTCTACCATCGACTCCGTAATGAGGACTGATAATTTTTAAAGTCTATAGTACCAGTAAAAACCTTTACTAGTTTTTAACCTTATCATACCATAGATGGTGCCCAAAACTAGGGAGATAAACTTTGTGTTTAGGTACATTTCCTGCATGATTCTGAATTAGTTACAATAGCCAAACATTATATTTGAAAAACATTTCCTTAATTAAACGCGATTTCTCTCCCCCCCCCCCCCCCAAAAAAAAAAAAAAAATATTCACTTCAATTTTTCGTACAACTCACAGAAGCAGTTACTTAAAAATAAGCTTTCCCGTCTGGTTGAACTCAAAGATCTTTTGCTTCATGAGTCGTTGGAATACTATATCTTGTTCATCAACATAGTAACAGCGACTTGCACTTTTTTAGACCCGTTTCTGTTCCCCCAGTCCAGGAAACACTTACCATGACCCCACTTGATGTACTTTTATGACCCTTGATTTCCCCTGCGGCAAATTCTCTACATAACTATGTCTACCTCATGTACCTCCGGAGCGTTAACAGTCGTGGGTACGAAAATCACGGGGCATCTCCCGTGGGATAATCGCGGTAACACAAGTTCAAGAGAGCAAGGTAGGCGCAACCCTTCTCTTTAATAGAAAAACGGCGTGTGTTCACACCTTCAGGCTATATTTTGCTACTTCATATTATGTACGGAAGCCTGTATGCTTATATTTTCATATAAAGTATGGATGTAGTGATTTTCATCTTTAGCATATATGAAACACATCAAAACATGAAAATCAAGTCATACAAGTACGTCTTTTCTTATGCTTAAGAGAATTTTCCATATTCATGAGAATTTCTGTCAAAAATTTCTGAAACTTAACGAGGATTCAAAGAAACGAAATTTCTTTCAACAAGTTAAAGGTAGACTAAGTAATGTAATTGAAATGGCTTTCATCAAACCAAGCCAGCATTCCCAAATATAATGGGAGGTATAACTCCATTTATCCCTCTAATCTTATTTTATCACATCAATCTAATGTGTGTGAAATGATGTCTTTTGCAAAGATAAACGTCAACTAAAAGCCACCGTACGTTTTCATGGCAGTTCTGCTGGCAATTCCAAACATAATTTACCAGTGTCTATATTTCGATATATAACAGAGGTGCTTTCATATTTTAAACGGGTTTTCTTGCCTCCACCAAATCATCAAATTTGTCAGGGCACGACCCCCGGTGATAACGTTAGGTTACCCCTCGTCAACACCGTCAGCGTCAGCGACAAGTATTCTGTTAGCAGGTGCAAAACTGTTACTACCATTAATCCTGTCAAATCGTAGGCGAAAGGTATCCACGACCACACGCGTGTTTTTTATTTTGAACCCTAAGAGAAATCAAGCAGACGACACCGTTATCTCTCCCTCTATCGCTCCCTTGCTTTGTCTTTTTAAGTCAAAGGAAACAATAGATTTATTTCGTGACCCGACTTTGGGAGAGGAGGTAAATAGTTGTGACCGCTAACATGCACTGTAGGAAACCGATTCGAAGGTGCCGTATACATAAATCGTGGACATAAATAACCAAAGGTGTTTAAGTAGAAGTCAGCCTTTTAACTATTAAGCTAATGATTATTAGAACACAGTTAACAGTGCAGTTAATTTATCGGTCAAGTTCGAAAACATAAACATGATACGAGGACACCAGTTTTTGCTTTTTAAATGCAGTCATTTTCTTAAAAACAAATAATAACAAAAAAAATCCAAAAGCCAACAATTTCGTTGTACCATCCAGGAAAAACAGTGGGAGTCGGCAATATTTCCAAATATTATGTACCTTTTAAAGATAAGCATATTACAATTTAACACAGCAATTTGGGAATTTGTAAACAAAATATCTTACCAACCGTTAACAAATGACGTAAAAATGAATAAGAAAACACTGAATGTATTTCGATAATGAATAAAAAAATAGCCTCACAAAATTCAGAAATTACTTCAGATAAAGTTAAAAAAATCGAATTTGATATGACTAGATTAGATGTGAAGATAAGTGGCAAACGTCTTTTAAAATAATCATAATGGTATGTATAGGAGGAAATATGACCTTTCGAGAAGTTACAACCCGAATGAACTAGAAGGAGACTGTTCGGCCTTCCAAAATTCCATTGAATAAATTGAAAAGATACTTCCAGAGCATTTTGTAGTCGACTTAGGTTTATGTGTGACAATGTAGAATTATGTGGGCCTATTTACTTTGATAACTTGTTTATTGACCAAACGAAAAAATTATATAAATGCTTTTCAATCTGTAATTGAATTGAAGTTTCTTTTAGAAAAGGTTCTAGAAAGGTCAAGAAAATCGCCGTTGTTCATGTTCATTAACACACCTTAACATCAAGCAACTGTTAAGCGTGAACTTGTTTGACCAATTAAATAGAGGGCGTTGTTATGGTAGAATTGGGCTTGTTGGAATATGTATAGGGAGAGGTTGTATACATGTTTCCCACTGAGCTGATTACATTTCAATTTAACTTGTTATGTTTGAGATGGCTTGAACCCTCAAAACCCGTGCGGAATGTTCAGTTAACATATTTTTGATGTACTTCAACGATATTAAGAGCAGCAACTGTCGACACCTATCCGGCGATAAAGGTTAATTTAAAAAGAGTTCATGCGGTATTTATAACAGACGTAAGGACAACCGTCGTTTAATTGCTAACCAGAGGTTATTACACTACGATGAATCAACACAATACCGAAAGAGGTGTTGCAAATTCTGATTTTAAATAGCGATGGTTCCAATTTAACATAAATCTGAAACAAGGAAAATTAGGCCTTTCTTAATTTGATATTATTCCGCAAATAGAGTTTACACATTGACGTCGCCACTGACGTATTTCTGGAGGAATTGAATGTACAAATGGCTGTGCCCTATACCCGTGATCTTCGTGCATAACATATGTAGATCAGTGGGCAGGATACAGTAGAATTCAACCCACGTGTGTATAAACTTAAGCTCGCATGTCCGATTGATTGACCAATCAGATGTCTGCATTTCTTGGTGTTTGGTTGTATTCCTCCAAAGCAGGGCGCACTTTTGCATTATGACATCATATGCATGAGGTCTATAAGAAAGGGCTTTTTAAACTGAACATGAAATGGTACATAGAAAGTAAGTGAAACTGGCGGTACTGGGTGATAAAATAAATGTTGATTTGTATTTTAATTGTCCTACCTTAAACATATAAAAAACGATAACATGTGGCGTCTACATCTGACATTGATTGTAAAGATCATGTGACAACGTCATTGTGTTTTTCTATGTTGCCATCGAGGCGTCCAATATGCAACAATTTTTGCTTAAGGTGCTGTCGTTCACGGTTGTCGGTAACCCATCTACTTCGCATGATTAGTGGCATCTAGCATTAAAATTGAAATGAGCTGACGTCACGTGCATGACCTCTATAAATACGTCTTTAATTAAATAATATACCATATATACTAAGATAATTACCCCTATAGTGAAGTTTATACAGTGAAACCTATATCGAGATTTCTATTGACTTTCTTACCATTGATGGTGTTATAAAGTGACCTCAGTGACTAACCTGGATTTCCGAAAGAGAAATTCTTTAACTTCAAAAATATGCACAAAAAAAAAAAAGCTGTCTTTTTTTTAATCGAATAAAAATACTGCATCTTAATAGCATATAGCTGTCAGAAACGACTAATTTGCAAAGAATTGCTTTTGATGCCGTTGCAGGGAATATTTAGCAATATAGTTTGTTGTATATTACCATATCGCCATAACCTGTGCTATGGCCGAATGGATAAAGGCGGTGGCATTTGAAGAGATGTAGCTTAGCTCGATTCCTGACCGGGTCAAAGTAAGGTGGGTTTTTCATCCAAGAGCAATCTACGGTTTTCCCATCTGAACTGGCCTTTCAAAAAATACCAAATTTGATCCAAATTGTTGAGTTGGTTGCCACCCGACGTGAAGTTGTAATTCATAAGCCAACGGCTTCCCCCACATTCGCGTCGTCAAACAACTGCCCTTCAAGGCCTGGGGCCCATTCCACAAAGAGTTACGCACAATCTTAAGTTTGATTCCCCATACTTAAGTCAACAGTAAATCATACTTAAGATTGTGCGTAACTCTTTGTGGAACGGGCCCCTGATTATTATGTATACCCTATATATGGTGTAGGGTAATGCTACATCAACAGGCACACAGGAAAATGTATGCAAGCTTCAAGGCCAAATAGGAAGTCCAATTATATGGAAAAACGAAAGGAATTCGTATGAGTCACCATGCCCATCGTTAAATACCATACCGTGGCATGGTTGAAAAGTGGGATTATTTTGAACAATATATTTGGGCTCGTAAGGCACTTTCAAATATTCGTAACAAAAGTTACTAAGGATCCTTGACCTGATCATATTCAAAGAAGGCGCTTCACAGAGCGGAACTATACAATAAAAAATGACACTACACTTGACCAAACTGTCGTGAATTTTGCACAGCCTGCATTATTTCAACCCATTGTCTATAAAAATCACATGAATTTTGCACAGCCTGCATTATTTCAACCCATTGTCTACAAAAGTCACACATCACATTTGATCAGAAATACAGGAAGAAACAACGTCCTAACATCCCCCTAACATCCTCCCTGTAAGGGACTTTATTCCTCGGTCAATATTTTCCTCCGTAAGAATATTCAATTAGTTATCCACTACCCTGTAGTTAGTTAGATAGAGTTTTCGGCCCAGTTTCCAACCTATAGGTTCAAGTCGAGCCGGCCACGGCCTTTTTTCCAGTTGTGGCTCACTGGATTGTTTTCCCTACTCCATTGCTTATGCGGAGCATCACGCACAACGGCAGTAGGTTCCTTTTTTAGAGTCTTTGGTATGACTCGACCTAAGAAGCGAACCCGGGCCTTCCGCGTGAGAGGCGGATGCTCTTACCGTTAGACATAACACGCACTAACCTAGGTTAGCCTAGGTTAGATGGAGTTTTATGGCCCAGTTTCCAACCAACTGGTCAAATCGAGCTGGCCACGGCCCTTTTCCAGTTGTAGCCCACTTGCTTGTTTTCCCTACTCCATTGCTTATGCTCATCAACAAGCACAATGGCAAGGTTCCGTTTTAAAGTCTTCGGTATGACCCGACCAGGACTGAAAACTCCCGACCTACAGACTACCCTGTAGACAATTTTCATTTTGTCATGAAATTCGTTTAATAAAGGGAGCACTTTCATCGGTCTAAGCAGAAAGTTACTCTAAGACGTGATAATGTGCGAGTAAAGTATTTTTCCCATATCGCCTTTTACATTCATTTTTATATTCAATGCGAAATCAACAGAACTACGAAGGCTTCTCCGACACTACTATAATTTTATTTTGAAATGCAAAAGTAAAGAATTTCATGCTTACAAACCAACCAATTTTCAATCTGTGGGCTTTTTAAAGTCTTTGATCACGTGATGTATTATTACAATACTATGTCCACCCAACCAATACATCAATCACACATTCATGTGACACAACACATTGTATTTTTAATTACTCATAAAGTTCATTAAATACAGTTCCTTATTATTGCTTCCGTTTGATTTGATTACAAGTGTACTCTTCGTGTGGAAGGGAATCCCCCTTTTGGGTGCCAATCGCCTTCCAGTGTAATTATTTAACAAGCTTTCACACTTGCTAATTCCGTTCCTTTAACTTGATTGTCACGTGACGAGACGTTTGCTCATTAAAGATCATATTAGCGTCATCCTGTGTTATGGAGTCTTATTTTAATAACAAGACTTTACAGCAACCCTAGTAAGCCCCTTTACAAGCGGGGAAACCCCCACTCTCGCACGCGGGAACGGTTCCATAACTTAATAACTTAACGACATATCTGATTGATGCCAATTTAAATCCATTAATTTAATTCCTCAAGTTCTTTATTCGAAACTTTAAATCGTTAGCTCTATACTGAGTTAAAACGTTAACAGGCACGATTGCCTTGTGTGACAGATTCTCTCGCGGTGATCTTGTTGTGGTGAGTTTAATATTAATTCAAAATAATTAATTGGTATAATTCGTATGTGTCATTTAAATTGAATATTTTCTTTGAAGGAAAATAAACCGGAATTAGATAAATAAAATTGTATATGAAACACTTCCAACAAGATGTATTATTAGACCTAGTAGCTATAGATTGTAAATTAGTATAAGGAACAGATACTTGAATCAAGATAGTCCATACTTGGTATGTAGTCTTCACGGTCTATGATAAAATGAGAAATTGAAACATTTTGTTAACATTCTTTTTTGAGATATCAGAACGTGTAATGAATATGTCATTAACAATGAGTATATTTGTATAAGAGTGGGGGCCAATAAGCTATACAGACTTCTAAAAGTTTCTCGTTTTAGCTAGTTCGGTCTCGCTTTAGCTTGTCAAAATTCGTTCATGATAGCAGAGGGAGCTCTTCCTTTTTATCTTTTCACTTGCTCCGTTACCATGGTTACCTACATTGCATGTGTCGAATATGTACTCTTCTTTTGGCGTACGGACGGTACGGTACCTACTATCATTGAGTTTGGTGCTAAGCAAGAAAATAAGCCAGTGAGCCACAACTAGAAAAAGCGGTGACAGACCCGACTTGAACCAATTGGTTTGAAAATGCGCGGCAAGACCCCATTTACTAACTTTTAACGTACGTACTCGCAACAAACTATGTGTTTTCAGAGTACAGAAGTAATGTACATAGGCCTATTGAGAGCAGGCAATAACCATGGATGGTGTCGGTGACCAATCGCGTGGGCCCTCACTTGCGAATTGAACATACATATTCATTAGATGACAAGTTCATTCAATAAAATTGATACTCTTGCATAAGTGTAGACAAGTAATATGACGAATGACTCATCATATTTTGCTTTGTACAAAAATGTTTTGATATTCATTAAATCTGACTTGGAAGTTTTAACCCTGGTTGACTGTACAGATTTGTCGGGTTTGGGACAGAGTTTCTTCTACATGCCATTGACTTAGACTCTAAACATGCTTTGTTATTCTGCCTCTAATTCCTTGTCAAAGTTTTCAATGCCAGTGAGTGTACCATCAAAGCAAAGCTGAAGAGTTGTTTATTAATGGCACATAAGAATTCCCATAGCATGACCATTGACTTTTTGAGCTACAGGCGTATGAATAAAAAGTAGTGATTCGCCCCCCTTGTCACTACCGAGCATATGAGATAGGTCGGCTGACATTCCAAAGCCTCTCAGTCAGCTCATGTGTAACCAATTTCAACCATTTTCTCACAAAATAATCTCCAACTCAACCACTACCCAAAAACATGCAACAAACCGCCATTCACAGCTTTCTTTAAAGATGTTGAAAAATTAACCCAAACAAAATTTTTAGGGACAATGGGCAGAGGGTTCACCTTTTGCCCAAAGTGCAATTTAAGGTAATGGTGTTGCTCCCCCTTAAGGGAAACCCCTGTTTCCTTGTAACCCGATGCATGGTTCTCAAATAATGAGCAGGTAATATTGTCACATTTCAGAGAAAAAAACAACAACAACAACTTGAAGCAATCACTTATGACATCATATCCTCACATTCATGGGCAGTCTTTTGTTTTTCTTTAAATTTTACAACCAATTTTCTCCTCAACAATTCCATATTATCAGAATGTGATTGCATAAGTGGGAGAAGAATTTTAGAAACTTTGCATCACTCATACGGAGGCAGTCCTATGATGAACTGTAAGGTCAACACAACAGTTTGAAACAAAGCGAAACAAAATATTCCTTGTCAATATGAGGAAGTGATAAAACTTCTGCTGCCCTCAAGCTCACTTTGGACTAGCACAAATCTAGTGACTTCATTTACTGATATCTTGGTAAATTCATGTCCGGTTTGAATTAAACTTTCACCACACTGTGTAGATTTGGTTTCTTTTAACACATAAAAATTATATTTCCTCTTAAAATTCTCCTTAAAAAGGTATGTTGAGTTGGCACTGAGCTTAAAAACTGTCCTTCCGATTTCTGTAATGTTGTTGAAACCTTAGTTTTACTCTTTTGGTGAAGAGTGACTGACTTACTTTTCATTATTTTGTGTTTTCAATACACGATACCTAAAAACGTCCGAAAAAGAGAGGCTTCCGATTTCTGTTATTTTGTTGTAACCCTTAGTTTTACTCTTTTGGTGAAGACTGACTTACTTTTCATTATTTTGTGTTTTCAATACACGACACCTAAAAATGTCTGGATCAGAGAGGCTTCCGATCTCTTTAATTTTGTTGAAAACCTTAGCTTTACTCTTTTGGTGAAGACTGACTTACTTTTCATTATATTGTGTTTTCAATGCACGTCATCTAAAAACGTCCGGATCAGAGAGGTACCGACACCGAACGTGGTCCATTAATCATACTATATTTGAATATTAAACATTTATGCCGAATGCATAATTATTTCCCAATCTGATCCTTTCAAATTTCGCCGAAGGCAGTTGGATCAGACAATCCGATCCAGATTGTATTCAAATTTATCCGGAAGTTCTTTTTTTCATAGTGTAAAACGTTTTCATATTTCATCGATGACCGATCGATATTAAACATTTATGCCGAATGCATAATTATTTCCCAATCTGATCCTTTCAAATTTCGCCGAAGGCAGTTGGATCAGACAATCCGATCCAGATTGTATTCAAATTTATCCGGAAGTTCTTTTTTTCATAGTGTAAAACGTTTTCATATTTCATCGATGACCGATCGTTTTATTCGACTTATGTCACATGTGATAAATCTGCCTTCAGCACTATGATTTATATGATTAATCTGAAGGAAGCTTCCACAAAATACCACATTTATATCTGAATCGTCTTCCGTTGTAATATCATGTAACGAAACCGTTAGATAGTGCGGAAATTTCCTTTGTCAAAGTTGTAATATCATGTAACGAAATCGTTAGATTTTGCGACACCTGTCATTTCTACATTTTTTTTTCTTTTTGTATAAATGTTAAAGAGAATATGAAGAAAGTGTACACTCTTATCTTACATTGACATTAAATGGCAAAGGGCATTATAGAGTTTTCCCAACTGAAAGAAATGTAGTGGACTGTCCAGTTTCATGATTGGCTGTTGAGAGTCATGTGACGACATTTTTTCTCCTCAAATGTTTAATTTACTAGACAGCTAGAAGTAAATGCTTGGTTTACCTTGCATATGCAATATTGAAGTAATTAAATAATATGGAAGATGCTTTGAAGAGAAAAGAAAAAAAATTGTGATATTCATGTGTTGCTTGGGGGGACTGTTCTTGACCTTTAAAGTATTGTTACCTTTTAACATGTCATATACATATCCTAATTTTATTTCTCACCTCAGTTACTTACAGTTTTTTCTCCTTTCTCCTAGACCTGTGCAATAAAGCAAAGCTGATATAAAACATGCATCGCTACCTATAAACCACAGGAAACGCGTGTTGCCTGACTTCCCGAAAGACGAATACAAGAGTCCTTTCTTTCAGGTTATGAATCACCCCTTCCCTTCCGGACTAACCCTTCCCTAGAAGGTCTGCGTTGAGGGTGAGTAACACCCGTGGGATTTACATGTGATTCTTTCTTTTGTCACATGGCCAATTTTTGTTTTTCTTTTTTTTTCTACAAAGGAAACATAAAAAGATGACGCGGCAGTTGGGAGAAAAGGCTCTGATCAGCAAAATGTTACCAGACTGCAAGAGATGAAGATTCCTGAGAAATATAAACTTAAATGTTACTGAATTATTCATTAAGAAGAGAAACAGTCTTAACTCTTGTCAGGGGAGACAGTAAGCCCGAATCTAGATGCTAGTGAAAACATGGAGCTCCGTGTTGGCTCAACTGGTGTAAGGGAGAGTGGAGTTCACGGTAGTTTCTTGACATTAAGTAGAGCACCGTGAGCCACAACTGGAAAAAGGCCGTGGCCGGCTCGATTTGAACCAATTGGTTGGAAACTGGGCCTTTAAACTCCAACTTACTAAACTAACTAACTAAACTAACTAATTAAACTAACTTACTAAACTAACTAACTAAGATAACTAACTAAACTAACCAACTAAACTAACTAACTAAACTAACTAACTAAACTAACCAACTAAACGAACTAAACTAATTAACTAACTAAACTAACTAAAATAACTAACTAAACTAATTAACTATCTATCTAACTAACTAACTAACTAACTAAGTACCTAGCTAGCTCTCTCGATCGCTTGCTTGCTTGTTTGCTTGCTTGATTGCTTGCTTACTAACTAGATAACTAACCAACCAACTAACTAACAAACTAACTACTTAACTAGCTTACTAACTTACTAAGTAGAACACCACATTTTTAAAGATGCAGTACTCTTCTCCCTATAAATACCTTATTCACTGTAAAGACACTTGGCTTAATCTGACCCAAAGATTTTCCAGTAGGAACCGAGTAAATAGTTTATCAACAATTACCCTAATCAGACTCCATTTTACCCAAAATGGTTAAAGTGTGACCAAAGCTGAATACCTCTTGACTCGGTTGTTTAGAGACTCTGTGAATATATTTCCAGAAATTTCATTCTAATGCAAAAACTGGACTCCATCCTTATTTTTGGCAGATAAGAATTTAACGGTCAATTTTCTTCACATTTTTTTCTTCAAAGCTATTTCCAGTATTTTAGAACTTCGATATTGCATATTCAATGTAAACAAACGAAGTAACTCCTAGTTTATTTCATATTTGAGAAGAAATGTTGTCATATGACTCTCTTGCCAAAGCCAATCATGAAATAGTCTATATTGTACTCATTCATGTTGAGGTTACTGGAGTTTCGCTGGAGCTTTTGTGGAAAAGGAGGCAGTTCATATGCAAAATCACAAATTGGAACACTCCTAACGTTTGCGAAGGATGTAAAGAAATGATGATTTTACAAATGAGTCATTTGGGGAGATGCGCTGCAAATCCTTGTGTGTGATGCTTTTCCCTATGACATGAGGATTTGCGCTTGTGTAGTAGAATCATTGAACTCGTTTTTTACGCGACCATTGGTAACAAGAGTAGTTAGTAGGGTTCACCATTTACTTTTGAAAGACTCTCCCTTGTACAATTATTTTTTTCTCTTCTTAGTTAACTTCTATCACCTCATGCAGTTTTAACAGCCCCCCTTTAAGGGGTTTGTATTTTAGCAAGGAATGTTGGAATCTTTGAAGTTTTATTGAAAAATCTGCATCTCTGGAAAGCAAAGTAATAAGGGTGGGGGGACTGAGGTTATTATGAGTTAAATCTTCAGTTGTACTGATAAGGATTGAGGCTCCCTGACGAGACTGGATAATTTATCCGACGGGATAAGGAGTAAGACCCTCCGCCCCAGGTGGGGATAAGTTGTCAATCTCAACAGCCCTCTGCAAACAAAGGATCACTGCTGGTTCAAAAGCGTGGCACCCTCTGATAACGAATAGATAATGGAAAGAAGTAATCAGCTGGTTCGGTAATTCTTTGGCTCATGGAATTGGCACATCGTTGGATATACCCGCGGAGTTCGGCGCATAGTGTACGGCGTCCCGTTTTTCTCAAACGTGTAAATCTGAAAAGCCAACCCGAACAAAAATAGGGTGCTCAGCGCTTCTTCACGACAAATTAGATGGCATATTTTTCATTTTTTACACCGAAAAGGCAGTTAGTACCATACAGTTAACTGCACGTAAGAACACTTTTGATTCCTCCTTAGGTTATGATTGGACTAAGAAAGACTGATGTCATGAAATTTCCATTTAAACTCATATTTGGGAACAATTGCTGTAGGCGCGGGGTTAGTTTGTTTATCCCGACGATTTGGAGGATGTGCGCATGTGCATGGTTACCAAAACGAATCACCTAATTATCTTTTGGGGGCTATTACACAAATTCAACCATGACCTTGTCGGTAGTATTTCTAAAAGGTGAAACGCGTATTTTAAATATCCGAAAAGCCTCTTAAAGTTTCTTGGACATCATCAATCCTTTCTGATGACGTTTGCCTATGGCACAGGGACCGCGGAGACGGAGGGGGGGGGGGGGCTAGGGGAGCTTTAGCCCCGCACTTTTTTTTTGCTGTGGGCACTTTGGGCCGCCTTCAACTGCATTTATTTTATTGGACATAGTGGGCCGCTTCGATGATTAGCCCCCGCACTTCAAAATGGGCTCCGCGGTCTCCGTGGCAGTACCTCCCACTCTGAAAAAACGTGTTCAGCAATTAAAAACTTACTTTGCCTCCACTGTGTAAACACATTCGAATTCTGAAAATGTTTAGCAATTAAGCACTCAATGTTGAACAATTAAACGTGTTTTTAAACGAAATTTTTAAGAATAAGACTCGCTTGTGTAGCATCTAAACGTGTTTACCAAGTGGGTTTAAAAGGTGATTAGAAAAGCGTTTAATTCCTATAAACAACGTCTTTAGAGTGCCTAGTAAAGCTTAAATGTTTTCGATAATGAATTTTAATGTTCTCATTTTTGTCAAAGTCTCTTCCCCTTTCTGATGAGCTAATGAGACGACCCTTTCAGCATAAATAAAGCTGCCCCTCTCACTCTTAGTTTGTAGGACTTTCTTATATTCTGATATTCAAACTTGGATCAAATAAGGTGATAGGGTGAAGCGTTCGAGTATAGTTAAATACCATTGTCACTGTATGTGGATGGTCGAGGCAATGGTATGATGGCTGTACAAAAACAAATCACGCCAAACAATGTACAGAGCTGGAACCTAACAGGATGTACTAATGAAGGGGAGGATGTAGGCTCAGGAAATATCGACTCAGGGGACTAGACTTGTAGACAGTCGTGAAACTCATTCAGTACTACAAAATCGCCGCAGATACATTTTCAAGAATAAAGCTGACAATCCATAAAGCATTGGCAATAAATTGAACTTGGAAGTTTATGCAGCTTTGCAGAATATCAAATTTTAAAAGACGGGAGTTGTAAAACTCTCTTGTTAAAAATTTTACGAGGTTTGTAGGTCAAGTTGTGAATTCATGCGTGCGAGTGGAGGGATGAGGGAATGCATCCCGGTAAATGGACGAAACATTCATTACGCGCTTGGGAAGTGTAATATACGACTATCTAATGGGTCACTATAAATCAAACTTTTCTCTGCGCTCCGCGTCAACTGGTGGTGGTGTTCCGCTTACACATAACCGTTTTGGCGATCGAAAGGTACTGCATTAGCGCCTCAACTTGAGAAAGTTCCTTGAGACACTCTAGACTAGGGCTTTTGTACACTAGTCTGTCGCGTACGTTCATTAATCCCTTTGTAATTAAAAGGGGACGATGCGCACTGTTTAACAAAAATTTCCTAACTGGCTAACGATAGCATAATCCCTAACCTAATCCCTAACTCTAACAAAGAATACAATCGATACAATACAATGATAACAACCAATCAAGAAACACCTTGTTAAACGGTGCGCATCTACCCATTAAAAGTCGTACCCTCTATTTGTTTGTATGTTAAAACGAAAATAATGGTTTAAAAATGTGTCAATACCTGAGCATGCAAATGAATTTCTGTTTCTGAATTATTAACTACTTGCGTGAGACCTTATTCGGCTAATATGCAGCGGTTCATTACAATGGAATCATAGTTTCACTGCGCCCTCTAGTTAAATTTTTTGCTAAATGCACTGATACTTTCGACTTGCGTTGATAATGGTTGAAAAAGAATCAAAATAGACTGGCTAATTTGAAAATGAATACGGCACCCCTCAAATTGTGGGATAAGTTTTACATAAGGGAACGGCGTGAATTTGACCAATAGCGGAAACCATAAACGATTTTGAGTAGTGTAGGGCCCACACCTTTATGGAAACATTGGATTCTTTTCGATGTAATCGGATGCATTTCCAACTCAGTTCAGGTCCAGAAAATGGATGTTTCAACCATTTTTAGGGAAACAGGGTCGTTGGTCTATTAACAGAGCAAACCTTCATTTCCGGGGAGATCGGGGCTCGATTCCCAGGTTTTGCAATACACGGGATAAGGTAAAAAGTGGAACCTTTATAACCTGTATAATCCCCGACAAAACAAATGAAACAAAATCTCTAAACGCTGACAAAATGGACTCACGATCTCTCAAAATTCCCTTGAAACCCCCTCCCCCCCCCTTCAATGTTGTGTCGTAGCCGATAGTTAAAAGGTTGTAGCCAACATTTAAAGAGGGGGCGGGAAAGGTGATTTGTTTCATTTACTTTTGTTGGGGAGTGATTCCCGACAAAACAAATGAAACAAGATCGCCAAACGGTGACAAAATGGACTCACGATCTCTCAGACTCCCCTTGAAACCCCTTCTCCCCCATTCCAATGTTGTGTCTTAGCCGATAGTTAAAAGGTTGTAGCCAACATTTAAAGAGGGAGCGGGAAAGGTGATTTGTTTCATTTACTTTTGTTGGGGAGTGATTCCCGACAAAACAAATGAAACAAGATCGCCAAACGGTGACAAAATGGACTCACGATCTCTCAGACTCCCCTTGAAACCCCTTTTCCCCATTCCAATGTTGTGTCTTAGCCGATAGTAAAAAGGTTGTAGCGAACATTTAAAGGGGGAGCGGGGAAGTTAATTTGTTTCATTTACTTTTGTCGGGGTGTACGTCTGTTGTGTGCGATGCTCCACATAAGAAAAGAAATGCAGAAAGCAGGGTGTTCCGAAAACTGGAAATTAGGTCTTGGCAAGCACTAGATTAAACCAGAAGAGACGAGGCTTTAAACCCCAACAGTCGGCCAAACCACCATTTTCGTATTTGAATCTAGGTTTACTGTTGCAACAAACATTTGTGCCTTGTTTAGATGTAAGGGGGTGACGCCCTTCTATATAACCTCTATTCACAGGACTGGCTGAGGGTCCCGGGGCTTCTCCGCCTCCTTATCCTTTGGTGTTCGTTCTAATTACCGTTAGGATTATTGAAGTACCTGCTTCTGAGGTCAATATACTACTGTGTGAATCACAATAAAGGAAATTTCGAGTTCAAACCATTCCGAAATTTTTCATTTGGTACAATGTAGATTCAAACTTCGTCAAGCAAAAGCAACTTTAAACGATGGCGCACTTTTTATAAATACTGGAAATGTAGATGAATGCCAACAGTATAGACGAATCCGATTAGTGTTTGTTGGCAGCCATTAGTGGGGTCCATCAGCCTTTAATCGTCTTCATTTATTGTCTACGTGACGTGAATTTCAAATTCTCATATTCACTGAAGGTTGACAAAATCGAAACACACTTCAGTGTACAGCCATACATGGAACAGGTAAGGAAGGAAATGTAAAGATTAAAGGTGATGGACCCCAGTAATGGCCAACTAAAATCAGACCATCACAAACTGTCCGGATTCGTCTATAGCGTAGCCAGGATTGTGTCAGGTAGGGGGTGGGGGTTGGTGTCATGGTGGGGGTTTGGGGAACCACAGGAGGGAAAAGCCTAAGGAAAGAGAAAAACCGCTACTTTAGGTGTTTTTTGAATTGCAAGGTTGGGTCATGAGGGAGTGGGTTCTTACACCAAAAACCACCCCGTGGCTACGCCACTGAATGCCAATATTCAACCATCGCAAATTTCAGAACAGTTTTTCCCTTCTAGGTGCTCTCTCATTGAATACATATACTTTTAACCTGCTGTACAATATTGATACTTAGCAATGTTAGACTTAATTTCCGCTTTTTAACATTTATATTGACTTAGGAAAAGAGGGTCTAAAGAAACTGGAACAACTGATCTTTTTGTCAAGTTAGTTAGTTAGAGTTTTACGGCACAGTTTCCAACCTATTGGCTCAAGTCGCGCCGGCCACGGCCATTTTTCCAGTTGTGGCCCACTAGTTTTTATCAAGAGGGACAGAGCGCACACTGTCAAATGGAGGTCAAATTCAAACAAAGCATTTTGCACCCTTAGTAAAAAACTTTGGGGTTCTGTATATCTCTGGCCTCAGTGGGAACTACGTAACTAATACCCTTGGTGATGTGACTGAAAAGCTCACGCTTACATATATATGGTCAAGGGATTTATTTATTTTGATCCTTTTAAATACAATAATGATAACAGACTCGCAGGGATCCTTTCACGATAAGTCAGGGAGCTGTTATTTCAAAACAGCTCTCCGGTTAAATTGAGTATGGTTCCCGACAGAGGCGTATTGCCTATCAGAATCCAGGAGGACCAGTTTCTCTCAAAAATTTTGTCGAGGGTTTCAGGAAAGTTTGTCTGCAAATGCATTTGAAGACCCTTTTCATGAGAAAAATTGGAGAAATAACAGTCATCAGTAAAAAAGAGTCACAGTTACTTTTGATTGCAAAGTGACCTTGGAAATAATCAATCCGTTATCACACTTATTTTCGTTTTTGACTACCACCAGCCCTAAGATTGGGCTCCCAAAATTTAACACGACCTACGGTTCCAGTCAAGAATAATCAAAAGCCAACTCTGTCAACATGATGTTTCAATCTCCATTATTGATGCAAAGAAATAATAGCTTGTATGCCAACGGAATGAACATTTGAATGAAATATACGACCATCGAACAGCTCAGTGCAGACCAGTTAACTTAATAAAAGAAACAGGGTCTGGGATTTTCTAGTCACGTGGACCTGTGTTCGTACAATCTAAACAAAAAATGTTGGTGCCAAATAAGGGGACCTGGACCGGTGTCTAACAAAACATTTCACAAATGCAGCGAACACGAATAACTCATTGCCTCTTTGGAAAATTATTTTTGGGAAAAATGGCCAACTTCTCAGCAAAGATTACCTAGAAGTTATCCGTTATGGTAACTTTACTACATGAAGATGGTTTGGTGAGTGGTTGAGCGTACTGCCTTATACACTAGATGCCCTGATCAAGTCCCGGTGAAACCACTAACAAATTTTCTGGGGGCTAAATTTCACTAACCCAGCAGAGCTATTGATCTCAGGGATGCGTAAGGGGGGGGGGTCAACTTTATAAATAATAACTTTGGAATCTGTTTGTCCATTTCAGGAAGTTGTCCGACTCAGAAAGTTGTCCGCCTTGTTCGGATCAACTGTCTGTCGAGTTGTGGAGCAGAACCAGGGAGATCTGCCCCATGACCCCTCCCAGCCTTTGCAAAAGTGTCAAAAGACTGGGGACACCCTCACGTCCGTCAGATGTTGACGTTAAACGGCGGTTCTGTTTATAATTATGATTAAAAATAATGATTAATAATTATGATTATGATTCATAATTATGATTATGGTTCATAATTATGATTATGATTAATAATTATGATTAATGAACTATGGAATGTATAACTAATATTATTTATGTTCTTGATTCCGGGTCGGCCATCCCTATAATCATCCCTATGAATTATGTGTACTCGCCTGCTTATTAGGTCATAATGACTTACCGAACCTTTATGCGTCTGTAAATAAATAAAAGTAACTAACTAAGGCAATGTTTTTACATGATTAAGCTGTAGATTAAGTTAAAAATGTTTGTGTTATGATGTTTTGTCTTATTTATATGATTTTATATTTCAAATTTGTAAAAAGTGTAAATATGCTTATAATTGGAAATACAGTTTCCTTCAAAAAAGAAAAAACGGCGGTTTCGGTTGCAGGATTGGTATCAGGATTAGAAGATTTGTACACGCCTTTCTCGTAGCCTAAGCATCTGGCCACTAGTCGAAATAAAAAGGAAAATCTCGACCATGCTCACCCACGATCAATTTCATCATGAAGGTACACTGTATTACTTCCATCAACTCATACAGTGTCCTCGATAAGATCATATCTGTCCTGATCCTTAAACGTCAAATATAAACTTCAACTCTTCCATCCATTTTCGAACATAAATAATAAATTATGACACAAGTATTTCAAGAAAAATAAATTAGGAAACTCAATTTTTTTCAATTATTTTCAACTTCCTAAAATGTACTTTTACATAGTACCCTGTTTGTACAATACAAAAGAAGACAAAACACGTCACTATACGAACGATAACCTTATACGATGTAATGTGTAAAAGACTATAAACAAATGGTGGTAATGACACTTAAGAAATGTAACCGGATAAAACTCGGCAAAATAATATTTTGTTGATCTAAAGTAGGGTCGGCCTAATTTTATTTCAAAAAAACCAACCTCACCAGTTACAAGTATGAAAGATCAGTCGTCGTGCAATCTATAGTTTCTTTATAGTATCTTTATAGTTGAATGCGACCACAGTTATATAGAGGGTGGTCAACCTCAGTTGACAAATTTGCATAAGAACCACCTGGCTACATTTCCCAAACATGTTTAGTTCCTTCTCAGTATTCCAGTGGAGGATTCGGACGGGGAGTAATAGTTTCCCCTATTGAAAGTTCTCTGAGAAGAAAGGGGTCGAATGTCACAAAAATGTGTTAAACATAACATCATTTTGCATCCCAGTCTCATTTCAAAGTCAAACGTTTTGCACTAAAAGGGAAGTACTTCATCCCCTCCACTGAGACAGTTTCCTAGAGAAAGCAACCAAAGAATCTTGCGTTCCCTTTAATTAATTATCTGGATGCGCCCATCGCATTTTGTAAAGGTACTGATGAACGAGGTTAACAAAAAAAAAAAAACAGACATTTCGATAAATAAATCATTTTCCATGTTCAATATCGATTGCAACAAGTCCAGCTCAACTGACAGGGTGAGCACCGCTACAGGTGTGTGCTCTGCAGATGACCACTACCACGATAAACAATAGAGAAATTGATGTGATCAAATGAAGCTTTTGTACTTAACCCTTGTGTTAAATGTTTTAACTAGACTAAGTATCATAATCCATTGGAGTATATCGTCATATTTCTTATTAAAAATTTGCCTATACTTTTCAATCAATGTTTTCATTTGAGTTTTTCTTTTTACACTCATAAAACCTTGCGTCTCTTTACTTTTTGTTCTGTTATTTTACAGCGATTAACCAGTGTACAGCGTATTGAGTGCATGTTTTATATATAGTAG
Source organism: Holothuria scabra (assembly GCA_037179385.1). Lineage (NCBI taxonomy): Eukaryota > Metazoa > Echinodermata > Holothuroidea > Aspidochirotida > Holothuriidae > Holothuria > Holothuria scabra. The sequence continues at coordinate 27,675,450 of CM074200.1, read as the reverse complement.
CGTAAAATACATCAAGTTTACCAGAATTAATTTTAACATTAATAGATGTGAATATTTTAATAGATGTATCGTAAGGTTAGATCAACGGCTCAACATATCCAAGGTCACGTGAGGTGGCTGTAATTGTCGCAATGATGCTCATCTTGCAACAAAACCTGTTGCACGAAATATAGCAAAAAACCTGATGAGGCCTACATTTAACCACCTAATTGTCGCATAGCTTTACTATTATTTTGCATCAGTAGATATAATAAGATAGCGGCGTTGCCGTGTTTCAACTGTCATAACTCACCCATATCGTTATCTAAGAGGGCCAAGAAGACAGTCCCTTGATAACTTTGTAACCTTAAAATTAACCTCAAGTCAAAAAATAAAAAATGTATATTAAACAGTATGAAAATGAATTCTAAGTGACTCGACCCCATCTTCATAGGACACAATTGAGCCGAGATATAAAATGCTGAAGTTTATTCACTTAAAACAAATTAGTCCATTGCGAAATAATTTGTGTCTTTCTTATTTAACAACTCACATTATCTGCTTTGTTTCCCTTAAAAATGATTTTTTATGACCCATTCACACTTCCTGTTTGGTTGCATCTTGCACAGAGAGGGCTTAATTAATTACATTACCCTACAAAAGTCAGAATGCTATCACATCTCGGTACAAAGTGCAGCAACTGTCATAATAACACAGAAATTTAAAGGTTGTAATAACACAAATTATTGTTCAATGTACTGTTTTAATTTGGCTGAAGAAACTTCAACATTTTATACCTCGGCTCAAGAGTGTCTTTTGAAGATGGGGGTTGGACTTTAAGAATTCATTTTTCGTGCTGTTTAATATATTTTTTGAATTTTTTGACTTTACGTTCACTATCAAGTTTCGAATCTAGTGTCCTCGTCACGCCCTCGTAACAAGGCGCACGCGCACCAGCATGCACGTCATCTGGTGGTTGGTTGGTACCGTTTATTTGATAGGGTTTCACACCTCAGTTGAAAAACTTGGTTTAATCAAGGAGACCCACAGCCCTTTCTCAGGAGTTTTTTCTCTATCGTTTTCTCTATACCACATTGTTAATGCAGAACATTACCCACAAGGTTCATCTAGGTGCAATTTTTAATGTTTTTGGCATCACTCGGTCTGTGATGGGATCCCGGACGTTACGCTCGAGAAGCGGGGTGCTCTACCACAAGGGATACCCGAGGAGGTTGGTACAATTGACATTGTATTTGCAAGTTCCTTATGCATAAACTCTTTTATTTACAAACTCTTAAGTACAATGGCTTTATGTAACGTAATTTATCATGATTAACTTATTCCATTTGTAGAAATCTGAAGGTACGTTCCTTAACCTCAAGAGCATTGTAACTTGAAAAGTCAAAGAACTAGAAAGCGTTTTCGTTTGAAAGTTTCAATTACTTCTACTCTCTTTCCTTAAAGTAACCCATAGCTAATAGGATGCCTTTTATCTTCCTTTCTAGATGAATAAGAGGACATGTCGCCAGTGGTACACTCAATAGTACTTGGCTCCTTGTAACAAATTCAGTTCCCAACGCATTACCAGTATGAAGTTGTAAGAGGTTTTATGGCTGTTTCTAACCAACCGGGATAAGTCGGCTCGGGGTCACGGCCCTTTTTCCAGTTGTGGCTCACTGGTTTCTGTTACCTACTTCATTTCGTGTGCTTAAATCAAGCACAACGGCCAGAGGTACCATAGTTTAAAGTCTTCGCTATGGCCCGGTCACGGATTGAACTCCAGACGTTACGGCTGCAAGTCGGTTGCTCTAGCCAATATGAAACCATTTGTCACAATACGAAAATTCTGAATTGTAATTTTTTCCTTGTACGAATTATCCTTGTCAATACCCATTCCTTTCGTTACTCCACTCACTGAGCCTTAATTTGCAGAGAACGTGACTAATGTAGCAATGACATAAAAGTGCTATCAGTCGTGTTGCCATTTATCTTTGCGCCGCTCTTGTGGTGTTTCACAAACTGTTAGAGCGCTATCTTTACTGCGTTATTTTTGACAGTGAACTAGACTTAATATTGCAAAAAGCTGAGCAAGGAAGTTCCTGTGCAGAACAAGCGTGGGGAAGGCATGCTTCAAAAACGAAACTCATTCAGTAACATCAAATAAAAACTGCATGAAAAGTAATCGCATAGAAATGAGTTTTCCCTCTAGTTAGAAAGATAAGCCTACAGAACGAAGTAAGTTCTCGTTTTATACGGACGTGATACATCATATTGGCTTAGACTGTGTGGGTGTGATGGCAACCACCAATGAAATCCCTTTCTGAGTGTGATTTAAAGTGTCACTAAAGTCAAAAATTAAAAAAAACCTGTATTAATTAAACAGCATGAAAAATGATCTCTTACAGCTCAACTCCCATCTTTACAGGACATTCTTGAGCCGATATATGAAATGTTCAAGTTAATTCCCTCAAATTAAAAAACAAGATCAGTCGTCCCAAACCTTAGTTGAAGCATACACTAAATCTCACAATTTTCTTCTTATTCCTCATCAAAGTATCTTTTATAATATCTGAAGACTTCCATATTGCACAATAGGGGTAAACCGAGCTGTGACTTCCAGTAAATTTCAGATTAAGGAGGAAAAATACTGTCACGTAGCCTTGGAGAGCCAATCATGAGAGAGTTAGTGTAGTACAGTTGGGGAGACTGCTCTTGCCCTTTTAAAATGGTCCGTTGCGCAATAATTTGCGAATTCATTCTTATACTACTCAAATAACAGTCTTTGTATTTCTTTGGTTTTCCTAAAAGTTTCTGCATCTTGTACCAAGGTGTGATAGTACCCTAATACTATGGGGTGATGTTATTAAGTAATCGGACCCTCTCTGTGCAACATGCTTGCAAGCAAACAGGAAGGAATCAAAGTCGGAAAAAGGAAGGAAAAAACAGGTAATCCGAGTTGTTCAACGAGAAAGTCACAAATTATTGCGCAATTGACTAATTTGCTTTGGGTGAATAAATTTCAACATTTTATATCTTGGCTCAACAATGTCCTGTGAAGATTGGAGTTACACTGTCAGAATTCACTTTCGTGCTCTTTAATATATATTTTTGATTTCTTTTACTTGAGGTACACTTCATCGTGCGGAAGCGTATTGTTGTCAGGTAGAAAAAAATTAAAATTTTCGAACGTCCCAAAAGTTTTTTCGTACGTACGAAAAGATTTTCGAACATTCCAAAATCTTTCTCGTACGTTCGAAAAGATTTCCGAACGTTCCAAAAGTTTAAATTTTTTCTAAGTGCCAACAATACGCTTCCGTATTATCGCAACTGAAGGTTGGAATTTTCTTGACTTTTATTGGTTTTTGTGACGTTACTATTCAATTTCGTTAATCAAATGTAATTTTTAACAATGTCTACGTCTGACGTATAGCTAAACGAAGCAAATCACATGGAACATGAAATAACACAAAAATGTGATTCAAATAGGGCAAAGAGTTGTGAATAGGTTGCTTTTAAACCCAAGAGAGAAGTATTCCTTGCTTTTGCAAAACTGTTGCAGATTACTGATTTCATTCTGGTTCAGAGAGACGCTTGTTATATTTCTGATCCACAGACGAAACCTAAACCCGTAATAAACAAAACTAAGTAAGAAGAGCCATCAAAAGTTTTACGTTCTTTGTAAGAAAAGTAGGCATCGTAATTATTACAGAGTCGACGATTTTGAACGAGTCAATTTTGATTCGGTGAAGACATCTTCAGCGGATAAGAAAGGCAACGGATCTGTAGTAGCGCCCTCGATTTTTAATGTCGCAGCGCTGAAATCGAGCAAGCACTGTGGATGATAAACATTGAAAAGAAACGCAGATTTTGAAGAATTCAATCACGAAAGTCAGTTTCATGGAACATAGATGAGTAGTTTACTTTATAAGCAAAGAATGACTTCACCATTGTAAATAATCTACGTCCTATGTAAGTTAAACCTGGTCCATGTATGAACGACGATATGCCCTTTTGACTGCCTTAGAAATTGTGAAAAAATATATTTCATTCGGGTTCAACCTATGGTGAACAGTTCGGGAGGTAACAGCCTTCGGGGGAAAAGGAGGTTTTCCCAGATGGGGAGAAAAAATGCCCGTCTCAACGATATGAATATTTATGAGCATTAAGTGTTTACCTCTCCACAGTCGTAAATTTCTGTAACAATTGTGTGTGTACTCAAATGTGATGTAGTTGTAAAGATGCTGAGGGCGAAACCACAAGGGATCTAAAACAACGTTTTTCCAAACACAAGTGCTGGTACGAACCACTTGCACACCTTTATGAGGAAAATAGTGCACAAAATTTACAGCTGTGCCTATAAATTAAGCTCAGGACAAAGAACAGCAAAACTGTTCGATATCTCAAAATCGTGGCGGTGAAAAACTAAACAGGGCAAAGCTTTTTTATTCCCCTATCGACAGAAATTTCAAATATCCCTTATTTTCTCTTTCCCAAAATCAATAAAAATTGCAAGGTTGTTTTGTACATTTTGTCCGTTGGATTTGCGCGGTTGGATCTCAATGCATCATGGGAGATATTTGAAAATGGCGCCACCCATGGCAAAATATTTCCCCGATCGGGTAAAAATTATTTTCCCCCGAAAGCCGCGCAACAAAAGTCGTAAAATGAACGGTAGACACAAAAATAGGAATACTCCGACATGCAAACATTTCAATGAAGCACATGTACATGCATATTTTCATTTATATTATCATATTGCAAAAATCCGTTTTATTTTTGCTGCTTCGAGTGGGAACATATTACACTTTATATACATACATACATATTACACTAATTTCACTTCCTAGAGAACTGACATAGGGAAAACAGCAAACAACATTGATCGGTGGTTTCCAATCTCATGCTATCGCACTCTCTGTAAGTAATCTTAAAGAATATGAAACACCAGGGCCTGATATCAGTTACCTCACCTTTAGAGGGAAGTTTAAGCAAAATTTCATATTCATGTGAAAGGCGAATCAAATCTGCACAGTGGTGTAGTGCAACTCCTATTTAAATCGGACATGTATTTCTCGATATATCAGTTAATAGATTAGTGTTCAGATTTTTTATGAGAGCAGCAGAGATTTTAATTCACACTTCCTCACATTGGCAAGTGATGTTTTGTTTCACTTTGTTTTTCATTAAAACATTTCCCACTTATCTAAATGGTTATTTTTCCACCCAGGAGTTGGTCAAACTATTCACACAAATACTTTGCTCAAAACTTACTACAAATTGAATGTACTCAAATGTTGTCCCACTGCAGGATCTGTTTGAATTCTGATTTACTTTTCTTTTATTAAAAGATCCGTTCCCTCTTCAATTAAGAGCAGCCTACTGTAGTTCAGCAAATTAATAGCTCTTTTCAATATATGGGTACTCTTATCTCTTAACGATCTTTCTTAATTTGGAAACTCTTGCCCGACATCGTGCAAAAAGTCACATACAACGATTTTAATTCTTACATTTATCATGCTTTGGGTTTAATTTATGTCATTGTTATTTGCAATTATAGAGAGTGTGTTCATACTTTAATTACTGTCTGGTTCGGCCGTGTTAGCGACTCTGATTTCATCAAATTTCCATCTACAATTAATCGTGTGGGAAAGATTACCAGTATGACAGTTCCATACTGGGATCGAATTCAATTAAATAAGACTTCAAAGAAAACAGAAGGTATGAAAAATGCAACTCACTCCGATAATATTTTTTTTAAGTTTTACCTCCGAATTGCGGTCTCCGTGTTTTTAAGGCTCATAAGCGTTTTACGAATAAATTTCCCACCAAAGGGGCTTAGTTTGTTAAATCATGCTTTTGTGTATATGTTTATGTGTTTTAATTCATGTCTTTCTATGTTGTTCTCTTTCTTCCGTAGCTAGAGGAAAGTTTTCCTTCTCGGTATGTTTTTCAGCTTTTTAGCCGTTGACTGATTATTAAATTGAAGTTGAACAATATAAAGAACTTTTCCTCACGTCATTTCTTTCCCTAACTGTAAAGTCGTATGCAAACTTTCAACCAGGTAAGTTCTAAATTGTCCTCAAATTAATTAAAATTTTCCTTTCTTTCACTTACATCTGACGCGAAAATAACGACAGCCAGCTTTAAAAAAATTCTGTAGGTAACCGATAAACTTATTGGCAAAAATGATAGCATAATTTTGGTATTTAAATTTTGTTGTTGTCCACCCTCTCCGCAAACATCAAAAAAAAAAAAAAAAAAATAAGCCAATAAAATATAAAAACATGTAAAATAAAGAGAACAAGAGTCCAATGGGCAATGTGGTTCCTTGCTGGATATTATAAGAACTGTACAGCCAGTCTGTGAAATAGAGCTAAGCAAAAGTTCATACTCAATGTTTGTAACATCCTCACAAGGGGTATTTTAGTACTAGTATTACATGAAATTTCTGTGGCCTTACTTACATTCAACTTTTATAATGCTTGGTGATCCTTCAAAAACACTACCTCATTTCCATCTGTATTTATGCTTGTAATCAAACTTGATATTATCACCAATAAACAATACACAATGTGGTCAGAGAGAGAAAAGCGCCCCTTGTATTTGTCTCACAAGTTAATTTTACCTGCTCTCAAATAAAACTTGCTATTACTTCAAAACAATCTACCATTTGTCCTGTTTGCTACCTCTACACAGAAAACAGGGTTTATTCAGCACTTGGGTTTTATAATATAATGAGGATTAGGTTACCCCACAGAGCACAGCAGTATTAAAGGGTCAAACCTCTCACCCCTAACCACAATTTTGGAACCCGGGTACCGAAATTCTCAATTGGCTCAGCTCTTTGATTGATAGCTAATTCAAAAACGCAGAGTGCCAAAGCTCATATTACACAGCATGAATGGTAATGAGAGTGGTTTGATAATATTAATTGAGTTTTTCTATACTCACACTGAAGCAATAAACTGAGATTATGTCTGGATGAGGATGAATTTCAGACAATTGTGGGGGGGGGGGGGGACTTAAGTAAGAAGGTTTGGAGAATTAGTACCGTTAGGGGTGAGAGAAATGGGCCTTTAAAGAGACATACTGTATAATCCATGCATTACTTCCACTGGAAGAGAGACCAGTTGAATGCAGAGTGACCTGTGCTCAGTGAAATCTACAGATTTCAGGTATTGCCCTCGTAAAACTTTGAATGATCCAAAATGTGTGTACAACCCGAAGAAATCACTACTAAATGAGCGTAAAGGCCAAATTTCTAAGGTGTTTGGGTGTATAAGCGCATGCAAAACCAGGTGGGATAATAAACCTATTGAATCTATCTCTATCTAGCTCACAAGATTTTCTAAATAACATTTCCAGCGGTTGACCCCCAGTGACCTTGATGACCTTTGACCTTAACCAAACACATATTGATTTGAAATCTGTCCTTTCTACCTTAAAATACTGTGTTAAAACGTTTTTCAGTGTTTGACCCCTGGTGACCCCAGATGACCCCTTGACCTTCACCAACCATATCCAATTTCATCCTGACACTACAGCATATCCACACACCAAGTTTGATATCTATCAAAGTTTCCTACCTAGAAATATCGTGCTGAGAGAGTTTTTAGTTTTTGACCTCTGGTGACCCCAAATGACCTTTGGCCTCCACCAAAACAATAGGGCACACCTTCTTCCTATGACGAATCTATGTACCAAATCCACGTTCCATCCAACCTTCCCTTGTTGAGTTAGAGCGTACCGAAGCAAGTGTCACACACGCACACACACATTTACACACACACACGCCAACCTGACAACATAGGTTCCTTTGCTACCGCAAGGAACCAAAAACTAAAACTTAAACAAAAAACAAAACAAAACAAAACAAAACAAAAAACACCTGAAGCCGCGAAATCATTATTGTTCACCTTGATTTGTCATTTCATTTATAGTTGTGACGTCACTAACCTTTCATGACGTCACTTAATGGGAATGTTTATACCGCCAAGTGTAACCAAACTTTATCTTTCTCTAACCCAACCTTTAAATTGCTTCCCAAAGAAGCTACTACGTCCTCGGAAGGACAATACTTGACAAACCTCACGGCCCTCGGACAATTAACATTATTGGTATGTCATGGCTCCAGTCCAGGACTGGATGAAAAGAACAGGTACTACAAACTGCATCTTCTTAACCTTAACCTCACCTGGAGGCTACAGTGATGGAAGGCATGATAAATATGTCTCGAAGCATATATGTGACACCTTACAAATAAAAGTGGGAGGTGAACGTGACGATGCATTTTGTAAAATTCAAACCGGAAACAATTAACATGAAAGGTTTCATCATCATGTTTTGTCAGCCCCTGGCCCTGAAACTGACTTAATGCATTGACGCCATGCCCGTCACAACCTAGAATAGCAAGATTAAATTGTTTTTAAATGAACACGGGAAACCATGGGAACTAGAAGTATAACAATAGAGTGGTAAGGTCAGTTCTATTGTTCAAACTCCCAGTTCGTATGATTCTTTAGTTATATTTTATCAAAATTGCAGTCCACTACAGCGAAGCAATGATAGAAGCACACTACACGCTCCGTGTGACATAGACCTCGAACGACTATGCGCTAACCCGACGGGGCCACTGTAAAATAAGCTGCATATCTGCAGTTTTGGTGAAAGTTGCCATGCGCTAGTATATCTTTTGGAGATAGCACTTTCTTTTTCTATGACGTCATATGTGTTAGGCCAACATTAATGAAAGTCTTACAAAATTTACCAAAATTATTTGCATGCTGAGCTCAAAATGTTCGACGTCGAAACTATTGTTCAACTAAGCTTACTCTACAAAGCAAACTTACCCTGTATTTCCTCAATATATCGAGACCGATCTGTACAATTCCAAACGGTACATCTAAAAATATAAAATCATTAAAGTCAGTTAAAAAATAAGAGATACTCGTGTGATTATTACTCGCAGATCTCAGGCATGGATTGTAAATATGTCAAAAGAACCTTTCCATATTTTAACTGTCAGACTGTAGTGTTACTTGTTTTGAGAATGTCTCAAATGTCTCCTCATTTTTCGCCTGCAATCGACTTTCAGTTTTAATCTGACACGAGTTCTGAGGCATCGCGCAAAGAGTCTGGACACGGACTTCCCATATATATTTTATGAACAGATGCATACTGTACTGATGTATTATGCACAGAATGCCGCCACAGTACATGCGAGCTCTGGAATTACCAATATGGCGGCTTACCTGCGTAGCAGGCTGTACGGTATATTCTTTGTTAAGGCATATTCATTGAGAAGCTGGAAAAAACCGCCATATACCCCGCTCAGCGGGGTATATGGCGACGTGCTTCGTTCTGAATTGTTTGTAAAAGTTTGGACTTGCTCAAGTGGTACGTGAGACTTGCTCAAGTGGTACGTGAGACTTGCGATGTTTTCGGAATAATGCTAGTTTAGGTCAAAATTGCAGTGTATTGTTCTCTTCCATTTAAGTTCCATCTTGCGTTAAATGCTGCTCTTATTTATCGTCAGATTATGCAGTTAGACCAGGGAGGTGTTATTAGTTACACCTCCCTGGTTAGACAGTAGCACTGCTGCCATATTGAAAGGCCAAAATTTGTTTGAAAAGTGGCGACCGATCTAGTCGAAAGATTATCTGTAAATATTTATAAGGGTAACAGACTTTACATGTCCTTCATTTGTACTGTTTCACGGTGCCGTCCAGGTGGTTTTAAAAATCGCACCGAATATCCAGATTTCAAGAATTTGTTACGTCATTTTGGCGTTTTTCCTGATTTTGCCATCATGCATCTCGACACCGTTTTAAAATCCACCCCTCCCCAGGCTGACGATCCCTGTGCTGCTTTTTTAGAAACTGAACACTTTAACATGATAAGCCTAAAAATTCAAGAACAATTGTCGCCTTCGTACGAGAAAAATTCCGGCAACATCTTCATTTAAATTTAGGTACAAATTCTTGCGATGGAGGGATAAGTAAGACTAAGAGAAGTAAACATTTTGATGACAACCTACCTGATTTTAGTCTCAGGGTTTCCCTGCATCTGATTGAACAAAACTGAAGATATGTACAAAAGGTTGGTACCTTGGTTTCTTGCCGTCTGAAAAGACAGAAAACATTGCAGAGCTTTTTTTTCGCCATCTTAAAAAGTAGCAAAATTGCTACCCATGTTATGGATGATAAAATCTGTCTGATTGTACTAAGTCAGGCGCTGATCCAGCCTACAGTCCAAAGGGCGGGGGGGGGGTGACCTAATAGAAATCAGGGGTGTGAGGAAGTTGTACTGCTAATTTCCCGTATGCTTTATTGTTGATGTGGCGAAAAAGGGGGGGGGGGGCTGAGGCCGTAAAAGTCCCCATCCCCTTGGATCCACGCCTGAGAGTGTTAGTATTCTCCTTAGAATGTGGTAATTGGTAATATTTTCATAAATGGAAATATCCATCCGGCCAGCCTATGCTAAGTCATTTTGACTTTAAGTACCTTTTATAGCACAATTGTGTAACCTAGTAATTTTAATCTAATGTGTAAAATGCTTCATTTGTGCACTATGGATCACTTTTAATTGGCCTAGCTAGCCTGCTGGCGACAAGTTTCATACATTCCGTACGAAGCATTTCTACATTATTTTAACGAAGAAACTTGGTCCCTTTCACTGCTATTTTAATATCTGTTTTGACTGTTTGACTTAGAAATATACTTAATGCAGTCATTATTCACCCCATGCTGTTTAATCAAATAGGGGGATCAATTTAGGATTTCTGTGACCTACTGGTAAAATTTTAGTTTGGAGGGAAGATCGACCGCCTTTAAAGGAGAGCTTGCTGGCAAAAGCAATCTTCTTCTCCAGTTTTCCAGCGATGATATTGTTAGTTGCAATTGTGTTTATTGCAATACATGGAAATCAACTGAATTGAACTACCAAAATATATTGTTTTTCTTAGGAAGTCTTCGGATTACGTTCATGTCTAATCAGAATGCGTGGTTTGCGTTTTCCTGCAGTCTAATTTGACTGTGTGTGTCCGTGTGCGTATGTTTTTGGTGTAAAACGGGGACATGAGTCTTTTTTGTCCGGGCAAGCGTAGATTCACCTGCAAGTGGGGACATCCCGACTTGCCAAATGCAAAATTAACCATGAAATTGAATTCTTCACGTTTCAAGGATGTGCCCCAGTAAGTGAAACATTTTGGAGTTTTCTCCAATTTCCATGTGATGGACCTAACATTTGGTGAAAAACCATGGGCGGGTGCCTGGGTGTGTGTGTATCTGTGTAGTACCAGGAACTTGGGGACATGAGCGTTTTTTCCCTAGTCAACTGCGGATACACCCAAAGTGGGGATATCCACATTTTCGTCGTTAAAGAAAATGTGTCCCCAATTGACGCCCAAAACATGTATGCGTGTGTTTCTGTTTCTATCGTCTGGCCTTTCCTAAAGTTAGTTGTAGCACATGTATTGTACATTAGTCAGTTGGAAAATTGAGAAGAACGATGAATTCAACGCACGTTCAAAACATGTATACTAATAGAACATAGGAAACCTTCCATTCTATTCACGTCTTCAAATATTGATATTTATTTCGATATCCTTAGGGTTCCCATGACAAGCAAAGTATATTTAACGCTAAATATGACAAAAATTATTCAATTTCATGGAATTTTAAATTTGTGCCTGTGAAGATGTACATTAATAGATGAGTCTTTGCATAATTTATCATCCTATAATTATATTTTAAACTTTTCGGTAGATTTGGTCGTTATTCTTTGTAGAAAGTACTCGTTCTGCACACAGTTTACTGCAAAGTTTGAGCCTGTGTAATCAGTAGTGGTTTTTAATTGGGCAAGGGCCACGCGCTCCCATGTAAAGCGCCAGAAGCCTTATTTTTCCCAGAACGTTTAATTCCAGATCGGTTTTGCAAAGTTAAAAAAAAAAGATGTTTCAAAGAACGGTATGGTACCTGTCATCACGCGTTCAGGATGTGCATATTGCAGTTTGAAATGTATGATAATGATTTCGCAAATTTTCATATATGCTAACCTAATTTCTGAAAATATGGAAACAACTAGCTCGCGCAAATAGCCCGATATAACTAAGACATAACTAACGCGTACTATGCAGTGGCCTTATTGCAGTATTCCACTGAACAACTGATTGAAGTAAGTGCTGAATATGAATGTTTGTTTGGAATGATGGGCGTGGCCTAGTGAGGATAATTAGGACCGTTATTTTGAAAATACCTTCACGAATTCTGTTAATTGTTCATACTCTCTGAAAAGTACTTGATTGTAGTTGCAAAATAAAGGAAAACATATGGTATGGTGATCTCATGAAATTACTTGGAACTTGAATGTATGAATATTCAGTTGTACATAATAACTTGGGGCTTTTCCAAGAGTTATGGGGTGGGCAGATCATGGAAATGGTAACGTAGAACGGGTAAAGGGGGGGGGGGATTAATAACCGTAACGGGCATACAAGTGTGAATTACATTTCATGCAATATGCCAAAAATGACCGAATAACCCTAGCAAGGGGCGAGGGAGCTATGCTTGTGTACGATGATGAGGACATGGTAGGATTCTTCCCCTCCTGGTAATTCACGTGATCCCTAGTTCATAACAAACTTGATCAGAGTTTCACACAGAACGTGACTATTTTTTTTTCTTCCAGGACCTCGTTTTACCACCTGAACTGACTGCTTACCAGACTATAGAAACATTGGAGAGGTTTAGGTTAGGTGAAACGTTAATTTTTCTGTTAGTTACTGGTAAATGAAAATTTCTGAATAATCTTCTGGTTACAAAATCCCGCATATAGACGAATCCGATTAACTCTTGTTTTTAGTGACTGTACATAGGCAGCCATTAGTGGGGTCCATCCGCCTTTAATCGTTTTCATTTATTGTCTGCGTGAATTTCAAATCCTCATATTTGGTGAAGTTGAGGAAATCAAGATACACTTCAGTGTACAACCACCCATGGAACAGGTAAGGAAGGAAATTTAAAGATTTAAGGTGATGGACCCCAGTAATGACCGACTAAAATCAGACCATCACAATCTGCCCGGATATGCAAGGGTAGACGGCCCCTACTACATTGTATCCAATAAGGACGTAAGATCGTGATCACTTCTCATATTTTGTTAGTTTTAAAGCAATGTAAAAATGTGGAGCAAAATTGAAGTTGTGTAAAAATTTTAAAACCAAATTCTGATTTCTGCTTTAACTTCGTTTTTGTTTTTATTATGTGTCCGTATTCCGCCATACGTCTTCCGTCATTTGACGTACGTCAAATCTATTTCATATACACGAGCGATACGACTTTTCTCTCTGTTGTGACGTTTTTCATAGAATCCCGTTCTACTACATCCATAAGTAAGACGGACGTCGACACGTCGTATGACGGATGACGGAAGACGGACATATGGAAAGGGTGTGTATTACTCCGTTAAGAAGGCTATGTGGAAAGGCAGCTTTACATATTGGAAGAGGTGATAGAGTCCAAATGCTTCTGCAAAAAGAAATACTATATGTTAAAGACTGGTGTAACTAATAGTGATAGGTTAAATTACCAGGAAAGATAACGATAGATGTAGTCATCAGGTAAGGTACTTCGAGATGGTGGGATTGAAAGGTTGGGGGGCAGCACCCAAATCAACAAATTGGGGGCTAAAGGTATGTCCCCCCGATAGTTTCATATTTAGGCTTTAAGAAATGAATACATGCAGCTTACAGTACTTGAGAAGGGCCGTTTCCGACGACCTGGAAGGTTTGTAAAGTCAACATGTTTCTTCCACGCTAGGCGGCAACCCACAATTAGAGCGTCCGCAGAAAAAATATCAATGAGATTTTGATTGATCAAATAAGGGGAAATTCGTTACTCACAGATATTAGTCACATGTATGACATTTATACATTTTGTTGAATTGTATAATTTTGAGTGTATGTCAAAGCTGAGGCTGCATGTGTTTTATTTTTTTCTTTAATACCTTCCAGAAGCTATTGAGTTACCAGAATATCTATGAATATTCACATATCTTTATTACAACTGGTTGCTACACAATCTTTGACAAAAGTTTAAATATCAACATTCATGTGCAATCAGGACTTGACCGAGAGCGTCATGATTTGGCCATTTCTTCAACAATATAGAAAAAGGAAAATAACAAAGTGACCTTGATATTTCTATCAGGTGTGCGCAACTCGAAGAATTACTAGGTGTGTATCCCACTGCTGAAAATTTCAATTAGAAATGCTCGTTTGTGACAATTATCACGTTTCTTGTTAATTTTGGAACATGCAATATTTTTTTGATACGTTGTATGCCCCAAAAATAAATACTTCGAAAGATTTTTTTGGAAAAATTTAATTTTATTCCCGCATTTTTTAATTTCATTTTCGTGCATAAATTTACTAAATCAGAACCGATTTCTTTTTTTGTGATTCATTTAGTAACGAAATCGGCCACTGAATTTGATTTTAGTCCTACCATACATGAAAATAGAAATCAATCCTTAGGAATCTTTTGAAGGTAGATACCAAGTATTTCAAGTAAAGGAAACCGCAGAAATATGTCACATTGTTGCTAGATTAAAAAATCAAGATAGAAGTATAAGTGTCCTTCTTTATGCCAAGGAGTCGCTAACAAACCCCTGGGAAACAGAGACTTAGCTATAACCGGGCAACGTGGAGATATCTTCAAGCAATGTCTTCGGGAGACACATATACCTGGCTGGCTTTGATTTTTATTTTTGATGTCTTTGAAGTGATAGAATGACTGTACAATACAAAACATAACAGTGAATTGACTCCCTGCTAAGCACTGATGTCCTAAAACTGAGTTAGTTTGTCCCCATAGTGACTCACTGAGTGACCCAAGGGACAGCCTGACTCAGTTTTAGGGTAGTGACTCCCTTTTCTATTTTCTGTGAAGCCTTGCAATGGTCATGCTCAGTCAGTTAAGGCATTTCTGGAGACAGAATTTATTTAATCCAAAATATAAAAATCTTTTTTCGTCAGGTGAAAACTGCATCTCAAAGGCTTACAGCGTTGGGAAGATACTAACATATAAAGCTATTCAATTTTTTCTTCAGATCTGGTGCACTATGGGAAATCTGTGACGTCATTGCGGTGCATTAATTTGACATTCCATTCAATGTATTATAATTTTAATGCTGCTGCATGCAGGGACATTGTTCGCTATACCCTAAATATGGTACGAGTTAATGCCAGATGTACAGGAAAGCATATTCAAAAATACCAACAGTATTAAATTTCAAGGACAAACAGGACATTCAATTGTAAAGAAAAACGAAAGGAATCTGACACAATTTACTAACATTACTCAATTGGCCAGTCCTCTCACCTCAAACTATACTTCTTGTAGGGGTAAACAGAAGCACTCAATTGGCTCAGCTTTTCGATGGACTGCTAATTCAAACAATGCAGAGTACCAAACCTTATATTACACAGCAAGGCATGTTCTGGTGGCTTTTCACCTAGGCCCTATGTCATATAAGAAAAACGAAAATATTCCACACCATGCCATTCAAAACCTATCACAATACCATTTTCCTAACTCCAGATATCTCACTGTGTTAAAAATACCTCTGCTTTTCAACAAAGTCCTAGAAAGTTATGTAGTGTGGGCACATTGCTTCAAATTCCTTTTATTTTCTTTATAATTGAACACCCTTTTTGTCCTTGAAATTTGATACTGTTGGAATGTATATCTTTTCCTGCAGATCTAGCATTACCCTTTACCATACGCAGAGTACAACCAACCATATTGCCTAATATTGCCTGCATTCTTACAAATAAATTGAATTTAATGTCAAATTAATGAGCCACGATGACATCACAGATTTCCCATGATGCATCAAATCTCAAGAAAAATTTGCATTACTTTTAAATTTATATCTCCCGAAAGCTAAAAGCTATTGAGATGCAGTTTCACATATTGGAAGAGAAAACTTTTTTGCTTATTTTGAAGTTAACAAATTTCTCTCTAGAATATGCGTTGAACTGTACTGAGGGTGTTTTGATTGTACACACTAAGCTTTTCTATTTTCTATACCCACCCTGAAGCAATTTAAACTGAGACTGTGTCTGGTGAGGATCAATTTGTAACAATTGTGGGAGGGGCTTAAGTAAGAAGGTTAGGAGAATTGGTACAGTTTAGGTGAGAAAATTGTACATTTAACTCCTGTGGCTTGGTTGAAAAGTTGAGGTATATTTTAACAAAAATAACCATTCTTAACGTCAGAAGATATGTTGAGGAAGGAAAAGGGTATTTTAACAGGGTTTGGAGAAAATGGTGTGGAATATTTTTGTTTTCCTTGTGAGCTTGTGGAATGTGCCTTTAAATGTGAAACAGCGGTGGACCGTACGTAAGCACAGTGTAATTAACGATTGGGGGTTTAATGCAGTGGTAGCTCAACACTTATATAGTTAAAAGGAATAGCCTAAGATATACCGACACTATCCACGTTCACTTGACTGTTCTTGGATAAACGTATAGTTGATTACTTTCACTTTCGCTGGGAGAGTTGCGCTTGTTCACAGAAAATAAATCTTAGCTAACAAAAATTGATGTTTCGTCATGACTTAATCTTTTCGAGGCAATTGACCGTAAAAGACCCTTTTTTCTGCTGCCTCGGTTCCTCCAGATTTAATTAAATCTCCAGCAGAGGGCGCTGTCGTTTATTAATAGTGGCAAAGGACAATTATACAACTTTATTTATCCACTAAGACGTCGTGTTTGATCATTTCTGTCAAATCTTTACGTAACTATTACAACACAAAATTGAAAAAAAAAAAAATAGCACATTCGTCATAATATCTATCCCTGATGTCTCGGAAAACTACTTTTTGTCAATACTCGTAGGCATATCTTCTAACATTAACGTGTAGGTTATCGAATTTGTCTATTTTAACTAGGATGTAATCTTCTTTATTGCTTGCCTCAAATCTGATATCTTACTTTTAAGCCTCATTTACTCTAAGTACAGCCTGTCTCTTTCAGTTTGTCATGCTTAGATCCCCAGCAGCTAATGAAGCAAGGATGACATTAAGATTACTTAATATAAATGTAGTCAAGTAATGTTAAGTACGGAAGCCGGTAAGGTATCCTTTACCCGTAAGTAGCAGCAGTTTCTTTAGACAAGGCACTGTGTTCGCAGCTCGTGTTAAGTTGACCAAAAGCTCCCATACCATTGATCTGTTAAAAGATATTAAAATAAAAAAAGTATTAGTATAAAACTATTTAAGTATAATGTTGCTGTCTGTCGTTAGTTGTACTTTAAATACGTGAAATGGAACGTTTTTCTCAAGTTATAGATCAGTCGTCATTGACTAATAATGATCAATATGCAAATGCCGGCAAATTTTAAGTAAGTACCAAATGACAAAGGTTATGTATAATAAAAACGTAACGTTTGTGTCCATATCTGAACTAGGGCATGACTATTTTGAGTTCAAAAAAAAAAAAACTAACAAACAAACATATTTGGATGTTACTACAATAGTTGCAAATAAAATGAACAAATATATACTGAGCTCTTCTATGTAAACTAATCTGCTCTTCGAACTGGTCCTTTTTCTACTAATTTTTTCCAGATGTCTGTAAAATGTCCGACATTTGTCGCTCTATACTGGTACTTCATTCGAACTTCATTTATTTTCCGTTACCTTAAAGGTAGTGTGACATGTCAGCAAAATGACCTGACTTCACTTGGCAGTTGTGGAGTGAAGTTTTCTTGGGAAAAATCCGTTGGATTTATTTCAATATCTTTTACGGTTCTCTTCAAAGTTCGAACGCTTCTGAAGAAAGTTGTTGCTCACGCAAAAATAGTGATGAGGAGTGTTGCGTAGTGTTGACATTTCTTTTGTTAACCCTATATAAATTATCTCTTATTTACACATCAGTTAGTTTATGGTTTGGTAATTGATACCAAAGATTTTCAAGGACACAATTTAATCTTCCCAAATAAAACCCTCAAGACAAACTAATGTTACATCTGTCCTTGAAATGAAGATTGTAAAAACAAAGGATGACATTAGCCATATGTGGTATGTCCCTCCAATGACATCACAAGATTTGCATATTGGATTTATGGATTTTGATGGAAATTGGCTATTTTCATGGTTTTCGATGCTTTTTATATCCATTAGCCAATTTTGTTATTTTCATGCCACACTACATTCAAGTTTATTTACAGCCATTTATATTACAATAGTATATGCGTCTACCGCGTGAAAATTAAAACATACTTAACGGTATTGACAACGTACTCTTTAGTTTACGATGCGTTTGGTCCTTGTCGACAACGAATCAATGTTGACCTACCCTGAGATTTGAAGGAAGTGATATCGATGGGCCTGCTTCGGTTCAACAATTGGCTTAAGCGACTCCGATATTTTTGGAATCAGGTTCCCCCTGCCTGAACAACCGCAATTTAAAACCTATAGTCGCGACTCTTACTTTGTGTTGGTTTAAATGACGTCTTACCAGGCAAATCTCGGTCAAGATATTTTGCACATACATAAATAAAACGTTACATTTTTTGGGCACGAATTATCGTGTGGAAACTAAACTTGTGTCCTGGTGCTTTGAACACAATTACCGACATTGAAAATTGGCTGGGAGTAAAATTACATCGGTGGATTCAACTACAATGATAACTTCAGCAACGAGCGAAGAAAAGGGATATGTGTTCCACGTTTTACTTGCAAAGGAACATTTAAACGCAAAAATTGATTCTCAAGAAGTATAGTTTGGAAAATTCCACAGACTAAGAGTCGCGATCAGGCCTGACTTTAATTCCACACTTACTTGACATGGTATGTATATACCAGAAGTTGGTATATTTTTCTTCGATTTCTGCTTTCTAGGGGGTTCAATTTCAGTGCCATTCTCTTGTGCTTTGTTTCTCATTTCATGTGCGGACTTCCTTCGAACTTTGACCGGTATCTCGAGTCTGTTAACCTGCCTCTGGTGTAAAATAGCTGAGGGTTGCTGTAGTTAAGAAAGGAAAAAGTAGACAAAAAAAAGAAAAAGATTGGTTCATTTGCAATCTGAGCACCTCATGGACCGTTTTCAGAATAGCAATGACAAAGAATTGAGAGACTTCACAGCGTGTTTGTAGCCATAGTCACGTGGTTAGCGTCACGGTAAAACAGTATGGGCCAAAACTACGCCTACCAAAAATCTGCCAAACATCCTCTGTAATCGGTTTTTGGAAAATGATCTTTTAAAATTTGCAGTGGGGTAGCAAGTATGCTTTCCGCTGAGAGGGCGAATTCCCGGACGCCCTGATTTAGGGGAGAGCCCAACAGGTCAGGAATCCACGATTATACTTTGTTTGCAAAGGTTAATTAGCCCAAGGAGCGGACAAAGTCTTTTCGTTCAGCTCATTGCTACGAAAAACCAACCTAAGGGGCTGCAGCCACAGAGGCGCAGGCTAATGGCAAATGGGCTTATAATCCAGTCTTGCCTCTGGGCAGCCTGAACCAATATTACCGTACTGGACATTTGACAGGTGTAGATGGGATTTGTACATACACTCTTAAAACGTTGGGTAAAATATCCGTTGGTTAAAGAAGTTTATGAAATGTGTTGGTTAAACTTTGCCCAACTTTGGGGCTAATTGGTGCAATGTTTAAACGCTGGGCAAAGTTTTTGTTGAGTAAAAGTAATTGCTTAAGTGTTGGTCAATCTTTGCTCAAATAATGGTTAAATTTCCCCTTCCATGCACGCGTATACTGTTATACCCAACTGACTGGTCAAAATGACGATAAGATTTTATTCTACAGTTGAGCATATTTTCCCTTTACCCACTTGTTGGGTAACTTTTTGCCAATTTGTTGCGTATATTGTTGGTTGCAGTGTTGTCACCAAACAACAGTGCACTTGACCCGATTTGTTTCACAATTCTTCTCATAATCAGACCATGGTACCATAATCTGAAAATTCTCTTTGGCATCTTTTATATTGGCCAAACAGCTAAACTCGTACATTACTTTAGACCATGAAATCGATCTCTATTTCCATAAAATTCTTTAAACAGTACAATGAACTAGAACACATTTGTATGAGATTCCATGATTCGTATTTGGCGCAAAACTGCTATCCAATGAGGGGTCAGGATCTGGGATATTCTCTTTCACGTCCGAATGAGCATTTATATATTATTATTTGAAACCTTTCGGCATAACAAGAAACCTGTCTCATAACCATGATATCAGTGTATGAGAGCTACGGGCATGACGTTAAACTGCATCCAGGTTGTGGATTCTGTTCTATTCAGCCAGTCTAGAGCAGGACCACTCAGTGTTTGCCCTTTGGAGGGCGTACTTGTCCATTTGGGACGTTAAGCTCCTTAAGGGAGCAGAACTCCTCCGGGAGTAATCGTTTGGTTTTCGCCCCTTGGCTCTTCGCCAGAGAGTCGTGGGGACTTTTAGAAAAAAGAGAGCTACGGACCAGCTAATTCTCATGCAGCCCTTGTGTTCACATTTATGCATTGATGAAACTACAATGCTTCATCACATCATTAACACACATCATTTTACAGTGCCTTTTAAAAATGATAGCTTTGGACGTACCTATACGAAACTCAGTGACAAACCAAATAGGTTATTAAGCCAGGGTTTTTTAACCGGGACCGATGGGTTGCCATAACCAGGGAGCTGCAGTGGCAGCTCCCTGCCATAACCTACAACCTAACATTTAAAGAAAGCACCAATGTTTAAGGAAAAGATGATTAACATATAACCAACATTTGGTTAATGCATTTGCCCAACAGTTTAATAAAAGAAGTGCCCAACAAGTGGGTATGTTTTAAAATGCTAATTTACCAAACAGTTGGGTAATCTCTTGCCCAACAGTTGGGTTCATACTTTACCCAATTTGGTTGGTTAAAGTTTTGCCCAACTGTTTAGAATGTTGAATAGATGCCCAGTGTTGGTCAAAAAGTTGGGCAAAATTTGCCCAATTTTTTTAAGAGTGTAGTGATCCACAAACCATTGGGACTGTGGACAAATAACAAAGTTGGTTTAGTATGAGGAGTGAAAAGAGGTGAAATTCGGTTCCGGACATCCTGACTGACATTTTAACAAATTACGATTCATATACGCTGCTGAATGTGGTGGTTATTGTATGAATTAAATATAACACAGAAAGAAGATGAGACGGTACACAAAGACACACACACGCTGTAATGCACAGACAAAACAAGAGAGCCAAGTTGCTGTTTATGTTGTATGCGTAAATAAGTTTTAAACGTTGAGAGCAAAAGCGAACAACAAAATTTGATACAATCAATATGAAAAATTGTCATTTTTTGTAACACTTACATACTACGCGCGTTTTTTAGATAAAAATGAACGTTTGCAAAATCTTTAAATATATGCTCTTCATTAGCATGTTAAGTTGGTAGGCGACTTGACGAACTACAAACACTATCATGTGGAAGTGAACCTTTAACACCCTCCTAAAGTTTTAGAATCAACTCAATGAGTCCCTTTAAGGGTGAAGAGTGTCTGTTTTTAGAATCGGTTTAATATCGGTATAATACATCCTTTTATTTCACGATGATGCACCGTCGATGCTGAAGTGCCCTGTTTCTTTCAGTATGATCGACGTTGTATTGAGTTTACTAAAATGTCATTTTTCAAAAGAAATAAATTCAATTGAATAAGAAAGCTTCCGAAAATCTAAACCAATCTACTTGCACCTCGATAAGTGAAGAAAGTAATCTTTACAGCTCCCCATAATAGTTCTCTGTATTTATTTGATACCATTCTCTTTTGTCGCTGTAAATTAAATTCTTTGTTTTACATTTAAAATAGTTAACCTTGGTAAAAGGCTACTAATAGACTGATAGAGACAGTCAGTCTATGAGTCTCAATCCAGTAAAAGAAATATTCCAGTGACAATTAAGAAGATATCAAATGAAATAGAACAGTTTTTAACTTCAAATCACACCCCCAGACCCGTGTAAGGATGTCACATGATCCAAGCTTGACAAATAAAATCATTGCAAAAATCATTGGCAAATAAATTCATTGCAAAAAATGGATCACTAAACTTCATAAAGTACGAGGCACAAACATCGCACAATTTCGCATCGGGAAACTGTAAAAAACTTGTTTTAAAGGGGAGGAGGCACCCCTTTGCTTGAACCCTACCCATACCACACTCCAAAAACTTCACACGAGACAATCCAGACCCCGCACCTATCCACACCCATAGTACGTTCACAACTGTTCAGAGTATGACAGTATTTCTAATAATTTTCTTAAATGACACTAACGAAGGCTTATGGGATAACATTTTGGTATGAGTCGTTTTGCCACAGCAAAATGAAATTTACGAAAACGACAAGTACAAAAATCCATCGCAGAACCCTTTGCAATTGTTATTTGAAACGCCGGTCTATGTTCAGGAAACGGTCGCTCTTGCCGCCAAATCATATCAATTACTTCAATGCCATTCAATTATTATATAGTTCCCGATTGGTTTTAAATTAAACTTGATTGCACTTTTAAAATTATAGTTTCAAATTATTATTCGTCCTTGGACTCAACACCATGGAACGCTAAAAGACAGTAGGGAGTTGCTAAATCTTAACACCCCGCTGATAACAAATATTGAAAATTGGGCTACACATTTTGAGCTAACTGCGAGCAAAGGTTACCACACTCACAGTGTTTGCTCATATTTCATGTATAGGGCCTTTTATATGTGTCACGATTTCACAACAAATTAGTCGTCAGTATGACATCACGGGCTCCTAATAAAACAACGCACTGCAGGGAAATGAATATTTTCTTTAAACAGAAGGCCAACAGCTTAGTAATTCCTTGCCGCTGAAATGTAAGGCTTTTTTATCACATTGACAGTGCTCCGTGTTTTTCAATTGATAGGGCTCCATAATGTACCCACAAAGCACACATGCAAACCATCCAAGCTTCCTTCATTGAGATCCCCCTTGCCCCTTGTGAGCCCAAATGACATTTGACCTGCACCAAAAACTATTGGAATCATTTGTTCACTATGCACCATCTACATGACAGGTATCAGGAATCTGCAAGTTACCTTTCTTGTAAAACTCTGTAAGCAAGCTTGTCCCTGCTGACCCCAAATGACCTTTGAACTTCAAGAAAATCAAATGGGATCATCTTCTCAATACAACCAACCTACACACCCAAATATAAGCTTAGTCACACGTACCGTTCTTGAGATATCGTGTTTACAACACTTTACCTGTTGACCTCACGTGACCCCAAATGACGTTTGACCTCCAAAAATTCGCTATGGATCTTCTACTCAATGAGACCAAACCCACACCAGAAATATGAGAGAGCATAGTTACATGTACCTTTCTTGAGATACCGTGTTTTCAAGGTTTTGACCTTTTGACCTCTCCTGACCTCAAATGACCTTTGAACACCACCAAAAACAATAGGTTCATTTACTTTATATGGCCAATTTACACACTAAGTATGAGGATGGTCACACTTACCCTTCCAATTTGAATTATCGTGTTCACAAACAAAGGCGTCACAAACACACACACACACGGCATCACCATCGCTTAGATTCCTTACCTGACTTCGGCAAGGAATCAAAAATCATAAGTATGTTGTTGTGCAGCATGCTATTCATATGCAAATTACCCTAATTCGCAAATATGAAAAAATCCCTGATTTGCTATCTTGTCATGGATTTTTTTTTTTTTTTAGTTTTACGAGATAGAGTGGGAAGCGGTATAAAATTATACTCACCGAATCCTTTGTAAGTCCAGCTCTGATATTAAGTGGTAATAGATCAGATGAATTCTTTGTGACGAGTGGAGGCATGCCATTGCGAATCGCATCCTTCCGTAATGGTTTCTTATTTTCCATTTTAGATCTGTAAAACAAAACAGCGTTCGACATTAACTAAACCTTTAAAAAGTTCAAACTGAGTGACTAATACAAGGAAGTCTGAAGTCATCTTCTAGAGCTGCAGACCTCGACAAAACCTCTTACCAACTTGCAATTGGCGAGTAGCAGTTTTATGATGGTCTCTATTTACAACGTCCTTGTCACTTTGACGAGTGTTCCGTGTGCTTACTCTGGTGTGTAGGTCATTGCCGACATGTTGATGCTCACATAAACTCCCAAAACGTGTGATTTTCTGGATTTTCTATGCTCAACGACTCCCTCCCCGAAGACAAATAATTTCTTTCGCCCACTTTGCAGCTGTCTTTGCTATAAAATATTAATTTTCCAACTTTTGCCAGATTTACATACCAAAAAGTACATCAACATATCGGAGCACAGAATTTGAAAATAATGCACAAGTAACATTAAATTATGTGGTGGGTAAATTTTTTTTAACTTGTCGAAAAAACAGGACTTTGTGTTTCGAGAATTAAAACAATAACACAATTACCGAATAAACATACCTTTTATTTCATTACACAGTTCACCGGAGTATAGTATTGTAATTATTAGGGGTAATACATTTTTAATGGATTGTTGTGGGAAGGGGCACGCGCCCCCTCGTATCCCCCACTCCCGTTACTAAGGACCTTGTTATAACAGATCGTTGTTCTAACGGGATGTGGCTCAGCATTATTGCCGCAAATTGTGACAACATTGGTTGCATCTTGCAAGATTAATTTCGTCCAATGAACTAGAGAGTGATTAGGATTCGAAGCGGATCTCTGTTATGTTTTGTTGCGAAAATCAACAATAAGCAATAAAATCTCATGAAAAGTGAAATATCACACAAAGTTTTCAGCAACATTAAGGTATCCGGGATCTCGTTCATACTTACGGAGAATACATCAACAGTCAGATAGTAGTGCCCCTTTAAGGGAAAATGCAGTCAGCCAAATTTGGACTAGTGCCAAATGTAGTAATCTGCCGTGTTTCATGATTGGCCTTTGAGAATCACGTGACAATGTTTTTCTCTTTTCAATATGAAATTGTGAGAGGTGATTCATCAATTTTTACCTTGAATGTGTAATATTTAAGTCACTGAGATATAAAGGGGTGTACTTAGAAGAGAAATAAAATGTCTAGGTCTGTAGCCTTTGTTTAGAAATAAGTTTCTGGTGACTAGTATGTCTTTTAAACACTTGATAGAAATATTTCTGGTAAATGAATAGGCATTCTCTTTAGGTTTATGTGTTCAATACCAGCTCTCTATAGTCACCAAATAAAAAAACCTCCGAGTCCCCTTTCCGCATATTACTACTTTCTTTATTCTAAAAATTTAAAAACTCAAAATGGGCATTAAAATTGTAGTTTTTGAGGTGTAATCCTTAAGATGTTTATTGGGGGAGACCACGGTAATTGTACCTTAATCTTTGATTAATAAAATAGTTTTAGTTAGGCCTTAAGGATTATTGATAATTCAAACTTAGGTTTTGACCGTTTTCACATAAGGCATGCATACGCATTAAGTGTAGCCTACCTACATGAAAACCCCCCCAACGACCTACATATGAGTTTTTCACTGAAATAGTGTTGAATTTTGCCAGGCAGTGGGCGTGGTTTCCCAATCGTGACGTAACATGAAAGCCTTCTGTATCACCCGCTTATTACTAAATAAAGCTCTAACGTCACTAACATGGATTTATTAAAGAAGGGTGTGCTTATTTCCAAAACATATCCTGCTGGCAGTAAAAGCGTTATCAAAAGAATAGTTAAGACTTTTAAAGTCAAATACCGTCGAAATGAAAATGACAGAGCTATATCTTCCATTTTTAAAGTGTCTTTTCATGATTTAAGTTTTGCTTTATGTCTACAGAACTAAAACAAGATTTACTTTTAAAAAGAGCGTGCACAACATATCGCACCTAAGAGTATTTAAACTAGAGGGAATAGGAATGAGGAGAAATTTGTCATAGAAGGAGAATGGAATATTTGTCATACAATATATATTTGAAAATGATTTAATTCTTTTCAGTTACATTTATTAATTGAAATGTCTCTTTGTTCTTACACTGTAAACACAAATTATTCAAACAGTGCCTGAACTGACTAATCACATTAGTCAATAATATTCACTAATGTTTGACTAATATTTGACCCAGTTAGATACGTTTATAAAAATATTAAGCTTCCTGGACTAATTTCTGACTGATATTCTTCAGTCCCTTACTACGAAACTGGTCAGATATCATCACAAAGTTGTCAAATATGAGTGACTAACGTAGGTTGTCAATGCAGACACAAATCACTGACTAGTTTATGTTTACAGTGTACTATTTGGTCTCTTTTGATGAAACCATTTTTATTATGCCGTCTCCCATTTTTCCCAGAATACCAGGCCGCTGTTTGCAAATTCTTTGATTCGCTTCACATTAAAAACAAAAGAGTGACCTTAATAACTTTCTAATAGGAAGCCTACTGCTGTTGTACGTGGTGCTCCGCATAAGCAGGGAGTTGTACTGTAACAGACAACTCCCTGGCATAAGCAATGGAGTTAGAAAAAAGCCAGTGAGACACAACTGGAAATAAAGGCCATGACCAGCTCGAATTGAACAAATAGGTTAGAAACTAGGGCGTATAACTCCAGCTAAGAAACTAATTCTAATAGGGTGCAAAATGTAATTTCATCTTATTAGAGTGTTCTTTCCCTTCATTAGAGCGTTAATTCACTCCATGAATAGTGAAATTCAATCCAAGAAGAATGAAAATTCACTCTTAAACGAGTGCCTTCAGTGATCTCTCTATTTTAAGTGTAAGTAGTACATGCAAACACTCCATCAAGAGTGAAATTTCACCCATTTTGAGTGAAATTCACTCTTCGTGGAGTGAATTCCCACTTTTTAGAGTGATCTTTTAAACTTTCACTGCTCTAAAGAGTGAAATCTCCCTTCTTTTATTTTTAAAATGTGTTTGTTTACCCCAAACTTTTTAATAAAAAATGCAGATGTGGAACGACTTGGACAAAATCTTCATACATGAATGATTTTTTTGACATGTTTACCCGCAAAATGACATTCACTTGTGGAACAATTTTTTTAATGAAAGAATAAAAGCCTAACACAGAACCTGTTTCTACAACCATTAATTTATAGGTCGTTCTTTAAGCTGCAATTCGCATTCTCAATTCTTTTACCATCCAGTTATTGGTTCTTGTCAAATGAGCATGAAGGTTAAGATATACTGGCTGATGTGTAATTCATTATCTAAAATAAAAAGCATCCAATGCAATTGGGGAGGGGGGCCTAGACAGTTAGAAGGGGTGTTTGTCACGATTTTCATAAAGTTCTATCATCTGTGTGTTGAACATAAACGAACAAGATATGGTGCGTGTAAAATTAGATAATATCAAAGAGTACAACAGCAGAAAAAAATTGACAAGGGCACAAAAAGAAAGATTGTAAAAAAAAATAATAATTCAGTACATGCACACGAAAAATATGTTGTGCTCTATCCTAATATTCGTGTTAAATAAAGAATATTTTGCGCCAAATTTTCTGTACAATACAGCGGTTATTTGCAATAAAATATTTTATTAATTTTTATAGTTTATGATCGTGCAAGAACTTACGATTTTTAATATGAAACTTATGTGGTCGTTTATCCGATAAATCAGCACCCAGGAGCAACCTCACTGCCTGCATGTTAATGTGTACATATATTGCTTTGCCGAGGGTAGTCGTCCACAAAACGACAGAATATGATAATATAAGCAAGGGAAAATATATCTTGCCTGGTTTTCAGTCGAATAAATTGCTCCAGGGTATAGGGAATCGAGTTAAGTTTGATGAATCGCCTCTAATGAGATTCACAGACGGAACAAGTCGGATAACTGGAAAGAAGAGTCATCCCTTTCTATATAAAAAATTGCTTGGTATATGTATATAATATTTATAAACACCTCTTTTGATTTCCTGCATTCTGATTGGCCAAAACCATTTGAGGCCGGTCTTAAATTGCTATTTTTTTTACAACATTGAAACAAATATTTATTAACCAAACAACATCAAATTATTCAATGATGATTATAAACTAATAGGTCGACCCTTCTTGAAGGGTCCACTTATAGACCTTCATATTCCTATTAAAACACAAACAACCGGTCGTTCCGACTCACTCAAGTTTACTAAACCATCACTTGTAATTTTCATATAAAGAAAATTATTAATATAGAGGAAAACAATAGAAATAAGAAAAAGAAAGAAAGAAAGAAAGAAAACGAACTGTGCCTACAACCGCATGCCCAACTACTTCCCAATTTCGTCACCCCCGTCACGTCACTGGACTTTTAAGAGAAGATACGCTGCCAAATGTCCCAAGTTTGGTTAAAGGCTAATAAGCGATTATTTATGTCACACAAATACTTTTCACAATTATACTGAAGTTTAAGATAAAAAAGGAAAATTTCAACCCGTAAGATCTTACTGTTTTGACACTTATTCATATATAAAATATCTCGCGTACATGAGAACTTTGTTAAGGCCTAAATTAACATTATCCATGACAGAATAACCAAAAATGAAGTGAATAGTAAATTGCATTTCTTGACAGTAAGGAGAATAAGAACTACGGTGCTTTACACGCGCATGGTTTGAGCGCGAACTGCAATTTCCTTTGTGTCTATCGGCGCGACGCGTTCTTCGTACTAATGAAAACAAACGAGCCACACCGTAAAAGCGAACGCGTCCCTCACATCAACTAATTTACAGTAATAATCCCGTCGTGTAAAGTGTGTCCCTGCGTGTGTAGCTAACTATACTGTGTATGCTAACAAAGATTATGCACGTATATATATATATATATATATATATATATATATATATATATATATATATATATATATATATATATATATATATATATAACTATATATATATATATATATATATATATATATATATATATATAACTATATATATATATATATATAACTATATATATATATAACTATATATATATATAATGAAGAGTGAAATATAAACATGTATACGCAAAGTGAAGATAATTTATAATATAAAGAATAAATCAAACTGAAAATCTGCCCGACGAAAAATTGACCGTCTCCACTGGGACTCGAACCCAGACCTTCTGCTCTACGTGCAGACGCCTTACCAGTTTGGCTATGAAGCCAGTCCTGGCTGTTCGAGTTTCCAGAAAGGAGTCAATGATTCGCCGAGAGGGCAATATCACAGAGTTGTGGACATATATCCATTTCAAACTCCGATCGGCCTTTTGACAGAGATCACTTCTGGAAACCAGATTGATGCAATCAGTTTGAATCACCGCATAATACATGGATCTCTTGCAGATTTTCAGTTTGATTTATTCTTTATATTATACACTATTTTCACTTTGCATATACATGTTTATATTTCACTCTTCATTCTTTACAGTTTCGTATCTCTTCGCTTTCTCCGCTTTCTAGTGCGGACGCTGTAACCACTGAGCCATGAAGCCAAGTTGGTTTGGCTTTTGTTCAAATAACAGATGAAGCAACTCGCAATTCACATCCTGAGCAGGCGCCTAATTTTTTGGAACAGCACTAGTTCTCGTTTTAAATATAATATACATACATACATATATATATATATATATTTATATATATATATATATATATACATATATATATATATATATATATATATATATATATATATATATATATATATATATATATATATATATATATATATATATATATATATATATATATATATATATATATATATTCTAGCTGGACCCTAATGTAAACAAAGCATGAAAAACTAGAATTTCAACTGCACACACATAGATGACATAGCACACCTTGAATCGAGAAGCTTGCGGCTATTTAATTCAGCCTTCTTCAGCTCGAATGAAGCAAAACTAAAAACGCTCATATATATATATATATATACGGATAAATTCAGAAATCAAACAATCTACAGGTTACAACCAATGGAAGAACACAAGTGAAGTCATAGACTGGTTTAGTGAAATACACGACAAACACCAACAATCGTTTATTGCTTTTAACGTTTGTGAGTTTTACCCCTCAATTACTACCGACCTCCTCAACGAGGCTTTAGACTTTGCATCAAACTACACAGACATACCATCATTCGAAAGGCACATTATCTTCCACACAAAGAAAACTATGCTGTTCAACGTTGAAACACCATGGTGCAAGCGTACCGAATCTTTATTCGATGTCACCATGGGTAGTTTCGACGGTGCTGAAACTTGTGAACTAATAGGATTGTACCTCCTATCACAACTTCAGCACATTAACATGAATGTCGGCCTATACAGAGACGACGGTTTGGCTGTTTGCAAAGCAACACCAAGGCAAACAGAAAAAATAAAGAAAGAAATATGCAAGATATTCTCAAAAAACAATCTTAAAATAGAAATTGAAGCAAACAAAAAAAGACCTTACCCTTGATCTCAGCACAAGCACATACAAGCCATACATGAAGCTAAACAACACCCCTCTCTATGTGCACAAACAGAGCAACCACCCGCCACTTATCATAAAGAACATCCCAGAAAGCATCAACAGGAGACTATCCAACATTTCTTCCGACGAAAACACATTCAACGCATCATCACCCGTATACCAGGAAGCATTACAAAGAAGTGGCTATGGGTACAACCTAAAGTACGAGACCCAACCCCCTAGCACCAGTCATTCCAAGGGAGCCCCGAAACGAAGACGAAATAGGAACATAACCTGGTTCAACCCCCCGTTTAGTGACAGTGTCACAACCAACATTGGCAAGAAATTCTTTAACCTCTTGGACAGCTGTTTTCCACCTGGGCACACACTACATACTTTACTCAACAGGAACACGGTGAAACTGAGTTACAGCTGCATGGCAAACATAGACCAAATTATATCAGCGCACAACAAATACATACTGGCGAAACAGGAAGTACAACCAGCAACGCGAAGCAACTGCAATTGCAGAAAGCAAATTGCCATTGGAAGGCAACTGCCTCAAGAACAACATTGTGTACCAAGCAACTGTAACACGCCACGACAACAACAACGAAGAAACATACATTGGTCTAACAGAGAACACATTCAAAACAAGATACACCGCCCACAAGTCGAGCTTTAAACACAAAGACAAAAGACACGCAACTGCACTCAGTGAATACATCTGGAAACTAAAGGATACAAATGTAGAACACTCCATAAAATGGAAACTAATGAACAAAGCTCGAGCATACTCCACTTCATCTAAAACTTGTAATCTCTGTCTGGAAGAAAAGTTCTTCATTATACTCAAACCTTCCTTAGCAACTCTAAATAAAAGAAACGAACTGGTAAGCTCTTGTAGACACAGGAACAAACATCTACTGTGTAATTATTCTAATAGGTAATGTATCTTGGCTCGCTGTACACCGTTCGTGCCTGTTCACATCGAACACGGAACCAACACGTGCTTAAAAAGGGACACGTTCAAAAGCAGCGAACATATACGTATTTAACGTTATTGACATCATTCTACTTCAGGCTTCTGAGGAGTGAGGACCTACATTATTGGCCCTTACGAAACAGTTCTGTAAAGCTATGTTGTAAGAACTTATTGCAACCTTTTCAATATTACAGCTCCCTTCACAGGGTTGAGCACTTTACCATTGCCTGGTTGACATTATTATTAATTTTTACTATTACGGTTATATATATATATATATATATATATATATATATATATATATATATATATATATATATATATATATATATATATATATATATATATATATATATATATATATATATATATATATATATATAAAACACATAATCGTCAAATAACCTAAAATGTTTCATTTGAAAATGTATCTGACGGGCTGTAATTGTAAGTAAATCAAACGCGCGGCACGAAAATCTTGATAATATGCACAATTTATAAAATTTGGTGGATTAATCGACTTTCGTGTGAATTGGATTTTGATGAATGGTGTTCCAATATGCTAAATCGATTCCAATATAGATATGATTCCCCACGGGCAAAAATGTCTTTTTCAATTAATCCTCAGTCGTTCAAATGGGTATATCTTACCCGAACTTGCTTTTGTTTTGAGGTTATCTCATTAAAGAAAATTTGAATTTAACTTATGGGAAATTAAGAACCACTCCTCTGTAAATGGACGTCAATTTCATTTAAAATTTATAAGAATCTAAACTTCAAATCTTCTCCTATAAGAATCGGCTGATTTAAAATGAAGTCGAAGATTAAGATACTTGCTGTGCGTTTCCCTTCCTACTTTGTACTCAACGTTTTGCATCTAATTTGTGTGTGTGTGCGTGTGTGCCGCCCGTAGTTATTTGAATTCAGACTGAGGATTTAAATAATGGATGTTAAAAAAAAACGATAGATTTCTTCAGTCCTTGAACGTTTAACAATAGCCACTCAATTGTTTAGGTAAGAATTAAGAAAGGAAATACAAAAGAGACAACAATGAGGTCCGCAAAAAAATAAAGTAACTAAATAGAAATAAGAAATAATAGTGAACTTGTGCGAATATGTGTTTTTTCCCGGCGGTTTGTGTTTGAAGGATGAGAGTAGTCGCCCCAACCCATCCTGAAGTATCAGCTTAATCTTGCAGTGTTCTTCCCATTTCTGTTCAAAGTAGCCTTTTTCGTGTTTTAGGACTTCAGTGTTTGCGAATTCAGGGTAATTCTAAGCAGAAACTCTTAGTAAATTTCAAATTTGAGGAGAAAAGATATTGTCACACGGCTATCAAGAGCCAATCATGAAATTTGACAGTTTACTTCACTACTTCAAGTTGGGTGACTGCATTTCCCATTTAAAAGAGAGTCTCATCAAGTTTTGATATGTTATATAGGTACTTACTCAGAGCATTTCGGTGAAATTTGCATTGAAATCTAATTTGCGGTTCACAAGAAATGAGCATTTGAAGTTGTCACGTTTTCAACGCAAGGTGAACTTAAACAAGGGCATATGGCATTATATCCTCATATTAATAGAGAGTCTTTTGTTTTCCTTTAAACTTCCATTGCATAAGTAGCATGTGAACTTGACAAACTTTGCATTCCCTACAGGGAGATCTTTTTCCTATTAACTTCAAGGTCAACACAACAGTCTGAAAAACAGAAGGAAATATGAACGCACTCTCACTGGCGGCGGAAGGGGACGGGGGGACACGTTACCCCTAAATTTCTTAGCGAGGGGACGTCCCCCCCCCCCCTAAAATTCTTAGCGAGGGGACTTCCCCCAAAAAAATCAGAGAAGAAGTAAAAGAAACTTGGGAGCCTTGAACCAATTTAAAGTTGAGACTATAGTTAACCCACCACCGTACAGAGCAGCCGAAATTGACTTAGCCTATGTTCTGCCATTGTTTGGCTGATTCTTGTCACGGTCCCCTGCGACCATGCTCTATGCCTGTGACCTAGTTTTTGGCTACAAATCATTAAAAAAATCTGGCAACCTCTCCCGGTCCGCAAACCAGGTGTATGTAGTATATCACTTGTCCAGTGAAACGGAACCTTTACTGTACCAGTATTTTCCCTCCGCGAGAAGTGAAGCATTGCCATTGCCATCACGTGAACGAACAGTTGACCAGTATTCACTCATCCATAGGCCCCCCCCCCCCCCCAAATTTTCTCAAGACCTAAAATTCGGGCAGGGATCTGGAAAAATTCGGGCAGCCGTTTGAGTCTTAAAACCTGGTTTGTGTCTTCTTACACAGAAAACTCCTAGGCGTGCCCGAATTCCTTCAAACACTTGGCCGAAAAAATAATAAAAAAACATCATAGTCACGGTACAATTTTCATGAAAACTCTGAAAGATATTAAAATTTGCGACACAATTCGGACAGCTTCTGAAAAAAACAATTTTTCGTCAGCCTTACTTCATATTCTTGTGTAAACCTTTGCCCGAAATGACACAATATTCGGGCAAAAGTTGCAAAAAAGTTGTGGGATATTTTTAATTGCCAGATTACAAGGGGACAGAGCATGTATACAGTCCCCAAAATTTTGCCCGAACAAATCAATCAAAAGCTATCTTGTGACGCACCATATTACTAAATGAAAATCACCAATAGTCACCAGAAGGATGAAACTTACGTGGTCGAGAGGTATTTGGGCAGCAAATGAATGAGATGAAGATTTTGCACTTTTCAAAATGATCCTCTTAAAATTGTGCGAAACTTTTTAACCTGCAGTGCTGTGGAACCGAAATTTGGGCAATGGTAAACAAATCAGCATAGCTTGTTTGCTCACTCATACGAATTAAGTGTGAACAAATCTGCAAGTAAGTCTGCCCACAAATTCATGTAAAAATATCTAGCAACGTGACAAGCCGGGTTTTTCTCAAACGGCGTTAGTAGAAAAATCATTTATAGATAGTCGGGAGTTCGGGTCGAGTCATAAAGACAGTTGTATCAATTCAGTGGAACTGGAATTCGGGCAAGAGTCGCAACAGAGTCACAGACATACGGTACTTATGTTTTTAATTCCGTTCTACAGTTTTCCAGGGAAAGATACAAGACCAGGTAATGTTTTATACATTCCCAGGTGCGGTATATCATTATATTATGAAGCCTTGGGATTTTTGAGGGTTTCTGAAGTTTTTCAATTTTCAAAATTATATTGATTATAATCTCATGCTGCGTGACGTAAAATAGTTTGTAGAACGCGCAAGCAAACTCATTTTCCAATGATTATAGCTTCATGTAGTCATCCAATGGTTAGTGATACATTTCATCTGAAAGTTTTCTGACCTTTAGTAGATTTGCTCATTTTTGGTGAAAATTTTATTGCAAACGAAAGTTCAAAATATCGACGGCTTTGATTCGGCTTATAAGCCTGGGAAAGGCCATTTCCGGCTGTCTGAGGGGTTGCGATTTTTCAAAATTTTCTGTACGCTCCGCGCCAACCGATGGTGGCGCTCCGCTTAGATAGTCTTTCGGGCAGAATTACATTTTTCGGGCAGAGAATCATTTGCCCCCCCCCCCAACTGAAATGCTCCCGTACGCCTATGCACTCAGCATAGGTGAGTCATTCACTTACAGTAGGCTATTTCCACTCCTTTTTTTCATCAAATGTAATGTCGCGTAATTGATGACAAATGCTACGGCTTATGTCGTTGCGTTATAACTCGTTCTGTGACAATCAGGTTTGGCTAGGTGAAACTCGCACATTATTTGGCCTAGCCTATACGTAGGCCTACGTTAAAATCTGCGTCGGTCAGGAAATAGCCTATAGGCTATCTGTGAAGGCAAATATTTCGCACATTTTGTTCATTGAATTCACCGTAAAATGTTCAAAAAAACGGCATAGATTGCACGAGAGAGTTTGTAGAATCTCATAGCTTCACTGGACCCACGCCAGTGGGACTTCGCACTCGTGATGTGTGCTACGCGCACATAGGGTTCGTCTCGCGAGTCCAACTATTCCATCTTGTTCACTGATTGTCTCCCCCCCCCCCCCCTCCCTAAAGTTTTATGCTTCCGCCGCCACTGCGCACTCTTGTCAATGTGAGGAAGTGATATAAACGCTGCTGCCTTCAAGCTCACAGTAGCACACAAACCCGGTTACTGATTTTATTCACTGGTTTCTCGCGAAATACGTGTCCAATTTGAATAGGAGCTTCACCACAAATCGTATAGTTTTAGTTTATCTGTCAGATACAAAAATTAAAAACAATTATAAATATTAAGTTTTTGATGTAACTTCCCCTTCAAAATTGCTGTCAAGTAGCACTACCTCGAGCTACAACTTAATGTGAAATTCTGTCAAACAAGTAAAACGTGACCTAAAGACGTAAAGTGGGTGAAACTAATCTCCCACTTACGTTGCACTAATATCTCTTAAGAATAATGTAATTCCACTTCACACCACTTTATTCTCCGTCAAAAGTGAAATGTACTCCATTGAAGATGAAATTAGCTAACATCTACAATTCTCCTAGACTCCAGTCTATGCAACCAAAATTAATATAACTCTTGATAGAAAATTGGGCCGTTTTGCTTTCTCCAAAAAGCAAATTGCGCACGGCTTAAAAAAAAGTAGCCTATATGTAAACTTTGCTGGAAGTAATCTTAAAGGGATGATTCTCTCACCCCAAACTACGATTTGTGTAGTGTCCACAGACGTTTTCAATTGGCTAGGCTCTTAGATTGCCAGTAAGCTCAAAAAATGCAGATTAACGAACCTCGTATAACACAGCGTGTTCTGTGCTGAGATTGTATCCATTATACATTGTCTCGTTTACAAAGTCAGAAGCAATAAACTGATAATGTACTTGGATGAGGATGAGTTTTAGATAGTTTTGTCGAGGGGGTGGGGGCAAATAGGTCGGCTTGGAGAACTAAAACTGTTTGGGTTAAGAGAGAGTTAGACCTTAAATTAATGTGGTTCTCATATTTCAATTAACTTAGCGAGTTTTTCACGCCCTGACACATATGGTTAAAGGCCGTTGAACTGGAAATATATTGCCATACTTACGACAGCGTGGTTCACTTAAGATACCTTATGGTTAATATTTTGCTTAACCGATGAAGCTTTCGACCTTCCTGAGAGAATTCTATTTCAGTTCATCTAATTCGAATAATCTTAATTGGCTAGGTAGGTTTATACTTAATAGATCATTTCAGAATTCGCGCTTGGTACAAAATGTCATCACTGCACGAGGAACGTATTAACTACAATTTTGCAAAGTTTACATCGCCATGCATATTTTACTATCATCAAGGGTACGGGGCAGTCCTAAATTCTAAAACGTCATACATTACCATATTGTTGCAGCAAAGGGTGCACCAAACTCCATGACTTGTGCATTTGCATTTCACCACTCATTGTTCAACGATTCCTGATTTTTGGAGCCGTATCTATCTATCTAGGTACGCTTTACAACTTAATATATGTGCAGACGTTCGACCGTACA
Organism: Holothuria scabra; assembly: GCA_037179385.1. Classification (NCBI taxonomy): domain Eukaryota; kingdom Metazoa; phylum Echinodermata; class Holothuroidea; order Aspidochirotida; family Holothuriidae; genus Holothuria; species Holothuria scabra. The sequence goes on along the minus strand of CM074200.1, from coordinate 27,638,568 downwards.
TAATAAATGATTTCTGCTCGAAGCGATCGACAGTTATACTTACGCTCAGCCGTTCAGATTTGCATTATTCAAAAAGCAGTTTCGAGATACAAAATTGCATGTTGTCTGACGAAGGGTCGTTAACACAAAGGTATATATATATTTCTTCGTTAAACTATAGTTTAAGATGAAAACGTGTGTCGAATAATTTTTTACTCAATTTTTGGTTAAAAAATTTAATTTTAAAAAATTTTATAAAATTAGTTTTCAGATTAACAAATAAATTGGGAAGTTTTATTACAACTGGTACTCACTCGTTAGAACAGGCTACTTATGCATGCACTTATGACAAAAAAACAATATAATGACACCATTCTACTCTGCAAACACAAAGTAGTCAAATAGTGCCTGAACTGACTAATTACATTAGTCAACAACAGTAGCTAGTTGACTAATTACATTAGTCAACAACAGTAGCTAGTTGACTAATATTTGACCCATTTGAATTAGTTTCTAACTAATATTAAGCCTCCTTGACTAATAATTGACTGATGTTCTTTAGTCCATTACTACGAAATTAGTCAAATACCATCACAAACTAGTCAATATTAGTGACTAACGTGGTTATTCAATTCAGACACCACTTGACTAATTTGTGTTTACACTGATATTCCGTACGAGTGCCCATATAGTACTTTAAACATTGGAATTTCCAATGGCAAGTAAGTTAACATTTGCAGGTCGGTATAATATAGGCCTATGTACAAACTAAAATAGAAAGGTAAAAATAGGATTTTATTGCAAAACTTTGTTTAAATTCGATGTTCCAGTTTCACTTTTATTTATATATATTAATAATAGATACTTATATTTTTATATAGTACAGGAGAATCCCACTGAGTTCCATTAATTTTTCAATGGGACTTGTTGGGAAATTGATGGAACGTTCCAATTTCCATTTTGATTCAATGGGACGATGGATTTTTCCATTGACTAAATGAATTTTATTTACGTTATGATTGTCCATATTACATTCTAATTTCTATTGAACAGTTGCATCCAATAGGAATATATGGGAATTCAATACGATTTCAATGGGAATTTATGGGATCTCATATAAGGTTCAGTTCAACTGGATTTAAATGGCAGTTTTCTACTGAGCGGGCGCCCGGCAAATATGTATACTTGGGACAGTTCAAACACGGCTGCCTATATAGAGGACAAACATCATTTATTAGCATGTGGTATTTTTACGGACTGAAAATCAAGGGGATTCTTTCTTTGTGCATGGCAGGCTGCGGCCGTGGTGACTGATTAGTGTTCAGCAGTGCATTGGTGTATATTTCAGGTGCACGCATCGTCAGGATAGTGTCGTGTGAGGGTGTTTTGGAGTGTGAGTTTTTTGGATTATTGTACCTCAATATCTAATCTCCTGGTTTAACCTAGCGACGCCGCCCGACCTTTCTCTAGCTGTGGGTAGCCGGACTGTTTCGGGTGTGGCATGGGGAGGGTCAGTGTGGCGTGTAAGGGGAGGTGATCTCCCTCCCTAAGGAGAACAGGAACGATTGTAAGGTCTCCAGATGCGAAATGGTGCAAAAGGGCTGTCTCAAACGAGAAAATGTTTATAGTGATCATCTTTTTCATTCCTGAGATATTTTGTTTTTGAGGATGGGTCATGTTGGGACTGGGACAACCCCAGCCCCCTCCTTGCTTACGTACCTGATATATACTAAGGTCAAGTGTCAACGTAAACACCCGTCTCGGTACAAGGGGGGTCCGGGTATACGATTGCTAGATCAGATTTTACCAAAATCATTTGTAAATAAATGTACTTTCTGACATGGTGGGTGATGCGCAGCATAATCAAAAGACCTTATGAATTGACGACACACTGACGTCATCCTTGGGGAATAAACCATCAAACACGTGGCCGCATGGATAAGAATTCGCACTGCACCTGTAGCAAACTATACGCGTATTCAACTGATTGACGAATCCGCTGTCTGCGTTTTAGTGTCCGGGGTTGACCGGGCTTGTTTTGCCCCCAAAGGGGGCGTAGTGTTTGCTCTATGACATCATATGCATCGAGTCTATAAAGTAAACAGTACAGTGCGTGATAAATCGGAGAAAGGAGCCGCTATCAAACCAGGAAGTTACATCTAAGTTGAAGTGTTGGGCTCCAGAAATCTACTGTCAATTAATTTTTTCGATTCAGGAAACTATCCTGTCAAAAACAACAGAATTCAACTGTTTTGTACATGCTTGCTTTACTATTAACAACAAAAGCAATCTTCATAACCACTCCCTGACCAAATTTTTCAAGCTGCTGTGTGGAACAACTAAAACCTACTACAACCCTAGACAATTTTTATGTTATATGAGAGTCCTTGCTTTCTGAATAGTATTTATAAATGCCTTAATTAAACACAGTTTGGAGCTAAAACCTTCACATTAGCCTTTTCAAATAGAAAAAAAAAAAATGAAACGAAATAGAAAATAACAAACCTCATGTGACCATGAAATCTAGAAAATCCTATTTCGTCCTGCAATGTAGATCATTCACTGAAGTCAACATTTTTAAAAATTCATAATGTTTTGCAGAAGCTCTGCCAGCTTCTCTATAGTTTTGATTTAAAAATGAAACCACTTGAGAGTCCAAGCAATATTTAAGCAGCCAACGGTGAAGCTTGTTTATAGTTGTAAATAGAATGTAGTCACTATCTTTAAGAATAGACAATATATTGATATTTTGACATTTAAAACGGAAATGTACTTTTCGCAGAAATCTTTGAAGACAAATACGTCAAATTGGTCTAAATATGTATATTTGAACTTTTAACTTATTAGCGGCTCTTTTTATCGGTTCATGGAGTTCAACATTTTTTCCAAAGCGGTTCAGTTTTCTTTACATATCAATGACAAATGGTCAGACTTACACAATACCCTTGTCCTGCATGCAAATAGCTGTGTTATGAGTGAGTACTGAAGGGTTGAATTCAATTTTTAAAAAATCGTGACCAGATACTTTTTCAAATTATGCACAAAACCGTCACTGGGGAAACCACAAAACTCAGAATTTTCTTTTATCCTTAACCATTGGATGTTAAACTTGACTAAATCTATAAGCATTTTTATGGAGTAGTACCCTCAACACTTTCATTAAGTTACTGGTATCAACCAAATAATCCCTTTACTGAGCAAGCACCCTCACAAAGTTTTCGTTTCGCAAAACTCAGTGACACCACAGTTGAGTCTTGAAATGCTGAATACACAAGAGTTTTTTTTTTTCTATAGAAACTTCCTAAACTTCTTATTTTTTCTCTAAGGCATTGTGCGTTTCTACTTCAAAGGATGAGTTGTAAGAGTGGTAAGGGCTGAAAGTTTCTGATGTTAGATTCCACCTTGAAGTTTTGGGGCTTGTTGATTGGACATAGGAAATGGCACATCGATCCAACCAGAGGTGTAGGTAGAAATTTTGAGGGGAGGGGGCAAGCACCAAATTTTCAGACGTCTTAAAATGTGAACGTTACTATATTATACACAAATTTACTGCGCGCTAAACGCGCCCAAATTATTTCCCTCTTTACCCATTTCACTAGGAACTAAAAACGAAATTTTCGGGCTCACCAAGTGCGCCCAAATTTTTTCCCCTTTTCCCCAATTTTCTTTTTAAGTATGAGGCTATGCTACAGAAAATTTTGGAATCTAGGTTTTCTGTATAAAGTTTGAAAGACTGGTTACTTTTTAAGCATCTGCACCTCCTATAGCGAATCAGGGGCGTAGATCTGGTTTGTGAATGGGGGTGTAATTCGTAAACAGCCGATCGAACCCTGGATGTTGTCCTGTACCGGAATCGTTCGTAAGCAAACCACCCACACGAATGCAAGCAAGCAGACGCACACACATACACCAACACCCACACACACTCACGCCGACATGCTCCCCCTGTGTTTTGGGGGTGTAGAATATGCCCACGGTATTTACCACCTGTCGTAAGAGGAGACTAAAGGAATGGACTTGAACCGTTTAATCTGGATGACACTTTATAACACTGCACTCGTATTGGTGTGTCGTTAACTCTCATCTAACCAACACTGACACGCATGCTCTCAAATTGACGTCTCTTGGAAGTCCTAAACCTATATATATATATAGCAAAGTTTTATTTTGTTTAGCGGGTTTTTTTTTTTAAATCTGCCTGATTTATTGGGGATAAAACGAAATTATTGCCCCTAATATTTTCATTGGAGTGACAATCCCCCCCCCCCCCCGAGCCGCTGGAATAGACGCCCCTGTAGCAAATAATGCCATGCACGTTTACATTCGATAATTAGTCCCTAATAATTCAAGCAACTTGGGTGTTTCTACTTACTTCTAATTATATCATGGCGGTCTCAACATAGGCGATGTGGTGGCCATGTATGGGTTAATTGTGTGAGAGGTATTGTAAAATTTTTAAGGTGTTATTTTTTTATTTATTTTTTTTAGTTGTTATTTGATTTTTTTGTTATTTAATTTTTATAAGACTTTCCATCGACGACACTGCGTTGCAAGTCTACGTTTTATCTTTGGATTACAATGCGTTCAATGAAGCCCAACTGCATATCTGTGTGTGTGGGCCGGTATACCTGTGGGGTGTAGGGTGGTTTATCGATGGGATATGGATTGTATATCTGTGGGGTGTGAGTGGTATATCTTTGGGATGTAAGTGGTATATCTTTGGTGTGTGGGATGGTATATCTGTAAGGTGTAGGGTGGTTTGTGTGGGGCGTGGAGAGAACAAAAATTATGGGATATGAGGCGGTATATCTGTGTGGTGCGGGGTGGTATATTTGTGTTAACGTCATGTGTTGTGAAGAACAGGATACCACGACACGCGATGGGTTTTTTCAAACCTTTATATTAGTCACTCCATTTAATACACATCAATGATAGGTTCTTATTATTAATTAATTAATTAATTAATTAATTCATTCATTCATTCATTAATTCATTAATTCATTCATTCATTCATTCATTCATTCATTCATTCATTCATTCATTCATTCATTCATTCATTCATTCATTCATTTATTTTTGCTAATCTGCGACTTGATTTTTGTATACGTTTAAAATACAACAGCTTAAGAACCTACCATTAATTTGAGAACACAGTTAAACTTGACTAAACACCGAACAAATAAAATTTAGTGCTGAGATATATCCTGCAGTGGGATAAAACAAGTGTTTGTGGTGTGGAAGGATATAAATATCTTCAAGGATTCATAAAACCGTGGACGATGAGACGATGTTGTCAATAGAAATTCTATTTCGTCCTAAACAGCCTGAGAGGAACGATTCGAGCCAATTATCTCGTTTCAGCACGAACATTTTTGAAAAACAGGACAAAGATTTTGTAATACTTGGGTCATGGGGGAATTGAACCGACATTTTAAATTAATTGCAACCTGATTTGGGTCATTATTTGACCCAAATCAGGCAACACCTTCGACGTCCTCCCTTCAGTTGCCCCCTTGTTCAATACTTGTTCGTGAAACCCTACACCTTTAATTAGAAGCCATCTTCTCACTAAACCTGATCTTTTAACGTTTTCTTATGTGTTAAATGTCAAACGTAACTATTTGGTGAAAAAGCGCTGAACATAGACGAAATTCTTATAAAGATCCTCGAAATACTGACCATTTGCAAAAATATTATTACTTCAAACTAATAAAAGGGAACTGCCTATGCACTCAGTATATAGAGAGTTTGATGAGACGAGTGTTGTGTTATCCTTTTGTTTGTTTTGACTTCATGTCAGTTGTAATATTGACACAGTTTCAGGATTTATTTATTTAATGGATTAGTTAAACCAAATTCACTCATGCTACACTCCGCATTGCGAAAGTTTTACATAGCTGGTGACTAATCTAAAACCAAAAAGACCCAAGGTTGGTGCACGCTTCCCAAAGTACCTCCCCCAAGTACCTCCACCCAAGTACCTCCCCCAAGTACCTTCCTCAAGTACTTCCCAAGTACCTCCCCCAAGTACCTCCTCAAGTACCTCCCCAAGTACTTCCCCCAAGAACCTCCCCCAAGTACCTCCCCCAAGTACCTCCCCAAGTACCTTCCCCAAGTACCTCCCCAAGTACCTCCCCCAAGTACCTCCCCAAGTACCTACCCCAAGTACCTCCCCCAAGTACCTCCCCCAAGTACCTCCCCAAGTACCTCCCCCAAGTACCTCCCCAAGTACTTCCCCCAAGTACCTCCCCCAAGTACCTCCCCAAGTACCTCCCCCAAGTACCTACCCCAAGTACCTCCCCCAAGTACCTACCCCAAGTACCTCCCCCAAGTACCTCCCCCAAGTACCTCCCCAGGTACCTCCCCAGGTACCTCCCCATTGTGTACTTCCCCAAGTACTTCCCCAAAGTACCTCCCCCAAGTACCTCCCCAAGTACCCCCCTGCCCCTTTTGGAAATTTTCGTGTTTCTTCAGGGTCTCAGATGCACAATGGTGCTTGTAGTCTTTGTTGTTTTTCCCTATGAAAATTTGTCACCAAATTTGTTACATTTTTGTAAATCATCTTGGTACATGCAACTTTTGGATATCATGAAGAGGGTTTTTTCGTCACGTTTAAAAATACCTAGAGCAAACATTTTGCCCTTACTTAGGCTAGTGGCTGAAGTGACATTTTGAGGATCTAGCAATTATAGCAATCTTGGAAAAATAAGTTATGGTGAGCTGACAGAACAGATGGATTGTAACTGATTAAAGTGGAAGAACACTTATTTAGTGCTTGGTAAAAAAAATGAGGAAAATATAACTTTTTGAGACACCAAATGATCTTTTATTTGACCATTTGAATCAAAAATTTTCAAAAGGGACAGGGGAGGAACTCCTTCCACGGCAGCTTTTTCTGACGTCTCTCCATGCATCTGGCGTCCAAAAACAACAATCCTTACTACTCCATTGACTAACCCGGATTTCCAGAGATAGATCAACAGAAAAAACTCCAAATCTTCACTTTAGAACATTATCATAAATTGACACTCACCTGATAGACTTACAGAAGAGGAAAAACTGCGTTACGTTTTACTTTATTTTAATCCTTCTATTCTACTTTTTGTTTTATTTTATTTTATTTATTTTTTCACGTGTCATGACAGGCGACACTCGACAAAGGACAAAGGTGACATTTTCTCTGTAATTTGTAAGTGGTTCGCACAAGGTGATCATGTGACCTCTAGTTGGAAATAACCTCTTACAATTCTGCTCGTTCGATCAATCTTTCACACAACTTAGTAACCTATGTTGTCTAATTCATTTACCCTCGATTCCTTTGCCAATCAACACACATGTACCGTCTCTTCTATTCGCGTCCTTTTGCCCGTTTGAGTATACGAAGTAATTTGCAATTAAAGTCACTATTGCTACTGTGGTATAGAAGGCCATATGATTTTTGTTTGCCCTGTTTATAAGTCTTAATGTCAAATGTACGAGTTAAGCAGTCATATTCAGTAGTGCTATATAGTATCGTCTTGTATTGCAGTTGCAAAGAGACCGCAAAGGAAGTTGGCAACAAAATTTAACTGACTTGAAACTTGACATGGTTTACAGCTATGAAGAGAAAACGCTTTAATATATAGTCTTAGGGTCTTTTGCATAAAAGAGACAACCAGATAAAACGTTCCAATCCAAATTCCAGTTTATGTTGTTATTAAGGTATGCAGAGTACATTTGCTGATTTGCTATCCCCAGGCATTGGCAACCACTGACGCGCTAAACATCGCAGTCTTTATTAGAATAAGCAAACATATGGTTTGGAATGCACGACATGAGAATTATTACCACCAACTATCTTTGAATAAAAAGCTAAAGCATGCTATAAAGTCTCGGGTTTATTTAAGAATCATTTTAAGGGTACCTATCTTGGCTTCTAATTTAAAAGAAAAGGAGTTTTCCGTCGATAAAAATGGCGGCCACGTTTTGTGCACAGATTTCATCGTTAGAAATGATAGGCACGTTTTCCGATGACGACACAATGCAGTCAATAATTAATCAAAAAGAAATAAATTAATCATTGATATTATTTGGTCTGGTTAGGGTGAGTAGAGTGAACTGATTATTGGGAGCACAATGTTTGTTAGACAAAACGGAACTTCCTTATAGACGACGAATCCGGATAGTCAAGTGATGGTCTGATTTTAGTCGGCTTACCTATATCATGGATGGTTGTACACTGCAATAATTCTTCATTCCCTCATTTTCACTGAATATGAGAGTTTGAATCAACATGCCGTAACGTTGCTTCTTGAAAATGCAACATAGACACCACGGTACATCAAAGGCGGTGTGGGGTGTAACTGGTATCTGAGTTTGTTACATGATCTATGCCCTCAAATGAGCTATGCTTTCGTTGTGTTCACACTGCGTGAAAAGCAGTTAAAACAATTTTTTTGTGTATTTTAATATATTTGCTACTGTCAATCAAGTAATCAGATGTGAAACGTTACTATATCGAGTGTGCATGTAGTGAGCTTCATTTCCTCTTGAAATCGATAAGAAGTAATCAGGTAGTGAACGGAGATGTAACAAAAAGTAAGCAGGAACATTTCATCATGTACATGTAGACTATAAATGAAGACTATTGGACGGATAATAGGACCATAATTGGCTGACTTACATATTTTATTTCTCATAGGCTCAATGACAGATATACAGCTCTGGGTCCTTGTTGGCAACATATAATATGGATAAAATGTTGGTTAAATGCTTGCCTCATGCATTCGGCTGCCCATAAGAGTCCCTTATGATACAACATTGGATGGGCTCCACATGGAATATTCCATGTGGGTATGGAAACTGTACAGGTTTGTTACCTCGGGGAAGATATTACACAAAAGTTTTAGGGACGAGAAACAAAGAACTAACGGCATATTGAAAAGAAAAGAAATATAAGGACATCACTCCTGAATATTAACTTTTCTTTTATCAAATAAATTCCACCAATTCTTTCTAAATGTTTTATTTAAAGGAGCAAACATGGTACACTTCATTTACTGGTCTATCGTCACTGAATCTGTTTGCGTATAATGCTTGCTAACTTCTTTTCATTGAGTAATGAAAGAGATTGTGAGCCAAATCTGAACTGTGGTGCGTCGTCGAAGCGATCCAAAATAAAAAAAACTTACCAGTCCTTCTCTAAAGTGGCCTATAAAATTCCCGCAGCAAAAATGGAACAAGGGTACACTCTAATTAGAGTGGTAATTCACTCCAAAAAGATTGAAATTCACTCCAAAAAGATCGAAATTTCCTTAAAACGAGCGAAGTTTCACTCTTGATGGAGTGCCTTCAGTGATGGCTCTTTAAAAAAAGAGTGATCTTGCAGGCACTCGTAGAAGAGTGAATTCCCCCTCTTCCTGTAGTGAATTTCACTCTTTTGGAGTGAGTTTCACTCGTATTGGAGTGAATTATCACTCTCATAGAGTGAATTTACACTTTTCACTCTATCAAAGAGTGAATAAGTTCACTCTTTTACTCTTAGAGTGTAGAACTACCGAGATCTTTGACCCCAAACTACAATTTTTGTAGTCCACAGAAATTCTCAGTTAGAGTAGTCCTTTCATTAAAGCAAAATGCAGAGTACTGTTACTCATACTGCACAAAATGTACTTTACTGAAAGTAGTTTGATTACACACAAAGGTCTTCGTGTACCCTGAATCAAAAAAGCTGTCATCGTGTCTGGATAAAGGGTTGTGGGAGAACCCTAAGTACTAAAAAGGTTACACTCTGAAATTAAGAGTGAACTTAATCACTCTGTTTCTAAAAGAGTGAAAAGTGTGAGTGCTAATACACTTCAAGAAGAATGAAATTCACTCCAAGAAGATAAATGAGATTTACTCCAGGAAGAATTAAAATTTATTCTTCCACGAGAGTCTGTGAGATGATCACTTTTTTATTTTAAGAGTGATCATCAAGAATGAAACTTCGCTCTTTTGGCAGAAATTTATCTCTTCTTAGGGGAGAACTTTACTATTCATGGAATGAATTAACTTTTAAGTGGAGAGAATTCACACTTTTCACTCTATAAGAGAAGGACCTAGCTCCCTGATTTGATTTTAGAGCGTAAGAGAATTGGAACTGTTTGAGGAAAAATAATTATGCCTCTCATTGTTTGCCTTTGCTAATGAAAGTTCCATTTCAATGGGTAGCCATTAATGAATTTATTTTGAAGTTTACATTGTCTATTTGCAAAAAAGTGTCAACATCACCAGGGTTGTCCCCACGTCGGACCGCACCGGACTGTGCTATCCTGCTCTCAAAATCGCCACCCGGTACTCGTCTTCAATATTAGCATTACCGCCCGTCACGATTATTTTTCTAAATCTCACCAACCATTTCTTTCAGGCTACGGTATAATGAAGGGTGTTCATGATAACTTTTACCTGATCCAACTTCCCCTTAAACGATTGGTTGTGCTGCTATACCATTGTATGCTTATAACTTGAAACTATGTGCAGTTTCATGTTCGTTCGAGCACCTAGCAACCCGATTTATGATCACGTGTTCAATAAACGCTGTCTGTCGACGTCATATACACTCTAAAAATGGTTACCCAACCGGGGCAAAAATTACCGAACCGTTTGTTCCGTATGCCTCCAGACCGGAATTGGGTAAAAAATGCCCGACTCAGTTGGTAAAGTGTTTTATTCATTAGTTGGGCAAAAGAAATTACCCAACCATTCCACCCAACTACTTTTGCCCAACAAATGTTTAAAATTTGAACCGACACGTTTGTCCAACAGCTGCACTGCTGGGTGCTTGCTTGGATTTCAAAATAAACTGATATATATTTATATGATTTGATATGATTTATGATTTAAGTACCTTAACACATACACCGTTTGTCCTCGAAGAGTGGTTGGGGGCACCAGCGACGATGTAGTTGGTAAGTAAACAGTGAAGTGTGTAGTTTAAAGTAACAAATTCAATCGTGAACTTTGTATTTCTTCTCCCATTGATTACGTAGCAGAGGAAACATTTTTTCTATGCGACCAATGCTTTTTAAGTACTTTCGTCCAGATTTTTACTGCTATTCTACTGTTAGCTTTTTATTTACCAAAAACAACCTTATTCAACCATGAGATCTTATAATTAACCACTTATATTACAAAAATTATCTGTACAACTTAACCAGGGCTGTAGGACTTGAGTCCGGACTCGAGGTCGAGTCCGGACTTAAGTCCACTTTTTTTGGACTCGGACTTGGACTTGGACTCGGGGTCTCTGGACTTGGACTCGGACTCGGACTCGGGCTCTCTGGACTTGGACTCGAAGTCGAGTCCCCCAAGTCCGGCAGCCATTTTCTCTGATTCTTTATAATTTCATGATTGATCCACCAAAATTCCCAGCACTCAACATATACTTGGGCTTTATTTTCCTTAATATAGGATACAGGACTATATTGGCCTGCATATCTTTATGTAACTTGATCATTTTCAAGTGTAACGTGCCAGTTGTTGACATGATTCTCATAATGTTTGTTTCTTGCATAATATTATGTTTTGCAGTGTTTAGCATAAAACAGCTGCAACATGGTACTCTTCTTTCAGTGCCATAGTCTGGGAAAGAACCCTAAAATTTTCCTTGCCCCTCATAAATTGTTGTTGACATGATTCTAATAATGTTTGTTTCTTGCATAATATTATGTTATGCAGTGTTTAGCATAAAACAGCTACAACATGGTACTCTTCTTTCAGTGCCATAGTCTGGGAAAGAACCCTAAAATTTTCCTTGCCCCTCAAAAATTAGACAAATGCCATAAAAATGCCAGGGAAGGCATATGAGACTCCTAAAAATAGTTAATTAGCAACAATGAATATGGTCTGGCTGTGCCTTGCACCTTGCAGCATTGTCAGTAAATCTTCGGAAATCCTTTTCTTTGTTGTTATGGATTCCAAAGATGGGCCTGTATACTTTTTGCATCCTGTTTCTTTTTTTTCTTCATACAAATTTTACAAAAAGTTTGCATGGGTTTTACTGCTGCTCATCTTACTGCTACTTCTACAAAGGCAATTACAAGGTTAATTACTTTGGGATACTGTAAGAAAGGTCTATGAATAACCTGCCAATTGGCTTCTGCTGAATCATCATATGAAGTTTTCAATACTAACAATATGTAAGTCAGGTAAATATACAACAATAGAGCTTAAATTTTACAACATATAAGGCAAGAGCAGTCACGTACCTTGACTTGAAGTAGTGTATACTGTCCTGTTTCATGAGATGGCTCTTTGGAGTTATATGTGACAATATTTTTGTACTCAAATGTGAAATTTAGTAAGAGTAACTGCTTAGTTTACCTTGAGTATGCAATATGGAGCGGCCACTAAAATGTTATAAAAGATGCTTTGAAGAGAAATAAGGGGATTACTGTGACATTTTAGCTGTTGCTTCAAAATAATATTTGCAGCAACTGCTCTTGCCCTTTATTTCTGGAACATTGTTTATAATAACAGTTTGATTAGGGTTTTTAATAATGGGGTTATGCATTATGTGGGGTCATGGAGTGGCAGGGGTCATAGGGTGGTCAGGTGGTCTAGCTGTTCCATAGCTGCTGTGTACCAATACTGTGTTGCACATGCATGTGCATATTCACCTGGAGTCCTCCTGCTCAATGTATGTGGGTTTTTCTACGGTATAGTCCGGCGGCTTTCCGCCTCCTACTTGGAAATTAACAGGCTTGCTACTAAAATCAGTTGCCCAGCTGCACAAAGTTAGTTGTGCACTGGACAAAAGCACCTTTGGGTGGACCAGTTAACCAGGCAACTTTGGGCTTTTGCATCATGTGGGGATCAACAAGGAGAGTTTGTAGCTTAAGGTCCTAGGCCTACAGGCCTACGTGATTGCCAATGTCACAGAATTAACCATCAAACTTCAAAGATATTCTTCACATAAATCTAACCCAGTTCAAACAAATGTTAGACCTGCATGATCTGAATTAGAAACGCTAACCTTCCTTTTGCAACAAACAGCAGTTACAATGCTACTTAGATGCAGGTCACAGCAAAGGGGGCACAACCAAAAATTTAAATTACTGTGGTAGGTACAGCATTGCAATTACAGTTATGCCCCAGAGAGTTTGTACAGGTGGCACTAGTTCTGCGAGAAAATTGTGTGAGATCTATTGACAAGGCTGCCAAACAATATACACTGTATTTTTTACCTTATAATTAACCTGGAAGTTATGCATATTTGACTATAGCCAAGTTGCCTTTGTGACTTTGTTCATTATCTGTTTATTTGGTTAAGTTCTAATGGGACCATCATACCTTCTAGGCCTAGAGCCACTAACACTATTGAACCGGCTGCCAAACCAACGCAATTGTATATAGGACTAGGCCTACTATGTTATTACAGTATCTAAATTATTACGTCATTACGTACATAGGCCTATTCGAATTCCTGCCTAGCCTGTTGACAAGTTGTATGGTTTTCATCATCATACCTCCTCCACCTTGCTGGAACAATTGCTCCACCTCATGCTTCCCATGGATTAGAAACGGCACAGACACAGCCAGGTAAAAAACTTCTATAATCTAGCAAGTAACAGTTAGTATGGTGGCGGGTAAAGTTACCTATGTAACTTGTCAGGCCATCTGCGATTCGGATCATTTACAGGTCAATACTGTAAAATGCTTTGAACAGTATAATGTACAATACAGTATGACAATTTGTTTTGTTGTTGGTCCTAACTAGTAACTTATGTGCAACTTTCGTTAGCCTCTGTATATATGTGTGCTGTACTACTGTACGATATTCATGAAGACAAATGGGCAATATGGCAGCTGGTTTTGCATGCATGTATGGCATTGTCCAGATATAGCTTTATGGGCTTTATGCTAGTAGAGCAGCTACTAAGGGATTGCCCATACAACCAGACATCTGCAGTATAGCTTTAGACAGGCTCGACTTGAACCAATAGGTTGGAAACTGGGCCGCAAAACTCAGTCTGACTAACAAACTAATTATAGACATCTAAGACAGGCCATTAAAGCCCAGTTAATGCCTCTGTTATTTAAAAATATTTGATGTGCCCTCCCAAAATTGGTTTCAGGTTGCTTTCAGCACTGAGTGCATTCCCACTATTGGAAACCCTTCATGCAATTCCTGCATAATCACCAATAGCCTTTATATTGTACTATATTCTCAAACAGCTGGTTCAGTTGGGTTACAAATTTAAAACCAGACTGTATTTTCACAGTGTTTCTCTAGCTAGCCTGTAGTTCCAGGACAACTTAAAAAATCCATTACCCCAACAAAAAGACTTTGTCCACTTACAAAATTCCTGAGTATATTTGAGCATTCCCCAAAGGACCCCATGCACTGATGTAAACATCCCCAGGCTGGGGCATTTCTCCCAGACAATTGGCTGATTTTTAATGAAAAAAAATGAGCTACTGTTTACTGAGTATGTAAGAGAGGCACAATTTTCTTTAGCCAGATAAGTGGACTCAACTGCATGGGCTCCGCTTCGATTTCAGGTCCAGTTACAGCCCATTCCGGGCCAGTTCCAATTTCAGGACCATTCCAGGCCAATTCCAAGTACAGGAAAAACCAGATTAAATCAGGAATTGAGTCCAAGTTTGTCATTGTTCATACAGCTACAGCCCCCATAGGCCTAGATCTTTACCAGAAAATACTATTGTTGTTTTACTACTTTTGGACTTGGACTCGGACTTGGACTCGAGAGCACTGGACTCGGACTTGGACTTGGACTCGAGCCCCTTGGACTTGGACTTGGACTTGAGCTTTTGGACTTGGACTCGGACTTGGACTCAAGCTTGTTGGACTTGACTACAGCCCTGAACTTAACTGATCTTTAACTAGTCATCTGATTGGTCAATTACATTTTACCCAACTGTGGGGTACTTTAAAACTTGCTCAACACCTTTTACCAACACCTAGATTTTACCCAACCTTAATTTGCCCATTAATATGGGTACAGTTGTTTACCCCTTTGTTGGGCAATAATTTGCCGATGTTGGGCATTCCGTATTTTGCCCAACGCATTTTGCCCAACAGTTTTTAGAGTGTTAATAATTTACATTTCGTTTTCGTAGTTCCCTAATGTAAATCATGTAGGCTTAAACACAGTTTGACCCCTTTCCGATCACAGTAAGAAAAGATTTTCAGTATCATTAAAATTTATAAAAATCGCATCGTAATCAGCTTTATTAGGGTGGACCATGCATAGACGTACTAGCGCCTAAGTTGAAAGATGTTCTACTTCCATGACTTTATAGCGCTGTACCAGGGACATGTTATTCCAAATAACAGTTCCTTGTCTATGATGAAGTTGAACAGACCAGTCGCGAAACTTGCCTTCGTAGCAGGCTGTTCAGCATATTCTTTGTTCAGTCATATCCTTTTGGAAGCTGAAGAGCTGAGAAAACAGAGTCCGCTCGGCGAGATATTACGAAAAGTAATTGACCAACGGCCTACATTTTTCCACCCTGTGCCATATTTTCTTTTGATAAAAGCCGGCCCCTGTTGTAAAACCATTAGGGATACTATATTATTTATATGACACTAGCAAACTGTTCCGCTGCCATTAAGAAATATGTCTCATATATATAAAAACAGAGTGTAAGTGAAACCGTAAAAGCTGTTTTCAAACATGTAGACAATTTTTATTACATCTTCGAAGTTTTAACCCTAAACATTTCGGAAATAAGACCAGATGTGAAATTAAAGTATACTGACTATAACTTCAGTAACTATGCCACATTATCTGTATGATATATGTGTTTTATATTGCTAGCTTTGGTTTGGTACACAACATGTTTGTACACTCAGTTGCGCATTGAACCGGATGAATGATTTTTCAGGCTCGCTTCATAGCATACAAGTGTATGCAGCCTGCTGTAAAGCCCATGTGTACTTCAATCGCAATTTAAAGGCATGTTCTGGTGGCTTTTTGCCTCTGTCTTGTTAGAAAAACAAAAATATTCCACACCATGTCCTTCAAACCCAATATCACAATACCATTTTCCTTACTCAAGATATCTCACTTAAACGATGGGATAATTTTGCTAAAAAAATACCTCTGCTTTTCAACAAAGCCACACAAAGTTATGTAATGTGGGCACATTGCTTCAAATTCCCTTTTTTCTTATAATTGAACGTCATGTTTGTCCTTGAAATTCGATACTGTTGCAATGTTTGAACGTCTTTTCCTGTAGAGTACAACCAACAATATTGCTAAATTTTGTCTGTAGCGGCATCATAATTATGAATAAATTGGATAAAATGTAAAATTTATGTGTCACGATGACATCACAGATTTCCCATGATGCAACGAATCCCAAGAAAAATTTGCAATACTATAAAAGTTTGTATCTTCCTAACGCTATAAGCTATGGAGCTGCCGTATTCACCTTTTAGGAGGGAAAACTTTTCTGCTTATTTTCTAGTTAACGAATTTTGTGTCCAGAATACGCGTTTAACAGCTTTGCTTGGTCGCACCGCATAAAACGGCAGATCGTGGTTTCGTTCAAAAAGGCAGTGCCTGTAAGATCACAAAATAAAAAGCTTCGGATGTTACCTAAATTAATTACTTGATCTAAAAATGAAACGAGTTAAATGTATCCGAGGTAGCGAAGATAAAAATTGCTCACTTTCTATTTCTTCCAAGGTGGGCAAAAGTTTTAGCGAGAATAATAATGTAAACAAACAAAAAAGAGAAAAGAAAAAGAGGACAAAATACATAAAATCGAATGAAGAAAAGTATTATAACTGCTTCGAAAGTGCGGGGATATGTGCTGGTCTGTTGGCTGCGATGTACACTGTGTAACAAGAAATTTCGGGGTATATGCGCACTGTTTAACAAGGTTTTTTCTTGATTCGTTGTTGTCATTGTATTGTATCGATTGTATTCTTTGTTAAGGTTGGGGATAAGGTTAGAGTTTAGGCTATCGTTAGCCAGTTAGGATTTTTTTTGTTAAACAGTGCGCATCGCCTCAAATTTCGTAACTTGCGCTACACCCTAATCCATAACCCTAGCAAAGAATGCATTCGATACAATACAATGGCAACATTCAATAAGAAAGATCTTGTTAGACAGTACGCGTCTACCAGGCTTGTTGAAACATCTACCGTACAAAACTGTACGTTTGTTATCCAATACAGTCTGCCTACCAATTCTGAACGAAAGATCTTTTTGATGTTTCCTTGGGAGGAAGTCGGTATGCCATATGCCTTCAACTAGACCGCTGCTGTCAAGATATTCCACGGACTCTCCTAAATGTTGCCCCATTTACAGTCTTCCCCACCCACCCCCACCCCCCAAAAAACTCATTTTGGGGCGATTTATCTTACAGGTTTGGCAGGCGATTGAAAGAAGGGTTAAAGGTCACAACAGGATTTGGTGTGTTAGACGGGTACTTATTCTGAGTATTTCAGTGAAATTTGCATTGATAGCAGCGGTCATTGATGTGTGGTTCCCAAGATATGAGCATGTAAAATTTTCACACTTCCAACAAAATGTCAACTTGAAGCAAGCACATATAACATCACATCCTCATATTTATCGGCAGTCTTTTGCTTTTCTAAAAATTTTATACTGAATTTTCTCCTCAACAATCCCATATTATTAAAATGTTATTGCACATGAGTGGCATGAGAATTTTACAAAGTTTGCATCCCCCACAGGGAGTGCATACTCCTATTAACTTAAAGGTCAACACAACAGTCTGATAAAAACAAAGGGAAACAAAGCATTCCTTGTCAATGTGAGGAAGTGATATAAGCTCTGCTGCCCTCAAACTCACTTTTGAACACAAATCTACTCACTTCATTTACTGATATCTCGAGATATACATGTCCAATTTGAATAGAACTTTCACCACACTGTGTAGATTTGGTTCCTCTTCCACATATGAAAATTATTATTTTTTTTTTTGCTTTAACTTCCCCTTTAATGTGAACTTTGGAATAGAAGCTTCTCATAGCTCAATGGAGATTACTACTTCATTCAACTCGAAGAAGAGATGGGGAGAGTACCGATTTATTGTCATAACAGAATGAGAAATCTACCGACAGATGGCAGATGCTTGAAGAGGCGTTAAAGAATCGGGAAGGATGAATTTACGCCTGACTGAAATTGATGAATCTGTTAAAGAGGCAATAATACCAAGAGCCACCTAACAGTTCTCACGTTAGGTGGATTCAGTGTAAAATACGGAAGGGATAAGAAGGAAGTGACAAATAATATATTGCAAAGATAGAGACATAAAAGTAAAATTCTTCCCCACCGGGAGCGCGCGTGTGGGGGGGGGGGGGGGGACACGGCACTCTTTGTAATTTACCCGGGGTGTAGTGACAATGCACTCCAAAAAAGAGCGATATGTGTGAAATATCGTTTTGTATAGCGAATTTTTACTCCATTAACGTAGTGCAATTCACTCCTTTTGTCTATAGGCGAACCCGCACTGTCAAGCAATGTTCTGATCATGGAGCCACTAGTACAAAGCATTAACTGTAGTTGTCTCGTTTGGAGTCGTCCATAACTGGGGTCCAAAAATTTTGATCTTAAAAATTCCTTGCTTACCGGTATCATGATGGATGGTAGTGTACACTAATAGATCTCTTGATTCCATAAATTTCTCTGAATAAAAGAATTTAGAATATTTACCTAGAAAATAATATTAAGGCGTTTTAAAGCTAATGAACCACTCTAATTTCTAACTTCACTTGCTGCTCGTGTTCGTCGCTTGCATACCTAGCGGTATTAATAAAATGAGAGGCTCCTTTTAAGTTATTATTTAAACCATGCAAAATATGCCACTTTCAAACAATTTGTACCATTGGCAAGGCTTGACATTTTTTCAGGGGAAAGCCCCCAAATTTTCTTTTTTTTTTCTTTTTTAATGTGAACACCCTGTCTCCTTATGGGGAAGTAACTTGCGGCGCGCGAAGCGCACAGAAAGGTGTGCTCTTGTAAGCAGCGTTTTGAAAAATGTGAAGCTTGTATTGGAGAAAATTTTGGATTCTAGGTCTCCTATATAAGGGAATGTAAAAAGTTCGGGAATTACTGAAGAATCTGTGTTTCTTATCGGCGAGTATGAGATTGCACGGCGACCAAATATCGTTGTTGCTACACATAATTATCTCAGGCCTACAAATTCATGCTCCGTCTCCAATTATCTTAACTTCAGAGTCATGAGAATACATTGAACAAAATTTGGAGAAAATTCATGAAAATTATCACTGTAGTTGCCAATACCACTTGATGATCAGGTGATTTTTCATATCCAGATTTCGGAAAAGATTCCCAAACTGATTTATGAGCGAATATAACTGCAAATTCGTGAGCGGGAAATTTTACACCTTTGAAACAAATTAATTTAAACATGGAGCATTTATTGGAAAAAATTCGGAATTTCATCAACAGAGAGTTTAGAAAATTACAGTATAGTTGACTGGTGTCAAAAATGTCTTGCGTTATTTTAAACTAAATCAATTTTTAGCAACAATAGTGCCCTCATTAAATCTTATCAAACATTATGATACTACACACAAGCCGTAAAACTCGAACGAACGAACAAACGAACGAACGAACGAACGAACGAACTAACTAACTACTAACTAACTAACTAACTAACTAACTAACTAACTAACTAACTAACCAACCAACTAACTAACTTACTATCTTTCTTACTTACTAACCAAGTAATTAACTCACTAACTAACTTCCTACCTAAATTACTTCCTAACCGTACATACGGTTTTAGAAGCAGTGAAATCAAGAACCAAAGACGAAAGAAAAAGCTAGCTATAAAGAGACCACTGATTTCGGTGAACTCCGTTTGTATAGCAAACAGGTTTTTTCACCCTTCCTGATAAAATCGATTCAGTGACCTCACCAAGGGGGATGGGGTCATGTCCCCCCTGGAAAATTTTGTGCCCCCTTGTACCCCCCTTCCCACAACTGAGGTTTGAGATTTCCAAAAGGCAATATGTCACTAGGATTTTTTTAGATCTGAGTCCTCTTTTGACAAGAAAAGGCATGATTTACATGTTTGTAAAATGAGAATATCCCAAACCTCTGGTAAATGCCATTTCTGACTGTTTGAATTATTGTTTTTTTTTTTTTTAATTTTCTTCACACTTCCAGCTTACGCCAATTGAAAGTGGCGTACAACTCAGGTAACCATTCGGCAGGGTTAGGCCCACATACAACTGACCATCAACTGCTTTCTCTTTCTAGTCCAGCTCCAAAAAGTCAGCTGGATCCGCTCCTCAGTGGTAGTGGTTACACTAGTTTTGTGACAAATAAAATTTTACTTGAAGATTGCCCTGGAAGTTATTTTAAACCAGTGTAAAGACAATAGACTAACCCTCAAATTACGAGTTCAATACCTCACAAACACCTTCAAACCCAGAAGTTTTCGTGGGCTTCGCCCTGAACCCCGACCGTGACTCATATTGATCTGCCCATCCACTTCTTTCTCTATAGTTCATATCCCACTGTTTTTCAAAATGTCAGCCGGATCCGCTCTAAGTTGAATCACTATTTTTTTTTTACCAAAAGTCTTTCTTGAAGTTACCCTGAGGCCAATTTTTCTGAGACCAGTGTTAAGTCAATATAATTACCCTTACAGGGCAAGAGAAGTAACCCCAATTTGAAGTAGTGTAGTATACGACTGTCCTGTTTAATGATTGGCTGTTGAGAGTCATGTGAGAACATTTTTTCTTCTCAAATGAGAAATTTGAGAAGTAACTGCTTGGTTTACCTTGCATATGCAATGGAAGGTGGAAGTTATAAAACATTAAGAAATTGATTCTGTGACGGATAAAGAAAAAAAGAAAAAAAAATGTGATATTTGTTTTTTTGCTTCGAAATAAGTTTGTGGGTCTTCTCTTGACCTTCTTACATCATAAATATCCTAAAACCTAGGAGCTTCATGCCACTGAACCGATTGCATCATTAACATTTGCAACTATTTTAACATAATCGTTATGATAGCGTCCTCCGTAGCTTTCGGTCACGTGCAAGTAGATTTGTCATCTTGGTAATCGTTATGAGTACAAGCTCCAATATTCATTCAGCCTTAAACTCAGCCAATAGTTTAATTTTACCGAAGTTCCACCCCTTGGGTTGACACTACAAGCCTTACGCGACATTGCAAACTTAAAAACCATGGGGTGGTGTTTTTTATATCCGTACCATCTTTTGAAAAAACTGTATCTCATTAATCAGCATCAATGTCACTGATTTAATCATAACATCTAATTGAACATTGTTGCTCGACAGCCATAGAAAAGGGCGTGAACCTTGAAGTATGTAAAAATGTGCTGATCGTGCTCAACGCTAATGCTTGACAGGAAACCTACACTGAGAGAGATCCGCAGGAAGTGAAAATTGCCACTGTTTTTCAAGAAAGTATTGTTCACAGCTCACTGAGAAGGAAATTATTAACAACACTCAAGTGGTTCAGAGAAATAACATTGGAAAGGACTTCGTTAGAAAACTGCAACTCATTCTAAAACAAGGTCATCACTGAAAAGTCACATTGAAGAAAATGACGGGGAGGCAGCAACTAGTTCTGCATTGTTGAAAAACGCGGATTGCTACGCATATGATGTGGGTTTGGCAGGTCTTGGGGGCTATCCGCAGAATGTGGATGTGATCCGTCCCCCAGGACTGAACAAGGTATCACTTAATCGAGAGATGTAGGTGTGGAAAATATAAAGCATGACCAAGTAAGGTCCAACTAGGTGTAGGCCATCTTGATTGTACACTCTAAAACTAAAACGAATAAAATTTCACTCGTTTAAAGAATGAAAGTTTTAAAGTTCACTAAAAAAGAGCTGAAATTCACAGCTAGAAGAATGACTTCAAAGAGGGTGGGGTGGGGGGGACTTTTCACTCACGATAGAGTTTCTAGAGGGACCACTCTTCCAAAAAGAGTGATCCCGAAAGCACTTACTTTTTGGTGTGAATTTCACTATTCTTGGGGTTAATTATCACTCCAATTGAGTTAATTCACACTTTTCCATATGTTAGGCAGTGACTAAACTCAATCTTTTGTTTTAAGAGTGTAAATCATCTACTTTCGGTCAGTACTTCCGGTAAGTAATTCTTGCCCTGCACTCTCTCATTTGTTTTCCGTACCATGCAGTGGCTAAGCTGTGCACCAAGCACGATTGCAGAATGTTCCTCGGTATGACCGTAGTCAATATAGGCGGATGGTCTGGCAAGCTATTGTACTGTAACAAAAGCTAACGGTTCTATGTTGAGGCAGTACGTTTTCCGTGGTCACGTGGTATTCAGGGTGCACAGCTTGTGCTGCGAAGTGACTACGACTGCACGATAACCTCAGGGTTTGACATGTTGAAAGGGGACTTTTTCCAAAAATGCAACTAAAATATGAGCTTGTAAGAGACTAAATCAATAATTTTAAGTTTCACAAGAGTTTTAAGTCTACATGCCGCCTCGTATCACTTATAATTCTGCTTGAATCTGGTGAGAACTGACAAAAACACCCCGTAGTTCTAGAGTAGCATGTGTACATAAACGTATAATACTGAGCCTACAAAGCCCTGCCTCGATCGTCCCTTCGACGATCCTTGAAGGAAGGGCAATTTTTTATGTAATCTTCTTCACTCTGAATTTGGTTGTGAAATCATGTTTATTTTTACATTTCTAGGTCTATAGCCTAAATGTAGCCCGTGTTGTTGTGAACTTTCATTCGCTCTGTGTACTGTGTATGCATGACATCTATAGCTGGCTAAACAAACATGTAGGCATACTGCTCGTGTTTGAACTTCATCACTCGAAAAAGCTTAACAGACTTCATAAATTTTTGAGGCCTGACGAAGATCAAGAGAAATTATGATTAGAGGTATATTCCCGTTGCTAATAGGCCCAAAAGATGTCCACTGAAATGGTCGAGTGACGGAATTGTGAAAAATGACGAGATCGAAGCTGCGTCGTGCGAGAAACTTGTGTAAAAGTTCACAATTTAGGCGCGATAGACAGATAGAGCAACGTGGATCAAGGCGTAAAGCTCCGGTTGGACTGACTTACCATGGTCGGTCGGTGATCACTGTGCAGCATGCAAGCCTACGCTGTTGAACAACCCAATTCTGAATGTTCGCCAATCGTCTGTCAGTTATTTTATACAGAAAAAATGCCTCTAATGGACTTAAATATTCGAAGACGGTTTGTTGTTGAGGGTCACGGTAGATATATATATTTTTCACTGTGGTTGTAGTTCTCGGCTAACTTGCAGTATCGGCGCCGTTGAACTTGAAGCTAACTGGCCACCGTTCGCCTGGTACACTTACCCAGGCTATGCGAGCTTATAGCATTGTTATACCATGAGTCGGTTAATCAATAAGCGTTGTACTCTGTGCACGTGCCATACATTTTTATGCAATGACCGACTCAATGCACTGACCGACTCAAGATACACTACATACGTGCATACGTAGGTATAGTTATAGTTACTTCGTAGCTTATATGGAGATGTCTTCTATTTTCACATTAGTTTATTGCAAAATCATCGCTTAGCATGGATTTTGTACGTTTTAAGGGAAAGGCAAAACTAAAATTCTATCATTAAATATTGCAAGAACACTATTTACATCAGTTTCTTTCATTGAAAGTGTACAGGACTGCGTAGACGTGTGTATACTGAACGAAAGCTGTGCACTCTGAATACCACGTGACCTTCGTTTTTCGAGAACAATAACATCACTTCGATACTGTCAATAGCTTGCCAGACCATCCGCCCTCTATAGACTATGGTATGACTTGAAAGGCCGGGAGCAGTGGCGTAGCTACTGGGGGGGCAAGTTGCCCCCTCTGAAAAAATTTTTGGGGAAATTTGATGAAAATGGGGAAATTTGATGAATCGTCTTATTATTACAAAAATTTCTCAAAATTTTTGTTAGAATAAGAAATTGTGAGACATTTCTCATACATAATTCGCATTTTCATGCAACAAATTAACTCAGACTTCGTCAGTGTCGCATGAACCGGCCCAATTCGCGTTCCACTGAAATGTCCTCGCCGCATAGAAGATTGCATGTTCTCTTGTGCTTGTATACGCACGGGGGTTATGATCAGTGCATTTCAGTGCACAGGAAGCTGTTATTCAGGTGATACTTTGGGAATTCAGTAAAAGGATGTGAAAACTGACAAGTCACTACCGTAGACCCCCGAGGTTGTTATATTCTTTTACAAGCTAGCAGCAGCTGTACGATTTTACTCTGTGTACATAACGATGGATGGGGCTGAAACAATCCATGGCCAACGATAAACTTAAAGTTAACCCTTTACCGTTGTTTGTGTCCTTTTGGACCCATGCGGAGAGCTCGGCTGTCACCCATCTTTACTGTTTCACGCGGAGCTCGAAACTGCGGGTAGCTACCCGAAAATTCGGCCACAACAACGAGAGAGACAATAGTTTAAGGTCACGGGGTCAATGGCCTACGGAAGCTGATGCGGGGCGTGCTGCGTCCGCTTTTCCGCCCACTCCCGAGGCGCGCACTAATATGCCCCGATCGGAGCACAACGGTAAAGGGTTAATCTAGAAATTAGAATAAGCGGGATCCGTTGGCACACTTAGAATTTGTTACTTAGCCTAATCCTTGGAGGCTTACAAGCTAGTTCGGGAAAATAGCTTTCTGCTCACTTTGAGTGTAACAATAAATGGACAATGAGTACCTTGTAGCCTACTACACTTAACAGACTGCTTTTCTAACAGGATATCCTGTGTGATCGAGCCACTATTAGGCCTCCTTAGTGGCGTGCGAAGGGGAACCATTGGGCCATCCCCCCACCCCTCACAGATGCCATTTTTTCTTTCTTCTTAAAAATACGTGGTCTAACTTTATTAACACAGATTTTACTTCGAAGGATAGCATATGTGGCACCAGATTGCTTATAAGGACACCCAATTTTCAGAAATTTTCAAAGGGGAGGATTTTCCCTGCAAGGTCTTTCTTTTTAATTCCTACAAATAGACCTAGGCAAATTCTGTCATATTCCAATTTTTACTTAAAAAGGTAGACTCTGTTTCCCACTGGTGGCATCGATAAAAAAGACTACATGTTTAGATTCTCTTTACAAGCATAAATACGCTATTTTGACCATCTGAGGGTTCTGATTTTTCAAAATTTGCTTTACGCTCCGCGCCAACCAATGGTGGCGCTTCGCTCGGTCTTTTGGGCAAAATTACATTTTTGGGGTAACTAGCTCTTAACTCTCTGATCACTTTGCAGTTTGCGAACATATTTTGAAGTGAGAATTTTATTTCAAACGACAAAAAAAGAAAGCGACTGGCTAGATTCTTCGTATTAGCTTGGAAAATGCTATTTCCGGCCATCTAAGGGGTCTGATTTTTCCAAATTTTCTCTACGCTCCGCGCCAACCAGTGGTGGCGCTCCGCTTAGATAATCTTTATGACAAAGTAACATTTTGTGGCCAAGAAAAACCAGAAATACCGGTCAATGCTCTTTTATTTTGGCTCCTAAAAGTGTGCAAATTTAATGACAAGTTTTTCTTCGTAAGGTAGCATAAATGGCATAAGGAAATGCATGTCAAGACACAAAAGTTTCAGTTTTATCCTCATGAACCACCACGATTCAACTTTTAACACTGTTCCTGTCAAAGTCGAAAATCTTGCACCATTTTGCATCTAGGCTCCTTGAAAACGTCAAAAAAATTTCCGGACACCCCTCCCCCTTAGACCATACTGCATGCCCCTCCCCCTTCAGAGAAATCCTGCGTACGCCACTGCGTTAGTACATACAAATAAACCAGATATTGTTTACCAAAATAATATACTTTGTTATTTCCGATTGCTCTATGTTTTACTTTAAGATTAAAATGCAGGTAATATTACAAAATGACATGGTAATGTTGTTATACTTGTAAGTTTGCATGTTTTAGATGAAATACATACACATTGACCGGGAAAAGTTTTGGGGAAATTTCATACCTTTGCCCCCCTGGGAAAAATCCTAGCTACGCCACTGGCCAGGAGTCAAAATCCATACCTCGTATGCTCTAACCACTTGCACTATCCTCTTGAAAAAGCTGAAAGTATGATAGGCTTGCATTGATATAGCTTCTTGAACATTTTGCTCGAAGATCATGAATGATATCTTTTATTTCAGCCAGTGTCACCAAATTAGTACGACGGGACCTGTATTCTTTTAGCTTACAACCGTCAAATATATAACACATTTGTAACTGTGATACGCTTGAACGGTACGTGTCACGATTTCGAAATACATTCTTTCTAGCTTGATAGCGTAAGTTCTGACATAAAAGTGGTCGGTGTAGACGTGGTCGTAAGTGAAGGGAGACGCAAGGAATGCAGGCTCTCAATAGTCCCAAACCTTTCTGATCTATTTGTTTATATAGGCCTTATGTTATTTTATTTAGGCCTATTATTCTAGTATAACTTATGCAATGACAAGCTTGTTCTAAAGTACTCCCGACCCTTTGGCAAAGGACCGTTCGGCGAAATCAAACTATGAACTGCTTCCCGAAGAAGCTATACTTCCACTGAAGGACAACACTTGAACAAACTCACGGTCCTGAGACCATTTACATCATTGATCTTTCATGTATGGCTCAATTTTAGACTGGATGAAAAAACAGATACTTTCCAAGTTGCCCAGAGCCAGAGTTCATGGCTAAGATGGCGGCACCCACCATTGATAGAGGATGTTAAGTACATATTCACTCAAATTCTCCTGCCTTTGAGAGATAAAACTGTTCGAGACCGCATCATCTTGCGCGAGATCATTACAAGAACAATTTACAATCTGATTTGTTTTTAAACGAACGAATTTTTGAAAGGACACACTCTTTCAGTCAAAATGTGAACAAGCTCTTCCAGTACAGCTCACAATTTGGCTTCACTTAAGAGGAGCTCAGTACCTGCTCTAAGCTAAATTTAGCCGAAGTTCTAGTATTTCGCTGCTTACACTGTCTTGCTCACTTCAAGTTAAGATAACAAGATGATTCGATTATTCAGAGAACTTGTGGACAAACGTGATCGTAAGGACACGCCCATCAAGGAAGCGCATAGCGTCCTAGATAATTGGTAACTTATTCGGTTAAAGTAAAAAAAATCTAAGGTTACCACAATCTATCATACTAAGAGAAAAACTTATGTTGTTGATCAAGCTGAAGTAATTGGTTATACCACATTATCAATCGATCGAATAAGTCAAAAGTAGCCCTACGTCACTTGACGAAGCTGGATGGAATTAAATCTAGTCCTGAATGTTACACAGACATTGACTAAAAGTGTATCTTTACCAAAATTAAAAAGGAAAGACTCTCTATAGCTTATACTAGTGTCACCTGCTCATTGTTTTGTTGAAAGTTACGAATTTCTCTCAACATTTGGCAGTGAAAAGCCTCGGGATACAAATTAGCTAACAATTCATTATACGCTATAGAAGGATAGCTTTTAACAGGGCAAGTGTTTTTTTACACTTTTTGAAATTACACAACATACAAAATACAGGTGAAGTATAGATTGGATTGGTTCGTTGGAATTTTACGCCTCGATTTTTAGCCTAATGGTTTTATTCAGCGGTACCTACAGGGGGTTATTCTTCATATTCATTGGGTTATTCCTCCGACTCCATTGCTTATGCGAAAGAAAAGTATGGAAGAAAAAAGGGGTCGTCAATTGTAGCATATGTTACTATGTTGCAAAAGATAGATGGATATTTACGGCCCAGTTTCTGACCAATCGGTTTAAGTCAGGCAGAGAACGGCCTTTTTTTCTACTTGTGTCTCACTGTTTTCTTTTTGTTCAGGCTTTTTCTTAAGTCCTCCCGACCCTCTGGCAAAGGGCCGTTCGGCGAAACCAAACTTTCTTTTTGTTCAGGGCAATGACATAGAGGAGTTTATGTTGCCTTTTATATGGTTAAGAGCCTAATTCATTATTTTTTAAAAGAATGAAATCATCCCAAATTTGTTTTCTTGCATGTCAGCTAAATTTTACAAATACACCATATCATTCTTTAAGCTGCGTTTTGTACTGAATATCAAAGGAAAGAAATGGAATTACACTACAAGGGTTGGACAACAAATTGTATTACGCGATTGAAAAGAGTCATGCAGGAATAACGAATCGTGGGAAGATTTATTGGAGTGACTGCGTTTTTGTGTAAAAGTTGACAGCGTAATTCACGTCGATATGGGGTAGTTGCTTTATCTAGCTTAGCGCTCACGGAATTGATGGGAGATATCTATTTAGCATATGAATGACGACTACTTTACGTCAGGTGGCTAACCAACTCAACAATTTACTTCCAATTTGGTTTATTTTGCTAGACCATATCAGATGTAAATACACAGAAAAAATAAAACGTTAGTCACTATGAGAATAAATTGACTCAGTTTTAGGACAGTGACACACCTTTTATTTTCTGTGCATTAGATTGTACGTGCTGAGGATCTACCATACTATAATTCAACCCGACCGAGATTAGAGCCCCCGATCGCTATCAGCTCCATCGATTCAAATTCCTACGTCGTATGGACGTTACTACGCTATAGAATGCTTCCAAGTTACGTCATAATTGGTATGTCACCCCAACTGCTGGGCAAAAGCCAACATTGTTTCAATGAATTAGTCACACATGGGCCTTCAGCTTCTTCTTGGCTAGCTAGACTACCTATGTACTACACCAATATTTGCCCGTCAATAAGGGCGACGTTTGTGACGTTAATGAAAGCATTCTTCATCTGGATCATCACTTTTAGGAATTACTGTATAATTCTGCATTATCATCGACATACTTGCTTCATTATTTTTCATACATTGTTTTTTAGTTTTGCTGTTTTAATGGGGAAAAGTTAAACGTGCTTTGAATTCTTCTCAAAACGAAAACATAGTGGTATTAACCGTGGATGAGCTTGGGTGGCCAAATGATTTCCCTTCCATTACCCATTAAATCAGACTGACGTTGTTTCTTGGAACAAGGCATTATCGGCGTAGATTACGCTTTAAAAAGGTAAGAACAGTCACCCCAACTTAAATAATTGTAGTAGACAGTCCTGTTTTATGATTGGCTGCAGAGAGTCATATGACGACATTTTTTCTTCAAATGTGAAATTTAGTAGAAGTAACTGCTTGGTTTATCTTCAGTATATAATAGTGAAGTCATAAAATATGATCAAAGATACTTTTAAGAAAAATAAGAGGAAAACTTTGGTATTTAGCTGTTGCTTCAAAATAAGCTTGATATGGGGCACTGCTCTTGACCTCATTTTGCACCGAATGAATGGTCAAGTGTCTCATCAGACTTGTAGTCGGGAGGTCTAGAGTTCGATTCCTGACCGGGTTACACCGAAGACTTTATAGAAATATGGCCTACTGCTATTGGAAGTAGTGCTCAGAATAAGCAATAGAGTATGGAAAGCAAGCCAGTGAGCCACAACTCAATGGGAAAAGGCCGTGGTCGACCCGAAGGCCAATTGTAAAACTCAGACTTGACGCAAAAGACGAAGCATGGCAGAGACTCTTTTAAACAACATCCACACACCGTTCATCTTAGTATAAAGTGCAATTAGCTTTTTCAATAAATAAATATTTCATGGTTCAAATCTATTTCATCTTGTTTCGAGGTTTCCTTTTAAAAGCCAAGTTAAACGTTTTTAAGATGATAAAGTATTAATGAACATGCATCTGTTATATTGACTTCTGTTTTGGAAGAAAATCGACAAAGAGCCAAGTGTAGTCTCTTAAAGGTATAGTGACAAGCCAGCAAAGCGTCCTGACTTTGCAAAACAGCTAAAGAGTTAGATTTCCTGAAGAAACTTTCGTTGGAATTGCGTCAATATCTTTAACGGATCTCGAGATATTTTCAAATTTGGATGTGCTTGGATTGACTTGTTTTCTAAATGTGAAAGTAATAAAATAGAGTGTTAATACTTAAAGCCGTAGTAGTTATCTCTTAATTACATTTCAGATAGGCTATGGTTTGGTATGTGATATACTGATAGTAAATGGTATACTGATGATCTTCAAGGACACAATCTAAACTGGAAAATGAAAAAACCCCATGACATACTAATGTGACATCAAATGGAGTTGCAAAAACATAGGCTTATTAACGTTAGTCATATATGGCAAGTTCTGCTCTCAAAATCACAAGATTTGCATATTTAGCTCAACATATGCATGATAAAGTGTAAACCAGGAAATAACCTGTAAAATGGTCATTTTAATGAGAATTGTGGGCTTTTTCTAGATTTTCATTACTTTTTACATCAAATACCTAACTTCGACATTTTCGTGTCACTAGACCTTTAAGAAGCCTACTGAATATATATTGAGCGGATTTTGTATGCGTAAGAAACGTACCGGTAGTCAATGAATGTATTAAAAGAGTACAAAAGGATCTTTAACTATTCATTTAATAAAAATCTGGCAGACATCCTGAAGACTTAGTGATTCCTTTCCGAATGGAAAGCAAAGGTACAAACCAGTGTGTAATGCACCTACAGTACTTAGCAATTTTCAAGAATTTTGTCGTTTCATCTACACAGAGACCCCTTGAACTCCTAATTAAACCTCTATTCAAATCCGAATACAAAAAAATCCATTGAGATTTTGATGAGAGAGTTAATTATTTTCTATTGCAAATAACTTGGTGCCGCGACGTTCCATATTTTTAGTCGCTACTCAAATGCTCTCTAAACGTGTTGGAAAAATACGGGTCTATTTTATTAATATTTGATGATGAACTGATGAATCCTTCTGAAATTTGCATTTTACAGTCTGGTGACCCCAGATGAAGATTTGGGGAATTCTTGGAAAATTTTGCTTTTTGAACCAAGAAACGATGTTGGGAATTTTGGGGAAATTTCTTAATAGTGCAATCCTGCCTGACGTTACGGTATTTGTCAAAATCATCAATCTAGTATTATATTACTTATCAAACGCTGGAACACCAAAGCATTCTGGTCATAGTTATGTATATGAAAGTCGATGTTACTTAATTCAATCACCTGTCGTGTAACTTGTTTCAACGTTCTTTCACTTATATGGAACTAGCCGTAGTTATATATATGGAACTATACCGTAGTTATAAGATATCAAGATATCAATTTATCGGTAAAACATTTGTATTGCGTTACCGCGTTTCATGTGGTCATTACGACCGACTTTTAACACCTCCAGATTTACATGATACTCGATCACCATCAGCTACATTAACGGCCAATTCCTCTCACAACAGACACTTCAAATTCTCCCAATTTACTTAAGCCCCTCCCACAACTGTCTCAAACTCATTATCGTCCTAAACAAATCTCAGTTCAGTTGTATCAGAGTGACAACTTACAAGATTTGTGTAATCAGAACACTCTCAGTTCCATACTTCCTGCAGTAATATGAACTAAGGTTCAATACAATGCACTTGTTTAATTTGCTGTCAATCAAAGAGCTGTGCCAATCGAAACTCTTTAGATTATTAAAAAATGAAGTTTGGGTTAGAATTGACTGGCTTTAAAGCCTACGAATATTTTCGTTTTAATAACGTGGTTTTACCCAAAGGGTCTCGTTAGAAAGACAGTAATTCCAAACCATTCACTCCAAACCCATTCAGCCACAATATCCATTTCCTAACTCAAGATATCTCACTTTAAAGACAGGTAATTTTGGTTAAAAATAGTACCTCCACTTTTCAACAAAGCCACATACTGACAGAAAGTTTTGCAATGTGCACATTGTGCCAGATTCTCTCTTAAAGCGACTCATTGAGTTGGTTCATGAAATTCAACAAATTTTTCCGAACCTGTTAAGTTTTTTCACATACCAATGACAAATGGTCAAACTTAGACAATTCCCGTATCCTGCATACAAATAACTGTTTAATGAGTGAGTAATTAACGGTTCAAGTCCGTTCTCAGAAATTCGTAACCAGACACTTTTTCAAATTCTGTACAAAACCGTTAAAAGTCAAGACACTAGAAAATTCAAAATTTAACGTTTTCTGTGACTTTTGGACTTGAAACTTGACTTGTTATGATAACTTTAAGTTTTGTTATGTGGTAGTGACCCTTTGAGACTCAGACGAAGTTATCGATATCAACTCAATGAGCCTCTTTAAACTGCATTCGGTTGTGGAGTTTGTGTAAACGTGGGAATAATGAGGTTACCCTTTGCCACAACTGCCTCAAGAGCACCCTTGGGCAAGGTGTTCCTGTACATTTGCCCATGCTTTTTACCTGTTGTTGCCTTCGGGTGTTAATTGTTGCCTTCGGGCGTGTTGTTGCATTCGGGGAGGTGTTGTCTCCGGACGTAGGGTGGCCTTGAAATGGTGTGGGATGTTCTTGGTTTTGTCGTCTTGGGGGTTGGTGTGGGGTTGGTGTTGAAATCGGTTGTGGGTGACTTGGCGGGTTGTTTGGGTGTTGGGGTGGGATGGTGAGTCCTTTCCGTCGTCACAGACCTTTGTGTTCCGCGTTTTGTGTGTGGATGGTTCGGGGTTAGCGTTTGTGTTTTTGTCCGGCCGGTTTGAGTTGTCTGTTTGTTGCAACGTGCCTGTTTCTGTGTACGTTTTAAAAAGGGTTCTCTTTGTTTCTCATTATAACTGAACGATATGATTGCCCTTAAAATTTTCATATTTTTGTAAAGTTTGGATATTTTTTGCTGTAGATTCGGCATTACCCTTCACTAGTAGGGTTAAGCAAACAATGCAACTTCAAATTACAATTCCTGCAGCGGCATCAGAATTATCAATGCATTGTATTCAATATCAAATCAGTAGCGGCACGGGGGCATTTCTCCCCAATTAAAACATTTCCCTCGGTTGCCTTACTCTCAGGCTCCCACCAACTTCTCGTCCCCTCCATTCCTCCTCCTCCGAACTGATAAAATCCTGGTTCCACCGCTAGTATGTCAAATTCATGTGCCGCGATGACATCACATATTTCTCATAATGCACTAAAACTGAAGACCCACATCTTTCAAGATTTTATGCATATTTTGAAGTCAAGGAATTTTGCCTCCAGTAAATGCCTTTAAAGTGTACCTCAAGCAAAAAAAAAAAAAAAAAATACATATTGAACAGCATTAGAAAAGAATTCTAACAGTCCAACTCGCACCTCCATAGGACATTCTTGAGCCGAGATGTAAAACATTGACGTTTATTCACTCAAATTAAAAAGGTGCATTGCCCAATTATTTGTTATCTCATTGCTGTTATACTCAAGTTACAATCCTTGTATTCCTTTGTTTTTTTTTTTAAATTGACTGCACCTTATACCAAGGTGTGATTGTGCTCATACTCTCGTTTGGATGCAATTAATTATGCCCTCTCTGCGCATCATGCTCTGCAAACATACAGGAAGTGATCAAGGTCATAAAAACATTTTATTTTTGAAGGGAAACAAAGCAGATAATGTGAGTTGTGCAACAAGAAAGTAACAAATTATTGTGTAATGGGTGAATTTGTTTTAAGTGAATAAACTTCAACATTTCATATCTCGGCTCAAGAATGTCTTATGAAGATGGGAATTGGAACGTTAGAATTCATTTTTAATGCTGTTCAATATAATTATATGTTTGAATTTTTGGACTTGAGGTAGACTTTAAGAGTTTGGACTGGTCTGTAGCAACCATTTGTAATGCAGTCTTGAAAGCAACGTATTCACACACGAAGAAGGTTGAAAAATTTACGATACCCTCGGCATGTGGAAAGAAACACATAAAATCGTTCCAAGCATATGGTTGTGAAGGCCGTTTCCAGAGGATACCTTGCCAACCTTCCATTCATCAGTTCATAATGCAATGCAGGCTGTTGCTTCAAAGGCATGATTAAGAAACATATGGTTGTGAAGGTCGTTTCCAGAGGACACCTTGCCAACCTTCTACTCATAACGCAATGCAGGCTGTTGCTTAGAAGGCATGATTTAGAAAAACATACTGTTGTGAAGGTCGTTTCCAGAGGATTCCTTGCCTGCCTTCCCCTTCTTAATGCAATGCAAGCAGCTGCTTAGAAGGCACAATTTAGACTGTACAATTTTATAATATAAATTGCCAGAAAGGGCCTTAATTATTCTATAACACGTTAGCCAAGCAAACAAGCCTTAAGGGCATATTCGAATAACATCGGCATGCATCCAATGAAGCTCGCTTTGCAACAAATGGGTCCAGCATGGATGATACCTTCTTTAAAAGAACGACAAACTTAAAAAAAAATCGATAAAAATATCGCATCAAACTTTGTGGAGTTGGTAAAACAAACAATGACTTACCTGGATTAAATATACAATATTCGACGACGAAGAAAGTTCAAAATAAGAATCCTTCCCAGGTGTCTAATAAAAGTAGATATCCTAGCTTTGTTCTTTGCGAGTCAGGAACGGAACTGAATACAACCTGTGGTTGTTCATTAGTCAAATATTCCGATCCAGACAGTGCCAACTCATGGCGACCTATTCAAAAATTACCATAATATCCTTCCCCCAAAATATATGTTTCGTTGTTGACTCCATCACTAAGCTCAGAAAAAAGCCATTATAATTCCGTCTTTCTGTTACCTTCGTATTTATTCTAAAGGCTCAAGGGAATCACACAGAGCATAAATCAGTTACCATGGTAACATGGAAATGGCGGGAACGAATTAGGATGTCTTCGCGAAGCTTGAAATTTAATACTGTGACATACGTTGGCAGAAATGTAGTTTGGTGTGTAAGCGAACAAGGAGAATTTTGTAAGTACGATTAGAACATGAGAGTGACTCTGCAGCATACCACTCGTATTGGGACCAATACTGAAATTTAGTTTCATCGAGTCATTCGTTTCATTATCCGCATTTGTCTTGGTGATCAATCTGCCGATCAAATGAGCACTTTGGTAACGTTATGTCTAATAAAGATGATTGTGCAGCGAAGCATGCAAGTTGATGATCGGTCGGTAAACTCGACACTGATGCAATGGGTTGTCATAACAGTATTATATGGTCGAGCTTAGGAGATTTATGGAAATTAGGAACTCGCGTGCAAGTGGGGCATAATTACACGTTGGGATGGAATAAATATTAAGTGTCAATGTGACACCGGGGTTTGACTATCGAATAATGGAGAAGGATACCGTCGCTGTTGGTTAGCTAGATAACCGAACGCAGCGGATTAAAAATGGCTTAAGATCATAAAGAAAATTTCTTTCGGTAGCATCCAAAATTCAAGTTTGGGCAAATTTTCAGAGTAGTTCACTCCGGTGTAGTCTGGATTACTATACAACATGATTTAGGCCTCTCCAGCGCATTTACTAACATAAATAGGCCTTATACAAGTAGGCCTACACGTTGAGCAAAGTTTTGGTGAAAAAAAGAGTATTTCGCTTGCTTAACATACCTTTAATGGTTGTCTCGCAGAACGGCTTTTCTTGTTGTTTCCACAGCAGAAAACGATTGGTTTTCGTAGGCTTATGGCAATAAGACCGGAGGCATATACCCCGTCATGTGCATTGAAGAACTGAAGATGTACGGCAGCATACCATTTATTACTGGTGTAATAGTCGTACATTAGAAAATCTTATAGAACAAAACTTTCTCAACTATTCTTTTTATCAAACTCACGAAGAGCTTTTTATAAAGAACAATGTACACGGCTAGCTTCAGTTGTACTTTTACCATCAGTGCATGTACAGTAGTAGATTGTGGAAAGACGGCTATTTTCTTCTTTGTGTTGGTACGGGATTTGTTTGAAGCCAAAATTCCAAATAAGATTTTCTCGATCTCAGTCGCGAGTAGCATACCAAGCTTATATATTGTTCGACCTCACTACAAAGAATGCATTCTATATGGACAAGACTGATTTTATTAAAGTGGATGAAAAGTCACTCCGACTAATTCTTCGGTAAATTAACAGAAATCGATTGGGAGAAGTTTCTAACCACTGGTTTTCTGATAATTGTACAGTTGAAAGTAACGTTTTTACACACATTTGTCCCTAAAAACTGTGGCACAGGAATAAACTGTAAGATAATTTAGCAATTTTTGTAGTTTTGTGTGTCATTAAATCTCCATCGGACCATGATAATTTACCTTGAAGTTCACTTCTAAGTCGTTTTATGTAACAAGTTTATCAGTGCTGATACACAGATGTAACGGTCTTCACATTATGTAGGAAGATGATTTAAACGTCTGTTACCTAACTGTAAAGTAACGTTTTGACACATATTTGTCCCTAAAAACAGTCGCACAAGAACATACTGTAAGATAATTTAGCGATTTCTGTACTCTTGTATAGTTCTGTACTTTATGTATGCGCTTATATGCACCAAAGCAAATACGTAAAACGTTTCAACCATTTTCCTTGGTACTTTTTCCTTCTTCCGAAGGAAATCGACATTCGGACGAACTTGAGAGTCAAAGGCGAAACTAGACAAATGTTACGATGTTTTGCTCCTTAAGTATCAACAGAGTGTTTTCACCGAAGACACAAGCCTCACGCCCCTTTTGACGGACAAAAATCTGATCACAGTGCTATAGATAATGTAGCAAGCTTAGAAGCAGTTGTATGACAAAGAAGACAAGTTAGTATAAGATTGAGTTTTACGGCCCAGGCAGTTTCTTAAAATGGGAAATCATTCTTACAGGGATTGATTATTTTAGTTCAGGAAATTAATTAACACCTTTTGAGAGCCTATAAATGAATTTTTCTTCACATACAAATCACAAAAGGTCAAACTTAGACAACCCCCATAGCCTACATACAAATAACTCTTTTATGAGTGAGAACTTAACGTCTCGATTCGGTTTTCAGAAACTCGATACCATATTTTTTTTCAAATTATGCGGAAAACCATTAAAAGTCAGGACACCCCAAAATCCAAACATTTAACTTATTCCTTTACATGAAACTTGATTAATCATGCTAAATAAGAATTTTAATGTGGTAGTGTCCTTATTCACTGAGTTATCGGTATCAACTCAGTGAGCCCCTTTAACAGTTCGGGAGATAACCGTTTTCGGGTGAAAATGAGAATTCACCCGATCGGGGGAAAATTTGCAGCATGAATATTCATGAGCACTTAGTGTGTACCTCTTTACAGGCGTCGCTTTGTTCTATAAATGTGGATATGTTCATATACAAGGTTATTATTCACCACCACAAACAGAAATCTTAAGAAACTTTCAACAACGTATTAATGAGCTCAATTGCTATCACGAGTAACTTACACAACTTTCTGCAGAAAAAAATGAACAAAAATTGCGGCTGTGTCGAGTCTATAATTTAAGCTTAGGACACAGAACGTGACAAAATTGCTCGATATCTCAAAATTTGCGCGGTGAACTACCGAACATGATCCGGCCTTTTTTGTTCCCCTGGCAACAAAGTTTCTAAATATTCCAAAATTTCTCTGTCCTAAGACCGATTAAATTTTTCAGGTGTTTTGAACGTTTGTTTCCGTTGAAATTGCGCGGTAGGATCGCAAAGCATCAAGGGAGAAATTTGAAAATGGCGCCACCCATGGCCGTATTTTCCCCCGATCGGGTGAAAAAACCATTTTCCCCCGAAAGAGGTTATCTCCCGAACTGTTTAAGGAAAACAAAATGAATGATGACAAGGCAGTAGATTCTCCTTGTAAGATGTCTTGAAGTAGAATCTTTCATCGAAATAAATAGTTTTGTGGTCTAATTGCCCACACTTGGCATTAAATCGGTCCATTCCTACAGGAAAAATGTCTTCATTATTCTGTCCTCTGTTGCAGGGGTTGTGTGAGGTATGTCGCTGAAACGAGTAATAAACGGGTCTTTGTCGTATTCTAACATTTCCTAATTTGCGAAACTTCGTGCAATCAAATCAAACGTTGTTTCTGTTTTTTTTTTTTATTTTAAATCCATCACAGTAGTATTTAGAGTATCCCACTGTCGCAGTGGAGGAGCTACCATATAGTCAGAGGGGGCGGTCGCCCCCCTTGACGGACTCAAATCGCCTGTCAGCCAACTTTTTACTCTTTTTAACCGTATTGAAGCATATGTATCTCCCTACATAAAAACGCCCTACAACCTATTATTCCCCTCTCCCTCTGACCAACTCCTTGCCCTACAAACTTTGAAGCGCCCCTTAAGGCCATTCTTGCCCCCCCCCCCTGACTGAATTCCCTTGCTCCGCCACTGCACTGTCGGACTGTTTACACACCATGTTCTCAGTGGCATATGCATGGGCAATTGGCACTCGTGTCAATCAATTTCCGATTGATATCCCTCAAATTCCCAAAGACTTTAGGGTATAGCTGAGG
Organism: Holothuria scabra; assembly: GCA_037179385.1. Taxonomy (NCBI): domain Eukaryota; kingdom Metazoa; phylum Echinodermata; class Holothuroidea; order Aspidochirotida; family Holothuriidae; genus Holothuria; species Holothuria scabra. Next base: position 27,600,309 of record CM074200.1, on the reverse strand, counting down.
AGTGCATGTCTTCTGCCAAGTTTATATTATTAGGCCTATCAGCGTATAGATTAATTATGTTCTATTACGGATGGTTCTCAAACCACCAGAATTTCTTTGCCCTTTGAGCGCTTAATACCATACTTTAACAAAACCTTTAAAATCTGCACCTGTCCAAAAAACAATCTGCAAGGGGCTTGTGAGACATTTAAACCCAGGAGCCGAAAATGTTTGTTCAAGTTGAAGAAAAACCGAAACATCATTAGACTTAAAGTTATTTGAACTGCCCGGCGCGAAATAAAGCCACAAAAAATTCCAGAAACGCAGGTATACTATAGACCATGAATTAGAATTGAAGCATAACACTTTTAAGAGTCTGGTCAAATTTGAACTGAAACTTCATTTCCAGGTGGGCACGGTACCCATTGGCGAAGGGAGCGGGGGCGACAGTCTCCCCGGTGGAAATGAGGGGCGGAGGCATGCTCCCACAATCTCTTCAAGGGTCAGAAAACCCACTTTTTAACTCTCCAAATCTCAGAAAAAGCAAAATCTTTGGAGCGCTTTGCAATTTGAAATTCAGTAGTGCTCGCTCATAAACCAGTTTGGTAAACTTTGTCGAGCTCTGGAAATGACAAAATCGGATATTTACCATATGTGACACCACATCAGCACGAGACATCTGCAGCTACATTGCCATTTTCGTTTCGTTTCGCTTCGTTTCGTTTATTTGTTTTTCTACATCATCAAAGTAATGAATACAGTACATACATAACGCTGAAGTAGATGGAAGAAAAAGTAGGGGCTTGTCGAGAGTTCTACTCCCCAAAACAACAAAAGCAATTTTTATAAATTGTCTTTCATAAAATCCCGAATTTTGTCCAATGTAAGCTCTTGATTTTGAAACATTTTGTCTAAAAAGTACCACAAAGCTTGGAAAACTTTTGAAAAGTCATCGGAGAGTGTTAGTGCGTAGGCTTTAGATTACATTATGTAGCAACCAAGGTGTTCATTCTTTGTGCAATCATTTTCAGATTTGCCATCAATATATACATGCAGATTCTTCAGTCATCCCCCAACTTCACAAACTTCCTTATAGAAAACCCAGAACCCAAAGCTTTCTGTAATACAAGCTTCATATCTTCAAAGATTTGTTCGAAACGGGTAAAAGTTTCTGCCGCAAATTACAACCGTGGTGTGAACAAACACATCCGTGGTGTGAACAAACAAGTCGAAAAAAATTTGGATGCTCGCCCTTTTCCATGAAAAGGTCTGTTTACCCAGGGCTAGCTTCCTCGTTTACCCCCCCCCCCGCCCCTCCTAATCCCCAACCCCCATGCTGCTTAGCTACCACTTACAAGCTCGAGAAATGTCATTTCCGGCTGTCTGAGGGCTCGCGCTTTTCAAAATTCTTTCGGGCAAGACCTCATATTTTCAGGCAGGGAATCATTTGTCTTATTATCCAAAATGCTCACATATTTGCAGAGGGCATAGATAGCCCTATAATGGAATTGTTTTCTGGTGTAGCATGGTTGGCATAAAACTAATATTTCCACCTTTTTAGTGCTCAGCTTCATTTGAAAAAATGATTTATGCCATTTAATTTTTTTGTTAAAAAAAAAAATCGTTCTCTCGTGGAAAAAGGCAAAACATTCAGCATTAAAAAGTAGGGTGAGGCGCATGGTCCAAAACATTACCCCACCGCCCCCCCCCCCTACACACGCACTTTCATATTGCTACCTACGCCACTGACTGTACTTATCAAATATTGTCTAGAAATAACCACAATTGGTTCGTTTCTCTGCTGACTACGACCTGGTCAATGTATAAGTTTTGATCAGATTTCTGTTTGGCGGCTACTACAATATGATCATTTTAATTACAGAATTAAGAGTGTACTTTTTTTCCCTATTCAGATGTTAGATCAAGGAATTATATCTACATTTAGGGTTTTGTATGAATTTGTTCTTTTTTATATGCAAATTGAAACATTTTTGCATTATGGTAAATGTAACATTTTGCGTTTTTTATAGGAATTACGAAGATTGAAAGTTGAGAAGTTAAATGCTAAAGGTCAAAATGTGACTTGATAAAAAAGGAATCTTCAGCAGTCCAGTAAATACATATCACGACCTTACGTGAAACTACTGGTCTCTTTTTGCGTTTTTGGTCGTTGTGTGAATCTGAGTATAGGTGCCAACTTCGCCACAATTCGCCATTCAAAAGTGACAGTATATGCAATCTGAAGAAAATCTGAAAAAAGTTAGAAGAAAGGGAAATAGACAAGGGGCTGTCAATTTTTCGAAATTATATGACAGCACTTTTAACGTTTTTATCTCATCGCTCCACGAGGAGGATGAGATATTGTAATCACATTGCCGGTGAGCGATAAATGGGAATGCCAGCTGAAATTGGCACTGTTGCCATGGTAATGGTTGGCGCCCCAAGTTACTAGTCCAAGGGTCAAACCTAAGGTGGGGTCCCCCAAGGTAACCAAAACTCCAGTTCTGTGTGAGGGGCCAAAACGTGTCCGTGTGTGTGGGGGGGAGGGTGAGTATGTGTGTGTGCGTGTGTGTGTGAATTTTTGTTTTGCTAATATCTCCTAAACGGCTCGGCCTATTTTCTTCAAATTTTGTAGGAGGGTACCCTAGGTGAAACCACTGTGCATATTACATAACCGGAAGTAAAGGTTAAAGGTCAAATTTGGTGAAAATCATGTTTTTACCATATTTCTGTAATGCAACATCGCACTGACATGAAACTTTGCACGTGTCATGAGAATATATAGAACTACCAAAATATATGGTTACCATGGCAACAGGTATCAAAGGTCACGTGATGGAAGGGGAAGCGTCTATTTTTAATCGAAAAAAAAGAGAAAATTTGTGACTCTAGCTCCTCCTAGTGGGCTGGACCAACTTTTTTCAAACTCGGTGGGCAGGTACTCCATGGTTAGAACTTGTGTCTCGCAGAATTCCGGAAGTGAAGGTCAAAGGTCAGAGGTCATATTTCGATAATAATCATTTTGGAGGGATTTTTTGGCTGTATTTCTGGTCTTTTACCGTATTTCTGTAAAGGAACATCGCAGTGACGTGAAACTTTGCACGTGTCATGAGGATATTTAGAACTACCAAAATGCACGGTTACCATGGCAAAAGACATTTAAGGTCACGTGATGGAAGTGGAAGTGTCAATTTTAAAAACAATGGGCTTGATAGAATTAAGTCCCGCGATGAGATCAGCAACTCCGCGGATTGCCCTCTTGTTTTTTTTTTTTTTTTTGTTTGTTTAGTTATTTAATTTTTGCTCCAAATCTAGCATCTTAACAAGTTTTCAAAGCGGGAAAAAGGAGTGTTAAGAGAAACGTTCAATTCCTAGACACCTTTTTTGAGTACACGATTCCCCTTCCCCACATCCCACTAGTAAAAACAGTAGGATGACCGTTACCGTTGCTAATCATTTTTTGTACGTTACTTGGCGATTCGTTAAGCTTAATTATTCTTGACAAATGTGAACATTTTAACCTATAATCACAGCTCACAGCGTCATTATTACCCACTTAACAAGAGGTAAAGGTGTACAGGCTAACAAGATGTCACCATAGCAACTAGCATACAATTGCGACTGAGTTGCGCTAGTGACGTCACCAATGCCAAACAATACTTGACGAGATTTACAGTGAGTGGGAATATAGTTTAAGTGATTTGAAGTGACAGAACCACGACACGAGCATAGTGATTGGTACTTATAACTTGTCTACAGTGCAAAGAGACAATCGAAATTATAGAGTTGAAATTATTTAGACCGGAACCAGCCACCGACCAAATTAAATGTTGAGTACCCGGATGTTGTGCACAGCTTGCATCAACATGGACAATATCAATTTGATTCCCACTGAGTTAGAATCACATCTGCAGCATCGTCAACCACTTGCTTTAATTGCATTTGACATCTCCTGATCTTGTGCATCACTAACTATTCCTCCATTCACTTAAACGCTAATTTTTTGCCCATTTCGTGAAAGTCATCAATGGGCACATCCTAGTACTCCTCACTGGAAAGTTCACAAGTAGAAATTACATATTCTTCACTTTTTAGCTATGAGCATTACCTTTTTGAAGCAGGAAAACTAATGTAATAGAATGGTGGAATGGAATAGCTCCAAGGGGAGGGGGCGTCCCGAGCGGGGCAATAACTTGAACCCCCGACTTACACGACGAGACGCCAAAAAGAGGGGAAATGATAGTATCTTGTCATGTGGTATACAAAATTAAAAATTTGTGACCGATTTTTATTGTAGGAATTTGGAAAAATGCGAAATTTTATGATCGAAAATCTGAACAATTTTGGATTTTAAAGGGAATTTTTTGATTATTTATTGAAGAACCTGCCCTTCCTATGAACAAGATTGTAGGGACTAATGAGCTTTGTTCTGATTGCATACGTTCTACCAATTAGAGGCAGTCAAGTCTCCCTGAACTGCTGAAAGTAGTAATTTTTAGAAATTAACAATAAGCACCGCTCTTTGATTGACAGAAAATTCAAAACTGCAGCGCAGTTCATATTATAGCATGTACTGTCTGAGTTTTGATCACACGTGTCCGGTCTTGTTTCCTCATCCTGGGGCTATTAACTGAGATTGTGTCCGAATGAAGACTGATTTTAGATAGTTGTGGGAGGGTAGGTTAGGAGTTGAGAACTGTTGGGGTGAGAGGATTAGGCGTTTAAAACTCCCCGACGAAAATTGGAATTAATGTTAACGACGATACTTTCCCGACGTGAGAGGGACATCATGTTTTCCATCTTTTTGCCAACAGTTGACTCAAACTACCTTTTCTGTCAAGTATACAGTATCTATGCTGTACTCTGTGCACCCTTCTTGGGACCTTTTAAAAGATGGGTTTGAGACTTCAACGTTCAAGATCCATCCACAGATCTTTCACTAGAAGAGAAATAGATGGCTTTCGTAAGCTACCGGAGAATTTTTGTACTGACATCTATATTTACCTGTGTAGAAGACTGTGCGGCATATTCCTTCTTCAGTCGTTTCCCTAACGCCTGCCAAAGCCAACACCGATTAAAATCTTTGGGATATTTAGAGACAGACATTGGTGTGCAGGGGACTCTGAAAAAAATAAAAATTCAGAATTTTGCCCTTTGTGACACAAATCAGCTACAGTGCGGTTTTCAAAACTTTCCAACAAAATCTCTATATTTGCCAGTATATGTTTCAAAATGTTACATTTTCTGCGCCCAGTGTTCCTAACATTCTGGCACCGCCTCTTCCCTCTTCAAGTCTATAGCTGGTTTTAAAGTCTAGATAATCTTCAGGCGTCTTCTTTTTTAACGGTATAACCAGACGTTTTTGACACACATGCCCACAAACATAAATACAGATTTGGTTGAAAGGCCATTGCAATTTACTTCAAAGTTGCAACTATATTTTTTCATAAATGCAGCGTATGCAAGTGTCACTGCAGAACATTAACTGGATCGTCCACGCAAAGGACAAACTTGTAACCAGGCTGCACTTTGAAATATTCTGACTGATCCGCGTCTGATTGGCCTGCGTCCGATTTGGGGCACGAAAGTATGACTGCATACCATGAAACTACATTCCGGGGCACGTGACCCGACAGTTGCGTCTGTTTTGAAACTCGCGTATCCTTTGGCGCGCTTTTTCCAGCCACCAGCTAAAGCTTAGGATTTCTATGGAATTAATTTTCGCAAAAATTTCGTCAGCTTCAATAAGCTCTGTTTATTATTCTGTTGCAAAACGCTTAAACCTCAAAAACAAACGACCAGATCTGTTTTTATTTTCCAAGAAGGAGATAAGATACCACATGTGTTGGGTAGTTGCACTATGTGCTTATGTGCTACAAGTTAGGCAATGACAAGTGTTAAGACAAAACATGCCATAGCAAATAACATCTTACTGCAACGATTTAAACCGAAAGCTCACAAATGTATTTCAGATTGTTGAATGAGGGTCATTTGCACATGCCCTGTAAATATTTTGAGTGTTCATGCAAGTTCCGTCTTAAACCCAACGTAAACGGTCAGTGTTAGTACTGTTAGTCCTAGTTTATGGAATAAATGCTACTGCTACTTTACACTTGTGCACTCGTGCGTGCCGCGTAGAACAGTAACTCCCCTGCTCGATAGAAGCATGCATTAATCCTCGTAAATAAAGCGAGATAAAGCCTCGTAATTGCTACGAATTAACAAGAATTGTCAACAGCATGGGCCCGTAATCTAGATTTATATTTTATTTGAATCTTAGGAGGGTGAGGCGGGGGTTGTGCAAATAAGTGTTCAGGTTGGAGGCACAGCTTTTTCCTAATACCCACTGTAATATTTATAATTTTATCTGGTGGGGCAGACATGTTTAGCAATGGGGAAGTTCACAGAACCCCTCTCCCCGTTGCTACGGACCCGCTTTTCCATCTTTAAATTCATAGGGCTTACATGTTACAACTCTGAGTGCTTATAATCAACTTGAGGCACATTGCATACTCAGAACAAAAAGCCTCGAATGTTTCAGGCTTTCAGCCAATCACAATGGGTGCCAGCCTAGTTAATTTCCTTCGGAATCAGTGGTGAGTTAATTATGCTTCCATAACCCCTCTTTATTTCGAGCACGAAAACTCCATTTTCGATAGGTCTAAATTTAAAGGGGCTCATTGAGTTGATATCGATAATTTAATGAGGGTGTTAAAGGGTCACTATCTCATGAAAATGCTTATAATTAGCGTTATATGTCAAGTTTCATATCCAATAGGTTAGGGAAAAGCTAAAATTTTGAATTTTGTGGCGTCCTGACTTGCAACGGTTTTGTGCCTGTTTTGAAAAAGTGTCTGGTCACGAATTTTTGAAAACCGAATTAAACCTCAAAGTACTCACTCATAAAACATTTATTAGTGCGTAGGATATGGGGATTGTCTTAGTTTGAATATTTGTCATTGGTATGTGAGGAAAACTTAACAGGTTTGGAAAAATTTGTTGAATTTCATGAACCAACTCAATGAGCCGCTTTAATTACTCCTAACAAACAGGAAATATATCATGGAAATTGCGTGACCCTCGCATATGCAGGACAACTCCCAAAGGGGAAGGAGGGAGTCCATACCGATTACAGCGACCTAAAATGTTCATCCCCAGGCTATCCGACAGTAACTACTCTACTCCTCCCTCGAGCTGATACAGCTCCCCCATAAAACTCCTACCTCGGACTTTCATGGCTCCCCATAGTCATAATTTCATTTTCATCTGTTACTGGTGACACTTAAAGAGCCAAACCTCTCACCCCAATCCACAATTTTGGTACCCTGGTACCGAAATTCTCAATTGGCTCAGCTCTTTGATTGACAGCTAAATCAAACAATACAGAGTGCCAGAACTTATATTACACAGCATGAACGGCACTGAGAGTGTTTTGATTATATAAATTGAGTTTTTCTATACTCACCTTGAAGCAATAAACTGAGATTGTGTCTGGATGAGGATGAGTTTCAGACAACCGTAGGAGGGCCTTCAGTAAGAAGGTTATGAGAATTGGTACTGTTTGGGGTGAGAGAACTTGGCCTTTAAGGGAGTTTTTAAACCCATTAAACCGAAGAACGGTGCCGAAACGTGCGTACTTGTACTGAGCTCGAGTGGAGTTTGCCTACTAAAATGGTGGACATGCTCCTTAATGCTACACATTTTAGCACGTCTTTGGATGTAAGTAATTCAGGGTAACTCTTCTATCGATGTTGATGTGGTAACCAATTACTTGTTCAGACCACTTCAACGTCAGGGAGCAGATGGCACAAATTCTGACTTCAAATGAGGGTGGAACTTCCAGCCGACACATACAGACGAATCCGGGCAGCAAGTGATTTCAGTCGGCCATAATTGGGGTCTATCATCTTTAACTCTTTCAATAATCTTGCTTACCTGTACAATGGATGGTTGTAGTACACTACATTGTATCTTGATTCCCTCAATTTTACTGAATATGAGGATTTGAAATTCAAGTAGACAGCAAATGAAGACGATTAAAGGCTGATAGATCCCACTAACGGCTGCCTACAGTCACTTAACATAATCGCTAATCGGATTCGTCTATATAATTATCTCAGCTCTGAAAACCTTGGAGATTAAACTCATTAAAGGGCAAATCCCCTCACCCCAAACTACAATTCCTTATGCTAATGATGTCTCATGAATCAGTTTGATAAACCTTTTCAAGCTCTGGAAATGAAAAAATCGAAATTTGCCATTTATGACACCGACAACTTAAGTGCTATTTTTATAAATTTTCTTTCAAAAAATTCCAAATTTTCTCCAATAAAAGCTCTTGAATTTGAAATTAATTGTCTAAAATAAAAAAACAAAGCTTCGGAAACTTTGAAAATTTTATTGCAGAGTAAACCCTCAAGATAACATTATGTAGCAACAACGATCTTCAGTCGATCACCATGCAATCATTCTCAGATTTGCCAGTATAGGAAGTGCAGATTCTTCGATCAATAATTCCCCCAATTTTTCGAATTTCCCTATACAAGAAACCTAGAATCCAAAAATGTCTGCAGTACAAGCCAAAAATATTTGTTTCAAAAAAGGCCAGAATTTCGGCGCGCGATTACGTCAATAATATAGTGGTATTACACTTCAAAGAAAACTCGGAAAATTTGGGTGCTTTCCCGTTTCCTTGAAGAAGACTTTTTACCTCATTGCTGCTTAGCTACTACTTAAAAGCCTGAGAAATGCCATTTTCGTCCGATTTTTCAAAATTCCTCTTCGCTCCGCGCTAACTGACGGTGGCGCTCCGTTCAAATAGACTTTCGGGCAAGACTTCATGCAGGAAATCATTTGCTTAGCCTAAAGGAAAGGCTTAAGCAAAAATTTAATTTTCATATGTGAAAGAGGAACAAAATTTACACAGTGTTTGAAAGTTCCATTCAAATCGGACATGTATTTCTTGAGATATCAGTAAACGAAGTCAGTAGATTTGTGTTCAAAAGTTAGTTTGAGGGCAGCAGAGCTTGTATCACTTCCTAACATTGACAAGGAATGCTTTGTTTGCTTTCGTTTTATCTGACTGTTGTGCTGACCTTGAAGTTAATAGGAAGCTGACCTCCCTGTGGGGGATGCAAAGTTTGTAAAATTCTCATGCTACTTATGCAATCATATAATAACTAGAACTGCATTTGCTTGCAAATACGCAGAATTGTAGTGCGTGTTAGAGATGTCTTTTCAGTTAGTACAGTAGCCCAGTTTTTATTTGAACTTTAGGATTTGTTCATGGCGGGAAGAGGGGCTGTTGTTTCTTTTTGGCCACTCCTCTCAACCCTATTTCTTGATAGTACAAAGATGGACCACTTGTCTCCCAGCTCCTTGGCTGGACGCATAAAGAAATCATAGAAGAGTAACCAATGATGGAGTAAATCCGGACCTTCTATGCTAATAGTCAGTCACTAGCTTTATTTTGAAGCATATTTGCCAACAATGAAGCAAGTGCTGAGTAGTCCTTGAACAAGACCGTGTACTGCGCTTAACGGTAGGACCTACTCCGTATACAGTCTAGTGTGGATTAAAATGAAGTGGACGAAGCATAGTCCCGTTCAAGGACTCGTGCTGAGTAGCCTACTTAGCCATACGTTATGCTCTGTTGTGTTGTTTACTCCTGCCTGAAATGGTTTTATCGGTTCTCGACTCCTCTTTCACCGTTCTTTATGTTAAATAATGACGCCCTCTCAAGCTCTCTGACTGCACCGTACCGCTGCATGCATATGACAACTGTCTCATGGAAGGCCGAATAACTGTTGACGCCGTACGTGTGTTTTAACATCCCGTGTTTCGTTAATTCGCAATGCATGCTACATGCATGCTGTCAAAACGTTTCGGTCAGACTGCTGTCAAAATAGCTTCTGCTTTTACCACTGAAATAAAGCATGATAATAGAACTACAGCACAAGTCGCTTAATCCAATGCAGTAAAGCCAATTCGTTCCGTACAGGGAATTGGCAATACCCTGCTCCGTAGTAGCTAGATGGAGATACTGTACAATAACGTCTTGATACTGTTCAACGATAGTGGACGCAATGGCGCCATGTTACGTGTACCAATTTGGAAGCAGCGATTGATTCTCCATGCTTATCACTTCAGTGTGAAAAGGCCGAACCACATTACATCGCGTTTTCTGGAAATTTATCCGCAATGCTCTTTCATGAAGCTAACTCCTTTAATCAGCCTTGTAAGTGTAGTATTTGCTTTTCTGAAGTTGATTTTTGTTTAAAGACGGCCACAGATTGCACTTACTGCTATTGTTTAAGGGTAGAGCATGGATATTTGTACGAACTAAGTTACGGTACGCGCAGGGAAATGAGTTGTGGGCCATAACAGGCTTCACAAAAGAAATTGTCAGTCGGTCAGTAAATGCCAATATTGTAGTGCGGCGCACTACAATAATAATATGGGATTGTTGAGGAGAAAATCCAGTATAAAGTTTAAAGAAAAACAAAAGACTGCCCATTAATGTGGGGATATGATGTTATGTGTGCTTGCTCCAAGTTCACATTTTGTTGAACATGTGAAAACTTTACGCTTTCATACATCTTGAGAACCACACATCAGATTTCAATGCAAATGTCACCAAAATGACCACTGTTGTGACCTTAAAACCTTCTTTTAAGTGCTTTCATATATGCTTCACCAGCTACCTATCAACCCTGTTAGTTGAATGGTCTGTGAGTACATGTATTCCTTAGTAACTAGAATTAAAATGTTATCAGTGTTCCTCAGTTTGCAGAGGGCATAGATATACCGGACTTTTGTCGCCCGTAGCATGGCTGGAAAAACGAATTCTACCTTCTTTAGTGCCCAGTTTCATTTGAAAAAAAAAGATTAATAGCATACATTTTTTCTTAAAAAAAGTTCTTCCTCGTAGGAAAAAACGAAAAACTTAGCAGCACAAAATGTAACTTTTAGTCAATGGGGTAGGGTGAGGCAAAATTTGCAATCACAGAGGCGCTTCGAAGGCTAGAGGGTGACCACACTAGATGTAAGTGGTGTATCTTGTGCCCGGAGCGCTTAAGAATCTTTGCTCTACACGACATGCAAAAAGTATAATTTCATAGCGCCCTCTTTTCCTTTGAAGACGGCAAGGTAACAACTATCCACATGATGCTAATGAAAAATAAGTCAAATTTCGTCATTTTAGTTCAATATTGTCTTTATCAATGAAAAATTCGGGTCGGGAAGAAAGCTCAAAAATTTTATGTTTCCTTCTCTTTCAGTAAAACGTCCAAAATGACTGAACAATCACAGCCAGGTTCAGGCGCACGATTGCCTCCCCAGTCCGTGCAAGTGTTCGGACGAAAGGTGTGTGTTTCGTATTGATTATGTATTAGGCAAATCGGCCTAACCACTGCCTTGCTCCAATCGTTGTGGCTGTTCACAAGTTTGACTTGAGACGTTAACGTAATCGAATGAATCAGCGAGGCTAGGCTGGATTACGTTAGTCTCCGCCCACGTTACTTTCCGCCCCTCATAACCTATTGTAAATACAGGGTACAATTCCTTCATCGTTTTATTTTTCAGTGCAGGTGAACCAATATTTTTTTTCACTTTTGTACTAACATAGGCCTAGGCCTAGCCTAAGTTGTCTAAGTTAGGGCCTAACGTAGGTTAGGCCAATACTGTTGATACTTGATCAATTCGCAAGCTATGCAAGGGGGTCCGTTAGTTTCCGCCCTCACTATTTTCCACCCGTTACTTTCTGCCCCGAAAAATCTTAGTTATTGGGTTAGGGTTAGCCCTGCTGTACAAACGGTCCTACTAAACCACGCGCTGACATGCCTGGCCATGCCTTGTGTACCAGGCCATGCGCTGACACGCGCTGCAGATACTAAACCACATGCGACACAAAATAGGGGCGCTCTTTTCTTTTGCTGATGTTATAGGAACCATATTTAGAGATCCAGCTATCAACAAAAGAGAAACCTCCGAAAAACTGATCACATATCAAAGAACATGTTACGGCAATGTATGCATACGAGAACACTTCGGAAGTTCATTTTGTACAATCTGAAAAAAGTCTCTAATATTAGATTTTTTTATTACATGTACGGAAGAAGAAATAAAGAAATACAAATGTAATACATGAACAATGTCTGTCAATGAATTGACAGCACTTTTTACTTCGTTTGTTTTTCATTTTATTATGTCCTATAAATTTACAAACAAAGCAAAGGACAATAATCGGGAATAAAAAGCTGATATTAATTCAATACTTTCTTTAATTATCTTCGATCGAAATGCATTTTTTATGTTAACGAAAAAGTTTTTTAACGCTGATTCAGTGGCGTATGCAGGATTTCGAAAGGCTTCCGGGCCAACTCGTCCCCAAGCCAAGTCGGTCTCAAGCCAAGTCGTCCCCAAACCAAGTCGGCCCCAATATGAGAAATTAGTGAAAAATTAGTGGGAAATAGTGACTTTCATGGAAAATTCTTATTAATTATGGAAAATAATGTCTTTCTTGAGATTTTCTCTTCCCACGTCGCTTTTCTTTCAATGGACAATCCTGGTAGCAATGTGAATGAATGGGCGTGAATGATGTGACGAATTTAAAAGCAAGAAAAAAATACAACACCAGATCGCATCCAAGGTAAAGTGCACCTTAAAAATTTTTTGCAAGAGGAGGGGGGGAGGGGGTACCCTTTCCCAAGATCAAATTTTCCTGAGGGGCAAGTATTATCATCGAAAAACCTTTGACACAGCTGTATAGGCCCCGAAAATAATAACAAGGAAGGTCTCAGTGGCATGATCAGACTTGGGGGGAGCTGAGGACTGAGGCATGGGGGAAAAGTGTTGAGTATTCCTGCAATTTTGCAAATGACACTGATGGACTAGGCCCCGTTGGTTGACGGGTATCAGTGTAGAGAAAATTTTCAACTAGTTGTCCAAAATGCCTCTCCAGTATTGCTTGAATGACACTTGAAATTTCCAGGCTGGGGGAGGGGAAGGATGGTTGCTTGAATCTCTTCTCCTAATGGCCAGGTGTTTATTTCATTTTTAACTACTTAATTAGCCTATGTAATAACAAAACCAAAATCAATACTTTCAAAGGTCGTTTACTTAAATTTTAATTATTTAACCTATAAATTTGTTTGGGGGAAGGGGGTAATTATAAGAACACTGCAGTCCCCTCCTTTGGTTACCCACAGCCGGACCATGGCCTACCTAGTACAGCATTACCACGATTTGTACCAACGTATACTAACTTACTAGGCCTAACGGTAAACCAGTTGAAAATCCTGTGTGAGAGATAAAATCACACAAGTCACTTTAATTTGCATAATATAAGTTTATTAAATCACCATGGGATTTTTCATATTGGGGACAAGTTGGTTTGGGGATGACTTGGCCTGCTTCATTTCGAAAGTGGAGGCACAACCCGTGATTCCCCCGACTGGCATGGATTTTTATTACAGTGGGTGATATCCTCCGACTGACTTCAGAGGTGGGGTGGCCTGTGCCCCCCCCCCTCTTTTAAACATGCTACTGCATCTATTTGCATTATCTTTAAAGCTGACTTAACATTCAATTTGTTGTAGTCATATATTCGAATTAAAATTGAGGGACCGATGCCTGTATTGGATTTAATGATGACATACATTGAACCAATGTTCTATTCAACAATCCATGCATGTCCGACAGCAATTCATTCTCTTGCGACAATACATCAAAAGCAGAGAGGGACGAGGTTCCCTAAGCTAAACAATTAATTATGACCTACGTGGTATGTGGTTATTTCATGAGTCTGGACCACAGATATCATCAGGATGTCATTTGCAGCGATGAATGAAAAAAGCAGCCTTTGCCAAAAAGCCCAAAACTTCTCATGTCCCTTGGACACTAGATCATTGAATTAAATTAATTGATCTGTGACACTGCAAATCATGAAAATATGTTAAAGAGTTCCGAAAAAAGTTAAAAGGAAAGAGAACTCTAAATAAATGCCTCTTTATGGAAATGAGCTTGGCTGTCGGGAAAAAAGTTTAAATATCGGGTGTAGGCTGGAACCATAATTAGTTGATGATGATATCCTACAAGTCTCAACGTCATATTGCATGAGTAAAGAAAATTAAATTCCTGAAAAACAGCTTCCTATGCACTGAAATGCACTGATCATACCCGTGCATATACACGAGAACATTCAATCTGCTACGCGGCAAGGACATTCCTGTGGATGGCCAGTTCATGCGAAACTGACGAAACGTGGGTTAATTTCTTGCATGCAAATACAAATTAGGCCTATGTATGAGAATGTCTCACAATTTATTCTAACAAAAATTTAGAGAAATTTTTGTTAGAATAAGAAAATTCATCAAATTTCCCCAAAATTATTTTCCAGGGGGGAAACTTTCCCAGTTTTCTCCCTGCCCTCCCCCTCCCCAGTAGCTCACTGATATGTTCAGTTAGAAAGGATCTCTGAGCTTTCCACTTGTTCCGCGAAACGCCACACGCTGTCGTACAACTCAAGTTCCAGGCGCTGACGTACAAATTGTACGGCAGCGCGTGGAACTTGAGGCAGGGCGTGCCAGCGGGTGTCAGCACGTGGAATAGTAGGACCCCCTATGTACACGTAGTAGGCCTAATGAGGTTAGGGTTACTAACTAGGTTTGTCGAACGGGCACAGAATTTTTCCAAAATTCTCGCGGAACTACTCACACCCAAACATGCAGTCGCTAAAACAGTGTGTTTAAAAACTGAATTTACGACACTCAAAATTGTCGAAATTTTGCCTACACTGTGAAAGTTGTACTAAGACATATTCCTACTATAATATTTCACCAAATAAGCTTTAAAACAAAAAAAAAGAACACAGAAGCATACAGGGATTTGGAGAAATCATAAGGATTATAGAAGTATAAAATCAGCAATATTTCGAAAAGTACTAGTCGGATTTTGGTAAAATTTGGTATGGTTGCTTAGAAAAGGGTACTTGACAATGTGAATTAGTCAAATTTTTGAAGTTTGATATTTCTCGCGTAGTCGTATTTTTAGTGCGACAACCCTGCTGGGTTAGGGTTATAGGCTGGTTACATGAATGTGAATGCATCTGTGCCACTTCCGAGTAAGGAAACCCAGTCAGTACCCATTACAATATAAACAGGAGAATATTCGCCCAATGATCATTTCACACCAATTCAGTCACAAATCCACCTTAAGAATTTCAGAAATTGCCATTTAACATTAATTTTGCAGAACTAGTACCTTCCAAACTAACAAGCAACTTGCTTTCTTTCGACATTCCGCACAGCCTCAGAACCATCGCTGCTGATCAGCAAATGCTTTCATATTGTGTATTTAGTATAGTCACGGTGCATTGGGTGATTGAATTCACTTTGAATACGATAACACACAACATTATATAAGCGAGAAATTTGTTGTAAGCAGACAAAGAATCATGGCATTGTGAATGCAAAGAACAGTCTTTCAAAAATTTGCACAGTGAAGCAATGGGGCTTGACACACAGTTAATCCCACTTAAAACATCGGCACACGGTTACATGGAATCAACTCACTTGCTTTGGTGTATTGATAAGCAGGGTCCGTGCCTTTCCACCATCGGCACTTTCTGCCACAGAAAATGTGCTCATTCCGCCCACCATAGAAAAAGTGCCATTTCGCCATGGTGGAAAGGCCACTTTTTCTACAGCAGAATGAGAGCATTATTCTGTGGAAATTCGTTGGAAGCATTATTGATTGGTGCTTCAGGGTTGAATGAAACATGCAAAATCACTTTACCCGGTTTGTTACATATTTAAACAGTGGTCAGGGTCAATGAACACTAACGTCTCTATTGAGCACAATGATAGTAATCCCCTATACACGTACACAGGTGCAGATGTGTGATTTAGTTGATGTCTTTGCTTTTCAAGTCTAAAGACATTATTCAGGCACAGTTCATACATTTAAAAGGGTGAAACTTTATTCACCATAGTCTACAATCAAATCCATTAGGCCTAGTATCCATTAGTAAGTACACCTTAATTCTCTTCAAAGTTCGTATTTCTTAGGCCTTCTTTGCACTTCCATCCAATCTATTCAACAAACCATGTCTCTAGATCCTAGGCGTATCATGCCCCCTTTACTAGTTGTCTGACCTGGACTTTTGAAATCGTTTTGGTAGTTGCAATGACAACAGTTCCTCAAATTTCATAGATTTGTAGAAAGTGCCTTTCTGCCATAGGTTTTGTACCTTTCCACCATGGCCGAAAGTTGCGAAACCTGTGGCGGAATGTTATGGCGGAATGTACCAATGGCTGAATGTCTCTGTATTCATTGATAGCTACTGAAGTAGTGTTATTGTAAAACAGATTGCTGTGCGATGCATTCCGTTAATTCAAACATGAAGCACTTGGAAAAAAGTTTCGATAGTGATGACTCTGTGGGAAGAAAGCTTGATAAATCAATATTTTATGGAAATTATTTGGTAAAGTTCTACTTAAAAACTTTTGGTTATAATTTAGGAGGGCGATTTTCATTATTTTAAGAAATAATTTTTGCGATCTATACTTCAATTTGGAGAGCTCTTTTCATCTTGTGGGACTCTTCGGGTACAAAAATGCAGTGCGCCGCTGTTGGAGTCTGTCCCGTATTTATCGGGCACTAATTTGCAGAGAGTTTAACCTTTTTTGTTAACCACTATGTTGAGTGTGGGGTGACTAAATGGTATGAAAAATTGGTAGTAGGGATACGGGGATTATCAGAACTTGACTTCAGTTATGGTGTCCATAGGATACAGTATTTGCGTGTGTTACAGTAAAAATCCTATTTTTTTACTCTTCTGGTGCCAGTATTAAGGTATTACTAGTACCAGTTGTGGCGATACCTGCGGTACCAATTTTTAGCGGTACCGTGAAACTTTAATACATGTATCCCTATCCCAAAGACCATAATGCTTACCCTATAGGCCTAACTATGTACTAATTCTTTTACCTCTACTATTACCATGCATACTTAACCCTAACCCTTTTAATATGCACATGTAACCCTAACCTAGACCTCATTACTATGTGTACATAGCCCTTACCCTTTAACTTTGGTCACCTAAACCCAATTAGAGCCACAAATTGTAATCTGAATATTCTGTTAACATTTAAAGGTTTCAGGTGAGGTTGAAGGTAAAGTTTAAATACAAGTCTAGGCTATCATAATGAAGTGGAGCACAGAGGCAGTACTGTACTGTAAATGGGAATAAAACAATTAAGATATGTGTGTAGTAGCATGCTGATCTGTTGTTTGTTTTCTTTGCAATTTATATTGACTCTTAATCCTCCATGTCTCAATCTCCTAGAAAACAGCAACGGCAGTTGCCCACTGCAAGAGAGGTAATGGACTTGTCAAAGTTAATGGCAAACCGCTTCACTTGATTGAACCAAGAGGGCTCCAGTACAAGGTAACTTTTTCTTGAAAACCATTTTCATAAATTGAAATAAACCTGTGACAAAAGTTGAAAGTGATGAATCAGTGCAAATGTTTACACTTTCTGTTGGCACTCAATTCACAATGTAAAACAAGGGAGCACCCCTTGAGTTGCAGCTGAGTCAAATACTGCTTTCTCAAAACTGGTCCCTGTTGAGATCAAACTTTGATATCAAGCATATGGAACATATTTGTGTACGCCCTTTGAGTCTTAATGACGTGCAAGCATTGGGTTTGTCAAAGTTCGGCTGTTATTGGCCTGACTGCTACATGATATTAAAGTACAGAGGAGAAAGCTGAAAAGCAAAGTGGTAGCTACCATTTTGTCAGAAACAAAGAGTAAAGTTA
Source organism: Holothuria scabra (assembly GCA_037179385.1). NCBI lineage: Eukaryota > Metazoa > Echinodermata > Holothuroidea > Aspidochirotida > Holothuriidae > Holothuria > Holothuria scabra. Next base: position 27,582,507 of record CM074200.1, on the reverse strand, counting down.
TTGGTACAGTGTAGTTCAGCAGTTGGTATCTTATCCAACGCGCTGCTGCTTGTTGGTACCCTAAGCAAAAATGAAACCATAGGATTCTGGGTATTTCTGATTTAAGGAAATTGGATCTTGCACAAAATTCTTTGGAAATCCACTTTGCTCAACAAAACGTTGTACCACATTCGTCATAGTTGGAAGGGCCAAGAGTGGGATGAGGTTTTAGGATTTGAAAGTTAAAAAAGTTTATAAATGTGAAATCATATAATCTGAAATAGGATGTAAAAGAAATTGGAAGTAAAAAACAATGAATAAATTTTAATTCAAGTTGCTGTACAATACGTAAAATGTTCGAGCAAGTAAATGTAGAAAACACCTTTAATGAAAATGTCTGCCCTATAAACAAAAAAGATTTTGAAGGGCAGGAATCTTTGAATCTTAAATCACAGGAATCTTGGAATCTTCTCACATACTGTACAGTACTGTAGCTATAATTTAACTGCTTAAACATACTTAAAAAACATAAAGAAGAGCATAAAAAATGCTTTACTGCTTTGCTATTCAGGTTCTTGATGTGAAAAGGTTTCTTAAAGGTTAACTCTCCCCTTAGACCCCTCCCTCAGGCTGACAATCCTGGAATTGCAGGAAGAAGTGTGTTTCTACTGCACTTAACTTACAAGTTCATTGAAGGTCTTTAGTCGTGGAGCTTAAATCAAGGGCCCTTTTTTGAAAACAGCACAGCATGGAAAATTGCCAGGAGCAATCTTTTCGTTTTTGGTTTCTAGTAGGCAAACCTGCTATTTTGTTTCAAAGTGCAGGAACCAACAAGAATTACAGTCCCAGTTGTCTGCAATTGTAGCCTTGAAAGGTTTACAAATATCAGTGCAGTTGTGTAGGTCAGAGGATTTAGACAAGTGTATGCAATGGGATATTGATGAAAAGATGTCAAGATATGACAGTGTGAGAAATTAATATATGAGAGAGATGAGTGAAATACTGTAAATGAAAAGCTTTAACAATTGTCATTTTGACCTGCATTTGGCAAACTTGTGACCTCTCTGAGGGTCTTAAAAGTATGTTGGGGAGTTGTGGAAAAGATTCAAGTAGGTAAATTCAAATAATCGATCGCCAACATTAAAAATATGCAATGGGTTAGTTCCAGTAGAACTTTATTTGGTTAGATGAGGTTGAACAACACACCAACTTCAATGTGTTTGTGTCAGCTAAACAAAAGGTAAGAGTTAGTGAAAGGTTGTAACTGTAAGTATGAACTTCAAAATACGTTTAATAAGTTTGGTTTCAAATTACGTCATTCAGCCTACCAATAAGCCGTTCCTTTAATATGTTGGCACATGGAATAGTAGGGCACAGCATGGGATACACCAATCCAGTTTGAAACAGTGTGTATGCCTTTCCTTGTATTTGAGCAGTGTACTGTAGTGTGTGCATGCAATACTTTACAACACTTCACATAAATGGATTTGTCTAGTAGCCAACTTGTATAAAAATAGGGTCTACTTTACGGCAGAGCAAAATGTAAATATTTACACAAAAAAAAGGCAGTTAAGACCAGTCCAGTGCACAAGACCACACATAAGGTCCCTCCGTATGTGTTGCATGGTCACTAAAATTTAATGTATTTAACTCAAATTTTGGGACACGTTGTGCATTTTGGTGCAGGACTGGCTTGTTTATTCCTATGATTTGAAGGATGTGCACATGCCCGTAACACCGGAAAAAAATTACCGAAAGTTCTCTTAACATTATTTTGTACAACTACAAGGATGAGTAAGGAATGTAAATATGCCTTTTTGTTATTAATGTTCTCTTTTGTGTTTCATTCAGCTTCAAGAACCATTTCTGTTGCTTGGCAAAGACAGGTTCTGCGGTGTAGACATAAGAGTTCGAGTCAAGGGAGGTGGAAGGATTTCACAGATATATGGTGAGGGTTATGTTCTTATGTGACTTTATAATAGTATGTGAGGTACTGTGTTGCCTTCCTTTGCCTAGAGGCTTTTGGTTTTGTCAATTTTCCAAAATACCTGCATGACTAATTTTTAGCCTCAACTTTGATCATTTTACACTGGAAGATCAATCCCTTTCTTGTGGCATTTGATATTACCTTTCAGTGTTTCAATGTCAGGGATTTTTGCCAGAAACTTAAAAAAAGGGGAGTTAGGGCAGGTGATTTATTCCTGCCAGACTGCAAGTCCCAATTTGTGTAGCCTGCTGTAATCAGGCTATTGTGTTTGCGTAACTACATTCAAAAATAAATTCTTACTTTTCGCTACTATAAATAATACTATATGAGTCTTTCAACGGCTTCAGTCACTGCTGAGCAGACAATGTTACCAACTAAGTCACATGGCATACCTGCGGTATACAATAGCCTGCCAACTTTCTTTCGAATCTCATTTACAACCACCAAAAATGACATCACAACAAAAACTAAAGTACTAAATTATATCTCACATAACAGGTAGTATATATGCATCGAACGTACAACCTGGTTCAAAAGCTCATTAGGTTGTTCACTGTTCGTTGTGTCAGTTGTACTGTATGTACCAAAATAAACTATTCATACTTGTTACGTGCACCACGTGACCATCTCATGTTTTACTAATTTGCCCCTCAAAATGAGGGATTCCTGTAAATGGAAACTGGGTGAAGGTTTGCAGACTCTGTATATTACACCATTTAGAAACTTACATGTATTTTGATTTTGAGAGGGCGCACACTTTCGACTACTACAGAGTCAGGCTACAATTGGTGCTACTCATGCTCAAAGTTGCATGTTTTTTTTTTGGGGGGGGGGAGGTCAAAAGCTTGCTTCAAGGGCCCTACATTATAAGGTGCAATCTGAAGAGTTTTCAAGGCTATTATTTATGTGTAAGTCATTACTTTAAAAGTGTCTTCTGTGATAGAAAAACCAATATACTGACACTCTTTTGTGAAAATGAAAAGGGGGGAGGTGGTGGGTGGGGATTTCACCCTCCTGGAAAGGGGGGTGAATCCTCCCCTTACTCCCTTGTTTGAAACCCAACAAGTGAGGGACTTTTAAAACTGCACATCTTAGAACAAACAATGCCCAAAATAATTTCATTACCTAAAAAGTACAAGTTTCCAATTATAAATAAATCAGAATTAAATGTTGATTATTGGTACAGGTTGTGTTTTAATTGTCGATACGTAGTACTGAGAAAGAAGCAGTATGAGTTTGGTAGAATGGTTTTGCCTTAAATCAAGTATTTTTTTTTGGGGGGGGGGGATTATGCTGGAATGATAAAGTACCACAGACTGGCTAAATTTCCATTGATACCTGGCTATGCTTTCATTGAAACCTGAAGTGTGGTTCTACTGGTGAGATATCATAGTTGAAATTCATCACGACTTGATTCCATTATATAGAAAGTGTTGCGTGTTTGGTCTAATGGTAAGAGCATTAGTCTCTCACGCGGACGGCCCAGGTTCTATTCCCAGGTCAAGTCGTACAGAAGACTCTAAAAAAGGAACCTTTGCCATTATGCTTGTTGCTCTGCATAGGCAATGGGGTAGGAAAAACAAGCCAGTGAGCCATAACTGGAAAAAAGGCCATGGCTGGCGTGACTTGAACCAATAGGTTGGAAACTGGGCGTAAAACTCTATCTAACTAACTTACTAACTAAAGTGACTTTATGAGAGGAATGAGAACATTGCAAATTTCACATTTCTAGATCGGAGGTCATTTTCCTGTTCACATCAAGTTCAACACAACACATGTTGAAAGCAGCCACTGTATCTGCACTGAATGCAACACAGGACTGTGCCATGTGGTAATGATGTTTGTTCTGCTCAACTCATTCTGAAAAAATTAGCCCTATTGAGCACTATTTCAATCTATTGCTGAAAATAATGTGAAGTACTCGGTCCCTCCAGGAACGGTGATTAATAAGCCTTTCATATTGGCCACATTCTGTGAACAATTTTTGTGGTCAGTATGAATGTTGGGTGAAGCGAAGTGTACAGTGTGTGAATTTAATTCCAACTGGTATTTATTGTTTCTTTTTGCAGCTATCAGGCAAGCCATTTCCAAGTCACTTGTAGCCTACTACCAGAAGTGTAAGTTGCTTTCCACATATAAAATGGAAAGACATTTTCTTTAGCTACCAACCTTGTGAAGAGATTTTTTCCCCTGGTGTTATAGAATTTTCGGTCTTATCAAAGACTGTGATAGAGTTCTTGATAGGAATCCTAAGGGTAAAATGTAAGATCCTGAGGGTCCAACAGTAGCTGCAACTGTCCGCAGGGGGCAGTAATGACCCACACTGGTTTTTGTTGACCCATACTTGAGCTTTTTACCATATATTCATCAGCTACAAATTATCCCCCAAATCTCTGAAGTAGTAGTTCACAGGCCAAAATTAAGGTGTAAAATGCATATCAACTTACACAGTGATGCAATCTGCATCCCACACAAAAATCTTCCTAGCAACAATCCTGATTATCAGTGTTCTCTACTGGTTGAGTTGTTGTCTGAGTATCCAAAAGTTGAAGGTCTTTGGTGATCACCATCTTTGTGGCAAATGGTGTAAGAAGTGAGGGTTTCTCCCTTTGGAAATATTTGGAAAAAATGAAAGATGAAGGTAATTCCAGCTTTCTGTGAACACTGTTAACATTTTAGATTACTATTTTTACTCAATGTTCATATGGAGATCATTGCTACTGTGTTTGCTCTGTTGAGAGGTTTCAGCTTAAAAGTCCTGGTTGTTCAACTTTTATTCCTGGTGGATAAACCAGTCAACCTTTTGTCAGACGGAACATGTTTTGTCTGGGTGCTAAAACACATACAGTACCAACAAATTTTGTCCAGGTTCTGCACCTTAACAAAAGAGCTGGTGGAGAACACAGCATTATACAGTACAAAGGTCTCAATATTTTCACCACTTTTTAAGGAAATTGGGTTGTCTGAAACATTTTTGCATATTTCCACACATGTGTAAAACTGCTTTCTGCAAACTGTTCCTATCATTCTGTTTTGTTGCTGGAATTCAGTGTATTCATACACTACTTGTTTTCACAGAAGTAAAACATCTTACTACCATACAAAACTTTATTAATGCTTAAGTCAAAAATATGTGCATAAATATTGCAAGGTTGGATCAGTAAACAGTATACTCTTGAATCAGATAAAAGCAAGCTGCTTTTCAATTCTTGTCAATAAAACATTGATGTCCCTCAGATAAACAAAACATTCCTCGTTTCATTGTCAGAAATGGAATTTAATAACTTAGACTTACTTTGCATGCAAGCAAACTGTGAGTTATTCCCAGGGTAATACTGTGGATTCAGTTTTACAAACAGTAGAAGCTTGCAAACACATCATGCCACCCAGCAAGGTGCCATGCCAACATGTCCAATGCAAAACCTTAAGGGTGTCCTGCTTGTATCTGGTGTGTTTGCAAGTGATGCAATGATTTGCTACTGTACTGTACATCATATTGTGTCTTCTATTCAGCACATCAATAGGTTGGAAATTGGCCCTTAAAACCTTACCTAACAAATCTACTGTATTCAGCACATCATGCCTCCTGGGGTATATCAGGAAAAAAACAAACCTCAAATAATTTCAGGTTAAATGTGTCTCTATGGTATTAAGCAAATCAACATGTTGCCACTATGTATCAAGTACCAAGATTAGATATGACTGTAGTGGCTCTGAAAATTTTTCACACAAATCCTGAAAGTAAAACATATATTTTATCATACATGAGTTTTCCCAAAATAGTTTTTGCATAAACTGCAAAGTTTCATATTAAAAGCTGTGTTAGAATGCCTGGAGGTCAACAAAAGGCCAGCTACAGTATGTACAAACAACATACATGGCTTATCATTTAGTCAGTTAGATGGGATTTAACAACACATTCAACAGGATTGTGTTATATATTGTCAGCTAAATAAAAAGGAAAAATTGGGCTACAGATACCTAAAGACAGTAAAAAATGGGGACAATTTTCTCTAAAATGTCAAGGCTTATCAGTGATAACACCTTGGCTGCAAAATTATTTACTAGCGGAAGCAAATTTTACAAGAATGACATCATTTGTTTTCAAACTGTTTTTGAATGTGTAAGACAATATCGTATACAAAGACACTGATTGTTTGATTCTTTTAAATTAGAGTTTTAATTAAAGTATGAGAGTCCAAAAATTTAATATGCAAAAGATATCCTCTGAATTGAAGTACTAATTTTCTTTATTGGTCGTTTTCTGTCATGTTTCTTTCACTTGTGATTTTTTTTTTACTGAAAAGAGACAAAAATTCCATGTAACTATTTTAGTGTTCTTGAACTTGTAAATGTGTTGCTGCCATCCCCACAGCATTAATGGATGAGTTAAATTGAAGAAGGTGGATGAAGGCTAGTGTTTGCACCGGGTACCCGACCGACGTTCTTGCTACCTGGGTAGAAAATTACTACCCGGGTGGCGTTTTTCTATGATTTCTTTTTGATCTTCACAAAATAACTTGGTTATTGAAAGTAACAAATGTATTAACCCACATCTCATTCGCAATTTTTTGAAATGATGTTGCTTAACTTGTTTGTTTCTGTAACATGCTTTTGTTAAATTGCACTTTTCCAGAAACGATTCCTCCGATGTATGTTTCTAACATCCGCTCTTATACCATTTAACGAAACAGCATAGGCCTATGTAATATACTGTGCATAGCCTAGCTTAGCCCACAGAGGGGACGAAAGATATTGCAAGGTTTACGATTGGGTACCCGGGTACCCGACAGGTAATAAGGTTCAGGTACCCGGGTACGAATTTCCTACCCGGTGCAAACACTGATGACGGCACATTTGGTCAAGTGGTTACAGCATCCAACTGGAGTTCAAGTCCTGGCCCAGTCATACCAAAAATTTAAAAAATGGAACCAAATGTTGAATTAAGATTGTGGCCAGGCTGAATAAAACCAGTTGGTCAGAAACTGAGTTCTTAAACCTGACCTAAGTAACCTCTGGTAATTTTAATCTTTTTCTTTTATTTTGCAGATGTTGATGAGGTTTCCAAGAAGGAGATAAAAGACATCCTAGTCCAGTTTGACAAGTCCTTGTTGGTTGCAGATCCACGCCGATGTGAGCCTAAAAAGTTTGGTGGTCCCAGTGCCAGGTCCCGGTACCAGAAATCTTACCGTTAAATCTGTCTGTATGTTTCTCAGGAATCATAGTGCTAGGGGTATGAAATGCAACTTCCATCATTGCAAAAGGATACGTTTGGTCATTGTCAGTTGGAAACATTTTACATGTGAGACTTTCGTCATGTTGAAATATACAAAGAAATAAAACTCCCTAAAATTTGTATATTTTGCTTTTTACATTGTATCTTCATAAAAATGTTTGCTTCTCATGGTGTCATTATGGTATAAAGCATGCAACAACAGGGGTCCATCTGTTCTTCATCACAAGATGAGTTTGTACTTGTCACATGTGTAAAATGCAGTTCAAAGCAAACTACTGTATAGGCCTATTAAATAAACTGTTACAGTAAGGGATTGGGGAAGACAGGAGACAGGAAAAGAATATGAGATAAAAGGAGTGGATTAAAGATACTAGCAAAACATTTTAAAGAAAGTGTTAAATGTATAGAAATAGTTTTTAGAAATGTACATTTGGGAGTTGCGTTGCTTTCAGATGTACAAATTTCAGATGCGAAAAGATTTCCCCATTCACAGCTAATTTTGAAGCAACTCCTGTGAATGCTGGGAACTGAGGCAATTTGCACAATGCACAAAGCACCAGCCTGTGGAATAGTGAACTAACCTTACAATCTATACTGAAAATAACGATGAACCTAATGGTAATGTTTCCACAAACATTTTTGCTGCTCATAACTGAGTTGCACCTCCTTTTCCTTTAAATTTTTGACAACAGCCATTTTACTTTGGAGCGTAAACCCCTCTATATACTGTAGTTAAATGGTGCAAAATAACACCACATTTAAATGGGCTATTTGTAGAGTATCATTTTGTGGGTAGGTTGAGGGTGTAGATTGCATTTTATGTGAACTGCTGAGTCTTAAAATCAGTTGCGAAAACATGTAAATTTGTGTGGTTAACAGACTGGAATTATAGACCTTGTGCATTGATTGAAGACACTCTGATGTCGTCCTTTGACAGAACAGTGGAACACATGGCCACATGCATAAAAATTCGTCCTGCACCTGTAGCGGACTGTGCGCATATTCAACTGATTGACTAATCAGCTGTCTACATTTGTCAGTGTTGGTTTGTTTTGCCCCCAAAGGAAGGCATACTTTCTACTCTGTGACATCATATGCACAAGGTCTTTGCCCATGTTACTGAAGGGTGGACATGAGATAAAAGATATTGTTGGCAATTTTATCTCTGCTCAACACCTTATTCATTCAGTAAATTGCATCCAGGTGGGGTAGGAGATCTTGCTTGGCCAGTACCTTGTCCCTGATTATCTCCTAGAAAATACACACTTAAAACTGTTTTTACTCATCCAAAGATTAGCAAAATGTCATCACACAAAATGGAGGAAACGCCTCCATGATTGTATCCCTGTCAGCTTTGAATGGAAGGACTGCACAAGTTTTAAAACCATATTTAAACTTTTTTATATAGTTGACACTATACAACGCATTTGTCTTGATGGATCATTAAATCTCATGTTACTACCCTGATTTCAGTGGCAGAGCTACCATATAGTCAAAGGGGGCCATTGCCCCCCCCTTGAAGAGCTCAGCTTGCCTGTCAGCGCCTATTTTACTTTTTTTACTGTATTAAGACACGTATCTACCTACATAAAAGGGCCCCTACAGCCTATTTTTGGCCCCCTCTGACCAAATATTCTTGCTCTACAAACTTCGAAGCACCCCTACAGGCCTTTCTTGCCCCCTCTGACTTAATTCCCTCCCCCGCCACTGCCTGATTTGGCACCTGCTGTGCAGGGGGGATGCACACTGTTTAGCAACAAATTTTTCAACTAGCGATAAGCCTAATCTGGCACGGAATCCCTAACCTGAACATAAATTACAATCGATACAAAATATGGCAACAGCCAATCAAGAAACACCTTGTTAAACAGTGCGCATCTACCGGTCTACTGGCTGTGCGCCATTGGCTCTCCGATACAGCACCTCTTACTTAAGAAAGTAGAATCTGCTGCCATTGTTTTTGGTGCTCAGCATAAAAAACAGTCAGAAAACAAGCTAGAGAGTCACAACTCGAAAATCGGGCAAGATCTCTCTTACTTAAAACAGATTTGTCATAAATTGAGCCATAATCCAATCATCTAACTAACCTCTATGAAAGGTTTCTGAAAACACTTTTAAGAATGATATCAGCAAATTGGATATGAGAGCATAATATGCTTTCAGAACTTTTCAAGATGCATAATATCACCTGTTTGATGAGGTGTAACCAGGGAGGTGTGATTAGTAACACCTCCCTGGTGTAACATCTCTGTATACAGCATCTTACAGTTTGGGCTACTTAATAATGGTTTTGGCATTACACCACCAAGCTTAATGAAATGAAAAACAAATATATATAACCAACTGAAACATAGAACCCACAGACAGACCATACCCTTGAAAGCGAACAGCAAAAATTTATTTCATTCCTGTTGAAGAATCTATTAGCATTGGTTCCATATGCTAGTTTATCCACTGGGTGACGATAATTATGACGATACTATGATTTTACTGACTGCTGTTGCAAGTACGAGAAAACATGTGAACATAAGTATGTGGTAACTTCAGAAATCGCTGAGAAGAAGAGAAGAATAGTGGCACTTTGAACGTACCGAGACTATGACCTTGAAGATTTTAATTTAAAGAACTCATAACTCTCTTTTCCTTCAGGTATCCTATACCTTAAATACGCAGGGCTTGAAACATCATCTCCAGCTTTTCGGTTTATAGCGCCCCATATTGCATTAATTGAACCATTTTTGTACATGTTGGTGCACAAGCCATTACGCTTTAATATTGTGGTTGCAACAGACCACACCTCGTTTGGTAGCATGAAAAACATTGCCCCAATTCGCAATATATTTTTTTTTGAAGGAGAATAAATACGCACATGCATTAATCTTATGTGTTATTGATGGGGTTGGCTATAACTGCCCCCAGGATCACAATTTTTCTAGTCTGGGTTTTATTGGTCACAGTATGATAATTCCAAAGTGCAAGTTACCGCCAGCGCATCAGGCTGCAGCTGCTTTTTCATGAGACGGAGGCGGGCGCGGCCAGAAAGTCGATCCAATGTATTTCCCATCAGTAGTTCTACCGACGTTGCTGCGCAGCGAGCGATTGATGGGCCAGTTTTCCATGCCCGTTTGTCGCCCGTGCGCTATTTCGTCATCAATTTCTTGATATTCTCTGGTTATGATATGCGCTTACAACTCGCACCATATGAAGTCGCACAGCAGGTAACAGGCATAGCATTTACTAATCACTTGTACAGCGGTTGGATGTTGTCTTTCGCTGTAGGATCAATTTTGGGAAGGGTGCTGGAAAAGTAAGGAAATTATAAGAAAATGGACTTTCAAATGCCTTTTTTCAGTTGTGGGAAAAAGATGGAAATGTAAGGGGTCTTACTGTCTTTAAAAGTCGAAAAAAAGATACAAGTCAAGGGTCTTAATGTCATGGAAAAGTCACGGAATATTGTCAATGGGAATGTGTACAGACCTTGCATATTTTGTGTTAGAATTTGCAACAGTGGAAGTTATTGAAGGACTCGATACCCAAACCCGCGCGAATCACCGCGCTCTTGAACCCGTTTGGACCTCCGTCACCTCTTCGCGCCCGCACCCGTCTTGTGGAAAAGCATCTTCATGGTGTCGTATACCCTTGAAAATTAATGAGAAAACAAAACTACTGCGTGTGTATGTCAGTCACAGCACTTGAGAGAACTTCACTTCAATATCCGTGCATTTGAAGTTCCCTTCTTTGTTAATTCCTTTTTGAACTCCGAATCCGCCGTTTTAGAGCTAAATTTCCCTATATCAGTTGTGCCTTCAACTTGCTGTAATTTTGTAACAAGAATTCACAGACTTTCTTCGAACGGTACATCCAGTTATGGAGTATGAGTTTTTTAGGAATATAAGTCTTGGAAACAGGGGATTTTGAACCGTCATTTTTTATACTTAAAAGAAAACGACTTTCCACGGTTAATATTCACGACCTTCAATACCGTGACTGACACTTTGCATAACGTCAATGATCGACTTCCAACTGCATAAAATCCTCACGAAACTGATATAGAAGCAATATGATTGACCTAAATTAATTTTAAATACCGTCACTTTTACAATCCAAGCAAAGTTCGTTTCCTAAAATCCAATCACACAATTAAATAACTGATAATAAATACCACGTTGAAAGAAAAGTTCCTTTTAAATGTAGGAAAATAATGATCAAACCTCGGGGCATTTGGAATTATAATGTAAGAGATTCTGTTTAAAGTGTAGAAACATCATAGTTACACTGTTTCACAAAATATTTCAATAATAAGCCTACTTCCACATTTTGAAAAAATTGTGCAACACTACCAAGAAAATATTGATATTTCATTGTTTAAGTGATTTCTGTAGGTTATAATTTATTCTTTTGTTTGTTTTTTCTCTTCTTTACTCATTCAATCCATCGAAACAGTATGCAAAAGTTTCATGAAAAGTCCAGAACGTAATTATGAAATGTGTAGGGAGTAGGGACGTTTGTTCTAGAAATTCTGTCCAACTGAAGTATGGGAACGCTGCAGTAAAACTCATTAAAATCCCCTCGATCACATGTATAGTTGTTCAAGGATACATAAAGAAGTCTGCCCTGAAAACCGCGAATATGTCAGTGCGTTCGGCCGCAGCAGCAGGCACAAACCCCACAACAACTGAGTAGTTTTCGCAATCGAATCTAATCGAAGTAATCTTTGTCAATGTAAAAATACGATATACTGCCTCTGCCGCCCTCAGCCACTTTGACTCACAAACCTTGTAACTTGATTTTTCTTAGTGTCAGTATTGGTGCTTTGCTTTTTCGTCTCATAACTTTTTCATGACCCTGGAAAGACCTTCGGTCAAAGTCAAATATCGTAATTTCTTTCACAATAGCAGTACTTAAAGAGCTGGTAAATTTATTTGCATTTACATAACGACGAAGCTGTGTAGCTGAAGAGACGTAAATGGCAGGTTCTTGGCAATAGGCTAAAAACAAGTACATGGAAAAGGTAAGTGAGGCCTACGTCGATACATAATTGCTTGATTCCTTCACAGACTCTTTTACTTTATCTAGTTTTATAATATAGATACCCTCTCAACCTCTATTAGTTCTACTTGTAACATCGGCGTCAGTAACCTTTCGCACTTTGTATATTGGCGTCAAAGAAGAAAGAAGAAAAGAAAGAACTCAAACGGTTACAAAATTAAAGTTTCAACCAAAATAAGTCGTGTAAGCAAATTTAGCAAATACTGTTGCTCCATGAAACGAGGTATTACTTCCATGGGTTGCTATTTTCCTTGCCCCTTTCTCAATCAAAAATTTTGTTTCATACTTGGCTTTATAAACTTTTACCAGGCAGTTGTGCATGGTTTAATGCAGGCCTAAAATTCAAACAACGATTCAAATGTTACAAATTCAAACAACGTTCAATATGTTAAATAAACTTACGACCGCAGTCTGGGCAAAAAAATTGTAGGGTGCAGTTTAAACACAGCTACCTAGAGCGCCACAATCCCTCATGGTGTATTTCCAATTTGGAAGTGTCAGGAGTGAGGGAGTTACCTCTCCCCCCTCCATAAGCTTCGTCCCTGACAATTCAGATAAGCCAAGGGTACTAGATAACACGGAATTAAATGTTTATAGCTCGAGTTACAGTATAGCCTGGAGAATGGTCCACCAGAGTCTTTAATGTCGGAGAGTGAAGTGAAGTATTACAATATAAATCAACTTTGATCTCAATTGCTAAGTTGGTTGATATAAGCCTTAAAGGCTACTTCCACTTTCGTGGTCGCTAAGTGCTGTAAAACAACTATACTGCCCTGCTCTGTCCCATACCCTGACTGAAAAACTTCGAAAGTGTACATGCAGTTACCATTAATTGGCATTTCATTCTCCTGAATGAAATGAAAAATCCCTTTGAAGTTTCACTCGGTTAACTCGTCCAAGAATAAAGTTTGTGCCCCTTCTCTTACACCAAGAGAGGCCTGTGTGTGAAGTAGGGAGGCAATTTGTTCCCAACATGAGGGGAGAGGGCTGCATCATGTAAAAAAGCACCCTATGCAATCAGAGTCAACGGGACTTTTTATTTTTTAAATACTAAGAAGGACATGTCCCCTCCCGGGATCACCTGCCCATGGCATGAAAAAAATATAGAGGTCTGTGTAACATAAATCAGTGCTAACAAGTTCAAACAACATCGGTGCTCCGAGAGAGAGGCTATAGCTGCTATAGGAACTCGAAAAACCGAGAAGTGTGACTCTATTTCGCACTGTTCCCCTGTATGGATTCGGGTTTGTAGAATATTTCTTCGATATTCCCGCCGGCTCTTATCCTGCGGGACGACTCTGAAATCGGATGACTTGAACCATATTTGGACTTGGAAATTCAACTGCCTGTACCTTCCTATGTGGCTGACATAATGGAAGCATACACATTCGTGTTGGTGTGTATTATAACCGAAGTAGTTAGGTTGTGTGTGTAGCCCACTTGTTTTGTATTTAAGCAGAGGACCGAAACAATGGATTTAAGGTTCTCTGGTGGAAAATTCAATAGATTTCTGGAAGCCTCTCCTGTCCGAACAATAGACAGCCTATTGTTAAGGTAAGGGTTTAGGAAGCAGGTTACATGAGGTTGTATGGTTGTATGAAAAAATGGTATGTATATGTGTTACATTGAGAGGAAAGAACCTATTGTTTTGGCAGAGGTCAAAGGCCATTTGAGGTCACATGAGGACAGATTTTTGAAATGCTTTTAATCGCGATATCTCGAGGTACGAATGATCAACACTTTCCATACTTGGTACGTAGAGATTTCATATTAAGAGGAAGAACCCTATTGTTTTGGGGGAGATGTCAACGGTCATTTGAGGTCACCACAGGTCAAAGTTCAAAAAGCTTGTAATGGCGATATCTCGAGGAAGGAAATGATCAGAACTTCTCAGTATCTGGGTGTGCTGATGTGTCACATGTTGAGAGAAAGAAACCTTTTGTTTTTGACAAGGGAAGGTCATTAAAAGTCACCAGAAGTCAAAGTCTGAAAACCATGTTTACACGATATCTCAAGCAGAGTCCTCATACTTGGTATGTAGATGGACCATTTCGCCTTAGTCAGGCCTTAGCCTTAGGTATCCGAGTCGAGCCTTACCTAAAACGATATGGTGGTAGCCTAGGCTCAGGCCTACATTTATCCTGGCTACTACAAGATCAGCCTAGCGTAGGCTAATCAGTATGGTTGTTCTTATGTTAACTAAGGGAGTTGCTCATCATAACACCATGTTGGACTTTTTTCCATTGTTGCACACTGAGCCTAAATGTGTGTAAAACTTAATATGAGTAGTCTAGCCTAATGACCCACTCGGCCTATGCTACCAGATTTATAGCTTGTGTTAGGCCTGCAGTTTAAACCCAGCCAACACATGTGTTCAAGTTAGTGATACCCAAGTCTGTATAAACACTATGGTTTTCCACATTAATGAATCCAGTATTTTTATACCGAGTATTCATTATAATGGCAGGGTAGGTGCAAGCCAAACTAACCTATTGTAAGCTAGACCTAGCCTTGCTAGATTGAGCCTATGCACTTTTGATTCCATGCAAATTTAAACAGGCTCAGCTACATTATGTAATATTCACAGATGTTAGTTTAAACTCTAAAATATAAGCCCAATTTGAGCTAAATAAATATGAGATAGCAAGGAGCCTCCCGAGGCTTTGCCCTCTGGGCTCCACCCAGGCTTTGCCTTGGAGCCCCCAGGGGCCCGCCAAAGTGCTTCTGTAACTCCGGCAGTACGAATGCAGCGCTTCAAGACGTGATCGTCTCCTAAATTATTCCTCAAGTTTAATGACTTGCCATTCACATGCCTGTAAAAGTTATGTGGTGTCACTAGGGGTCAAAGTGTCTATATCATGTTCACACAATATCCCAAGGATCTTGGATACTGTAAATTTCACACGTAGTTTGTGGAATTATGGATGCAATACATTGAACAGAACCTTAGTTTTTGGTGGTCACAGGTCATCAGGGGTCTTGCAGGGTCCGGATCTCAGAACCTGATTAACACAATATCTCAATGTAGGAAGCTTGGATGTGGACTTTATGAAGCACTGTCAATTTGGGAAAAAAACAAGAATAGTATTTCAGAGACAGGAAATCACTAAGCCTATGGCTTTCTTGTTTTTAGTATAGCCTGACAGCTTCATTCTGCAGGTCTAAAATAACATTTTGTATCAACAATGATCTTCGGGACCTTGAAATTTTGGATTTGCTAATAGGAAGTGCAGATTCTTCAATAATCCCCAAATATCTTTCAAATTCCCTACTAAGAAATCCATATTTCCAAATTTTCTGCAATACAAGCTCTTCATTTTTCGATATTTGTTTGCAAAATGCGAAAATTTTGGGGTGCTCCGCCCTTAGTACTGTCTTAATACAGTAAATTTTCTCACTTATAAAAAAGGGAAAGTTTGGATGATTGTCCACCCTAGAAAGAGTGTAGCTACTCAGTGAAAAAATGTCCGTAAAATGACAGGAAGGACAATAAAATAATTAAAAGAAATTCCAGAAAATATGCTGGCAACATCTGACACTTAGTTGGCAGAATATTTTTTGTAATCTGAATGCAGTCTCTTTATTTTCGTGTCTGTAAATTTACTGAAAATTTTTCTACAGTGTACGCCACTGTCAGTGGCGGAGGAAGGGAATTCAGTCAGCGGGGGTGAGAATGACCTGTAGGGGCGCTTCAAAGTTTGTAGGGCAAGGATATTTGGTCAGAGGGGGCGAAAAAAATGCTGTAGGGGCGTTTTTATGTAGGTAGATACATATGCCTCAATACGGTAAAAAAAGTTAAAAGGGCGCTGACAGGCAATTTGAGTCCGTCAAGGGGGGCGACCGCCCCTCTGACTATATGGTAGCTCCGCCACTGGCCACTGCTCAAGTCCGTGGTTGCCTAGAGCTAAATTAACATTGTTCATAAATTTCAATCAAAACTTTTGATTCCTGGGTGGTCTTAACATGTTCATGGGGAGCAACTGGTTCAACTATCATATATTGGAACAAGGTACTTTTGTTACCCCACCTAGCTGTTCGAGATACAAAAGTGCAATAATACCAACTTCGTTTTATTCAATCATTAATGGAACCAACTGTTTTTTTTTATCAAAGTTAAAGGGGGGAATCCCCCCATGTATACTTTCTCTCATATTTTTACTTTAAAAGCCTTGGTCAGTGGTGGCGCTATACGGGGGGGGGGGCAAGAGGGGAAATTTGTTCCTTAGACTTTGTCCTTGCTCCATTACTCCCCGCCTAAAGTTAGGTCAACTAGGAAAACTGAAAAGTAGGTTACGTATCTCTAATTAGACTTAACTTTTTTCATCCAGAGGTATGCTAAAACCCCTGAGCGTGCGGGGCTTCGCCCGTGGAACCCCGCATCCAGGAACAGGGGCTTTGGGCTCTGCGCCCAAAATTTTTCCTAAACATTATCATTTGCCTTTAGTTTGCCTCTCCCAAAGTTGACATTCTTGTGGCTCCGCTGCCCTATTCCTCTCCAGGAACTCATCAGTTTTTGGCAATCTTTCTGCAACTTTTATCAAACCCATAATTGTAAATTGAAACCGCCTAATGTTTTGATAATATAATGATATCTATAAACCGATTAAGATTTTTATTTTACATTCATGCAAAAAATTTCCTTTGTCTGTTTATAATTGTAACTTTAATAACCATATGTGTGAGGTACCAGGTAGGCATTTTTCTGCAAATTCAAGTTTCTGTTAGACGTGGAGTACCATATCTTGAACAAACGAAATAAAGACTCGCCTACATCGAAATTTAATGTATTTTTCACATGCACTCATTCATTTAATTTGTAAAAGCCTATACTTAGTAATTTGTTTGCTTTCTTTCGCTTGAGATAGCTTGAATATTCTTTTCCATTTGAAAGAAAAAGCAATTAATGAGCCATTGTTATGTGTTAAACTTTCAATAATCCTCTGAAAGTTTCGGTAAGTTAATGGTACTTTCCCTTTTTAAGCCTTTGATTTCGTGAAACTTGTCCACGCTGTAATTGACATCTATGTAGGAGTTCCACCTAGTATTAATGGACATCTGGTCCTTCATTGAAATATTAACTTTTCATATTGATGCTATACCGGTATTTATTGTGACTGCAAGAATTTACAATTAAGTAACCTCCATATTGTCTCTCTTGTTTATCGGTTAGTAAAGTGATGTTTGCAGTTATTGCTTACCCGATTGGAATCATCGATAATATATGATTATTTTTAACTTCTATTCTTGGAAGCGTCATCCAAACCTCTGGTTCACTGAGATTGAGTAAACCTCTGCAAAGGTCATATAGAAAGTAATTACATTTTCCTATGGGTCAATGGTTTCATAAATGTGTATCTATTGTAACCTGTGCCTGCATTTTCTGCGTTTAGGGAAATTGGAAATTGCTTGCCGAATTGTAAATATGTCTTAAAATACTGTTATTTGGCAGTTTGGAAATTAACAGTGTGTTTTTGGAAGCACCAACTGAAACTCTGGTTTACTTACTGGCTCTGATTCATTTAACTGCTGAAGACGTCATGTGGAAAATGATTAAATTGTTAACTGAATCGGTAGGCCTATGTATCTGCTGTAACATGTGACTAAGTCATTATATTCTATTGTATTATTCTAATGTCTTACATGGTGCACTTTCCGAGAATTTTTTTTGACAAAGTGATTCCCATTTGAAGTGATCAATGCAGTTGCCTTGAGGGTCCTTTAATGTATGTAGAAGTAACAAGGATTTGAAAAACAGAAAAAAAAAAACAAAGTTGCGGGTCTTGACGGTTTCCCGTTGAATTTTATAAAGCAAGTTTTGAAACGAAATTGGTTCATTTTTGTTCCAGTCTTTGATTTTTGGTTCTGCTTTGTCCCGGATTTCCAAAAGATTGCAAGATTGGATAGCCAAGTTGAGTGCTTGTTTTGGATTTGAAGAGAAAATGCAGCCAAGTTGGGGTTATGTTCTCTTACTTTCATGACTCATTATAGCCTCTACTGTACTGTATCAACACAAAGCAAAGTGTGATCATTTATTGCAAAAGGTGATAAACCCCGTTGTAATGTAAATAGTTAGATACTTATATCTACGCTTAAGGATCCTTTCGAAAATAATGTCATCTTGTATCGCTAATCGTTTAAAAAATTTGCCTACCATTATTTCATCCAACCAAAGCGGTTTCTCAAGCGTTGTAATATCAGTGAAAGGGTTCGTACAGTGTATAACGTTATGCATTACTTATAAGCAAATAAAGAACAAGATATAGTTGATTTGGGAGTGACTAAGCCTTTGATAGTATATATTTCAGTTAAGTTTCATCAGATGGCTACTTAATGTTTTTAAACTTTGGACCATCACTTATTCAGTATTTTACTTTAATACCTTTTATGCTGATAATGATTCCTTCAAGTTCGTGGTGAGTACATTGTTTTTTCCTAAAAATAGCTATTAAGTAAGCATGGTTGTAGATACGGTGACCCCTTCTCTCCATTCTTATTTATTTTAAGCTCTTGAGTTGTCTCACTAACAATGATGAAACTATCTGCGATATTAATATTGGTGGTAAATGCTTTAAACTAGTCCAATTTGCAGTTGATACAACGTAATTACGTTGACGAAAGATACTCCAATAGGGTTATGACACAATTGCAATGTTTTATAGGAACAGGAGAAAAGAGCTTGAACAACTTGCGGAAGCTTCTCTCTCAATGCTGACGGCAAACATACCTCCTTTTAACTGTGGTTGGAAAGAATTTGTACCAAACACTACCATTCTGCGTGTTTGAAGGCAATTCAGGCGAGTCTAACGTAGATTTAACCGACTGGCACAGACCGTATATGCACAGAGTATCGAGCCTAGGGTTGATAGTGCGATGTACCATTGTTTTCACGCAGTTTTGTAGGAGTGCTCATATTGGTTCATTTTTTTTTTTAGCTATGACGTTAAATATAAATAATCGTATGTACATGTTCAATTGCTGTGTCCAAACCACGGACTTCCTATACAAAGACAGAGCATACTCCACGGTACATTGTCGCTACCGTGCGTGTGAGAAAAAGCGCACCATTATGGCTGTCTTCTATGGTTTTTTGTGAAAGCTTGGACTTGCTCAAGTAGATCACCATATTTTGTAGGAAAGTTGAAATATTTTTGAAATATGGCAAGGAAAGTTCAAAATCACTTCACATATTGCAGGAATATATTTTTTCCCATTCAAGTTTAACTTTTGTTTAAAAAAATTAGAGAGTCGTCGTCAAATCAGACGATTTATAGGTTCACGGTGGCCATCTTGGTGCGCCTTTTTTGTCCCAGTCGGTGGCGACCATCTACGGATAGGAAGTACACGTTACATGCTCTGTCCGTGTAAAGGAAGTCCGTGGTCCAAACGTTTACCGGTGGACGTGGATACATGGCAGTCCGATTAGAGGACTTGCTTAATGATAGTTGTCAGAGATATACAGAAAGAGGAAAATTTTATATAGAAAGGAGAGTTGCAAAAATTAGAAAAAACCTTAAAAAAATTGTAGGGGGTGACATCGCCGAGGAAGACTTTGCAAAGTCTACAGTTGTGCTGGAGCAAAATAAATCGTGACTTGACTTGCTTAAACTTGAGAAGTGATGACTTGTGACTCGTGACTTGTGTTGATTTGACGTGAACTGTAACTGAACAAGACGACGTGTGAATTAATTTCAATGGGATTCGGTTGATTGCCTGCATTTCCTTCCTAATTAATTCAGTTTGTCTCGGTGTTTTACGGCATATCGCTAGCCCAGCAAAGGACGCAAACATCACAGAGGATGAAAAGCAAATCATACTGTACACTAAAAAATCCACATTGTACAACAATGGAATACCGTGGAACAAAAGCGGCGACTCTGATTTTGATGTCGCAATGGGAAGTTTCGATGGTGCTGAGACGTGTGACTTGATTGGATTGTATATGCTATCCCAATTGGAGCACCTTGACATAAACGTGGGATTATACAGGCAGACAGGGATGATGGGCTAGCGATATGCCGTAAAACACCGAGACAAACTGAATTAACTAAGAAGGAAATGCAGGCAACCTTTAACCAAAACAACCTTAAGATCACAATCGATGCCAACAAAAATTCGGTTGATTTCATTGAAATCACTTTAAACCTGACAACTGGAACATACAAGCCTTTCATCAAACAAAACAATACTGCGCTATACGTTCATAAGGATAGCAACCACCCACCTTCCATATTAAAAAATGTTCCAGAAAGTATCAATAAAAGAATCTCAACTTTATCTTCAAACGAGGAGATCTTCAACAAGGCAACACCTGCATACCAGCAAGCTTTTAGAAAAGTGGATACAACTACAAGCTTAAGTTTAACCAACAGAGCAATCTGAACGAGGTGATAAACTATACCAGAAAACGATCTAGAAACACAACATGGTTTAATCGACCCTACAGTGACAACGTAGCTACAAATATTGGAAGAAAATTCTTTAAGCTCATTGACAGATGTTTCCCACCAGAGCATCTATTAAACAAATTACTCAACAGAAATACAGTAAAATTAAGCTACAGTTGTATGCCAAATATCAAGAGTATAATTTCTCTGCACAACCGTTTAAAAGCAAACAGAAGTGAACCTACACAAACCGACAAGGAGCAAACACTCCGCAACTGCCAAAGAAACAGACTGTGCCCATTAGACAAAAAGTGTCTTATAAGTGGTGTTGTATACCAAGCCGCTGTACTAGGCAGGATAACTGGAAGGTAGAAACCTACATAGGTCTTACTAAAAACAGTTTCAAATCACGCTACATGCACAGGACATGTATCCAGTTTTAAGGACAAAAAAAAAATGAATGCCACAGCCCTGAGCGAACACATCTGGAATTTGAAAGAAAAAACATGCGGTACTCAATAAAGTGGAAAATCGTTAGCAAGGCAAAGCCTTACTCAGCATCAAGCAAATTATGTATTCTTTGTACAGAGGAAAAGTACTTTATAATTCAAAGACCTGATATGGCCTTCACACAATAAAAGAAATGAACTCATAAGCGCATGTCGCCATAGAAAAAAACATTTTTTAAGTAACTACAAGTAATTTACCTTTAAACATGTTTACCTATCTCTGCACCGCTGTAGCTTATCCATTGGAGTTTTCCAAACAAAGAATTTAATTCTATTGATCAACCCTGTAGTGTTTACCAATGAAAAGTGGACTTAAGGGACCGATTGTTGACTCTTTTAGTTGTTGTAGAATAATCCTTTCTGCACCCACAATGATTAAGTATGAGTGTATAGTCCATTCTGCATTAAGCTTCTGATAAGTGAGGGTCAATACAGCCCTAACGAAACAAAGCGAATACGTAGTTTCAAGTTTCTTGCATTTGAATCATGCACCAAGCTCCCTTCACTGGTTGAGCACTTTACCAGTTGGATGGTTCTACCTTGATCTTTAGAATATATATATATATATATATATATATATATATATATATATATATATATATATATATATATATATATATATATATATATATATATATATATATATATATATATATATATATATATATATATATATATCTATATATATATATATGTATATATACGTATATATATATATATATATAACCGTAATAGTAAAAATTAATTAACAATGTCAACCAGGCAATGAAAAAGTGCTCAACCCCGTGAAGGGAGCTTTAATATTGAAAAGGTTGCAATAAGTTCTTACAACATTCTACTTTAGGCTTCTGAGGAGTGAGGACCTACATTTTTGGCCCTTACGAAGCTATATATATATATTTATTTATGAATGTGTGTGCATACGTATTGAAAAGGTTGCAATAGGTTTTTTACAACATAGTTCTACAGAACTGTTTCGTAAGGACCAACAATGTAGATCCTCACTCTTCAGAAGCCTGAAGTACGTAGAATGGTGCCAATAACGTTGAATACGTATATGTTCGACGCTTTTGATCGTGTCCGTTTTAAAGCACGTGTTCGTTACCAAACGATTGTTCGTGATTGTCGTGTTTTTCATTTAATCAGTCTATGACTTCACTTGTGTTCTTCCATTGGTTGTAACCTGTAGATTGCTTGACTTCTGAGTTTATTATTTCTAGTATTTGTTTGCTTATCTTCCCTAGTTCTGATTTTGATGGGTTGATTAGTCTGCATGTGAGTTTGTTGCTGAAGTTCGGTTTGTGGTCTTTTAGTGTAATAAATGCTTGTTTTTCGCTTGTGGTGTCGACTCTGTCGCTAAATTCAAGTTTTGAAGCTATAATTTTGTCACCTGCAGTGATTTTCTTGCGTGTGTTGGGCAAACAGAAAAAAGAAAGAAAGAAATATGCAAGATATTCTCAAATATCAAGCTAAGAATAGAAATCGAAGCAAACAAAAGATAGTGAACTTTTTAGGCCTAACCATCGATCTCAGCACAAGCATATACAAGCCATACATGGAACCCAGCAACACCCCTCTCTATGTGCACAAACAGAGCAACCACCCCCCCCCCCCCCACTTATCATAAGGAACATTCCAGAAAACATCAATAGGAGACTATCCATCATCTCTCCCGACGAAAACACATTCAATACATCATCGGCGGTATACCATGAAGCCATTACAAAGAAGTGGCTATGGGTACAACCTATAGAGTACAAAACCCAATCGCCTAGCACCAATCATCGCAAGGGAGCCCCGACACGAAGACGAAATAGGAACATAACCTGGTTCAGCCCCCCGTTTAGTGACAGTGTCACCACCAACATTGGCAAGAAATTCTTTAACCTCTTGGACAGCTGCTTCCTACCTGGGCGCAAACTACATACTTTACTTAACAGAAACACGGTGAAACTGAGTTACAGCTGCATGGAAAACAAAGACCAAATTATACCAGCGCACAACAAATACATACTGGCCAAGCAGGAAGCACAACCGGCAACGCGAAGCAACTGCAATTGCAGAAGGCAAAGCGAGTGCCCATTGGAAGGCAACTGCCTCATGAGCAACATTGTGTACCAAGCAACTGTAACACACCACGACAACCACAACGAAGAAACATACATTGGTCTAACAGAGAACACATTCAAAACAAGATACACCGCCCAGAAGTCTAGCTTCAAACACAAAGACAAAAGAAAGGCAATGCACTTAGTGAATATATCTGGAAATTAAGGATTCAAATGTAGAACACTCCGTAAAATGGAAACTCATGAACAAGCTCGAGCATACTCCACATCATCGAAAACTTGAAGCAGTGTAGTAAACTGTCTTATTTCATGATTGGCTCTTGACACTCATGTGACAGATTTTTTCCCCCTCATATGTGATATTTATTGGAAGTCACAATGCTAGGTTTACCTTGAATATACAATATGGGAGTCGTGAAATATTATAGAAGATACCTTGGAGACAAATAAGAAGAAAGTGACGAGATTTATCTGTTCCTTCAAAATTAGTTTGGGACAACTGTTCTTAATTTTGAGTTGCTACCCTCTCTGCTCGCAATTTTATCTCGTTGAAAAAGGACGGAGTAAAAAATAATACTCTATTTTCAGTCGTTAGTGTATGCATCTATGTACATCTTCACATGAAAGGACGTTCCACGTTGCTCAGTTGTCATCATGACTCTTCAATTCTGCCCCAGTCAAAACTAAAACGCAGATCTAGTCGTGTGTATTACTCTCCGTCGAACAACGAAAGAGGGCACAATAGTCTGCATGCACATAGATTTTATGACATATCGCACCTTTGTATATATACGCTGAATGCATGAAAAAGCCTGTTGTTGTTACACATTTGTACATGCGCAGTGCAGTGAGTGTACACTCTACTTTGCTATAGCTAGTTTAAGATATATTTATGTAGGAAACTAATAAACATCCATTGTTGATGTGTTTTACTCTAGTCAGATCACGATACATGTCAGACGACGATACGGCAAGTTTGAATGTGGAACCGTCTTTGAATGAGCAATGTTACCTAGTAAATGTAAATATAGCAAAACAATTTGAAAGCACAAAGTTCAACAATAGTCATTTCAAAGTGTGAGTGAACTAAGGTGCCATTAAGAAACGATACAGCATTCTACCGATACGAAGTCCACATAGTACAATTAGCCATCTAGAAAACTGGACATGTTTCATTGGTGAGATACTTTAAAGACCATGCCACAAACACAGTGGGCAAAATACATCTGACCAAGATGACTTCCTACTTTGGAAATTTGTCAAGGTGGGTGGGTTTGTCAGGAAACGACTTTGTTAGAAAGAGATTTTGTCAGGGTGGACCATTTTGGAAAATATATCCTCCATGTGCTTGGGCAAGCCTACAGGCGGGTGCCAGAAATACGGTGGCCAGCAGTGGCGGAGCTGCCATATGGTCGGGGGGGGGGGGGGCGGTATCGTCTGTCGGCGCCCTTTTTAGGTTTTTAACATATTTTATTCTTGCACCATTATTGGCAAAAGACATAATTTAAAAGCCTTGTTTTAAGGCCCAGATAACAAAATGCTCAAACAGCCACCAGTAACTGTACTATCTGCACTTTATTCTGATGAAAAGGGTCCTCTTCTGTAATATAGGGATAGGTTTTGCCGAAACGTATCTTCATGCTGTATACGCACTAATGAATGTTGTCGCTGTGTTAAGTTCATTGCTTCCACACCAAGCGTGATTATAGGCTTACAAAATACACAGACTTACATTAACCCTTTACCGTTGTGCTCCGATCGGGGCATATTTGCGCGCCTCGGGAGTGGGCGGAGAAGCGGACGTAGCCCGCCCCGCATCGGCTTCCGTAGGCCATTGACCCCGTGACCTTAAACTATTGTCTCTCTGGCTGTTGTGGCCGAATTTTCGGGCAGCTACTCGCAGTTTCGAGCTCCGCGTGAAACAGTAAAGATGTGTGACAGCCGAGCTCTCCGCATGGGTCCAAAAGGACCCAAACAACGGTAAAGGGTTAAATTCACCCTCCCGGCCAATAAAAGATGTTGCAAAGGGCGCGACAATAACTGTAGCGCAAATAGCCCTCTTGTTGACGGGGATAATTGTCAACATAGACAATGAAAATAGTTAATAACGATACCAAAATAGCTTCCACAACATTTTTCAAAATCATTTGAAGAGAACTGACATTCAGGTTAAAATAAAATAAAACTGTTATCATAGTGGTAATGGTTTAAGAGTTTAAATGAGTAGTTTCCATTTTGCGTTTCTTCAAGTGACCATTCTCATGATAAATGACTATTTCTGACACTGCACTATAATCCCATGAAAATACTTATTTCTGTACTTCCGTGGTCTCAAACGACAGAAAATTACATCTAATAAAATAAGGTTTAGGCTACTTTTATTTATCATGCATTCGGTATCTAGAGAGCCAAACAGACCTCTTGCCTTGGCTATTTCTTTAAATGTACTTAATTAATGGCTATTTCAGAATGGTCACATGCTGTGAATTGCTTCAATAAATGTTTCCTCGTGTACTTATCTTGATTTCCAGATGCCAAAGTGTACACCTTACGTCGATTAATTTCCATAACTTTTTCCCTCTGTATTATTGCTTGCTATTTAGCTCTAGCAGGTTTAATCTTCAAGTTTATCTTCACAAAGAAGCCCATTATTACATTAAAATCTTAAATCAAGACCAGACAATAACAAACAAAATATAATGACTGCCTTCATACTAGTATGTGAAAGAGGGGGATTGAAACATGGGCCATACGCGTCCGCAGGTAGGGGCAAAGGGGAACTTGTCCTCTCCTGGAAAATAAAAAAACTGAAAAAACGAAGAAATCATAAAGAAAAAGACGGAGAAAAATTAATATCCATATTTCTTAACAGTTCACTCAGTGTTTTCCCTATTTATATGCGGTAAATAGGCTTTAGAAATGCCATTTCCAGCGATTTGAGAGCCATTTTGGGCCAAATTTATTTGCGCTCCGCGCCAACTCATGGTGGCGCGGAGCGTTTCCTCCAAAAAGAATTACCCCCCCCCCCCCTCCGAATTTTCTTCCGCGGAGGCCCTTGGCTAGAAAATTTAAACATGTTTTAATAGAAAAACTTGCTGAGGAGAAATGACAAAGTAGTCTCTAACAGGTGCGGAAAATCAAATAGAAAGTCTGAAAAGCCGTGGCTTCGATCGTACTGGGGCTCAGGGTATTTACTACTTCAAAGCGCCCCTGTAGACCATTTTCGCCCCCTCCGACCGAAATCCCTAGCTCCGCCACTGGTGGCCAGTGACTTCACAGACAATTAATGTGTCGTAACCACGGACTTCCTATACATGGACAGTGCATGTAACGTGTACGTCCTATCCGTAGATAGTCGCCACCGACTGGGACAAAAAAAGGCGCACCAAGATGGCCCCTGTAAAGCTATAAATCGTCTGATTTGACGTCGTCTCTGTTATATTTTAAACAAAAGTTAAACTTGAATGGGAAAGAATATCATATCCCTGCAATTCGTGAAGTAATTTTGTCCTTGCCCTGCTATATATCAAAAATATTTCAACTTTCTTGCAAAATATGGGGATATACTTGAGCAAGTCCAAACTTTCACACAAAATCATAGCAGACGGCCATCTTGGTGCGCTTTTTCTCACACGTACGGTAGCGACAATCTACCGCGCAGTATGCTCTGTCCATGTACAGGAAGTCCGTGGTCGTAACTAAATCTGAAATAACCTGTTTATGACCATATTTTTAAGAGTATATGAAAGGAAAATAAAAAAGGAAACACTCTACAAACGTCCGGTTAAGATTTGAATCGGAAATCGATCAAATGGGCACTTAACCGAAAATGATGAAGTATTTGACTAGTTTCGGTTCATTTTGAACAAAAAAAATGGTTAGTTTTGAACCGAAACTGGTCAAATATTTGATCTCCTCTCTGTTACGTGTCCAATTGATCCTTTTAAGGTTTATTTTGAACCGGACGTTTTTAGAGTGAAGGTGTTCAATGTTTTTGAACATTTTTTTTAATGATGAAACACTACGCTAAAATTTTTAACACTAGCTGCCATTCATACTAGACGCTGTTGGACCAGAAAAGTCTGCATTTAGAATTAAACATTTGTTCAAAAGCACCTTTGAACGAATTTTTGAGGAAAGAATTGAAATTATTCCTAATGGTGTTGACTAAGTTAAAATATTAAAAACAAATCGAGGCTTGGGATCCTCAATGCAGCGTGTATCATTTTACCCTTTTGATTTCAACGTTTTATTGTGTCAATATTTGTTCTCATTAATAGATAGGCCTTTACTCGAACTTTGATAAATTTTGATGTAATATAAACAAAGAACTGCGCTTCACAAGGCTTCATATATCTAGGTCTGCCTTACGTCAATAAACTGTAGCAAACAATTACATGGAGCACCCTATGGATACTAACAAAAATTTGATAGCATAACCACTAAGCTTGTTACATTACGGTATCACAGGCCGATAACTTATTCTGTTTTTATCCAAGGTCATTGAGAAGGTGATCAAAATTGAGCTTGGTAATCATATGAACAAGCAAATTTCAAGGGAATTTTACCAGTCTGCTAATAGGGCAAATTCGAGTATTGAAACTGCACTTCTGAAAGTCAAAAAAGATATTTTGGATGTTGTAGACAAGGAAGAGGTACTTTTTGTCGTTTAACTTGACCCGTCTGCAACATTTGATACTGTTGACCACGACTTACTACTGAAGCGCGTGCAGATGAAAGTGGAAATTTGTACATAAGCTACTTGAATGGTAAATCGAAATGTGCTTGTATAGAAAACATTTCCTATTTGCAGGCTAAACTTACCAACTTGTTATGGAACCAATTCTATTCACAATTTACACGCAACAAATGACCAATATCATACGTAGTCATAATGTTTAATTTCATTCTTACGATGATGATGCTCAGCTCTATTTGTCTCATTTAATCCTTAGAGAGCTGGTACTGCTGAAAGGGTATTGAACACTGGATGTCTCTCAAAGCAAATTAAAATTAAATAATGAAAAAAAATGATTTTTTAAAGCTGGACATGATGAAATGTTCCTTCTTACTTTTTGTTACATCTTCCTTCTCTGCCTGAAGAAGCAATGAAGCTCACTACATGCACACTCCATATAGTCACGTTTCACATCGGATGACTTGATTGACAGTACCAAAGTTACGTAAAATTTGGGGTAACCTAACAGTCCAGTCAAGCATGTGATAACTGCTTTTCATGCAGTGTGAACACAACGAAAGCATAGCTCATTTGAGGGCACAGATCACGTATTCAACTCGCAGATACCAGTTACACCCCGCACCGCCTTTGATATGCTGGGGTGTTTATATTGCATTTTCAAGAAGCAACGTCACTTCATGAAGTAGGCACAGACTCCTGAAGCTTCGACGCTAAATCTTACAGTAGGTGATAGTCAAATTGAACCAACCTGTAGCATACATAACCTAGGAATTTTCTTTTATTCTAACATGTCCATGCATGACCAAGCAAATTAAGTCTCATATCGCCTGGAAATTTTCAGCTGCACTACGTAATATCTGTCGCATTTGCCGTTTTCTTGAGCAGGATTCGCGGCATCTAAGTCCGTGTACTTGTACTCTGTACATGAGCGTGGATTCCGGGAGATGAGGGATATATTCCCCCAATCATTGACTTTGGGATGGTCAATGTAATAATCCCCCTTGTTCAGTTTACAGATATGTGTATGCTGACATGTTTTTGCTAGCAAGTGCAGTCATTTCAAGTGTCATGTAGTATGGTGCACTCTCCATGACCTTAACCAGACGCCATCTTCTTGTTTACGAGCAACGCTCCCTTCCTTTGTTCTAGATTCCCAGGGCCCTTCCTGTTTCCCGTCACGTGTTACCAGTGGACGTGACATATCACATTGCCGTAGCTCCACGTGCACGCTGCAACCCATATTTTCGAGGTGTGGCCAATTTCCCCCTTTGCAGCCTCCTCACTGGTCATTTATATCATAATAATTATTTATATGGGGTGCGTCATAACTTTTGACCAATCAGGGGACTGCATGTGTTCAGAGCTCGCACGATTCACAAGACCGAGCCTGCGAGCTGGACACTCGTGCCGTAGACGCAGAGGGATACACATATCTTAGGAATCGTATTAGGCTGGCAGAATAATTAATTCAACTTAATCATCTTTTTGTGGAACTAAAATCATCAAATAAATATTTTAAAATCAACTGAACTCTCCTATCTTTTTTCCGCCTGGAACTCGATCCCGTACCACTCAATATCCAACACAAGTTTTACATGTTCATCTTAGCTGCGTCTGTCTGACATGTTTTTGCTAGCAAGTGCATTCATTTCAAGTTTTACATGTTTAGAAGTTCATCTTAGCTGCGTCTGTCTGACATGTTTTTGCTAGCAAGTGCATTCATTCTCAAGTTTAACATGTTTAGAAGTTCATCTTATCTACGTCTGTAACAATTGTGAAACTGCCTAGCTAGGTAAACTACTACTGTTTTAGCGACTGCAAGAGAAACTTTTGTTTTTTCAAAGAAGTATTTACAGTTATAGAGCTTCTAGGGGAAAATAATCAGATTTTAAAATTTTTACATTTTTTTAAGCCCGAGGTGGCATTCACAATTATGAATCATACCAGCCCCCTTCCCCCCCCCCCCATATTCACCTTGTATATCCCGGTTACATCCGCGCATCGCCACTTGAGATCAGCACGGGACCAAACCAAGACCAACGCATTCATCAATGGGCGGATGCCATATGCACACTAAAACCTGACAACTAGTACAATTTTGGCATAGTTTTAACAATTACAAATTTCCAGTAGATATCACGAATGATGGTCCCAAAATTACGAGTTCACTATTCAGCATTTCATATTCTCTGTTGCTATTCCTGGTCAAATGTCCCCATATTTCACTAGTAGAAACTGACGCTGTGAGTGAAGACATTTTGATGATCTAATTTTTTTTTTTTTTTAAATTTTTAATTAATTTTTTCAAAAGGTTGATTTTCCGGGGGGGGGGGGGCAAGTGTCCCGCCTTGCCCCCTGCAGGCAGTGTTCATCGTCAAAGGCTATTTCGAAACTATGCCTTTCGAACGTTTGAGTGTCTCTGCGATACAGTTATCATAATTAATTGGTAAAAAACTTGGATCATCAATCGGTTAATATGATTCATCGCCGATGAACTGCGTTTACCGCTGTTAAACAATGTTTATTGACCAAACCTATTTTTCCTCCAAAAGTCCGAGTTTATCACTGATAACCAATATGCAAGTAAATCAACCGATTTAGTTACCGGTAGACTTGGATTTTTTTATTAAAAAAAACGGGTTTATCAGTGATAATGGTCGTTTTACGTCAATAAGGTTGGATTTCCAGTTGATAAACATGGGTTTTGGAATGGAAATCCGATTGTGCCAGCGATAACCCACGATTTTGTAGAACATTTGTAAAGTAGGCCCGAAGTTGGTTGTGAGACTTTGCATTGAATAGATCCCGCTCCTGTTGGTTGGAGGATGTAGTAAAATATGCCCGTGTATACTCACCAGGGTATGACTGGAGCAATAAGATATGGCTCTATGTGGATACGTTTTATATGTAACGGTGCAATCGGCTAGAATAAAGTTGCTCAAAATGATTAGGGAAATCTGGTCTTATGAATAAATGTCTTTGAACCCCATCTAACTAAATCGCTGTTTTGACTTATTCCGTTTATTAAACCACAAACATAGTGAATGCCAGCAAATTTATTCAAATGCCCAGATTTACAAGTTGAAATTAAAAAAAAAATGAAAAAAAAAAAATAAACATTTATTTTAATATTCTTTATTTGACTTTGATCAATTTGCATCACTTGTGCCGAGTCATGATATCATCGTCGAACTTTGAACACATCTATCAACAATTTGTATTGGTACGATGTTTGTATTTGTTTCCAGCGGATCTTCATCATTAGACGTTTTAGTAAATGTGTGTCCAAGCACTGTTCTTTGCATTGCTATATTCCACTGCTATATGGCTTATTATCCAATCTGTCTGCTTGCCTGTTTGTCCAAGAACTTTTCCCAATTCTTATCGTTCCTAACGTCTTACAAAACGGTATCCAGAAGTTGAAATCGACCCAGTAGTCATGTAAGGTCAATTTTAAGCTAAAACTTAATTATTATACGTGGAAAAGGAACCCAATCTGCACAGTGTGGTGAAACTTTCATTCAAATCGAACCTGTATGTCTCGAGATATCAGTAAATGAAGTTACTCGAGTTGTGTCCACAGTGAGTGTGAGGGCAGCAGAGGTTGCATCACTTCCTCACGTTGACAAAGAATGCTTTATTTCCCTTTGTTTTTCAAACTGTTGTTTTGACCTAGGAGTTATAGGGATAGAACCTTCCTGTAGGGAACGCAAAGTTTGTAAAGTTCGCATGCCACTTATGCAGTTACATTCTGATAATATGGGATTGTTGAGGAGAAAATTGGTTGTGAAAGTTTAAGGAAATACAAACGACAGGATATGATGTCATATGTGCTTGCTTCAAGTTAACTTTTGGTTGAAATATGACAAATTTACCTGCACATATCTTGAGAACCACACATCAGATTTCAATGCAAATTTCACCGAAATGCTTAAAACAAGATACATCCCTCTAACATTTCAAAACTATGTGACCTTAAACCCTAGTTCATTAAAACCTGTCTGGGTCAACCTTGGTCCAGACAGTGAACCATGCATGACCTACGCTGCCAAACTGTAGATTGATAAAGAAAGCCACCTTATATAAATTCAGACACATAATACAAGACTAATGTAAGCTGCTAATTGCACACAAGTACGAGAATGCAAAAACAATGACCTGCAACTAATGTTAAAACAACTTATTCATTTATCCACAACGTGGTTGGCAGTGTAAACTGCACGGTACCAGACAGAGCCTGGGTTCCAATTTTTCTCACGAGAGAAGGTATGAAACTACAATTGGGGTATTGCAAACAAAAATTTGAGTAGGCATTGGAGTGTTAATATGAAAGACACGTTGAAAAGCAATGGATACAAAATTGCCAGATTTACCTGCTGCCTGTAAAATAAGCAAGTGTTTAGGCTACTTCTCTTGCCGTTTTAATGACCTACAGTAGCAACAGTCATGCTTCCTTAGCCCATTGGAAAATTTCTAGATTTCAGTATTACAATGGTCTATCCGAGGCTACAGGTACGTCGCTGAAGAGGGTGCGTCTTTAATACTGACCTACAGACCTAACTTTACCTTTTACTTGGTATTTTACATTGAATGGGCAATATAAAAGTTCTAAAAAGGCACCTTGAAGAGAAATAAAAAATAGATTTTTGCACATTGTCAAATAGCCAACGTTTTTCACGTCTACCTAATTCTATTGACGGATTTGTAAGTGTGATCAGCGATCAGCACCAACTCAAATCTGTATGCACGGCATATTATGACGCAAATCTACCCTTAAAAATAAAATACAA
The DNA here is from genome assembly GCA_037179385.1 of Holothuria scabra. Taxonomy (NCBI): domain Eukaryota; kingdom Metazoa; phylum Echinodermata; class Holothuroidea; order Aspidochirotida; family Holothuriidae; genus Holothuria; species Holothuria scabra. The sequence continues at coordinate 27,549,805 of CM074200.1, read as the reverse complement.
TTATTGCCTACAGACTATTATTTTTATTATCTGCAGTAAAGAGGAGCTGATACTAGCGGGCGTACATTTCATGTAAACCAGCAACCAGAGAGTAAGATAATTCAGGAATTGATCAGGTGAGTTCAATGTAACATGTACTATGACAATTATAGTGGTGTACTGTATAGTCCCATATATTGTGTGAACCGTTGCTCAGCTGTGGCTATAAAAACACCATGGTTAAGTCAGTTTAAATATAAGATTCCAATCAACATGCCCACGTGGAGCCCATATTGGTTATATGTGGGCACCGTGGGATTTTCATGGGCATGGGTTAACAATGGGCAATGTTTGTGGGGCCCATGTGGGTGTTATGTGGGTGTTGTGTGGGCAGAGGATCGTAGGTAAATAATGGGCTAACATTAATTGGGCCCATTTGGATTGAATCTATGTGATGGATGGGTCGATGTTGATGGGCAAATGATAGGCTAGTTTTAATTGGACCCATTTGGGTTTTGTATGGGCAGATGTATGTAGGCGAATGATGGGTCGATTATAATGGGCCCATATGGGTAATATGTGGGTTTTGTGTGGGCATCTGTTCACGCGCAAATGGGGGGCTGACTTCAGTGGGGCCCATTTGGATTTTTTATGGGCAGATGTTAATGTGCTAATGATGGGCTTATGATAATTGGGCCCACAAGGGTTTAATGTGGGTATTGTATAAGCAGATGTTATTGGACAAATGGTAGATTGACCTTAATGGGGCCTATGTGGGTTTTGTATTGGTAAATGTTTGTGGGCGAATGGTAGGCTTACTTTAGTGAGCCCATGTGGATTTTATATTGGTCATGCATGGGCATTTGTTCGTGGGCTAAAAAATGGCTAACTTTAATTCTGTCGGCCCAATTATGAAAATTTTCAAAACATAATTTCACTGGGGGATTAATGCTTCAGAAAATGTAGGTCCTTTGTATTTTATCATTTTTTTTTTTTTTTTTGACTAAACATGTGGGAATTTCTGGCGAAAACAATTTGACAAAAGTATATGTTTAAAATGATGTGAAGATATATTGGAACGCTAGTTTTATATACCTTTCATCTAAATGGAAAATTCCGAATTTTTGAAAGGGAATTTGTGTTTATCCCTTTATGCAAATCTAATTGAAATAAAGCAAAGCTGGCAATGGTGAATTCTTGCAGAGAAATCTGTTTCTCAATTGTAAAATAAAACAAAAAGAAGGGAAATTGAAAAATCATGAAGAAAATTGCATTCTTAATTGTTAATAATAACACACAAGTAGCACTGAATATATTGCCAAACCAAGATACTTATTTAAATATGAACATTCCAAAAATGATTGTACTACCTTTGAATGTGGCTGGCAATGCCGGCAGCTTTAAGACTTGTAGAAGGAAAGTTACCTCAGATTTTCTGTTGCTAACCTAGTTGGACCCTTAGGAGGGACCAATCTCAGCTAGGTTTTTCTGGGGCCCGACTTTAGCCTAGGTGGGCAAGCCCAGTTGGGACCCACCTAGGGGCCACCTGACAAGTACGGATTTTCCCACCAGAGGCCTAGCAATGTAGCCCACCAGGGGCCCAGATGCCACCAAACAGTCCAATTTTTGCCCATTTGGGTATCTTGATGGGACCTAGACGGGCCCCATTGAAGATAGCCCAGGTGGACCCACAAGGGCACCGTGGACAAAATCTTCATGGGGCCCATGTGGCTTACCCATACGCCCCCCTCCGCATATCATCTCATGCTTCAGCCATGTGGGCCCTGTGTGGGCATGTTGATTGGGTATAAATCTTAATCGTAGATCACATAAACTGAGACCTATCAGCCACTATCAGTGTTAGTACACGTTCTTTGTAGTATATGCCAACTGTGACTTTCATTTCTTAAAATAAGACGGGAAAGCTGTATAGGCCTATATAGCTAGACATCACTAGCGTAGCCAGCGGGGGGCAGGGGGCAGAGTGCCCCCCCCCCCCCCCACACACACAGAAATTTTGGGGACGCGATGGGCGACGTTGAAAAAATGAAGGAGAGCCAAAAAAAATAAATAAAATAAATAAAAAGATAAACGGCAAGAGGAGGGAGGGAATCGGGGGAATTTTTTTACAGTTTTTCGGGAGGAGGCTCTTAGTCGTTACGATAAAGTATGCAGTCCCCGACGGCGACTAGTCTCCCCGATGGTTTACCTTTTTTGCTCTCAATGGACAGTTTCCCCAATAAAAACCCCAAATTTTCAGCGCTCTACGCGCGCTGTAGATTCACTCCAGTTTTTTCAATACTTCGATTCCACATATTTAGGGAGTGTAAGTCCTGTCAACTTTACCAAGTAACGGGTAGGCAGAGTACCCTTGTTATGCAGTTATGCAGAGGTCGTAAATTTCATCCCATATCACAAAGCCTAGTTGCTGTTCTCTTGTGTGTGTCATGCGATAGGTCAGTTGGTATGCTCCGACTCACGGAGCATAGTTTGGCTATTTTATCGGGTGTTTCAGGTGGTTTCGACACAATGTATGTTATCGCCGATACGGTCTACAACCCCCACAGTTTCTATTTTTTTCTTTTTGTTCTTAATGATTACATTGGCTATGTTATTTTTGTAAGCCTACTAAAAATTTTCGCGCGCCACGCAATTTCACGATTCAGACTCAAAAGAACACTATCAGTGCGCAACTCCGCCTTTAAAATATTAAGTGCTATTGTGCAAAATGTGCCCCAGGCTGCAATGATATGGGGTAATTAGGCTCCTTCATATCCCCTTCTCACCACCCCCTCAACATAGGGCTGTCGGAACTTGTGGTCGCTGGCATGGCCCGCCCCCTGTCGGGAATAATATGTCGCCGTCCCACGGTCGGTTTAGTTATTTTGGCTTTCAAAAAGAGCTATTTCTGCGATAAAACCCGAAATGTTCGGTACGCTTAGCACACTCTTTCTGAGTTCCGTTACCTAGAGCTAATAAAGTACAAACCCTTCCCATCTTTTCAAGTAAATTAATAAGTAGAATAAATGGATAAATGTACATGTCGGGAATTCCAACTCATTTAGCTAAACTTAGTTAATAACCTCTTGTGTCAGTCGTGCGGTACGCCGGGTACGGACTCGAGGAAGGAAGTACAACTGAATATAAGTTGTGCCCGATAGGACCCAAACGCCGGGACAATTATTGACCTATATAAGCTTTAAATAAATGCAGATTCATTTTAGTGTAGGCTAACCCAAAAAAATTTCGCCCGCTTTTCCACGGTTAAATCAGTGCGGAAATATCTTCCTTTGGCATATACAAATTTTATGTCGTATATGACTCGCATGCCAATGGCAGGTGTAGTGCACAGGTTTTCTTCAAATGTCCTTCACCAACACATCGACGGCATCCTGGCTGTCGGGGCTTGGGGTCGCTACCCACCCTACCCCTCCCCCGTTCGGAGAGTGGCCCTTCGTCGGGCAAATCATGGCGCCAAGCCTGGAGGGAAGACACATTTTTCCAGTTATAGCTTGTATATGTGTAATGAAACAATGAACTAAAAATGGAAGCTGCATTTTTTGGAGAGCGGCAACTATTTTGGAGGGACGGCCAATTTCACTAGGAGGGCGTGTCGCCCCTCTAAAACCTCCTGTGGAGAACACTGGAATCTAGTATAAAAAGAACAAAATATAGCACCGTATTGCATCTAAGCTCTTCGATACAGCAAAAAATTCCAAACGGGAGGGGGATACCCAGGGAGACAGGCCCGTAGCCAGGGGGTTCAGGGGGTTCGCACTAACTCTCGCCCAGACCTGATTTTTTTTTTATTTAAATGGAATTTTGGCGTTTTTCAGGGCAAAATGTCAATTCCGCTGGTTTAGCCAATGTAAGCCTTATGAGTAACTGTTTTGTTTCAGTGCAACACAATTTCCTAGGGCCCCATTGACTCGTACAGTAACCCTCTTACAGCCACATACTTACTCTCGAGGGAATAAGGAAAACATTGATACAAGATTGAAAATGTCCAAAAATTCCAGCTTAGGTGTTCACCAGATCGCTCAATTTTGATGTAAAATTGCAAAATCTCCTTGGGGTAGGAGGGGGAGAACCACTCCCTCTCCCCGTTCGGTCGCTCGGCTCCTCACTTGGGCGCTTCGCTCCCTCAAGAAAATGCCGCACCCCAGTGGCGGCGATGAAAAATGAAAAAGTGGGGGATAAAGGTATGTTCAGCCCCTCAATATTTATCAAGTGCTTCAATTAAGAAGCGGGGAGAATTTCGAAGTCGGGCTGAACATATTCTTGCTTAGAACTCGGGAAGTGCCGTTTCCGGCCATCTGAGGGGTTTGTAAAGCCAAAAATTCCCTGGTACGCTTCGCGCCAATCGATGGTAGAGCTCCGCTTAGAAACATGTATTAACATTTTCCATAGATTGATTTTTTTTTTTTTTGCATTAATCGAGAAATTTCAGAAATGAGATCCATATTTCCAGGCTGGGAACATGCACAATATAACACTCGGGAAGTGCCGTTTCCTGCCATCTGAGGGGTTTCTAAACCAAAAATTTTTCTTGCACGCTCCACGCCAACCGATGGTGGCGCTCCGCTTAGAAAGTCCTGTCGGTCGGTTGCCCCAAATAATACTAAACCATCATGTCTCATTTTCTGTGTGCCCCAATTTTATCTTGGATAAAATAACGCGGTAGATCTGTGAAGCTATTAGTTTCATTAAAGCCGTAATATTCAACCCACATAAATATATATAGAGTGCTCAGCAAATAACACATTCACATAACGCTTCACCCCTAAATGTAGCTGACATGCCCATACGAAAAAAATCCACAGAACAATCAACGTACCAAGGCCTTATACGTAAGCAACAAACAATAAGGTTTTGTCCTAGCGAATGATCGAAGATTCGACAAAGAATTTCCAGGTTTTTGTAGAAAATCTGATTCCTTCAGCCCCGTCCACACTATGCGATTCGATGCGACGCAACTCATTGCAACGAGATTGTTAAGACGCGTTGCAAAGGGTGGAATGCTTTGCAACTATTTGAAAGCGGACGCGCAACCCAGTTTCATGCGACCAAAAATTTTCCGTCGCATCAAACTGAAACGTGCAACTGACAACAAAGACGGACTTCTGGAATTCTCAATTGGCTCAGCTATTTGATTGACAGCTTATTCAAACAATGCAGAGTACCAAAGCTTATATTTCACAGCATGAACAGTGCTGAAAGTGCTTTGATTATATGAATTGAGTTTTTCTATACTCTCCTTGAAGCAATAAACTGAGATTGTATCTGGATGAGGATGATTTCAGACAATTGTGGGAGGGGCTTAAGTAAGAAGGTTAGGAGAATTGGTATTGTTTGGGGTCAGAGGACTGGGCCTTTAACTTATTGCATCGATCGCCCCATAAGTGTATGAGTGTTGTCACTTCAATGTTTCATATCTTCGCTCAAGAACTTGTCCTACGAAGATGGCAGTTAGACTGTTAGAATTCAGTTTTTATGCCTTTATTTCTTATTTTTTTTTACTTGGGGTGCAGTTTAATCACACTGGTGTTCATTTCAATAAGACTGCGATAAATCGGATCGTATAGTACAGCTGAAACATTCTTTTACTACCATAGTAACTGCTGTTGAGATACTGGACATAGGTCTACATCAAAATAACGGACAGCCAATCTGTAGGGATGCAGCACATATTTGGAACAGCCTGGTCAGAGTCATCAAGGGAGATTAGTGCGGTTTATCGTTACACTTTGAGTAGCGCAGTCCAAGGCTTGAACAAATAAATCTCAACTGCACTAATTCTGTACAGTCAGTAATTGGCTTCTGATGAGGTCAGTCCAAGAAACGGTTATGAACATTGAATTTGACCTTTCTACCTTTGCCGCAAGCTCCCTTATATAAAGACTCGGAAGATGAACTTATCAGCTAAAGACACTCTTCTTCAACTGTTGGACTTGTATTCAGCTCCTTAATTTCCAGGAATAATACTCTTCCATGTACCAACGCTAGCGGTATTTTGCGAATAATAAATCTCCGTGAAGCACTGCTAAAGTGAATCGAGAGTGTTCTCAAATTGTTCGAGATTCTATGAGCCAGACAAGAGTTACATATAAGGTACCGTAACTGTTTTTCCCAATATGATAGCGTTGAAACAACATCAATATAAAAGCCACAGTGAGTTATTGGTCGACTTGAACAAAAATTCATAAATACTTGTATTGATTTCCTGCATTCTGATTGGCTGAAAACCATTCGAGACTAGTCTCGAATGGCATTCGAAACCGGTCTCGAATGGTTTTCAGGAAGTAAGGAGAATTGAATTGAATGTGATCACTATACTTACTGTGTACAATATTTTAAGCCCATGCTAGGTTGCCATAGCAACATGCCATATTCACCCCACATTTTTGCACAGCACATGTAGGCCTACTGTAATGTCATATAGGTAGCCTAGTACATGTTAGCAAGATAAACAGTAACACTGAGACACTGTGTCAAGTTGATACCCTTGTCTTCAGAGTTACAATTCCAAAGAATAATAAGTGGCAGTGACATAGACATCGGTTAGCCTAGGCTTATGCCTAGGTATCATTGCTCCCCACAAATGGATATTTTGATCACACCCACATTTTGTTTTATAGGTCTAGCCCCTAGGGTAGAACTGCACTGAGCTGCGATGACTGGCACTGTTCTTAACGTGTTAATCCACTCCTAAATTTGGAGGGGTCAAATAAAACGTACGCCTATAACTATTCTAACGCCTACTAAAGTGTCTAACGTTAGCGACAATATACACAGGCTTTGGCACAGTGACAGTACTGCTGGGGTTACTAATTCCGCTAAGACTTTAAACAGCGAAACAACAGTAACGTTACTCGTTAGGCCCACGGGCTAGCAAAGTAATCGTGAAGTTCAGTAGCCTGAGTGGCAATTCCCTAAGGGAGTCTGGTATAGTTTACCTGAAACCTCAGTCTTTAAAGGGCATTTTAAAATTGCTTCCATCTCTTACAAAGAATTTTTATCACCGTGTCTGACCCATAACATCAACTGACTTAGGCTACGTCAACATGTCCTTCCCGCAGTATAATCTGCCAACCACACACGGCATGTGTGCAGTCACTCACTCTTACTTCATAGTATGTACGTTAGCTCTTCGCACAACTGTAAACACGGATAACGAGAAGTTAGTAACTTTCCTTGACTTTTCGCTCAACCCCATCTCCAAAACGATGCGATACCGTGATCAGTGTTTTTCTGTTAACAACATTTGCTTGTTAAATAGCCGATGTAGTTCTCGAAAATGAAGCAAATTAAAGATGATGCTGAGCGTATCGGTCGCGACATGCAGTTCAGAATGTTCGTCTTGCTAGCACCAATTCAAGTTCAAGATATCGATACGTCACAATGGGGGCTAAAAAACTGAGGAGAATTAAAAAGTGATCTCTAAAATTTGACCAATTTTTTTTAATTTTTTAATGTTTTTCACCCATTTTTCTCAAATGATCCTCCGATGCCGTCATCACAGAGGCAGCGGACCTCGGCTATCGCCTCGGTCCGCTCAGCCTCTATAATGACGTCATCGTCGGTCTTAAATCACATTTAAGACCGACGATGACGTTTTCATTTTAATCTAATCTTGTAAACCAAAGCGCAAAAGATTGTTAAATTTCTCCATAACTTATTATGTACCATTTATTTATCACTTGTAAGTCTCACCAAACCTTCTCCCCGACATGGGTGATTCAAATGTGCTTCATTTTCGCCCTAGTTTTGACGTATCAAAGTTCTCCAAATGCTGCGTCAAAGTAACCAAACTTATGTGCGACATAGGTGCGAAATAGGTGCGACATAGGTGCTTCATGTTCTTCAACCTATTTTTTTAGAACTAGGTTAGTGGCTGGTTTTGAAATGATACAGACTACATTCTGACACTGCATGTGTGTATCAATGCACAAAAATGTTTCTCGCAGTCAACGAATATTGACCGACCTTTCCAGGGGTTATTGTATTTCAAACAAATGCTCATTAAATTTCATCCATAGCTCATCAGCCAATTTTGCAAGTGTCCGTTTAATTTGTTTTATAAATACGTCAAATATTCTTTCAGAGTTACTGAATACTCTCCCATCATCAACTAACGTGTGTCCATCTAGAAAGTCAAGTCCACCGCCTATGTAATAGTCATGCAGTTTGTGGTAACATCTGCCGGTTTCTTCGTCGTATTTGCAGCACTACTTTACTACGCATTTAGTCAAATCAGCTACGATGCCGGTTTATTTACGACGTGTTGGATTCTTCTCCTGGGTAAGGTTTGCATCAAACGATTGTACAATAAAAGGCGAAATGCAGTTTTTTTTTTTTTTTTGTTTTTTTTTTTGAGATTTACTCGAAGTGACAGCTCGGCCTACCTTGAATATGCAATATTGAAGTCCTAAAAAATTTTATGATATTTTTTATTATATAATAGACTAAAGTTGCGGTCATACTACAGCGAATTCAGATCGGATCCCGATCCGTTTTTTTTTTTTTTTTCTGGTTTCGGTTAGAACTTTTTCAATCTCTGGTCGGAAAAAGCCAAAACTGGCACCCAGCAGCCCAGTGTAAATATATGAACTGCATCTGTTGTTTAGTATGAAAAATAAAATGCCAACTGATTTTTCCGCGATGTCACACCGGCCTATATATTTTATCGGGGAGCGCAGTCTATATATTTTATCGGAGAGCGCAGTTTATATATTTTATCGGACGGCGTAGTCCGATAAAATCTGTCTATCGATGTGACGTCACGGAATTTTGAGCATAAATTTTATTTTCATAATCCGGCGGAACAACTCATATTTTTACACAGGTTAGCGAATATTGGCTCTTTCCGACCAAAGCTGGATAAGATGTTATGCGGAAACTCACAAAAATCGGATGGGAATCCGATCCAAAAACGGTGTAATGTGATCGCGGCCTTAGTTAGACAAAAAAAAAATAACTGGAAACCTGAGAGATTTTTTGGGACGGTTAATCTTGTCCGGTAATATAGGTCTCGAGTATAAATGACAAACATGCTAAAAGCACTGTTTGAAGGACATATCCACCGAAGACTTGGGATGGGTCGACATTGTCATTTTTTCCATGTTTATTGCCTCAAAATACCGGCACTTCAATCTAGCGACCATCATACTGTCTATTTCCATATGTAATAGGCTATTGGCACAATAATGCAATCACTGGCTCATAACTTTGCCACGCTGCTGTGATACGGGTAAACATATGGGAATAGTATTAGGCCTATTACCGGGAACTTAATACATCATTGGCACTCATTATGTTTTGTTACATTGGTCGATACACGTACATTTATTCGTAGGTTTAACTATTGCTAAACTGAATATTCTATTCCAGTCCCGATAATGCATTACGGGAGAGTGATGGTGATATCTATTTCGGAACATGTGGCCTTACGCTACCATACATCAGTACTAGTAGTTTTCAGCTATGCGTTCCGACGGCCGATATCTCCGTGTAAATTGTATCGAAAGTCCTGTTTTGCATATGTATCGAATACCCAGCTCAGCATAAGCCGTGCGGACTGTCCACTAGACACCGACAGAGGCGCTACGCAGGCTAATTGTCAGCATGCTTAATAAGTGAGTAAGGTATTTCGTCTGTCAGCCCAGGTGTACAACCTTGAAATCATTGGGATGAACTCCACACCTATACAACATCTTCAAAAATTGAGAAACTTGTCGAATTAAACCTGGTTCCTAGTCGTGTTTGCGTTGTGGATGGAATATACAGTAAACTGCCCTTTGGTGTATGAATGCGCTGTAAAGTGGTTTCCAGATGTTACCTAAAATGTTTGTGATCTTGATGATTTCATTGCGGAATTCGCTTCATTTTGGAGTTGTCATCTTTCAATTTTAATGCGCTGAGAAGTTAGCCTTCATTGTTGCTGTTGTGTTTTAAACATAATTTTATAAAGCACCCCCTCTGAACCATGCTGAAGTTGCTCCCGGGTCCGTCTTTCGTCATCCCAATGCTCAGGACAACGAGAAATTAAATGATTTTTTTTTTTTTTTGGGGGGGGGGGGGGCTTTTGGTTATGATAGTTTTCCAAATTTTTCTCTTTATGTACGGGTATTTACAGTGCGTTATGTTCAGTATTATTTGCCTCTAGCTAGCGCTGGTACAAAAAACATACAAACAATTACTAATCTCAGCTAACGCTGAGGTGTCTTAGGCGGTTATCGCTGACATCCTGGCAAACACACACGATGCAATAGCGCATGATCTTAATTCTCTTGGAAAAACCAGGTGATTTGGCTAAACCATCGGTTCAAACTGATTTCCCTATGCGAGAACTAACTTGCCGTGATAGACGTTTCCTCCATTCTCAATACGCAGGAGGCCAGAACGGATCTGCATACAACGAAAGTGTACAAATTAGTCTTTCCCGTTAGCTTTTAACCTATAGCCTGCGGATCCCCCTCAGAAAAATCTTTTGGTGAGAACCATGCTCGGTAAACAAATAAGGTTACGTAATACATTTCCAACCACGGGTAGAAAGTCAAACTTGAAGTTTGCATCACAATTATAAAATTCAACGAGCTCTGTGACCAACAACTTAAAAAGCTAACACTCATGCTGTAAACATTTTGATTGGTGTAAGGGACTAGGGTTATCGTTTAAGACATGTTACACGACTTGAAGATAGTCCACATTCACCCGATCGAAACCTCAGTATCTTAAAAGAACACTTTGTCCAGTTTTACATTCAGCTTTTGGGTAGAAGCTTACCTTTCATCTAAAGAAATCAGTCTTTGGACGATACAGATTGTGACTGGTCATGACAAAGTGCTCATGTGGGTTATGTTAGGTTAGGAAATGGAGTTTTAAGGCCCAGTTTTCAACCAATCGGTTCAAATCGAGCCGGCCATGGTCTTTTTCCCAATTGCTACCCACTGGCTTGATTTTTCTACTGTTTTGCTTATGGTGAACACCAAGGGTAATAGCAGTACGTAGGGCTCATGTGGGAAGATTGTACACAAGGAATGTATAGTAAAGCGTAACAAAACGTATTCTAATGTATAGTTATGTTTTTTTATTGTTGTAAGTTTCAAGTCTTTTTTCTTGAATGATTATTTTTTATCCATCGCTGTCTTTCAGCTTTCCCCACGATTCTCAGTTGCTACCTCGGCGCTGCCTTTCTCTTCATCTCAACTCAGCCGGTATCCCAGTTTTACAATGTTCCAAAAGCGTTTGCACATTTCTTCATAGAATATTTCTCGCTACGGCAAGGTAAACGAATAAAAGTCAAACTCGAATCTTCTTTCAAACGTCCAAGACAATCCCAGGAAGCTGTTTTAATGAAAATATTACGTAATAACCAAGAAACATCATATTATCGAGACTTCGGACTATCGGGAGTTACAAGCTTAGTGGACTTTAGAAAGAAACACCCTTTGACTGAATACGATCATTATGTACCGTATATTGATAGGATAGCAAAAGGGGAAGCCGATGTCATGGTGAAAGGAATGCCCGAAAGACTGGTGTTAACTAGTGGTACCACCGGTAAAGGGAAACAAGTGCCATGTAAAAATATTAACAGTCGCATTTCCTCCCACTTTGTTGCTTATGATACTTACAGGCATTGTTTCCCAAACTGGAATCCGATGAGACCAAGGATGTTCTTGTACTGCCGTCCCACGATGAGGAAGAGTGAAGGGGGAACGGAAATTGCATCGTTGGGGTATATGGCTGACCGACAAATTCGCACTATGGTAACTTTTACTACACCATGGATTGGTTTTAAAATAGATACTTTATTTGAGGCCATTTATGTACACCTTTTATTCGGCTTAAGAGATGCTAATGTGGGATGGCTGATGTCCGTCTTCACCACCATGCTACTGGAAGCCATGCAGTTCTTAGAAAAAGAATGGCCACGGATTTTGAAAGATTTATCCACAGGAACTATTGACGGAGACTTGAAACTGTCCCCAGAAGTACGGAAAGTTCTTACCGAGTGTCTAGAAGGTGGATGTCCCGGTCGAGCATCGGAACTAGAAGTAGAATTTAGGAAAGGTTTTGATGGAATCATGAAGAGAATTTGGCCCAATATGGCGTTCATATCTGCTATCGATATTTTGAATATAAGAGAAAACCTTCAGAAGACGTATTGTAAAGGTAAGGCCATTTATGCAGATTTGCAAAAAGTTTCGCTCTCTTTCAAGACTTCTCCCCCATCAAAAGGTCTTTGACTCGAATAAACTACTAGACTAGAGTCACTATACCAACTTTCACTGGCTATTTGAATGACTTTTTGCAACTGCGGGGTTCAGAATGACTTCCAGAACTACTTAGTTAGTCTACAGCTTGTAATACGAAAACTACGGTAGTTGAGGAAAGAGAACCAGCTGATATTAATGCCATATGGGTGTATTAGTGTGTGCGTAAATAAATCCTGTTTTATGAATATACATGTACAATTGGGGGACCCATCAAAAACTGGGAACAGCCCCGCTTTAGATCAATGATTTATATAGCTTCTTCAGTTGGTGCTATATTTTATGACCTATGAAGATATATATTGAATTAAAGGCAATATTAGATGAGTCTCCTTGAGGAAGTGCTATCTTCTGCCTTCGTTTGCTGACACGCGTATGTATCACGTTTGGTCCAAAGTTTCATGTGGAGAATTACACACACATATATATGACACGCCAAAAGGCTCACCAAATATGATGATGTTCTAAAAATACACATTCATGTACTAAAATTACACGTTCATGTACCAAAAATATACGATGATGTACTTACTTAATACAATCATGATGTAAATTTACACCATCATGTACTAAAACCATAAGTTCACCATGTTAAATGTTACGATGTACATGTAAAATCACACGTTGTACATCTAAAAACACACGTTGTACATGTAAAAACGTAAGATCATCATGTTATTATTCTCTCTTCCGCACGCCATACAGAGTGAGCCTTTCGGCGTGCCAGAAGTCCGCCAAAAGGCCAAAATGCGATGTGGTAAAAGTACACGTTCATGTACTAACTGCTTACGTTCATGTACTGATTTCATATGTATGTACTGATGGACGTATACATTAAGTATTTTGTTAGCAGACATTTCAGGGTTTAAACTTAAATAGTCGCAGATGACCTTTCCTCCACTAAACACAATAAGGGTCTATCTTCACACCACAACACATCCATATACCAAATGTCAAATCCATCCACGTTTCTTGTAAGTTGAGGCATCTAGTGGGAAAGCTTCTCTGAGTGTAACCACTGGCGGGTAAAACCAGATAAACTTTGATCGCTATCAAAACCAACAAAAGTCATTTCCTCACTCTAAAAAATATTTAAACGATTTTGTTTAAAAATTAGGATACTCACGAAGATGAATATTTCTACTCGAAATTAGTGAGTATTTCAACTGAATTTGTGCAAAAGTTTACACAAATTGCTGAATTCGTGCAAAATTTTACACAAATTGAGTTGAAGTACTCACTGATTTCGAGTAGAAATACTTATTTTCGTGAGTATCCTAATTTTTAAACAAAATCGTTTAAATATTTTTTAGAGTGCTGTCATAACGCGTCCATATACCACACTGTATGAATGTGGTCCGAGATCAGTTTGCTATCTTGAGATATCATGTAAACAAGTTTTTATAATTGCACTACCGTCTGTAGCAGATGGATTTCCTTTTACCTTCACCTTAAAACAGTAGGGACAATTGCCTTACCATAACGCATCCTCATACCGATTATCAAATCTATTCAAGTTTTTCAGCTCTAAGTACCGTTTTGACAATGTTTTCAGGTTTTGACTTCTTGTAACCTTAGATGAATTTTCAATAAAAAAGAAAGGGTTTTTGTCTTAGTATTAGACATCTTTGTCGTAAAAGCGGCTCGAGAAATGAGTCCCTAAAGAGAAAAAAACAGTTAAAAAAAACAGTTACCTAAAAAGGAAGTTAACGCTGCACATATATAAGCCAAACAAACTATTAAATCTGGCCTCCTTACCGCAGAATAAAGGCAGCATGCCACCTCAATTTCAGCTACTCTAACACGTAACCCAATCCCGATTACCCATCCCGGGAAATCTTAAAGATACACGGATATACGGCAATGGTGGTAAGACTTTAATGAGAATCTCATGGGAATTCATACAAGTTTACGAAGAAGCTTTGAATTTTTTTTCTGGAGGTTGCTGACGAAGACTTGGCCTTTAGCTGTTTTGTGTTTCAGGTAAATGATACCAGAGGGCAATTTCATGAAAATAGAGACTTTTCTTTTCCAGATTGTAGTGGTAATTACGGTACTGTTTGATTTTTTTGTAATATGAATGAATGTATAAGTTATACGTGAATTAAGCTTTAAATTATTAAGGGAGTTACAAGCAAGGTGTCACATCCACACAATACACATTCACATACACGTACGACATTATGAACGCAAAGGGGTTTTGTGCACAGGGCACGCGTTGGCTTTCGCTTGCAGTTCAAATGACATTTTTTGTAACCGTTGGATTTCATACTACAGTTGACAAAGCCCTCTCCTGAGGCCGAAAATTTTTGTTTCAATAAATAATTCAGTTGGATCAAAATGCACACTCTGTTATTTATCTTTCGTTATTCGCTACATTCAACACACGGACTTTAATGTAATCATTTTTATAAATGAATGCGTGTATGGGTGTGCGTGTGTCTGTCTGTGTGTATGTGTCTGTGAAGCGTTTTTATATCGTCTCATTCTTTCTTCAGGTATTCCAATATTCACGCATTCCTTAGCAGGCTCAGAATGCTACTACGGAACGAACCTAGCGCCGTTGGCTACATTGGTTGAATTCGCATTGTTTATAGATGATGCTGTATTTGAATTTATTCCAGAGGAAGACATGTAAGTATCTCGAAGTGGACATCCAAACATAATGTGAATGAGCCGCACAGAAGAAAATATCCTTAGATTTGTTCAATAATTAAAACTAAAACCTGCATGATAGTATGAATCTCCTTAACTATTTTTCATGGTAACTTGATAGGTCGTGTGAAGTGGTGTAGGTTTATGTCCAACAATTTCTTATCAACAGTTCTCACGTGGTTATCAACTTTCCAATTGGGATAAAATGTAGAAAGATCCAGCAGTGTGCCTCAGTATAAAAAGTGTGGTAGTTATTATTTTTTTCTTTTTCGTTTTTGATTTGCACGTGCTCAGGTTGAAGAAAAGCCCAAGGACCTGTTTTGTTGACGAAGTAGAAGCGGATCAGAATTATGAGCTTGTCATCACTCAGGATTCGGGTCTTTATAGGTACAGGGTAGGCGATGTAGTGCGTGTCACCGGGTTTCAAGAGAAATGCCCAAAGGTTCAATATTTGTACAGGTATCGCTTCTCACGCTTGTTATATTCTATCATTCGACGCAATGTTATAGGTCTTGAAGTCTGACGTCACCACGAGGTTGGCCTCGAGATCGACATTAGGCTTCAGCCATTTTCGCGATCTCTTACATCTTGCCTCGGCATTTGGTGAACTTTTACTGGAAACCAGTTTTCAGAAATTTCAAGTTCACGAAAACAAGAATATTTTTCCTGTTATTATTGATATGGTAGGCCTATTTGTTTCATGGGGTTCACCATACAGTGCGTATAGAGGCTTTTCACATGACGTCATAGTACCCTCCGGTGGCCATGTTGGAGTACATGTAACTACGTAGTAGACCATACGGGACGCGCTTGCTCGTTGAATTTGTACACACCGTGCATATCACAATGCACACTGTGCAGTGCGTTCGGCACAAAGCCATGTGTATTTGGCATGCATGTCCTCCAGCATGGAGGTTCAGTGACGCAATTGCAAAGCCTCTATAAGCAGGTCACACAGACCACAGACAACTCCAGTACAGTATTCAAGCCCCTCCCACAATTTTCGAACACCCATCTTCACCCTCATCCAGTTTCTGCACAGCACTACAGCAATTGTAGTTTGAGTTGATAATTAATCACCTTGAAGAGTTGGAATATGGAATTGTTTGCTCTCCGGTCGGGCCTACGTTCCCTCACGTTAGTTTCTTCTGTTAATGAGGTGCATGACCCTAAGAATATTCATGCAGCAAAGCATATCTAAATGTGTCTAAATTATCACAACCAATTGGGATTCACATTGTTTTTCGTACACCCGTTCTTTCTTGTGTAATAACTAAAAGCACTCTTCTCACAATATTTCTAGAAAGGGAACTTTACTGAATATGTGCGGAGAGAAAGTGAGTTCGGATATCGTAAGAAGCGTCGTCCGAGACGCAGTATCAACGACCTACCCTGATTTAAAACTTGTTTTTCACACAGTCGCTGAAAGTACCATGCTTGTCGGAATGCAACTGGAAGGATTGAATGGTTAGTTTTTCTAAATGTAACTGACTAAGCATTAACAATTAATTTTACGGATGCGGGGCTACTAGGTTTTGAGCTGTAGTGCACTCGAGTACACGCTGATGATATAAATCAAATCGGTTCATTGACGTCGGCAAAATTATTATTCATATTCAGATGGCCAAAACTACACGCGCGTACTACACGACGAAACTCATTGCAATGAGATCGTTCAGACGCGTGGCAAAGTGTGGAATGCGTTACAACTAGTTGCAAGCGGACGCGCAACCCAGTTTCATGCGACCAAACATGTTCGATCGCACGCAACTGAAACGTGCAACTGACACCTATGACGGACTTCTGGAATGAAGGCCGTGAAGATCAGTTCATCGAAATGGACAGAATACATTCCTGTCTCTTCAACGTTGCATATAAAGAGTGTGTTTACGTAAGAATTTTGCGTGAATCCTTCACGGACCTGCAATTTGTTGCATAATGTGGTCACTTGTGACTTTATGTTCTTAAAACTAGTTATTCGTCAGTCGTGCACAACGACAAGACCGTCTTGTTGCAATAAGTCACGTCGCATAGTGTGGACGAGGCTTTACAACTATAGAGAAAGGTCTTGGGCGTCTTTATGAAGATTTAACCAAAAGGTTAGAAATTCATATTTAAAACACCAACAAATTAAATCAAGCCGACACGTTTAGCACAGAGGAGAGGAGCAAAAGACATTCGAGACTGAAAATGCTAAGAACGAAAATTGTGGTTTAATTGTTTTTAGAAGTCGTCAATTTAAAACCTTACCAACTTGATTCGTGTTTGAAACCTTATTTGAAGTAGTATCTTATCTAACTGAATTTGTACCGTACGACACATTCGTTGCGGGGGTCGTCAAATTACATCTACATAAATAAAAAAAATCTACCTATCGATGGCAGACTGGATCCGCCTCACAAGAGGAATCTCTCAACCACCCTCTCTCACAGAGAATTTTTTCAGACACTCTTCATAAAGTTTTCCCCCGATAAATTGCCCTCCCTGACCGCAATATGCCATGTTGATTTTTAATGTTACTTCATTTTAAATTTAAGGTCCTTCAACTTTCTTCTTTTAGAATCTGAGTCACAAGGTGTCCACTACGTGTTCTTTCTAGAAGTAGCGTGGAAAAACAAAACGTCTGTTCGTACCATCGATACGACAAGCTTGGCTCAGGTGAGGTTTTTTTAAGTTTAAAATGTGAGCTTGTCGTTTTCAGATCGGAAAATCAAAAAATTGTGAACCTTTTTGGTAGCCACAATGTTTTCCGTTGTGAAACATCAATATGCAATTTTGATATTGAACTTGGTCCCTATCACCATACACTGAAAACTAAGAGTAAACGCGCTACTGCCTATCTAGTCGCTTAGCCCTCTCTCGAATGTTCATTGAAAGCTTAAAAGCGTAAATTGCAAAGGTAGTTTTTATTTGGAAGTCATTCAAGTTGTGACTTGGATGCAACATATTAGATTTGCAAACTCTAATAAACATATTACAATTGCAAAATGACCCGTCTATCATTTTTTATTCTTTATAGACCATTGATGCCAACCTCTACGAGAGGCACACATTTTATCGGAATTTTAAGGACACCAAGCAAATTCATCAATCTTCCGTTTATATTGTCCATCCGGGATCTTTCTATAAGCTCAAAGATTTCATCATCGCTAACAGCACCGCCGAAGAAATTCAATTCAAAATGCCAGATAAACTACGAACACCGGATATGTTTAAGATTTTGTTTCAAAATCGCGTGTTATTATATTAATTTGAAGTACCATTGTTATTTCCCAATCTCGGTCTTAGCCGTGTATTTCATTGAGTTGTGGGAGTGGGTGAGGTTTGTTAAATGCAGTTGCCAAAATTGAATGATAGCGGAAAGAGACCATGATATGTTTAGTTCTTTTAACCTCAAGACACATGAATATATCGACATTCCTAAGGTTTGGTTTGGTTTGTTTTAGTTTAACGCCTCAACTTTCAACATTCTGGTCCAAATGATCCGAGTGCGTACTTTTCAATTTGTGGGTCACCGGGTTGCTTCTCTAATCTACTGCATTTTCGGAAAACCGCTGCTCCATTTTTGAACACCTTTGATATGACTAGACCTGGAAATCGATCCCGCAATTCCTGAAAGAAAGGAGGATGCCCAACACTCTGAAAACACAATAATTAATTTGACCATTGGCTTGGTCAACTATGCACCTAAAGTAAGGTCAAATTTATGACGTAGACTACGGTCAAAAGTTACCAAGAAATGGTTAAATTTGACCATTAATCAATATATTGGTAAACATTGAGTCGTTGCATAGTTGACCATAGTGTTTTTACAGTGTACCACTAGACCAGGCTTCCTCAATTAAATTTTCCGAAGGTCCACATTGCTAAATGTTACTGATATAATGCGCCACCAGTAGTCGCCGTCGTGGGGGTAGAGGTATTAGGGGGTTTCCCCTTATGAAAATTTTTGCGTTTTAGAGAGGGCTTACTTGCAAAATAGTGCAAAAACCTGTTCAATTTTCCCGGCCAAAATTTTTCACAAACTTTACAGTTTTTGTCGATTCACCGGTAATGGTGGATCGACAAAGCACTGATTCCAATGAATGTAAAGAGTGACGGTGATTTTACTTTCTTGTGAGAACAAATAGGACACCATTATATCCTTGTCGGTATGTTACGTCAGTCTGTGGGAAGTGTTAGATTAATTTGCAGTGCCTATTTTTGAGACAGGAAAATTCTTGTGAAAGAAGATATGAGAAAGTTAAATTTTATTCTCCCAGTAATTTTTTGCGCCACTCCGAACCACGTCGTGCGCCACTTGTGGGGCGCGCGCCCCTATTTGGGGAAGCCTACACTAGACACAAACACTCTGCTTAAGTTCAGAACAGGAACGTGTCTGTCTCATTCTCACCCACCTTTACTTTAGGATCTTAGGATTTTCAGTTAATCATATTTTCTCTGGAATATTTAAATGTATAGATTTTATTGATATATAGATTCTATGTGTATTCTGTATTGCCAATTTAATGGACCAACCCTCTCACCCCAAACTATAAGTCCTGTATGAGCTTACCGAAATACTCAATTGGCTCAGCCCTTTGATTGAAAGCTAATTCAAACAATGCAGAGTATCAAGGATTATATTACACAGCATGAACTGTACTGAGGATGACTTAATTATACACATTGAGCTTTTTATACTCACCCTAAAGCGATAAATTGATATCGTGACTGGATGAGGATGAATTTCAGACAATTGTGAGAGGGAGTTAAGTAAGAAGGTTAGGAGAATTGGCAATGTTTGGGGTGAGAAAACTGAGTCTTTAAGGTTCTACCCGCTTGGCTTTCATAAATCATTAAACATAAATGTGACATCTACATTGTCTTTTTGATCGTAACAGTTTTAAAAGTTTACTCGACGAAAGAGGCAAGCCTGGGCTTTTTAATAAAATTTAAATCTTATTCGGTCTCCATATAGTCACAGTTGTGAGTACAGTCTTTATAAGTCCGAGTCTTGCTCGGGGTGCCATTGTAACCATATAACTCCTTTAAATTCGTACATACTCTTTAAGTGACTTTAAACGTTTTACCCATTTATAAGGTGTTATTCTTCTTGTTTCCGGTATTCCTTCTGTGTACCCGTAATTTGTGTTTCCGACTAGAATATTTATAAGTCTTTATTCTATTTTTGTAGGTACATTTTGGCCATCTTTATTTTTTCCACCTTTATTTTCTCAACTTACGCACATTCAGTACACAGAAAATACACAGTAAATTATTCAATACACAATAATGCAATATACAAAATTTCAGATGATTTTAACTTAATTTAGTTGTTTTTAACTTATTATTTCATTTTTTTTTTTTTTTGTTATTAAAGTGTTTTGATGTTGAACTGTCAACGGAAACGATTTTCCATTTTTCTAAAATGGACAATAAATTTTATCTATTCTATAAGGCCTGTATTGTACGTTACTGCCGATTCACAACGTTTTCATTCGAAGGGATTGAGTAACAAATCATTTCATATAGATGATACCATTAGGTACCTGCTATTACTCAATTCAAAGCACCCGCAGTAGGGTTGCTTTTGTAGTATTTGTAGACAATAGGGAAGTAAGACAGTATGAAATCTATTTTAGTTTTGTATGTTTCGGACAGTGGCGGCGCTACGATGGGTTCAAAGGGGGAATTTACGTTCCCCAGATTTTGTCCTTCCCCCACTTGCCCCCACTTAGGTCAGTTAGGAGTTGGGTAACCTTCAATCAGGAGTTGAGTAAAGCTGTGTTTCCACGAGGCCGACGCGGACGCAGGTGCAGGTCACCTGTTTCCACGCGGACGCGAGCGGACGTGGAGGCGGGCACAGGTGTTGAGCTTGTAACCATTGCTTCCCGCCCATTTCCTTTCAGGCCACACCGTCAAAATGGTTGTCCTCTCAACATTTCGTTGTCATATTCATTTTCTTGACGAGGAGTCCTGATCCTCACGTTTAACTATCGTCGACGGCAGCTCCAAGCAAGAAGGCATCGATGGTGGGTGCATCCAATAAATCGGAGGAGAAAAGCACAAGGTGACTACCACAATCTCGTTTCGGAGCTACTCCAGAACGAAGAAAAGTTCTACCGGTATTTCGGTGACACAAGGGAACAGTTAACGCAAATTCTGCTCTCTTGTTAACCGCGGTTTGGGGCCATAGTGGTTACGACTGCTGAAGAGCTGAACTAGTGACCTCGCTGTGTAAACAGTAGCCTACACAATCGGCTGTACAACTCTGTGCGATTCAACAAGTGGACAAGTCGGCATATGCGATTAGCCTATTCTTCAGTGCACTTTGCAGTTACTACAGTACTACAAGCTCGTGAGAAATTCCCGGAAATGTTTGCGAAATAGCACGCGGGCACTCACGGGGGCGGGTAAAATCACTACATGAGCGATTTGAAAAACCGCGTCCGCGTCCGCCTTGATCGTGGAAACGGCTCCATTGAAAATAACGGTGAGCGATTTTTTCGCCCTCGTCCGCGTCCGCCTCGGGGAAACACAGCTGTATGGTGTTTCCACGAGACCGACACGGGCGTGGACGCGGACGCGTTTTTTTTTTTTTTGTTCCCATGAGGCGGACGCGGACGCGGACGCTGGCGGACAGGCCATTGCCTCCCGCTCCAGGGTTCACTCACTTTTTATCAAGCCACGTGCGAGTTAAAATGGATGCACTTATTATCGGTATACTCTACGAGGAAATTCTCATTCTAGCCTTGCTGAAAAGGCGAAGGAATCGACGGGCACGCTGGAGAAGACACCGTTGGGTTCACCCCATAATTCGGAAAGATGAAAGGCGCTTACCGCAATCTAGTTGCGGAACTCCTTCAGGACGAGGAAAAGTTTTATCGGTATTTCTCACAAGGAAACAGTTTACCCAAATCTTCCACCACGTTGAGAAGGATTTGACTAAGCTCTACAAGTCAATAGAAACACTTTTGGACCACGAGAACATCTAGCTCTTGCTCTTAGGTGAGAAATATTTATTTGTGTCTAAAACGAGTCAGAAAATGGAACAACAACAACTTGACCATGAACACAATGAACTTAAGTTGTCCTACTCTGGTGTGATACTAAAGGAATTCCCAGAAATGATTGCGCAATAACACGTGGACACGCGCCGACGTTTTTTCGAATTGCTCTTAAACCTATTCGAGAAAAACTCTTCGGCCTCAGCTTCCGTGTCCGCGTTGGCGTCCGCCTCGTGGAAACTGCTCAATACGGTATACGTTGGAGCGACTTTTTGGTTTCCCAACTTTCGGCCCATTAATAATTAAATTTACCATGTGTTTTCTCCTTTATTTCTTTTGGTCTCTTGTATTAGTTTTAATATATTGACATAACAGACAGACATACAGGTTTCTTTTATAGCTAACGTATTCTTTACTCACACGAATATCCGGTTAAAAGGGGATCCTGTTGCCGGCCTTATTAGGGACGATCTCCTCAATTCTTTCGCCACGGTGTACCTGTGCCATGAATAAATATATTCAGTTCAACCTGGTCTTAATCGGTTTATTAGTGGGCTTTTCGATTGTCTCTCAGTGTCTCGTCTTGCTCTGCTGAAATCATTTTTTTTACGTGTAAAATATCTTTAGTATTGTGTTAATACGTCTTTATAACATGAGCATGACATAATGCCCGTTCGTTTGCTATCATTCAATCGTGAAAATGTTACCCCGAATCACGTGCATTTCACACGGTTAAGGGAAAAGCAAGCCTCAAACAGTCAAGTGCACAAGTAGCCAGTGTACCGGCAGCAAGCTATATTTCAAAGGGAATAAAGAAAGAGTAATTGAAAAGTTTTGACATCTTCCATCAAGAGAGAGGAAGGAAGTGATTGAGATAAAACCATCTTGCCACAGGGCAAAATGAAACCAGCAGGAATATAGTACCAACAACCCTTGAACCACAATTGTGACGTCATGACCATTAGTCCACCACGGCTCTCTCTCTCTCTCAAAAAAAAAAAAATTATTCCTGAGGGAGGTTAAAATTCTAGGCTTCTATTTAATATTTACCATGCTTGCTGCAGACCAAGTTTTCCCTTACTTAGATTTGCAAACACCAGCAATTGGACTTGGAAAAATTGACTTGCTACCACTCTGGGTAGACTTCGGAAACAACCTGTGGAATACTTACTTGAGCAAGTCACAAGACCACATTTTGGAGAATCTTACATGTGCGAGCGTAAGAGCGGACCGGTGAAAGAAAAAACGTTGATGTATGATACTAGTTGCTTCACTGACTTGTTGCTACGATCTAATGACATGTGATATAACCATATACTAAGAGTATCTGATACGTACAGAACGGAATGTATTCGATGATTTAACATTTGTTGGAAAGATGAAACATGGGGGCTAAAATGTTAAGCGCCGTCATTCATCCTAGACGCTATTCGGCCAGGGAATGATGACGTTTTGAGCTAATGCCTATAGGCAAAGGATAAAGATTAAGGTATACGAAGATTAAGAATTCAATGTTGGTGGCGTGTGATCATAACATTCTTCATATATTCCTTTACCCTGTATTCAATTAACGTACATCTTTCTTTACACGGCTGAGACATCCGATATTATATATGTAAAGCCCTCATTGGACAATTATTATTAAAACGATAAACAGAAGCCATTCAGACTTGCCTTTGAATAAGTCTTAGAGTCTGATATGGCTTATGTTTATCGTTTTAGAAATAATTAAACGTAATTATTGTTTCAATATTTGTCTTTTTATCGTACTGATGTATATACGTCATGGGATTTATTAAACTTTGCTCAGTACTCCTCTTTACATGTCTAGCAATGTCGTGCAGCAGCAATACACCGTGCCAAACATATCCACAAAGTCCTTTCTGCCCTGGGTATAAACATAAATTCGATAGCATAATTAAAAAACTGGTTAAAGCGTCATCAATACGGTTTCCCATAAATATTCTCATACATTCATAAGAGGGACCTCTCCAAGATCCCCGCACCAAATTTGAGAGTCCTTTTTACCAGTCATTAGAATAAAAATCTTGATGGACTGTTTCATGGTTGTGTTTAGTTTGGTTTTCCTTCATCAAAAATAAACAGATAATATTTGACTATTATTAAGGAAAATAATTAAATATTCTGGAACGTTTTCTATGACCTTCTATACTAGGAACCACAGGACTAAAAAGATTTGATAACGGTTGCAAAAAATATATTGCACACAATTTGCCAATGTGTGGAAAAAATATGACGTTTTATCCTCATAAAGAATAACTCTTGAGGAGATACAACAAACATTTCTTATCAAAATTAGTTATATCGCGGTACTCGTATTTTGTTCAAATAATTGCCCAGTATTGGTCAGTATCGTTCCGCTTAAAGTTTTTCGATCAATCAAACTTTATCGTTTTATCCTCTTGTATTGTTCAATATTCATCCACATAAACAAATGTACGCCGTTACTATATTAAACATATTATCTCATAATAATATTATCAGCACCAGAGACAATCATGTGTGATAATTGTAGGTTGCGTACTTCAAGGGAGAACAGAATCAGCATATTTCACATGTATGTATTCGTACATCTGTCCATTAATAAATACGATTCTATACATAAAGTTACAGTTGAATCTTAATAAACCATTGGATATCATAGTTACATTATTTCAAAGTTTAAAAGTTGTACCATAGACTTAACCATTGAGTGTATACCTGCGGAGTACGCTCAAAGTTCCTTTCAGACTCTCTAAAAATTAAAAGAGGGAAATTTTACGCATTACAAAAGTGAAACAAACTTAACAAACGCAAGTGTCCTCCCAAAGATTGACAAAAGTTCACTTCAAGAAAAGTGAAATTCATTACAAAAGGACGAAGTTTCACACTTGATGGAGTACTTACAGGGACCACTCTTTAAAAAATAGTGATCATGGAGACTCTCGTTGGAGAGTCAAAATTCACTCTTGTTGGAGTGAATGTCACTCTTCTTGGAGTGAGTTGTCACTCTAATGGAGTGAATTCACACTTTACACTCCATTAGACAATGACTAAGTTCACTCTTTTGTTTTAAGAGTGTAATAGACCATGTCTATTTAACCTTTTAATCAACTTGCAGTTGCTCCTTTTCCTTTCATCCTCTTTATCCGTTCGGAAAAAATATTTTCTCTTGATCGGCGAAAATATTTGCCTTATATTACGTCAATTTTTGAATCACTGTGTTTAGCCCCACTTTTTCAGGGGTTTCATAAAACTTTGTCCAAAAAACAATTTTAAAATCAGTAATATTCGGAAGTTACTATGCTAAGTTGGCTGATTTTGAAAAATGTATCTTAACTGAAGTAAGCTTACATCCACGTTTATCGTCGAAAACATGGTTTATCACGGATAACCGGGGTTTAACTTTGTGTACGGACAGAAAACATGTGTATCACCAATAAGCTATACGCTTATCGGTCGATTATCCGATTTTATCGCCACTAAGATTGGATTAACGACTGATAAAAATAGTTTATTGCCTATACTCTTCGATTATCTCCAACTAATTATGTTTATTGGCTAAAAATCCGTTGTTTAGACCAAAAATCCAAGTTCATTACTGAAACACTGTCATCCAAGTTTATCCGTCGGTAATACAAGTAGGCGGCAAACTCAGACCTAAGCCATGCGTCTATCACTCGTTAATCCATTTTTATCTCAGATAACTTCTACAGGGCATAAATCTTGAAACCAAGTAAGACATGTCTTTTCTACTCTTCCTACCTTTTTAAGTTACGATAGGTTAAATACCACAATTAATTCAAGAATTAACCTCAAGAATTCATAAGTGCTAATGGGTTAGTTTGTTAGTCAGCCAGCCAGCCAGTCAGTCAGTCGCTGTCCACTTTCACGTTTTGAGCTTGAGAGTCCTCTTTTTGACCAGGTGGCGTTATCTCAAGCTCCTATGACGAATGTCTCCATCTAGTGAAAATCTTCATCTTATAACGCAAACGATTTGTCTTGCCAATGTGGCCGTTTCTTCCCTTCAAATTTGTGAAAATTCCGACCGCTGTATTACGCCCGTCACCTCTTAGACAAAATTTAAACACCAATCTGACAAACCGCACATGCAAGGAGAGATCGTTCAAGAGTTTGCTTTTCCTTAAAAGAACAAACTTGGGATCATGAAAAAATAGGCACCGGATTTCGGGGGATAATCGGTCACTGGGACACTTCATGTCTTCTACAAAATATTATGTGAGTTGTGTCTGAATCAAGAATCTCTCAAATAACAGCAAAAAAGGAACTGCTGCATCCTTTTAATATGCTGTTTTGGTAGAATAACGCCCGCATGATCCATAAAGCCATTGTCAAAGAATGTTCACTATAAGTGTGGTGAATTCCAAACTTCGTTGACAGTGGCGTCACCACGGGGGGGGGGGGGGGGCAGGGACACGTTCCCCCTGAAAAATCGTGTACCCCCAACTGAGATTTGAGATTTCCGCAAAACGATATGCCTTCTTTAGTCAGAGTGTGACTATGAAAATTTTTAAGATTGGATTCTTCCTTTGACAAGAAAAGACAGTAATTTTCAAATTTTTCAACTGTAAATATCGCAAAAATACATGGAAAATGCCATTTCCAGCTGTCTGGGGGTTGCGATTTCCAAAAATTTCTGAACACTTCCGACTTCGCCTACTGAAGGTGGCGCATAGTTCAGGTAACCGTTCAAGCAGGATTAAGCCCACATTTTTCCTTAAGAGTATCACATCTAACTGCCCATCAACTGCTTTCTCTTTCTCTTTCAAGTTCAGCTCTCCTTCTTCAAAATGTCAGCCAGATCCGATCCTGATAGTAGTTTCACTAGTTTTGTTACCAACAAAATCTTACTTGAAAGTGCCTTGGAAGTAATTTTAGACCATTGTAAAGACAGAACCCGAAAATTACGACCTTAATACCTCACAACCATTGAACTGCCCATCGAATTCTTTTCTCAATAATTCATCTCCCCCTTTTTCATAATGTCAGCCGGATCTGCTCTTTGTAGATGAATCACTGTTTTGTTTTTATTTTTTTTTTACCAAAAGTCTTACTGGAAGTTGCACTGCAGGTATTTTTTAGACCAGGATTAATTCGATAGAAGAACACCTAAATAGCGATTTTAATACCTCACAAACACGCCAAAACCCAGGAGCTTCGGGGGCTGCTCCCCTTGAACCCCCCACCTGGGTTTTGCCCCTGGACCCCACCCGCTGAGCCTCGGGCTTCGCGCTCGGTGTCGCCTACGGCGCCGTGGGTGGAGACTAGCAGTGCCCCCTGCAAAACTGTTGTGCCCCCAGTTCCCCCTAGAATGAAAAGTCTGGTGGCGCCATTGTACGTTGAGGGAATATGACTGTTCTTGGAGCAAATTGCTAACGAATGAGTGGATTGACGCCTCCAACCTTTTACAATTATAGAGAGTAACAAAGATCACAGTTCTTTTGTTTTCGAGTGTAGATTAGGAGGATTGGGAGAGTCTGGGTGATAAAAGCCCCTGGACCCATCTTACTGATTCTTTTGACTCCATTATTCCGATAATAAAACATGGGGAATGCTAGCCAATAAGATTTATCAATAAAACACATGTACTGCAAAAGTTTTTACGTCACTTGACTTGAAAACGATTTGAATCACATGTTCTGGGTTAACATATATACCAATGTCAAACTTTGAACACATCTATCTACAATTTGTATAAGACGGATATTTGTATTTAATGGATCTTAATCATAAGTCGTTTTGGTTCACGTGCGTCAAAATAAAAAATGGCTTTTCATCTATAAGTGTAGGCTAATCATGGGTCTACCTGTCTGTCTGAGAAAAAAATCAGTTCCTATTGTTGAAACATCTTACAGAACGTGTTCATATGCTGCGCTCAACCAAGGTGTTATTAACACGTTTCTGAGTCAACCATAGTACAGGCATGGTAATGCATGACAAACAGACTAATGTAAACATTTAATAAACACGAATGCGAGAATACAAAGATAGTGACCTTCAACTGTTTGAATAGCCTAACCTATTTATCAACTACATTGTTAGCCTCCGTAGCACTTCAACGTGGCCAATAAGGCTGCCGACCCTTCGTTTTTTCTAAGCGATGAGCTGACGAAAAGACTTCGTCCGCTCCGAGGTCTAAATACTACCACATTGTTGGCAGTGTAAATTGGACAGTGCTAGACAGAGGGGACAAAGATTTTGATTTGCATGTTTCTTTAGATTAAATACAGTTACCTCACACATCCTTCAGTCCTGTGTCTCATCTACAGGCGACTGGTGGTTTATTAAGAAATTCGGAAATGTGGCATATGTGTGACACCAAATCTAACTAACATCCGTGATCGACTACAATCCGGTTTTCTAACTCTTCTTTTTTACAAAATTCCGAATTCTCTATGATTGAAGCTCCATATTTGTAAATATTTGTTTCCAAAATTGCAATTATTCCTTTATTTTATTTGATCTTATTTATTTATTTATTTATTTATTTATTTATTTATATATATTTTATTTTATTTTATTATTATTTATTTATTTATTTATTTTATTTTATTTTTTTTTTTTTGCGGTTTTCGATCGCTGCAAATTGGGCCAGTCAGTTAGTTAATTAGACAGACAGACTGAGACAGTACTAAGTCTTGGGCGGCTCCCTGTTGGCCATGAACTTAAGGCAGCCGGAGGACCGACAGAAATTGCTTACTGGGTTAAAACGTTTGTAAATTCTACATAATGATATAATGGTCTATCCGAGACCCCGCACATGGCCAAGCAACGGGCGCTTTCATGCTGACCTGATTTTTTCATTCTATTATATTTTTTTCCCGCTTGGAAGTTAACCAGCCTTTGCTTGGTATAGACCGGACGTAGACAGTATCATCGTCCTAAAATATTATCACAAACACTCTAAATAGAAATAATTTGTGAGACGTAACGTAGGTCTTGCTTCAAAATGAGCAAGTTTTTAGGCCTCTTCTCTTTATAAAAGCTTCCCTTTAAAAGCATATTCTGGAGACAAAATTCATTTCATTCAAAATATGAAAAAATACATCTTTTACAGGAAGTGAAAACTGAATATCAATAGCACAGAGCGTTCGGAAGGTACACATTTTAAAAGTATTGCCGTTTTCACATTAGTTTGACATTGTAACGTTATTTATAATGTTGATACCCCTGCAGGCAACATTTACCTAACTTGTTGGTTGTGCTCTAGGTATGATGAAGGGTAATGCTAGATCAACAGGAAAATATATTCAAACTTCCTAACAGTATCAAAGTTCAAGGATAAACAGCTGTGTTCAATTATAAAGAATAAAGAAATCTGAGGCATAACGCCCATCTTCACTGTGAGATATCTTGAGTTAAGAAAACGGTTAAGTGACAGAGTTTGAAGGGATTTGTGTAGTTTTAAGGGTTTGTGGAGAATTTTTGTGGAAAGCCAACAGAATATGCCTTTTAAAAGACCGGGAAACAGTCAATGTGCCGTGAATGTCTTTTAACAGATGGAAGAATTCCTAGATTTCTAAATGATAATGATCCGTCCAAGACTCCGTACATCCTTAAACCGCAGGCCTCTTTCATGCTGACCTAATTCTACAGACTGCGTAAACTGCAAAATGACCGAATAATGAAGGTAGTATGCCGTGCAATATGGGTTAGGTATCAGTAATGTACATTCGTCTTGTTCGTACATCGCAAAGGAGGAGCTGAAAAAATAATACGGGCGTGCGTTCATTTCATCGAATATATTCCAGCAACCAGAGAATAAGCTAAATCAGGAACTGTTCAGGTGAGTTCGATACAATATCGACTATGACAGTTATAGTGGTGTGCTGTAGTCTCATACACAGTGTAAAGCGTTGTTCAGCCGTACCGTAGAACAACGCTACTGACTCTTTACATTAGACAGAGATAATTGAAATCAGTCCTTGAACAGGACAGTGTGCTACGCTAAACGGTAGGGAGAACCGTGAATTACCTGAAGACGAGTGGTTTCCATCAAGCAATGAAACTTGGGAGTTGCAAGGAATGGCCATACTGAACACGTACATAACTATAAGAATTCCATTCATGTTTGCTTCCGGTATAACTTTGTCGAAAGATGATTCAAGAAACTAAATCCTCCGACATCTTATTCTAATTCAAGTACATAGACATTGCCAGAAGTCGTTCCCGCACGTATACAAACAAGTGGCGTGCGTGACGAGCAGATTTCCGAAGTGCGTGTATCGCGCACAGTGCAACTAGGTTGCATAGGAATATGCCCGAAACATACGATCTGTGGCTGCCACCCCCTGAGCCTTCCGCCCCTTGTGGCTCGAACGCCGGCGGACGTTGGTTTTTCGCAGCGATGAGCTGAACGAAACGACTTCGTCCGCTCGGCAGACTAGCCTGGTCTATAACTTTGTGTTCATCCTGTGGTACTGGGTAGTGGTCCATTAGTTTTTAGCAGGGTTGTTTGATTTTAATCGCCCCGATTAAAATTACCGATTTCAATCGCGATTTTAATCAAATGATTTTTTTTTTCAAAAAATCATTGATTTAAATCACTTCTTTGGAAAAAATTTATTTATGGTCAGAAAAGTTATTTATGGTTAGCTTATTCACTGATTTGAACAAATTACACAGTTTAGAATGATTTAATACAGTGTGTTCCCCTAAGAGATGCATCAGTATTGACTCCATAGACTGTGAATATTACCAATTACAGTTCAAATGAGATAAACAGGATTTCATTGAAAGAAATCAACCCAGTTCATAGGTATCATGAGCCATTTTCATGCAGTTGGTTGAAGACAGTAGGTGTTCAAATAAACCTGTAAGTATTGAACAGTGTATAGGTACAGCATGCTACAGTAACTTCCAGTACCAACACTGTACTGGCCACAAGTTGAAAATATGTTTAAGGAATAGTGTTCCACGGTGTGGTGTAAGGTGCTTATTTTGGGGTGATCCAAAGACAGGATGCTTATCAAATCCTTACTTTATGAATCAGACATGGGATTCAATCATTTTTGTGGTTTTGCCAACCCTCATATATATCAAGGCCCATACCATGCTCAGTGATATCTTACAAAGTCCAAGTAGTAGAAATATTGAGAATTGATAGATGGATTGAATGATTAAGAAATGTACAGTGTACATTGTTACATTCCACACACCATTAAGTTCCACACAGTGTAATCAATGGCCAGGTCATTTTTAATTAGACTATTGTGCAGTAAGTTCAGTTACAAGGATACCAGTTCCTATAGTTTCCACCAGGAATTTTTTAGACTCCCTAGTTCAACATACTCCACTGTATATACCGTATGCGAATAGGGTACTCAATACTATCCTCAGAGGAGTCTTTGTGTATATTGTTCTGTTAAATCATTTGGGAATATTGTTAGGTACTAATTAGGTCTCCATACCCGGAAGTGCCATACCTGTGCAAAGGTATGGACATGCATTTATATTTCCCTATCCCTAACACTTACCCTAACCCTGTACTACTGTGGGTATACGTAACCCTAACCCTTATTACTACGCGTAACTTTCGCAACCCTAACCTTGTAACTGGGTACGGAAACCCAATTAGAGCCTACTGTTATTTTCTCCAAATATTCTTCACCTCAAATTCCTCCCTTTGTATGCACAACATTTTCATACAGCAAAATACTTTGGTCATGTGCCCCATATTATTAAGAACTAGGGAGGGGGCTGTCTTATACGTTTTGTGTATACACTGCTACAGTGGGCTGTATTTATTTTCATTTTCCATATATTTTTTTTTTTTTTTTTGTTTTTGTTTTGCAAATGATAACCATCGAAACTGAAAACTTCATCTTTGTAGGTTAAGGAGTACACACTAGCATACAGGAAATTTTGTGATGTCATACCTTTTAGAAATTAAAAAAAATCTGATTAAAATCATTAAAATCCGATTTAAATGATTAAAATCCGATTTCTTTTTTTTTTTTTTTTTTTTTTAAATAAAAAAAAAAAAACAACCCTGGTTTTTGGAAACTTTCTGATCATTTTGCAAATTTGTTCATTTTTATTGACGTGAGTGAAAAAGTTAAAAGATTGAAAATCTTGAAAAAGGTTGAAAATGATCAAACTGCAGGACTGGGGTCATATCGTAAAGTTCCGATCATAATTATCCTCACAAATGCGTTACAGTGTGTAACGCATGGTGAATTGTTCGGTTTTTTGCTTAATGTAGTACTCGGGGTTGTGTTTTAAGGTCTGGCTAATTTGGATTTGTGACGTTCGCACCATTGCACACCCAGTGAATACTTTTTTGATTGTGCTCACCATTAACTTTGTCGTAAATCGTTGGGTAGATGCGCACTGTTTAACAAGGTGTTTCTTGATTGGCTGTTGCCATTGTATTGTATGGATTGCATTCCTTGTTACCGTTAGGGATTAGGGTTATTGTAAGCCAGTTAGGAAATTTCTTGTTAAACAGTGCGCATCGCCCCAAATCATTAATTTATGAGAATTGATGTCTATACGCAAAAATGTGCTTTTCACCCCAAATTTACACAATTGAAAGGACTAAAACATCTAGCCACAAATATATCGAAATGGCTAAACGCGTTTCTGGTAGCTGCATGTCATAGGTAGCATGGGGAAAAGAGTTGGTTTTATTTGGATCTATAATTTTGTTGTAAACCGCGTTTGTGTGGATGAAATGACTCATTATTTTGGGAAATTTCATTCCAAATTATGACGGCACAAAATTTTGAAGTTCTCAAAAATCATGTATTTCGACTGAAAATCGGGGTTTCATGGGTTGCCAAGTTCACCTATAGACAATCACATACCATTTCGAAGCATAACTGACTAAGTTTACCTTAATTAACACAATTTAGAAATTTTGGCGCAAAATGAGCAAAAGATTTTTTTTGTACAAAACTTTTCGATGTGGGGTGGGGGTGACAGGAGGCTATCGCCTCCTGGCTCTGAAAAACGAAAAAGTGAAGAACATTTGCCATTTGTATCACCAGTCATTTCCACAAGTGTGATTTTCTCAAATTCCGAATTATCTCCAATAAAAGTTTCATATTTGTATTTAATTGTTTCAAAAAGGCAAAATGTTCGGCTCGCTCCGCGAGCCTCAAAGGGGAATTCCTAATTCGGTATTGTTGCTTATGACTGAAGGTACCATGCTCTTGTTACTTGTAAGATTTACCTTCTGTTACCTGGGCATAGGTGAGTCAAATGTGCATTTTGTTCGCAATATGTGTGTCAAAGTTTTGCAAATGATGTGTGAGCATCCTTATGTGCGGTATAGCTGAGGTCATATTCTACAGCAAAAGTTCGTTAAAGTCGGTGAAATATTGACTTAGCCTAAAGCTCACCTCAAGTCAAAATTACAAAAAATGTATATTAAACAGAAATGAAAATGAATAACAGTCCAATTTCCTTCGTAGGACATTCTTGAGCCGAGATATAAAATGTTGAAGTTGATTCACTCAAGTTAAAATGGTACATTGCGCAATAAGTGGGATGTCACTGTTTTACTACACAGATTACAATTTTGGTACTTCTTTGTTTTTCTGAAAGTTACTACACCTTTTACCAAGGTGTGGTAACACTCTTACTCCTATGGGGTGATGTACTTATTTAAGCGCTCTCTGTGCAACATGCTATGCAGACAAACTGGAAGTGCTCAAGGTCAAGGAAACATTTTATTATTGTAAAGGGAAACAAAGTATGCCGAGAATGTCAGTTCTACAACAAGAAAGTCACAAATGATTTCACAGTGGACTAATTTGTTTTAATTGAACAAATTGCAACATTTTATATCTTGGCTCAAGGATATCCAATGAAGATGGGAGTTGCAGTGTTAGAATTCATTTTTTGTATTGTTCAATATATATTTTTGAATTTTTGACTTGAGGTACACTTTAAATGCAAGACGGAAGGGTGCTTCAATCCACAAAATGTATCTTGATCACAACAAGTATTGACCGAAAAGCCGTCTAACGGTACGTCTTGCAAATATCGATGGTATGCAAGGATTGCATAATTTAATCAGTTACGGTACTGATTAGCCAATTTTACAAGTATCCATCATATTTTTTATAAATAAATCAACAATTCTTTCAGATTTACTGAGTACTATCACAACATTAGCAAGTACCTATAAGAGTGTCGAGACCAACACCTTGTTATCGTCATGAAGTATGTGGTAACATCTGCCGGTTTTTTCGTCGTATTTGCGACACTACTTTACTACGCAGTTAACCAAATCAGATATGGCGCCGGTTTCTTTCAGATCTGTTGGATTCTTATTCTGGGTAAGGTTTGCACGAAATGGCTGTATGGGAGATGCATTCACATCGTTTGAATTAGTGTAGCAAACAGTCCTATACTCTGATTGGCTCTTCAGGATCATGTGACCATACATTTTCCCTTCAGTTGTGACCTTAACTAGTATTAAATGTTTGGTGTCCTATGAACGGGCAAGTTTGAAGCCCTAAGATGTTAAGAAAACGGTCCAAGTTTGGAGACAAAAATAAGAAGGAAGCTATGCGACCGTTTGGGCTCTATGATTTTTTTCATTTCTTTCTATGAATACAGTACTTGAACTCAAATCAAACCTTGAAATTAATCTGCCTGTAATGGGGTTCTGGGTTGTTTGCAGCCAATCGTGATCTGGAGAATCAAAATGATTACAAATATTAAGGTCTAATGGAATGCAGTAATTTTTCACCGTTACTTGACTATCGGATCGTCTGTATGATTTATTTGTAATAAAATTTGTATAAAAATCTATAATAAAACTTTTCTGCAATATTAGTTCCATCAATGGCGTTCTCAGTGCCTTTATACTTAATCATGATCCATATTTAAACGTTCAAAACGTCACAGTCTTATAAGTTTGTGTTCAAGCAAGATTATAGGACTCTGTAGAGTTGGTGCTAAAAAAGGTGATTCTTCGAAGATCAAAGGAATATATAGATTGAAACCAAAGACCTGGACGAAGAAGAAAAAATCCTCATGTTATATGACTACTAAGCCGGGTCCTACGTAGAATAATTAGCATTTTGCATAGTGCAAACTTGATATATTTTCACATTTTAATAGGGCAAAGTGGCGGCTCCTCACAATACAGTTTTCCAGCAGTTGTGACAAAGTAGATTAAGTAGGCAAGCGGGAAGGTTGTGCGCAAAAGTAGTGTGATGCATCTATGATAATATTTCGCAACTGTTGTAAGTTTCATAAAATTACTCTGTACCTAATCACATTTTTTGAAATAAGAAACTTTTTATCGATCGCTGTCTTGCAGCCCTCCCAATGGCTCTCACGTGCTACCTCGGCGCTGCCTTTCTCTTCATCTCAACTCAGCCGGTATCCAAGTTTTACAGTGTTCCAAGAGCGTTTGCACATTTCTTCATAGAATATTTTTCGCTACGGCAAGGTAAACGAATGAAAACCAAGCTTGAATCTTCTTTCAAACGTCCACGAGAAACTCAGGAAGCTGTATTAATGACGATGTTACGTAATAACCAAGAAACATCATATTTTCGAGACTTCGGACTATCAGCAGTCAACAGCTTGGTGGACTTAAAAGACAAACACCCTTTGACTGAATACGATCATTATGTACCGTATATTGATAGAATAGCAAAAGGGGAAGCCGATGTCATGGTTAAAGGAATGCCTGAAAGACTGGTGATAACTAGTGGTACCACCGGTAAAGGTAAATTAGTACCGTGTAAAAAGATTAGCAGTCGCATTACCTCACACTTTATAGCTTACCATAGTTTCAGACAGTGTTTCCCAAACTGGCAGCCGATGAGACCAAAGGTGTTTCTTTACTGCCGTCCCACGATGAGGAAAAGTGAAGGGGGTACGGAAATTGCATCCATGGGCTATATGCCTGATGGTCAAACTCGCACGATGGTAACTTTTACTACACCATGGATTGGTTTTCAAATAGATACTTTATTTGAGGCCATCTATGTACACCTTTTATTCGGCTTGAGAGATGTTAATGTGGGATGGCTTACAACTATCTTTACCACTATGGTACTGGAAGCCATGCAGCTATTGGAAAAAGAATGGCCACGGATTTTGAGAGATTTATCTACCGGAAGTATTGACGGAGACTTGAAATTGTCCCCGGAAGTACGGAAATGTCTTACGGAGTATCTAGAAGGTGGATGTCCCGAACGAGCATCGGAACTAGAAGTAGAATTTAGGAAAGGTTTTGATGGAATCATGAAGAGAATATGGCCCAATATGGCTTTTATATCTGCCATCGATATTTTGAATATAAGAGAAAGCCTTCAGAAGACATATTGTAAAGGTAAGACAAACTATGCAGAGTTTCAAACATTTCGCTCTTTTTCAAGATTTTTCCTCATATAATTTTTTTTCCACTCACGTCCACGACTGGATTGGAGTAACTTTAACACGTGTTTATAGCATTTCAGCAGTTTATGTTGGTTTCCAGTTCATGAACTTCACCAAGGGTGGTGGGGGGATGCGAAAGACCATCCTTTGATTTTTTGAACAGAAAGGTTTAAAGGATGTAACAAAAGTTAAATATGAATTTCTTCTGCCATTGCAAAGAATAAATTTCTTTATACATGTTGAATGTCTAATCCCACTGCAATTACAGATCGAGTCCCCGCGGTTACTATTTCACATCTTAAATTTTGTGAAGTGCCGTCCGCTAGCAATTCCTGTTGGTTATATGTAGCTACACCTTTCCATAGTATTTTAATCGAATATCTAACAGTACTTTTATGAAATACCTTTAAATGATATCCTTTTTTTTAACGGAACAATCGTTTTTATTGAATCTAAATTAGAACGAAATGTTCATTTCTTGAATTCTGTTTATTTTGTTGGGTAAATTGCTTCATATCAGTATAGGCTCAGTATACCTAAATATTAAAACGGAAGTGCACCTGCGGATATTTCGAATTGACTTAAAATCTCAATGAAATGATGATGCCGATATACTAAGGAATAAATCGTGGCTGACTATTATGGTAAATGACACGTCGATACTCCATATTGGCAAAATAACGGACGAGGCGAATCCTAGTCCGCTATGTTGCTAATATGGAGTCGAGACGGTTTATGAGACAGACAAACGTGGTTTTTTCC
This sequence comes from Holothuria scabra, assembly GCA_037179385.1. Lineage (NCBI taxonomy): Eukaryota > Metazoa > Echinodermata > Holothuroidea > Aspidochirotida > Holothuriidae > Holothuria > Holothuria scabra. The sequence goes on along the minus strand of CM074200.1, from coordinate 27,512,772 downwards.
CATTTTCCACCAAAAATGTGTGAAATACTTCATCTTTATCACTGTTTTTACGTCTATTGACCGTGAGTAGTGAAATAACAGGTCAGTGTTCAACCAATCAAAATGCAGGATTTTCAACAACGGATGATAGAAGTGTTTTCGGGCTTAACTCACCATTCGAGCTGATCTTCACCTGTAGGCACAAGAAAAAGTTTCTTCTCTCTAGCTATGGATAAGCCTAATTCCTGTATTGTAGACTGTTCAAGGACAAACACTTTGTCCATCCCAATGGAACGGCCATGGGTATCAAGATGGCCCCTGCCTATGCCACTCTGTTCGTGGTACGCCTTGGGGAGGACTTTTTGAGAGAACGCGTCCACAAGCCCCTCTTATATGTAAGATTTATTGACGATATTTTCATGCTTTGGAACCACAGGGAAGACAAACTAACGTCTTTTATCCGTGAATTCAACTCTTCACACGAGTCCATAAAGTTCACCTCTAATTTTTCGTCTGGTTCCATTCTGGTCACCATTCAGAATTCATCCATTCAAACTTCGGTGTTTAACAAACCCACTGATCCTCACGTTTACCTCGCGTTCAATAGCTTCCACCCCAAACACTAAAGAATCAATTGTCTATAGCCAAGCCCTTAGGTACAAACGCATCTGTTCTGACCTGTTGACCTTTGCAACGAATTCTTGAATTGAAACAACACTTTCTAAACAAGGGCTACCCCCTTCGCATGGTCAACCAAAACATTAATAAAACTAAACATTTTCACGTGAGCAACTCCTATGCTACAACCGTAATCGGCACAACGATCGAATACCTTTTGTCACCACCTACTTCCCTCAATGTGAGGTACTTTTCAAACAATCTAAGTCATTTTGGCGCATTCTCAACTCAATATGCTTACCAGAGTTTACCAATAATAATAACAATAAACAGTTCTTATACAGCGCAAATTACACTAAAGTCTCTATGCGCTGAAAAGAAGAAAGAAAAGAGACTACAATAGTGAGAAAAGGTGAGACTTCAATAATGTCTTAAATTGAGATAAAGAATGTGCTTCTTTAACGTGGCTTAGCAGGCAGTTCCAGAGAAATCCCCCGTTCCTAGCCTTAAAGCAGCCACCCTCTCTGAGGTCCATAATAACAACCAGCAAACTACCTACACTCAATCCCCCTCCATGGGAACAAACCCTACAATGGCCCCGTTGCCAAATATGTAGACAAATTTTAACCAAGAATGTTGTGACTGTTCCCGGAACCGACGTCAACTTACACCCAGGGCCCTTCAATTGTAATTCTGCAAATTTCATTTACTTTATCTTCTGTAGTATCTGTCCCCATGGCAACTTCTTTGGAGACACACCTTTTAGGCTTCGATTCAATAATCATAAACAGACAATACGTAATAATTCCCAGCTCCACGCGGTCTCTCAACATTTTAATCTCCCTGGCCATGGCATTGACAATGTCAAAGTGTGCCTCATAAAAGGGGAATTCCGTTCCGATTCAGAACGTAACGCCACAGAGTAAAAGCTAATAAAGAAGCTTCCCACCATCAGTAATGGCCTCAATAGGAAATAATCACACCTAGGCGCTTTCTCCTGCCTCTGTTAACATCCACTACTAGCAAACTCTCACTCTCACAGTTTTTTTTTTATACCGAGGAAGAAGCAGGGCTTCGAAAATTTTATACGGTTGTCAAATGTGGTACAAGTATGTATATATATATAGAGAGAGAGAGGATTTTTTTAAATGGAAAACTTAGCCCCAAGCAGGATTCGAACCAGCGACCTCCCGCTTACAAGGCGGATGCTCTGACCACTGAGCCATTGAGGCCTATGTGATTGACCGCGGTCAACTAATAATAAATACTGCTGGGTTAAGTTCTCCATTGTTACGTCAGAGGAGTCATAGGAACGCGTCCCCTGTAATATTAAGTAAGGCGAGTGATGTAGCGACTTTATATGAATAAGTGAATCAGTGCGGTAATGAATAGTCGCATGAAGACCTTGGGTCATTTTTCCTCAAACATGGGCATTGCCTTATACTGAGTTCTTTATTGTTCCTATGACTCCTCTAACGTAACAATGGAGAACTTGACCCAACAGTATTTATAATTTACGTGAGAATTATATATATAGATACATATTAATAATATATATATATATATATATATATTAATAATATATATATATATATATATATATATATATATATATATATATATATATATATATATATATATATATATATATATATATATATATATATATATATATATATATATATATATATATATATATATATATATATATATATATATATATAAATAAGCAAATATCACTTGCCCCCATTTCATGGGTGAGAGTGCCCCATATTCAAGTATCCTTGGTGAATGACAGCATACAAACATCTGTCTTCACCAAACCCACAGACAGGCACACATACATACCATTTACCAGCTTCCACCCAGACCATACCAAGAAATCTATCATTTACTGCCAGACTCTTCGTTACAAAAGAATTTGTTCTGACAGTGATGATTTGAACATGAAACTTAATGATCTTACAAAGCAATTCATGCTAAGGGGATACCCTCTTAAATTCATTAGAACGAATATGGAGAGAGCCAACAAAGTATCAAGGCAAGACCTTTTGAAATACAAAAAGGCCACCCCTCCTGAACGGATTCCCTTCACCACTAATTTCCATCCTATCGTGAGGGATCTTTTTCAGAACTTTAGATCCCTGTGGAAAATTCTTCAAAATGACGTCGAATTAGAGGGCGCCTTCAATAATGGACCTCTCCTGTCTTTCAGACAGCCCCCTAACCTAAGAAAGATTTTCGTAAGTAGCAAAAATCCTCGACCTTTCAGCCCTACAGGGAACTCGCCATGCAGCAAACCTAGATGCCAAATATGTAAGCATATCTGTACTTCATCCCTCATAACCCCCCCCCAGGCACCTCATACAAACTTTATCCAGGTAACTTTAACTGTGATTCTGCCAATGTTATATATGTACTCTTTTGCAATAAATGCACTGAAGGCAATTATGTAGGAGAAACGAAGACAAAATTCCGTCTCCGTTTCAACAATCATGAACACACCATTTCACAGCGACTTACTGGATTTTCTGTTGCAGAGCATTTTTCCTCTCCCGAACACACAATAGACAATCTAAAGCTAATCATCTGGAAAGGCAACTTTAGGGACGACGATCAACGAAAAGCTGAGGAGATTAAACTAATTTTATCCTTAAAAACACATACCAGGGGTCTGAACAAAGATTTGGGCATTTTAAACGAGTTTACGTAGTAGAGTGTACTTTGCTTTATTACTCAAGTCTCCGAGGAAGAGGTAGGACCTCGAAATATTAGACAACGCTTTTGTATTATGTTGGTGTTGGAGGCACTCTCACCCATGAAATGGAGGCAAGTGATATTTGCTTATTTATTTATATTAATATACCAACCCACGGAACTTACTGTCATATATATATATATATATATATATATATATATATATATATATATATATATATATATATATATATATATATATATATATATATATATATATATATATATATATATATATATATATATATATATATATATATATATATATATATATATATATATGTATATATATATATGTGTATGTATATATATATTTAATAGAAAGAAATATATTTTTATATTTATATATACATATATATAAATTCTTTAATGTTTGAAGCTTAGGCCCAGACAGTTCAGTAAGTAGCGTGCACATGTTGATGTGATTTAATTCTTTCCAAAGGTATTCCAATATTCACTCACTCCTTTGGTGGATCAGAGGGATCGTACGGAACGAACTTTGACCCTTTGGCTACGTCAGTTGAATTTGCATTGAGTATAGATGGCATTGTATTTGAATTCATTCCAGAGGAAGATGTGTAAGTACCAAATGATTAAGCACGTAAGGGAACATGAACAAATAAAGCCACACGTAAGGAAACGTAAGTACTGTTGTTCAATGATAAAAGTTAATACCTGCATAATACCAACCGGTCCCTGTGCTCACTTCAAGTATGGTTGACTCTTAGAAGTTGCACAGTCAAATACTCTTCACATTTGTCACGAACTCTTCACTTGTGTTTATCAACAGTTCCAATGAATAACTATAGAAATTCAATGATATGGATATAAGTTGAAACAATTTGGTAATTATTATAAGTTTCTCTTTTGTCATTGATTTGTTCCTGTTTAGGATGAAGGAAAACCCAAGGACCTGTTTCATTGATGAGGTACAAGCGGATCAAAATTATGAGCTAGTCATCACTCAAGATTCTGGTCTCTATCGATACAGGGTAGGCGATGTAGTGCGGGTGACTGGGTTTCAGGACAACTGCCCCAAGATTAAATTTTTGTACAGGTATTATATGGTGTTGTTATCGCTTCTTCAGCTTATCCTTCGTTGTATCATTCGAATAGGAATTTTTGCCTTTAATGCTCTATAACAGTGGTTCTCCAAGTGGTCCCTACCGCCCCCTGGGGGGCGTTGAAAAATTTCAAGGGGGCGCTGACGAGTTTGCAAGCAATAGGGGGCATTGGCATTGACTAGGGGGCCCCTGGAGGTTCTCAAACATTTGTGCAATAAAGGAACTTAGGAGGTCGCAGAGTGGTGGACACAGACTGTCAGAAAGGTTTGGCAACTACTGACAAAAATTTACCCAATATAAAACTTATCCGGGTCATTTTGGTGCTGGAAATTGAACGTCGAAAGCTCAAAATTAAAGACGAAAGCTTAAAGTCAAATACTTATATAAATGTGATGGCATGTTGAGTGGGAGGGAGGCATTGGATCAGTCATGGATGCCTTATGGGGGCGGTATTTTGAAAAAGTTTGAGAACCACTGCTCTATAACGTATATTTTTGAAATTTAAGACTTAGAAGGAAGGTTTAAGCAAAAATTTATTTTTCATATGTGAAAGAAAAACCAAAACTACACAGTGTGGTGAAAGTTCCATTCAAATCTGAAATGTCGTTCTCGAGATATTAGTAAATGAAGTCAGTAGATTTGTGTTCCAACGTGAGTTTGAGGGCAGCAGAGCTTACATTACTTCCTCACATTGACAAGGAATGCTTTGTTTCCCTTTGTTTTATTAGACTGTTGCGTTGACCTTGGAGTTAACTGGAATAGGACCTCCCTGTGGGGGATACAAAGTTTTTAAAGTTTTCATGGCACTTAGGCAATCACATTTTAAAAATGTGAGGTTTTTGATGAGAAAATCAACTTTAAAGCTTAAAGAAAAACAAAAGACTGTGCACTAATGTGGGGATATGATGTCATATGTGCTTGCTTCAAGTTCACCTTTTGTTGAAAATGTGAAAACTTAACATGCTCATATCTTGAGAACTACACATCGGATTTCAATGCAAATTTCACCAAAATGCTTAGAATGAGTACCCCTCTGACATAAAAAATCCTGCAATGACCTTTAACCCTTCTTTTAAGGTATGCTGTAATACTTAATGCATTTCTGTTTCACATCATTGAAAAGAAGTAAGAAACTGTAAAAGATTACATACACAGTGTGCATAATGACTCATACACAATTGGCATAATAATGCTTCCTTCTTAAGAAACAGTGGCTACGCTACAGAGGAGACGAATTTTATACCTCTCTCGAAATTTAATTTTCACACAGAGATATACTTAACCTCAGAGCTGGTCCCCGGGCCAACCGAGACTTTCCCCGTGGACCCAACAAGCGAGCTTTACGTTCGGTTTCGCTCAGTGCACCAATGTTTTTAACAGTTCACATTTTCCTTTAGGTCACATTTTCCTTTGACCCTAGAGCCTTCCCCCCCCCCTCCCTCCCCTCGTCAATCCCTCCCTCCCTGGCATCGTCAGTGTGAAAAAACCAATCATAAGCATAATAATGGAACCGCTGTCAATTGTGGCTCAACACTAAAATGAAAAGGAATTTTAATCAACCATATAGTTTGCTCAGTCTGCGTGCAATCAGAAGGTGGCGCTGCAGCATATAACTTCCATGTGGAATGGGGGTTATGAGAATATGCCCACGGTTTGTCAGTCGGTCGGTCGGTCTGTCAGTTAGAGTTTTGCGGCCCAGTTTCCAACCTATTGGTTCAAGTCGAGCCTTCCACGGCTTTTTTTTTTCATTTGTGGCTCACTGGCTTGTTTCCCTACTCCATTGCAACTTGAGTAGGATCACGTGCAACGGCAGTAGGTTCCATTTTTGGAGTCATTGGTATGACACGACCTGGGAATAGAAGCCGGGCCTTCCGCGTGAGAGGCGGGTGCTGTTACCGTTAGACTAAACAAACGGTACTCCTTTTCTGTTGTAAAAGGTCATTAATGGGTAAGGTTCAAACGGCCGTTAGCCGTTACCGTTGGACCAAACAAACGGTATCCTCATTCTGTTGTAAACTGTCATTAATGAGTAAGGTTCAAATAATATCAGAATTTGAAATTCACAATAAAAAATATTACACGCCTGTATTGATGTGTCGTTAAACTTAAACATTTAATCTCTTTGTATCTCGGTAAAGGTCGAAACATATTCGACCAGTTGCGTCCAATCCCCATTTGGATTAGACCACGTTAGCTGTCTGTTCTTCTCTGCCAGTTTTAACGGAGACATGCATTGTAGATCAATGATGGAGAGTTATGAAGACTGAAGAATCTCTCCAGGCGTGTTTGGAATAAACTGCATTTGTCGGAGTATTGTTGGTAACAAAACCGTCTAGACTCCAAATTTGGAAAAACAACGGACGAGGCAAAGCCAAATCCGTTAAAAACAATCATCTGACAAGTATGGTTTATTCCTTTTCTACCACCAAATTATGCCCCTTTTTTTTTGGGGGGGGGGGGGTCGTTTTCTTCAGCATATGCATTGGGCCAAATGTAAAGGTCTTGTAGCTGGTGCGTGGGATTCTCACAACTCCGTATGGCGTCTCATGAACATAGTTAATAGATAAAGGACATTCCTATCTTCGTGTTCATGATCTGCGTGCAAAACGAACGCTAGCCCAATTAGCGCTTTCCTTGGGCGTGGAAGCATTCGAGGCATGTCTTATGTTTTTCGACGCGCGTTGACGCGTATGCATTCTCAACAAGGAAAAACCGGCGAATAGAATCACTCACCCCCCCCCCCCCCCCCCCTCGCGTGTATGTACAAAAATGCACGGGTGCGTGTGCCGTCAAAATAAGCAGGGCTGAAAAAATGCACGCGAGTCCGTGTGGTTGCTACTGGTAGTGGTTTCTACATATCATTATGAAGGCCGGTGTATTGGGTAATAACCTGTCAGTGTTTATCCAATTAGAATGCAGGATTCTAAAAAAGTACCAGTTAGTAGAGGTGGTAGAAGTTAACATAACAGCAATATTTCCAAGTCGATTTTCTTATTCACCTTGCAAGTATTGTTCATGATGTTTCAGAGATAAACTATTGCATATTCAAGGTAATCCTTGCAAGCAGTTACTTCAGAGTGCATGGATTCAAACATTTACCGGTTCCCCTTTACCGAAGGATTCAAATTCAATACGCCTGTAGACTGCGACTTCAAGTCTCAAAAGGTAAATAGTTTGTAGAAATTGGGGTTAACTTGCTGCCCGGACGGTTCTAACTAAGTTTACTCAAATAACATTCTTCTTTCAGTGAGTTGCCGAACTAATAAGAAATTTTATTCAGCCAGATAAAATGTTCTAAATTGCCACAAAAAATTGGGCTTTAAACTGGATCCATTATTGGCCAAAGGTTTTAAGATTAAATTCACACTTTTTTGTAATATTTTTGTAATTTTCTTTCATCGCCTGTTGTTCTCGTAGAATTGGTAGTTTACTGAATATGTGTGGGGAGAAGGTCAGTTCGGATATCGTAAGAAGCGCAGTTCGAGACGCAGTATCAACGACCTACCCGGATGTAAAACTTGTTTTTCACACAGTCGCTGAAAGTACCATGCTTGTCGGAGTGCAAATGGAAGGATTGAATGGTTAGTTTTTCTTTATATTATTGGTTTCGAAGTATTTAGTTAATGGTTGCACTACGTGTTGGATTGTCGCCACGCCGAGTTGAGAACGTGATGATACGTAAGCAGGACAAAGAAGTATTCTGCCTCCCCATCACACTGCACTTCGGAATTACATGAGATTGTGCAATTGATCAAGCTATTACACGCAAATAAACCATTCGGCGGGATAGCATGGTTTACTTGGTATACGAAAAAGTAAGTTACAAACGTAGCGTAGCCAGTCTGCTGCACTTGCCATATTTTTTACCGTATTTTATCAATAAAATTTTGATTTTTATATCATCTTGCGAGCGGGTGTTGCTGGTGTCATCAGTGGCGGTTAAACAGATTTTTTTTAAAGGGAGGGGGGGTGGGGTGAAAGGCCTTAAAAGGCGCAATAAAGCAGAATGTTAGAAAATTAAAAGGGACATCGGCAGGCAATTTTCATCTGTCAGGGGGGAGGTCGCCGCCTGACCATATGGAAGCTCCGCCATTATGTTATTATAAAGGCCTGATTGTTGACATGGTAAAATCAACAACGACAGCATTAAAAGTTTAAACATTAATTGCTATCAGTGTATAATGTGATGATATGGTCGTCTTAAATGACAGAACGTAACGGTTTGCATAACTGATACATTAGTTTGCCCCCCCCCCCTTATACAGTGAAATAATTTGGGTCCGAAACGGGGGAAGGGGAAACCATCAGCATTTGCAATAACGGTCTCTTTGCTCTCCAGGTTTTTTTCTTTTGCAACTGATAGTACTTACGACTGTATTTAATTTGGTTATTACTTTCTAAACTTTTCCAAATGTTAAGAGTTTTCAAATGCATTTTCAGACATCCTTGACAAAATGTGGGGGCACAGCGCCCAGAACCCAATAGGCACGACACCTCTGCATACCTTCGTTTCTCCTTTTAAGTGGAATGGGGACCGCTTGCCCTGAAATTTTAAAACTGTACAAATAATTATAACAAGAATTCTATTGGATATTTTCTTCCTGAGATAGCCCGGGAGATCCTCCAGCTTGGGATTGGGTTACTATACAATTATGAAATATATTGCAAGGTTTACAATGCATTCTAGCCTAATGAAGAAGATGTGGTATAAAAACAGATACACCACAGTACATGCGTTCCAGGCTCAAAAACGGCGCCTTAAACTGTAGCGATTAGCATTTCAGTTTCAATGCGTTTATTGGATATATATACCTCATTTATATTCAATTTGTTAAATTGAACGACAAAAAATCCCACTGCCGTTATGTGAGATTTTCCGCATAAGCAATGGTGCAGGTAAAACAAACCAGTGCCACACAACTGGAAACTGAGAAAGGCTGTTGGCCCAGCTAGATTAAACCAGCAGATTATAGGTTTAGGCGTAAATCTGTAGCAAAATCAATCAGTTTGACATATTTTGTAAGGGACTGGGGGTGTCCAAAGACATTCGAAACTGGCAATGTTCAGAACGAGAGTTTGAAATTATTGCAGAAATAGGCATAAGGTGGTCCCATGGTCACTTTTTCTAATGAAGAGAAGACTCTACTCTCCTAAAAGGGGAAATATCCAGCCTTTTGTTGACCGTTTTTCGTTTATTCATGGGGATTCCTTCAAAAACTCCTTACAGATGGTCCCCAAATCCCCACCCACCCCTTGAACAACAATATTTCAGCTTAAAGATGAAAACAACTACATTTTAAACAGCGCCCTTATATTTCGTTTTTTCAGAATCCGATTCAAAGGTTGTTCGCTACATCTTCTTTTTAGAAGTGGAGTGCCAAGACAAAACGTCTGACCATGCCATAGACACAACAATCCTGGCGGAGGTAAGATTACGTCACTGAAAACCGTTAAAGGATGGAATAATTGGTTTATCGTTTTCAAATTGGATATTGTAGATTGTGAGACCATTAGGTAGGCACAATCAGAGGCGTCATGCAAAATTACAACTTTGGGGACCCGTGAGAAATGGTAGCCTCTCAAAAGATTGTCTTAGCGGAACGGTTTGAAAAATTATGACTTGAAGACAGTCGAAGATATCATTTCCAGGCTTGTAAATAGAATTGAAGTAGTCGTTACTTTGGCCTTTCGTTTGCAATAAAACTTTCACTTCAATAATACTGCAAAGTAATCAGGAAAGTAGATCCAAAAGATTGACTGTACCATTACCATTCAGGTACAGATCCAAGGGGAGGGGGTTATTTTACGGCCTCAGCCCTCCCCTTTTCGTCACATCAACATTGAAACATACGGAAAAATAACAGTGCAACTCCCTAGCATCCCTGTTTCTCTTAGGTCAGCCCCTCCCCCTTTTTGGGAATGTCTGGATTCGCGCTTGCAGGAAATGGAAATGTAAACTAATACTTCCAAAATGAGGTTAGCTTCTATGTGAGTTCGTCTCATTCATTAACACCAAAATATGTAAATTAGACATGACACGACCGGCTCTTGCAATTGATTGGCAAGAAGTTGCAGTTTACATCCTTGTTGGTTCAGTTCAGTTCAGTTCAGTAAGACTTTATTCCAATCTCTTACCATAATATAAATATACATAATAACATTCTAAGAGTGGTAAAGGTAACGAAATTACATTATGTAAGGATTATCATGCTTAAACACAACATAAAATTAACTTTACTTAACAAAACAAGTAAGAGACTGAAGAGTGGCAACTAAAAGCTCCTAGAAGCTTGTGGGTGTTGACACCCCTTAAAAAAACAGACAGAAATACGCGACAAAAGAGAACAAAAAAACACAAAAACACGGAAAATCAAAGACGGAAGTTTAAAGGTAGTTTGCAATAAGATGAACTTAAAGCTACTTGTTAAATGCATATGATGTTTTACAGTTAGTAACTTCAAAGGGGAAAGAATTCCATAGTTTTGCACCTATTAATCGAAGACCAAGTTGAGATGACCTAAGTCTACAAAGGGGAGTGATAAACTGATTTGAAGCACGACAAGTGTAAGGGTAATGGCTATCACGAAACTAAAAATAAGTACTAAATATTGACAGGGTTCTGTTATGTAGCCAGTCAAAAATAAACAGCAAGATATGATACCGATTTAAATCATAAATATTTAGAAGGTTAAGACTAGCGAAAAGAGGTGCAGTATGATGACGATAGTCTTCGTTGCATATTCATCTAATAACCCTTCTCTGTAAAATGAAGAGAGGTTGAATTCCGGTAGCATACGTGCTCCCCCAAATGATATTACAATAAGTGACATGAGGGAGTATAAGGGTATTATACAGGGAAACCAAAATTTTCCCAGGAAGAAGTTGTCGAAATCTGTTCAGTATCCCCACACCTTGTGAACTTTCAAGCTAACATACTGGATATGATCAGTCCAGGTAAGATGAGAATCAACAAACACACCAAGAAACTGTGTAACATTTGAACGCTGTATGTTGATACCACAAAGTTGTATGTTGTTTACACTCTGATTAAACTGCTTAGAAGGTGAGGTAAGAATAACAAAGTTGGTTTTCTTTTCATTGAGAGATAGCTTATTTGCACAAAACAGTTGTGAACATTGATAAATTCATGTTGTATTACGTTTAGTAAACAACTGAGGTCATTACTGGAATAAAAAAGATTGGTATCGTCAGCGTAAGAAATTACATGAAAATTATTAGTAGCCCTGTGGAAATCATTGATATAAGTAATAAACAACAAAGGACCTAGAATAGATCCCCGGGGAACACCACAAGTAATAGACTAACGTAGAGAATTTACATTGTTAATGCCAACATATTGGTAACGATCAGTAACATAACTTTAAAACCAATCCAGTGCAGTACCCCTAACACCGTAATGTTCAAGTTTGCTGAGTAGGATTCTATGGTCCAATGTATCAAAAGCCTTCGACAGATCCAGAAAAATGCCTGATGCATACTGATTTTTTTCGAAGGCATCTGTTACTTTATTAGTGAAGTGTAAAATAGCTAGCGAAGTCGAACGCCTAGGAAGGAACCCAAATTGGTAATTATACAATTGATTTTGCTTAACAAAAAAAAATATAATCGGGTAAACATGAGTTTTTCAAGTACTTTAGAGAGACATGGTAAAATTGAAATAGGTCTGCAATTATTAACCGAATCTTTATCACCAGATTTAAAGACAGGAACAACACCTGCAATGTTAAGAGAACTAGGTACAGTACCCTTCTCTAACGAAAGATTAAAAAGATAGGTTATTGGGGTGCACAGGGAATGAGCCATATTTTTGGGGATCATAGAGGATATTCTATAAAAACCAGCGGCAGAATTTTTTAGAGAAAATATTATTTTTAACACCTCCTCTCATGTTGCTAAACAAATAAAAAGAGAGTCAGCAACCCGATTGGACAGATACGAATTATAGCTACAGTGTGAGTAGGGAATCCAGGCTGTGTAGCAGGACCAATGGCAGTAAAATAATCATTAAAAATATTTGCAACATCGAAAGGATTCGAAACACTAGTTCCATGGTGAATTATCTTATCAGGAGTAAAATCAGTTTCTCGACCGTATAACAGGGTATAAATTGAGCGCCACGTAGATTTCGTGTCCTGCGTACTGTTGCTGAACAAAGTAGTGTAGTAAAATTTCTTAGCCTGTCTGATGACAGAGGTAAGACGATTTCGAAATCGTTTATACTCGTTCAAAGCAGCAGCAGACCGACTGCGGAGGTACCTTTTGAATAAACGATACTTTGTATTACAAGAGTTGAGTATGGCTGGGGTGATCCAGTTCTTCGAACTTCGGTTACCACACTTTTTGGTATGGGCTACCCAAGGAAGACAATAATTTAAATGATATAAGAATTTCTGCAAAGAACTCTAGTGGGTATACTATGAAGTGGGCGATAAGAGCATGGGCGTCCGCAGAAATTTTTACAAGGGGGGCAAGGTCATTCATGGATGATTCAATTGTGTACACTATCTAAGCGGAGCGCCACCATAGGTTGGCGCGGAGCGCATAAAAAAATTTTGGGCCTTACAAACCCTCCAGATGGCCGGAAACGACACTTAGCGAGTGTTATAAGCTGCATGTACCCAGCCGTGAAACAGGAATTTCATTTCTGTAATTTCTAGATTTTTAGAATTTTCAATGTAAAAAATTGTTGAAGGGAAATCTGCCTCTCGGTCACGGCCTGGCACGCCTGTGCACGATAAAACTTACAACTGTCAAACAGCCTATATAGGCCTATATCCGTTACCCAGTTATGAATCATACCCCCCCCCCCCATATTCACCTTGTATATCCCAGTTACATCCACGCGTTGCCACTTGAGATCAGCACGGGACCAAACCAAAACCAACGCATTCATCAATAGTCGGATGCCATATGCACACTACATACCTGACAACTAGTACAATTTTGGCACAGTTTTTACAATTACAAATTTCCAATAGATATCACGAATGATGGTCCCCAAATTACGATTTCACTATTCAGCATACCACCTTCTCTTTTGCTATTCCTAGTCAAATGTCCGCATATTTCACGAGTAAAAACTGACGCTGTGAGTGAAGATATTTGGATGATAATTTTTTCATTTCGATTTTTAATTAATTTTTCACAAGTTTGATTTTCCGGGGGGGGGGGGGGCAAGTGCCCCCCTTGCCCTCCCCCCCCCCCTCCCGGACGCCCATGGATAAGAGTAAGAATAAAAAAGGTTAACAAATTGGGTACAACTGTTTTCGGCCCGATTAAGAAGATTACAATTTAAATCGCCCATAAGGAAACAAGTCTTATTTTCGTTGTTCAGGGAGTCAGGTAATGAAGAGATGATGTCTAAGACATCGTCCTTAATACCAATTGGACAGTTAATAGTTCAGGAGACTTTCGAGTATAGACCTCTACAAAGATAGACTCGAAAATACCATCCACAAAAATACTAAGGTCTGGACGGGCTTTGTAGGTAAGTTCAGAATTAATGTATAAAGCAACCCACCCCTCGTCGGTTCTTCCTTTGGCTGAGAATGTTTGTAAAAAGCTTGAAGCTTTGAAGTTGACAAATCATATGTGAGGTACATTGCAGCCACAGAAGGGCAGCCCTTAAAGCCATGTTTCACTGAAAAATCTTTTAAAAATTACATAGCACTTAAAATCAAACGTAGGGGCACCCTTAGCCATGGCCTTAGTGGTCTCGGGTTAAAGCAGAGATTTTATGAGTTACGTAAAATATGAAGCGCCGACAGGTGGGTATTATTCGGAAATCATTTTGACTCGAGTGCAGAATATTTGTGATAGAACAAAAGTTTTATTTTCGTGCTCACATTTTTCCTCCATTTATTCCTTTCAGGCTATAGATGCTAATCTGTACGAGAGGCACACATTTTTTTATCGGAATTTCAAGGACACCAAGAAAATTCATCAATCTTCGGTTTATGTTGTAAAACCGGGATCTTTCTATGAACTCAAACATTACATCATTGCTAACAGTACTGCGGCAGAAATCCAGTTTAAAATGCCTGATAAACTACGAACACCGGATATGTTTAAGGTTTTGTTTCAAAATCGCGTGTAATTATTTAAGTTCCAGCATTATTCCTAGACTCGGCCTGTGTAGTTAGTTAGTTAGATGGAGTTTTACGGCCCAGTTTTCAACCAATTGGTTCAAGTCAAGCCGGCTCGGCCTGTGTAAGTAATATGATATGTTTGGTTTACATAACAAATGTGGTTAATATAACAAGACTCATGAATGTATCGGCATGGCAAGGTTTGGTTTTATGGTAGTTCTGACCTTTTGGTTAATTTTAGTCACACCCACAGCTTTTTCCACTTGTGTGGCGCTGGAATGATTCCCCTTATCCATTGTGTTTTGGATCACCACAGAAGCATTAGGTATAACTTGTTCTCGACGGCATATTCCTGACAGCCTGAGCCAAAAGTACATTTATTAGATGTTTATGTACATGTTTTTTAGTAGGTGAAAATTGCATTTCAGTAGGAAAAAATGTTTTGAAGATACATATTTTTCCTCCAAAATAAAGACAGTTTTCTACAAAATCAAATTTCAAGGATAAACAAGTCATTCAAATTATTATAAAGAAAAAAGAAAAATTCTGACACATTGTGTCTGACACATTGTGTCCACTTATAATATTCGGTGAGTTTGTTATTAAGTGGACCAAATGAAAAAGAAATGCCCTACTAAACAACCGGTTTAGGCTAATAGCAAGATCATCTTTGTCTTCTTAATCTAATTTAGTTTTATTTTGAAATTTTGATGACATCGGATTTTTTCGATTGTTCGTATTAATTATTTAACATTTGAATATGTATAATTAAACCGTAGTTTTCTGTATTGCAGCATTAAGTTAGTTAGTCAGATGGAGTTCTACGGCCCAATTTCCAACCGGCTAGTTCAAATCGAGCCGGCCACGGCCTTTTTTGCTGTTGTGGCTCCCTGGTTTAGCATTAAGACTTAGATCAAACATCTATGTTATGTCTACATTGTCTGTTTGACAGTTCTAATGTTAAGTTTAATCGGTGAAAGAGGCAAGTCTGTTCTTTAGCATAAAATCTAATCTGATTCGGTCTTTATATGGTCACAAATTTGAGTGGATCCCAGTTGCAGCACTACAGGGGAAAAGGGTGGGATTTTGTCCATACCCCGCCCCAAACGTACGACCACTAACAGCACCACTTGCCTCCACCCCCTCCCCCCCCCCACCCCCCAAACCCAAATTAGGTCAGTTAGGAGTTTGGTTGGCCGAAAATAATAAATATTATACTGATCCTGGCATGTAAATTTTCATCCGTAGATATGATAATACCTCAGAACGTCCGAGGGCCTTGCCTACTGGAAGGGCCAGAAGAAGTGAGATTCCTGGCCAGGTTTCGCGCTATGCATAAAAAGTTTTGCAACTCCGTCTTTTTCCTTTCCCTTAGTTGCCACTCTCACTCAATTTTGATATCCTGGTGCCGCCACTTTTTGAGCCTACGTTCAAATCTTAGCCAGGATGTAAATTTACTGCCCAGCCAACTTCAAAAGGATGTAAAGTGTTCCTGAAGTCGAAAAATTAAAAAAAATATGTGTTTAAGAGCATGAAAAAATAAATTCTAACTGCCCAACTCTCATCATCTTAGGACATTCCTGACCGGAGATTTAAGATTCTGAAATTCACTTAAATTAAAATGGCACATATTGCGCAATAATTGTGATGTCATTGTTATACTACTCAAATAACAATCTCTGTATTTCTTTGTTTTGCTGAAAGTTACTGCACCTCGCACCTCTGTGTGATAGAACTTTAACTCTTATGGAGTGATGAAATTAGTTAAGCCCTTTTTGTGCATCATGCTATGGAAGCAAACAGGAAGTGCTCAAGGTCATAAAAACATTTTTAATTTTAAAGGGAAACAAAGCAGATAATGTGAGGTTTACAACGAGAAAGTCACAAATTATAGCGCAATGGACCGATTGGTTTTAAAGACATGTTCTGGTGCCTTTTTGCCTTCATCTTTAAGAAAAACAAAAATATTCCACACCATGTCCTTCAAACCCTATCACGATACCATTTTCCTAACTCAAGATATTTCACTTTAAAGATTATTTTTGTTAAAAAACACCTCTGCTTTTCAACAAAGCTGCAGAAAGTTTTGAAATGTAGGCATATTGCTTCAAATTTCTTTTTTTTTCTTTAAAATTGAACATCCCTGTTTGTCCTTGAAATTTGATACTGTTGGAATGTTTGAATATCTTTTCCTGTAGATCTAACATTACCCTCTACCATATGTTGGGCACAACCAACAATGGTGCTTAATATTGCCTGCAGGGGCATCATAATTATAAATAAATTGAATGCAATGTCAAATTAATGTGCCACAATTACATCACAGATTTCCCGTGATGCATCAAATCCCAAGAAAATTTCCAATACTGAATAATTCTGCCAGAATTCGTATCTTCCAAACGCTATAAGTTATTGGAATGCAGTTTTCACTTTCTGAAAGAGAAAATTTTTCTGCTTATTTTAAAGTTAATGAATTTTGTCTCCAGAATATGCCTTCAAGTGAAAAAACTTCCAACACCTTAAATGTCACTTCAGGAATGTCCTTTGAAGATGGGATTTGGACTGCTAGAGTTCCTTTTTCATGCTCTTTAATACGTATTTTTGAATTTTTTGACTTGGGGTACTTTTTAAAATTTTACAGGAAACAAATTCATACATACGACTCACTAGAAATCGGGGCGATGCGCACTGTTTAACAAGAAATTTCTTAACTGGCTAACGATAACCCTGATCCCTAACATAATCCCTAACCCGAACAAAGAATACAATCGATACAATACAATGGCAACAGCCAATCAAGAAACACCTTGTTAAACAGTGCGCATCAGCTGGGGGAAGGGATGGTGTAAAAGAGCATTATGACTTTGCCACTTTTCCATGAAAGATACCAATAGGTCCTTTCAGTTAAACGCAACCGTAGAAAGGTGTTGCTTTTGCAGTATTACTGGAAAAAGAAATATCCAGTATTAGATTTATTTTAGTTTCATAATTTATGCATAGGCTGATTGGTTTAGAAGTTAACCACAGCAAGAGCTTGTAGTGAACATTGTTATTAATGTATGCTTGTCTTTCAGTCATTTTGTACTTGGTCAAGTACCAGGGAGTTGTCAGAAAAGGAAAAAGAACTACCTATTGTCTTTCTGAGGCAGTGCTCATTTCCGATGGTTACCTTGCTTTTACCCCTTCCCCCCCCCCCCAAAAAAAAAAAAATACCCCCCCCCCCCCAAAAAAAAAAAAAAAAACTCTTATTCAATGTTTCGATCAAGCAGAATTAGTGACGCATTACAAAAATTCCAGTGAAGAGATGCATTCTTTGCAGCCTACTCGGTAGAATTTCGTTTCCAGCCGTCATCCAAAATTATGGAATTTATATTGTTCAACGCTTTCCTAGACACGATTTATCATTTCATTTGAAGTCGGCAACAATTTCTTTACAGTTCCCAATTGATGAAGGATTGTTCAAATCTGAGAGAAATGTTTAGTCTTGGGGTATGCCTCATCTAACAATAGAAGCGCACAATAAAGTACGTTGATTTAACGTTTGTTTCCGGTCTTTCTACTGAAAATTCTAATTGTAAGCTTTGTCATTGGCGGAAATAAACCTCAACTCAAAGCATAGGCAGACGATGACCTTTTTTAGGGATTCCATGGAAAAGAATGGATCATATCGTCATTGAAGGGCTTAGGCACACGAGATTTAACAATAGAAACAAATAGGTCAGTCAATTAAACAGTGGCACCTCAAAAGATTTAAGTCGTTTTTCAAATACTTATTGTTCCGGAAAAATTGTTTTTATCTTCTCTAACAACTCCCTGGTTTAAATATTTTGACATTGCAAAGATTTGTTTTTTTGTTTTTTATTTTGTTTGTATCTATGTCGTACTTAACATTTTTGGTGTTCTATCTATAACTTGCTTTGACCTTTAAGGTAGGCGCTGATCTCATCAATCAAGCAGATGTATTGTAGCATTTGTCTGTTCTACCAACCAATTACAGACCTCACCACATTTGCTATTTTATTTGTAATTTGTTAGGTCCAAGGAAAACTACCCAGTGTGACGTGTTTGTGACTCCTCATACGGTCAGAAAACTGTTCTCCTTGCTAATGTTGTGTAATCTTATCAAATGTCGTTTTCTTTTTCGGCGCCCGAATGGGGAATACTTTTCGTAGCTTGTCACTATCCTTACTGCAGGATGGTTATTTGAGGGTAACTCTTTATTGTGACAACCTGACCAATCATCAGCTTGAATTTTTACAAGTTTCGTACTTCTTTTGAGTAGAGTAGTTGAGTAGAGTTTTCATAACAAACACATTTTCGAGTATCACTAGAGTCTTTTGATATGATAATGGCAAATTTTGGTATTTGGTATACAAAGTATTAAAAACTGTGAGAATGAAAACAATGTCCATCAAATTCAATTAAAAAGTGACCATTTTACAGAATAATATTTGATTTTCCCTTAATCATGCCTAAACGTCAGCATAATGTGCAATTCTTGTGATGTCGTGTGGGGAACACGCCATGTATGGCTTCTGTTATTCTTTGGTTTAACAACCTCCATTTCATGGACATTTGTAGCATTAGTAAGACCTAATGAGTTATTTTGAAAGTTTAACTGGTTTCCTCGAAAACCAACAACCATCAAATTATATCACTAAGCAGCAAACTGCCACCTCAAAAACCGTCAGTATCACTTACCAAACTATAAACTATCTAAGGAGCTTTTAAAAGACAACAAATATATGCTTTTCGAAAGAAATGTAACCACTTTGTCTACCTCTTTATTTTGCGTGAGCAACAAGATGCCCAAGAATTAATCAAGCTTTGCGGAGGTATTGAGAACGGTGAAAGATGGTAACATACTTCCAAATGGCATCTCTTTGAGAAATTTAGCTCTAAAGCTGCCAGGTAAAGTCAGACCGCTTTGCTGGCATGTCACCATACCTTTAATTAAGAGTTAGAAAAGTCGTTTCATTGTTTCACCGTAACAAGCATTTATAACAATGTTTATTCACGATTCTTAAAGTAAAATGAATTTATATGTTACATGTACGTAAAATTTTCGTAGCTTAGGGGGTGGAACTAGAATACTCCTCAAAAGAAATAGAAAATGTGGTAAAAGTTAAAACAAAAAAACTCTTAGAAATGTACAATGAGTAAAATAAAAGAGAACATTATATGATTTGCCCGCTCCAATAATTATGAAGGGAATACGTGAAACACTTGCCCTTAAGACATATATGTTTTTTCCTAAATACAAGGCTAGATTGTATCAAAGCTTACATGCCTTTTACACTCTAAAAAAACCCTGGTTAAATCCTGGTCAATTAAACCAGGACGGGGTCAATAATAACCATACATTTCCTGGTTAAAAAGAAAAAAAAAAGAAATTTAAGCAGGAAAATGTTAAATACTTATCAAGATTTCTAACCAGTTGTTAATTTAACAAGGAAAATGTCAATTCTGACCAGGAAATGTATGGAAAATTATTGCTCCCGATCCTGGTTAAATTTAACCAGGATGCTTTAAGAGTGTTGGCTGTAACAGGATACGTAACGTTTAATTAACTTTATTCTAAATAGTAGTGAGAAGCATGATAGATTGGTTCCATTATGAGTTTATTCTGCCTTCGTATTGCTCCGAAATTTGAAAGGATTGATAAGACCAACATTGACGAATGAAATCTTTACGGGCATTTGTTTTTAGTTTTAACAGTTATTTTTACATTATAATTAGTCCAAAGTTATTTAAGTATTCCCACGGAAAACTCCATCCGCGAGGGAGCAGACATTCTGCTGCCGTAAATTTTAGTATTGCGCACTTTTCCAATAAGGCAAGGAGGCTTTAGGAAAAGGGAGATTAGAAAAATCAAGAATTAGTTTTGAAAATATAAGAAGGCAGTGGCATTTATCATTTCGAGAAATAATCGCTTCATAATGAGAATGTATTTTCACCCATTTGGAAAAAAAATCTGTCTAAAGGCGGTGCCCTTTCCCAATTTCCACATGGTGCATTGCGATCGTGACATGCAAATTCAAAGGAGACTAACGATCAGAACAGTCTGACATTTTTCATCGATTCTAGGAAAACATTATTCGGGCAGAGTTAGAAATTTTGTACCTAGGAAAACACAAGAAGCCGGATTATGTATGTTACCGTATTTTACTGCACAGTTCTTGGGATATCGAGCAATTTTACAACGATTTTTTCGTTTTGACACAAAATTGCGCTAGTGGTTCACACCAGCATTTGTGTTCAATCGTTTTTGTTCGTCTCGTTTCCCTCCATTGGTGTAATCCATTATCCTGTCTTTGAACACATATATTTAAATCGACGGCTGTGACGGATTAGGGACTGAGTACTCTTAAATTCTGAGTTGGGCAGAATTTTTCCTCCGATTTGATAAATCATTTTCAGCCGAATGCGGTTTTCTTCCAAACTGTGATAACCTGGTAGTCTTTATACAGTTATAACGTATTATGTATTCAATAATGTCTTTATTAGATATCGCAATCAGTTGTATCCAAAATTTGCTTGTCAATAAATAGTATTAACAATTTGTCACTTCTCAAAGCTCCTTTTTGTTGAAGGCCTTTATTTTACCATATGTTTAGTTTATCTTCAGTGCAAGGAGTTGCACAGGAAATTGCTCTACTCCATGCCCAGTGCGTGATAAAAGTCACTCTACCTTCAGTTTTACATTATTACTGATTTGCTATGATTGAATCCTTGAATTATTACTTCGAGTTAAAATTAGACACGGACAAAACAAAAGCCCGCTTAACAGCTTAACGTGCACAAAAGATCAGATAATATGTCACAATTTTTTCAAACTACTAAACCGCCTTTTAAACTATTGTTTGTTCATATCACCAAATTTACCAGTATTAAATGCAACACGATCAATGTACCACATGGAACCGTCAGAAGTTCATTTCACGTACGTTTTGTCCCATATGAGCTTGTTACGAAGGTTTGTAGTGTAGACTGTAGAAGCCCCAAATCCCACAGGAAATAAATCACAATTAAAAAGCTCTAAATATTAATCATTTCCCATCAGAAGAGAAGGGAAGCAATTGAAATGGAGGGTCTGCAGTGGACCTACCGCTCTCTCACAAACAGTAGTGAAGGGACACAAACATTTCTGCCTATTATTTTCCTTTAATCAAGTTCGAAAAACAAATTTACTACAAACCAAGTTAACTTTTAATTGTTTCCAGCAGGTGAGCAATTTCTCTTTCGTCATTTTGTCTCTTTTGGTCGTAACATGACTTGTAGCCTGACTTGGATTGGTGAGATTTGACTTGAAACTTGAAATATACTTGGGTCATTCCATAAATACGGGTGACAATGGTTTTTGGTGTACCATTTACATTGTGATATTTTCTTACAACAGATTTTGTATGAAAGATTTACATTTTATCTTCCAACAGTAACTTAACATACATTCATCTGTTGGTACCTTTCAAACAGTATACAACATAACTTTTAACTGTTTGCTTTTGGGTTTTATCTTACACTAAGCGCAGATGTTTCACGTGTGAACGGGACACCAAAGCTTGGAAATGGAAAAAAAATGAAATGGCACTGTTTGGGTTTTTTTTCCTTTTTGTTCAGAAGTGTATACAAAGCTTTGATATGTTAATGTTCTGTATCGATACATCGTAGATAGGTATGTAGGTAGATAGTGTCATTTTCTCGTAAAAAAGTAAAATTTCTTGTTGCGTTAAAATGCATAGCTGAGCGAGTACATTGGAGCAGAGTTCATGGGTTTCACGTGTAAATGAAAACCAAATTTTGGTGTCCCACTTTATAATTTACACGTGAACCATGCAGTGTGCTTATAGCAAACTGAAAAATGTGTTGCAATTCTGTGTTGCGACATTTTACTTTGTCACTACCTATTTTGTGCCTGCATTTAGAAAAGAAAGAATGACTTTAACACATATAATTTTTGGAATGTTTTGGGTTCCCCTGTAAATATTATACTCGGGACACCATTTTGTCGCGTTACACCTAAGACCATAAAATTGCAATAAACAAAATACACATAAGTTTTGCAACTGTTTAGGTGCACCAACGGTAATGGGCAAAATGTAAGCTTAGAAGGACATGTATCCCATAAGCTGCATGATATATGGCATAAAATCTCAAAAAATGGCTTCGGTGTCCTATTTACAAGTAAAACCCAAAGTGCCATTTTAATGATTGTTTTTTTTTTTTTTTCGTAATACAATTAGGCTAAATTTCAGTGTATTTACTGAGGAGTAATATTATCTTCAAGTTTGCATATAACTTCTTTTGCCTTTCCTTCTTACTGCAATTACCAATTTTAACCCAAACATGTCATAAATTGTGGAAGTAGCCACTCATGCTCTCGTTGTAGCCGTCGCCTTATTTCTGTCGGGTCGTCCAAAGTTCCTACTGTCTGTCTTTTTCCCCTTTTTTATAACTGAGTGGGGGCGCCTTCACGCCAGTTTCGGACAGTACGAAACTCATCATGTTATTTTTGAAAACCAATGGAGACTAGAAATCTGATTCTCGTTTGCACCTCTAATTGTGTCTTTCTAGACAACTGTTACGTCACTTTTCTCATTTTTTTCATCAATACTTCGAGTCTAGGTCTGTGCCGTTTTCCAGAAGATGTACATGCAAGGCTTTATCGAGGAAATTTCAATAAAGGGAAAGGATGGCAAGTGGTTAATTGCTATCCTGGTCGACGGGGGGGGGGGGGGGGTTCGCAATTTGAAAAAGACTTGGTGGCAAAGTGGTACTATAATTGATATATCTGAGGCACGCTTAAACACGTATAATGATCAAGGAAGGAACTGTGCGCCTTTTGAACCCCTTCTGGCGTGGTTCTGCTAATTGCATATCCGGGAAGTTTCAATACAGTTGTGGGATGATTGATAGATCGCCATTCTGGTGTGAGATTTATGTGGAGGGAAGACACGCCACGTTTTGCTGAGGCAACGTTATGTTCCTAAAAGTGTTTGCCAATCACCAGGTGTACCTTCTGCCTGGACATAAGATAAAGTTTTCTGATTTTCATTAACAAAAATTTGCCAGAGAAGAAAAAGGAAAAAATACTCGTGCTTTGGATTTCTGAATGCTTGGCTCCTTAATTATGTCACATATCACCCCGTACACTCCAACAATCACCGTAATCGGACTCGGGCTGATGTGTTTCAGATGTTAACGATAATTAATACATGGCTAAAACCGAAACGTTAGGAGCTCACAAAGATAATTCGGAATGGTCTGTGATCTGGGGTTCTCGGAAGGGTCTGTGGTCTGGGGTTCTATGTTAGTTGAGTTCCAATTGGACAGCGCCAATTCCGCTTGGAGCTGGATTTGCAAAACTAACAATTGACCTGACAAAAGTTGACTTGCTGCCATCTCTGAATGAAGTTACATCTTTATAGAAAGAGAAATTCAAAATAATAATACTTTTTTTCAATTAATAGTGTGTAATAACGTGTGTACATCTTCAGCAATGTTACTATAACTGAAACAAAAACACAGGATAAATCCTACCCCAGTTCAAATTCCAGCTGAACCCACACTGTTAAAAATTTCTGTAAATTTACAGACTTTTTTTAACTTAAACGTTTTGTATTTTACTTTTAATAGAGATTTTCTGTATCTTTACAGACACTTTGTATTTCTACAATAAAAAAAGGTTGTTTAACATGTATTTTCTGTTTATTTGAAAAACCATTTCTGTCTGCTTTTTTAACCAAATTTTACTGCTTTGTAAAACTTTTTCTGTAAATGTACAGAAATTTTAACAGTATTTTGTATTTTTCTGATTTCACATAAATATACTGTCATTTAACAAACATTCATTTTGTTTTTACGCGGAAAAAGAAACAAATTAAAATAAGCCCAAACAAACAAACAAATAAGAAATAGCCAGAAAATTTTCAATATATAACATGCATCGTTCTGCGAAGTTTCAGTTAAAAAAGAAAACATTTTTGGCAAATTTATGGCCCTATTTGAAAATTAACTTACATTTATTATACTGACAATTGGTATACTGATGTCAACTCCTCGCCACAGGCGCTCATGCACTTGATCGAATTAAAAACGTTTCACAAATTTACTTGAAAGAGTCTGTAAATTTACCACTTTATGACGTAAATCTCATTTTGCATAAATGGGTGGAGCTTATTTTGTAGGCATTTTCCTAACAAAAGGATTGCTGTTGCTTTGAATATTATCTTTTTTGGATTTTTTTAATCAGGAAGTGATAAACTTATTGTTTACCTTGTCTGGAAATGTTTGCAACCAATGTATTTGCATTCTTTGTCATGTTTATTTTAAAAACAATTATTATATTGTACCAAAAATGTGACTTTCCAATTACAAAGTTCCTAGAGATAGCAGTGTACTGGACAACAATGTGATAACAAAGTATCCTCATTGTGTTTTGATTGTTTCAAATGTTCAGATAGCCTTTAATAGGTTGTGGCTTTTGTTCTATTCAGCCAGTCTAGAGCAGGACCACTCAGTGTTTGCCCTTTGGAGGGCGTACTTGTCCATTTGGGACGTTAAGCTCCTTAAGGGAGCAGAACTCCTCCGGGAGTAATTGTTTGGTTTTCGCCCCTTGGCTCTTCGCCAGAGAGTCGTGGGGACTTTTAGAAAAAAGAATGATTGAAAATAACTCCGTAACGACACATTACGTTGATAAGCAAATACCTGATCTACGTAATGGTGAAGTGTATGTTACGTAATAACATATGAAAGGAAAAAAGCGATATTATAATAAATATTAAAACGCCGAGAATGAAAACAGTAGGCTGTAAATTCACATAAAATTAAGGTAAAAAAAAACAGAACAATTCTGTAATTCGATTTTACAGTAGACATTTGTAAACTAATTTACATGCAAAAACTGTAAAGAAAAAACAAACACTTAATGTTTTTTCATGATTACAGTCTGGCTGTAAAAAAAACATTATTTGGTTGGAAAAAAATTTGCCATAACAATTATGTAAATTTTACAGAGAAATTTCTAACAGTGCAGGTAAACTGGGTTTAACTTGGCTGAACTGGGTTTCTACCAGTCTCTTGTCTCTTGGAATGTGTGAAGGAAACTATCATGGTCCTCGCAAAATACCATGCAACATTATATTGATAAGAAGTAGACATGGTACAACATTTTTTCTGACAAATGGGATATGTGACGTTGGTGAGATACTTAAAAGACCATATGACATCAACACAATATAGAATAAATAAAATCAACCTCGGCGAAAAATTGACCACCTCCACTGGACTCGAAACCAGACCTCCTGCTTTATGTGCAGGTACCGTAACCAATAAGGCTATGAAGCCGGTCTTGCTTGCTCTCATCCCTATTATGTTACGTCTATTGCATTGCAGTTGGGGACGCTGTATACGTAGGGAACAGAAGACTTATAAGGCGTACGTGAAGAATCTTTTGTCAGTCCAGTTTACTTATTTGGTAAATTGATGTCTAATTCATGTAATGTTTACTTGAATGTATTACTGTAATGCAAATGCTATTTAATTCATTGTGAGGAAGCAAAACAGAATTAACACCTAATTTTCTATCAAACATGTAGAAGGGCTCCCCTGTTACACTCGAATGTATAGTGCATGAATAAATAACAGTTTTTATCCAATCCACCGACAAGTATGAACTTGTGGTATGCTGAGAGAAGACGACACGAATGAGACTCAAGGAGCCACAGGACGATTAACCAAGAAGCGCAAAGAGTATATCTCGAGTTTTGTCGAGATGAGGGAGCAACTCATCAAATATTTCCCAAGACCACATAAAAATAGCAAGTTTCTCGGATGCGATCTTGCATTTTTGGACTTTGAAGCAGAAGTTACGGAGGGACGAGAAGGAATACAATATCAATTGACCCACCAAGTCAACCGTTAATCATATCCCAAAATCAAATGTTGACTTAATTCATGTAACATCGGTTAACTTAGGTAATATTTTATGTTCACAATGAGGTTCGTTTGTACTACACAACGAATTAAAGATATAAGTTGCCATATGCTCTGTTTTGCTCCTATTTAATAGGCTACAATGCAGGTTGCAAAGATTAATATTTCTATCCTGTTGGTACTGACACAACTGACAGACAAAGGGAAATATTGCGTTTTTAATGCTCCAACATAGCATTAAAAGTAAATACCGCTCTTGTCATTTTCAAATCATTCGGTCTCAACAAAAAAAACACAGCAATAGCTTCATCTCCTCAAAATATTATTCACAAGAAGAGTTATGGAAGTTTCATCTTTTGAATTGCTGAAAGTGTGGGTGAACAAATTATTCTTTAGCAAAAAAACAACTGAATTTCTCCTTGAGGGAAACTTTTTTCTTGAAAAGAAGGCTAACGTACTGCCTTATTTGCAATTATTTATCACTCTTTGCGAATGAATATTGGTTTGGTATTTAAATGGAATAAATTTCCTTGTAAAACAAACGTAATATTTCTCTTGAAATGAATATTCCTGAAGGTAGGATTTATCAATTCGACTGTATGCCACTGGTAGGGTTATGACTTTCCAGCTCTAAACCCTAACTGTAATAAAATTGTGAGCAAAATATCTCCACTTGGAAGACATATCGACCAACTTCGAATCACATCAAGTCAATACATAACTTTTCCCGCTCGGCTTTTAAACAAGACCTCGAACTCTGCTTGGGTTCGTAGTTTGTCTGGCATTTTAAACTGATTGGCTGAAGCACTGGTGTTTGATATGACGTAATCCCTGAGTTGGTAAAATGTTCCTGGATGTACAAGATAGACTGAAGATGGGTGAATTTGCTTAGTTTCCTTGAAATTACGGTAAAACACGTGTTTTCTGTAAAGATTGTCATCAATAGTCTGAAATGATGGACAAAATACAATAATAGAAATGTGTTACTTTTTTTGAAGGTGAGATTTACAGATCCTAACCTTGACATATAGCTGTTTATGGCTTAAGTTTCCACCATATCATCAGAAAGCTAAAAATAAAATTTATTGGCGAAGATTTTGGAATGGAATATCTTGCTACAGGCAGGCGTGGATACAAGGGAGGCTTTTACGACATCAGCCCTCCCTTTTTCCCCCACCGTCAACAATATGCAACATACGGGAAACTAGCAGTGCAACTCCCTCAAACCCCTGTTTTCTCTTAGGTCCAACTCCCCCCTTTCCCCTTTTTTTTGAATGTCTGGATCCCCGCCTGACAGGTCTGTTTGAATATCTTTATTTCACGGCTTGATGCACATTTGATATGAGTTTGCAAAAGGGCAATATCACAAGGCAATTGAGTGTTTAACTCCACAAATGAGCTTTCGGTGCTCAGTTTCTAACTAGTTGATTTAAGTCGGGAGGGCCATGGCCGTTTCCTTGTTGTGGCTCTCTGGCTTGTGAGAATAGTCTGAGAAATAAGGATTGAGGTTCGAAATGTAATTTGATGTATGTAGAAATGGTAAAATTTAAACTTCAACAAATATTTAAACCTGAGTCTTTTTAGAAGACCACCCTTGAAGAATTAAAAAAAAAATCTTTAAAACATTCAGAAAAGTTACAAATTACAATTTCCTTAGCGTGTACAATAAAGAGATCAGTCTCGCATCGATCTCATTTGTGACGTCTTGTATATTCAAAATTCTTGTATTTCACAACACTGGAACTTTCCTCCTTAATAAAACTAACCTTGGCCAAAACTGTCGTATCAATGGATTGTAAGTCCAGACTCGAGCTACCCTTAACCTCAAGAAAGAATATGTAATGAGCATTTTGTGATTCAGAATCTGAAAGGAAAATGTACGGGTTAGGTTCTTGATATGATGAAAAATAACAATATAATTACATAAAATTTTAAGCCACCGTGTTAAACGTGAAAACTACGAAGCTTAATAGAACTGCATTGGTATTATAAGCATCCACATATATAGGATAATACATGAGACATAAGGCTACAAGACAAATCCTTTGCAAGTTATACCACCACAACCCAATACGGTTAGGCTAACTGACGATATCTTAGATACCTTGCTTTGTAAAGCAGGGAGCGTAATCAATGGTCGCCCTCTAACAAAAATCGGGGACGACCCTTTCAACCAAACAGCCCCTTACGCCCAATTACTTGTTACTACTTAGAAATGGTCCAGTTATCCATCCCGGTAGATTTTATTACACCGACCATTTCTGTCGCCGGTGGAGGCATGTACAACACTTAGCTGATCAGTTTTGGCGAAAGTGGCTGAGACAGTATTTGCCAGAGCTGCAGAGAAGATCAAAGTGGGCTAAGATTACCGAAAATTTACAAATTGGGGATTTAGTACTTATAAAGGATGAGATGACCCCACGTAACCTTTGGCCATTGACCTTAGTAGTTGCTGTAAATCGCAGCATGGATGGTTTAGTTCGCACAGTTAGGGTAAAAACTAGAAGTTCTGAGTTAGTTCGTCCCAATACCAAAATAGTTTTACTGGAATCAGCTACAGCACATGATTAACGGCGGATGCGGGGCCGGAGTATATTCAGCATCTAGCATGCTTATGGTATTTGTATATAATTTATTCCCTAGAGGGTATTGTTCATGGTTTGGTTTTTTCTCCATCAATGTGTAATATGTTAAGGAGAATTAAAAGTTATCACGTTTCAAAAATGCATAATTGTCACAGTATGCAACAGTAGTATGTTGTCGTGAAAGAGTAAGCTTATGAGAGTGAATGAATTTTTGGGTATGATTATGCGTTGGCCATATTTTATTCATTCTGTGACCCCAGTTTAACGCCGTCAACCCAGTTAACGCAGAAAGCCGCTGTTAAGACACTGTGTGTGTTCTATCCCGTAACGATTTGTAAGTGAGGGTTTTTTCAATGATCTGTCAAGCCACGTATTATGTCGCCTTTTCAGGGTCTCGTTAAAGTGTGTTTATGTCTGTGAGTTTGTGACAGTGTGAGTGCGTGTGTGTAGGCGTATGCGTGTCGTAATGTTTAAATGTCTCTATTCGCCTTAAAAAGTCTTTCTTTCCGGCCTCAATGCTGTAATGTTTTCTGTAATGTATTACTTACTGATTATATGTTTTATTTCTTTTTTCAAGCAGTTTTACCGTGTTTTGTGGCACGTGTACGAGTAAAGGGGGTAAAACTTCATCGATGTTTCCTTTCGTCATTTGGTTGAACGCACAGTGACAATGGCAATATATACTGCGGAGACAGGAAGACAACTGGCGCTTTAGGTTTCCAAATTCTTACTGCTGTACGAACTTAGTCATTTAACAGTGTTTGAACTTCCTCAAGAGTTTCTGGTTAAGGTACGGCCCTCTATAAAACGCAAGATTTTTATGGCATGATTTTCAGTTCACCTTATTACTGCGTTCCCATGAAGTGTCGTGCAGTCAATAAACTGTATTAAAACTACATGTTGTTAACGAGAAAGGGGGAGGAATCTTGCGTAAGAGGTTGATTCCGCAGAATGCAGAGTCTTACAGCTCAAGTATGGTCCAGTAATACTTTAAATCTTATTCAACAGGCTTACATTTATTGTGATCGATTGCCTACTTTTCCCTTTCATTTAAAATGTTCATTAAACTTGACAAGTTTGACATGAAGAACTTTGTAAGTTTTCCATAGAATCTGAAGTTACAGATACACGTATTGCTAAATGTATTGTTTTCAACAAAATTCTGTTTCGAATTGTACCAGGCAAAGCTGACAACCTTGTAAAGTCCATAAAATAAGCTGGCAACAAAGGACAAATCTTCCAAGTCGTTGCCACATTTTCTTGATTGATCGATGACGCTGACGACCGTCAGTTGTGTAGATTCATCTTAGCATGTGGACAGTTTCATCACGAGCTCGTAATTTTAAAGTTTTGTCAATTGCAAGTAGTTATCGCTGATGAATTTTTAGGTATCTCTTTATCCAGACGGACAGCATGTTAATAAGACAAAACTTAAATCATGCACGTTAACTACGTCACGGTGCGCATACCGATTTGCCAAGAAAATTGGAAGTTATTCATCACATAATCCAACTATTCAGGAAAATTGCCTGCATCCAAGGTTTAAATACAAATGTCATTCGTAACATGTGATATCCATGATATATTAATATTGCGACCCAACCATTACAATGGAGCAATACTAGTTAATACTTTTCAAGGCCATGTCTCAGAATTTTAAGTGTGGCTCCGTAACCAGCCTCTCATTGGCTACAGGCTTGTGTTTAACTCACCAGATAATGCTTCTATCTTCATCCCTGTAATAAGGGTGCTCTCAGCAACCGTGTGGAAGAGAACATTCACATCCGGGTAAGTGGCTGATACAGCGTCGCGAAATGCGTCCCGCACAACTTCAGAATTTATTTTCTCACCACACATGTTTAGTAAACTTCCAGATCTACGATTATGTAAAAAAAATTATTTAATAAAAAAAAATAAAATCATTTATATCCTCCAGAAGAGAGCCCTTCGACTAATACTTAATTACTAGCCCTTTGAAACCACTCGTGGATGTTTTGCCAAACTGACTGTTCTATCTATTTTTGATATTTATCGTTACCAGGATGGAATTTTCATGTTTTCTTGGTTTAGGAATATTCTCCCAAAAATGTTTAGGTCCCTATTTAAATTTAGACATGAAAGTCACTCACACCTTACACGTGCCAGGAACTCACTTTCCATTTCCCTATTTAGGCTAAACTCTTCCTTACAAACCATTCGATTTACTGGCCCTAACTTATGGAATTCTCTCCCAGCTCAACTTCAGTGTTGTAATACTTTGCTTTCTTTCAACAGTTCGGGAGAAAACCTCTTTTGGGGGAAAATGGTTTTTAACCCGATCGGGAGAAAATACGGCTATGGGTGGCGCCATTTTCAAATTTCTCCCCTGATGCTTTGCGATCCTACCGCGCAATTTAAACGGAAACAAACGTTCAAAATACCTGGAAAATTTAATCGGTCCTAGGAAAGAGATATTTTGGAATATTTAGAAACTTTGTTGCTAGGGGAACAAAAAACCCGGATCATGTTTGGTAGTTCACCGCAAAAAATTTTGAGATATCGAGCAATTTTGCCACGTTCTGTGTCCTAACCTTAAATAAGAGACTCGACACAGCCGCAAGATCTGTTCAATTTTTTTCTGCAGAAAGTTGTGTAAGTTCCTCGTGCTAGCAATTGAGCCCATTGGTACGTTCTTGAAAGTTTCTAAAGATTTCTGTCTGTGGTGGTGAACAGTTACCCTGTATTTGAACATATCCACATTTATAAAACAAAGCGAAGACTGTGAAGAGCTACACACCTAGTGCTCATGAATATTCATTCTGCAAATTTTCTCCCGATCGGGTGAATTCTCATTTTTCCCCGAAAACGGTTATCTCCCGAACTGTTTAAGAAGTTATTGAAAAACTATTTCATTCACAAACAATATTGATTTCTTTTTTCTGTTGTTGTTATCCTTGTTAATTAATCGTTTTTGTCGTAAGTTTTTGTTTGTTTAAGGAGGGCTCATACTACAAGCTCTATAGAGCTTCTTTTGGGTTCCTCCTGAGTTTTTTTTTCAGTACTGTCATACCGTCTTATGTTTATTAACATTGTACATCAATTTTTTCTGAAAAAGTGACTGGAATAAATGTTGTTTGTTGAAGAAAAAAATAAGCTTAAGAAACCAATTACATGACCCAAGAAAGCAAGGAAGCAAATGACTATTTCTCCAAATGTTAAAATATGACATTTGTTAACGTTTTCTTCTTCCTTATTGTACAGTTTTCCACCAACGTCGACATCATCTGTCATTGTACCGTTTGTGTGTTTCGCTTCAAATTATGATGCTGATGCGTTATTGTGCAGCGTCATTCGTTTGACAACCAAAAACCCTTATCGAGGCTTGAAAATGTACGATGAAAATCGTACATTAATTTTTAACACATTTTGTTCACCTTGGTACATTCCTGGGCCAGTAACTGCAGCTCTAATTATGGTATTTGCGACTGCAGTTGGGAAAATTTCAAACTGGCGAAAGTAGGTGAGAGAGAATGAAAGAGGGTGGTGACGCCATCAATGTTATTTGAAATCTATTCGAATACACATGTGACCCATATTCGTCTAAGATATAAGAAAATCCATCCAAAATGCATAATTTTACATGCTTTGAAAGACACCTCCCTGCTTTGAGGATATCCTACGGGGACACTTTCCAGAAGGTCAGAAAACATCGACATTGGTACTAGTGATGAATGAATGTGTCACATGATTTGTTGTTTTCAGACAGCAAAAGGTGAAGGGGTGTAAATACGCCCCACCAATGAAAATATCGGGGGAAAACATATCGTTTTGCCCCGCCCCAATATTTCGGGTAGATTTAAAGAAACAGCATTCAGAACAAAAAATGCAACATTGTGATGTATAGGTGATTTTAGGACTTCTAGAAAACGTCAGTTTGAGCCTATCTTAAAGTAAGTGTTTGTGGGTTTGTGTATAGCGGGTGTGTGTTCACGTTCATGTGAGTGGAGTGCCTAAAGACGAATCAGATCAGGGACACAATGTATAGGGTTTCGGCCTTTGGGAAATGTTTGTCCTCAAATAATTTATAACCCATAACTACGTCCCCTGAAAAGATGATACAAGATACTGTAAGTTTCAGTCTATGATGATGGAGAAATCATCCTTTTTCTTCTTAAATCCCGGTTTTGAAGGTAAATGGGGTAGCTGAGTGACATTACCCTTTCTTTTCATTCAGTTACAATGGAAACATTTCAAAGGTGTATGTACCTACTTCGAAGTCTACGGCGTAAACAGATTTACAATTACGCTTATACTATATTAACCCGACTCTTTGAACTCCAATTTCCAAAGAGAAAAGATGTATACCTGTACATAAATTTCATCTTGGGGCACTTATAATGGAAACCCGTGATCTGAATGACGTCTCCAACTCTGTAGCGATAGAGTCCAAAGTTTTGAGTGATGACTAATTCATAATTCTTCCCCTTCTCAACTTGGTCTATGAAAAAGGTTCTTGGATTGGTCTTGGTCCTGAAATAGCAAATACATTTTGCCTGTAAACAAAAGGAACAGTATTTATCCGTTTATATGTCTGTTTATCTCTCTATCTTCTTGTTTGTATGCCTGTTTGTCTATCTGTCTGTCTGGCAACTTACAGAAATACAAAATCTTCAATCACGTAAAAACTAACTACACCTAGTTGAATGAAGGACATGAAAACAATCATCGTAGCCCAAAACAACAAAATACCCAAGATCCAACAATCCCCGCCAAGAAAACGCAACTGCAGAACACCAAGCTACTGCCCTCTGAACTGAAAATGCCTGAATTATTTACACAGCCACGGTGGATCACAGTACGGATGGGAACACCTCAGTGGGCATCTACAAAGAAAATATAAGGCAAGATACAACAATCATACAAAATCGTTCCGAAATGAAGCCTTTGCCGAAAAGGACCAGAGCTTTTTAAATTTATCAAGGGATGCTAAATCATAAAACAGAATAGTCAATTATCAAACAGGCCAAAACTAATAAAAAAATGACAAATAGAGTGACCTTTTTTCCTAGAAGAATAAGTTGTCATAACCATTGCTCAATAACAAATTGGCCTACATGTCAAAAGTGTGTTGCTTTCTGCAGTAAGACGTTCCAACACCCTCTTTGGTGCAACTCCTCTACATAAGAAGAGATGTTTCACTATAGATTTTTTTACACAGAGGACCTTCTTTCCTGTCTGGTCCTATTCATGCACTTTCTGCGCACTTAAGTCTTTACATTCATGATAACAGCGTACGAGCATCATTGTGTAGGTTTCAAAAGTGTATTAATTTACTCACATGTCTTCCTCTGGAATAAATTCAAAGACACAAGTACCCGTGAGGAGAGTGACGAATTCCACGGTATTTGAGCAGGGGTCACAGTTCGAGCCATACTTGCCCTCTGAACCACCAAAGGAATATGTGCCGATTGGTATACCTTTAATAATACGAACAATGATAAAATAACTTACATTTTGTTTAAAAAAATAAACTATTCAGATCATTCATATTATTGTCAAACATGCAACTATCTATGGAAAAAGGTCAATAAACTATACTCTTCACACATTTGACGGCGCATTGCAGGCTTAAAGGTTTATAAAAAACATTTTGCTCCAAGTATGCAAAGGTCAAGGCGTTTTAACTTACAGGTACAATCTTACCTCCCCAAGAAATTTATCTTGATCTTAAGTTGTTTAATTGAAAAGGATTGAGAAAATTTGATAGTCTTGTTCCATTGATTGATACTGACAGCAAGATAGATTTGAAGAGATGGTATTAAAATGGAAAGCCTGGTTGTGAAAGATATTGATCCTATAGGTGTGGATGCCAGGGACTTAAACCTTAGCAGAGAACACCCTGTAGATTAATTGTGCCACTTAAATCAGTTTCGTGAACAAGCAATGTAATCTTCAGCCTCTAAACATTTTCATAGTCTTATCCTGGGTCTCCTTGGTTCATGTTAACACGTTTCATATTCATTGTACTTGATCTGACAGAAACCTCGACGTCCAACCACACATGATCATTTGAGTTTTTCTGTGTACATGTGACTACGGTAAATGTTAGCCTTGGAAACAGTTTAATACTTTGTCTTATTTAGGGACTGTTTTGGCTAAGACTAGCTCCTTCTCAGCATATTTTTATATTATGTATCTGGCAGGGTGACGTAATTAACCTACCTTTACAATAAGTCTTTTGAAGATTTTCCCGAATATTTCCAATATCACAGGCTGCGATAAAAGCAACATTTGGCCATATTCTCTTCATAATTCCATCAAACCCTTTTCGAAACTCCTTTTCCAATTCTGCGGCTCTTTCAAAACAACCTCCATTCAGTGACATAATGAGACTTTCTCGTACCTTTGTGGGCAGGTTCACATTTGTGTTAATGTTCCCTCTTGACAAATCATGAAGAATAGATTTCCACTCTCTCTCTAAAAGCTGCATGGCTTCCAGAATAATAGTGGTAAATACAGCTACTATGGATCCAACGTCTTTATCCCTCATACCAAACAGCAGATGAACATAGATGGCCTCCCGTATGGTATTTATCGAAAAGCCAATCTTCGGGGTTGTGAAACTAACCATCCAATTCATCCACTTTTGATGTATATAGCCGACAGGGGCAATATCGATCCCTCTTTTGCTTTTCGTCATTGTTGGCAAGCAGTAAAAGAACAATTTTGGTCTCATCCGCTGCCATCGGGGAAACGAGATTGAAGCATTAGCATAGAGAAGCTTCAGCATAGAAAAGAAAGCCCTTGAATCATCAAGGTTTACTGGAAACCGTTTGCCTCTGCCTGTTGTTCCACTAGTTAAGGCAAGTCGATCTGGCAAACCTTCAAACAAAACATCCCGTTCTCCTTCTTCAATCCTATCTATATATTTTTCGTAGTGGTCATAATCTGTCAGGGGATGCATTTCTTTGAGATCCTGCATATTCCTCACTTTATTTAAGCCTAGGTCTCGAAAGTAAACCGTTCCTTTATTTTTTCTTAAGATTTCACATAAAATCTCCTCCTGACTTTCTCGAGGTCGTAAGCAGGCATTATCGAGTTCTTTCTTTTCTTTTATACTGTACCAAAGAACTCCATACTCTATGACGCAGTGTAGTAGTGCTACAGGAGCACTGAGGTACTTAGAGACTGGCTGGGTCGAAATGAACAGATAGGCAACGCCAACAAGACAACTGAAAAGTATGACCAAACCTTACAAAGAGAAAAAATACGATTATAAAAAAACACCAATAGCACCTTCATTGCTAAGAGGTTGTCACAGTATGTGTAACTGCGGGAAATGCAATAAAACAGCTTTCCTGTTAAATTCAAAATAACACAGAGAATTTTGCCCCTTGAAAAGTGGACGTCATGACTTGGCCGATGTCATCACTTGGCCGATTTTGGAATAATAGAAACCCTCAAACACCAATAAGTGCTTAGGTTTCAAGGGAGCTAAACCTGTAATGAGTTCACAAGAGCCAATGTAGCAAAGATGACTGTGATTTAAGTTGGTTTGCATTTGTGTTTACGTGTGGTCCTGGTCCCTTTTGGGGGGGGGGTAGCATTTGCTTTTCCGTTCGTATCCTGATGAGCGAGAACTGTACATTGTGTCCCTTTATACCTTTTTCATTAGGTGGCTTAATGCAAATTGAGGTCAGTGTTTGTATTAAGTTGTGCCCTGTCCGGATACAAACACATAATAAGCACATCACACTGTGCATAATGTAAAACTGGTAGTGGTGGAGAATTTTCAGAACAAACTGGCCTAAGGTGACTTCCTTCGGAGAAAAGATCCAATTTTGTAGGTGAGCCTTTATCTGTACGATACAAAATGCAAGTTCGATAGTTTTTAGTCCCTCTCCCATGACAATCATCTCAAATTTGGTCACTATAAGACCATATTCTTTAGCAAATCTCTCATAGTTCCCATTTTCTAACAACAATTCATTTTGTGTTCATTGTCAGGCATTCTAAAAAGAAGATCACAACAATTTCCATGTTCACCGTACGATAAACATGACACCTCGATAAACCTCAGTTTTGATTTTGGGCAGATAAATTCCCAATGTTCAAGACTCCAATTTTTTATCCTACTCATACCTGCTAGTAAAACCTTTCTTTCAATTTTTTTTCTGCCTTTTAATCCCTTCAATATACATCCTTCAAGAGGATAGATAGCCCCCCCCCCCCCACACACACACACAAATTTCGTCAAACTTTAGACCAGAAAAACTGGGTTGGGAAACTTTGGGCAGACATTTTAAAACCTTGACATGGCTTTAGTTACACTAATAACTCCTAAGCGTGTCTAAAAACTTAAAAAGATGTGGCAGAAAAAGTAGGTGAAAACATTGTAGTCATCTGTCTTGCCCCGACTGGCGAATTTGCGAAACGGATATGGAAATTGGCCAGGCTATTTTCAGTTACACCGGCATAATGGAAAAACGCCAGTGTGAAAGTGTTTCCTAATAAGAATGGGTGAAAATTCTTTTTAACCCACCTTGTGCTGTTGTAACGTGACATATTTTCAAAGACGTTGGAAGTAAAACCGTTTACAGCCGAAAGTTCGGGCAGTCACAAAGAAAATTTCAACGATTCAGTGGACCTTGCAATTGAATACAACGAAGAGTTGCAATAGTGTCAAAGACATAGGTGTGGCAGCAGAAAGTTTCATTTAATTCAGTCTTGTTGCCGTCATTGTTCCTTCTCTACTACCGATTGCGAAAAGCTCATAACGTTTTTAGCCTGGATGAGATTGTTTAGCTGGATTCAGTTCGGTTAGGGAATTTATGGGCTAAGAAGAAGTTTGTAGTCCGGAGCTCAAAATTATCAGTAGGTTGTAAGTTTTATACGCAAACAATCCTTGTTGTTGATGTGTTACTTTCTCTGAAGGTCTTATGATTAATTTGACATGTTCTTTGCCTCATGACTACTTAATTGATTTATCTGTCTTTAATTGCAGTGAACCGTACCCACGCGTACTATTGCCGGTGATCATGTCTATAGGCCTATCCTATCATGCATAAGGGCAGGGAGATAATGAAATGGTATATCCAGGGAGGTGTCTAATTACACCTCCCTGGTATATCACTATCAGAAGTGCTTTCCAAGTTTCCGTCGAAGAGAGAAATAAATCAGTTCTAAATGCACACTTGGGTTGTACGTGTTCTGTTTGGCATTAGGTCCCGAACCGTTCTCTTGTAGCAGTGTTTTGGGCGCTACAATAGGCATGTTTTCAATCCTGCCGTTTAGTCGTTTATCCTCCGAAAGGTGACAACACCATTTCATCTAACGGTAGTGTGGTAAGGGGTTCCTTTTATCTGATAATATTCTGATCACGTTGCAAGTTATTTTGATTTTTACAAGTTAAGGAAATGAGATTTCCGGTTGTTTGAGGGATTCAATTTTGGGAAAGGTGTCTATACGATCCGCGCCAACCATTGGTGGAGCTCCGCTTATATAGTGTTTTGGTCTTAAAAATTACTTACCGGAAAAAAATACATGCTTACAAATCATTCCTGGTTTAGTAATTATTATCATTATTTATTGATAGTGTAACGTGGGTATTTCGGACACGTGGGCGAAGTAGAACAGAGAGAGACGATCATAGACACAAAAAGGAACAGAGACGAGACTGGCCGAAAACGAACTTGTCGCAATCAAAACTCACCTCAACTCATAGAAAACATATTACAACTAAATTGTCATTACTTAACTTAAAATTATATGCAAATGAATCGACAACGGACACTACATAACATTCAAATGATAAATGGCCATGACGTAAAAACTGAATCTTCAAACAAACTTTTTGCATTCCGTTGACCCCTCACAATGGCTTAGAAATCTTATGTGAGTGGTGCACTTCTAACACTTCGTAGCCTAGTAGCTAAATCTTCTATCCGTCTGTTGAAGCGAAAATTTTAATTGCAAACGAAAGCTCAAAATAAATACTAATTTGTTTCTAATTACAAGCCTAGAAAATGCCAATTCCGACTGTCTTGGGGTCCTCAACTTTTCAAAATTCTCTTTCGGTTCCGCTTAGGTAGCATCTTGGGGAGACCAAAACCTGAAACGCTCCTGTAAACCTTTGTCAATACAGGAAGCTTTTATCTGAAATAAAAGCCCCTGGACAAATATATAAACTATGAATCCAAATACTTAAGGGAAATTTTCCAGAGCTTTTATCTGCATGATGACTTTCAGTACCCCCAACAAAATACAAATCTCTTCAACGATCTTTATTTGGGTTATTCTGATAAGAAGGGCAGATTCTCAAAAAACAACCCAAATCTGACATTAAATTACAATTTTTCTACAATAGAAGCTTTGGTTTTTAAAATATTTGTTAAAAATGGCCAAAGTAGCAAAATCTCTACAATTTCGTTGGATACTCCGTACAACAAAAGCCCCTGGCCAAATTTTGTCAATAACAACGACATGCTACTTAACTTTGCTCTTGAAAGGCAGATCGCTTAATGAAAACCCCAATTTTTCTAATACCACCTATTCAACACTATTCAACAAAAAGAAAACCTTTCTTCCATTAAATTCAAACTTTTTCCAATTTTACCTTTCAATTTTCAATTCTTTTTTTTTAAATGAAAAACTTTAAGGGCAAATTTCCAGTGTCATCTGAGATCCTTTGTACGAAGGCCTACAATGAGATGCATAACCCCAAACTTTTTTACTTTCCTCGTATAAGGGCAGATTGTTCATTAGACACCTCGATTTTTTATTTGTCCTTACCAAAAGCCAGATTTCTTTCTAAAACTACAAACTTTCTTCAAAACACGCTCTGCATTTTTAAATATTTGTTACAAAAACGCCAAAAGTTTCGACGCGTTCTCGCGTCTCAATTTTTTCCAAGTAACGTTCCAACAAGGCTAACTCATCGCTTACCTCGGAGCCTCGAAATCCTGCCTACTGCCACATCAGAGGTTGGCCCCCTGTCGGGAAAATTATGGCGTCATTCTTGACTCAAATACAGAACATGAATAACAGTCAGCACACTTACCTACTCCTAGAATCGATAAAAGTCTTAACCAAGGACGTGTAGTATGCAGTAAAGTATTTAATACGGCGTGCGATAAAATTGCCGATACGGCAAAACATCCAGTAGATATTAATAAATACTTCATCATGTTAGGTAGTAAACTGGGGTTCAAAAAAGAAGTTTGGAAAATAGCGAAGGGAGCCAGGCTGCAATTACTGCGACAAAGAGGTTAGCACTATTACAGACACACGACTGGTCCATCGATTCCCACAACACCCTTTAATTGATTGATGTGTATTGTACTTGATTCAGCTCCCTCCTCAAATCACTTTGTCAAATCACTTCGTCAAATCACAATCAAAACGAAACATTAAAGCCGGCAATATTGGAAAAATGAAAATCTATTAAAATTTATTATTTACGCGTTGACAACGTGTTACGTCAGAGATTTCTGGAACCGAGCTTGTCATAAAGTTGCCATCAATTCGAAATTGTTTCTACAATTAATTATTGTTGGGTGAAAGGTGTCAATTTGTTCATGGTATAATCACGTCAATTTAAAACATATCATATGTATAACTCGATTATTGAATAGGTCTAGAAGGATTGATTTATTAGAGGAGGATAATTTGAAAAGCCACACCCACAATCGAAGCATGTGAGCCGTCTGGATTGGAAATTTGGAATTTTCCACCTACAAATCGTATAATACTACATGGCATTGACGTTGGGCCTTTAAAAATTTTGAAATTTTGTTTGAAAAAATTTGCTTCTCTAAATATGCACAAGGATATTGTAGGAATATGGAGGTTGGGACCATACAGATGGTAGAGTGCTCAACAAAGTAGGAGTAGGTATACTATAAAATGCTAAAAGTCAATGTAAAAGTTAAAATGTCATATCTACAAGCTTGTTTCGTGAGGTTCATAAGAACTCTTCAGGATAAATCATTGTATGAGCTGGAAGGGCAGAGTCAGCTCCTTTTATTTCAGATTTAGCCCGGATTAAAGTTGCGCAATAGGTATTTCTTTCTGTGTCTGCAAGCAGATCCTAGCTCATTTCTATTGTTCAAACTGGCCATGTCTGGCTTTTAGATAATGAAGTATTTTTCTTTCAGGCAGAGATTACAGGTTTTGGTCGAATTTGAGTAGGGATTACTTCTTCCAACAATTCTCCAATGGGTGGAATAATTGATTTTCTGGTCATTTAGACCCCAAATGTATTGGCTTAGTGAAGTAGCATTTCTGTTTTTGCTATTCTTGAAGCTGCTTTTGTGTGCATTGTATCTTTGTTTGAAGGTATTCTCTGTTAGGCCTATGTATGTTTGTCTGTCGTTGTTATCATGGCTGGCTACTGTGGCTTGGTATATAACTCCTGTTGTTAGGCAGTTTCCTTGTAGGGGGCAGGTGTCCTTAGCTCTGCAATTGCAATTCTTTGGTGAATTGTATATTGTTTACAGAACACAAAATTCTTACGCATTCACAAACTAACAATTCACTAGCACTGTCGGAAATCACACAAAAACGGAAGACATAAAGATTACAGATACGTCTGGCAAATATTTGCCGAAACATTTTAATGATCTTAATGTTTTTTCTCTGTCTTTAGTTTCCGGAACGATTTTTAACAACAAGTACCGGATGGTGTGATGCATTACACCCAATGTTAACTTCACCAAAAATGTACTTAAGCTACTTACCCTTATAAAAAATACTCATACAATTCTCATGAGAATTGTATGAGATCTCATGAGAATTGTATGAGATCTCATGAGAATTGTATGTGATCTCGTGCAAATCATATGAGATCTCATGAGAACTGTATGAGATCTCATGAGAATTGTATGAGATCTTGTGAGAATCATGTGAGATTTCATGAGAATCGTGTGAGATCTCATAAGAATTGTATGAGATCTCATAAGAATTGTATGAGATCTCATGAGAATTGTATGAGATCTTATGAGAATTGTATGAGATCTCATGAGAATTGTATGATATCTCATGAGAATTGAATGAGATGTCGTGAGAATTGTACGAAATCTCATAAGAATAACCTTGTGAGTTCTCATGAGAGTGGAATGAAAAATGATGAGAAATGTCACAATCTTGATGAGGCATCTGACCGAGTGATTACGAGAGTTTCTGTTGAGGTCTTCCATGAGAAACACATGTGAGTCCCATGAGAACTAGCTGTTTAATGTTGTTTCACAACTGCTGACCAAAAATTTAATGTCAACAATATATAGCCCATGTGAGAAGCATATGAAATATCTCATGTTAATAGTAAGAATTTACTGTCTCTATTATCTAAAGAGGAAATTTGCCTGAACATGTTTACTGTTCATCATCATGAATAGCATAAAGGTAATGCTCTTAGTCGATATGGACGTTGCCAAAGTGCCTACACTTTGGAACATACATACATGATGGAAAACAAGCATCAACAAATACATTTATTTGATCTAATTAAGTCAGAAGACACATTTCTTTTCACAAAAACAGGCTGTCTACTTCGTTTCTAAATATGTAAATAAGTAGTGTACTTAAGTTACTTGGGCACCGCACCAAAAACTTTTTCCTCCTTAGCACTAAACACTGCAAAAACATGCAGCTTCTCACCAAACTCACCATTCACCAAATTTAATATCACACACACTAAACACAACACTGTACAGTTTACTACCATGCAACTCATGTACCCACTGTTTTGCAGTGCTTGCATGTCATGCTTCACTGAACTTCACCTCTGCATCTCTTTAGATGTTCAAGGGGAAGTCCATTGTG
This sequence comes from Holothuria scabra, assembly GCA_037179385.1. Lineage (NCBI taxonomy): Eukaryota > Metazoa > Echinodermata > Holothuroidea > Aspidochirotida > Holothuriidae > Holothuria > Holothuria scabra. The sequence continues at coordinate 27,469,926 of CM074200.1, read as the reverse complement.
ATTGGTCTATTGAGGCATGACTAACAAAGAGGTCTTTTCAAATGCTGCACAAAGCAATGGGTGGGCATGCATACACCAACACTGAGTATAACACTGGCCACACATCACAAACAACTACACAGCAGCTCTCACTGTGTGTTCTTGTTCTCTTGTGGCCCGCCTTTTGGGAATATCATGGAAATACTACCTCGGATACTTCCATGAAGGTATACAGCATCATCATATTTTTTAAAACACTGGGATATACAGCCTACAGGACTTTTCCACTAAAAGTGGTGGGAATTGGCTCCTCAGTGGTTCAATATTTGTGAAATATTGGTTCACATAGGACGTGGATTACACTGCATGCCGATTTGAAGACTCTATCAGAATTTCAGTTACTGCTATTTGCCATATAACTGGACTCCTATAAAATTGTGATTTCTGGTTAAGACTCCAACAACCAGGCCAACAGAGTAAACCGGACAGTTTATTTACGTACACTGAGAGTTAAACACATAGATGATGCTTTTACCGTAAGACATTGTGACGGAGCTAGCAAAAACTTCAAACGGCATCTTTTTATGCAAAACCATGGACAACCAAGCACATATATCACCTTCCAAATGTTACCCAGCAGTTTTCCTCTATGGACACAGGAAAACTCATGGTCTCCCATACTAATATAAGAAGAATAGCTTATATACATGTACTGTATTATTGCAGTAAAAATGTCTCATGGAATGCATAATGACGAGAAATTTCTTATATGAGAATCTTATGAAAAATTTCTCATAAGATTTCTCGCGAGAATCTTATGAGAAATTTCTCATATGAGAATCTTATGAGAAATTTCTCATAAGATTCTCACGAGAATCTCATGAGAAATTCTCATGAGGATTTCTCATGAGAACGGTCCCAATTTCTCATAAGAATCTCAAGAGAAATTTCTCATGAGAATTTTATGAGAATTTTATGAGAATTTTTTATAAGGGTAAAGGAAGTACTAGATTAGCATTTCAATTGTTCTTACTTTCCTCTTCATAATGATCCAAATAAGAGTACATTTCGTTACAAACAATTAAGAAAATTAAAGAAGAATCATAAAAATTGTCAAAAATAACATTATCTGTGAACCACAGAACTATTTTGAATAATTCTACAACTATTTTGAGTCATTTCTGAAGGCTGACTAAGATAATGCAGGGTAATAGCTTGGATGTGCAAATGTGGACAAATTCTTGATTTTGAAGAGTTCGAGAAGTGTTTCCCTGGAGTTTCTCGAGTATAATTTGTCTATTAGAACTCTGGTGGTACTTTTGTAGGCAATGACCGACTTAAAGTACTGGCCGACTCAAGATACACTCACTACCGGTATACCTTTCTGACTGTCCTAAAAGGACATGAATGTGAAATGCTTCCTCCTGTATTTTTACATCTGACAAAGGGAATTACTATATTCTGAAGTGGTCAATTTATGTGACAAATTTACCACAAAGTTGTCAAGTCAATATTTTCACATTACCAATTGAACAATCTTAGGCCACTTGAAACCGCCACTTTATAAACATTGCCAGTCATTAAATTACCCGAAAGTATTCGCAACATCCAAACATTCACCTGCTATTCTTAGACTAGCTGAAACTTTGAGTCACCTGCACAATTCTTGGTTTTGTTTTGTTTGCTAGTTTGTTTGTTTGTTTTTTGTTTTATTTTTTTACATTTAATTGAACAATTGACCTATCTCCTGTGTCAATCCCTCTACTTATATACTACTTATCATTTTTTCGTTGCCCTTACAACGTTATTGCATTGGTGGTATTGACTTCAATATCATTACGTGACGTCTTGTTACCAGGCATCAAGCTATGTTTTGGGGGCGGGCTCAAGATTCCAATTAGAGACAATTCGTTTCTTAGACATAAAACTGGTACTATTCATTTCACATTAATAACTTAGCGGTTAATGCATTTCTTCCATGTCGAATGTTTACCTTTTGCCCTACAAACATTTATTGCTGGTATAGACTATGGAAAACAAATATTACAAGAAGCCTTTCAGAGATGTAGTAGATTTCTTTGCAATTGTCTATTGATTGTCCATTGATTCAGTTTCTAATGTTGTGCTAGCAAAGAAATAATAAAACCATGTTAGGGTTTTCAAACAACTGGGACGATAGAACACAAATTTCATATCCTAGTTGCAACAATTTTGTTTTAAACAAGTCGGTATTATAGAAAAAACTAGTAGACAAGTATATGGAACCTTACTTATTTACAGAAGCCTATAGTGAGTGAAATGAAATGCAAAAGTTTGTCGAGAGTGGACTCTCTAAGAAAGCAGATAAAAGAATTAATTCAGATATAATCACGCCCGCTCTGCAGGATAAAATCAAACAATCAATACATTATCGGTCCCACGAGCAGAGCAAACCCATCTAACGGCAAGCAAGCACCCCCATCTTACCCACCTATACATTTATGTTTTCATTTTTCTAATCAATTTGTAACGTATTTATAAAATATTTTAATTTTTTTGACGGAATCATCTGGCCACCTCAACTTATTTACCAAATAGTTTAGTTTTATTGAAGGCTATACTCTCTGAAATCGTAGGATTTCAAATATTGCATTTTAAATTTAAAAAGAGTGGAAGTAGTGACCAATCGGACGTTCGATTGGTCCCTAATTCCATTCTTTTAGATTTATTTTAATTCTTTTAGACTTATTTTAAATCTATTGATTAACAGTATAAGGGAGTACTCCTCTGCTGTCATCTTGTAGAGTACAAACAAACATATGCATGTCTGCACACATTATCATATTTTGTTGTCTTCTTTATCGTCGCTAATGTCGTTTTTATCATTGCTGTTGTACTTGATATGGTTCTTGTTGTTGCATGTTGTCATTGTTGTTGATGTTTTGTTGATGTTGCTGATGCTGTTTTTGCAGCTATTGTCCACTTCGTCGTTAGTATCTGAGGACTTACTGTTCCATCACTTTAGGAGCAGTAGGATCCAGTTGCTTGTCATTTATAAGAAGCTTTTAATTAGGAACTGTTAGAACAGTTCTAGAAATAACCTCTTTCAGGGGAAATCAATTTTTACCCGATCGGGGGATTATTTTGCCATGTCCTGCGCCATTTTCAAATATCTCGGACGATGCATTGCGACCCTACCGCGCAAATTCAACGGAGGTAGCGTTCAAAAAAGCCTTGCAATTTTTATCGATTTTAAGAAAGAGAAATTCGGGCATTTTAAAAAACTCTGTTGATAGGGGAATAAAAAAGCTTCTTCATGTTTGGTTGTTCACCACGCCGATTTTGAGAAATCGAGCAATTTTGCTACGTTTTTTGTCCTAAGCTTAATTTACAGACTCCACGCAGCCGCAAGTTTTGCACACCATTTTTCACTTGAAGGTGTGGAAGTGGGTCGTGCCAACACATATGTTTGTAAATACGTAGTTGAAGGTCCATGGTAATTTCGTTTTTTATGTCTAAACTATTACCTCACAATTGAATATACACACATTTATTAAACAATTCGACGACTGTGAAGAGGTAGACACTAAGTGCTCATAGATATTCATACCGCTGAGACGGGCAAATTTCCCCCCAATCTGAGTAATACTAATTTTCTCCCCAAAGCGGTTATCTCCCGAACTGTAGAACAGCCAAACCTTTCTTTAAAGATCAAGAACAGTCATTCCAAACTTTTTTAGAACAACAGCGAAATGCCACAATTTTCATTTCATTTCTCTTCACAGAATCCCTCATAATATTTTAGGACTTCAATGTTTCATGTTCAAAGTAAAGTTGTATTTCCGAGTAAACTCAACAAATGGAGAGAAATATAGCGTCAAATGATCCTTATGAGCCAACCATGAAACAAGAAAGCCTATGATTCTAACTCAAGTTCTTGTGACCAGATGTATAAAAATCCGGTAAACTCGGAAAACGTGTCAATGCCTCTTCTTACGTCAATGATGACTCGCGTCAAATTCAAACTTAACTTCATCACTAAAGTAACAGAACTGAAGGGGCAATTTTTATATCCGCGGTAGTGAGACTTCGTGAGAAACTGACGGAAGTAATGGGGAGATGGTTTGGGAATTTGGTAAAAAGGGCTTCAACGATCTGTAGGGAAACGTTAAAGCATCTTGTAAAAATCTAAAATGGGCTTCGGCAGCCAAGTTTTGTCTGTGACGGAGCCCCTTACCATGTAGACACTCCGCCACGGGAGGCAGATGTTTAAGGCTACATCAATGTTATGTAGTATGATGCACCCTCTATGACCTTTAATACAGACGCCATTTTGTTGTTTACGGGCAACTCCCCCTTCCTTTTGTCCTAAATTCCCAGGGTTCCTCCTGTTTCTCGTCACGTGTTACCGTTGAACGTGACAAACCACCTCATCTTAGTTCCACGTGTACGCTGTATCCCATATTTTCAAAGTGTGGCCTATTTCTCCCTCTACAGCCTTCTCATCGATTATTTAGATCAGCACATTCATTAATACTTATTTAATTTGGTGCGTCACAACTTTAAACCAATCAGGGACTGCAATTAGTACTAGGACTTCCCACAACCCTCATGGCTTGGAAGAACGAGACAAGCTGCCAGCCAGCAAGCTCGCACTCGTGCGTTAGACTTCAGACGATAAGCACTTGAGCAACTTGTAGATATTTAATTAATATTAAGGCCGGCCTAATAATCAAACTTGATCATTTTTTCAATGGAAATTCAATGACCGAATAAATCAGTCTTGTAAATCACTTGGAACTCTCATCTGATTTCACTCTGTTTCCAGCTACACCGCAAGATCCCGTACCAAGCCTTCGTTATACGATTGAATCCATTATTCGACATCAAAACAAACAAAACATCCGAGAACCAAATTGGAAAATAATCGCTAAGATTCCATTTGACCTAGTCTTTTTTTTCGCCAGTCTCTTAGCGTGTGAACTAAATTCATTGACCAAATTCATGAAAAAGTCTTACTTCATCAATATTGCAAACCAGAATGCAAGGCATTCATACTCGCGAATGGAGGCGGTCTAACGGTTCTAGTGATATTGACAGAGTTGCTAAATTTTAGCCACTCCCTGATACGAACAGGCAGTAGATGGTGAATTTGTTATGATGAAGATGTTTGCGCATTTCAGAAAAGGATATCAGTGTTGAAAATTTATACAGGTGAACCATTAGTTATGTGAAGAAAGGGAAACAGAATTGTTTATGCTACAAGCTCGACGTTTAGAAAAGTACATATGAGTGATACGTATATATGATGTTAAAATTGACTACACTGTTAAAAATTTCTGTAAATTTACAGACTTTTTTTGACTTAAACTTTTTGTACTTTACTTTTAATAGAGATTTTCTGTATCTTTACAGACACTTTGTATTTCTACAATAAAAAAAGGTTGTTTAACATGTATTTTCTGTTCATTTGAAAAACCATTTCTGTCTGCTTTTTTAACCAAATTTTACTGCTTTGTAAAACTTTTTCTGTAAATGTACAGAAATTTTAACAGTATTTTGTATTTTTCTGATTTCACATAAATATACTGTCATTTAACAAACATTCATTTTGTTTTTAAGCTGAAAAAGAAACAAAAATAAGCCCAAACAAACAAACAAATAAGAAATAGCCAGAAAATTTTCAATATATAACATGCATCGTTCTGCGAAGTTTCAGTTAAAAAAGAAAACATTTTTGGCAAATTTATTGCCCTATTTGAAAATTAACTTACATTTATTATACTGACAATTGGTATACTGATGTCAACTCATCGCCACAGGCGCTCATGCACTTGATCGAATTAAAAACGTTTCACAAATTTACTTGAAAGAGTCTGCAAATTTACCACTTTATGACGTAAATCTCATTTTGCATAAATGGGTGGAGCTTATTTTGTAGGCATTTTCCTAACAAAAGGATTGCTGTTGCTTTGAATAATATCTTTTTTGGCGTTTTTTAATCAGGAAGTGATAAACTTATTGTTTACCTTGTCTGGAAATGTTTGCAACCAATGTATTTGCATTTCTTTGTCATATTTATTTTAAAAACAATTATTATATTGTACAAAAAATGTGACTTTCCAATTACAAAGTTCCTAGAGATAGCAGTCTACTGGACAACAATGTGATAACAAAGTATCCTCATTGTGTTTTGATTGAAAATAACTTCGTAACGACACATTACGTTGATAAGCAAATACCTGATCTACGTAATAATGAAGTGTATGTTACGTAATAACATATGAAAGGAAAAAAAGCGATATTATAATAAATATTAAAACGCCGAGAATGAAAACAGTAGGCTGTAAATTCACATAAAATTAAGGTAAAAAACAAAAATCAGAACAATTCTGTAATTCGATTTTACAGTAGACATTTGTAAACTAATTTACATGCAAAAACTGTAAAGAAAAAACAAACACTTAATGTTTTTTCTTGATTACAGTCTGGCTGTAAAAAAAACATTATTTGGTTGGAAAAAAATTTGCCATAAAAATTATGTAAATTTTACAGAGAAATTTTTAATAGTGTAAACAAAACAGGTGGTGGATGATATTTTCTACTAGATCTAGAAAATAGAAGTGCTTCGATTGCAGAAAAATTGTTTTATTAATAATTTCCGACCGTAGCCAAAACTGTCAGAATTTCACACATATTATTGGCAGTTCAAAATATCAAAATTTCCTCACGAATGACAATTGCATTTTTTAAACTTCCTTACTGTTCTCAGTATTGCTCGAGGGCAGTGCTTATTACGGTTCGGCAGTTCAACCGTATCACCTGTATGTATATGCATCGCATTATCACCAACATAGTAAGCACTTTCAGATCAGAAGAGATGCAACTTAACTATCATCTCGAGTGGCTAATGAATAGAGAGAGATAACTACGCAGTCTTTTATTTTGCTACTCCCTCGTCAGAGATCTCTCTTCCCATTCCTACCATAATTGTCAACAACATAAACAGTACCGGTATAAAATTTCTCACCTTCCTCTTCTTTCTTTGGTTGGATAGGTGCTCAGCTAGAAAGTCTTTTCCCTTACAATATGGTTGCTCAAAGGAACCATTTTAAATTTGTCTTCAAGATTGCTAAATTATTAGCACAGCCACCAATAAAATAATCTAATGTGAGAATATTTACAAAATGTAAAAAAAAAAAACTTAGGTTGAGGTTAACTAAGTTATTTCGATGCGGCTAAGCAAATAAAGCCTTGCGCATGGACCATATTTGACTTTCCACTGAATCACATCAAACTCTCGAAATGACCTTTTTAAGCCGCGGTAGCACTTGATATCATCAACTGTATCACATGTCGTTCGGCTGATCACGTGGTCACCGGCAAAGCAAGCGCATATTGGTAAGGGCGATTCAAGTTTCAGTTGAAACGTTTAGGTCAGAAGAAAACAACGCAGTTACTATTGCGCAATTTTCGCATCCGGGAGACTACGTTATCTTATCCGTTCTCTATTCCTAACCCTCTGTGACCGTCTTCAGTTTTGAACAAAATAAGGTATAACTTAAGTTTGTCGCTCTTGTTACAGTTATAAGTTCCTTGGTCATGAAAAGAAATCACCCGTTCAATGTTTTCTTTACAACAACGCCGAAACTTTCACGTCAACAGATTGCTCGGATGTTTCAAACTGTAAGAAAAGAAGGGTAACGACCATGTCATAAAGAACGGCAGTTGACAAAAACTATAGAAAGGGCTTCTGAGAACCCCATATAGTCGCTCCCTCGTCGTTCCAAGAACCATGTAATTGAAATATCCCTGAACTAATATGCCTCATCGTGTGATGAAACCTGAGACATCCTTAAACAAATTATCTGTTTTCATGGTCAACGCCGTTTAATTTACATACACTAAAAAGTAACAAAACTAACAAGGCACAGAATAAAAACACTGTAACAAGTCTATAAAGCGGCTGCTATACTTCGCATTCGCTCGTAAAAAGGATTGAAATATACAATCATTTCTGTAGAATGATGACATTAAAATACATGTTGCCGCGCACTAGTTGATAAACATGCTGCATATAGGGCATACTCAGACACAACAGAATGGGGTTGTAAAAATTCGAAATGCAAAGCGAAAAACGTTTCCACTCCAATGACTTGCCAAAGCAACTAAGCAACGAGAATTACACATTTAGAATCTAACGTGAATATTTTAACCAAACGATCGGTCAATGCAACCAGAATGAACTTGACATGAACTTAAATAAATTATAATTTTTAATGAAGGTCCCTTTATTTACTGGTATGTCTATGACGACTGCATCAAATCAGCTACTTACGAGTACACGAAAATACTGCATGTTACTTCCATGTCTTTGGAAATCAGGTCATCTAACAATCAACTTCCATTCGGAGATCAAGCAAAGTTACACCAGATTCCTAAATTTAGGAAAACCTGATACTTTTTTCCAAGACCTAATAGCTTCAAATTCATCATGAAATATTTGACGATTTCAGCAATATGTTTTGCAGCATCGGCTGCGTCGATTTATCTGGTAATAACGTGGTTTTCTTTGAAGGATATTGGATCACTCCTACTGTCTCTGATTTGTGGTGCGTTAATTTAGCTTTTCTTTCGTGTAAGAGTCGGACAAATATGTAGAGTATTTTAAACAATTTGTTTGTTATATACGATGTTTAAGGATACCATGTTTTATTGGTTTTGTTTTACAAGTATGTAAGCATATGCTATTTGAGCATGAATGCAGTGCAGAATAAGTCTGTTATTCAAACATCCAAATTTGCGGTATATTTCAACTAATTAAGTTGCTATTATAGGATCATTTTCAACATTAAAGGTAAATATTGCATTTGTTTACAGGGAAATTTCATCCTTTTAAAACCAATAATTATTGGCAAAGAGTGATAAAAAATTACGAACAAGGCAGTACGGTAGCCTTCTTTTGAAGAAAAATGTTTCCCTCAGAAATTCATTTGTTTGTTGATCAAGAATAATTTTTTCACCCAAACTTTCAACATTTCAAAAGATGCAACTTCCATAACTCCTCTTGTGCATAATATTTTGAGGAGATGAAGCTATTGCTGGAGTTTATTGTTGAGACCGTATGGTTGGAAAATAGCTAGAGCTCTTTATCTTTAATGCTATGTTGTAGCATTTTAAACGCAATATTTCCCTTTAAGGTAAACATTGCAATGTGAAATAAATGAAAGATAACAAAGATATACCGTACAAGTAGGAGAAAATGAAAACTAACTTATTCGTTGATGAAGCAGGAACGTAAGAAAGCAAGGACCAAAACGTGATAAAAGTTGTGCATTTAAAAGACGCGACACCAAATTACAGTAGCCTACGTTTACTTGGGTGAAAAGGGAAAATGAAAAGTAAAACCACAGAAGGCTTAACTTGTCATGGAAAACTTTGACTGAAATATGAGGGAGATAAACCAACTCACTGGGCCCAAACGATAAATTCGAGACAATAAGTAGTAGTATTTAGAGCACACCATGTTTGGGGGTTTTCAAGACAAATATGGACTCTTTTGATTTCTCAACCAGTTGAATGAGATTATCCAAACGTACCATAATTTATATTTTCCTCTTACAAAAATGTTAAGAAAACAGTTTAATGATAAACTATGGATTACCCAAGGTATCAAAAAGTCAATTTCTCACAAAAATTCTCTTTATCGAAAGTATATCAACAACCCTACACCAAAAACAAATCCAAGCTTTGCTTTTTTTGACGTCTATTTCATCGGATTATTCGGAGTACCCGAGCTTCACACTACACAAATATTTTATTGTCTAGATAAACCAGTTCAAAGCAAGCCTGGTTCCCCCGTTAGCTTATCCCGTCACGAAGGTACAACTCATTGGCATAATTTTGATATAGCCAATGCTTTGAACGACTTCTTTTCATCAACTGGTCGCAAGCTTAGTAGCGAGCTAGATCCACCTACCGGTATCCGTCCTTCTAACTTCCTACTGTAGGAAATCCTACCACTTCTTCCATTTTTCTTACACCTGTTTCTGAATGAGAAATACTAAAGCTTATGAGTGAACTAAATGATGAAAAAGCTCCAGGTGCGGATGCTATTCCTACTAAGCTTGTAAAGTCTATCTCTCACTCGATAGCCCCCATAGTTACACATATTTTTTTATAATGTTTACATCGGGTGTATATCCAGACGCTCTCAAAATAGCTAAGGTTTTTCCACTTTTTAAAAAGGGTGATCACTCACTACTGGAAAATTATACACCCATTAGTTTACTTCCGTGTATATATAAAATTCTTAAAAGTGCTATTGAAAGGCGGATGAGGTTTTCTTAAATAGACACGATGTAATTTATAAGAATCAGTTTGGTCTCAGAGAAGGTCTCAACATCTTATGTTTTATTAGAAATTGTAAATAATGTCCGTTCTCAACTGGATAATGGTAAAAATGTTCTAGGGCTTTACTTAGACTTAAAAAAGCATTCGACACTATCGATCATGCTATTCTATTAAAGAAACTGTCACATTATCGTATTCGAGGTAAGACCTATAACATACTGTCTAGTTGTTTGTCCAACAGAAAACAATACTTTTGTTAATAATAAGTATTCCAGTTTTTCAAATGTCACTACTGGTGTATCGCAAGGTTCTGTTCTTGGACTTGGACCACTCCTTTTCCTCATATATGTTAATGACATTCAAAATGCTGCCCCCAATATATCAATTCGCCTTTTTGCCGACGACACCAATGTTTTCCTAGCTAACAAAAACTGTTCAAAGTTAATTGAAATGGCCAAGAAAACCCCTAGCCTAATAAATATTTGGTTTGTTTCAAATAAACTTACACTTCATACTGGTAAGACATCGTATACAATTTTTCATGCAAGGAAACAAAATGGTCTTATATGTTTTGAAAGCTTTTACTTCAATGATACCCAAATTCCATAGTCACTGTCCACAAAATATTTAGGACTGACCATAGACGAGAATTGAACCTGGAAGCAGCATGTGAATGAACTACGTAACTCTCTTCTTAAGTACATTGGCATTTTTATCACATAAGTGACATCCTTCCAGTTGATACGGCAATACAGATCTATTATGCCTTCGTTTATTCCAGGCTCTCTTATGCTATTGAAGTTTATGGTACAGCCTGTGCCACCGTACTTAAGCCTCTTCAGAATTTACAAAATAGATTACTCAAGTTGCTTACAAAGAAACCAAGACGTTTATTCAACCTATCAATTATACTTGGATTGTAACCTCCTGAAAGTTAGAGATATTCATGTGTATTGCACGGGAGTAGTTGTGTATAAATACTGTCATAATTTATTACCGAATGCATTGGCAAATGTCATCAAACCACCAGATTCAACTGAAATGTCGATGAATACCCGTAATAATAATCTCTTCTTTGTACCACGTCGTAATTCTGGACACGGTGGATTACTTTTACAAAATTATTGTTATAATATATGGCATAACATTTGCTTGGAAGTAAGATCTGTTGCTTCTCTTTACTCTTTTCAAAAGGACTTGAAACACTCACTCTTAAATTGTTATCATTTATAGGCTTTACTCCAGCTGCTATCATTTTTAAGCTTTATAAGCTCAATTTAATTCTTTTGACTGTTTTTCTTGTATTCAGACAAGTCATAGTATTCTTCTTTTTTTCTTTCCCCGATTATCTGTTTTTTTGTTTTGTTTCGATTGTCTTATGGTCAGCTTTGATGAACAGTAATTTTTTACTAGTGTCCATCATATGTATATGTATAAAGTTTGTGTAACATAATCTTGTTGATGTGAAAGGTATATACAGGAAATAAATTGAATTGAATTGAATTTTTTCATTTGCCTACCGTAAACGCACTCCAAATTGCCATATTGTCATGTTGGATATTATTGGGTTGATAGCAATACCTAAAAAGAGAGTGTTTGAAGGTACTTTCGCATTCAACGCTTTTTGTAACATAATTAGTCAATTTTCACAATCAAAGTTAAGCCAAAAAAGTTACAATAGGAATTTTTGTTTGTGACGGTTTAAAACATATTTTGACTGGAAGCGTGTTTCTTCGAATTTTTAAAAAGCGATACTTTCTGCTTCTGTTTAGGGTTAAACCTCATGGTGATTTTTGGGTCTTCCACTTCAGGTGTTTTTGCTCTTCTAAGTGGCTGTTTGGGTTTCATTTACCTGTTTCTCTCGACACAGCCCGTATCCAGATACTGCACTGTATTCGGAGCTCTTTTTCACTTTATTAGAGAATACGGTCTCATATGGTATGGTAAACGGCTGAAAAATTTTTACTTATCCATCTGCAAAGATCCCCGAAAAGCTCAGGAACAATTGCTAGAGCAAATTTCAAAGCTTAACCAAGGTACCGCATATTTTCGGGATTTCAGTTTGTCGGAGGTGAACAATTTAGTGGATCTAAAGAAGAAGCATGTCTTTACCAAATACGACCATTACAAAAGCTACATTAGGAGGATAGACAAGGGTGAAAAAGATGTTTTATTTAAAGGCTCACCAGAGAGATTTATTACAACAAGCGGGTCAACGGGTAAATCAAAACTCATCCCTTGCAAAAATGTTGATAAGTTTAATATGACCGGACATGCTTTAGTGTATGCCACGCAGAGAGAGACATTTGCAAAATGGGAACCCATGAGGCCAAAGTTGTACCTGTATTGTTCATCGGGAGTGACCAAAACGGAAGGTGGCTTTCATGTGATGTCGATTTCAAACATTTCAGACACCACAGAATTAGCTCTTACATATTTTACAACTCCTCGGTTAGGATTCAACATATCCCTTCCTTTTGAAGCGGCTTACGTCCACTTGCTCTTCGGTATTAGGGACAAAGACGTTGGGATGATTTATTCTGTTTTTACCATTTATGTACTCGAGGCTCTTCAAATCTTGGAGAAGGAATGGCAGAGGTTGACAGAAGATTTGTCCAGAGGAAGAATTGACCCCAGGTTAGAGCTCTCTCCTGAGGTGAGGTCAGGCCTTACGATGGAACTTAAAGGAGGGAGTCCCCAAAGAGCGAGGGAATTGAGAGCAGAATTTAAAAAGGGTTTTCGTGGAATCGTTAAAAGGATATGGCCCCATATTGCTTTCATCTCTGCTGTGGATATATGCAGTCTTTCGAATCATTTAAAGGAGAACTACTGCAAAGGTAAGAGATCTTGAAATCTGTCTAAATTTCTATCATGTTATGGGCCTGCCTACGATTGTTGAAATCCAAAGACTTTACTCGACTGCATGTTCAAGTATTTAGAGCATCCGACCTGCAGCTGGGAGGTCTGGAGTTCCATTCCGGATCGGTCCAAACCGAAAACTTTAAAAATGGAACCCCCCATCACACTTGGTGCTCGGTAAAGACAATACCGTAGGAAAAACAAGTCATCGGGTCACAATTCGAGAAAGGCCATGGACGGTCCACCTTGGTCCATTGTTAAGAAACTGAGCCGTAAAACCTCTTCTATATAATTAAGTAGCAGTAGAAAACGCACGATATTTTGTAAGACTATTTATACTTCGGGGATTGGAAGGTTGTATTATCAATAAATCAAGAAATAAGCTGGGTTTTTTTTAAATCTTAAATCAAAACAGTATAAAAAGTATTTCAACTGTGCATTGAGTTGGTTCGTTTAACTCATAAAATTTTCCTCTCATAATGATAACAAATAAAGTGAAACTTAAACATATTAAAAATACAGATGAAAGCTTTAAATGTGAATGATTCATTTCTTCAATTTTTCCTTCAAAGGCGCAGTTCTCTCACCCAAATAGTACCAATTCTCCTAACCTTCTTACTTAAGCCCTCCCACAATTTTCTGAAATTCACCCTCATCCAAATACAATCTCAGTTTATTGCTTCAGGGTGATTGTAGAAAAGCTTAATAATTAGAATCAAAGCATTCTCAGCACAGTTCATGCTGTGTAATACAAGCTTTGGCTCTCTGCATTGTTTGAATTAGCTGTCAATCAAAGAGCTAAGCTAGTTGAGAATTTTGGTAACCCCATATCAAAATTATAGTTTGGGGTAAGAAGATTGGCCTTTTATAGTCTTGACAAGTTACGCAAAAAGCTGTTGCAATTAAGCCAGGATACATAAAAATTGAAAATCTTCAACTAATAATCAAGACAGTGCGGTAGTATCATCCACTCAAAGTTATCACTAACTACTCAAAACTACCTCTTTAATTCAAAATAAATGTTTCACCCGTAATAATAAAAGCATATACTTCCTATTCAGAGCACATATTTTATCAGGTACCATCTGTACTAATAAAGACATATACTTCCTATTTAGAGCACATATTTTATTAGGTACCACCTGTACTAATAAAGACATATACTTCCTATTTAGAGCACATATTTTATTAGGTAGCATCTATAATAATGGAGACATATCCTTCTTAGTCATGGCACATATTTTATTAGGTACCATCTATAATAATAAGGCATATCCTTTATATTCAGGGCACATATTTTATTAGGTACAATCCATAAAAATAAGGCATGTTCTTCCTATTCAAAGCACACATTTTATTAGGTAGCATCTATAATAATGAAGGCATGCAGTGGCGGAGCTGCCATATAGTCAGGGGGCGGTCGCCCCCCCCCCCCCCCGACGGACCAAAATCGTCTGTCGGCGCCCTTTTTGGGTTTTTAACATACTTTACTCTTGCACCATTTTTGGTAAAAATCATAATATAATAGCTTTGTTTTAAGGCCCAGATAACAAAATGCTCAAAAACCACCAGTTATGTACAATCTGCACTTTACTCTGATGAAAAGGGTCATCTCTGTAATATAGGGATAGGTTTTGCCGAAACGTATGTTCAAGCTTTATACGCACTAATGAATGTTATCGCTGTGCTAAGTTTGTTGCTTCCGCACCAAGCGTGATTATAGTATTAGCTTGCAAAATACTAACAACAATTGTAGCACAAATAGCCCTCTTAATGTCGGGGATAATTGTCAACATAGACAATAAAGAATTTATAAAGATACCAAAATAGCTTCCACACATTTTTCAAAATCATTTGAAGAGAACATTCAGGTTAAAATAAATAGAACTGTTATCATAGTGGTAATGGTTTGTGAGTTTTAAAGAGCAGTTTCCATTTTGCTTTTCTTCAAGTGACCATTCTCATGATAAATGGCTATTTCTGACACTGCACGATAATCCCATGAAAATGTTTCATTCTGTACTTTCGTGGTCTCAACAGCCAGAAAATTGCATTAAATAAGCTTAAGTTTAGGCTACTTAAATTTTTTATGAATTCGGTATCTATAGAGCCAAGCAGACCTCTTGCCTTGGCTATTTCTTTAAAAGTACTTAATTAAAGGCTATTTCAGAGTGGTCACATGTTGTAAATTATACTTCCTCGTATATATTAATTAGCATTAATATTTCGTAAAAGTTCACCCAGTGTTTTCCCTATTTATATGCGGTAAGTGGGCTTCAGAAATGACATTTCCAGCGATCTGAGGGGCATTTTGAGCCGAAATTTTCTTGCGCTCCGCTCCAACTCATGGTGGCTCGGAGCTTTTCCCTCTGAGAGTTTAGTCCCCCTCCCGAATTTTCTTCCGCGGAGGCCCATGGATAAAAAATTTAAACATGTTTTAATGGAGTAAAAACTTGCTGAAGAGAAATGTCAAAGTAGTCTCCTACCAGGTGGGGAAAATCAAATGGAAAGTCTGGAAAGCCGTACGTGGCTTCGATCGTGCTGAGGCTCAGGGTATTTACCTTCGGAGCGCCCCTGTAGACCATTTTCGCCCCCTCTGACCGAAACCCCCAACTCCGCCACTGAAGGCATGTCCTTCTTATTCAGAGCACATATTCAGTTAGGTAGTATCTTTAATAATAAAGGCAAATAACTTCAATGCGGAGCAGACATATTTTTTTAGGCGCATGGTTTCAACATTCTCATTAATGACTGCGCTTTGATTGACATTGAAGTGTATCTCAAGTTTAAAATTTCAAAAATTTGTATTAAAGAGAATGAAAAATGAAATTTTTAAAGTCCGACTCCCATCTTCATGAAGCATTTCTGAGCTGAGAATTCTTTCTAAAATTTTAAAGTTTGTTCACTTAACTCAAACTGGAGCATTGTACAGTGATTTGTATTGTCGTTGTTGTGCTACTCAAAATCTGAAAGTTACGGTTCTGTACATTGCATCAAGCTTTGATAGCACCCTTACTCTTGTGAGATAATGTTATTGATTGAACCTCCTCTGTACAACATGATATGCATGCAACCAAGAAGTGTTCAAAATCATAAAACAAAATAATATAAAGGGAAATTAAGCATTTTATGTGATTTGTTTAACAAGTAAGTCACAAATTATTCAGCACTGGACTAATTTGTTTAAAGTGAATAAATCTCAACATTTCATTTCTCAACAATGGAATAAGTTATGGCAATGGGAGTTGAATGAGTATAGATTCCCTTAAAATGTGTCTTTTAAGAATTCTAGACTTGCGGATACTTTAAATGTCGAAAGTTCAGAAAATGCATAGTCGCTCCAATTTCACACCATGTGAACAGGTGAAGCAAAGGCCTCCCGACTCTCTGGAAGAGCCGTTCGGCGAAACCAAAGCAGGAAGCTACGTCCACTATAGGCTGATAGGACAACACTTAACTGACCAACCTCACGACCCTCAGATCGTTTATATCATTGGTGTGTCGTGTACCGGTATTGCTCCATTCTGGATAAAAAGAACAGATATTGCCCACGATTTTATCTTATCAAGAAACATCTTCTGATTTTACCGTCATTGCATTCTGTCCAAAACAAGATATACACCTGTTGTTATGTGACACAGTAAATCAACTCACTGCCCTCGGGCATGAAATTAATTTTGTTTCTGCGACGGTAACTTGACAAAGTTGATGTAGGTTCATGTGCGTTTATTTACCAGTTTACCTAACACGAATTATAATATATGTATAAAAACCGGGATTGGTTATGTCCTTTTTACCTTTATTCACATTTTAACATCACTACATTCGCTCACATTAGTTGTTGTTGCGTAATTTCTATCCATTTGTCAAGTACATTTAATGAACTCGATCTTCTATTGCTGAAGTGAATAAAACCCATGCAGAGGAATCACAAAAGAAACAAAACGAAAAAATTTTGAAAATATGTCACTATCTAAGCTAGTTGAAATATTATAGTCCCATAGCTTTCAACAAACCGATAAGTCTTTTAAGCACTATCTGTTTCAAGTAATTTAGTTTCACGTTTTTGTAAATGTGAACTTTTAAGTTTCTTACAAAGTAAACCAAACGCCAATGTTCGAAAAGCTATAAATTAATATCTTTCAATTTAATGTAAATTAACGGCAAAACAAAAAAATGAAGCAATAATTTCCCCATTATATCTTCATGCGTGACATTTTATTGTTATGCTTTCGTATTTAATAAAACTATTCTTTTGTCACCCCAGCCCATTGTAAAATGGAAAATAGTAAGATATCGTCACTTCGATTCATTTCCCTTCTCCATTTGGTCAGGACTAAACTCTCACTATCGGCGATAGTGGACCTTATGGGCTTCGGGTTTGTGTGGAAAAAATGTACGTAAAATGGGAACCTGAGTTTTGACTTACTAAATTATTGGATTTGAGTAATATTGAATTTCTAAGATCAAGTTTAATTTTGTTTACTTTCTAATCCTTTTTCAGGAGTGCCAATTTTCTCTGGTTCTTATGACGGTTCTGAGGGTTGGTATGGACCAAACTTTAGTCTTCTTTCTCCTTCAGCGGAGTATGTGGCCTTGATCCAGTGCTGTGTATTCGAATTTATCCCAGAAGAAGACATGTGAGAACTTTTTTTTGAAAAGAAGTCGTGTAAAGAATAAAAAAATGATAACTTTGGTTTTACTGTAGTTATTTTCAAGTTGTAGAAATTGTCCACAGAATTTAGGAAATGGGGCCCTACACACTCAACATCTGTTTTTTGGGTACTTTCAGTGCAAGTTTGTAAAACAAGGACGGTCTTAACAGTCACGCATATACTGTTTTAGAAAACATACTACATCTTAATAAGTTCTAGTTTCAAGTAAATTTTTAAATTAAACATTTTTCGGTAATTTTTATGATATATATATGTTTTCTTACGGAAAGGAGCATGGAACATCCAGGAGTGAAACTTTTTACTTTGTAATAGAGCTTAAATTTGCAATAACCTAATATAAATGTGGCACATCAGATGGTCATGTCCTTTAAAGTTTACAAACCGGGATTAATCTAAAATAATCCTCTGTAATTTTCTGTTTTTTTTTTCATACAACCTGCGAGCAGGAATATTGTGTTGTGTTCGCTGATGCTTGGGTGACCTCCACTCCAAGTGCATTTGGTAATTGATACTAATCCAGGGTACCCGTCAAAATGCCTGATTTCCCCGGTATGTGGTTAACAGAGTTCTGAAAAAACTGTATTCTAAATGTGACTTGCGACAACGGCTTTCAATTCTCCGCTTTCTATGGAATATTGGCACTTGAGAATTCCTATTTGATTATTATTTTACAACGCTTTGTAAATCAATGAAAAATGACCTTTCCAGATCATAGAGGTATTATCGATGGAGTAAAAGCAACCTTTCAAATCAGACAATACTTATTGAGAGTATTTTTTTTTGTTTGTTTGTTGTTGTTGTTGTTTTTTTGTTTGTTGTTGTTGTTGTTTTTTTTTTTTGTGGTAATAAACTTTGTTTGACAGGTTCTTTAGCATATTTTCTAGGTTTTGCTTCACTTAACCGCAATAGTTAGAGTAGGATGGTTTCATACTCACACACGGTAATCAAAACCTTGATAATCACAATGATTTGAAGTCGTCACGGGTTCCGTCAAGGGTGACACTTTTGGTAGTCGTCAAGTCTAAATGCCTGGCATTGTCATTTTAAGTGATCAAGTTTCTTTGTTATGTTAAGTTGTTCTGCAGTTATTATAGAGGATTCTTTCCAGCAGTTCATTAGCAAGTCTAATTTTTTTAAATGAAATCTGAAATAATCCCAAAGATTTTTTGAAGAATTGACACATGCCCATGCTCGATAAATCAATTAAAGCTGTACTGAACCCTTTTAAGAAGTGAGCACTCGTGTGCTTTTGTAGAATAATATTTTTTTCTTTGACGACTGACAATAGTGTGGCAAAGGGTGGAATCATGTAAAAATGTGTTTGAGACCTAACAGAGGACTAGCGCAATCAGAGTCTCTTCCTAATCCTTTTATGTCGTCTAAATTTTCAAGGGAAACACAATCAGGAGCTCTTAGTCAGAACAAATCGGAACAAATGATAGTTCCAAAAAAGAAGGGAGCTTTTACTCCATCCGTAATGACTCATGTCTAGATAAAGGTGGGTTATCCATTTTGAAAAGGAGCTTGCTTCTTGTTTATATTTGCTGAATAAACACTTTCGAAACCATTTAATGATAAAGGGTAAATAGCGTGGGTTTACAAACCTACCAGTGTCTTTTCTCGTTATGCGAAGAGATATAGAACGATCCCATTTTACGTAGGCCTACTCAGGATGTATATCTGGGTTACATGAGGAAATCTGTGCCCGGTTGTGGATCAGATATATGACCTTTATATCTTAATTTAAACACAAGACTTAAATTGATGTAATTTGATATAAGGGAATTACACACTTGTTACATAACTTGGTTCGGTGTTGTTCTAGCTGATGTATGAATCATTTATACACATGTTGTGTAAATTTATTACACATGTACGTGTACTTTCTACACATTTGTTGATTGGTGGACTAGTCACACAATGTTGTGTAAATTCTATACAACACTTTTTAGAGTGCTTGACCTGTATGCTTTGTTTCCCTTTGTTTTATCAGACTGTTGTGTCGACCTTGAAGGTTATAAGAATAGGACCTCTCTGTGCGAGATGCAAAGTTTGTAAAGTTCTATATGCCACCCAATCACATTTTAATAATATCGGAAAATCGTCAGTAAGGTTATAAAGGAAAATAAAATATTTTATAAACCCATTCATCTTAATCTTATTTTCCAGTGAATTGTCGAACCCAAGAAGTTTCTTCATCGATGAGATTGTTGTCGGACAAAACTATGAGTTGGTCATCACCCAAGATTCCGGTTTGTACCGCTACCGAACGGGAGATCTTGTTCAAGTGACTGGATTTTGTCACAAATGTCCAAAGCTCAAAGTTTTATACAGGTACTTCGATATGTGGCATTTTTCTTTTCTACATAAAAAAATGTTTGTAAGAAAACTTTGTCTCCGAAATATGCAGTAGTATCTTCTCTCGATTATTACATGCATGCTTAGAAAAGAAAATATGTGGAATATTTGTGATACTGTGTTCTCCTCCTTCAGTCTCCTTGCTTTACTTGGGCAAAATTAATGTGATAAAAGCAATATAAAAGATATTTCTATGGAAAGTAAGAGACTCATTCATTCATTCATACTCTGTATTCCTTAACACCTCTTTTGATTTCCTGCATTCTGATTGGCCAAAACCATTTGAGACCGGTCTCAAATTGCAGTAGAGGGAAATATTGCGTTTGTTTAACTTGGAAATTTCATCCTTTCAAAGCCAATATTCATTAGCAAAGAGTGGTAAATAACTACAATAAGGCAGTATAGTAGCCTTCTTTTCAAGCACTAAGTTTCCCTCAGATAGAAATTCAATTGCTTGTTGCTCTAGAATGATTTGTTCACCCAAAATTTCAAGATTTCAAAAGATGCAACTTCAATTACTCTTCTTGTGCATAATATTTTGGGAGATCATGAAGCTATTAATATTGCTGGGGTTTATTGTTGAAACCGAATGATCTGAAAAAGACTAGAGCTATTTACCTTTTATGTTATGTTGAGCATTTTTAACGCAATATTTCCCATTAAGACCGGTTTCTTGACAGTTAAGAGAATAAGAATACTGTGCTTTACACGCACATGGTTTGAGCGCGTACTACATTTCCTTTGTGTTTATCGGCGCGTTCTTCATACTAATAAAAAAAATTTTTGCGTGTGAAGCTAAATACTGTGCATGTTGGGTACTCAGTATGATGTGCACTTTGTGTCCTGTTGTGTTAACGTCGCTTGCTTGCTCAGACCTGTATCAGTATGGCCTTTGATGTGATTTAAGACAAAAAAGGCAAAATCAGCGAAGATATTGTATTGGTTATATCAATTTACCCTTGTGGACTGGGGGTTGTAGAATATACCCACGGTATTTTCCGTCTGGAGTGGTTTGGCGACTAATGGGAAGGACTCACGCCGTATTTTTTTCTTTTCATTTTTTACTAAAATTTAGAGAGCCGTGTGCCATTCTGGGAAACTATTTACAAAGAAATAATATGTGCTTCTATAGGCCTCAGAATAATTGTGATAAATTAGCATGTGACGCGTACGTACTTTTCGTAGATTGTCGCCACCGTCTGGGGCAAAATGGCTACTCCATGTAACTCTTACGAAGTGGCGAATCCAAGCTGGGGTGCAACAAGTGCCCTGCACAATGCTGGTTGTCATGCGTGAAAAGGCGTGATATCAAAAAATTGTGTCAAACATGACACCATTTTTGTCAGCCCTTTTCCAAAAGCTCTTATCGAGAGGACACCCACTATCATTTGGGTCCGGTCCCAGCTAGAAAACGATCAAACATTGGGTCTCCTTCATTGAAACGTCCAGGAGACGCTAGGTTTACGGGTTAGAAATGAAAACCGAGTGCACTAAAACTTTCAGCGTTTTGACAGATGGGCCAAGGGTTATCACCAAAGCTTTCTGTTCCCAATGAAAGTATGACAACCGTTTTAATGCCAATGAATGATACTTCTATTGTAGAACCGAAAGTTTGCTAAACATGTTTGGTGAGAAAGTCAGCTCCGACATCGTTAATATTGCTGTCACGGACGCTTGGACCAAAACGTATCCGAATCTTCGACTTCTCTTCCACACTGTCTCCGAGAGTACCCTCATTGCCGGTGTGAAAGTTGAACATGGCCAAGGTAAAGTGTTATCTTTACATAGGTGATTTTACTTCAGGACGCTTACGTTTCGGGATGAAACTAGATTAAGCGATGTCGATCTATACATGCTGCCACCTCCCACAACGAAAATTGCACAAGACGACCAACAGATTAATCAACGTCAAACAGGAATCTGTGATGTTACGATAAACAATTTTACCCATTTTAGAGAAGTTCGTACATTCCTCCCAGTGACATCTGTTCTTTGCAATGTAGAACTACGTCTACAACCCTCAGTACCTGCCAAAATTATACTTCATAAATGGTATAGTTCTGGCCTTTAACTATGTGGCTAACATGCCAATCCAGTATTTGTGATATAAATGTGACTCTAGGAGACTTAACAGACTTCTATAGTTTCTTATCCTTTTATATTGATTAATATTTATGCCAAACCCCTGTTTTTTTGTTTTTTTTTTTTAAAGTAGGCATAAATTTGATAATGTCCGCCAACATAACATGTCTATAGTTGTACTTCAGGGCACAAACGTTTTCTACTCATTACACACTGCTAGTAATGTTTTTGTTGCTAAAACAGTTCAACTTTGAGAACTCGCAATAAAACTGAATTTGGTTATTCATGAGAAGTTGACTGTACAGAACTCACTGCTTTTGGGATATGCTTGCCAGCGCTACTCAAGGTGTAAAGATACACCGCTCTTATCTCGTTTGATGACTGTGACCAGGCTGTTCCACGTTTGTGCTGCCTCCCTATAGACACCGGTTCTATTGATAAACAGTAGTTTCTAGGACTATCTGAATAGATGTCGGTATCACTACAGCAACGGTAGCTCTCAGCTGCACGTACTGTACAATCCGATTACTCGCATCCCACTTAGATTTGAAATTGATAAAAAGTGCCAGAATAACATTTAAAAGCTGATTGTCTCCCGTTAACCTATGTACTATAAATATATTAAGAACAATAGATGTGTTAACGAAAATTCTCAATGCCTTGCAAGTGAATTATTCTGTTTTCCACCTAAGCGAGAGTTTTAACATCGAAAAACACTGAGAAGTATGACTCCTCGTTGTTGAACGTGAAATCCAAGCGAGTGTGTGTGAGGGCACGGAGCTATTACGTAATAGCTTCAGGGTTGTAAAGTACATAAAGAATACGCATTTGCCCCCACCGTTGTACAGAAAAGGACCAGGAAGAAGTGTCACTTAAAGGCATGTTCTGGTGGCTTTTTGCCTCTGTCTTGTAAGAAAAACAAAAATATTCCACACATGCCCTTCAAACCCTATCACAATACTATCTTTCTAACTCAAGATATTTCACTTTCAAGATTGGTTACTTGTGTAAAAAATACCTCTGCTTTTCAACAAAGCCAGAGAAAGTTATGTAATGTGGGCACCTTCCTTCAAATTCCTTTTGTTTTTCTTTGTAATTGAACCTCCTGTTTGTCCTTGAAATTTGATACTGTTGGAATGTTTGGATATCTTTTCCTGTAGATCTAGCATTACCCTTCACCATATGTAGAGCACAACCAAAAATGTTTCTTAATATTGTCTGCAGCGCCATCACAATTATAAATAAAATGAATGCAATATCAAATTAATGTGCCACGATGACATCACAGATTTCCCAAGATGCATCAAATCCCAAGGAAAATTTGCAATACTTCAAAAATTTATATCTTCCAAATGCTATAAGCTATTGAAATGCAGTTTTCACCTTCTGAAAGAGAAAATTATTCTGCTTATTTTGAAGTTAATGAATTTTGTCTCCAGAATATGCCTTTAATATCCGGCTTATCTCGAGTAGTTCTCACACCTGGGAGTGAGACTTGCAAAAGAAAGAGCGTGACTTGCAAAAGAAAGAGAGATTGCGTAAGATTTTTTGACTTTTCGTATGCTTTTTGGGGATTATTCTGCGACTATTTTCAGAGTTTAAGGTATTGTTCTGCAGGTACAATTCCCACAGAGTTCATCTATGCGACTTTTGAGGGTCTTTGATTGAGTTTTTAGGAAAATATACACGTGTAAATGAAGCCTTACTTAGATCGGGAAAGTTATCTGTGCAGAGAGTAACCGCAGTTACTCCTAGTGTTACTTCAGTTATCCCCATCTCCAAATGCAGTGTGTTCTGTACGATCGTCTTGGCCTGATTGATCGCAATATGCATGTTGGCATCAACATGGCAGTTATAATGTCCATCAAGATTCTCCGCACTATTTAATTAACACTTAAAGATAAGTTAATTAACATAAAATTGGAATTTCTAACAAGTTAATCAGAATAACGCATGTGAAATGAAATTAGCTGAATCCGAATTTGAGTCTTAAACTTACAGGATCCGACTCGGCTCGAGTCATTACTTGCTAAAGGCTTTGATTTGATTTTAAGTCATTTTTTTAAATGCAAACTTCAGACTTTAAGAAATGATTTGATTTAGAGTAGTTGATTTGATTATGGAAACTCTAACAAGCAAACACCTGTTCCTTTAGGTCGATCATGTGAAAGCATGATATATGTACGATTTGCGATTTTTTTTTTTTTTTAAAATCACTCGTGTTTATACAACTGGAATACATCGATTTTACCAGTTTGCCTCCAAAACGACTGAACAGTGATCGACACTTCCGCACTGATTGGATGAGGTCTCTTATCGCAAATGCAGACAGCTGATTTGGGTAGAGGTAGAATACTCAGTCTGGTAATTCTACTTCACCAGCGTGAACGTCTGACTACCTCGTTGGAACAGTGTGCCCTATTTTTTGTCCTGGGAAACGACGTCGCGTGACGTCAGTGCATAAGGCCGATCCTGAGATTCGGTCAATTCTGCCATGAAGTATTTAATTCATCTTTCATACGTTGAAGTCAAACATTTTCTTTGTGCAGATTTAAGACGGGCTCACTATATATTCTTCTTGGAGGTTGATGGCGACAGCAATGAAGTAAAAGATACCGATACCGCTTATATCGCCAAGGTACCATTTTTTCAGACGAACCATTAACAGAGCATAGCATTTTTGTGTTCTTTTTCTTTCCCGTTTTTGTGTTCGCTGACACGCTTAAATTTCCAGCAGCCAAATCATAAAAATAAGCATAAAAACAATCACCGTAAAATTTCAGTGTAGGCCTATCGGTCATGCCTGAACGGACACGTAATCTGTTATCGTGGCTAAATTACACGTACAGTCGTAAATATATTTATATTAAAATCGTTATCGTATCTGTTTTTTGTTTTTTGTTTTTAGTTATCTTCGTTTGATGTAAACATGGAAGTACTACCTACCGAGGTAGTACTTCCATGATGTAAAGGGCTATAAGCTTTAAGTGCGAGCACCCTAAAGTGATATCGGATCGGATCACGATTCTTCTTTTTTAAGTTTTTTTTTTTTTTTTTTTTGCAAATCTGTCTGTCGGTGTGTCGCCACGAAATATTCAGGCCTTCTATAGGCCTTAAGTTAACTTTTGTTGTGTTGTCATTCAAATCAGTTAGTTGAACAGATTTTGGCTCTTTCTGACCAGAGATGGAGCAGATTTTAACCAAAACTAACAAAAGTCGATTTGTAATCCGATCTGATCAGTATCCACGTAGTGCGACCCACCCCTTACTCTAATTTGCCGTCCCCGAACATTTAACCGTTTCTTCGGGGACTGTAATTTAGAGGATGGGATGGGTCGCACTAGCTGTAGATACTGATCAGATCGGACTGGTATGGTGACGGGTTGGTTTGTTCGTTGTAGTTTTACGCCCCAAATTTCCCTTTTCCAATTGTGTGTTCCTAGAATGTATACTCTGCACCATTGCTTATGCGAAGCGTCGCCCACAGCTGCGGTTGGTAGTTTTCAAATGGTGCAGAGTATACATTGCAGTAACACACAATTGGAAAAGGAAAATTTGGGGCGTAAAACTACAATGAACAAACCAACCCGTCACCATACAAGTTACTGAAGGGGGGGATATCGTATTTCCAGGGAAGGCCAGATTTTATCAGGGGCACACGTGTTCAAATGTATTGAGTCAACGGGAAACTCCAAACTCTGTGTTGTAGGCCGCCTTCAATCTTTTTGAAGTTAACGTTCCAACACAGTGTTATGAGGTTCAACATTATTCTTAGCAGTAATACCTGCCCCACTTTGTGAAAACGTCAGATGCTGAATGCACCCGACTAAGTCTTTAGCAATGTTTGAAAAACACGTTTAATTGCTAAACATTAAAGGGCAAAAAAGTCACCCATACTTATTTTGAAACAACAACCATATGAGACAGATTTTCCCTTCCCATCTCTTCTGCGGTAACTCAGGGCTTTAAACATTGTACTTTCAAAGTAAGCCAATGACTCTCCTAAGTTTCATAATGTATTGCGAAAAATAGTGTCACATCACTCTCGAGAGCCAATCATGAAACACGGCAGTCTATACCAATACGAAATGGGATAACTGCATATCCCTTTTTAAGTTTTTGTAAGTAGTAAGTAAGTACGTGTTCAATTTCAATACAAGTTTTGGAGTGTAGGATTCATTTTGTATAATTTGCGTGATGCCCTCAGTGCAATTGGTCTTCTTTAATATTTTTCAACCTTTGGTCATTTCAGCAAATTGACGTCAATCTTGGGAAGCAGCATGATGTTCTGCGTACTTTTCAAACTGCAAAACAGATTGAATCCTCGACTGTTTATCTTGTTCATCCGGGTTCTTTTTTTAAGCTGAGGGATCAAGTCGTCGCCAGTTCCTCTGCCACAACGAATCAGTTCAAAGTCCCAGATAAATTGCGCACACCTGAAATGTTTGAAAATTTGTTTAGAAATCGTCTCAAGTAGGGAACAGTGACCTTATTCATTGATGACTCACTGACGTCATCCCTGGAGGCAAAACAATGAAGCAAACTATGCACGAACAGTATTCGACTGGCCAGTTAACAAATCAGCTGTCTACATAATTTGTCGGTGTTGGTTTGTTTTTGCCCCCAAAGAAGGGCGTTCATAGGTCTATAGACTCATTCATGTTAACAAAGAATGACGTCACTACTGCTTGACAACAGGTTTGATGAGGTACGTGTACATTTAGTCATAATTAAACGTACATTCTAATTCGTCTACATTCTGCGTGCGATCGAGAGTTTACTGCACGCGCCAAACCGAACGTGCACGCATACGTCCCTGCGCATGTTCTATGCCAACCAGTGATGTAAGCATGAATGAGTCTATATATATTTCTATTTTATTTCCTGCATCCTGATTGGCTGAAAACCATTCGAGACCAGTCTCGAATGGTTTTCATGAAGTGAGGAGACAATATTTTAAGCTCATGCTAGGTTGCCATAGCAACATGACATATTCACCCCATATAGTTTTGCACAGCACATGTAGGCCTACCGTAATGTCATACATACAGTAAGCCTAGTACATGTTAGCAAGATAAAGAGTAACACTGAGACACTGTACACTGCATCAAGTGGATACCCTAGTCTTCATAGGTACCATTCCAAAGAATAATAACAGGCAGTGATAAAGACATAGGTTACCCTAGCCTAGGCTTAGGAATCATTGCTCCCCACAATTTCCACAAATGGGTATTTTGATCACACTTACATTCTGTTTTATAGGTCTAACCAAAGATTATACTTCTTAAGGAAACTGAAATATTTTCAAGTTGATAAAACTATTCTTAGACTTTTTTATCAGTCAGTAATACAAAGTGTGCTAACTTTCAGCATCATTGGTATCTATGGACTGCTAAGGAAAGAATCTTCAGGAAAATTGGAAAAGATCGTTAAGGCTGCAAGCCGTGTTATTGGCCCATGAAATATGTTTTAAAACAGTCTATGAACTTTATAGTAATATGGTACGACAGAAAACAGCCAAAATATTAAAAGATACTACTCATCCTCTCTTCCCAAATTATGTTTTCCTTCGCTCAGGCAACAGGCTACGTATGCCCAGTTCTAAAAATAACAGGTTCCGATTTTCCTTTATACCTAACTCTATTTCCCTTTTTAACTCGAAAGT
Organism: Holothuria scabra; assembly: GCA_037179385.1. Classification (NCBI taxonomy): domain Eukaryota; kingdom Metazoa; phylum Echinodermata; class Holothuroidea; order Aspidochirotida; family Holothuriidae; genus Holothuria; species Holothuria scabra. The sequence goes on along the minus strand of CM074200.1, from coordinate 27,441,975 downwards.
TGTTCGGTAATTGTTGGTGGTTTTATACCTTTTACGGTATATTTTCAACGTTTTATTCTGTTTTGACCTTTTGATTGTATAACTGTGTTTTTTTGTATGTATCTGTTTTTTGTATCGTTTTTATTGTTTTATATTTGTTTTGCTGCAGGACGACAAATTTCCACCTGATCGTGGACGAATAAATCTATCTTATCTATCTTATCTTATCTAACAAGTTAGGCCCTAGGCTAGGACTGCATGCACTGAGCTGCGATGACTGGCACTGTTGTTAACGTGTTAATCCACTCCTAAATTGGGGGGGGGGGGGGGGTCAAATAAAACGTGCCTATAACTACAGTATTGTTACGCCTACTAGAGTGTCTAAGGTTAGCGACAATATGCACAGGCTTTGGAATAGTGACAGTGCTGGGGTTACTAATTCCGCTAAGACTGTCTAAACAGCGAAACAACAGTAACGTTACTCGTTTGGCACACAGGCTAGCAAAGTAATCGTCAAGTTCAGTAGCCTTAATTCCCTAAGGAAGCCTGGTATAGTTTACCTGTAACATCAGTCTTTAAAGGCTAAAGCGCATTTTAAAATTGCTTCCATCTCTTGCAAAGAATTTATATCACCGTGTCTGACCCATAGCATCAAATAGGCTACGTCTGTTTGTCCTTCCCGCAGTACAGTAAGATCTGCTAACCACACACAGTGCTAGCTAGCTGCACAGTCACTCACTCTTACTGCATATATAGTATGTAACGTTAGCTCTTCGCACAACTGTAAACACAGATAACGAGAAGTTAGTAACTTTCCTTGACGTTTCGCTAAACCTCATCTCCAAAACGATACGATACTGTGATCATTGTTTTTCTGTTAATAACATTTGCTTGCAAAATAGCCGATATAGTTCTCTAAAATGAAGCAAATTAAAGATGATGCTGAGCGTATCGGTCGCGACATGCAGTTCAGAATGTTCGTCTTGCTAGCATCAATTCAGGTTCAAGATATCGATACGTCACGCTAAAAAACTGAGGAGAATTAAAACTTGATCTCTTGATCCCAAGAACCTTGAACAGAAGGAAAGTGAAAATTATTTTGTAATAATAATTTGTAATTTCACAAAATGGACCATAGGGTCCATCTTGGGCCTTGGTATTACTGACCACTTCATAAGTAAAAACAAACATAGTACCATAACAACAAACCATTAAGATTTCACAAGACAACTGGCAAAAAGAGAAGCATTGTTTTAGAATTTCGTACAATAAATTATGTCCCCTTTGATGAAAACTTACAGGACACTGTGCAAAGATTAGGCCTACTAACCAGACAATATCAAATCATACTGTCAACTCTGCTAACATGAATTCAGCAAAGGTGTTACGTATTTTGCAATATTTCACAAAATGGGCTCTAGGGCCAATCGTGGGTCTTGGATCCAGAAATCCTGAACATCCCAAAATTAGGATATACTAATTGAAAATCATTATCGACAGACCATCAACAGTATACAAGAGAACCTGTAGGTGAAACAGTTTGGAGAGTGTCATCAAATGTACCACAAGGCCCAGAGGTCCTTGACTCCAAAATTCTTAAAAACCCCTAATAATCCATCACCAAAAGGGAATTATGACCACGTTCAAGCAGATCCGCAAAAGCGTGGGGAGGAAAAAGCATGTGGAGCAAATTCAACGTCGGTTACGTTTAAAGAGCAGCAGCGATGTTGCTTTGAACATCACATGACCCTGTAACTTCGTGGGACGGTAGGCTATGAGAATCTTGTAGAAAAAATGTTACAGTAAGAAAAAGAAATATTGACATCCAAACACTTACATCCATGACAGCATGGATGTAAGTGTTTGTGGTAAGTGTTTGTGGACAGTCAGACAGATAGAGTGGTGCTGCCTGATCGTAATAGCTCATGAAAGGAGTTCAGTTCAGTGTATTTCGTTTATAAACACAGTTGCATATAGATACATGCCTTGAACAAGATGAAATGTTGAAGTTACAGACAGGACGCTAGAAAAGCAGTAATATATTTATCGTAGCTAGCGTAACATAAATGAATAAGAATACAGAACACTTGACATGTATATATGCTGGTATGAACTAAAATGTGCAGAAGACTTTTGAGTAAATGCCCCCCACCTTTGTCTAAAAAATATAAACATTGAAAATAAAAAATACCATCTATTCGGGCATCATGGATGACGTCGGTTACGTTTTAAAAGCAGCAGAGATGTTGTTTTGAATATCACAGGACCCTGTAACTTCATGAGACGGTAGGCTATGAGAATCTTCTAGAAAAAATGTTACAGTAAGAAAAAGAAATATTGACATCAAAACACTTACATCCATGACAGCATTGAGTATCTCGGGGAGTAATGAGGTTGTTTTTTTTTTCAAACAAGCTGACAGTGTTGTTTGTTTATCTGATGATACGACTGAAAAATTTTTAAGGCTCCTGTTAATGGCCAAATTTTATTAAATCACCCGCGTAGTGTTATGAAGGTTAGGTTAGATTGAGTTTTACGGCCCAGTTTCCAACAAATTGGTTCAAGTCGAGCCGGCCATGGCCTTTCCAGTTGTGGCTCGCTGCCTTGTTTTCCCTACTCCATTGCTTAACTATGCTGAGCACCAAGCACAACAGCAGTAGGTTCCTTTTCAAATCTTCGGTATTACACGGCTGGGACTCGACCCCCCCCCCCCCCTCCCTTTTGAGATTTCTTTTTGTCTTATTCTTCTTTTTTACAGAAACGTTTAAAAAGATGTACCTAAAATAAAAAAAAAAACTGCCTTTGCAAAGTATAAATTTCCTTTATATGTTTAATTCCTAATCTCGTTGCAATTACACTTTGAGTTCCCCAAATAACTTTTTCACAACTTACTTTTTGTAAAGTGCTCTCCGTCAGCAAGTCCGGTTGCCACCTCTGCTGCTGTTGTTGTGGAACAAAGGATGGCGTAGCCATTCAGACTTAAAAATGTGTGAAATCATAGATGTTTTCGAGGGGGTAAACTATATGTGTTAGTCATAATTTCTTTGTTACATATGATGAAAACAGTTAAAGATAAGGTGAAATGTAGCTTCACCATTCCATAGTATTATTATAATAATCAATAATCATATACCTAATACCCCCACGTACAGAAACAATAGAAAAATATGGCAAGTCCTTTTAATGAAATACCTTTAAATGATTTCTTTTTTAACGGAACGATCATTTTATGTAAACTATATTGGAACAATATGTTTATCTCTTGAACTCTGTTCATTTTGATGGGTTGACTGCTTCATGTCAGTATCCGCTTTACGTTAATATTTATCCACTTTTGCATGACTCAAGGGTGCTATATGTCAGCAATAAGTTATTTTTGCTTAATCGGATGGTACTATAAAGGTGTAGTCATCCGACCAAAATATGCCCAGTCAAAAGGCCCTTCTAGTTTAGGATATGATGGTATATACCGATATTTAGTTAAGGAATAAATTGCATTTGGCTGACTATTATGGTAAATAAACCGTCGAAACTCCTCGTCCGTTATGTTGCCAATTTGGAGTCGAGACGGTTAATGAGACAATAACGGTGAGACAAATGGGGTTTATTCCTACTCTCCCATCAAAAATGTGTGAAAAACGTCATCTTTATCACTGTTTTTACGTTTACGTAAAGTGTAAACGGATGGTAGGGTACGGTGGTATAATTTAACTAACTTCCTTTTATCTATGCATACGTTTTAAAATGAGTGTATAGATTTATCATTAATCGAAATCTCAACTAACTTCTTGTATTCTTCCTCCAATTTTTGCTTGCCGTTTTCAATTTTTACCTTTCCATTGCATTTTTTAATGAAATAAATGACACTATTTTCCAGGTGACGAAGGAGAAAGGTTGAGAGTAAAAACGTATATTGGTAAAATCACATTGTGCACAAATTACTGTTCTGTTCTGTAGAGCCTGATACCTTAAGTACTTTAATAGACGCTGTTTATATCAGGTTTGAATGATTTTCTTAAATTTCTTTGCATTGCAGAGTTTCAGTTCGCTCAAATGATTTGTTATTTGAGGTTTGCTCTTGTAAACACAAAAATGGAATATCTTGGTTGCTTTTATCTGTGAATTGTTGGTGAGATGTTAGTACTTTTCTTGGAATAAGTGATCTGTGATTTTGTTACTATGCAGGCTTTCTTTTGTGTTTAGAGGTCTATTTCTTTGTAGCGTTATTTAAGCCCCTAGATAGAAGACACTTTAGGTATGCAGAAAGGTTTTGTTCAACAAAGTCTGATTTAAATATTAGGCATGATGGAAGAGCGGGATGAAAGGAGAATAGAGGTAGGACGTAAGGCGTGTCAGTTTTTGGCTGGAGGATAAAGGAAGGAGATGTGCGAGTGGGACCGAGTCCGTGGAAGAAAATTAAAAAGAGGAGAACTGTTAATTTGCAGACTTTTAACCTTTGCGTTATTGTACTTTTTTGTTTGTATATGCATGGAGTTGCTAGTCTCTAGCAACTCCCTGGTATATGTGTAGGAAAGGACCCTTATACTATTTTTTCCTCCCTAATCTCAAATAATTTTACCTATTCAACGAGTTTCAAAGTGTTTTTTCCTGGGGATTATTTGCCTCAGGATGCTACCATGCACTCTAGTTGGTTCCCTTTACCGAGCCCACGGATCCCACGCTAGCGCCCCCCCCCCCTCCAACCATCTTAAGAATTACGTTCTGGTGACACTTTCATTTTAAGTTATACAGCTTTCTCTACGAAACACCCCGGAGCTTCCGGGGGGATTCTCCCCTGGACCTCCACCAGAGTTTCGCCCCTGGACCCCACCAGGGGTCTTGAGCGGGCCCCGCCCCCATGCCGTGGTGCTCGCGCTCATGGGCGTACGGGAGCATTTCAGTTTGGGGGGCAGAGGATTCTCTGCCCGAAAGACTATCTAAGCGGAGCGCCACCATCCCTTAGGCAGCCGGAAATGGCCTTTCCTATGCTTATATTAAGCAGAATCAAAGCCGTCGATATTCTGAACTTTCGTTTGCAATAAAATTTTCACCAAAAATGAGCAAATCTACAAAAAGGTCAGAAAACTCCCAGATGAAATGTACCACTTGGTACTACCATTGGATGACTACATTAAGCTATAATCATTGGAAAATGAGTTTGTTTGCGCGCTCTGCAAATTATTTTTCGTCATGCAGCATGGGATTACCATCAATATAATTTTGAAAATTGAAAAACTTAAGAAACCCTCGAAAACCCCAAGGCTTCTCAACTTCAAGAGAAGATGGCACTGCATCGCATTCCGGCTGCCTATTAAATATAAGTTTCGTCGAACTTTACAACTCCCGTGTGTTTTAGCAGCCTGTTTAGCTCAGATTCAGAGACCCGAATTTCCTGAGTGGGTATGCCATGCAACGAACTGGCCCTTAAAAACCGATTAACTCAATTTTCGCACGATTCCCAAGCAAGGTAGCAGCCTGTTTATATGCAATTAAACAAACAAGGGCGCAAATTATTTCCTAGTGAGCAAACGACCTAAGTCTAATATCAACGGTTTTGGCACTTTTGATCCCCACAAACCGTACCCATTAAATAAAAAAGGGCGTTGACAAGGCACTGTTCATATATTCTTCCCCGATCCAGCAATCTGTAACTGAGATTCGTCCTTAAAACATTTGAGATGTGGAAAAACATAATATTATGATATACCGCACCTGGGAATGTATAAAACATTACCTGGTCTTGTATCTTTTCGGGGAAAACTGTCTTTGACTCTGTTGCGACCTTGGGCGTCCGCAGAAATTTTTACAAGGGGGGGGGGGAGCCATCTATGGATGATTCAATTGGAGCGGAGCGCCACCATTAGTTTGCGCGGAGCGTTAAAGAAAATTTTGGGCCTTACAAACCCTCCAGATGGCCGGAAACGACACTTGGCGAGTGTTATAAGCTGCATGTACCCAGCCCTGAAACAGGAGTTTCATGTCTGTAATTTTTAGATTTTTAGAATTTTCAATGTAAAATATTGTTGAAGGGAAATCTGCCTCTCGGTCATGTCCTCGCAAGCCTATGCACGATTAAACTTACAACTGTCAAACAGCCTATATAGGCCTATATCCCAATTATGAATCATATCCCCCCCCCCCAAAAAAAAAAAAAAAAAAAAAAAAATCACCGTGTATATCCCAGTTACATCCGCGCGTCGCCACTTGAGATCAGAACGGGACCAAACCAAGACCAACGCATCCATCAATAGTCGGATGCCATATGCACATTACACACCTGACAACTAGTACGATTGTGGCATAGTTTTTACAGTTACAAATTTCCAATAGATATCACGAATGATGGTCCCCAAATTGCAATTACTTACTTGCAGATTTGTTCTCACTAAATTCGTATGAGTGAGCAAACAATCTACGCTGATTTGTTTACCATTGCCCGAATTTCGGTTCCACGGCACTGCAGTTTAAAAAGTTTCGCACAATTTTTAGTGGATCATTTTGAAAAGTGCAAAATCGTCATCTCATTCATATGCTGCCCAAATACCTCTCGACCAAGTACGTTTCAGCCTTCTGGTGACTATTGGTGATTGTCATTTAGTAATATGATGCGTCACAAGAAAGCTTTTGATTGATTTGTTCGGGCAAAATTTTGGGGACTGTATACATCCTCTCTCCCCCTTGTAATCTGGCAATTAAAAATATCCCAGAACTTTTTGCAACTTTTGCCCGAATATTGTGTCATTTCGGGCAAAGGTTTGCACAAGAATATGAAGCGTGGCTGACGAAAAATTGTTTTTTCATAAGCTAATTTTGGTATCTTTTAGAGGTTTTCTGAAAATAGTACCGTGACTGTGATGCTTTTTTATTATTTTTTCGGCCAAGTGTTTGAAGGAATTCGGGCGCGCCTAGGAGTTTTCTGTGTAAGTAGAAACAAACCAGGTTTTAAGACTCAAACGTCTGCCCGAACTTTTCCAGATCCCTGCCCGAATTTTAGGTCTTGAGAAAATTTGAGGGGCAGTCTGCCCCCTCCCCCCCCCCGCCTCGTAAGCCTATGCTCGCGCTGTCGGGCAAGGATTGCCTATATGGCGGCAGTAACTTTCCTCTTCGTGCAAAAAAACGACCCCTCTAAAAATGTCTGGTGACGCCCATGTTGTATCATTATTAGAGAAGTAAAATCACACTGAATTTTGCTAGATGAGAGACTTTAATCTGGAGTTAAAGGTACACCTCCATCATCTTTCTACAGATAATATATGATAATGTGTCGTTCTATACTTCGAAAGGACATATTTTGAAGTTTTTGTATCAACAATCTTACACCGGTAGGCCTACATGCAACGGTGTCTCAGTAGCACCAGTGGTTACCACCCCCTCGAACATTGATTTTCCTACAGAAGATTGAAGTGTGCTCTAATGAGTTTATGGATTTTGCCTTCTTTCATCAACAATGGCTCCTTATATTACAACTTGTGTACAAATCCTTTACAAACTAGCACAATTTTCGTTGTGATTCTATTTACCTATAGAGTTTGACCGAATAGTCCGTTGAAGTAATTACCCACACTTTCAAGACCATGTTTTGAGAGTCTTGGAGTTTCCTAGTAACTCAAAATATTGAAATATTTAGCACCATTTTTGCATCGGGTCCCCTTTCCTCGGACACCAAGTGGCGTAGCTACAAGGGCAGGCGGCTCTGGCGAAATGAATAATTCGGAAATTGGCCAATTGTAAAACCAGTCTGCAATGTGGCTTTGAAAACTCATGAAATTCCAAAATCTGTCCAATAAGAGTTCCATATTCGTTATTGGTTGTTCCAAAAAAGCAAAATTTTTCGTTCGCTTCGCCGCAAATTGCCATTCCAAAGCAGAGGTGCTCGCTCATACCTTCAATTTTTCCGAGCTGTGCAGGTGACAAAATCGAAAATTTGCTACATGTGACACCAGATCATCAAGTGAACAACGGTAACTGCAGTGCTATTTTTTTATAAATTTCCTTTCATAAAATTCCAAATTTTCTACAATATTAGCTCTTGACTCAAAAACAAAATTCTTCTGAGGGCCTCATTTCTTAGGCGTTGGATAACATTATGTAGCTCCTTCCGGTCTTTGGTCGCCGCTAAATCTCAGATTTGAAAACAGGATATACAAATTCTTCAGTAATCCCCCAACCTTTCAAATTTCCTCACAGAAACTCAGAATCCCAAACTTTTCTGCAATACAAACTGCATGTTTTCAAATATTCGAAAAAAGACAAAAGTTTCAGTGCGTTTCGCGGGCCGCTAATAACGTCCCTGGTACAGTGGTATTCACACTTAAAAATCTTAAAATTTGGATGCTTACCCATCCCCCCACCCCCCCCCCCCGCCCGCAAAAATGTTTAGCTGTGCCGCTGTAGACACCTTACCAGGACAGGCGAAAAATTTTGGCCAGATACCCCCTCCCCCCACTTTGAAAATCAAATCGACGCCCTTTGTATATTCCTACTTACTGTGTAAGCAGCCCCCGTGACCAGAAAATTTCTGTCCTCTTCCGAGTGTCTCGTACAGTCAATGCTCAAGCGCGCAATGTTCTTCGGGCAATTTCAATATAGGCCTTCATTTGGAACTTATCAACACTCTGAAAAAAGTTTGTTAGAAAAAACTTACCAAAACTGGTCATGTATGTCAAATACGTCAAATTGGTTAAAATTTACCCAATAATTGTTGAGTAATGGGTTATCCAAGAGGATTTTTACCACTTAATTGGGTAACCAGTCTGTGAGGTAACCAAATTAACAACACATATTGGGGAAAATTTTACCCAATTTCAGGTATTTGACATACGTGACCAGTGTTGGGGAATTTTTTTAACCAACTTTTTAAGAGTTAACCAAACTCTCCTCCCCCTTCAAAAAAAAAACAAACAAACAAACAAACAAAGATAAAATGATCGAGGACTCCCCTACCTAAGATCTTCCAGTTGACATTCATCGAAACGAACCCGCCCTCTTCAAAAGTGAATTAAACAGGTACATTTGTTTGAACACGTCGCCTCTGTTAAGAGATTTCTTTGGGAAGCAAATGTTGATTACTTCTAAAATATTCTTTTTCTAAGTAGTGGTTCGCGACCCAAGATTGGGTCATGAGACTATCTCGTTTATATTCAAACTGATAGGTCCACATGCATGAGTGTGGGTCATTTCAGTAGGGGGCAGATGAATCTGTGCCTGAAATATGTAATATTACCAGAAAGAAAGAAAGACCTAAACGGAGCGTTAGTTGGCACGGAGAGTGCAACATAATTATAAAGAAGCGATCGCAAAAGTAGTGGAACTGGCACTTCCCTGGGCTTAAAAGTAGAAGCTAAGTTGTCATACATTTGAGGTTTCGTTTGCAATAAAATGTTCTCTTCGATCAAAAAAAAATGAGCAATTTGCTAAGTGACCAGTAAAATGCAGACGGTGGTGTTTATGGGTCTAGGAGACAAAATCGATTCGTTTTCACCGTCCGTTGAAGCTGACCCCCCCCCCCCCCACACACACACACACACTTTTCGTGGCTGTCTCGAAAAGCTTGAAACGACGCTGTGTTTTGGTTTCATCTAATACCATATTACTGTGCTGAAAATGTCCTTACTTTCTTTTTGCAAAGGAATAACAATTTCCAATTTTGACGAAAAAAGAAACTTGATGTGCAGGCATTTTTCTCGTATTCTGTTTCGTCTTAGTTGTCAAAATCGCAAAAGGATCACACCTCTGAGACCACTGTTGCTCGTTGGGCTCCCACTAGGGCCTGTCTTCATGCTGCGGTCACCAACTTTCCCTCCTTTTTCTCATCTCGCCATTGATACGTTTTTCCTCTCGTTTTCTCTACATCGTGCATCGTGTCTTCAGTTTCTGTGGAGAGGGACACACTTCCCCTAAATAAATGTACAATCGGATGGAATGGTCTTTAAACTTTTCGGTAGAAAAGCACGCAAAGGAATTTGAAATACTTTTATGTTTTTAGCATCTTACGACTCTTGCCAGAATTCAAGATCCACTGAATTCATGAAACTATCTAACTGCCTGCCCAAACTCCCGACTTTAAATGACTTTACTAGGCTTATACTATCGGTAATGCCTGAGAAAAACCGGCATGCCACGTAACAAATATTCAGACAGACCTATGAGAAGATTTTTCTCACTGTATTCATATGTGTAATGATTAAGCAAAATGCTGCCCGATTTTTTACCATTGCAAGAATTTAAGGGTCCACAGTAATGCAGGCTAAGTAAATTCAGCACATTTCACAAGCTCTACGGCATGGTTATCTATTGAAATTTGCAACGTGGCTTTTGATATTTTAGGTTTAAGTTTTAAGCCCAATGCACCCGTATAACCTCACGTCTGTCCCAGTAATCTGGTAATTTGGAAATCGAAAACATCTCAGAAAATTTTACAACTTTCACTCAATTATTCTACCAACTTCGGACAACTTTTAGCTCAAGATGATGAGACTATTAAGTGAGGTTGAGAACAAAATGTTTTTTATAAGCAGCTGTAATACCTCATCAATTTCATAGTCTTTTTTGATCAGTTGAACATTTTAGACTTGCTTGGTTATGATTTTTTTTCCTAGCAAATGTCTGCAAGAACTAGGATATTCCTGCATATCTGGCAAAAATTTCTGCAAAAGACTTCAAAAGAGGTTGGGTATAATTTTATTTGAGACGTAGCTAGGACTTGATACTTGACGCTTGATGCCAGTCTTTGTAATAAGTTTTTCTTTTTTTTATCAAAATTTTACCCTGACTAAGTTTCCTTTTCCGTGCATTTTTTGGAGGGAATCTGTCCATGCTTGATAGTTTTTGTGTAAATGACCGAATCTTTTCAGAACCCTGCCCTAATTCAGATGTTTGGGGGAGTCCTTTGATGCGTACCTCCGAGTCGACTCGTGCGCCTATGGATGAGTTGGTTGATTGATCATTGTTATACTGATTGATTGATTGATTATTCGATAGATCGATTTACCGAATGATTGATAGACTGACTGACTGATTATATCTATCGATAAAATTTTATAAATGTTAAAAATAATTACAAGTTTAAAATCTGCCAAGGATAACACTTCAAAGTGATTACACGTATGTTAACATGCGGCCCTTAGAAGTACAAAAAATAGGCCTATACTTCAGAAAAAATACAAACCGAAAAGAGTACAGAAAGCTGACTAACAAAAGTTTAAAGCTAAAGAAAGAAAAATTTTAAAGATGAAATCTGATTCATATGGCTTGATTAAAAATCTTCTCCATCTACCTGTTGAGACTTATTTCTCTATTGCACAACTTAATGGAGCATAGGACAAAATATTCGGCCACATGGTCTTACGCATGTTCTGACTCTCGAACCGTCACGATCAGTCCTCCGGATTTTTTTTTTCTTCTCTTGGTCTAAGGTGCATAGATCCTTTGATAAAAACATGGAATTGACGCCGCCTTTAGCGCGCTGTAAAGTTCTTGCTAAACTAATGTTTGATTGTTACATGCAACATGTTTCCAAAGGAACTATGATATAGAACTAACACAATTTAATGTGTTCGTCAATAAGGGTAAAAACTAATGGTTCGCAGCCTTTTTATTTTTCGCCATGTACATCCTACCGGTTAACAAGGTTGGCTGTCTACAGTTATTTTCATTCGCTATAACATGACCGAGAATCAAGATTATATACCATCGAAACTCTTTACGAAAGCCTTTTAACTAACATTCAAAAACTGATAGTCCTGAAGCAACCCTTCCTTAAAACGTAACCCTAGCCATGATTCTGAAACAAGTTTAAAAAAAAATCTGTAAAGTGATCAATTCTGCTATTTGCACCTTGCAAAAGAGTATTATCAGGCAAACGGCTGAGAAAACACGGAGGAGACTTGATCAAGTTAAGAGCAAGCACCGCCTTCCTCTTACAAATCAGTAAACCATGGAAAGGGGCAATACTCCGAGATCGGTAATTCATTGCCTCATGGACTCTCATAAGGACGTGCAGAAAATTGTCTCTCAAAATTTACAACAATTTAGAGTGAGGGCAGCATTCCACTTACTGCACAAGTGAAGTTTTACAATATTGTTCTGTAAGAGTAACACGTAACCACCCATAACAATGTAGTTCTAAAGATCTCCTTTGAAAAAGTATTTTAGAAAATTGTGGGAATACGGCCACAGCTTTCAATGTCTTCATGATGATGAAGAGTATTACAGTACACTTTTACTGTAATGTTTGATTCATGCACGTATACCAGCAGTGCCAACTGAAGGTCCAATCCTCCAAAGTGTTCTGTTGAACAAAAGAAAAAGACAGTTATGATGTCACTTGGTTCTGAAAGTCATCTACGAAAAGTACAATTCAATCATGGGATCTTCAGTAGCTCAGTAGCACTATGATTTGATGGAGAACATGTATATGTAAACCGCACTTCATCAACTCCTTGACATTCCGCATCTTACTAATTGGAACCATGTCAGCTGAGGAATTCTCATCAGCTTTACTTGCAGTGTATAAGGTGTTTGAAATTTCAGTCATAAGTCAGAACCTTCTTTAAAGGATGTCTAGCTTCCCCCAAACATATTTAGACATATAGGGCCAGGTCTAAATCACAGGCGTTTACACTTTTGTGACTTTGAAAAATTGGGTGGGCTCAAACTCCCGCCCATTGACGTAATGTAATGTGATTGTTCTAAACAGGTAAACATAAACAGTGTACTTGCAGTGTACTCTTATACATACTTATAACATATACAATACATACAGAAAACAATGCAGTGTTAATTTTAATCTGAGACCTTTGAATTAGCTCATCTCAGCAATGTTGGAGTAATAGGCTACCGTTGCAGTGTAAAGCTGCGGTAATCACATTGCACTGTACATTGACAGTCGAATGTCTGACGTGGCGTCGTGTATATTGTTCCAGTTGTGTACATGAACAACTGGGAAGAATTTGCAAAAATTGCAATACCGATTATGTCAGGATGAAATTTACAGTGGAATATATGGAGAAAGGGAGCTACAAAATGGAGCAAATATGAACTTCGGCAAAGGATAGGTCAAGTGCAAAGCTGTGAACGACCGCATTGCAAGCCTTTTGCGGCTTGCTTGATCTGTACATGAATGAGAAGCCAGCGGTGAATTAATGATGATTTTTTGGACAAGATTTCTATCCTCTATTAATTGAGAAAATAGCGTACAATTATATACATACATAAAATAATCCCATTTAAAATCAATTAGCCAATGCACAATTACAATTAGGCTAGGCCTATCACTCAGGCAACCTTTGTTTTTGATGCATGAACATTTCACAATGCATAATATACTTTCAAGATTACCGAATTTACAAACAACTTGAATCGTTAACTAATCTAAACAACTCCCTTCATTTTACAATATACAACGGGACGTTTTGACCAGGTGACGTTTTGACCAACGGCGGGGACGTTTTGGTACGGGGACGTTTTGGTCTGGGGACGATTTGACTGGTATCTTAGCTTTCGTACAACAACAATCTCATTCTCGGTTAGGTAATCTCTTTGCTCAGCTAAACGTTACTCGTTACTGTAATTGACAGGTTAAAGATCTGGAAAAGGGTAAGAACAAGTTCCCCACCCCTCCCCCTTCTCCCTCCGCCGTTATCCATATTGGTCTGAGGAACAGAAGATTTACAGAACTAGATGGAAACAGACTAAAAATAATAACTAGAAACTTACTTTTTAGTCAAAATGCTACATTGCATGAAGAGAGGAATAAACGACAACTGTTATGACCATTACAGGTATCCGTAATGGTTCTGCTGTGTAATTGTATTATCATACGACAGGCCTACAACTTACATTAGAACTTGTACAAGCAACCAGAAACTGTGTTGTGTAACACTTTTAAAGGTCTTTCGTTGATTTTCGCCCCCTTTTGCATGGTAAGGAAACTTTAACGATTCGGTTCACATTTCTAGGCTTGCTCGATTGTTTCTTTACTCAGGCCTCAAAGGGAAAGTTTTTGTCAAGGAAGCAAGTCAAGTGATTTCTGCCTTGGGGCTACGGTTAAGGTTAACGTTAGGCCGTTTGGCCTAAAGTTAACCTAACGTTAGGCCTATCGCTTGTACTAAAATGTACATCGAACCTTTACGTTTGTTCATCACACTAATTAATACTGTAGCCTACCTGCTGTAGCTTAGGGCCTAGGCCACAGCCCACAGATTGTCCTAGCGTTATAGAGTATATAGTATTAGCCCCCGAACAGGGATGTGTGTTCGTTACATGGGTTAGGCCCTAGGCTATTTCCTCTCACATTCACAACACACCCCTTGCGTGGATAACGTTTAGGCCTAGCCTACAAACGTATTATTATTACTAACCAGGATGCACAAAATAGGAAATGACTGAACTGGCTTAGGCCTAGGCTAGGCTGAGGCCTAATACTTTTACAAATGGTGCGGCTTATTTGATCGATCGTCAGTCAAATGAGTGCCTCACTTGTGATTGTTTGACCGACTGTCGGTCAAAGAATGATGGCGCTCTACCTTATTTGACCGATCGGTCAAATGAGCGATGCGTTTGTGCGTATTTGACCGATCGTCGGTCAAAGAATGATGGTTGCTTATGAATTTCACCGATCGTTGGATCGGTCGAATGAGCACTGCACTTCTGGTTGCGACCATTCGTGAAAATTACAAGCTCGGACATTAAAATTGTCTAGTTTCTGTTTTCCGCAATGGGGAAAGTTACTTGCAGTGGTGTAGCTAGATTTTTTCCGCGGGAAGGAAGGGGGAGGGGGAAAAGAAAGCACTTAAAGTTTCCGATTTTTTCTCAATGGCTACCGATTTTTTAGTCTCATATACCGATTTTTAGCAAACTTGCCATAGGATTTATTGAAACTAACTATGCTTTAGATTTCACTTTGCTATTTAAGGGTGGGGGGAGTGTTGTGTGTAATTCACCCTAAGTGAGCCCAGAAAATTTTCGATTCATAGAGTTTGAACTGGGAGTAATGGAACGACCGAAACCCACGTGCGTACGTACGTACTTGTGTACTGTGTTCTGCAGTACATAATTATTTCCCCTTGCAGCTTGAGCCACTGACTGTGATCGGTTAAACAAGCAAAAAGCGTAAGCTACGTGACCAACGATCGGTCAAATATCCACATTGTTTACAAATTTAAGTAGCCTAGGCCTATCATACAATGGACGAAAAATGCGTTATTGGTGAGATCTCGGTACCAGGGTTTTCCCTGGGCGTTTTGAACGTCGCGCCCCGCGACGTTCAAGCTTCAAAACCAAGGAGGCCGCGACGTTCAAAAAACGGCCGCGAGGTTCAAAATTGCTGCCAGCTAGTCTCCATAATTTTTCTTCTTTCTGTCAACGACTGCTTTTGTTGTTGATACAATAAACGACAAAACCATTGACTTATTTGTAAAACTGCAACTAACTTTTTTAATTTCCATGCACATAACACTACATTCGAGTCAGAGCTCTGTATGTATATCCCATAGGGCCTACTACTGAACGAGTAACAACAGTTTTATTATAATTACTAGCCTGCACTTGCCGTCATAGACTCGTATCAGGAAACTGTTGTGCTCACTCCGGAGCACAGTAGCTACGTGGCACAACACGACTTGCATGACCAAAACACATACGCCCGCCTTTGGCAGGTTAGAGGCGGGGCTAATGTCTCAGATTTGGGAAATTATCAATCAAACGAATGAACCGTGTCATTGTATCTTCACGATGTAATCCCACATATTTCCTTTTACTTCGTTCTTAAAACTTACGACACAATGCAGAAAATCAGAAAATGAAGTGGTGCAAACCTTCACTGCAGTGTAAACCCCCATTAACTACTAGCCTACATCTCTGAATTGTTTTGCCCAGCTACAACCAAAGTTTGGGAAATTCGATCGTAGCAAAAATGCAATGGGAGTATTAAAATTCTATGCGAAGACGGTTGGTTTCTACATGTTTTTCCTACACAGTAAAAATGCATTGACGATGTCACAAGTATGATTGGCTGATTAAAAGCAATAATGAACCAATCACGTTGTTTAGAGGTAACTTAAAATAAGTGCGATGGACCTTATGTGTATGATGTCATAGAACCCTTGTTTTCCCAACATGTTTTCATGAAAAGATCGGGACACACACAATCTGTGACTGCTTGCAGCCACGTGCTCCATTGCTTTTATAAATTCTGGCATTCACTTGATCATTATTCCCGATTATTTGCAAACTGAAAAAGGGGTTAAAATATACTTGAAACATGCCCTTAGTTTCGTTAAATTCCTGTAAACTCAATCCTTTAACTTCCCGCCAAAACTGGTTGCATTGATAATCACAAACGTAAAATTTTACCCCTGCCATGGAAGTGGTCGTTTGATATTTTCCGCTATAACCCTGTAGTATTAAATGGAATAAGATTTAGAATTGCATTTAATGTCTTTTCCTTTCTTTCTCGCAGAAAGCGCCGCGTAAGTTGCTGTACCAACCAAAAAGCAAACTATCGAGCTGCAGTGTTTCGCCTCTTTTTAATCCGAAAGCTTAGCATACATGTCTGTGCACCAGTGTTAGCGCTGGGACTTGAAATTTGGGGGGGAAATTCCCCCCCTTCTGAAAAATTTAGGGGGGGATTTTCATTTTTAGGGGGGGAGGAGTCTTTAAGTTCTGAGAAGTTAAGTTGAGTCTGCAATCTGCGTTTACCAATAAAGAGATTAATATAGTATATTTTAACATTGCCAAAACTGATAGACCAATGAGTAGCCTATGACTAAACATGA
Organism: Holothuria scabra; assembly: GCA_037179385.1. Taxonomy (NCBI): domain Eukaryota; kingdom Metazoa; phylum Echinodermata; class Holothuroidea; order Aspidochirotida; family Holothuriidae; genus Holothuria; species Holothuria scabra. Next base: position 27,425,221 of record CM074200.1, on the reverse strand, counting down.
TTTCAACAAAGTTAGATGTAGCCTATCAGTTGGCCTGGCTGCTTTGCATGTGGCGCAGAATATTTCTCCTTTCTCGTACCATAACCACGGCCAAATTTTCAGCCAATTTAATTGAAACTTGTCAGCTTTTTTCTTCTTAGTTTTACTACTTTTGTTAGCAGACGTAGGCATAACATTAGGCCCCGTACTAGTACTGTATTACTACTGTAGTAGTAGTATAAGGCCTAACTTACAGTACTAGTAGTATTACTATTTACGTTATTATCGCTACTCTGTAGCGATTTGAAAAATAATCCAACTTTGACTTGGAGGCCATTTCACACTTCACAATTGTCTAAAACACGACCGATGTTTGCACACAGAGCGATTAGCTTCAGTACACACACTGCACAGAGCAAGCTGCCACTGCTGCGCGATCGTACGCTAGGCCTACAGCCCTATACTATGGGTAGAGCTAGTACATGCATACCCAGTCCATGCAGTATGGGTGTAAGGGTGTACTGTGTAGAGCTCCGTTTTACACAAACGTTTATACAAACGATGACTCATCGATTGTCAGAGTTTTTATTCGTATAACGGACAAGTAAATAAGATGTGCTTTGATTATAACCCTATCGCTTATGCAAGAAAAACAATGCGGGAATTTCCCGCAGACAAATATTTTTCTTGCGGGATTATTGATTCTGTTGCGGGAATCCCGCAATCGCGCAGCTTAGCGCGAACACTGCTGTGCACGTTTTGTACACGTAGCTCCTAGAATCTTGTGAAGTCCGGTGATTATTATCTTGCATAAATTAAGTAATTCCCAGCATTCCTTCCGTAATGTTATTTACAGTAGGACTTGTGCTATGTTGTCATGCGACGTCATTGCACACAAAAACCGTGATGCACGTGGTCTCATGAAGCAAAATTCTTGGCCCACGCATGCAGTAGACTTTGGTGCATGTCCGTTTTTTCCGCCAAACACGGCATCATGTTTTGCTTGGTGACATCATATGCATACGACCCATTTCAAAATTTAAATTGGTCTCTGCATCGTGATTGGTTCAATTGCATTGATTCTAGCCAGCCAATCACAACTCGCGCCTCCGTCTATGTGATTTAGTGTGTGAAAATACTCGGTCTCGAGACAAGTTTTCCCGTTGAGTTTGTGTTACGACGATCGCACTGCCAATGCTTATATAGCCGGCTAGCGAAGCAGGGCGAGCCCTGTGCCAAATTCACCATGAAACGGCATCACAAATCTCTGCGTACGTCGCCCCTTGGCTCTTCGCCAGAGAGTCGTGGGGACTTTTAGAAAAAAAAGACTTGGATTTTTCGGGAATCTGACTTGCGTGCATTTCAGTTGCAGATTCTTTTTAAACAAGACGTAAGTTTTGGACAAGAACTGCTTAAAATTTCCGGGGATGTTTATACCCGAAAGGAACCATAAGATAGTTAATCGGGTGCAATTGTTGGCTGCCCAGAACTGCTAAGATTCTACTTCTAAGATTATCATGAATGATTACTCTACATGGGGTTCGTAATAAAGCAGGAGAGTGGCTTCAGTATATTATAGCAACTACAACCCAGTGCAGAAAGGGAATGCAAATGTTCCGACATGATTGGGGGATGAAAAATAGAATGGGCATGATGTTGGCCTAAGAACTAAATTATTAAAGCCTGGGGCATGTGACATCGACTGCAAACAAATCTATCGCATTAACAGTTGATTTACATCTCCACTTTTGAAGTGAAAATATTACGCCTACAAAAATGATATCCCGTTCGTGAAACGAACAGAAATTTTCCCAATATTTTCTATCCTGAACTGGTAATATTGCAGGCCAGCCCAATCACGTTAATTTTGGTGAGCAGCGGACGCGAAATAACGGCCAACAGGGGGTAAAAATCTTCCGGTGCCAGCGCTTAATAAAGGCCATGCCGATGAACCAATACTTTCGAAGCAGAACTTACGGTGATATAATGCCAATGTGCCCGCTATTAGTAGATCAAAATTTGTACGAATGTGAGTTTCGGTGCTAATATTTTTGCGTCAACTTACAGAAATTGTGTTGACTAATTTGGCTCAAAAGTGTCACCATTTTGCGTCTACGGACTTGCATAAGTCACAAAATTTCCAAAAGGGGAGGGGGACACCCCCTCCACTTATACCCCTCCCCCAGGCCGGCGATCCACCAATGGACGCATCAGATGAGCGACATTCAATTTTAAACCCAGGGAAAACCCTGGGTACTACTTGGGTTTCTGTACCCAAAAGTGGCATAGCCTTTATCAGCACTCATAATCATGAAAACCTTATTACCTATAACCCGAACCGGTAGCCAGTCGTTTTGCCCCCTTGCCAGTTTGCCCCGTAAATACCAGTTTGCCCCAAGCATTAACCAGTTTGCCCCCTAAGACCTAACAGTTCGCACCCTAAATCTTCTGAATCAGGTAGGTTCCTTTCCAGCAAGTGAATGTTTTAAAAAAATCGATTTCCATCAACTGAAGTTCAGTTCTTATTTAATTCTCATTCAGGATGAGATTGGGCGCATTGTTAAAAGGTAAAACAAGTTGTTCATTTGTTCTAGTTAGGCCTAACTTACTGTTCATTACTGTTCGCTCGTGCACAATTGCTCATGAGAGTTAATTTTGTTGACAGTAGATGGATAGGCTTTCTATCTAGCTAAGTTATCGTTCGTTCATGTGCTCCTTTATGTTAACGTCCACACATCATATCTTGTGGTTGTTTTGTTAGGTTCTATTACTTTCTTCTAATAACTTTCGCAAAAATCGAAAAATTTTAAACAAATGCTAAACTTGCATGTCAAACTTAATTTTATTCTGGACGTGCAAGAGAATACCATGTCAACTTGACTTATCATTGGCTGGTTTTTGTCACATTCTTGCGGAAAACAGTCGTAACTTGTGAAAATCACTGTTATGACATCTACACAACTGCATTTTAAGGTCAGTTTATTCCACTAGGGAGCGAACTGGCCAGTGGGTGAAACGACCGAGGCGAACTGTTTGGAGGTGAACTGACAAGAGGGCGAAACGACCATTAACCCCCTAACCCAGTATCCCAGTAACCCAGAATCAACCACCCCTCGTCCTCCATGTTATTTCCTTGGAAGTTCCTCTTATTGTTAGTCAACGTTGCACTCTCTTTTCACGTACAACATTGAGGCACAAAGCACTGGGAAATTTCAATAGGGTGGCTGGTCGATTGATAGCGAGGGGATTATTAGTCCTTCATTTAAAGTATTATATAGTTGTACAGAGTACTGTTGTGTTGAGTTGTCTCATGAGTGACTGCTGTGGGCACAGAAACATTAAGCAGTCCGGAATAAGCATGGTACGTTACAGCACTGATTCTACAGAGAGGCTTCATACAGCCTTATAACTATGATTAACTTTTAGGAATAGAGAGTCCCTCACCGCAAAACTACATTCAATCCAGTGTTCAACCGATCACCTGTTAAGTAATCGGCATAGGGCCGATTATTCCATTGTCGGTAAATAATCAGCATTGGTAAAATTATGCTCATCAGCTAATCATTACCACAGATTATATGCAAACTGGAAAAAAGGGCTAAATATACTTGAAACTTGCTCAGGATGCATTAATAATTGAAACGTATAAAATTTCCCCCCACGATGGGAGTGACCGCTTGATATTTTCCCCTAAAACCCTGTAGTATTACCTGCAATTATATTTAGAATTGCATTCAAGATGTATTCCTTGCAGTCTCGCAGAAAGCACCACGTAAGTAAGCTGCTGTACAAACTGTGCTACACAAAACACATGGTACAGACTATCCAGTTGCAGTGTTTCGCTGTTTTTTCAAATCCCCAAGCTTAGCATATATTATTCTTGCACATGTTGTACACGTAGTACCTAGAGTAGAATCTTGTGCTTTTCGGTAGTCATTATATTGCATAAATTAAGCCATTCCCAGCATTCCTTCCGAAATGTTATTTACAGTGGGACTTAAGCAATGTTGTCATATCACGTCATTGCAAACGTAAACAACGATGCGCATGGTCTCTGGCAGCAAACATCTTAACCCACGCATGCAGTAGACTTGCGTGCGTGGCTGTTTTTACCGCCAAACAAGGCGTCGTATTTTTCTCGATGACATCAAAATGATACGATCCATTGCAAAATTTAAATTGGCCCGTGCATCGTGATTGGTTCAATTGCGTTGATTCTAGCCAGCCAATCACAACTCGCGCCTTCGCCTATGGGATTTAGTGTGGGAAAATACTCGTCTCGAGACAAATTTTCCAATTGAGTTTGTGTTATGATGATCGCACTTCACAAGCTTATACAGCCGGCTAGCGCAGCCTGGCGAGTCCAGTGCTAAATTCACCAAGAAAAGACATCACAAATCTCTGCGAACGTGGATTTTTGGGGGATCTGACTTAAGTGCATTTCTGTTGCAGATTCTTTCCAAACAAGACGTTAGTTTTGGACAAGAACTGCAAAATTATATGGGGGATATTTATATCAGAAAGGAACCATAAGAAACGTTAATCGGGTGCAATTGTTTTGCTGCCCAGAACTGCTAAGATTGTCGTGATTTTTCTACATCGGGTTCGTTAAAGCAGGATAGTAGCTACAGTACATTTACGCAACTACAATCCAGTCCAGTAAAATAATGCAAATGTTCCGACATGATTGGGGGATGAAAACTAGACAGATCACGATGTTTGGCCAAAGAAATAAATTGTCAAAGGGTATGTGACATCAACTGCAAACAATTCTACAGTATTAATGGTTGTATCTGCACTTTTGAAGTGAAAATATTACAATATTCCGTTTGTAAAACGAACGAACTATTCCTTATAATTTCCATCCAGAACTGGTTATGGTAATAGGATATGCACGAGGCAAGGGGTACCTACTTCAGTGACAAAACTTTTAGTCAATTAACCTTTTCTCAAAGTGTGCTTTCACACGGCGCGAGATCGGAGTAACGATGGGGAAGCCGAGGTAAGCCCAGCTTCCAAATGCAAAGCCTACGTAGCTGACTTTCTGTTAAGCTTTATTGGAAGAAGGAAAAATGAAATTAAAGGGTTTTTTTTTCATTTATTAACACGCACGCTCTCGACCGAAACTGGAGTAAATTCACTGTGTTCATTTCCAGTGACGCTCAGCTTGTCTTATTACACTGTGTACGGACTCTAAAAACAACAACGGCAAGGGCGACCTGTCATATTTTCAACTAGAAAATCTATGAGCTATTTACTTCATGTTTTGAAATAGTTCCATTTCTCTAATAGCTGTTTTATTCCTCTTTCACACTGAAGAAACCCCCCTCAAGATCATAATTTTCCAGTCAGGAAGCTTACCATTTTTTTTTCAACCACCATCACGTATGGCACTGCCAATCAGCTCAAGCAGACTTGCCCAGTATTGTACGTACAGCATGTGTAGGAATAAGCTACTTGCTACTGCTTTATCAGTCGTATGGCAGACAGGTTATTGTTCTGTCTGCACTTATCCACACACCTTTCTTGCTCAAATAAACTTGACTTTTAAGTTAAAAATCCTTTTAAGATCAAATAGGACTTCCTCTGCTGGACACAAAGGAGACTAGACACACTGATGAATGAATCAACTAGTAGAGGATTAGAGGCCAGACTTGGCAGACATGATTGACATGTTACCATGGTCCTTTTGAAATTAACAATGAAAAAAGTAGTTGATCGAATGCAGTTGGTCAACCATTGTCAAACTAGCGTTGGTGAGTTGAAAGCGTGACAGATAGAGCGCTGGTACTGTACGTAACCCTAGGCCTAACCCTATTTACTATGTGTATGTAACCCTTACCTCCCTGCTATGCGTACTTTACCCCTCACCTCATTACTATGCGTATGTAACCCTAACCTCAGTAACTGTGGGTAAGGAAACCCAATAGATCCCACCACCTAAAGTACTGCAAATAGGGATCATTTGGAACAAGATATAATGAAAGATCTAGCATTGCATTGTGTCGTCGTCTGCACAGGTAGCGGCCATTTTCTTTTGTTGTATGATTCCATTGGAATGTAGTTGCTAAGTGACAAAAGTTTATAGTCTAAATAGTGTTCACTTCGTATTTTTTCTAAATGAAAGATAGTAATATACCTTCATACACCTAAAACAGCTTTGAAAAAAAGAGGTCATCAGCTTCATTAATTTAGTAGCTACCACCAGGTTTGGACACAGTGCATATTTTGCTGTTTCATTGATAAGATTTAATATTGTTAGAAAATGCAAAGCAAGTTTTCTGTTATGTATGGTTGCATCTTGTAAAGCACAAAAAGACCTTTATTCTGGTACCAAATGTACAGATATTTCCTTCTAAGGGTAGCCAGCTCAAAACGAAAAAGCTGATAGTAGTGTTTGCACCGGGTAGGAAATTGTACCCGGGTACCCAATCATAAAAATCTTTCAATTTTGGGACAATTTGTTCCATAACTGTTAAGCAAGCTGCATAAGATAGATACCTTATACTGTTCCTCTAACAAATATTAGGACACAAGAGTAACAAAAAAATGCACAAAATAGAGTTAAATTTGTTTCGTGTATTAATTATGCCATTTTAGATTTTAGGTGTCCACGTTACATCAGAACTGTGGTTTAGCTGGATAGGTGTTACAATTGAACACAATTTGAAATATAAGCCTGCTTATATCAATTAAAATGGAGTACAATTACATTGTGGATACAAAATATGAAAAGATTTGTGTTTTAAATATGTTAAAGGTAAGTTTTGTAGGTGGTTGTAAAATTGGACACGGTGTCCACGTTACATCTGCACCATAACAACTACACCTTTGTTTGACATTTTCCTTGTATAATGTCGAAGTGACATGTTTTGTGTAGAAACATATTACACAACTTTCCACCTGACTTCAGAGTAGTCTAATAGTGATGTTCTTTTTTAAATAAGTGTCTGTTTTATCAATATTTAACACATGATGTAACATGGACATGGTGACTGCACTCCACCATATTTAGACTCATCTCTGAAGATTTAGGAGAAGTTGCAAACTGAATTTGCTTAAATTAAATCTGTACTATCCCAGGCTATAAAACAAATTAAATTTAATTTATAGCACACAACTTGTCCATTATTAGAGTTTTCAAAAAGTTTTCTTGTTTTTATTCTACACAAAAATCTTAATATTTTGCCTAGTTTATATTTTTGCAATTTTCATATTTTTGTAGAAACTCATTTTTATAAAAATAACTTATTTAAAAGTAACTTATCAGTTTCTAGATATTTTTAGGAAACAAACTGCAAAATGTGACCCAAGCTGATTGCCCAACTTCAAACTTGAAATTGGTGTCCATGTTACATCAGCACAAATATTTGACACACCTATCATTTATGGACCATTATGAAGAACTCAGTAATTCTACACTAATGAAAGTATTTAATATTGAAAGTAATGTCTGTATACAGTACAGTAGCAGTGTTTCCTCTAAGAAATTAGCCATTGGGTTAAAATGACCAGTTTGGAAAATTTTGACTCAGTAGAATTGTTAGAGGCATGGAGCTGTGCATGTGAAGCACGACCCCCCGACGGTTGGGGTCCAGGGGCCCGCCTTAGGGCCCCTGGTGGGGTCCAGGGGCGAACCCCCCGTGAGCTCCTGAGTTTTAGGGGTTTAGGGGTGACATTTCTTTTATAATGCTCCTGTATTTTTGTATGTTTATGTCAGTGTTAGCGCTGGGACTTGAAATTTGGGGGGGAAATTCCCCCCTTCTGAAAAATTTAGGGGGGGATTTTCATTTTTAGGGGGGGATGAGCCTTTAAATTCTGAGAAGTTAAGTCGAGTCTGCAATCTGCATTTGCCAATAAAGAGATTAATGAAGTACATTTTTTAACATTGCCAATAACTGATAGGCCTATGACTAAACAAGATTTCAAAAAAGTTAGATGTCGCCTATAAGCTGGCCTGGCTTCTTTGCATGTGGCGCAGAATATTTCTCCTTTCTCGTACCATAACCACAGCCAAATTTTCAGCCAATTTAACTGAAACTTGTCAGCTTTTTTCTTCTTAGTTTTACTACTTTTGTTAGCAGACCTAGGCTTAACATTAGGCCCAGTACTAGTACTGTATTACTACTGTAGTAGTAGTATTAGGCCAAACTTACTAGTAGTATTACTATTTACATTATTATTGCTACTCTGTAGCGGTTTGAAAAATAATCCAACTTTTACTTGAAGGCCATTTCACACTTCACAACAGTCTAAAACATGACCGATGTTTGCACACAGAGTGATTAGTTTCAGCACACACACCGCACAGAGCTAGCTGCCACTGCTGCGCGATCGTAGGCAAGGCCTACAGCCCTACACTATAGGTAGCGCTAGTACATGCATACCCAGTCCATGCAGTATGGGTGTAAGGGTGTACTGTGTAGAGCTCCGTTTTACACAAACGTTTATACAAACGGTGACTCATCGATTTTCAGAGTTTTTATTCGTATAACGGACAAGTAAATACGCTGTGCTTTGATTATAACCCTATCGCTTATGCAAGAAAAACGATGCGGGAATTTCCCGCAGACAAATATTTTTCTTGCGGGATTATTGATTCTGTTGCGGGAATCCCGCAATCGCGCAGCTTAGCGCGAACACTGGTTTATGTGCTAGGTGATGATAAAAAGTAGTGTTCTACCGATTATGCTATAATCGGTGGTGACCAATAATTTAATATAACAATCGACACCCGATGGCGATTATTAGAAACAGGGAAGGGATTATACCCATTATTAGAAAGAGGGAAGTCATATGTTTGTCTCTATAGTATGCGCCCCTTGCTTCGTTCATATCTTATTATCAAAACCAGTTCAGGATGGAAAATATTGGGAATAGTTCCGTTCGTTTCACGAACGGGATATCATTTTTTAGGGTGAATTCTTTTACTTCAAAAGTGGAGATACAAATCAACCATAAATGCAGTAGAATTGTTTGCAGTCCATGTCACATGCCCTTTGATAATTTAATTCTTAGGCCAACCTCGTGTTCTGTTTATTTTTTATCCCCAACCATGTCAGAATATTTGTATTCCTTTACTGTACTGGATTGTAGTCACGTTAATGATCTGTAGCTACTATCCCGCGAACCCCATTTACAGGAATCATGACAATCTTAGCAGTACCGGGCAGCAAAACAATAACCCAATGAACGTATACTATGGTTCCTTTCGAATATAAATATCCTCTTATATTTTTAGCAGTTCTTGTCCAAAACTTACATCTTGTTTAAAAAGGATCTGAAACTGACATTCACGTAAGTAAGATCCCCGGAAAAATCCTGGCACGCAGTTTTGTACTGCACATTCTTCTTGATTTTTAGCATGGGGCTTGCCGGAGTGTGCTAGCCAGCAATATTTGCATGGGAAGTGCTATCGTCATAACACAAACTCAATCGGGAAAGTTGTCTCGAGACCGAATATTTTCACACACTAAACCACATAGGCGAATGGGCGAGTTGCGATTGGCTGGTTAGAATCAACGCAATTGAGCCAGTCACTAAGCAGGGTTCAATTAAAATTTTGCATTGGATCATATGCATATGATGTCACCGAGCAAAACAGGATGCCTTGTTTGGCGGTAAAAGCGGACATGCACGTAAATCTACTGCATTCGTGGGCCAAGAAGTTTGCGGCATGATACCATTCGTTTGCAATGACGTCGTATGAGAACATCGCATGAGTCCTGCTGTAAATAAAATTATGGAAGGAATGCTGGGAGTTATGCAAGATAATAACCACCAAACTTTCCACCAAAGATTCTAGGTGCTACATGTACAAAACATGCACAGATTTGGGAGATGAAAAATAGGCGAAACACTGCAGCTCCATAGTCTGCACAATGTGTATTTGTGCAGAACAGTTTGTACTGTACAGCAATTTACTGTACATGGCACTTTCTGCGAGACTGCAAGGAAGTAGGCCCTAAACCTTGATTGCAACTCAAAATTTAATTCCAGGTTATACTACAGGGTTATAGCGGTAAATATCAAACAATCATTCCCATGGCAGGGGTAAAATTTATACACTTGTGATTATCAATGCATCCCGTTTTGGCGGGAAGATGAAGGATCGAGTAGGCCTATTTACGGGTAATTAACGACACCAAGAGCAAGTTTCATGTATATTTTAGCCCCTTTTCCAGTGTGCAAATAATCGGTGGTAATGATCGGTTGAATGACAGAATTTTACCGATGCCGATTATTTACCAGGGAGCAAAATGAAACCTTTTTTTATTATTGTAGTACGCCGCACTACAATATTGGCATTTACTGGCCGACTGACAATTTCTTTTGTGAAGCCTGTTATGGCCCACAACTCATTTCCCTGCGCGTACCGTAACTTAGTTCGTACAAATATCCATGCTCTACCCTTTAACAATAGCAGTAAGTGCAATCTGTGGCCGTCTTTAAACAAAAATCAACTTCAGAAAAGCAAATACTACACTTACAGGGCTGATTTAAGGAGTTAGCTTCATGAAAGAGCATTGCGGATAAATTTCCAGAAAACGCGATGTAATGTGGTTCGGCCTTTTCACACTGAAGTGATAAGCCTGGAGAATCAATCGCTGCTTCCAAATTGGTATACGTAACACGGCGCCATTGCGTCCACTGTCGTTGAACAGTATCAAGACGTTATTGTACAGTATCTTCATCTAGCTACTACGGAGCAGGGTATTGCCAATTCCCTGTACGGAACGAATTGGCTTTACTGCATTGGATTAAGCGACTTGTGCTGTAGTTCTATTATCATGCTTTATTTCAGTGGTAAAAGCAGGAGCTATTTTGACAGCAGTCTGACCGAAACGTTTTGACAGCATGCATGTAGCATGCATTGCGAATTAACGAAACACGGATGTTAAAACACACAGCGTCAACAGTTATTCGGCCTTCCACGAGACAGTTGTCATATGCATGCAGCGGTGCAGTCAGAGAGCTTGAGAGGGCGTCATTATTTAACATAAAGAACGGTGAAAGAGGAGTCGAGAACCGATAAAACCATTTCAGGCAGGAGTAAACAACACAACAGAGCATAACGTAGGGCTAAGTAGGCTACTCAGCACGAGTCCTTGAACGGGACTATGCTTCGTCCACTTCATTTTACTCCACACTAGACTGTATACGGAGTAGGTCCTACCGTTAAGCGCAGTACACGGTCTTGTTCAAGGACTACTCAGCACTTGCTTCATTGTTGGCAAATATGCTTCAAAATAAAGCTAGTGACTGACTATTAGCATAGAAGGTCCGGATTTACTCCATCACTGGTTACTCTTCTATGATTTCTTTATGCGTCCAGCCAAGGAGCTGGGACACAAGTGGTCCATCTTTGTACTATCAAGAAATAGGGTTGAGAGCAGTGGCCAAAAAGAAACAACAGCCCCTCTTCCCGCCATGAACAAATCCTAAAGTTCAAATAAAAACTGGGCTACTGTACTAACTGAAAAGACATCTCTAACACGCACTACAATTCTGCGTATTTGCAAGCAAATGCAGTTCTAGTTATTTTTATTTTTCACCACAAACATCAGTGCGTCAAATCGATAAGTCATTGCGTCAAAATCGCGTCATAGCGGCTTAGCTGAAACACTGCTGTATAGTATGCTCGATTATGAAATAATGATATTTCAAGCAATTTGAAATTTTCACTTCTCTGTCACACTTTGTGTCCCAACCTGATGGAATGACCCAACTGTGGGTAGTGCTCAATACATCCTTGAGTTACTTTGAAACATTAGAAGAAAGCAAACAGTCCTGAGAGTTTTAAGATTTGTTTCATTCTGTATATCAATTTTGAAATGGTCAGGTGTGTCATCCTCGGTCCCACCATCCTTTACAACATGGAGAGGAGCGCCTGTCGCCTGGGCTAGGCCTAGTATATACTTGCTCTCTTTTTTAACATAGATGGGTGGAATTTTGCATATATGCAAATTTAAAAATTAGAAATATTCTTGAACTGAAGATGAAATGTTAAGTAGGCTAAAGCTATGTAGGCTAGGCCTATGCTAAATCTGTAATTTCCTAGCCTAACTTGAATCTGAAGATATTTTAATCACATATCTTCAAAACTTGGCTTTAAATTTGTGATAACATTTTGACTGGAACAACTGTTGTTGTTAACAGTTGTTTAACTGCCAAATTTCATGCATTACGCCTAGGTGGAAATCCCAAGCAATGAAGCAACCGAAGGGATAGTGCTTAGGTAGCAGAAATGAGAACCGATTAAAATGAACTAAAAAAATGAACCTTCCATCGAGATCAAATGTTATGGGGTAATGTTTTTAGAGCAAAGTATGGGATGAAGACGAATTGAAAACTGAAATGACAAACAACTTATTTTATTCTTAGGGTATCAAGCTTGTGATATATCTATATCATTCGAAAAAATTGAAGATACTTTAAAACCACTCAAAATACGCCTTTCATTTCTTACTGTAGTTGTCTGTTTCTGCATACTTAGAAAGGAAAATATGTACATCACTTTGCCATTATTGAACATACCATTTTTTGAAAGAATAATGTTTGTGTTGTGATTGGATAGCATTACTGTACCTGGCACTGTTCCCATCAGAGAAGGGAAAGGATGAGGGGGGGATTTGTCCCTGCATTCCAGGAGAAAGTTGGTAAATCTCCCCTTTTCATTTTCATGAAAAAAATTGAGAAAAATGTCAATATCTTGGTTTGTTACTTAGAAAGTGGACACCTCTGCAGGAATGCTAGAACTTACAGTACACAAATACAGTATAAACGGCCTTTAAAACCTTTCAAAGTGCATCTTACAGGGGCCTTGAACTTGAAGCAAGCTTTTGTCCCCCTGATTCCACTCATAAATTAAGCCTAGGACAACATCAATTTGGACAGCAGGAATGCCTGCTTGGAGCTTGCACCATGTTAAAAACAAAGTTTTCAGACTTTGACCCCTGGTGACCCCAGGTGACCTTTGACCTCTACCAAGATGGTCCCTATTGTTTTTGGTGGAGGTCAAAGGTCATCTGCAGTCACCAGGGGTCAAAGTCATGAAAACCTTGTTAATGCAATATCTCAAATTCAGAAACTTCCTTGGATTTCATATTTGGTATGTGGATGCATTATAGTTAGTAGATGGTCTCTATTGTTTTTGACAGAGGTTAAAGGTCCTCAGGGTTCATTGAGGGTTAAAGTCTGAAAACCTTGTTAATGTAATATCTCAAGTTAGAAAAACTTCAATAGATTTCATATTTGGGTATGTGGATGCGTTATTTAGAAGATGGTCCCCATTGTATTTGGCAGAGATGAAAGGTCATCTGGGGTCACTATGTCAAGGTCTGGAAACCTTTTTAAATATGATCTTTCAAGATAGCTGTTTGTCCATCTGTCTGTATCTTGTGTGTCTGTCTAGCTATGTTTGGCTTTTATGGAGGTCAAAGGTCATCTGGAATGACAAAATTAGTTTTTAAACATGCTAGTATAACATTTGAATGAGAAGATAATTTTGCATGATGGCACTCTTTGAAAAGGAACATTTATGTATCATTGAAACCTCAATGCATTTTTGCATTCTGGTTCCTCAAAGTCCCTCAGATGGTCGAAAATGGTCTGGCCTTCCCTTGTATTCTACAGACTTGAGATGATCAGACTTGGGATGCTGTATCGACTGTCAGTAAGTATAAATGTCTCTTTGAATAGAATTGGGCCTAGATGAATAGGAATATAAAATATCTAGTGCATATACTGTAGAACAAGACAAGAGAACTGTGGACAACAATCTTGAAAATCAAACAAATGACCACCATGCCTGTTTTTCCCCTGCCTTCCCTGTCAATGCCTACTGTAAATCAAAGAAGGTTAGGCTACATGAGAAAGTTTTTCTAGTACTGTATGTATGTGCATTAAAAATTTGTATTTAGAGCCTTCTCAGTGACAGTGCATTTTATTGTTTTGGGATGTGGTGTAGGATTTAGCCAGAAACTCAAAATGGGTGAATTTTGTTGCTGCCAATTCCCTATTTTAAATTGATGCTGCCCTTGGCAAAGTTAGACTGACAGGTTGGTTCGGGGGGGGGGGGCAGAAGCTTGCATTAGGGTCTCTCTACAGTGCAATCTGAATGGTTTTCAAGATTTATTTATTCATTCACTGTAATAAATTTTGAACAGTTTGCTAAAATACGAAATCAAGATACTGCCATTTCTTTTGTTTTTTGTTTTTATGGAAATGAAGGGGGGGGGAGATACCTCCTTCTAGAAAGTGGGGACAAATCCTGCCTTTACCCCCCTTGACAAAAACCCTAATTGTGAAAATCCAGTTTGATTTTATGGGCCAACACTTCATACAGTAGTAGTGTGATGAAATATTTAATTGAAAGGTAACTCTTAATCCAGATTACTTGCAACAGTTTCAAACTTCATCAAAATCATTACTGTGGCTCAGGGTATGAATTTCATGTTTTGAACTTAACCACACAGTTGTCCCACTGTACGCTGGCAGCTACACACAACAAATGCCTGCATTAAACAATTACAAAAAGGTTCAAATTATTCATGCTGTCATAGCCTGGCTTAATATTTCATGTCTACAAACTTATGTCTAGGGTCCAAAACATTTGTGAACTAGTTTCTAGTCACATACAGTATTTTTCAGTTTTCAAATTACTGATAAAATTGAGTCAAGGTCCTTAGGGAACTATGGTTTGCAAGCTTCTACAACAGCACATGCAGAGGAGCTCACCCAGTCGAGACTAGTTTATAATACAACACTCGCATTATGGACAGCTGGAGTCCAGGTTCATCGGGTGTGCTGTACAGTTTGTCATGCAGTACTCAGTTGGTCTACGAAACCTTATAGTACTATACAGTAAGTGCTCATTTCTGTGTTCGAATCTACTGTAATCCACATGTTTATGTTAACTAATCAACTATTGAATGATTAGTGTTTAAACAAAGTTCCATGTCAATATTATTCATTTTGTCTTGTACAAAGTAAAGTTGCCCCAATTTGCTTGGTACTTGAGTAGGGAAAGAAACTGGCACTGATGCAGGACCGGAAAAAGGCCACAGCCAGTCTGATTGGTTCACTTGAATCAATTTGGTAAAAACTGAGCTGTAAATTTAACTTTGTGTAGCCAATTTAAAACTAATTCATGAAGCATAGGTACCCTCTTGTGCACCTTCTTTGCGTCTTTGCATTTGTTGTGTAGAAAGTGATATGGGTGCCTACAGGGGCGGATCCAGCCCCTAGCTGAAGGGTGGGGGGCCCCAACATCATGCAGGGGCCGCATACTCTTGAATTTGACCGACTACATTTCAGAGACCAACTCCTATTGCCATTGCCATAGTTATATATAGGTATACGGTTCAAAATTCAGGGGACTTTTTTTTTTTTTTTTTTACTTTTCAGGCAGTTTTTACTAAAAGTTTTAGGACGCAGGGGGCGCCTTTTTCTTGTATTGAGGGGCACTAGACTGGTCATAGGGAGGGCAGTTGACCCTAGTTGCCCCCCTGGATCCACCAATGGATGCCTAATTAGTCACATCTTTAAAAGCATGTAGGCCTTGATGAAATCTTTCCATTGCACTAAGTTTGGTGCAAATTTGCAAACAGATTGTTTGCACTTTTAGTATTTCACTCCTTCAACATTTCAGTGTAATGATGAATACAGAAGTTGCTATACTGTGCACTACACTATTATGGAATAACCTACCCTAGAACACAGTATCTCACTCAGAAGGTCTGAGGTTGGATTCCAATGTTGAGTCATACAAAATACTTTAAAAATGGAACCAACTGCCGTGGTACTGTACATGTACAGTATGATACTCCCCATGAGCAATAGAGTAGGAATAACAATTTAGTACATGCCCCACAACTAGAAAAAAGATGGTAAGAGCTGCTAAACTACAGTAAACCAGAATGTTTTAATTTGAGGTTAATTTGAGGCAACCCAGCATATTAGAAATTCAACAGCAGTGAATTCTTCAGAACTTGAATATATAGTACCTGTTTCAAAATACTGTAGATCACTAACTTTTGTTAGAGTCTGTATTTATGTTTTCATGAACAGTGCAGCAGGTTCAGATGCCTTACAAATCTATCATACTTTAGGTAGTGCCTTACTGAAGACCCCTGTAGCTCTTTTGTTTTATCATGTACCTGTCTTGTACATTAATTGGCCTATGGCACACATTAAAATGGCCAGAGCTCAGTGAACCATTCTTTAGAATTGATGTACCAGTTTTTTGCAAAAAAATGTGTCCATCACATATGCTGAGGGCAGTGTGTAATTCAACAGCCTACATGTAACAGGTCTTTAAGACCTATTCCAAAGGATGCTACTTCCTCAGTCTGTGGCTGTTCATTTCCTGGATATACTCTAGTAAAATGGAAACTATACTATTTGATGCATAGAGCATGTCCCCATTGGACAATTGAAGTCTCCACTGACTTTGGTGTGCATGTACAGTATTGGCAACTTTATTTTTGTACTGCTCTGGACCTTGACTTCTGTTGTGTATGTAAGTATGAATCTTAATACACCTGTATGAGTTACAGTACAGTATGAACAATATAGAGTTTGTGGAAGGCTGTGGGAATCCCTTTTATGTGTGCCCTTGAAGGGTGAAAAAATTGTAACAATACTTTATGGGAAACTTGTTTAATATAGATATAGTATCACACGGAAAGTATGCGAAACATGCTGTTAGCAGTATATCAATGTAGGAGGTTGCATGTTACAAACAACATTTGTAAACAAAGATAGGGATTTTACATTCATGTCATGCTTGACAGGGAGCCAGGTGAAGGCTAGCATTCACTATATATGCTTTCTGAACAATAAACCAACAAGAAGCAGAAAATTGGTGAAGTCTCCAGCATTGCATTGAAGTACTGTAGGAGCACAGTAACCATTAATCTGTTACCTTCTTACTGTATTGGCTTACATATGACTGAAATCTTAACATTTTTGCCTAAAGGCTGATAAGCTACCAGTTAAGTCTGAAATGCCGAGAGAGTACAGCTCTGTAACTTTCACGAAGATCTTACCAGGTGAGAAATAGACTGTGTTGTCCCATTTACTCTACAGATACAGTATAGTACAGGTTTGTCTGTAGTTACTTCGTTGTGGTTGTAGGTCTATAAGATACAGTATGTACAAAAATATTTTAGAAAGTAAGCCCTGTTTCATGATTGGCTCTTCAGGATCATATGAAAATATTTTTCTCCTCAGATGTCTCTGCTTGTTTTACCTTGAATGTAAAATATTGAGGCCCTAGAATATTATAAAAAGAACTTTGAAGAGAAGTGAGAAGAAAATTATGAGATTTAGCTCTTGCTTTAAAATGAGTTTGGGACGACTTCTCGTGCCCTTAAACAGTAACTAACTACAGTACTGTAAAAAGTAATTTTTGCCTCTTCCCACCCCCCTCCCTCACCCGCCACCTGTTACACATTTTCACCATCTGATACCATGGCCTAAAAAGTGGAGAGCCTTGTCCTATTTAGGATTACAGTACTGTATTTATCATAACAATTCTATGGTACACCTTTCTGAGGAGTATTTTTTTTAATATTGTAGATAGTCCATACAATTGTTTGTACAGTAAACTGGTGTGTACACAATTGTTATTTTATTAACTGTTAGTGGCTATTTACAGGATATGATTGCCCAGTGACTTTTCTTTATAGTAGCAGAGAAAGAAGGTCTGGAGTCACTGGAGTCAATAGTTTTTGTGCAAGGCAAGTACACGATCAATTGTCAATCTACTGTGCTGTACTGTAAAGTATAAAATTAGGGGTCAGTCTATTTGCTGCAGTGCAGACATACTGTACAGTAAGTGTGTCTGACACTGTTGAAGGGGCTCATACCAAATGTTGAAAAAATAAAAAAATTCCTTTTAAATTACAGGATACATTATGTAGACAGTCTCATGTCAAGTTGCTCTTTGAAATTGTACAACTTAATTTCTGTAAATTGAACAGTATAAAGTTTTTTCAACTAAAAGCAAGGTGTAGTATTTAATATGTATTTTAGCAGTGATGTAGTGAGATATTCCTGGAGCCAACATTAATGTTCATACTGTATGACCATGTTGTTGTGCAGTGGATTTCACAATAGATGTACATTAACTATATGAAATTTAAAACAAGAGTGTCAGGCATCAGAATTTACTAGTACTAGTAATGACTACAGTGGTACGTGACTCGCCCTAGTCATGTACCACAGTACTACAGTAGTCATTTATTAGGCCTAATTTTTATAAGGAAATTTTCAGGTTGTCTGTTGGACAAGCTGGAGCCAGCTTGATGTTGTCCAAAAAAATGTTTAGTTGCCCAAGTAGAAGTGAAAATATGCAAACGATTGTATTTGATGTCTCTGTCATAGAAAACCATAACCAACACTACATTTTTATTTTGTACTTTTCCATACCTATCTGTTTCAATGGTGAATTGTGCTCCAAACCATTGCTTCAGTACCACCTCTGAAGAGCATTTTGTAACATTTGTCTTTGCAGATGTAGAAAAGCTAGGCCTAGTCAATTACAAACTAATTGACTTGTCCACCAAACAACCTACCTTATAAGAGAGTTTTAGTTGTCCACAAAAACTTTTACCTTTGTGGACAATAGGACAAACTGTGCTGAATTTCAGCCCCAAGTAGTAAACATCTTTCAGTCCTGATGGAAAGAGAAAATGAAAAGGGGCTTGGTTTGTACAGTACATGATTTGTGACAACTGGTGTTGGTCATAGTTTTTGTAATTTAACCATCATAGGTAAGTTTATGTTATAGGTGGTGGCAACTGATGAGGAAGAGGTGTCAGCATTGGGGAATCCCCCAAACTTCGATTTCCCACATTGCCGCCTTCCTGTTTTATGTAGCCAATATCATTCCCTAAGCATTAAATTACAAAGATTGATTCAATTTCATGCAGCTAAGGTTACACAAACTTACCCTAGCTTGATTTAAATACATGAATCTGGCTTAATTAGAATACATACAGTCCTGTATAGTGGTTTTTGTTCTGTACATAAGTATGTTGATCTGCGGCTGCTAAAATAGTAAAACTGACTCAGTGACCTTCAGGCTTTTACTGTAGCTTAAATGTTATAGCTTTTGTTGCAGTAGTAGGCATGTGTGTGTATATGGTGTTCACCATGCAATTTGCACACCATGGAAGGTTCATTTGAGGGCAAAGAATTGACTTGAAAATGAGCAGGAAACCACAAATACTAACCTCAACAACCTCCCAAATTTGGCAAAGCAGGGTATGGTCAATGATTGATTTTTTTTTTTTACAAGATTGAAGGATAAACATGTGTACATGTGCTACATAGACCAAACTGAAACACCTGTTTTACTCAGCAGTGATACTGCAGTATACATGTACACTATAGATACCAGTACAAAAGACACAGTACAGTACTGGTACTGTAGCAGTGTCTGCTGAAATTATTTTAACATCTTTTCCAAGCCTGTAACAGTATATGCTTTAAAATGATTTGAACATTTGGGAAATACAGCATTGCATAAAAAAGATTAAATGTGGAATGGGGCACTTGTCTATAAATTTGTTTTGTATATTAGCTGGTACAGTAATTATACTACGTACCATCCAGTTCCCTGTTTGGTGGTACATGTCCACATTTACCAAATTCCAGGATATAGTGTAGACATGTCTGTGTAGGGCATACTGTAATGCATTAACATTTCAACTGTCCATGTAATATAGGGTGTCCATTCCTTCATGACAGAAAAGGAGGACAACCTTTGTTACTACTGTATCCAAGTGGAAGGCCATCATGAGTTGAGGCATAATGTACCAGAAAATTTTTGGCCTTAACAAACCCCCCGAGATGGCCAGAAATGGCCCTTCCCAGTGTTCTAAACTACATAATTACAGTCATGAAAATGGGATGTGAGAAGTTTCACATTAGAATTTTCAAAATGGAGAAATTTCAATGTCTGGCGTCATGTGAGCCCGAATGGAGGACAGGGTGCTCAAAAGCCAGATTGTCCGGCAAAAAGCTGGACGAATGGACACCCTATTTTAATATGAAGGGTGAAACAAAGAAACTTCAATTAAGACATTTTCTACAGTATTTTATCCCCTCTATTTTTTTTTTTTTCCCGCTGTGCCTGCAATAAATTTGTATGTGGCTCAGGTTTATTAATGATACATGCATGGGCATCCGCAGGTATGGGCAAGGGGGGCACTTGCCCCCCTGAAAATCAAAAATTTCCAAGTTTCTATGCGAAAAAGAAGGCTTTAGAAATGCCATTTCCGGCAATCTGGGAGGCATTTTGAGCTGAAATTTTCGCATGCTTTGTGTCAATTCATGGTGACTTGGAGGTTTTGCCCCTTCCTAGAAATTTTGCCCCCCCCCCCTGACTTTTTTTCTGTGGACGCCCATGGATACATGCATAGGAGGTGCTACAACAATATCCTTGTAAATGGTCTTTACCCTATTAGTCAATGATTGAAGTTTTTAAAAACTTACTGTACCTTTACCTGCATCAGGTACTGTAGAGTATGTACATGTACTGTATGCAATCTACAGTAAACTGTACAGTATGACACAGTTACATGACAGCAGACATTGAGACTCTCATCATGTCACAATATGCATGTATTTATCATTGTCAAATTTATGGAGATAAATTTCCTCGCTTTACCTTTAGTTTTACAGAAATAATCTTTGAACATCTTGAGAGGCCTACTACAGTATGATCAAAACCATACACATACTTGTACTGTAGGTACAGTATCTAGAGAAAAATAGAACAAGGTTCTCCAGGTTTGCTCAGGCTGATTTTCCATTGCAATGTTGGAGTGAATTCCTTTTGTCTCTCTGGTAAAGACTAACAACACTCGGGCAAATGTTGTCTTTTAAGGTGCTGTCTCCCAAACTGCAGTATGGCCTGATGAGGAAGTAAAATAAACAAGCTCATGAAATTTCCAAGTTTTAATATTCTTTCTGATAAAGGTGAAACAGCAAGAAATGTGTGTGCTATGAATGAAGAAATTTTTGTACCATACTGTAAGCATTTACTTGTGATGCCCTCACACGTTAATTTTGTCATCTTCCTGTTATTGAGTAGACTTCAGTGAAGAGCAGTTTGTTGGTAAAACAAAAGTTTGCTAATTTATTGTTTCCTTGCTCCAGATTTCCCGAGCTATGAGTAACATTTTTTGTTCCTGTTGAATTCATACTTTATCATCTGTACTGCTATCATTTTGAACAATGTTCATTAGTAGGCTTAATGTTACATTACTGTAGTTCTACTGTATAGTATGCAGTTATTACACTTAGTACTGTCATATCAAAGACTCTAAAAATGGAACCTTCTGCCGTTGAACATGATGCTCCGCATTAGCAATGGAATAAGGAAAACACGCCAGTGAGCAACTACTGGAAAAAAGGCCATGGCTGGCTCTACTGGAACCAATAGTTTGGAAATGGGGCCATAAACCTCCATCCAGTTAACCCTCTACACTTAGTACTGAACATGGGGTGTTTCCTAGATAAAAGGTTTGATTGACCAAAAATCCAATTGGATGACAATTTTCTCGGTTTAAAATGGGGTTTCACTTAAAGGTACTGTATGGATTAAATGCAGAACGTAGCTATTAGTGAAAGGATACTAATCCTGGGAGGAATAAAGGGTATAGTAAGAATTAAGGTAAGCAAGTTGTTAAGAGTCATGACTCCAGTTGACTATTTCCAAAAGGAAAATTACTTCAGGAATTGAATCATTTCCCCATAGAAATAATATGATGACACCAATTACTGATTTGACTCAAATCATGTTAAATGTAGTGACTATATCGACTCAGAATGCAAAATTACATGACCCACCACAACTCTTTAAATAGCGTGACAAACATTAGGATCTTGGTGTATGGTACCTTAGATCGATTCATGCCTCATGCTTCAGTTTTTAAGCAGCAGGGCCACTTGTCCTCCATTAAATTTGGATTTTTGGGGGCATCACAGCCATCAATCACAGCATTTAAGACCATTCTCATTTCTGAACAAGGACACCAAGACCTTTTAAAGTAAAATGCATCAAAGGCCTGTCTTCTAACAACCCCCCCCCCCCCCCTAAAAATTTTGGCTAATGCTGTAGCCTGCCATACATTTGTTCATATATTCTGACAGGTTTTATTTTAGAGGTTAGAAACTATGCTATATATGTACTTAATACATGACCTAGTCTGTGAAGTAGGGAAAAACTTGAAGTTGATAGTTGATAATTGATGTTTTATGGTACAGTATGGGGAGCATTTATAGTCCTATATTAATCAATGCTGCTTTACTCTATGCATGTGCTTTCATTTCATCACATTTCAATTTTAGGTTATTATAGTTATTCTAAGAGTCAGGTGCTACAGAGGCTGTGCACTTTTCAGCAGTCCTGCTTACTGTACTTTACAGATAACACTTGGGCCCACTGCCTTAAGGACAAGTCCAAACATTACATGAAATAACCCTTAACAAAACTGCCCATCACTAAACAGTCTAAAACCCAACTTGTGGGCATCTTAGTCAGGATTTTACTTGATGTTTACACCTACAGTTTATAGCCACTCCAACCCTAAAATGAATAAAAAATATGATAAAACCCTTTAAGCATTGAAGTGGCTATAAACTGAGTATGTTAACATCAAGAAAAAACCTCACTTTTCACCCAAAAGTCAGGTTTTAAACCATTTAGTGGTAGGCAGGTTTAGTAAGAGCCATTTCACATAATGAAGGTATACAATACATGTATTCACCAATACCCAAAAAATCTGTCTTGGATCAAGTGTGACCCAGGTTTTCATAGAAAGTACCAACTGAATACTCAAAGTTGACGGGACACAAATAATGAAAACACTAGCGTCTACATTAACAACTGAATGATCAATCTGATGTATTGCTGGTTAAGTATAGCTGGGCTGGAATCAACAACTGAAAAGGTAATATAAGCAAAGTGTACAGCTTGACTGAAGAGTAAGCAAGAGTTACGAGTACTGTATGCAACAGAAACCTTAGAAAAAGAGTACCTCTGGAAGTACAGTAACTCCACAACTGTAAAACAATGAAAAACATGCTATTTTACAAGTCAGGTTAACTCCCAGGTACAAAATCCTAAACACTTATAGGGACAATTAATTGCTTCAAGCACCCCCAAGTGTCATCTTCACACAATACAACAAAGGGTTAGCTACCAACCACACTTGTGAACCCTCAATGTCTAAATGTAATCATTATCGTTAACCTAGCCTAACAACAATGAAATAGCATTCAGTGAGCCTAAGCTCATTGCCAAAAGTAAACAAAAACACCAACTTTGAGAGTTACAGTACAGTACCTGCCTAAGTAAATGTGGCAAGCACCACCAAAAAAGAGAAATTCTCAGTGTGACTGAGTATACACATACAGTAAGTTGACATTATTGGGCAACCTATCACAACTTAAAGGATAAGTAAATGTGAATCCTCGAAGCCTACACCCCTAAGGGTCCAAACCATCTGACGTAACTTATTTTATGGGAAAATAATGAATCAATATCCCCAAATACATTACATCCACCCGAAATATCAGTATGTCTGAAAGGGTGAAGTAGAGTCGTGATAAGGGTTAAATATGGATCTAAAGGACTAAACTCACCAAATAATTGCTCTTATGACTAGCTCTAGACCAGAGAGATACAGGCTCCACTGTCGGCTAAAATAAGAAGAGAATGAGCACATGTGCGCAAATCCTTACAGTATATACCCACCCAATCACCTAACAGTGATGGAAATGGAATGTGAGAATACATCATTTCTTGTACGAAAACCCTAAATAAACTCTTTGCCAAGGAGACATGGAAATGTCTACACTCCCACAAATACATGGAAGTTTGTTTGTTGTACAGTAATAATCCTTATCTTCTACTGGTCCTTTATAATCAGGTGACTGTGCATTATCCCACAATAAACCCACAGTTAAAGAGCCAAACCTCTCACCCCAAACTACAATTTTGGTTACCTGGGTAAATTCTCAATTGGCTCAGCTCTTTGATTGACAGCTAATTCAAACAATGCAATTACCAAAGCTATATTACACAGCATGCGTGGTGCGTTGAGTTTTTCTATACTTACCATGAAGCAATAAACTGAGATTGTGTCTGGATAAGGATGAATTTCAGACAATTGTAGGAGGGGCTTCAGTAAGAAGGTCAGGAGAATTGGTACTCTTTGGGGTGAGAGAACTACGCCTTTCAGTAAAGGCAGTGGTCTGTCATTCCAAACTAAAATTTTACAAGTATTCTACAGAAATTCTAAATTCGCACAAATCTTTGATTGACATCAAATGCAGAATACTGTAGCTCATATTACAATATACAGAATACAGTAAGACTGTTCTGTATACACATTAGGGCCCTGTACACTTGTCAGTATAACCTTGAAGCAATAAGCTGGGATTATGTCTGAATGAAGATGAATTGTAGACAATTGTGGGAGGAGCTAGTTAAGTAGATTGGGAGAATTGGGGCCAATTCATTACACATGATTATTTAAAATTTGATTTCTTTTTGTCTCTTGTATCAAAATACTGTGTTGTATGAACCAACAAGGTTAAACAACTCTGTGCATTAATTTACAGTTATTTTGCACTGCCAGCATATCCCTGTACTAAAATGTGTGCAGCAACTTCTTGTAGCACAGTACTGTAGGGATAGTTTTGTGCTGTAAGAGATGAAGTACTGTACAGTATGTCACCCTGTTGTTTAAATGGAAGACATTCAGGGGTGAAACAATTTACCTTCATCTCACTTGATAAAGTAAAGGTTTTTCCATTTTTTATGAAATTCCCCTTTTGTTGTGAAACTAGATTCACTACAGCAAATCTCACATTCACCCCTTTGCTGTTTTAATTTCTTGTGCCAGCATATAATGATTCTATGTGATAGTGATGTTTTATGTATGTGTGTGTGTGTGTGTGTACAGTATGTATATGACACTTTTGCTTGTAAACATGGTATCTCAAGAAGGGTAAGTGTGACTAATCTGACTGGTCAGGAGAGGTCTAAAGGTCAAAACCTTGTAAACAAGATGTGGTAAGAAGGGTTAATGTGACTTACATTTCAGCAAAAAGGGATCTATAAGCCTTTTGGCTTTCTGATTACTTTTTCAACTTCTGTTGCCTTGCATACTGTACTTTTCTTGATTACTAAAGTATGTATCATTGACTTATTTTGTATTTCCACAGATCCTGAGCACATCGTGAGAAGTTTTACCCATGTCAAAAAGTATCCTTTAGGACATCCTGCATCGTTGCAGGCAAGATGGAGACATCATCACTTGGCCAGTTAGGGGGTCCCCCACCCTCCAGGGAGGAGCTGCAATATGAAGAAGATTTGAGGAGGGCAATTGAAGAAAGTTTAAAAACTCAAAAGGATGATGATAGACGGAGATCATTACTAGGTTACAATCAGTTTAATGGCCCAAGAGAAGGTTTGACCAATGCTACAACAGACTCATCAGACTCTAGTAATGGAGGTTTAGGACAGAAGGGTATCAACTCTCCCCCAGATTTAATGTCATTTAAGTTTGACCACGTATTGAAGAATTACAGCAAAAGTGAGTCAGAAAAGCTTATTAAACAGCAAGAGGGCCTTAGAGCAGCAAGTATTTTAAGAGGGAGGAGCAGTATAGGGGGGAGTGTAGGGACTTCTTATGGAACACAAAGCCATGTATCTTCTTTTGTTACATCCTCTTCATCATCTTTTAGACCAATGATGCCTTCAACTAATGAGACCCCACCATTACCCCCCAAGGGTCAGTCAACCTCTCACCAGTCCTCATGGGGTGACAGGCTCTTTCAGAGTCCATCATTACCTCCACCACGGGTGCAACAAAATTTTCAAGCCCCAAGTTCTGGTGCTAGTGCAATAAGGACTGCAGAGACTAGTGTAGCAAGTGGTAATCCGTTCGGAACGTCGTTTAAAGAACCTTTAAGTGCAAAGTCTAGTTCTGAAATGATGGACTCTCTATTGCATGCATCTTTAGAATCATTTCAAGCAAATGCAAGTAAAGGACAGCGTGTTTCTCAGACAGGTAACACCAATATTTCATCTTCTTTCCCTAAGTCCACTTGGACTGAGTCAAGGGCATCATCTTCCAGTAGTAATCCATTTGGAACAAAGAGGTTATCCTACCAAACCCAGCAAATACAGCATTCAAACAATTTGAGTGTTTCCGATGGAAGCATGAGAAGAATCAGTAGTCAACCAAGTTTCCCAGACTTTATGTCAAATGGAGGGACAACTGCCATGTCTTCAGATCCTTCTGTGGGAACCATAAAACCATCATGGAGCTCAGACGATTTTGATACAAAATTTTCTCATGCATCAGGTAGTAATTTAATGCATTTTAGCCCAACGGGACAAAGTTCTGACGAAGTATTTGATTTCAGTTATTTTGATCCATTAAAATCTCCAGAAGTTCAGGAAGATGAAGGTACTAATTCTGCATCAACTGAAGCCAACAGAGGGACCACAGTGGAAGGAAGGGTACAGGGTGAAGATATTGGGGAGGAGGAGACTCCCCCAGCCCTCCCTCCCAGAAGGCCAATCTCTCTCCCTCCTGAAACTTCAGTTGTGAAAGCAAAAGCAGCACGCACAAGGAGCAGTCATGGCGGAGTATCCCCTACTAAGTCATGGGTACCCTGTAAAGTCATGAAAGATGTAGATGTGAGTATAAATTTGAATACTTTTCAGTAGATGATCACATGCTCAGGGTCCATACAGGTTATGAAAATTCATGGAAAAATGAGTTTTTCATTTCCTGGCCTGGATAGTCAGGGAAAATGAACAATCTTTCAAAAGGTCCCAGAAAGGTCAGAGCATTTTGAAAGGTCAGGACATTTGGTAATTTTAAATTTGTATAAACCCTGTAGAGAAAAGAGAAATTATAACAGGCTACAGTGGGTACTTCGATCTGCTTGCACAATCAAATTAGTGCTCTGAAGAACAGCATTGTCTACAGTATATATCGTACACCCCACCAGGGCTTGAATTATTAGGCATGCAAGTGCGATCACACACACCATCAGTCGCCTCAAATTACTGTTTGGGGTGTGATTTTTCACACACGCGAAATGAATGTTAGCTTCTTTAACTCTATTGAAGATGGGAAAACAATCCCCCCCCCCCCCCTCCCACCACCACACTCCTTAAAAGAAGGGTTTAAGGTCACAACAGGATTTGGTATGTTAGAGGATTACTTATTCTGAGCATTTGGGTGAAATTTGCATTGAAATCCAATGTATGGTTCCCAAGATATGAACACGTTAAGTTTTCACATTTTCATCAAAATGTGAACTTGAAGCAAGCACGTATGACATCACATCCCCACATTAATAGGCAGTCTTTTGTTTTTCTTTAAACTTTATACTGGATTTTCTCCTCAACAATCCCATATTTTTAAAATGTGATCACATACAGTAAGTGGCATGAGAATTTTACAAACTTTGCATCCCCCACAGTGATGTGGTACTCCTATTAACTTCAAGGTCAACACAACA
The DNA here is from genome assembly GCA_037179385.1 of Holothuria scabra. Classification (NCBI taxonomy): domain Eukaryota; kingdom Metazoa; phylum Echinodermata; class Holothuroidea; order Aspidochirotida; family Holothuriidae; genus Holothuria; species Holothuria scabra. The sequence continues at coordinate 27,397,678 of CM074200.1, read as the reverse complement.
GCCTGATAAAACAAAGGGAAACAAAGCATTCCTTGTCAATGTGAGGAAGTGGTATAAGCTGTGCTGCCCTCAAACTCACTTTTGAACACAAATCTACTGACTTCATTTACTGACATCTCAAGAAATACATGTCTGATTTGAATGGAACTTTCACCACACTGTGTAGATTTTGTTCTTTCATATATGAAAATTATTTTTTTGCTTAAACTTCCCATTTAATTTCTTGAGAAGTGTGATAAATAGCACACCTGGAAGTTCTTAAACTCCAGGCCTAGCCCCACAGTGTGGTCTGCAAGCAAAAAATGTTAGTTGGCTGCTTCAGTTTGATCATTGCTCTAATATACAGCTCAGTATTTAAAAGGAAATGTTTGATACTAGAAAAAAAGGCTATCCTTTAACCTTTGCAGAATCATTTGCAGTCCTTACAGTAGAAAAAAATAGTCAAAGAGTCAAAATTATTTTCAGAATTTTTGAGAGGAACATTTTCTAAGCATCATGGTGGAAGTTTCATTAATTTCCAATGTTCCATTCTCAAGGTAAGAACAATGGAGTGTGATAAAGCTTCTACATGAAATTGAAATTGCATTGTGCCTGATTCTTCGGCATTTTGAAAAGCATATCAAGTTTCAATATGTTGTAGAGGTAGTTACTGTATTCTAGCATTTTGGTGAAATTTGCATTATTAAAATTTGATGTAAGGTTCTCAAGATATGAGCAAGTACATTGTCACATATTCAACAAAAAGTGAACTGGAAGCAAGCATATATGACATCATACTGTATCCCCACATTAATGGACAGCCTTTTGTTTTTCTTTAAACTCATTTCCGCCTATTTTCTCCTCAACAATCCCATATTTTTAAAAAGTGATTGCATAATTAGCATGAGAACTTCGCAAACTTTGCATTCCCCACAGGGAGGTAGCATTCCCATGAATTTCAGGGTCAACACATCCAACTGCCCTCAAGCTCACTTTAGAACACAAATCTAGCAACTTCATTGAATTACAGGGTATCTTGAGAAATATATGTCCCATTTGAATTGAAATTTCACCACGGTGTGTAAATTTGGTTCTTCTTTCACATATGAAAATTGAATTTTTTGCTTTAACATCCCCTTTAAGCACTGGAGGAGGGAGAAGAGTCCAGTATTAAACTCACAAAGGGCTGTGGGTGACTAAATTAAACCAGAAGGCTACTGTTTAGGCATTAACTCCAACAAACATGCATTTTGAGGTGTGGAAACTGTGTGATTGCATGCCATCACTCCTCTGTGAGGAGTACACAGAAGATTGGTAACATACAATTTTTTGCCCACTTAGATTTAGAAAGGAACCCAGATTTTGCATTCAAGGTTTTTTAAATAGATGCGCACACCTACCACACTACTTAATTTGTGTGATTTGTATGCTTGTACAGTGACACACCTGGAGAGTCTAACATGTGAGGCTCGAAAATATAAATCAATTCATATCTTTCATAATAGTTTTATAATTGTTTTCCTTTCAACAGCCAAGCAAAGTGTTCTTTGGTGATGGACTGTATGATATTAATTCTCTTACCGATGAAGAAGGAGTCTCATTTGGGAGAAGAGTAGCCAGGTACAGTAATATTATTTGTATTTTCATGTACAATTTTTTGCCTGCCCAAGAATAGGAATTCACATGAATCTTTAAGTTCTAGTAAAATACAGGCATGAGCTTTTTCCTCTTTTTGGCAGATTTCCGCGTTTTTTAAGTCGCGGTTCTGCGGAAAAATTACAGTTCCGCTTTTTTGTATATTATCAAGATTATTTGTGTTGATAAAATCGGGTAAAAACGCGGACATAACCTGTATAAGAAGAAACTCATGAAACAAGAAAGATTGTGGATACTGTATAGTACTCATGCTCGTACAGTACGTGCATATGTAAGCAATGTGTACACCTTCACAGTTATCTTTATTTCCTAGATGGATACTATGCATGACCGTTGTCAAATTTATAGAACGTACATAGCTGTGCAGGCATGGATATTGCAATCGTGCAAGGAATCAAAAGGGCCTCGTGATCGTCCGCCGTATCGTACAGCTTGTACAGTAATATTGCATGCATTGAACTTCATGCCTGCTCCATGTGCACAGAATATCAGTTACATTTACAAATCAATTCAAGATAAAAGAGATTCTCAATGTGTAGTCTTTTACAAAATTGCCAAAAATAAGTGGCTCTCATGTTAGTCAATGCTGGAATGGACTGAACATTTGAATAATCTGGTAAATGAATGCCGTTTGACACATCGTCCTGCAACGTCTTTCTTGTGTAGTGTAACGACTAACGTAAGACGTAGCCTGACACTGTAACGTTAGGGTCACTTTGGGTATTCTCGGACGTCGGGTGTTCTCGTACGGTGGTTTATAATTTAAGTCACTGACTAACGATAGTTTGATTGATTTTTCACACCACGCAGTTGTTTCATAGATATCTGTATGCAGTCTGCACAGTCAAATCTGTAGATCATGAAGCCGCCTCATTTTCAAGAAAATGGAACCTGATTGCAGCAATAAATTTCAGTTTGAAAATTCCTTGGCACATTTCCAAGTGTGCAAGACCTGGGAAATTTTCATGCCGGGCTATAAATTTTTGTAGAAAAATTCATGTTATGAGAAATATGGTTTTTTTAATTGCCACAAGTTTCGTTAAAACGTTAGTAAGCACAATACTGTGCTATATGCCTTCATATGGATTTACAGCACAGTCAAGGTAGTGCTGTCTCTGTTGGGTGTTTTCGGACAGTACACAAACCTACATACATGTCCACACTAATATGTACGCATACGTATGCCTATATGTGTATGCGTAGTGGAAAAGAATGACGATATGAAATGGTTCTTAAGAAAACTTAACTCAATTTTTTCGAACTAAATTTTGTGTTGGGACATGTAACAAAGATTAAATGGATAATTTCTCTATCATTTGATGTGTATTTTCTGATATTTAGTAATAATGTTATTGAAATAGTAAAGCGTCCGAGAACACCCGACAGTGTCCGACAATACCCAACACACACATAACATTTTCTAAGTGCTGTGTTCAGTCTCTGTACATATGCGTAGATCCAATACATATCTGGGGCACATTAGTACCGTTGTGCCTGTCGATGTATCAGGTTAGCATCAGTGTAGTGCAAGTGTGTTGGAAGCTATAAAGATAAAACTGTCAACTGTCCGACAATACCCAAACGCACCCTAGGTCTACTTAGTTATAGCTTCTTGTACAGTGAGTTACGTTTCGTAGGCTCTGTCTGTCTGTTGCGCAGGAATCAGGTGTTACTTTCTGTCTGTTGTTACTGCATTATCCATATGCATCGAATCCATTTTTAAAAGATTTCGTTAAGAATAACCTGGGCCAACGTTTGGTTATACAGGCATAGGCTAGGCTAGTTTACATATGACAAGCCTAATGTTAGGCCAAACGTTAGCCCACTCCAGTAGTATTACCTAGTAATAGTAGAAAGCACTGAGCAACGCTAGGCCTAGTCTTGTTGGCCTGGCTTTTAAAGTTGAATTAATGAACATTTTGCCGGTAAAATTACAGTCACTATTAGCCCAATAAAAAGTTAGCCCACCAGGAAATCTTAACCACTTACCTGAGCAGATCAATGAGGTGACAGATTAAGCACAGGCTACAAGGCAACGCCAACAAAAATGTTGTGTTTTAGAGTGCATTCCCTGTAATCCAAGGTTCCAAAATTTTAAAATTTTCTCACCTCAGCCCCAACCATGGTGGGGCTGAGGTGGGCGTGACCCCCCGGTGGTGAATTTTCCTCTCTTTTTTTTGAAATGCCAGGCTCATGCCTGAAAACAGCATACCTGACACATTCTTAAATTTCTCAAGGAGTTTGATTTGGAGGACACACGGTAAAATCTTAAATTTAAGGCCTGTTAAAAGGGCAAACCCTCTCACCCCAGGCTGTTCCAATTCTCCCAGTATACAGTATTTACTTCTAGACCTGTCCCCATGGCAACTGGTTTCAACTCCTCCCTTATGCTGACACAAAGACAGTCTGTTGCTTAATCATGGTGAACACATGTACTGCACAAGGTCCCTATTGTGTAATCAGAACACTCTCTGTGCACCCTGTGTTAAAGTAGCTGCTCTGAAAGTCTGAATCTTTTGAATTTGATGTCAATCAAAGAGCTAAAACAGTAAAGAATGTTGATAACCATTTCATGCATGTAGGGTGAGGTGATATGTGACTGTCTTTAAAAGATTAGTGTTTCACAGTAGGTACATTCAATAGCTGCAGGCTTTTTTCCGAAGTCCCCTTCATTCTCTGGTGAAAAGCCAGTGGGCAAAAGCAAAAGGTCCTTCCTCAAGGAAACCTGCTTCCCAAGGACGCTAATGTGTTGTATGGGCTTGAAAGGACATTAAAATTAGCTGCAATCAAATAGGATGTTACCATACGTCTATTTCTATTGCCATTCTCTCACTGTTATGTTTTACAAACATGTGAGTAAGGTATAGAGGCTTTTCACATGACGTTATAATACTCTCCGGCGGCCATGTTGGAGTACATGTAACTGCGTAGTAATCCACACTGGACGCGCTTGCTCGTTAAATGTATACACACTGTGCATACCAAAGTGCACACTGTGCAGCGCGTTTAGCACAAAGCCACGTGTATTTGGAATGATTGTCCTCCAGCATGGCGGTTCCGTGACGTAATTGCAAAGCCTCTATTGGTGCACAGGGGTATGTATGCTGTAAGTTCCTTGAAAATGGGAGTTCAACATGGCATTTTAGTAGATTGTGAATAGGAACTTGAAGCCAATTTGAAATTTGGCTTGCCAAAGGGATTGAGAAAAAATGGGTTATGTCTAAAAAATCCATTCCACATTAGAATGCAATCATATGCATGGTACATGTAATTTTATCTACTGTGTCATCAGGTACTGACACATGAACCAGAAGGCTACACCGCTACAGTATACAAAACAGAGTGATATGTACATGAAGTGTTTCACAAATTTGGCATTTACATTGCAGTTGTGTTCAAAGCCAAGAATATTTTGCCCTGCTCAGTGCATGTTCGTAGCAGCTCTTTTTGACATCTGTACTGAATGTTTTAAACAAGGAGGTTTTCCTGTTTCAAATTGTTTCCTTCTCAGATATAAACCACCCTTCAGAAAAGTTTAGTGGCCTTTATGTTTAAAATTCCATGAGGGTTTCTTTGACCTTTCTGCATATTTCCACAAGTGGGTTGAGTCATATTGAATGGATGAACATAAAATTGTCAAGTGCCTCATCCACGTTTTCACTATTATCTTGTGGTTTGTCTGTATTTGCAGAGTTCTTCTCTTATGTTCAGTGCCTCAATGCATTGCACTTATGACCTCAGCTTTTTTGCTTTCATCAAAGTATAAAAATAAACACTAAAATTTACATTACTCCAAACCTTGCCCCACCATGTACAGTACAGTAATGTATAACATTATTGACCTCAGTTGAATATTGTAAGCCGAAAGTACTCATGTATCCCACCTTTGTAAATGTCCTTTAGGTGTCTCTTTGACTACTGTCTTCAATGACCCTCGGTATGTAATGGATGTTACTTTCAGAGGTTATTAAAAATAACACAAGATTAAAATGATTTAAATAATCATTTTAAACAGGGTGGTTTGGTTTAAATCATGTTGATTAAAATTGTGATTAAGCTTTTGATTTTGACTGAAAAAAAATCAACAACCCTGCTTTCAATATGGTTGTAATTTTTAAGAAAGATGTTGATTGCCTTTCAGTAAGTTTCAAGAAAGCTGCCCATTAATGGCAATTAGCAGCTTTCTAACTGTAGTGTAAAACTTGCTGTCATTTTGCCATCAATTGTCCCCTAAATAGAGAGACGTATACTGCATATGTAATGGCACATTATGCTGTCATAAAGTACAAAGTTCATTGTTCAAACAAACATAAAATGTGCTGTAGATTGTTTGATTATTGAAACAAAGCAACAACCACTCCAGTCTTTCATTAATACGGGCCTTGTCAAGGGCTGTACTCGTTAATCTGTAACCGTTTAATTCAAATGATGCCAGTTCTTTGAACTGAGAAACAAAAAAGAAAGAAAATTAAGGTTACATTTATGCTATTGCAAGGCAAACTGAATTTTGAAATATTAGTTGAAAAGGAGTCATGACATGATAAGTTGGTCACGTTGAAAATATTAATTTTAAGTTTCTCCATTGCCCAGTTACTGTACACAATTCGATGCATGAACAGAAAATAATATTCCAGGATGCAACAGAACTTTAGTCCATCCCTAGAAAACCCTTTTCACATCATGCATTGCATGAAGAGGAAGTTTTCTTAAGCCCAGCCCAACCCTTTGTGAAATTGTACACAATCTTCAGGGAAGTAAGTGTAGGATAACCACCATAATGAAACTGATGGTATGAAACCTCTGTCAGTTGGATTGGAAATTTGTTTTTGGCGCAGGTCAAAGGTCATCTGGGGTCACAAGTGGTCAAAGTCTGAAAATCGCGTTAACATGATATCTCAAGATAGGAAACTTGGATGGATTTCATATGTGGTATTTGGATGGATTATGGTTAGGGGATGGTCCCTGTAGTTTTTGGCAGAGGTCAAAGGTCATCTGGGGTCACAAGCCGTTAAAGTCTGAAAATCTCTTAAACACAGTATTTCAAGATAGGAAACTTTGATGGATTTTATATTTGGTATGTTAATGGGTTATGGTCAGGAGATGGTGCCCATTGTTTGTTTGTTTGTTTGTTTGTGATGGAAGTCAAAGGTCATCTTGGGTCACTGGGTCAAAGTCTGAAAATCTTGTTAAATGGATATCTCAAGGTGTCTATCTATTTATGTATTTCTTTTGTTGAGGTCTAAAGGGCATCTTCACTAACAAAATTATCTTTTGAACATGCTTAGTATAACATTTGAGTGAGAAGATAATGGTGCATGATGGCAAATTTGAAACAGTACATTTTATGTATCATCGCAACCTCAATGCATTTTTGCACTCTGGTTTAATCTTCAGTACTGTACTGCAGGCCTTGGATTTTAGGTTTTACATGTATGCTACAAATCACATCCCTTGGGCTGTACAGTACAGCGTAGATAAGTCAGACAATATGTAATGTAATAAGACTTTGTTCTGGTTTCAACTTACAAGTATTAAGTAGGAAATCTGGGTTAGATACAGCCTTTGAAATTTTTAGTAAAAAATAAAAGAAAATGAATATCACAATGCACGAAAATCATATAGTACCCTGTATTTAAAAATGTAAAAATAGAAATGTTCGCAATTGTTTTAACTTCTATTAAATGAAATGATTTTTGCCTGCACCTCCTACTTTCAGTTTCCTGTAACTTTATACATTATACTTACAGTAATAGTACAATTATCTAAGAGCACGTAGTTCAGCAACCCAGGTGGTAATCCAGATGGCATTTTTGTTTTGTTTACTATAGGCAGGTGTTGGCAGGCAGCAAAAGCTGAAGAGGTACAACAGTGTACAGAAAACTGTGTATCTTATATAGTTAAATATTCTGCAATCAGTTTTAGAAGAGAATTTATCAGTAAAGGACAAAAAATTCAAATGTGAAGGTACTCTTTGATATTTTAAGATTATTGTATGATTGCAATAAACTGAGGGTTGGTATAATTTATAAACCTTTAATTTTACATACTGTATGATATCATTTGTACTTGAGTGACAGGCATGAACAGTAGTGCATACAGTATCAGTGTATTTTTTTTTATTAATGAAATTTTTGGGTCCTTATTCCTTGTTTAAATTGTATTATTTTACACGTGTGTACTGCAAGTGAAGTCAAGCTGTGTACAGTGTTTACTGTTTAGTCAACCATAGACAGCACCTTCTGTAGTACAATAGTATACTTACTACTGTACACAGTGCTACTGTACACTTGCTCACAGTAAGGCAAGGCATCCAGACATCACTATTTCAGACACTGCAGTGTTAACAGTGTTTCTGTCATTAGATTCCTAATTTCTAATTCTGTTTAAAGGTCTTTTCTCTGTGGAAGTAGGATAGGGAATTAACCTTCCCCCCCCCTCCCATCAATATCCCTTTAATATCTACTATAAATATCTACTAATGTAGAGTATTAAATGTAGAGTTTTGAAGTGAATTGTGTCTTTGTGTTCCAGAATGTTTTGAATACCTGGTATCTTTCAAACCAAGTACTACTAACAAATGAAGAACTACTGTATATGCATATAAAATATTATAACTGGCTATTTTAATTTTGAAGAAATGTGAGATTACTGACAAAATATTAAATATCTGTTAGTAGAAGTTTAAAATCAGTTTAAACAAACTTCTTTCAAATTTTGCCTCAACCATAACACATGAACTGCATGATAATTTGGGGGTGATACCATGAGTAGCCTTCTCTTATGTGACCTACAGTACTTAGGGTTAAAGAAGAAAAATTTCCTGTTGGTGTTATGTCAATGTAGTATCATACGGTACATGCTTCTGTCACATGAACCCAATCAGCGCTTGTGTTTAGTGACTGTAGGCAGCATTAGTGGGGGTTCATCAATAGTAAATTGTCTTCCTTTATTGTCTAAATGAACTTTAAACCCTCTTATTCAGTGAAATTAAAGGAATTTATATACAATTTAGCATACAACAATCCATGATACAGGTAAGAGAGGGAATTTAAAGATTAGAACATGATAGACCCCAGCTATGGCCGACTAAAATCAGACCATTACTTGCTGTCTGGATTTGTCTATTACCTTTCAGGATTAAGTGTACTTGCTCCAAGTTTTGTAAGAACCATTGCTCCTCTCACCAACTTAACAGGCCCTAGTTGGGCAACTAATCATGCACCTGAGAAGATGCGCAGTAGAAATGTGCTGTTTTCTTTAGTTTTGATACATTTAATATCTTAGTTTCCATTCTTTATGTAGGTGTGCTAGAAAATCACACACTCTTCACAGTAATTTGAGATGAGTTGTTGTGCGATCAAATTCTTGCATGCCTTAAAATTTAAGACCTGAGGGAAGTGGCATTGCTTTCTGTAGGAAAATGAGGTAGCATGGGAGCGGCAGGGAGAGGGAGAGGCGAGAGCTGAATGACTTCCATCATTTCAAACCCCTGCTGTTGGTAGAATGCTTATCATAATGCATTTCTGTTCTCTTTCAGAATACGCAGAGAGTACAGTCATGTCGACCAGGTAACAAATCCAGGCCATGTCATTGCCCCAAAGTTTAGTGGTGCTCCAAAGGAGGAGTATGAGACCAGCGTTAAGATGGTCCTCTATAATCCTTGCAGCAAAGATAAACCAGTTATGTTCACGTGCGATGGTAGGTGGCGATCTTTGGCACATATCATTATGAAAGAATTGAGCTTAAGGATGAATTTCTGTTGGGTCAAAGGTTGCAGGACAGTTACCCCCTGGAAAATTACCCCCTCAGTCAAAAACCAACTGGACAATAACCCACCTGGGCAGTCACCCCTGGTGTCACTACACTGGTGCAACTACCACCTGTCCAGGCACATACTCTTTGTTAAGCCAATTTTGGTTTTCTAGATGACTTCCTTTCACATCATATTGTAATATGTAGTGTGATGAAATAAATGAAATGAAAGGAAATACTGACCAGGAGTGATTGCGAGGGGATATTGTCCAGGAGTATTCCTCTGGGTGGGTATTGTGTGGTCACAGGGTCAATACATTGACTGTTAGAAAATATGGCTCTCTAAAAATTTCAGATATGTGGAACTGTGCATACTCAAACAGGTTACAAGGACACTCAGTTTTCTTAGAAATGGGAAGAAAATTTGTAAATCTGAAAAATTTATTTTCTGTAGTAAGACTGATATGGTATCTTCCACTCTTTTGTACAAATGGATGTTGCATTCATATTGCATGTATGTAAATGTCTTGCAAATTTGTTTAATATTTTATTTTGTTCTTTTCCATATATCTTATAGTCAATACTTCCGTACAGCATATTATAATTCAGGCTTGGTGTAACACAGCAGAAGGAAGTCTTGACTGCCATCCTGATGAGTATGCACTCAAAATACCAGGGAGATCTGAGTATTTTTTAAAGTGAGTACTTTGAGGAGAGAGGGTATTTTTTTTTAAAGTGATTGGGTTTTTTTTAAAGTGATTGGGTCTAGATGAAAGACACTGTGGAGTACAAAGTAAATAACTCTGTTTTAGAGTTCCAAGCATTTGTTAGAGTTAGTAGCTCTTTTAGGAAGATCTGAGAATTTGCTTAAGTGAGTAGTTCCATTAGGGAGATCCAATCATTTTTTGAAGTGAATAGCACCAACAAGGAAATCTGAGTATAGTATTTGTTGAGGTTTTTTTCCCTGATACTCGATTTTTGCTCCTACTGTGGGAGACCAGTGAGGTATCTTTGCCTTATTTTTTCTTATTGGGAACTCATAAAATAATTGTTTACTTGAGTCTTTCCAGCAGGGAGGTGGAATAGTAAATGCAGCAGCTAGATGCAAGCATGAAAGGGGAATAGCCCTGAGTATTGTTAGCACTTCATTATTCAAAGGCTGCAACATTGGTAAGTATAGAGGCTTTTCACATGACGTCATAATACTCTCCAGCGGCCATGTTGGAGTACAAGTAACTACGTAGTAAACCATACGGGACACGCTTGCTCGTTGAATTTGTATACATCGTGCATGTCACAGTGCACACTGTGCAGTGCGTTCGGCACAAAACCACTTGTATTTGGCATGAATGTCCTCCAGCATGTCGGTTCCGTGACGTAATTGCAAAGCCTCTATTAAAATGATGGTGATCTTGTCTGACCATGCATATGAATAACTTTGTGCTCAGGTGTCTGAAATTGTTTTCTGTAAACACTCATCCTCAACAATGCCACTTGGTTTGCATACGGAGTTCTTTTGTGTGCGGTCGGTGTAAGCATGTATGGAATGCTGTAATTCAAAGCCGGGCAGAATTCCAGTTGAAATCAATTTCTGTTATAACTGCATGCCTAAACATTTGTTTAATTAGAAGTATAAGTAGAAGAACATCCAAAGGAAGTCTTGACTAATATGATCTATTCATTTTCATGTAGTGATTCAATCCTTGGTCATTATGAGTACGTTCTTGAAAGAAGGAAGTTAGACCAAGATGTTGAGTTGGTTTTAGTGACACAAGCAGAGGTTTCATCCCGTCTTGCAAGAACGGTGAGTACTTGCTATCAGAGACCATTGAGCATGCTCTATCAAATCTCCCTTTTTAAAATCCATATTGACTGCTATTGAATGCTATCTTACTAATCCACATGTAGCACCCCCCCCCCCATCAAATCACTGTGAACTAACCTATGTAAAATACCCATTGGCTATCTCCTTAATAATCCACATTGAGTTCTCCTTATCACGTCACCAGGAAGTACCCCATGTTAAGTCTCCATTGAGTGTCATCTACCCAATCCACTTGAAGCACCCCCAAATCCCTAGAAAATTACCCTTTGTAAATGCTCATGGGGTACCATCTTTAAGAACTCTCATAGAGAGCACTTTGTTACACCCCATACCCTCTTACTAGTTAGTTAGATAGGGTTTTACCCCCAGTTTCCAGCCTGGCTTGTTTTCGCTATTTCATTGCTTATGGGGAGCATCACACACTATGGCAGTAGGTTCCAATTTTAGGAGTCTTTGGTATGACTCAAACCTGTTAAAAGAACCTGGGCACTCCGAGTGAGAGGCGGATGCTCCAACCTCTCTCAAATCCCACTAACAATTCCTTCAATCACAGTGGTTTCAGGTGTAGCCTGATGTACCTCACAGTGGCATAGCTCTCCCTGTTTAAGGTTCAAAGTGTACTCAGAGAGGGCAATGTGCAGAAAGAATTTTATGTCTTCCATTGTGCAGCACCTTTTATATAAATGTTTAGTTGAAATACTTTCAAATACTGTCATTATCACTAAATGATATATAATGTTTGGAGTTCAACACGCAAGAAATTTGTGGCCATATCTTCCTGCCCCCCTCCCCCTTCCTCAACAATTAACATGGTGGAGATGAATATTAGCAACATTTTGTTACAAATTAAGGTTTCAATCATCTGTAAGCACTATCCCATTCCATTTTTTTTAAAATCCAGCAGGTTTTTTCTTTGTGTGTAAACATTGCTTTATTAAAGGTCTACTGAGTGAAGTATATGTTGTAAGGATTTCCTTTCTTTTGTTGGTTTAAATGTGGTATTTTACTTTTTTTTTTCATCCTTTCCGTCTCTTTCTTTCAGTTGCAAGATGATGAGCAACAAATTGACATCTCAACTTTCACAAACCTAATAGACACACCTGTTACCACAACCATCTCCAGGTAAATGCAACAGTTACACTTTGGAGTATTCACGGTGGTTCGATGAGCAAATGGCATCACCACCAATTTCCCCACCCCCTCCCTCCCAGAAGAAAAAATTAGGTCAGTTAGTTAGGTTATCACAAATGAATGATATACCTGCTATGAGACTAATTTTTCACATCCAGAGATACGCCAAAACCTCTGAGCTTCCAGGAGCTGCAACCCTAGGGAATTCTTGGGATTGGATGTGTTGCTCTGATTTCCATCATGTTCAGATAAATTTTTTTTTTTGGGGGGGGGAGGGGGAAGGGGGGGAATGATGAAAGTATGGGATCTGACTGTTTTGAAAAGGTCCTGGAAATATCAGTAAAGGTCTTTGAGAGTCATGGAAAGTCATGGAATTTTGTCATTTTAAATGTGTACTGTATAAACCCTGTATTTGCACAGTTTTGAGAGAATCAAGTGTGGGAGTTGTTTATCTTGCTGCCCATTGTGAACACTAGTATTAAGACTTCAAAGTATAAAGACTTTAAAACTTACCTATTCCTGTTGAATGTAATATATAAGTTGCAGGTAGTATTATTTGTGCTCAAAAGCAAGATATCAATGTGCCGTCATGTAGCGAACTAATGCACTGAAAAGTACTGCCCTTCAGAGCAAATGTTTATCACTGAAACAGAAAACGACTGTTTTATTTTTATATATTTTTAAGTGGCATTTGCCCACGGTTTTACACGCCATTTGATCTTCTCATGTCTCTACCGTTTTATAGGCAAGGATTGGATGTACTTATTGACAACTTCACATCAGAATCGGACAAAGTTTTTGTTGCATTAAATGTAAGTCATCCTGGACTATCAAACTAATTATGCATTACAGTAAAACCCCGTTTATCCGAACCCCATTTATCCGAAACCCCGTTTAACCGAACTGGCCGTTCGGTTTCGCAAAACCTGTATTTACACAAGCTATGTAAAATTTCAACTTAGATTTCACAACATTTTGCCTCTCTGCTTTAATTTTTCAATCCTTACCAATTGTTACTGCATTAGAACACATCTGTAGTATTGTTAACGATTATCTCTACTACTGATCTTAATCATCCAGCTGGTGAATGAATAAACGATACCAAATTACCCTTATTGTTCGTGTCTTTTCTCGCTTCGTCGTCCGCCGTGATATAGAGTCACAATAGGTTCTTAGTCAATAGCCTAACGAAGTGCACTAAGCCAAGGCTTTTCATACAAAGCCCGCTAGTGTTAACGCTGCCCAACAGCCGTTCTTTTCACACTTATCGATCAATGCAGTGATTAGGATGAACGACTGTGTAGAAAAATGTCAATCAGACTTGAATGTAGGGTTTCTTTTAAGTGAGATTTAAGTGAATTGATAGCCGCATTAACACTTGAGCTTGCGAGATGTAAAAGTTAACAAGTTTTAATTTAAGCCCTTAGCTTCGTAAAGGCAAAACCCTTTTGCTTAATTCCATCAAACTTTCCGAATTCAAAAAGTAAAAATCCCTTCTTTGGTCATCTTTTAGACAATTCTTTGAAAACTTTCACGCATTGTGGCAAGGAAACTGATAGCCCCCATTCACACTTAACAAGCTTGGGAAAAGTTAACAAGCTTTTAAAACCTTGTAAAGCTTCGGAAATGATAAGTCATTTTGATAAACTCGATTTAAGTTACACAATCTCCTGAATACACAATTATGGCGGTGCAACAAACGATTCAAACGAATAAACAACTGTAGGAGAATAAATATGTGGGGCTAATTTTCCCTTGCCACATTTGATTTTGATCTCCATTTGATTTAAATCTCCGTTTGGGAAACTGCACAACGCACCTAACTTTTCCATTACCGGGATTCTATGTGTAGGCTATGTGTTATCCTAACGCTGAGAAAGTATTGTAGGCCTAATAAGTATCGCCATCCCCAAAATCCTCCTTTGAAGTTCAGTAAAAAAAAAAAAACACACGAACGAGTTTGAATCTTCAACAAATATGTATTTTTCCCTACGAAATTAAAGAAATGGCATGGAGACAACACATGGATGGGTAATTTCCCTTTATTAACAAGTACACGCTTCACACGGGGAAGCAAATTAACGATATACGTAAAACCCGGTTTATCTGAATTTTTCCGTTATCCGAACAATGTTTGGTCCCGACCTGTTCGGATAAACGGGGTTTTACTGTACTACTTTAGCTTGGATTTTTGTTTGTAATTCAGTTTTAAAGATGTTAAAAATGCACAATTTACTCAGACCTTCTATAAACAAATTATGGCAAAGGCTGTTATTCAGAATATCTGGAATAAGTCCTTTAGAATATTTTGAAGGTGAAGGTAAACTTCCTGTAAGAGCTAATTTGTTCTTGGTTCTTTGTTTGGCTGTGGGATACATTGTAGGCAAGGTCTCATCTTCTATGCATGTACTTCTTTCAAAAGTCATGACATTTTTTAAACTTTCACTTTTATAAATAGCAACACTGGCATTAAATTACAGGTAAACAACTATAGATTGTGCATTAGCTCAGGACAATGTTTAATTGAGTTAATGGAAGTGATTGACAATGGTGCAGTGTGATTGCATCCAATGATAGCATTTACTCCCCAAAGTGCATTTTCTGCTCTAATTCACAACTCCAAATACGCAACAAGGTTTCGAATAAAAATAGATGAAATTCCATTTGCAAATAACCACAACAGCACAACCCTATGTAAAATGCAGTAGTCACTAAGACAGATGAAAAAGTGAGCCATAAAACCTCATCTAACTAAAGTAAGGTGAGTGCATTTATATCCAATACGATGAGTTCATCTGACGGCAGTGGACTAATAGAATTTAGGATTATCTGAAAGTATGAATGGATTTTTCATGATCAGACTTAAATGGCAAGACCAGTCAACCCAAATTTTTAAAGCAACAGCTATATCTCACAGCTTTCTCCATGGTTCTCTTCAGAGTTTCTTTCATAATATTTGAGAACTTCCATATTCCATTTTCAAGCTAAACCAAGCAGTTACTCCTAGTAAAGTTCTCCTCTGAAGGGAAAATATTGTCACATGACTATTGAGAGCCAATCATGAAACAGGACAGTTTACTACGCTACCTCAAGTTGGGGTGACTGCCCTCCCCCTTTAAAAAAAATTCCTTTTTTATAACATGTTGACTCATTTGCTAGTACTGTGAAATATTTGTAAATGATTCATCCTTTTTATCATTTATTTCTAGGCACAGCATAATGTCATTGTAGAACCTCTCATCCAGTCAGTTAAGGTCATCTGTACCACTCTAGCCAAAGTCGAGACGAACGCAATTACCCAAGCCATCCATCGTCTTGAAACTAATATCACAAAGTCAGGAGTGGAAGCCCTCACAAAGGCTGTGTTTGAGCTCGTTTATAATTACTGCCAAGCCTTTGACACAGACTTTAACAAACTTACAGCTGAAGGACAGAAACCTCCTAAGACTGGCGTGAAAGATATTTCAACAAAGGGTAAAAGATTGAGCGTTAGATTGGATTCAGCTCATAGACTTCCACGTACTTGGAAAACAAGGTGAATACATTTGTAGATAAAAACCTCACTAAAATAATGATGTTGCTATTGCATTGAGCACTGAATGTTGTGGTAGTGTTTTGCTTCCTGTATAGTTCTATCATGACCTTCTTGTCCTTTCTGGTCTCAAAGAAGGTGGTCACCTTTGATGTATGTAGTTTTTAAAAAATGATATAAGAAATATGATTAACATTGAAGTGTAAAGGCCACATAACCCATAGCTAGAAAGAAAAGTGCTGCCAGCTTAGTTCAAACTTACAGCCTGTTTTTTGCATCTGCTTGATCAGGGTATGGACATACATGCAGTTTGATTGCCCAAAGACTACTGAGCCAGTCAACACTATTCAGCATCTTGCATTTCAATAATATGTGCATGTGAGTCAAAGTGTAATCACCAATAATGATTTCAAATACCCACATACTTTATGGTGAGGTATCTTATGTGGAGTCATGCACTCCCGCCCTCTCCATACACTTCTCCATATATCCCCTTCCCCTCCTTTAAGGGCCAATCCTGTCACCTTAAACTACACTGGGCAATGGAAACTCTCAAGTGGCTCAGCTTTTTGATTGACTGCTAATTCAAAAAAATGCAAAGTACCAAAGCTTATGTTACACAGCATGAACTGTACTGAGTGTTTTGATTATACACATTGATCTTTTCTATACTCACCCTGAAGCAATATAAACTGAGGTTGTGTCTCAATGAGGGTGAATTTCAGACAATTTTGGAGGGGCTTATGTAAAAGTTAGGAGAATTGGTACCGTTTGAGTAAAGGAAACTGGGCCTTTAAGTGTGTACCTCTCAGAAATATGCAAAATGTAAAGACTGAAATATGCCTCAATGTGGATAAAAGATCTGCAACTTTCACTGTTTATTTGAAAATTTTATGTCATGATAGTATTGTTAAGTTTTTCATTACCTTCCTTCAGCTATGAATCTTTCGTCATCACACTACAACTTTACTACAGTGGACAGCCTATCCATGAGAAGGCAATAGAGTCCTGGCCTACTAAAATCACCACTGCCTTCTTTGATAAACTCACCTTTGCTCACGTGTAAGATTTTCTTCCCGTTAATATTTTAGCGTTTCTTTTAACTTTGGTAATATTGTACATAATTGTGTCTTTAAAGGTCTGGTGATGTGAAAGTGATATAATTTATATAAAGAGTTTTGAAAACATAGAAAATAATCACAATTCACACAAAAAATGTAGATTATTTTCCAGAATTATTCCTAATTTGTACTTAATCATGCATAAACAAGAGCTAAATATGCAAATCTTGTGACTGACATATACATACTATGACAAGATGTTTGTAGTTGCTTTAAAATCTTGGAAAGGGACTTCTGATGAGTAGGAAGGAACGGTAGCTTTAGATTACCACGCAGGTAAACCAAAGTTTGTGTAATATGTTGCTGGTCAATTAAAATACGGTCTTTGTGGGGACCTGCTCAATCATATCAAATAATTCTTTTGAAGACAAAATGCTCATTTAGTATTACTGTTACTGATCAAAGAGATGTAGAGTTTCAAAATTGAATATAGCAATGTAATATTGTTTATGTACGTCTTGAAAAGGAATTTATTTAATTTTATGCTTGGAAGAAGGTGGATCTTTGGTGCTTTAAATATGGAAGAAAAGACAAAAAATAATAGCTTAACCTGTTTTATTGATAATTTTAATATGTACCTAGTTCCTAATCGCCAGATTCATGTAACTCAGTCTTGAATTCACACAACTGCTTGAAACTGTAAAATGGGTCATCTAAAAAGGGGGCTATGGAAAAATGGCTTTTTAAAATGTGTTGGAGAACACCTACCTTAGGAAGTTGCAGCATTCTTATTATTTTACATCTATTCTTTTCTTTACCTTTAACAAACTCAGATAATGCAATAGTCATGCATAAAAAAGTGGTAAGAGCTACCTGTTAAAAATAGCACAAAAAGTCTCAAATGTACCAGTTTCACACCTCATTTTGTTGATTTGTTCCTTTTTTTGTATCCCTTACAGAATTGAACTACCCATACCAATCAGTCAACTCCCACGTGAGTCACGTCTCTGCTTTATCCTATATGGTATTGATGCCAGCTCTCAGGAGAAGACTGCCCTGGGATGGGTCTTGGTCCCTCTTTTCAATTATCAAAGGTAGGTTGTACCATGGTGCATTTTTGATTCCTTGCCGTAGGCAGGCAAGGAATCTATGCGATGGTGATGTCGTGTGTATGTGTGTGTGTGTGTGTGTGTGTGTGTGTGTGTGTGTGCGTATGTGACGCTTTGGCTTGTAAACACGATATCTCAAGAAGGGTAAGTCCGAGGGATCTCATACTTGGCATGTGGATTGCCCATATTGAGTAGATGATCCCTATTGTTTTTGGTGGACGTCAAAGGTCACTTGGGGTCACGAGAGGTCAAAAGGTCAAAATCTTGTAAACACGATATCTCGAGAATGGTACATGTGACTAAGCTCATATTTGGTGTGTGGGTTGGTCATATTGAGTAGATGATCCCTATCGATTTTCTTGGAGGTCAAAGGTCATTTGGGGTCACGAGAGGTCAATAGGTAAATTCCTTAGAAATTGCTTGTAAACACGGTATTTCAAGAAGGGTAAGTGTGACTAATCTCATATTTGGTGTGTGCATTGGCCATATTGAGTAGATGATCCCTATTGTTTTTGGTGTAGATCAAAGGTCATTTGGGGTCACGAGAGGTCAAAAGGTCAAAACTTCATAAACACGATATCTCGAGAACGGTACATGTGACTATGGTCATATTTGGTGTGTGGATTGGTCATATTGAGTAGATGATCTGTAATGATTTTCTTGGAGGTCAAAGGTCATTTGGGGTCACGAGAGGTCAATAGGTAAATTCCTTAGAAATTGCTTGTAAACACGGTATCTCAAGAAGCGTAAGTGTGACTAATCTCATATTTGGTGTGTGCATTGGCCATATTGAGTAAATGATCCCTATTGTTTTTGGTGGAGATCAAAGGTCATTTGGGGTCACGAGAGGTCGAAAGGTCAAAACTTCGTAAACACGATATCTCGAGAACGGTACATGTGACTATGCTCATATTTGGTGTGTGGGTTGGTCATATTAAGTAGATGATCCCTATTGTTTTTGGTGGAGGTCAAAGGTCATTTCTGGTCACGAGAGGTCAAAAGGTCAAAACTTCGTAAACACGATATCTCGAGAACGGTACATGTGACTGTGCTCATATTTAGTGTGTGCATTGGCCATATTGAGTAGTTGATCCCTATTGTTTTTGGTGGAGATCAAAGGTCATTTGGGGTCATGAGAGGTCAAAAGGTCAAAACTGCGTAAACACGATATCTCGAGAACGGTACATGTGACTATGCTCATATTTGGTGTGTGGGTTGGTCATATTGAGTAGATGATCCCTATTGTTTTTGGTGGAGGTCAAAGGTCATTTGGGGTCACGAGAGGTCAAAAGGTCAAAACTTCGTAAACACGATATCTCGAGAACGGTACATGTGACTGTGCTCATATTTAGTGTGTGCATTGGCCATATTGAGTAGTTGATCCCTACTGTTTTTGGTGGAGATCAAAGGTCATTTGGGGTCATGAGAGGTCAAAAGGTCAAAACTGCGTAAACACGATATCTCGAGAACGGTACATGTGACTATGCTCATATTTGGTGTGTGGGTTGGTCATATTGAGTAGATGATCCCTATTGTTTTTGGTGGAGGTTAAAGGTCATTTGGGGTCACGAGAGGTCAAAAGGTCAAAACTTCGTAAACACGATATCTCGAGAACGGTACATGTGACTGTGCTCATATTTAGTGTGTGCATTGGCCATATTGAGTAGTTGATCCCTACTGTTTTTGGTGGAGATCAAAGGTCATTTGGGGTCACGAGAGGTCAAAAGGTCAAAACTGCGTAAACACGATATCTCGAGAACGGTACATGTGACTATGCTCATATTTGGTGTGTGGGTTGGTCATATTGAGTAGATGATCCCTGTTGTTTTTGGTGGAGGTCAAAGGTCATTTGGGGTCACGAGAGGTCAAAAGGTCAAAACTTCGTAAACACGATATCTCGAGAACGGTACATGTGACTATACTCATATTTGGTGTGTAGGTTGGTCATATCAAGTAGATGATCCCTCTTGATTTTCCTGGAGGTCAAAGGTCATTTGGGGTCACGAGAGGTCAATAGGTAAATTCCTTAAAAATTGCTTGTAAACACGGTATCTCAAGAGGAGTAAGTGTGACTTATCTCATATTCGGTGTGTGCCTTGGCCATATTGAGTAGATGATCCCTACTGTTTTTGGTGGAGATGAAAGGTCATTTGGGGTCACGAGAGGTCAAAAGGTCAAAACTTCGTAAACACGATATCTTGAGAACGGTACATGTGACTATACTCATATTTGGCGAGTGTGTTGGCGATATTGAGTAGATGATCCCTATTGTTTTTGGTGGAGATCAAAGGTCATTTGGGGTCATGAGAGGTCAAAAGGTCAAAACTTCGTAAACACGACATCTCAAGAACGGTACATGTGACTGTGCTCATATTTAGTGTGTGGATTGGTCATATTGAGTAGATGATCCCTCTTGATTTTCTGAAGGGTCAAAGTTCATTTGGAGTCAGCATGTTCAAAGCCTGACAAGCTTTCCTGCACAGTCTTTCAAGAAATGTCACTTGTAGGGTCCTGTAACTTGTCCTGTAGATGGCACATAGTGAATACATGGATCCAGAAGTTTTTGGTGGAGGTCAAATGTCATTTGGGTTCACAACGGGCAAGGGGGATCTCAATGTAGGAAGATTGGATGCCTTGCATGTGTACTTTGTGGGCACATTATGGAGCCCTGTTAATTGAAAAACATTGCCAAGCAATGTCAATGTGAAAAAAGGCCTTACATTTCAGTGGCAAGGAATCACTAAGCCTTTTGGCTTTCTGGTTTTCTATACTTGTTGCAAGTTTGGCTTACTTTATGGTTATATTGTTGTGATTTATTGGTTATATTTGTTGGTGGGGGATGGACCCAGGAGAGGGGTTAATAGAAGCCCGACAATTTGTACTACATTTCATTTCTATTTGTTTCTGTTGCAGTGTTTTGATATCTGGCTCTCACCTGTTGGGTTTATGGCCCAATGGCAAAGCTAATCCCATCGGTACTTGTGCATCAAACCTACTTAGTATGGAAAGTGTTATTTTGCAGGTATGTGGTGTTTTAAAACATTTTATTGTTTTCACAATTCCTCATGCTTGTTCTGTTCTCTGTTTTTTTCTTTCTTTCTTTTTTTTCCCTCATTTTATAATGTACTAAAGTGTTTGTCTGTGTATCTGCTACAGTGTGGCATTTATTCCTAATTTTCACTTTGGAGTATGTTTATAAGAAGAAAAAAAGAATGCAATGAAAAGAAAAGAAATTGAAAATAACAATTTGCTAAATCAATGATGAACCGATTTGTCTTTAAATACAAAAAAATCAGTTACCATTTGATTGTCATCGACATCTGATGTGAATCATATATTTACACTTGTCCGAATATTTTTGGCTCTATCAAACCTGATATGGAGAAGATTTTGATGAAACTCATGAAAATTGTCTGATATGGTAATCATGCTTCTACCCTTCTTGTGTGCTTCTTTTATATGGCAAGACTGACTGCATGGTCATGTAGTTTAATAGAGGTTGCGACTTGCCGGTCTGGAGTTTTACTCCTGATGGGGTCTTACCTAAGACTTCAAAAATGGAACCTACTCCACTTAATACTCCATTTTGCTTGGTGCTCAGCGTAAGCAATGGAGTAGGGAAAATAAGCTAGTGAGCCACAACTGGAAAGGCCATGGTTAGCCAGATTTAAACCAATTGGTTGGAAAATAAGCTATAAAAAGCTTCATCCAACTAAGAAATCTGTCATATTGCAGACAAGAATACTATCTTTTTGTTCACTAATCATTTTTATTGCTACATGAGAGCAACCTCTTGTGATATTGTAGTGTACTTGTTCATAAAAGAATTGTTTCATTCATTATTAAAGGGCAAGAGCAGTCACCACAACTTGGCATAGTGCAGTAGACTGCCCTGTTTCATGATTGGCTGTTGAGAGTCATGTGACAGCATTTTTTCTCCTCAAATGTGAAATTTACGAGAAGTAACTAATTGGTTTACCTTGCATATGCAATGTTGAGTTCATAGAATATGATGGGAAATACTTTGAAGAGAAATAAGAAGAAAATTGTGTTATGTAGCTGTTGTTTCAAAAAATGTGGGGGGAGGGCTGCCCTTGACCTTTAAACACCAACACTTTATAAAGGAATAGTCAATTGTGTGTGAAGAAGTCACCAAAGTTGTTAAAAGGTATTTTTTGGTCTATTTTTCCCACCAATTTCTTTTGTTTAGTTTTATTTTCACTTTCACTTTCATTTGACCATTAGGTGGACTTCCTTAATTTTAAAGATGAGCTTGTCTTTCCTTCCATTGAACCAATGAGTGCCCTTACTGTGAGAGATTTCAGGGAGCTAGATGAAGTTGACCAAAGCAGGCTGAAGCGAATTCTGCACAAGGGATCTGTTCTCGAGTAAGCAGACGAATGCTATATAATGCAATAAGAAGAGGAAGGGGGAGGGGGATGGGGAAGGGGCAGAGCTGGGAAACCTTTTAGCACATTTATCAGCACAATTTTACTTCAATATTTGTTTGAAATGTTATTTCCTATTGTTCTGGTCTCCTGGAAGGGGGGGGGGGGAGGACAGGAAATAACGAGGTACGTGGATTACTTGTAATCTCAAGATAAGCTAAGGTGGGTGTATTCATGCTTTTTGTTCTCCTGAAATGAGGTGACATTGACACAAATTTTCCAACTTGTGGTCTTACAGAACCACAGTTACTCAAGGTAATATTAAAGGACCAAATATACATGTTTAATAGCAGGGATACCTCCCTGTTGGTAGTCAAATTTATTTGAAGATGGTAACACTTCTAGTGTAAGAACTTATAAATTACCATTGTTAAGATTTTGCTGTTGCTTACCAAATGTTACTTTGATTTTGTCATTCTCGTTAGAATCGACGGAGGCAATGCACAATTTTTATGGGCCAAGAGACACTACTGCCATCGCTTCAAATGGGCATTACCCCAGATCTTGAGTGTAGCCCCAACCTGGGACTGGGCGTCTTTACCAGAGATATACTCTTTGTTAAATAGCTGGACTCCTCTAGAACCTTTACAAGCATTACAGTTGTTACATCCAAGGTAAGAAAAGATATCCTTTAGGCCACTTGATATAATGGGTCCCAGGCCCCTACATGCTGCTTTATATAATAAGCCATTTGTTTGGACTCATGGTATAGTATTCGTCTCTCACCTGACAGGTCCTTGGACTCCTAGGTTAATTTGTATCAAAGATTTTTAAAAGGAAGCTTACTGTCATTGTGTGTGATGCACGGCATGCATGATAGAGGAGGGAAATTGATCCAGTTACCCACAACTGGAAAAAAGGCTGTGGATGCAGATTACACCAGAAGATTATAATTTGAGGCATAAAACTCCAACAAACTCCAAAATTTTTATGATGTACCCTTGTGGTGCATTCAACTTTTACAAGATGGATCCTAGTTGTGCATTCAGCTTTTACATGATGAACCCTAGTGGTGCCTTAACTTTAACATGATGGACCCTAGTGGTGCATTCAACTTTTACATGATGGACCCTAGTGGTGCATTCAACTTTCACATGATGGACCCTAGTGGTGCATTCAACTTCTACATGATGGATCCTAGTGGTGCATTCAACTTCTACATGATGGACACTAGTAGTGCATTCAACTTTCACATGATGGACCCTAGTGGTGCTTTCAACTTTTACATGATGGACCCTAGTGGTGCATTCAACTTTTACATGATGGACCCTAGTGGTGCATTCAACATTTACATGATGGATCCTAGTGGTGCATTCAACTTTCACATGATGGACCCTATTGGTGCATTCAACTTTTACATGATGGATCCTAGTGGTGCATTCAACTTCTGCATGATGGACACTAGTAGTGCATTCAACTTTCACATGATGGACCCTAGTGGTGCTTTCAACTTTTACATGATGGACCCTAGTGGTGCATTCAACTTTTACATGATGGATCCTAGTGGTGCATTCAACTTTTACATGATGGATCCTAGTGGTGCATTCAACTTTTACCTGATGGACCTTAGTAGTGCATTCAACTTTCACATGATGGACCCTATTGGTGCATTCAACTTTTACATGATGGATCCTAGTGGTGCATTCAACTTTTACCTGATGGACCCTAGTAGTGCATTCAACTTTCACATGATGGACCTTAGTGGTGCATTCAACTTTTACATGATGGACCCTAGTGGTGCATTCAACTTTTACATGATGGACCCTAGTTGTACATGCAACTTTTACATGATGGAACCTAGTGGTGGATGTTGCTTAACATAACATGATTTGCATAGATGTGAATTCAGCATTAATGAATTATTGAATGCCAGTTGCATGAGTGTTTTGATGTGGTGTCAAGTGCTATAGGTGACTGGTTTTCCTGGTGAGGTATGTCCTGTTGGCAGTGTGTGTAACATTAAGGGATTTCTACACTTACCATGTCACTTAGTCTGACAAACATTTTTGGCCGAGTTGTTCAGTGCTTTTTGTGTCATGGTATAATTACATGAGTTTAGAAACCTTTTACACAGTTTTGGGGTTCATATGAAAATTCATGAAAATGCTACACAATAAAGTTCTTGGAGCCAGAGGAGCATGTTTAGGCTTTATAAAGCAAAGTGTATGAATAATTACTTTGTTGTTCTATTTGAAATGTTAGGACTTCTTATTTGAACTACTATTGTCCTTCAAGTCATGGACAAGTGTTTTTGTATTTGGTAAATCAGGAGAAGATCTTACATGCATAAATAAATATTTCCTTACATTATGGAAAGGAGCTGCACATAAATTTATACAATAGGCTGTATGTTAATTCAAGTTAACTGACCACTTTTGCTCTGAAATAAAAGCAATGCAAGACAGAAAAGATTGTAAAACGATTGCCCTAAAGCTTTAAAAACCTATAGATAGTCCTCATGAGACGTCATAGGAGCTTTTTACATGGCATATTTCAACCATGTTTCAGGGCAACCCCTTTATACATGTACAGACTAGCCCGCAGACAAGGTGGTTACTAGTACCTCATTGTGATGTCACTGAGAACTATCTATACCTGAAATAAACTTCTGAACAGTTTGATGGAATCTTCTCCTAGGCAGGGTAAAGAATTAAACATTATCAATTATATATTAATGAAGTTCTATTTCTTTACTGTTAGGTTTGCAGACCAAGAGATCAGATACAAAGCTGTTAAGTGGATGGAACCATTACCTGACGATGATCTCTGTGATTTTCTACCTCAGTTGGTACAAGCTTTGAAATATGAAAGCTACCATAATTCAGCCCTTGTATCATTCTTGCTGCGACGATCTCTATCTAGCATAAGAATTGCTCACTATTTGTTTTGGTAAGTTGGACACTTTGTCAGAATAGCCAAGCTGCAGCATCTACAGTCATGCTTTCTTAATGTATGCATTGCAGTGTTATAAAAGATGCCCCCCCCTTGAAAAAATTGTTCCCCCCTCCCACCCTTTGGAAAAGTTTTGGTCCCCCTCTGGTGCCTTTCTGGCTTCATTCCAGACGAGGTTTTGTTAAGCCTAATAACAGCAGACCAGCTTAAACCTGTAATTACAATGTACAAAGGAACAAAACGTGGCTGAGGCAGCTGCACCATGCAGTTTTCACATGAAACCTTAGTAAAGCTTGATGTTTAAGTACATTCATGTTGGGAAAAAAAAATATCATGATGTTGAAAATTAAATGTGAAGAGGCCATATACTTATCTTGAATGACATTTCTTAAGTTGCAAATACTGTATTGGGTAATCCATGTCTGCTAGGCACACTCATCTATTATATTTATACTCATATGTTATATTTGTAGTGCTGGAACTGAAGTAGGAGAGTATCCCTTATGTTACATTCTGTCAAAAACCAAACAAATATATCTTCTCCTTCCTGTAGGTATTTGCAAGACACTTTACAAGATGAACAGTTCAAACAGCGAGCACAGCTTATATTGGGGGCGCTGTTGGCCATTTGCGGAAATGCTTTGCGCTCAGAACTGCAAAAACAGAAGTCTCTGATGGAACAGCTGAGCAGAGTAGCTGACAAAGTAAAATCAGTGAAAGATGTTGGCAGGCTGGTATGTGTCTAATTTTGTAAAAGTAGTTTGTGAAGGTCTATTTGCAATATTTCCCTTTTGAAGACTTTCTGGGCTTTCTATTGTTTTAGGTTAGTTCTTTAGTTTAATTAAACACCAACATGAATGTTTAGTGTCAGCTGGATAAGAAAGTAAAGGCAAAATATGTGTTTCAACTAGTTAGCTATATAGTTATATGAGATTTAATGACATACAAAAGCAAATGTGGTATACAGTGCCATCTAGATAAAATGGTACAATGGCACAAGTCCATCCCTTTAGTTGCCTTTAATGACTGGCAGGAAATACTGTGGGCGTATTCTACACCCCAAACCAACAGGGTGACAATCTCTGAGGGATATGTTTAGTTATGTGGCGTGGACAACCAGCCAGTTGGATAAGTAATATGGTTTTGTGTGTGCATTTTATAGGGGATAGTAGATAGCAAACTACTCACTACACACAACCTCCTCACCCAACCTGGATGCAGTTTAAAGTCATACCTAGGACCTTACATGTTTCAAATGCAGTTCAGTTTCAAGTTCAGTTTCATTTCCTCACTTATGGACACCTCTTCCAATAAGTAGGAAATAGCTTGGGTATATTCCTACAACACCTAGCCCACAGGGGCCAAAAGCAGTGAAGTTTGTAATGTCTTGACTCAAATCAATGAAGGATATGTTATTACACATTCCAGGGATTTTTTTTCTTGTATTAACTTTTATGTTAGCCCAGATGATGAATTGCACTGATTATTGAAATTTAAACAAAGTTTTTTAGAGGCTTGAAATATTCTGTGAGAATGTATGACAAGTTTTTACATTGATTTGACTGATATTGTTTAACATTTTACCCCATCTCACTTTCACAGCCCATTCTTCATAAATCTTTAGAGGACATTCCTCGTGACCTTACCAAGAATGTCAGACTGCCAACTTGCCCTGGCCTGGAGGTCAATGGCTTCAAAACACAGGTGAGGAAGGACAAGCAGAAAAAGATAACATATCAGTGTTTTTGATTTATGACAATTTCTTACTGGTCAGAACAACCGATGGGTAGAATAAAATTTATTTTATCATGAAGAAAACATGTATGGAGTATGATTTAAAAAATTCTTAGGTCCCAAATGTTGTTTGGATGATGCTGTGTACATCTGAGATTCTAGGAATCCAAGATAAAAGGACAATTGCTGGTAGGGCCTCTTTTTGTACAGAGGTATTCTTGAACTTAACTTTGGTCTTACATTTGATAGTCCATTTGTAATTGAACCTAGGTATGGAAGGAGTTATGTATGAAACATAATCTAGTTAATACATCTTTGTGTTCAACATTTACTGAATGCATGCAATGACCAGGGTGAAAAATATCCACTAAATGGATAATTTCATAGAGGTGATTATGTACAGATTGAAAGCAGCAGTCTTCCTAGTACTTGTTGAGTCTAAGAAGTGGGTGGAACTGGGAGAAGGTAGTGGTTAAGAAGGGGGTAAGGTAGTGGGTAGGGGTAGTGGAAGGGAGAAGGTGCTGTTTGAAATGGGGAGGTAGTGTGTGGGAGGGGAGAAATAGTGCAGGGGAAGGGAGAAAATAGTGCAGGGGAGGGGAGGAGGTAGTGTGTGGGAGTGGAGAAGATAGTGGGAGGGAGGGGGGAGGAAGTATGTTGGAGAGGAAATGGATTGTGATGTTTTGGCTCTGAAGGAAGCTTTATAAAATATATGACATATTAAAATAAGTAAATGGTTGCCATGTATTATATGGAGGAATGTGCACAATGCAGTATTTGATTTAAGGTTTTGGGGATCAGGAAGCCATTTTGGTTCATGAAGAACCCTATGCCAGAGTGAGCTGATCATTGACTTCGATACAAAAAGTATTGTTTTGAATTATTTGGTTGTCATGTTTATTACATTTTTCTGTTTCAGGCCTGTACTTACTTCCAGTCCTTCACTGTACCTCTGAAATTGTCATTCCATAATGCAGACATCCTCGGTGATGACATTACTGTTATGTTCAAGGTAACTAAGCTTAAATACCCTACATTGAGTTGTGAAAATTCTGGAGTGTGTTATTTTTTCTTTTTATTTTGAATGACTGAATGACTATGTATGAAGTTGTCCACATTGTTAGGACATCTGAATACTGTTGTGACCTGTCCTACCTTAAATGTCTGTCCTTACCTTGATTGCATTGTGTAGATGTATAGAAAAGGCATTCTAAGAAGTTGTTCCAAAATTCTTAGTGACCATACTTAAGAGAGAAGGTTAGAATTAGTAATTATAAGTCCATATTAGTGTTTGCACGGGTACTAAAAATTAGGACCCGGGTACCCGATCGCCATACCCGTCGGGTACCCGGGTTACCCGGTGTTACATACGGTGACTAAAAGATATGAGCATTTTGTAAGGCATACTCCATAAGACATGCATGGTAACATTAACATCTGTATTGGATAGGTAAAGCGATCACAGTTCCCAACTTCAAAAACATCGTCTCGTTTTATTTTAGATCAAAATGACAAGTAAAAAAAAAACGTAACAGAAAACAGTCAAATAAGAAAATTATTCTTCCCAAGGCCTATATCAATTAGATATTGAATTTTGGGACGCTTTCCTACTCGAAAAGCCAGCATAGTAAGAGCTTGAAGCTTCTCCTTTTAAACCACTGATATAAAAATATCAACTAATCAGAGCCCTGTATTATGGTATTCTCTTGCACGTCAAAAATTACTGATTGTAAACAAACGACGTCTTGTTTGTGAACTTCCCTCATACTTCTTTGCAATGTGCGTTGGAATTATCGCTAAAGGGGTATGTACGTTCTTACGTAGCTAGCCTCGTGTCGACATCCAGGCACGGTAACATAACTTTCACACAAAAACTTCGTAGTCTGCTCGAGCGCCATTTTGAGGCAAAATAACGTAATATATACTGGCCTATTTTAAAAAAAAAAATTGTGAATGTTTACGGTGTTATTACATTGATGTCGTTTTACTTTGCAGATAGCGGCAAAGTGTTGATTTGCGTAAAACAGACACCTTTAACCATTAAGAAATATACGAGGATTATACTCGAGGTGGCATACCGTATTGATAATAAGATCGTATATACATGCAAGGCTCAGTTTACCTAGCATGCTGAACGTTACGGGCACTGTCTTTGCGAGCTGGGCGGGGGTGATACAGTATGTCTTGCTATGTCTGCATGAAACAGTACGATGTGATTTTGAATCGGCCGTCAGATAGCTTGCTTGCGAGTAAGTTTATAAGTGATATACATGTGATGTGTGAGAAGTAACCCACTACGTGATGATAGTGTTATCAGGCCGCACGCTGATAAAAATTTGAACTTCAGAAACGAAGTGCAGACAACTGTCAAACTTACACATAATTTCTAGGGGCTCTCTTCATTCTCACTCTCGGAGAATGTTTACCAAATTGGCAAAATATTTTAGTCCATTACCGTGGGCAATGGCGTAAATGGGATGATCCTTTTGCATGCATTTTTTTTAAAGATTCGGGTAGTAGATTTGGAACCGGGTAATACGATGGCGGGCGGGTACCCGGGTTACCCGTGCAAACACTAGTCCATATTAGGTCAAATTTTAATCTAGAAAACAGAAGGACTTGCTTCCCATTTAATACCTTCTTTAAAATAAGCTTCACAAGTCAGTGTCTCAATTTTGAGGCAACTCCGTAACTTTATGCACATTTTGCAACTGATGTACTTTGAGTTCAATTTCTGGTTATGTCTCCTTTATTGGTAGGATTTTCATCCAAACTTAACCGATGTTTACATGAGAAGATGCACCACCACCCCCTCCCTGCCTTTCAGGGTCCAATGGCCTCACTTACATTACCTTTAGATCTTTTGATTTGTTTGGAAAAAAGTTTAAAAGATGTATTTGGTATTGATAAATCTATTATTAATACTTAAAACCATGGGAAGACAAACCATTGTATTTGGTACTGATAAATCTATTATTAATGTATAAAACTATGGGAAGAAAAACCATTGGGGGAACTTAGTGTAGCAGTAGTAATGAAGAACATTTTCTGACTGTTCTATTCCAGTGTTAGGTAAAACAATATTTTAAGCTCTGCATGTTGAAGATATCAGTTTCTGTTTTCTGTTGTAATCCTATATCATTATGTTTCCTTCCATGTGTTTTAGCAACATATTTCCTTGTATAGGTCAATAACATTCTAAGTGAAAGGGAAAACATGATAT
This sequence comes from Holothuria scabra, assembly GCA_037179385.1. Classification (NCBI taxonomy): domain Eukaryota; kingdom Metazoa; phylum Echinodermata; class Holothuroidea; order Aspidochirotida; family Holothuriidae; genus Holothuria; species Holothuria scabra. The sequence goes on along the minus strand of CM074200.1, from coordinate 27,367,339 downwards.
CACCCCATGTTGATTAGGGTGATTCTCACTAGATGGAAGATTTTGACAATGGAGAGGGTTGGGTTCTTTAGATCCAAGGTTCACTGGGTCAAATGTTCACAGTCATATGCTAGTTAAGGCTGTTTCAAAGCCAACAGCAAATTTACAAAGGAAGGGAAGGAATTGCACAAAAAAGGAAAATCGGCGATGGATTTTTTTAAGCAGTGATTTGATTTTTTTTTTTATATATAACTATTACAATGCTTATCAATCAGAAGTGAAAAATTCAGGGACAAAAGGAAAAGATATGCTTTCACATGGAGAATGTCTCTTATAATAAGCTATGTCTTTTATAGTGATAAAGTTTTATACAAGGGCTATGAGTCTTACAAAGTTTTCTGTTTATATTGTCAAACTAGTAACCTAATAGTAAGGTTCTTGACAGTTTTTATTACTACTGATTATTCAGTTTGGAGAGAACAGTGTGTAATTGATTTTTGTATAAAACTGTTAGTTGCTATCATTATGGTTCAAAATATTGTTCATATTCCATTATTTAACTTTTCTTTACAAGTTAAATTTTGCTTAAACTTTTGGCTACTGAAGGGTGTCTATCCTGCCATAGTAAGCTATTTCCTGTATACCAAGTACATATGTATGTGTTCTGCAGATGCTAAGTTTTTGAATGGAGGAGCACATTTGCCTTTAACTTAACCCAAGAGGAAGTACGTATGTAAAAAATCTTCTCTTCATGTCTACTCCGTGTCCAAATCAAGATTACACTTGGTAGGTTTATAGCAAAATCCAGACAGCATGTGATGGACTGATTTTAGTTGTCCATAACTGGGGCGTATCATCTTTTAATCTTTCAATTCCCTTTCTTACCTGTACCATGGATGGCTGTACACTAAAATGCCCTATGATTCCCGCAATTTCACTGTTTATGAGGGCTTGAAATAAAATTTAAACAATAAGGCTACTGGACCCACTAATGATTGACTACAGTCAATTTACACTTGTGCTGCTCGGATTTGTCTATACCAAGCTATTCCAGGATGCAACAGTGCATGTGAATCCCTACATTTATAACAGTGATAAATTAAGTTTTCACAAGGAAACCATGTGTCTATTTCCCTCCCCCCACCTCCTATTCACATATGTATATGGTTATTGCCCGCAATAACCGTCTGGCAAAAACCTAATAACACCGTTGCAACCCCTACCTAATGAGGGGGCGCTATACCCAAGCTACTTCCTTCTCGTTTTTGCCTAATCATGTTTACACTGTGTACCAAAGGGGTTAACTTCCTAGCAAGCCCTGGAAAACATTTGGACAATGATTAATCAGGAATATATAAATGTTTTTGTAGCTATGTTCCTTTTAATTCAGTCCATTACAGTAAATGCCCATTAGCCAGAATTTAGAAAAAGTCCAACACAACTGATCCTCTTAACTCTGTATATCTCAACTTTCTAGCAGACATGAACCTCATCTTGACTTCTGAGACCTTACAAGTTGAAAGTCAGCTATGCATGATACACTGAAGATCTGTGCTGGGCCAATAGGATACCCTCTCCCAACAAATCAATAAGGTGGCCTAATCCTTCTGACCCGAGTTGCCATTGGCAAGTCGGGTAAGAGTAGGTGATGGGGAAATCCTGTCATGTCACGTATGTACATTACTTTGATTTATTGTCTTAACCAACAGGTTGGAGAAGACATGAGACAGGACATGCTTACAATGCAGATGATCCGAATTATGGATAAGCTGTGGCTGTCAGAGGGATTAGACCTTAGAATGGTGGTCTTTAGATGTATGCCAACTGGACAGGGTAGAGGTATGGCTTCTATGGACAGGGTCCTTTGCCCCACATCCTACAGCAGTTAGAACATACTCAAAACCCACTGATCACCTTGGCATTTTTTATGCTCGCATGCTGTAATTTTGTAAAGAGAAATTTATTTATCAATATTTTCATTCTGATTTTAAAATTTAATTCTGATGTGCAGTAGTAATGGTCATGATGTCAAATAAAAGCAAAGGTGCGCAGTAGCTGCAAAGAAAGGAGATGAAGCCTTTTTGTTCTATTTTTTTTTTATTATGCCTGTGTAGAGTCCTTGTTTTAAATATTCAAACACTGAAAATGGATGCTGCAGGGAAGACACTGAAGGAAACAAATCAGGAATCCACGGATCACAAGTGGCATGCCTTCTTGATAAGACAACCATACTCTCACCAGATAGATGTTTGCTTAGTACTGAAACCAAACTTTGCTTAAAGCACTCTTATGTTTAGTGATTTACTTGCATCATGTTTTGCCATCTTTGTTTTGAATTATTTTTCAAGTTTTCTATCCATTCTTTTGTTTTTTTCCTAAGGTTTGGTGGAGTTAGTTCCCAACTCTGAGACCCTTCGAAAGATTCAGGTGGAACATGGGGTGACAGGGTCCTTCAAAGACAAGCCTTTGGCCCTCTGGTTACAGAAACATAACCCCACTGAACTGGAATATGAAAAGGTTATTTGCTTTAAGTGTTTCCTGTACTTGTAAGGGCTCAAGTTAAACATTTCTTAACAAACAGTTGCCCTTTGCTATCAAAAGTTGTGGCTATAAACTCTAACTATGAGTTAGTTGTCCAATGTGCCATTAGCATGAATCTTTCCTTGAGTGCGGGAAAGAAGGGGATGGGGGACCAGGCTACTTCCATAAAAAATTTACTGTTTAAAAAAAGTCTATGGGAGATTTCCAAAATGTTGGGGTAGGTACCCATCACATAAATAATGCCCAAGCAATGAATGGCAATCTTTCATGAAAAGTAAAAATAGAATGGAAAGTGAGAATAATTTATTGATTTGAAAGATAGTGGAAGTTGATGGCCTGTTAGTGGTCAGTTTTTCTTCTACTCATTATCCCTTTTTGTATTAGTGTGATTTGCTGTCCTTATAGATGAATCCAATCAGGGCTTGTGTTTAGTGACTGTAGGCAGCCATTAGTGGGGTCCATCAGCTTTAAATTTTCTTCATTTATTGTTCACATGAATTTCAAACCCTCGTATACAGTGAAATTGAGGGAATTGAGATACAATTCAGTGTACAACCATCCATGGTACAGGTAAGCAAGGAAATTGAAAGATTAAAGGTAATGGACCCCGGTCATGTCTGACTCAAATCAGACCATCCTTTGACTGTCTGGATTCGTCTGTTAGAAAACGAAGAAGGATACAGAGGAAAAGATGATGCTAAATATTACATAAACATTATCAGTTATTCAGCTTTTAGAAGATTCATAGCATAAGTTGAATGGCATTAGCACAAATTACAACATTAACATCTAGTATCAAATAATGTGCAGCTCTGAGCACAACCGGTGTTAATATGAAAGTTAGTTGATACTTAAAGGGACAATCCTCTTACCCCAAACTACACTTCTAGTATAGGGTAACATAAACTCTCAATTGGCTCAGCTTTTTGCTTATTCAAACAATGCAGAGTACCAAAACTGATATTACACAGCACGAACTGTTCTGATAGAGTTTTGATTATACACATTGAGCTTTCTATACTCACACTGAAGCAATAAAATGAGATTGTGTCTGGATGAGTGTGAATTTTAGACAATTGTGGGAGGGGCTTAATTAAGAAGGTTAGGAGAATTGGTACTGTTTGGGATGAGAAAATTGGGCCTTTAAGGCAAGTCAGGCCTTCAAACATGACAGTGAATATTTACTTTTGTGCTACAAGGCAGCCAGGATAAGCTCAATGTGTCAGAATAAATATTTACAGTCTTAGCCACTCAATAATTCTCAATTTTTCTTTTCAGGCTGTAGAAAATTTTACATACTCATGTGCTGGTTACTGTGTAGCAACCTATGTCTTGGGGGTGGGGGATCGACATAATGACAACATCATGATAACCAAGACAGGACACACCTTTCATGTGGACTTTGGAAAGTTTCTTGGAAATCTACAGATGTTTGGTAACATTAAGAGGTTAGTTTGTTTGTAAACAGAGTTGAGTTATTGAGTTATTGTTACAGTATCACATGGCTTTATTGCATCAGTTAAACAGTAATTATCATAGTAGTATGCATTCACCTACTATCATTGTGCCTGGTGCTCAGAATAAGCTATGGAATAGGGAACACAAGCCAGTGAGCTGCAACTGGAAGAAATTCCATGCACTCGGCATTCTCAAAAACTTCACAAGCACAAACAAATGTCATTTAGATATTGGCAAAGGAAAGAGTGAAGCTTTCGATGACAAAAACATTCATTGCTGTCTAGTACAATCTAAATTGGGCACAAATGTTCTTAAATGTGTGACTAGTTACATAGATGCGATTGCCTTTGTCTGAAAAGTATGCAGATACATGCTCAAGCAGTCAATATGTTCATGACAACATACATACTACACCTACCAACCAACACCTATGTGAACTGGCCCTTACTAAAACTGCCTACCACTAAAAAGCCTAAAACCCGACTTGTGGGTGGTAAGTTGGGTTTTTAATTGATTGTTAACACCTACAGTTTATGGCCAATCTTATGCTTACTGGGTTTTATCATATTTTTACTGACTTTAAGGTTGGAGTAGCTATAAACTGTAGGTGCAAACATCAAGTAAAAACCTGGCTTAACTGCCTAAAAGTCAGATTTTAGACTGTGTAGAGGAAGGCAATTTTACTAAGGGCCATTTTATGTAATGTACAAAGATGGAAGAGTTCAGGAACTTCCTGATGACAAGAAATTGAAAGTCTCAAGCAAATTCTCATGAAAACATTTTGCTGTGGTCGCTGTGTTTGAAATGACCAAGAGTGGGGAGAGTATTTAAAGTTTTGAAATCTTTTTTACATAACTATATTTTTTACTTCAGGAACGTACTTCAAAACAGAGAGAGAAAACTCCATTTTGCTCATTTTCCTTCTGATGTGAAAAGTTTTCTCAAAGGAAAATATTCTCCTTAGACCCCTTCCGTAGGCTAACTGACCTGACAAACTACGTTTTAGGAATTGGCCAACCTCAACCTCACTTACATCTCTGTTAAAACAGAGTCCTCTCAAAAAGCTGAGTGCTTTCACTTAAGTCATGAGCCTTGCCCCTTTTGATGGGCAAAAAGTGGCGAAGTACGATAGCTGAGAAGCAACTGACGATTCATTTGTGATTGCTGCACTAAAACACTGTTCATTTTTGCCTGGAAGTGAGTGTGGCTTACCAGTTGTGACATCACGTGTATACAAAAAGAGTTATGTCAGTCCAGAGCAACTTCGTTCAAATTGTCCTTGTGTCAATACTTTCAATAATAATCAGCGGAAGTTTCATTGATCAACAGCAATACAGAAATGTGTAAAAATTGTACACCAGTTGAAAGATACTGGCTCCTAACACTTTGTGTTGAGGAACCAATGGCTTCTAAGTTTCTTTTCTCATGTCCACCACTGATCACAACAAAATTCAACCAGCTTTCATCCTAGAGTGATATTTTTCTCTGGTGTTTCCTGCAGGGATCGTACACCATTTGTTCTTTCGTCTGACATGGCCTATGTGATCAACGGGGGAGACAAACCAACGAGCAGATTTCAGGAGTTTGTAGATCTTTGCTGTGAAGGTTTCAACCTTGTCAGGAAACATGCTGATATCTTTTTAAATTTGTTTGGTCTGGTGAGTCTGTTTACTTTTCTGAAAATACATCTAAGGTAGTATTTATCACAAACTTTTGTCAGAATGTGATGTACCATAAATCATATTCTGCAAATGCTAAAGACTTTTCTCTCAGACACACCTTACTGTATTGGTCTAATAGAAATTTTGATGCAACAAAACTTGCGTCTTTAAGTTTTGACTCTCTTACAATTTCTATTTCTTTGTTTTCATTTTTTATGGGTTATTTATTGTAACTGCAGACCACAAGAAGATTAGCAAATGGCTACCTGAGTCTTACCCTTTTCTAAGAAAAGTTTATATGAATAAGTAAGTCAGACATTATAAGGGATGATCCACTTTTAATGAGTAGCAAAGCTTAGACGTGGAATCTTACACGATCTATCTATTAGAATCAGAGAAATATTTACTGTTATAAAAGTTGACATTAGCAAGAAGAGAATTAAATGTCTGAAATACTGAATTAGCATGTGTTAGAAAGCTATGCTTAAAGGCCAAATCCTCCCACCCCAAACAGCTCCAATTCTCCTAACCTTCTTACTGAAGCCCCCCAACATCTGTCTAAATTTTATCCTCATCCAGACACAATCTCAATGTATTGTTTCAGGGTGATAGTATACAAAACTCAGTGTGCAATCAGAACTCTCTCAGTATGGTACGTTTTGTAATATGAGCTACAGTGCTCTGCTTTTGTAAACCTGCTGTCAATCAAAGGCCTGTGCCAATTGAGAATTTCTCAAAATCACTACAAAAATTGTGGTTTGGAATGAGAATTGACTGCCTGTAACAGAGATTTTGTTTATAGGTGAACTATTGTAATTGAAGTCTTAACCGATTGCAACTTTGCTTGGGATAACTGTTATCCTGAAATAATATTGTGTGCTTCAAGACAAACTATATAAACTGTTGTCATGAAAATATTTAAAATTTCTCCAAAGATGTTGAACACAGGAATTGCTCAGCTGTCCAAGACAGAGGACTTGAAATATGTGCAGGACGCCCTCAAGCCAGAGGCCACAGATGCTGAGGCTACCACCATGTTTACAAGATTCATCGAGGCCAGTCTAGGGTCAAAAGCAACCCAGATAAATTTCTTCTTTCATAATTTGGCACAAAGGAATTTTTCTGCTTCAAGTTCTACTGAGCTTTCATTTGCACCAAAAAGATACAGGTAGGTAGAGGTCTCAAAAAATGATTTGCAAATATTTGAAACGTGTTGTAGAAGCTTTCGAGATAAGGGACTAAAGAAGGAATCTACAATGTACAAAACTAAGGAAGGGAGGGGGCTGCTGATCAGTCATATCAGATATAGGTCAGCCAATCAGATTGTTAACCAACCACATAGGAACTGTCCAATAAGAGCAAAGCATACTGGTGCTCTCTCATGTGGAATGCTATCTAATTAACTAACTAATGTGGAATGCTGGAAATGGCATTGCCTTTGTTCATTTAGCTTAAAAAAATTCAGTGTCAATTGGGATGAAAGCCTTAGCCTTTTGACTGAGTTCATGTGTATTCTTTTCATCCAGTCTAGAAAGGAGCCATACATGACAGACCAATGATGGAAATGGTCTGAAGGCTGTGCGGTTGGTCGTTAAGTGTTGTCCTTCAGTGAGCATAATAGCCTCTTTGGGAAGCAGTTTAAAGTTTGGTTTCACCGAACGGCCGTTTGCCGGAGGGTCGGGAGGACTTTAAGAAAAAGTTAAAGGATGGTGTTTTTGATAAACCTTTGTAATGTATTGGTCTCCATTAAGAGAGTATTATTATAATTGCTTGCTTACTTATTTTATCCACAGTATGCAGACTGATGGGAAGATAAAAAGCGCTTCAATATTTGGTGTGCAAAAACGATACGAAGAAGAGAAGTACTATGTAAGTGAACTTTTAAACACTTAAGCTTGTTGTTGCCTTTTGAATATACTGTAGAGGAGTTAGTGCTATTTCCTGTGTACTTTCTACCTGATAGAGTATATGCATACATTATACAAAGTTATTGTCTTAAAATCTTTGCTTGTGTTTCCATTGTATAATTTCTTCTGTATAGTCAATACTTCCCTGTATATTTTCTGATGTATTGTCAATTCTCTCCTCATATGGTTTCTGTTTTATAGTCGCTACTGTCCCTGTATAGTTTCAGCTTTATAATTTGTACTATTCCAGTATATTTTCTGCTCTATAGTCAGTACTATGCCGGTACAGTTTCTACTGTATAATCTGTACTACTCCTGTATAGTTATGTATAGTCATTACTGTCCCTGTATAGTTTCAGCTTTATAATTTGTACTAATCCAGTATATTTTCTGCCCTATAGTCAGTACTACCCCTGTACAGTTACTACTGTATAGTTATGTATAGTCATTACTGTCCCTGTATAGTTTCAGCTTTATAATTTGTACTAATCCAGTATATTTTCTGCTCTATAGTCAGTACTACCCCTGTACAGTTACTACTGTATAATCCATACTACTGTATAGTTATGTATAGTCATTACTGTCCCTGTATAGTTTCTGCTGTATAGTTGGTACTACCCATTTATAGTTTCTGCTTTGTAGTCAATACTGTCCCTGTATAGTTTGTGCAATATAGTCCGTACTATCTTCATATAGTTTCAGCTATCTAGTAGGTACCATCCCTATACATTTTCTGCTGTATATTAGTTACTAGTCCTATAAAGTTTCTCCTGTATAGTCAAATGCTATCACTGTGTAGTTTCTACAGTTAATTCTTGTAGTGTTCCTGTGTAGTCTCTGCTGTATAGCATGTACTATTCTTGTGCATTTTCTGTTTTTCGTACAACCCTTTTATAGCTTGCAAACTTCTGCACCCTATTTCATCTGGAGATGTACATTTTACAGTTTGTGGTATTCAGTTGTATCATTCTAAATCTTGTCTTGCCTAGACTGTTATGTGTAAACTTTAAGGTTACTTATATTTAGCCAGGAAAGTAATAATGTTCCAATCTTTTCAATTGTTTAAATATATGTAGACAGATATCATATGCTCTTCGCCATAAAAGATTCTACATTCTTAATTTGTCCATTTTTTTTCTTCATTCGTGATGTTTATACCTGTCAGTTCTCTCCATTCAACAGGTTTATATTATTAGGATTGTCAGAGAAGGGCAGTCTGAAGACCTACCAACTTTCATTTTCCGGCGTTTCAGTGAATTTGAGGAACTTCATCAAAAGTTAGGAATCTTGTATCCGCATGTTAAGTTACCTTCCCTCAGTGGACATAAAGCTGTAGGCCGGACTCATATCAGGCAGGTCGCTGAGAAACGAAGTCATGAGTTGACTGGATATGTGAAGAATCTGTTACAATTAAAGGAAGTATCGGAAGTAAGTAGATATGTAAGTTAAATGAACATTTGAGGATTCCCATATATACAGGTTTGTGCAATTTCCATTGCATTGTGGTTCCTGCTCCAATTTGCTAGATTCCTTTATTGTTGGTAAGGGGTAGTGCTCTGGTGTTGGTCTCTAAAATGGTCTGTAACAAGAGCAACAGTACTCTGCACTATTTGAATTTACTATCAATGAAAGAGCTGTGTCAATTGAGAATTTCTTTGGACAACTACAAAAAATTTTAGTTTGGGATAAGAGTTGGCTGCCTTTATTAAAAGGATAAGCTGTACAGAAAAATGAGTTTTAACTTCCCTCATTATCTTGTTTCCTTCCTCCTAGTGTGATCTGGTGTATACATTCTTTCACCCATCTCTCAGGGATGAGAAAGATGCAGGTCAAGCCAACCAGGGTGAAAAGGTCAAAGGTAAACTGCTCATTTATTCTGTTGTACCAAAGGAATTCCTATTTTCAATTATACTAATGCCGTAGTAAAGAGAACATGCTATTTAAGCAGAGTTCAGGAAAATGCTTCACATTTCTTTTCTTATCATTCATGATGTTGACAAGCCAGGACCTTGTGTAGAGCATCAACCTCTCTTCCAAGAGGTCCAGGGTTCAATTCCCTGGCCAGTTCATACCCCGCACTTAAACATATGGAATCTATGTGGAATGATGCTCAGCATAAGCAATAGAGTGGGGAAAACAGTTAGGTGACATCTGGGGCTAACTTGGCTAAGGCAGTGGGTGCCACAAGTGTCACTAGGTGGGTGAGGTTCAGCTGACCAGACACTTCAAAGATACCAGTACAGATCTTTTTTCACAAAACATAAATCAATATTACATAACTTTAAGTTGTTTTGATGAATAATATGCATAAATAACTAAGACAATGCTGTCATGTGCTGTCCTGACATGCAGTGGAATTGTGTTAGCCTGCATTGCTTCACGTAACCTCTGATACTATCACAGCACCTTAATGGGCACAACAACTTTGCTTCTTACTCAAAAAGAGGACACTTTTGCAGCAATATATCAACTTACATTCATAAATGGCCTTTAAAACATTTCAAATTGCACCTTACACGGGCCTTGAAGCAAACTTTTGCCTCCCCCCCCCACCCTGAACTCACTTGTAACTTTAGCCTAGGATAGCACCACTTTGGACTTGGGTTTAGCAGTAATAAATACCCCACTTGCCCATGGCTGGAAAAAACCAGCAATTTGGGAAGCTGATTCCAGGGAAATTTGGGTATTTGGGGGGAAATTTGACTACTTTTGTATATGTAAACATGTAATTTCTTTGGGAAATTTTGATTTGCTTGCAGGGAAATTTACATTTTTTCCAGCCTTGCCACCACCCCTTTCTTTGTGTTTCTGGCAGAATCCCTGACAAAGGATGTTCATCGTAATGCTACCTTCTTCTAGCTGCCTTATGATAACTCTAAGAAAGATACCAAGTTTCAAAATATTTTCCCTTTTTCTTCATTTAAGCTGAAGAAAAGAAGACCAATGAAGTAGCTCAAGGTCAAATAGGAGGTCAAGTCAAGTTGTCTCTCTACTATCAGCAGAATGCCCTTTTTATTGTCGTTTCTCATGCTAAGGATCTGGTAAGACTCCATGGTATTATTCTATGATGACAGTCTTTGATATAGTATGTGACAAGTGGACATAAATCATTGTGTTAACCTTACTTAAGGTAGTGGGCATTTGGTCAGCCCTACCATGTATGCTTCAACATAAGGGTTTGGAGACATCTCATACAGTTCCCAGGAAGTGTTACAACATAAGGGTTTGGAGACATCTCATACAGTTCCCAGGAAGTGTTACAAATATTGGTTCCCATGGTGACAGAGCATCAGCTGAAGAACTTGGCCAAGTCATTTTATTCTTTTGCTGTACTACTCAGTGATCTAAGTTGATCTCCTTAAAGGGTTTGTCCTCTCACCCCAAACTACAGTTGTGGTAATAGTTTACAGAAATTTTCTGTTGACTAGGCTCTATGATTGGCAGCTAGTTCAAACAATCTAGAGTTTCCAAGATTATGTATTACACTGAATGTAGCCTACTGTACTGAGAGTGTTTTGATTACACATATCAGGCTCTTCCATACTCATCCTGAAGCAATCAACTGAGATTGTGTCTGGGCGAAGATGAGGATTAATTTTAGACAATTATGGGAGGGTCCTAAGTGAGACGGTTAGGAGAATTGGAGTTGTTTGGGGCGTGAGAATTAGGCCTTTAAATATTGGGGTGCAAATGGTTTAAAGCAACCAAAGTTAGATCCCTGCTAAGTGCCAATCAAAAACAATGTGGAGCTGTGCATCTTTTAAAAGCAAAATGCTTGATCATGTGTGAGAAATTATCAACATTAATAAAGACGTCAAATTGTTGGAAATAGTGAAATTGGAGTGTAATTTTTCATTTTGTTTATTTGGTTTATCACAACAAAGAAGTTTACAAAATGTGTTTCAAATTGGAGCTGTAGAACTTGTTTAATTGCTTTCATAAGTCCCCATTGGCAATCATGAGGATCAAACCAATGTCATTCACTTGGTAAAGTAGACTGACAATTGATAGGTGATGCTTTACATATATAGAACTGATTTAGTGATTCACTTACATGTCCAAGTTTTTTTTAGATTGTCATAAACGTAGCATAATGGGAGTACATCCTCTTCTTGTACATTTTTTCCACCAGCCTGCAAGAGGTGGAAGTCTTCCTGACCCATATGTGAAGACGTATTTGATACCAGATCCTTATAAATCTACCAAGAAAAAGACTAAAGTTGTTAGAAAGACTAGAAATCCAACATACAATGAAGTGGTGAGTGTGAAAAGTGGCTTTACCAGGATTTCTTTGGGAGGGGAAGGGGGAGCATGCAGTGTGTTGTATGGTAGTAGTTTGGGAAAGACACTTTGAAGAAAAATTACAGGAAATTTATGAGTTTTCACTTTCGTTTCAACATGAGTTTGTGGCAACTTCTTGTGCCTGTTAAGGCAAGTGAGGAAAACTGCTTTCACTAATATTGGTTAGACTTGAATATTCATTAATGTAATTTACATTTTCTTCCACAGATTATGTACAAAGTATCAAAAGAAGAAGCAAGGCACAGAACAGTTAGACTGACAGTTTGGAACTCCGATCTTTTAAAGGACAACCCCTATATGGGTGGGGTGGACATAGTATTAGAGCAGTTTGACTTGAATGCTAAAACAACGAGATGGTTTTTACTCGGTGAGCTCCCCACATATTGCTGACATGAAGACCATTTTAAATTGTGTACCAAACCTGATATTTTGTGTGTGTTCTTTCATTAACTAGAACTCCCTTAGAAGTTCTCTTTCAGAGTTTTATTTCTGCAGTCATTGTACTCTTTCTTCTGCAAAGAAGCTGAACTTTTCATGGTGTTCTAACAAGTAGTAGAACTTCCCTTGAAGTTCTCTCCTACTGTGTCTTCACTGCATCTTCCATTGCTAAATCCAAATATGACCATTTCATGAAGTATGTCTCAGATTTTGTTCCTTTTTATTTGTAATTTTCAGAGTGCTGCTACACTTGCCAGTACTTTTGATCAAATTTTAGTCGTCTTGTTACATGTGTTTTGACGGAAATCAAGAATTCATTTTACATAGGTTGCAATATGGTCCTTACTGTAGGATCACTTGAACATTTAGTTTCATTTTGTATATAGTTGATGTAGATCAAATTCCAGCTATTCTTTGGTTTCAATCTTTTGCATCAAAATTCATTTTTTTTTTTACACTTTTCCATTTTATTTTGTTCTTGTAGTGTGAGCTATGGATCAAAACTCACTTTTTCCAATATGTTAGATACTTCTAAACAAAATTTTGAAACTTAAAAGTCAAACACAGTCTAGATCAAGATATAAAGCGGAACTATTAGATTGTTATAAAGAAATACTTAAACCTCCAAATTCGTGATAGCACGAGAGCCAAATAGCTGAAGCTGGAAACTGTTCAACAGGTTCTAACATACTTAGAAGGACAGTTTTAACTTCTTTTGGGAGTAATCTTTTTCTGAAGAGCAGTTGTTGAATTTGGTTTGCCAATGAGCCCATCAGTCAGAAGCATTAACCAATGAAAGTACGTTTGTTTATGATTATTCATGAAGTAACAGCTTTAGGTGCCATGCATACATGCCCAACTGAAAGTTAAATGGGTACACATAGGTAAACAGTGCATGGCATTCGTTTGTATCTTCAACGAATGGCCTATACACAAACAACCTAGGACTATACTCAGGTTAGTGCAACGTTAGGCAAAGGCCTCTAATTGAAGTGAGAAATGTTATCCGCGCCTTCAAAATTGTTGCACAATAACATGAAAAAGGAGGGAAATCTCACCTTAAATCCTAACTGGAACAGAGGGAGAATGATGCTTGACACAGTGAGGTAGCATAGGCTTAGACTACAGGTATGAACATGTACAGAAAGGCCCTATAGCTGTAAATTTTTTCGTACAGCGAGCACGTCCTAACCTAACATTTGTCGTTGATTAGCGTAATGAAAATATGGTACGCAATTGCATACCTACAGTATCAGTACGTTTTGCATCTTGACGGTGTGGTTGATGAGATCTGGAAAGCAGCTGATACATGAATATTCATAAAGTGCCAATGACTGCCTACACATAAAATGGATTGCATATTCTACAGTCATTTGAGTAACTGTAACTGTTTTAATTGTTTTCATTTTATGCCCAATTAATAGTTCTTTTCGGCCAGAAAGCTTACTCCTCGTTATATTTTTGTGTAAAGAACATGGAGCAAAGCTTTTTCTTAGCTGTAGGGAGTTGTTAGAGATCTTGTAGTTCCGCTTTAAGTTATAGTGGTATTTGACATGAAACTGTCTGTTATGACTGGACATGTTTTAAATAATACTTGACACTTTTTGATCCATTTGTTTTCAATCCAAATTCGTAATACATTGCTTCATATCAGACAGTAGTGTTGTAGTCAAGGTCGCCCTCCCCATCTGACTCTCTCATCTTGAGCAGCCATGAAGCCTCAAGGCCTTAGTACATACAACCTTTATGTACAAGGCCTCTTTTCAAAGTCCCTCTTCAAAGTATATATTGAGTCAACCTGGGCCTCAAACTTCTAGGTTTCGACCTCAATCTTATTAGTCAAAGTGAGTGAAAGAAGATTAGTTGAAATTTGGTGGACTAAGGATTGAGTTGATCTGCATTTGAAAATTGTCAAGGTCAAATGTCAAAAATATCTTTAAATTTACCGATTTTGATATTTCCTGTCAGTTTGATATATTTTTGTTCTATACATTAATTAGTTTTATTTTAAAGAGAAAAATTTATTATCAGATTAGTGACTTGAACTTAGTTATTACTTTCTGTATCACAGCTTGCTTTTTGTTTTGTTCGTTTTTTTTCCCCCTTGGGATGGCATTTTTTATTTTCTTAGAGGCGGTTATTTCTGTTTCTTTTCTACATATTGAGAAAACCTTAAATTTGGGGACCAATGCAGAACATACCCTCTTTAGCAGTAAAATTGTAATTGGTATTTGAGCTAACTTAAATTTAGTGTCAGTCCCAAAGCCTTTCTTCCTTCAAAACTGAAAGCTGCTAGTTTCTATTTTAGGATGATTTTAGATATAACTTTTGGGAATATCTTAGTTTCTATGACTTATTTGATTTGGTTTTAAAGAGGGTAGAGTCTGCAAATAATATAGTTATTTTCTGCTATGAGGGGTGAGCCCACAGCTACCTTAATAAACTTATATTAACAACAATAATAGGGGAAGTATGGAGCAGGGAAACCAAGTCAGTGAGCCACAACTGGAAAAAAGGCCTGTCTTAAACAAATTGATTAGAAATTTGGCTGTGAAACTACATCTCACGGTTCTGACATACCTATAAACACATGAAGTAATAAAAACACCAATGGAAAGCAGAACAAAACAGAAAGCAATTGTTTAAATGGTCCGTCCATAAAACAGTTCAAGAATTTTTGGTAATTTTTAGTGCATGCAAAGTGGACAGCAAACCTTGCTTGACCATGCTGGAGACAGATAAAATCAGCTTCAGTGAAGAATATGCAGTTCATGACAGTAGAAATGATTAACAAGTTTTAGCCATCTCTAACTGACCACTCTTGAATTCAGGATCTATCAGAAAACTTTCAGTTCAGTTAGCATGAGATCAAAAAGGTGCATGGGGTTTTAACCCCTTTAAGGACTGTTTGCTCAATAGAATGAGCTTGTTTGCAAATATTACTCTTGTAATTTTAGGGATAAGATTTACATGAGCAAATGCTCTTTGATAATATTGGCTAAAGTGTCCTATTCAGGTGCGAAGCCAGGATTGTGTCATGGGGGGTGTTGGTGTCATGTTGGGTTTTAGGGCACAACATGAGGGCAAAGTCTAGGGATAGAGAGAAAGAAAACTGCTATTTTTTGGTGTTATTTGCTTTGCAAGAGTGGGTCATGGGGGGTTTGAACCCCCCTCCCCCACACATGTGGCTATGCCACTGCTATGCACATTGCTTCTGCGAAGTTGCTATGACACTATTTTTTTGCCATGATTTGTCATATGATGTACCCATGTTCATGGGAAAAAATGAAAACAAAGAAAGATTCATTTTGTCCTTAAGTTGATGTGCCCGCAGTTCCACAAAACAGAAATTTCCAGTGAGTCAATTTTTTGTATATTGAGTGAATTGACCCCATGTATAATTTTGTAGATGAAATATGACGCATTATGGCTGTAACTTCTGATCAAAGAAAATTAATGTGGACAATTTCCATCTTCATTGACCGTGACAAATTAAATGAACTGCTTTAAAATATGATTGCTGAGACATGAGTGCATGGATTCAGCCATTTCCTGCCTCTGTCTGAAAGTACGAGTACAAGCTTGCATCTGTTGGGGGGGAGGGTCTCATTTTCAACTGCTTGGTATCATCGATAAGACAGTGAAATCCTGTTCCTGTACTAGACCAATAACATTTTGCCAGATTAGAGTGGCTATCAGAATCTGTTTTTATAAGTTTTCCATGGCTTTATTTCTACACCACAATTTATACATTTCATTCAAAGGAAGAAAAAATGACCTGTCATCATGGTCTGATGTTGTGATTGGTCACTGTATGGATGAGGCTGTCTAGTCTTGCATTTGTGTGGAATTTTGTTACTTGAACAAAGTTTCAAAACTCCCATTCAACAGTAATTAATGCAGAATAACAATGTCTTCTCACTTGAAAGACCTCTTCAATGTTTGTTTTGATCTGGTGGTAAGTAATCGTTTTAAAATGGAGCCATACATGATAGACCAATGATGTAAATGGTCTGAGGGCCATGAGGTTTGGTCACGTTTTGTCCTTCAGTGGACTTAATAGCTCCTTTTGGAAGCAGGGAATGTTTTGGTTTCACCGAGTGGCTCTTTGCCAGAGGGTCAGGAGGACTTTAGAAAAAGTAATCACTTAAAAAAGGAAAAACGAAAAGCAGGAACAAAAGGTTGATATTTGCTGTCAAAGTCTGATTGCCTCTTTCTGGAAGTTGTGAAATCATGGAAGATTGATTATGCCTAGAGCCATGGTTTGAATTTATTTTGAAATGTAAAGATGGGTAATGAGTAATCTGATGTATCAAATTAGCAAGGCTTGCATTATATGAAGCAATTGCATGGCAAGGTACCTTCAGAGTTACCCTTTCTTTTTATCTTTTTATTTTTGGTTTCTTGTAAAGTATTCCCAAACATTCAGCATTTCATCATTTTGTTACTTGTAAATTTTTAATCTAGTAAATGCTGCTTGTAAATTTATGCAGTGTTAGCATTTTCCATAAAGGCCAGGTCACACTACAGTGATATCGCATCGGAATTCACTCCGATTTTTGTGAAGTGTTCATTAATATCTTTTTCATCTTTAGTCCAAAAGAAACAAAAATTTGCCAACATGAGTAGCCTAATGAATTGTATAGTAGGACTAGGAAATTCTTATACCAATTATTCTGTGACGTCACATCTGCAGACAGCTTTTATCAGATACATGTGGTCTGGTAAAAGCTATTTGTCAATGTGACGTCACAAAAGAAATAGTTTTTACTACATTTCCTTGGTCCTCTCATACCTATCATATGTTTACAAAATATGGCAAATTTTTGGTTCTTTCCAATAATGAATGGAGGAGATTTTTACTCAAACTCACAAAAGTCAGATAGAAATCCGATCTGATATCACTGTAGTGTGACCTGGGCATAAGTTTGCAGAGAGATAATAGATATTTTGTAAAATGTATGTATTTGCAAAGAAGAGAAAAAATATTTTAGCATACTTATAGATTTTTAATTCTCTCATTAAAAATTTAATATTTTATTATTAAATATTAAATGCTTGTAAATTTGTGAGGTTGCCTATCAATCGACACTTTGTTAGGTGGTTCCTTCTGAATTTATTCTGTGCCTATCAAATTTTTGTGTACAAAAGATTGTAAATTTAAAATCTAATTCTAAAATTACTGCCACATGTTACTGTAATATTTAAACTTAGAGTTTTTTTAAATGGCATATCCCTTCAAGCAGACACTTTTTGAAATGAAATTAAAATAAAAGTTGATAAAATAGCTATTTTATGTAATTTGCTGTTCATGAGATTGTCACTATTAAATACGATTTGTTCTAATTTGAAATCATGTGTTCTTGAAATTATTTCTGGAGGACTTTTTCATGGTTTTTGATGAAAATCTGTGATTAAGGTGGTGCACAGGTTCCAAAGGTGAATGGACAGACAATTTTTTGGAGTTTTTAAGCCATTTATCTGTAAAGTGCCAAAATGGACATTAATTTGACCAAGATTAAGGTTACAATAACTCATTATTCAGCACAAAAATGATTGTCACATTATGACATAATTCAATGCCAGTCATTATTTGACCACTCTGACAATGCCAAAAAAGGACCAACTTATCACTTTTTATGCAAGTAAAATATTTGCAATAAACTCCATCATTTTGGAAGTTAATGAAAGTTCCACATTTTTCCAGCCCCAAAAGCCCAACCCAAATAATTTTCTTTTGTAATCTCCCAGACAGCTGGAAGGTTGCTCGCTTCAATTCAATTTTCTAATCCTTGTTTATCTTTGGGTGTCTTCCAGCTGCACTTACTAGATACTTTTCAAGGATCCCAGTCAAAATGCACAATTTAGCGGGTATGTGGTTAAACGTCATAAAGGAACTTGTTTTCTTGTGTTTTTTGTTTTAACTGAATAGGCAATCTTTTTTGCCATCCTTAAACGTTTGAGGGGAAGGATTGGTTTGGTTTTTTGGTTCCTTGTGTTAGCAAAGGAACCTATGTAGTCAAGTTGGCGTATGTGTGTGTGTGTGTATGTGACACATTGGAATACGAGGTATGTGACAAGATAACTCAATAACCGAGTACGCAATTTTTCTCAAACTTGATGTGTATGTGTATCATATTCAGGAAATGTGCCCTATTGTTTTTGGTGCCCATATCTTGCATATTAATGAGTGTGCAGGGCCTAATGTGTGCATTGGAATGTGAGGTATGTGACACGATAACTCAATAACCAAGAGCTCAATATTCATCAAACTTGGTTGGTACATGTATTATATTGAGTAGATGTGCCCTATAGTTTTTGGTGGTCATATCTTGCATATTAATGAGTAGATGGGGCTTAATGTAAAAATTCTTAAAATGACATTATCTTGCCACTGAAACATTTTAGAGGGGTGGTGTAATGGAGATTTGTGTTCGTCTAAGTGAAGTACATGTGATGACCCAGATTGACCTCATTTGACCTTGGGACCTTTGTAAATTTTTGGGGGGACGCCTGGATTCGTTTTGATCAGACAAACGAAAAAGGCAACTACACTACCCTCCTAGGATGTTCCTAACTTGAGTTATTGACAATTTAGTGACCAGAAAGTTAGTGTGTAGGGCATAAATGCAAGGTATGGAGTGCAATAACTCAATAACCAAGTAACATAGGGGGGTGGCTTAATGGAAAGTTGTGTTCACCTGAGGAAAGTGCACTTGTCCTACTTTGTGACCTCATTTGACCTTTGTGACTTTTTGTGATGCCTGGATTTGTCTTGTTGTGACGAACAACAAAGGCACTTATACTACCCTTCTATGATGTTGCTAACTTGAGATATTGTCATTTCAGTGAAGAGTTAGTGGTGTGTGTGTGTGTATGTTTGCGTATTATATGCTTTGGAATGCGAGGCATTAAGAGTGATAATTCAATAACCAAATGATAAAGGGAGGTCACACAAGCAGGGATGATCCTTTAGTAAATATATCTGGTTGTCCAGAGGACAACCTGCATTGGAAATTGGGTTGTCCTTCCCAAAACTTGGTTGCCCCCCATGACAAATGCAAAACACGTTTGCAAGCTATAACAGTATTTATTAGTAATATGAAAGAAAAATACAAAGCTCTGCTGTTAGCTATGGAACTATAGCAACTTAAAACTCAAGAGAAAAAGCAAAAGAGGCTCATCTGGATGCTTTCATGCCTTATGGCACACATGTCCCTAAGACTTTTTGGGTGATATGTCTTTGTTTAGTTGGTATAAAATCCAACTGAAGTTTAATGCCTTTTGACATATGTAATGTATAAAAGAAAAGAAGAATTATAACCCCCTCTTAGTCTTAAAGCAGTTTAGTTTGCAATCATGCCAGTAATGCAGTTTTTATTTAAAAAAAAACTTTTCCTCATATACAGTATTTAATAACGTTATTTACAATGCAAGTTTTGACTCCAATTTTTATAATATTGTGTATCACAATACTAAAATATGAAACCAGTTTCTCTTCTTTACCTCTGCTTTCACACTACTGGGACTACTATGGCTTTTGGAACAGCCTCTTCAGGTTGAAAGTTCAAGTTGAAAGTCATTTATTAGATAAAATTACAAAGCTATGTTTGTTTCTTGTTCTATGGCGAAATTGTGAAATAGAAATTGTAGCAGACTTTTGGGCCTTTGTTAATTTTTCCTTTTGAGACAAACACATAGGTTGTCCAAATGACAACCATGGCATAATTTCTAGTTCTCCATCATAAGTTTTGGTTGTCTGGGATGACCAGATGACTGTTACATTTCTTCATTGCACAAGGGACAGTTGTGTTTGTAAAATGCAGTTTTGACCTACTTTGACTATATTTGACCTTTGTGACTTCTTTGTAAGGTCTGGATTTGAATTATTGAGATGTACCAAAGGGCAATGCCAATTCAGAACTACCCTCATATACTGCCCCAAACTCAGGTAAATGACAATTTAGTGAAGGTGATGTGTGTATGTATTTGTCACATGGAAATGGGAGGTATGCAGTGTGATAACTTGAAAAATCCAAGTGTTCAATTCCTCTCAAACTGCAAGTGTTTGATTTGAAATTTAATGTGCCCATATGGGCACAATTTTGGGTGAAGGCCAAAAGTCATTGGGGCTAAAGGTGTCAATTATGCCTTACCTTGCAACTCCCTAAGTAAAAAAAATCACCTTAAATGCAAGGAACCATAGTGCCCTTGGGCTCTTGTTGTAGATTGACACCTCAGATTCTTACCCCTTTTTGAGGGAAAGCGTGGTCGACTTCAGCAACTGTGTTCAAATTTCACTCTCAATACTGGAAGCATTACCTCATTCAAAAAAATATTGCGTGAAAAGTTTAAAGTCAATGGGCGATTTCTCAAATAATGGGAGGACAATTCCCACCCCCCCCCCCCCGTCGTCCCCGGGTGGCCGTTCGTGTGATCCCAAATATAAATTGGAAAGGGACCGTCAAGCTTAAATTATAAAGATGAAAGTAGACGAATCATTGTTGTTGCTAGGATTTACTTCGAATAATCATTACACGATTGCCCGTACACCATTCGTTAACTCGCGATTTACGTAAGATTATTTGGGACTGTTTTTTTAAAAGTTGTAAAAAGATTCTTGTCCTTTACGACTCAAATTTCCACATATTGGAATATTGTTGTGTACTTCTTTTAATAATGATATCCTATGTAAATGACTGCCGTATTAAACAAGTGTCTCTTTTACGGTTAGACACGACTGCAGCGTCAAGTGCTTAGTCTCCTCTGTGCGGCCGGGAGGTCAGGAGTTTTACTTGGCCGTTGCTCAGGAATTAGCAATGGAGTAAGGAAAACAAGCCAGTGAGCCGCAACTCCGGGGCAAGGCATGACGTCATCCAACTTCTTACAATTTCTTAGAAACTGAGCCGCCAAACCTTATCTAACTCTTTTACGGTTAGGCTAAGCAGATCACTACCAATACACATCATTTTTACAGGTCTTTGCTGATTCGTCTAAAATTTTACTCTATACTAGTTTATTGAGTTCCATGGACAAAACTGTGCCCTCAGGAGTAATTAAGGCCTATCAACAAATTTTGATTATTCCAAGCAGGGATATTTGAGGCCAACCGAAAAATTTCCTCTCATAGTTTCCGTTGCAATTATTTCAATGGGATCATTTTCCACCAGAATAAAATCTCGGAAATACTTGGTCATCTTTTGGAGTTGGACCGTCGTGGCGCACGAAAGCACATCGTCGGTACGCCAGAATTGACAAATGTTAGGCCCGACCTGCTGCACCTTCGATCGTACACTTTTTACAGTGTTGCAAAATCCATTGTCGAAAGGATGGCGGTCACAGAAGAAGAAATGCGGTTCTGGACTACCGAAGTGGAAATCCGTGCCCATAAACTGTCTAATTTCTTCGTCGACTTTGTCGGGAGGGGGAAAACAAGGGTGTGATGACCGTTGAAAGGTCATGCTAATTTCTTCCTCTCCGTTCTTTACTATCACGTGACAGTCAGTAAAGGTAATATTGTCGACTGGTATGTAAGGGTAGAGGATATTACACTTGGGGATATCACCGCGTCTCCGGTCGTAGAACTTTGCCAAGGCCAATGAAAAGGAGGGCGGTCCACATGGCTTGGTGGCGAGAAGGGGGATATTTACTGCAACCTCTATACCTGACATTGAGAGTGTGTTATCTGGATCGTTTGCGACCGATTCTTCAAAATCAGTAAAGGTCAGCTTGCCAAAATCCACGTAAATTACGTGTTGATCCTCACCTACTAAACCAGGAAATACAGGGTTGTCAGGAAGGTATAATTTGAAGCCTTTAGTGAAAGAAGAAACATAAAAAATGAATAAGTTTCACAAATAACGTTAAAGTTTACTGATAGGATCAAACATCGTCGGCAGAAACGCCACTTACTTGATTATCTGCGGGAGGGAATCAAAGATATCGAAACGAGCATTTTTTGTTGAAAAGTATGAAAAATGGGGGGATTAATTGCTTATCTGAAATAATGGTGTAATAATGCAATATTTAAACAGTTTCTTAAGGTCTGGTGACATAAAAATGATAAAGTTTGTTATCTTATTTGAAAAGCATTGAGAATCTATGTCGACTCATATCCTACCCAAACCCATCAAAAATTGACCACTTTAGGAAGTGATTTTTTATTTGCTCATATGCACGCATTAGCATTAGCTCAACATGCAACTCTTGTGATGTAGAGAGAGGAACATACCATTCATGGGTAATGCTATCTTTTTCAACCTTCATTGCAAGGACAGTTGTAACGTAAGTGAGTCCCGAAGACTATATATTTTGAGGGTCAAATTGTGTCCCTCACTGAAAACCATCAGTAGGCCTATCACTTTAGAACCACAAACTTTGTAGTGGGTACACGAGATAATTAATACAGTGTTTGCAAAAGGAATGTCAACACTGAGCAGCACAACATCATTAAGATCAACAAGTTACTCCTAAAACATTCAATCTTTGAAGAAGTATACATTGTGAACGGTAAAAGTTATTGACATAATTCAAGCAGATATTTCTTTGTGAAGTGTAAGCTACTTTTCCGGACTTAAGTGTATAATTAAGTCCAATACTATCAGTCAGTGATGGAGTCGAGTCCTGAATCGGACTGGCAGTGGCGTCGACAAAAGGGGCCGGGGGGGGGGGGACGTGCCCCCTGAAAAATCGTGTGCCCCGCCCCCCGTGTGCCCCCCCCCCCCCAACTGAGATTTGAGTTTTTCAAAAAAAATTATGTCTTCTGTAGTCAGAGTGTGACTATGAATTCTTTAAGATTCGATTCCTCTGTTGAAAAGAAAAGGCAGTAAATTTTCATGTTTTCCAAATAAAAATATCGCAAAAACCTTGGAAATGCCATTTCCGGCTGTCTGAGGGATTACGTTTTTTCAAAATTTTCTTCACACTTCCGACTACGTCAATTGGAGGTGGCGCACAGCTCAGGTAACCCTTCCAGCAGGATTAAGCCTACATTTTTCCTTCAGAGGATCACATCTTATTTCCCATCAACTGCCTTTCTTTCTCTTTATAGTCACGGTGCAGCTCACCTTCCTCAAGTTGTCAGCCTGATACGCTCTTGAGAGTAGTTTCACTAACGTTTGTGTTGTTATCAAAAATAAAATCTTACTCGAAATTGCCCTGTAAGTAATTTTTTAGGCCTGTGTAAAAACAACCCTTTTAAAAAACAACTTTAAAACCTTACAAACACGTGAAAGACCCAGGAGCTTCCAGGGGCTTCACCCCCTGGACCCCCACCAAAACTCACATTGAAGTGCCCATCAACTTTTTTCTCTATAGATCATCTACCCAATTTTCAAAATGTCGGCCGGATCCGCTCCTGGTAGTTGAATCAGTGGTTTTTTACAGAAAGTCTTACTTGAAAGTTACCCTGGAGGTAACTTTTACACCAGTGTTAAGTCAATAAAATTACCCTTAAATAACGTCTTTAATACCTAACAAACACGCTAACCCCCATGAACTTCCGGGGGCTTCGCCCCTTGGAACCCCACCAAAATTCACATTGAAGTGCCCATCAACTTTTTTCTCTATAGATCAGCTACCCCATTTTCAAAATGTCAGCCGGATCCGCTCTTGGTAGTTGAATCAGTGGTTTTTTACCGAGAGGCTTACTTGAATTTACCCTGGAGGTAATTTTTAGACCAGTGTTGAGTCAATAAAATTACCCTTAAATAACGTCTTTAATACCTAACAAACACGCTAAAACCCATGAGCTTCCGGGGGCTTTGCCCCTGGACCCCACCAAGGGTCCTTAGGCGGGCCCCTGGACCCCACCCGTTGAGCCTCGCGCTTCGCGCTCGGTGGCGCCTCCGGCGCCATGAGTGGAGTCTATATGCTCCCCCATAAAATCGTTGTGCCCCCTCAGTGCCCCTCCAGAATGAAATGTCTGGTGACGCCACTGCGGACTGGTGATTTGAAAGACTCGGCTAGAGGAGTTTGTTTTTCCCCCATTGAGAAAGTACGGGGACTGGAAGCTGAGTCTGGACTCGTGTCCATGAAAGTTGAACTTTTTCAGACTCGTGACTCGGACTCTCCGGACTTGACTATAGCAGTACTTTTTTTGATTGCATGTCACCATACATGTAAGTCCTAAAATACAATAAATGACAAGTGTAAGAGAAAACTTAGAAGAAAATGGTGATAATTGTATGTTTTTGTTGTTTCAAAATAAGTTTGGGGTGATTGCTCTTGTCCTTTAAAGGGAAAACGCAGTCACCCCAAGATAAAGTAATGTAAGTAGATTGTCCTGTTTCATTATTGGCTCTTGATAGTCACGTGACATCTTTTTCTTCTTCTCGAATGTGAAATTTACAAGGAGTTACTGTTTAGTTTACCTTGAATATTGCAATATCGGTCAATGTCCTAAAATATTATGAAAGATACATTTTAAGAGATTGAGAAGAAAATTGTGAGATTTAGCTTTTGGTTCAAAATATTTTTTATTTGGGGGGAGGGGTCTGCTTTTGTCCTTTAATTAACACTTACACGAGGAGTCACTGATGTAATGTCTTTTAAATAAGTAAACTTAGTTGAGGACTCATTAAAATTTAGTAGTTACTGTTACTTGGGGACCCTTAATTGATTTCAAAACCTCAACTTTGAATCTCACAAATTTCCTCCTATTACTCGTTCAAGCACTTTTTTACGATATTTTAGAACATAGCTTCGACAGCCACTTAGACGTTATTCAAGCATTAACTCCTTGTACATTTCACAATGGAATGAGAAAAATGACACATTTTTCTCAAGAGCCATTCATTAAATAGGATAGGCTATACTAGCGACCGCATTTTAATATGTGCCACACCAACGACCATCGCAGTGACTTATTTACAATGCCACAACTGGAAGAAAGGCTCTGCCTAGATCGACTTAAAGCAATTGGCTAGAAACTGGGCCTTTAACTCCATATATGACCTATAACCTAGTGGACTATTATTCCGTGAAGAGTTACCGAAGTTACTTAGGAGTCAGCGAAAATAATTCTTCGGTAATCTATTGACACTTACTTGTGGCGTCACCGAAGGTGGCGTTGTTGTACTCGTCCAACTTATCTTGAACACGTTGTCTGGAAACCGGTATGTACATGACTACACCATCCCAGTTACAGGGACAAAATTCATGAATGAAAGTAGCATTGATGGAGAAACATAGAAACGCCATTACGCACAGGAAGATTTTCAAAGTATTCTGTTTTGCCATTCTGGAAGTCGATATCGACATTCACTCCCCAAGAACAAGTAAAATGTTGAGGCCTTGTTGAAAGTAGAATTTATATTTAAATCTTTTTTTTTATTGTTGCCACGCACTTTTACAGGTGCCGTCAACATTTTACACTCTGCGAAGGTAGAATGCACCGTTGAACATTCCGTGTTTCCGCGTGCATAAGTTAATGAAGAGTGACGGTAATTACAATTGTATTTTGGAATTAAGCCTTCCGAACCGAAGATTCTGCAGTTTTATGATGTTTAACATTTTACTAAGTGTAACCAACATACGGTGTTTGTGCCGGGTAAGCGGTAATTTGAAGCCCCATTTCTGTTTAGTGTTACAGTTTCAGTCGTTTCGCCTCACGGTGTCGCTAATGAAAGTTTTGTTCACGTGTCCTAACCAACATTTCATAACCAAGACAGCGACTATCTCATCAGTGGCGGGGATACCATATAACCAAACTTGCTTGCCGGTGCCCTTCTAACTGTCTAAGGCATCATATTTCAATGCGCTCCTATAGGCTGTTCTCGCCCTTTCCCTAGCTGTGCCACTGTGCCTCGTGTAAACCATTAACAGATAATCGTAATCCTCTCTGTTGCTGATTAAGTGAGGGTTTCATTGAGTTGTACATATACACTCTAAAAAGGGTAAAATTTCACTCGTTACAAGAGTGACTGATATAAAGTTCAGTCCTAAAGAGAAAAAATCTCTCCAAGAAAAGTGAAATTCACTCCAAGAAGAAAGAAATTTACTCCAAAACAGCGAAGTTCCACTCTGGATAAAGTGCCTACAGGTTCCACTCTTAAAAAAGAGTGATCCCTGGAAATACTCGTTGAAAGTTGAAGTTTCACTCTTTTTGGAGTGAATATCACTCATATTGGAGTAAATTGACACTCTATGAATGGATACATTTCACTCTAGCAGAGAGTGAATAAGTTCACTCTTTGTTTTTACAGTACTTAATCAATGGCGTTCTCCCTTCGATCTTGACCTTTTTTATCCAAGTGGACAGCACATTGAATTGTTTTATACCTTAACTTGTATACTAACTTACCTCAGAGGCTATAGTTGCGCAAGATTTTCCCACAATATTTACCTTTCCGAGAGTTGACTTTTTATACTTCATACAGGCCATATTCTACAGCAAATAACTGTGTTAGAGACTTGCCTCAACGAATTACAACACTATTTTGAGTGACACTGGAGCCCGTTTAGGGCTCCGAGCCGCTCAGCCCCGTCCCCAGTGAAAAAGTAGGGGGTAACGCCCCTCCCCTAATATTGTTCAAGTACGTGAAGAAAGGAGGGAGTGGGGAGAATTTCGAAGTGGGTGTCAATCTTATTAATGATCGGTCCAATTCACGTGCAGCTCAGAACACGAGTGAAAAGCGGTTAAGCTACGCGGAGGTTGGAAACCATTTAAAAACATAAGAGACATAAACAATTTTACGCTCCAACTAAAGGTGGTTCTCCCCTTAGATAGTCGTGCTGCCACCCGATGCCCCAATTTTTTTTTTTTTTTTTTTTTTTTTTTTTGCCTTTGCCTTTGCCTTTGCCCTTCGCCTGAAACGGTAATTTGTTCGACATATTCATTCCAGATTGTTTAACCAAGTGGAAAGAAGAGTTGCTTTGGAAAGGTGGGCGAACTTAAGTCTGGAATAAGAAACAATAGCACAGTAAAGCGAATTTGCCGAATTTAAAATCGAAGACAGTGATGAAAAACGAATTGCTTGTCCGGGGAGCAGACCCGGATTTTGCATGATAGAGAAACTGGAATACTAGGCTCTGGAGGGGGCTGGCTTCACACAACGAAAGAATAATAAATGCTGTCATTCTGTCTCAGTTTCTCAAACTTTATGACGCATGAAGAGGGCGTTTCACTAGGATAATGTTATGGGAAAGGTTTTTACAGAGTGGGTTAGGTTAGGTTACACTGAGTTTTACCGCCCAGTTTCTAACCAATTGGTTAAAGTAGAGCCGGTCACGATCTTATATCCAGTTATGGCTCAATGACTTGCTTTCCCTAGTACTCCATTTTTAAAGAGGGACGTGGAGAAGATTAATGAAAGGGACATTCCACCTCTCCCTTGGAGGAAAGGGATTTATTTTAGGTGCAATATCCAAACAAGCAGTACTTTGCAATAGCAATTGCCTTTTCTCTGGAATACTCTAAGCACCACAATTGGTCTTGTTATACCTGAAGAGGACTGCTTGCCTGGACACACTGTTGATATGTTACTTGTCGAGCTATAGCTTCAAAACGGGAATATAAATATTCAATGCGCAGTTTAAGAATTTCTCTGTTTAGAATATTTTCGCAACTTGGTTACATTTAAATTTCTATATTTTAAAGCTGCAGGAAGCTAACTTAAGATTAAGTACTGAACTAATCTCTGTGTAAGCCTAATGTGCTTGGATATTGTTACCATGTAGAGTTACTACATGCCATACATAGACACTTTTCCAAATAGCTTTTGCAAAGGATTATGGGATAGAATGTTGGTATCTATTATTTTATCCTACAGTAAAATGTCATTGACAAAATTTATGCATACCTAAAACCTATCCCACAATCCTTTGTGATTGCTATTTGGAAAAAGGTCAATGGTAAGTAGATCCATGTTGCTACTTAATTAGAACTGTCGCTTCTGTATTTTGCACTTTTGCTGCATAAGAAGCGGATGGAAAATATCAGGGAAAAGCATTTAATTGATGCAATAGATTGTGATGAAAGTTTTTACAATGAGACTGAGGACAAAAGGAATCATACTGATACAACGCGGCGTATTTCAGCCATGTTTGAGGGCAACCCCTATACTTGTCCCCAGACATGGCGGTTGCTAATGCCTAGTTGTGAAGTCGCTGAAAGCTATCTATACAGTGGCGTCACCAATGGAGGAGGGGCACGGCCCCTTGGAAAATCTTGTGCCCCCAACTGAGATTTGAGATTTTCAAAAAACAACTTAATGTCTCTGTAGTCAGACTGTGACTGCAAATTTTTTTAAGATTTGATTTTTCTTTTGACGAGAAAGGGCAGTAGTTTATATGTTCTTCAAATAAAAATATCGCAAAACACCTGGAAAAAGCCATTTCCGACTGTCTGAGGGGTTGCGTTTTTTTTTCAAAATTTTCTGCACACTTCCGACTACGCTAATTGAAGATGGCGCACGCGCTCAAGTAACCATTCAGACAGAATAAGGGCCACATCTTACCTTAAGAGAATCACATTCAACTTCCTATCAACTACCTTCTCTTTCTCTTTTCGGGAAGTTGTAAGGGACAATCCCTGCTCTTTCTAGTCCAGGTCTCCTTCTTTAAAATGTTAATTGGATCTGCTCTTGGCATTAAACTTTTATTACATTTGTTACCAATAAAGTCTTACTTCGAGTTGCCCTGAGAGTAATTTTTAGACCAGTGTAAAGACAAAAGAATAACCATTAACTGAAGAAGTTTATACCTCATAAACACCTTAAAGGGAGTCATTCGTCACCCTAAACTACAGTTTCAGTATGCATACATCAAAACTCACAATTGGTACAGCTCTTTGATTGGCATCACATTCAAACAATGCATCATAGCTAAATTACACAGCATGGGCACTGAGAGTGTCTTGATTACACATTATGGACTTGTATGGCCACTGGGACAAGCCATGAAGCAATAAACTAGGATTGTGTCTGGATAAAGATGAGTTTTAGATAAATGTGGGAGGGACTAGAAGTAAGTAGGTTGGGAGAATTGGAACTGTTTGGGATGATGAAAATATGCCTTTAAAACCAAGGAGCTTCCGGGGTTTTGCCTCCTGGACCCCACCGGGACTCACATTGAACCGCCCATCAACTTCTTACTCTATAGTTCATCTCCCCTTTTTCAAAATGTCAGCTGGATTCGCTCTTGGTAGTAGTTTCACTGTTTTTTTTTTTCTTCTTCTTCTTTTTTCCCCCTCTTACATGAAGTCACCCTGGAGGTTATTTTGAGTGTTAATTCAATAGAATTACCCTTAAATAAAGACTTCACTACCTCCAAACACCTTAAAACCCAGGAGCTTCAGGTGGCTTCGCTCCTGAAATCCCTGGACCCCACCAAGGGCTCCAAGGGACCCCACCAGGGGTCCTAATGCGAGCCCCTTGACCCCACCCGAATGGCCTTGCGCTTTGCGCTCAATGGCGCATCCAGCGCCATGAGTGGAGTCTAGCAATTCCCCCGTCAAAATTGTTGTCCCCCAGTGTCCCCCAGAATGAAAAGTGGTGAAGCCACTGGTTCTATATCAAAATTTCTCAAGTTGTCCCACATTGAGCACCCCTTTCTGCAGGCATTCGTTCAACACTCATGTTCTTTAACTGCAATGAAGGCATTCTGTGAGGGGCAAGTAGTCCATGTTCATGCTTGGTCCAACGGAAAATTTGATATTAACTATACAGAGTTCTGCGACTTCTTTTTCTGTGAGTTGGAAAAACTCACGTTTATGCATCAATCGGCATCAAATTAACAACACTACTGTAAACACTTGCAGCACTGACTGACTCCAATTTGATGAATAGGGTCACCTGGGCCGTAAGGGATGGGGTCGGGTAGGGGGGATGCCACCCGCAAATGGCCATTACCTTGCTGAAACGGGTAGACTTCCGTACCTCAGTCGGACAGAGATTATCCTCTGGTTGGGCATCTGGATTCGGGCAAAAAGTCACCACCCCGGGAAAAAGAATGTGGGCCATATGAGAAAAATACTTGGATAAGGTTAAGTCATTAATTCTATGTTTGGCATATTGTCATGGCCGTATGGGACTCTTTGATCTAGGGATGACTTTTTGCCCGATTTCAGGTCCCCAATCACGGTGTAATCTTTGCCCGACTAAGGAACGGAAGTCTGCAAGGTTTCCGTCAATTGGGGGAGGGGCTGCAGCCCTAGCACCTCCCATACGGTCATGCATAGGATAAAATAAAATGTGTACAAATGAATGACAATGCACTGCCGGTGCTACATGTCATTTTTAGAGCATGAGGTAATAAAATTAGGTAAAAAAGTGTTCAAAATTTTGGACAGTTTATTTTCGTATGTAATATGCACATTCGGTCTGGGTCTCAGTCTCGGACCTTGGCGGTCTCGATCTCGGCCTCGGATATGCTGGTCTCGACTACAACACTGGCGCATACGATGAATGTTTCCATCTAGTAACCGTCCATTTATAACGCAAACGATATTGCTTAGATACAAGTTACAATTCCGACTGTTGTCTATTCTGATATATTTCACCCAATCATTTCTTGGACATAATTTCAACACAAATCTGGTAAAATTTGCATGCATGCATTTGATAGTTCACGAAATACAATCTGCTAATGCTGCCAAAGCTTTCAAATGGTCAGTCATGAATCTGTTGCAGAGTTCAAATAGAACATCATATCACTAGGCTGAAGCAACATGCTTTCGAGCTTAAATCTTTATCGATGCGCTGTATTGGATTGTAACTTGCTAATAAAAAGCAATTCCAGGAACGAATTACACATTTTCGCTCGGTTCCACTCCACTTTAAATGATTATATAGCCTACCGTCACTTTACATTACCATTTCATGGTAGCGGCATACATTTTATCTTGTAGACGTAATTTTATTATCATTTTGTAATTTTTCCATTGTTTTATTGCGGTGAGGAGGGAGGAAGCAATATCAAAGTGGAACAGGGGGCAGTACAATTTTAACTACCTCAGCCTTAACCTCTCTAATACGACGGTATGAGGAAAATTACCACGACAACCACTGCATCGTCCTGTGTCAGACCTGAACGTCAAATGGTCTGACCGCCGTTCTGACAATCAACACGACGGAGTGATGCTCGGTTCAGTTCTGTTTCTTTTTTCCGAAAAGTCCCTTCTATGATAGAGGAGAGAAATGTCACCTGCGATTGTCGTGTATGGAGAGTGCAGAGAACTTCGAAAAATCGAGGCCCTTCAGACAGCCGAAAATTTTCTAGACCGTTGGCGCAAATTTATGTCATGCGAATTGGAGGGCAGTTTTTCTCTGCCTTGTGTGAATGCATATGATAATAACATTTAGCAATTTAAGAATTGCAAAACCGCGACATCTACAAGTATGACTGCTTTTCAAAAAGCAATTGACTGAGGGCCGTTTTGATCGCAACAAACCACCGGATGGTCAGCACAATGGGACTGATTGATTCTCGGCCTTTTGGCTAAGATCACGTGTAGTATCTGTTCTTTTCATCCAGTCTAGAATGGAGCCGTACATGGCAGACTAATAATGTCAATGGTCTGAGGGCTCGGTGGTCACCTTATTGAGTTAAGTGGACGTAATAGCTTCTTCGGGAGGCAGTTAAAGTTTGGTTTCGCCGAACGGCCCTTTGCCAGAGTGTCGGGAGACTTAAAGAAAAAGTATTGATTGAGGGCCGTGAGGTTGGTCAAGTGCTGTTCTTCAGTGGACGTAGCTTCTTTAGGAATCAGTAGTACATTTTCGCTCGCTTCGGCTCTTTGAATAGTCGGGGGGACTAAACAGAGAAAAAGTATTGACTGCAAGGCGTGGCATGTGGGTGATAGGTTTCCTGTCAACAAATCTGGTCGGCTCGAAAACGGACCGCAATAGGCCACATCGGCGGTCCTTCGGAGAAATGTCAGGTGGCTCGCCGACGGTCTCCGACGGTGACGAAACTGAAAGGCTGAAAAATTTTACCCAGCGTTCAATTTTTTGTGACCCGGATGTAGCCAGTGGACCTCCGATGGCCCTCCGGCGGTCTTCCATTGGCCAACTACTTTTTCACGGCCGATCGAAAACCGACAATGGCCGCCGGTGGACCGCCGGATATTGCTGACTGGGGATATGGACACCACGAATTGCAACTAAAGGTCAAAGGAACACAGTGAGTTTGTTTGGTTTGTTCATGAGAAACTACTACAGGATTGCAGAATCGTATGAAATTCGTGATGTTGTATTTGACTAAAAATTTTTGTCCAAACATTTATGAAAATCATAATGAAGATATGGGCCCTACGTACTACAATCTAAATACCTAACTTTCTTTGGGCGGCAAAATGCCCTCTCCTTAATCAGGTGTGGGTAGAGTGTCATACGCAGTGGTCATGGGGTCTTCCCCACGGATGCATTTATTTATTTATTTATTTTATTTTTTATTTATTTCTTATTAAATCCTAAAACTAACTGCACAAATTTTCAACATAAGGTAGCATTCCGTTATGTGGCACCTGACTGCATGTGAGGACGCCCAATTTCTCAAAAATTTTCAAAGGGCAGGGATTGTCTCTCAGAGGCCCCCTTAGTGATGCAATTTTTTAGCCTCTTCTTTATTTTTTCCTCTTCTTTTTCTCAGCTCTTCCTAAAGTTTCATGCTATTGAATTTCAATGATATCTGCCTGATCTAGCCACCGTCCTTCAACATTCAGATTCTCTTCATTTCCTGTAGAGGGCGGCAAATCCGGCAAATCATCGGTGGTGCGACAAAATGGCAGCCGACATTGATAAAATGTTGGTTGCCGTTTTGGCAATACTATCAGCTTTCGATCCAGTCAAGAGCACCACACATTGGGTAGTGACAGAAGATGGAATGATCACGCAACAGGTATGGTTTGAGAAAATTTTTCGCCGCATCCAATAAGTCTGCCAGTTTTATTGACAATAGCCTAGCAATCAGTAAGATAACGTCACCAGATGTTAGTGAGTTAACGTACTGTAAGTTAGGTTAGGCCTTAGCCTTTAATGTACGAACTACACTGCTTTCACAGATGTAGTGAAACCCGTACTTACACTTACTTTATGGAAGACTTCTGGACAGTCTTGCTTCTGTGACAGTGTCAGCTACTGTAAGTTATAACAACTGTGTGGGTCCTTAGAACTTGGAATATAAACAGAAAAGGACTGCATAGGTTAGGGGTTCAGGGCAAATGTGCTGATTGGATAAATTTGTGGCTTCATGGTAGATCTCAGAGTCAGAGAGTCGCTGTCAATGGTAACTTCTCCTCTTGGAAAGAAGTCACAAGTGGAGTACCGCAGGGTTCTGTCCTTGGCCCACTTCTTTTCTTAATTTTCATCAATAACATAACATAACAGGTTGAAGGGCAAAGGAGGGCCAAGGTCCCATAAGATGCCCCGAAGTCCAAGCCCTAATCAAAAGTCAAACCACCAAAGCTTGACAACAGCCCCAAACAATCAGATTCTACCACAGCCATG
Source organism: Holothuria scabra (assembly GCA_037179385.1). Lineage (NCBI taxonomy): Eukaryota > Metazoa > Echinodermata > Holothuroidea > Aspidochirotida > Holothuriidae > Holothuria > Holothuria scabra. The sequence continues at coordinate 27,333,610 of CM074200.1, read as the reverse complement.
GAAAAACCTGTCAATGTTAACCTTAAAGCATATTGATAGATATTGATAGTCCTCTTACATCTCGTATAAGTAAGTTTGCAGATGATACAAGGCTTTATAGGAAGATTAGCATTTTGGATGATGCCTTACTGCTGCAGAAAGATCTGGATAGGTTATTTTCTTGGTCTCAGACCTGGCAAATGTCTTTTAATGCAGATAAGTGTAAGGTCCTTCATTTTGGTCCCAAAAGTTTTAGCTATGATTATAACATGAATGGTTGTGTTTTAAGTAATGTCACCTCTGAGAAAGATCTGGGTGTTGTAATTACTGGGGATTTAAAGTCATCAAGGCAGTGTGCAGCCACTGCTGTAAAGGCTAATAGAGTGCTTGGATTCATCAAGAGGAATTTCATTAATTTTAGTAAGGATATTGTGCTTAATTTGTATGAGCAGTTGGTAAGACCCCATCTTGACTGTGAAGCTCAGGCTTGGAGTCCCTTCTATGAAAAGGACAAGTTTCTTTTAGAGCAGGTTCAGAGGAGAGCCACTCGCCTCATTCCTGAGGTGAGAAATTTGCCTTATCATGCTAGGCTTAAACATCTTGGGCTTACCACCTTGGAGCTGAGAAGGATTAGGGGAGACATGCTCCAGGTTTTCATGTTCCTTTGTGAAAGGAATCCCCTTCTGACTTGTAGTTATTTAAGGGTTCAAGGTAATTCTCGGGTGCGTGGGCATTGTAAAAAGCTTGAAAAGCCTTTTGCAAGGCTTGACATTAGGAAGTTTAGTTTCTCCCATAGAGTTGTCAACGAGTGGAATTGTCTACCAGATTGGGTAGTTAACTCCCCCTCAGTTTACTGCTTTAAGGTTAACATTGACAGGTTTTTCCATGGCTGTGGTAGAATCTGATTGTTAGGGGCTGTTGTCAAGCTTTGGTGGTTTGACTTTTGATTAGGGCTTGGACTTCAGGGCATCTTATGGGGCCTTGGCCCTCCTTTGCCCTTCAACCTGTTATGTTATGTTATATTAGGAGCACTTGTAAACAGATAAACACTACGCGGGTTGATGGAAGTTTTGTGTGCTTGTTCTCTAAAGACCTTGCAGTGGCAGTGGTGTAGCCTAGCCTAATGTTAGCTTCATACATGCACACCGTATTAAACAGCCTGAAGTTAGGCCAAAGGTATACCAAATGTAAGTATGCTATACGTACGTATACGTACATACACTATGCGTAGGCCTATAGTCTATAGGCCTACGGATACTTAGGCTATACACATCATGCTACCTCCAAAATCTTTGTCAGGGTTAATGCTAGCTCAAAAATTTCAGGGGGAATTCTCCCTTGGTCTAAAATTTTGAGGGGGATCTGGGAATTTTGGAGGGAGACTCAAGCAAAGTCAAATCTTGGGAACAGTGACATGAGCCTTCCAGGGGATAAACCAAAAGTGTTGTAACCCATGCATAACCCACCCCTCTGGTCCACCTCTTCCTGCGCACTGCATGTACAATTTCAAGTTAGCCAGTTTGACCTTTTGACTATTTTTTAGTAATTATCACAACCAGACCTTGTCTATCAGGACTGATTTTTAAGGAAAGCTCATGTTTTCTGCATAGGCTGTATTTTTCAGCTGAACTTGAAGATACATTTGGCAGACACAAGGCAACTTTACTCAAATAAACCTAGGCTATATATACTATAGATACCTGAGGCTGAGGTCCCAAGCCTACAGTTTGTATCAACTATCACCAAATAGGCCTAATACTTTGGGAGCTCTATGAGCTGCATGTAAAATTTTACACAATCTTTAAGTCATTCTTCAACTCTTTTTTTTTTTTTTTTAAAGGTTGATTATTGTGGTCCAAAAAGTTCAAGCCTCCAATCCTCCAAGTCCTTTCAAATTTCAATGCCACTGTGGTACATACTAAATGTGTAAGCGTGCAGCCTTGGAAGAAAACCACATTGTAAAATTTACAGGTGTCCAAAAGTATGTAGTTGGTATTTATTTCCCAAAGCATGTGTGAGGCATGTGTAAAATACTGTAACTTAGCCCTTTCTAACATTTTCAAAAATTTTACTTCCCAACTTTTGACGAACAATACTTTTTTCTTTAGAGTTGCTGGCACCAGCTCACACACCATCTTAACGTATTGTCTATATGAGTACATGGAAAGCCTGGCCTGTAATGTTAAGAGTCACCTTGAAAGCAGCCACATGCAAACTATACCCAGAGTTAATTTTGTACCCCCAATGTCAAGCTCTCTCAGCACAACATAGGCCTAACTACTGTTTAAATTAACAAGTCAGTGCATGCAAGAAGTGTTCATGGGATTTACGTATGGGACATGCATTACTGCACTGACTTAGTGTGTGCAATTGGTGAGCTTGACTGTTCTGAATGCAAGGAAGAAAGTATATGTATGTATTTTGCAGGATGGGTCTACACTAGGGCTGTGCATTTTCAGTTAATTCACTATCCGTTTAACCGATTTTATTAACCGACGGTTAACCATTTAACCGAAAATGACGTAATGTTCACACAACAACAAAAAGTCAACATTTCCAAAGAGCGCCATCACTTTTATACAGGAAAGTACAAGTCTGAAAATGGCGCCGTAAGTCATTTTCGCCCATGTAAGTATGTGGCAAAAATGTTGGTATTTTGCGCTGAGTTAATATCATCTTTTCACATTAAAAACCCATCCCGCATTTACTGGGGCTTTCTTCAGACCATGTGTACTTTTTAACATTCCACCAACAGTTGTATTCCCGCCTGACCCTATGTTATATTGTCAGTTATTTCATGAAACTCTCCCACACCTCTGTTTTGATGCAGCTTGCTTGCGATGCAGTGTTCAATTCATGTACAGCGCTCATGTTTGTCATAGTAGCGATCTGTACAATTGCACTGTAAACGGCCCACCAGCCGCAAACAGAACAACCAAGCCCTATTATCCTGCATAAATTAAGGAATTCCCAGCATTCCTACCGTAAAGTTATTTACAGTAGGACTTATGGAATGTTATCATATGACGTCGCTACGAACGAAAACAATTACGCACATGGTCCCATGCATGCAGTAGACTTGCGTGCGTATCCGTTTTTACCACTAAACAAGGGACCATGTTTTGCTCGATGACATCATATGCACACGATCTATTGCAAAATTTGAATTGCCTCTGCATTGTGATTGGTTCAAATATGTTGATTCTGAGCCAGCCAATCACAACTCGCGCCATCGCCTATGGGATTTAGTGTGTGAAAATACCAGACCTCCGAACGAATTTCCCCATTGAGTTTGTGTTATGACGATCGCACTTCCAAGGCTTACATGGCTGGCTTGTGCAGCTGGCCAAGCCCCGTGCTAAATTCACCAAGAAACGGCAGCACAAATCTCTGCGTACTTGCATTTTTCGGGGGTCTGACTTAAGTGCATTTCATTTGCTGATTATTTTGAAACAAGACGGTAAGGTTTGGACAAGAAGTGGCAAAAATACGGGTTTATTTATATCAGAAAGGAACCATAAGAGAACGTTAATCGAGTCCATTTTTTGCTCTCCAAGACCGCTAAAAATTAGATCTTTATTTTTACGTGCATTTTAGGGTTGACTTCTACAGTACAGTACATTATCGCAACTACAACCCAGTCGTTTTAACGAACTGTGTATGCTTATTCATAAAAGTCAACATGGAATGCTCCATCTTATATGATATTGGGCAAAGAACAAATGGCGGGAATTATCTGGTGCTTACGATCGTATTTTACGGGTTAAATTTTTTCCAAAAACTGCTACTTACAATGAAAAATAATGAAATTTATGGAGGTGTAGCATGATAAAATATTGTGATTAGCTACAGTGGGAAGACTTATTCAAATATACTTTTGTGCCCCAATCATGGTCTCGCGGAGGTTTTATTGCCATAGAAATACAGGGCTTGGTAACTTTTGTTACAGCTCCCTGCTTGTCTTGTGGCTTTCTTTTCGCTTGGTAATGTCTCAAACATGCCGCTAATTTCTAAAGTTGTGCTTGGGTGTTGCTATTGAAGGGATTAGGTGACGAGCACACGAAGTTCTGCCAACGAAAGTAACAATGGGTGCGGCACTTGTCACTCATCATAATGTATTTAATTCGGGGAGCTGCCACGGAATTAATCCGTTCAATCGAACAGCCGATTTTAAAACTCTTTTTACAGTTGTTGTTTGAGCGATAATTTGTGAGAAACTGACACTATTTGTTGCGCAATATTTGTGTAACAGTTTACTAACAAAGCCACGCCGCGGCGACTGAGTTATTGGCAACACAAAAACGGTTAATCTGTGAAGAGGAATGACGCACGAGTAACCGAGAAGTCAGTCGGTTAACCGATTAACCGTCACAGCCCTAGTCTACACAAAAGTCTCTGCAGGAACTCCCCCCTGCAAGTTTTCTTTGTAAAGAAACTGACAACCTTTTTGCAGGATTCCTGCAATTCCGCTGCTATTGCGAACCCTGATTTATGCCCACCCATTCCTGTTTGGCAGGGAAAAGGCCTTATTGTATTTTGATTGGGGCTCTGTGGAAATTAAGTGGAAGCACATTGCCTCACAAAATTGTATGGATGTCCTATGAATATTACATACAGTAAGGGTAGTTTTCATTGCACTGTACTCCAGCATGCCCGCATGACCGTTTTGCCGCTGGTACGCCGAGATGGTATCGGTGCTCAGGCCAAAGATTGTGTGTATCATAGTGCATGGAATATTGCCGACTGGTGATCGATACACTTAGCTGCTTTCAGTCTATGTGTAGGCTAATGTTTACAGTATTTTCTGAAAGTATTTTAAGCAAATTCAGGTAAAATTCAAGGTCAAATGTTTTGGCAGATAAATTTTTTTAAATAATTACTTTTTTCTCATAAAGAAAATTTTCTTCTAATGCTTAAGAACACTTACTTGGAGCAAGAAAGCTTTTCAAATCTAGACTGGATTCCTCCTCAACTGTAAGGCTTCCCTTCTCTCTTCTCTGAAATCACAGATCTATCAGTAGTGCTGTACTACTGTATTCTGAGCACACACTCATATGGAGAAGAACCAGCTTTCAGAGTCATGCTTGGTTGAGCAGGCCTATGTGTAGTAACTGGCATTGGTTACGAAAGATGATCAATTCAATGTCAAAGCCAACTTTAAAAAGTTAAAACAGTTAAAGCAATCAGCTGTACAAGTGCAAGGGTCATTTTTTACTACCACTTCTAGGCTCTGGGGTATTCGCCCTGTAGTCCTCTTGGTATTTGAGTCAGGAATAGTTTCTTTTATATACCCCGCTTCACTAACCTGAGGTAAAGTTGCTTCAAATGAGTAGTTTCCTACTTATTGGTTCCTTGCGGTAGCAAAGGAACCTATGTAGTCAGGTTGGCGTGTGTGTGTGTGTATGTGTGTGTGTGTGTGTGTGTGTGTGACACTTGCTTCGGTACGCTCTAACTCAACAAGGGAAGGTTGGATGGAACTTGGATTTGGTACATAGATTTGTCATAGGGAGAAGGTGTGCCCTATTGTTTTTGGTGGAGGTCAAAGGTCATTTGGGGTCACCAGAGGTCAAAAGCTAAAAACCTTCTCAACAGGATATTTCTAGTTAGGAAACTTGGATAGATGTCATACTTGGTGTGTGGATGTGTTATGGTGTAAGGATGAAATTGGATATGTTCGGTGAAGGTCAAAGGGTCATCTGAGGTCACCAGGGGTCAAACACTGAAAAATGTTTTAACACAGTATTTTAAGGTAGAAAGGACAGATTTCAAATCAATCTGTGTTTGGTTAAGGTCATCAAGGTCACTGGAGGTCAACTGCTAGAAATGTTATTTAGAAAATCTTGTAAGCTAGATAAAGATAGTTTCAATAGATTTTTTATCTCACCTGGTTTTGCATGCTTACGCACTCAAACACCTTAGAAATTTGTCCTTTTTGTTAGTTCAGTAATGATTCCTTCAGGTTGTACACATATTTTGGATCATTCAAAGTTTTAAGAGGGCAATAACTGAAATCTGTAGATTTCACTGAGCACAGGTCACTCTGCATTAAACTGGTCTCTCTGCCAGTGGAAGCAATGCATGGATTCTACAATATGTCTCTTTAATACTGCTGTGCTCTGTGGGGTAACCTTATCCTCATTCTATTATCACACTTCATTAATCACTTGCTTTCTGCTTGACTGCTGAATAAACCCTGTTTTCTGTGTAGAGGTAGCAAACAGGACAAGTGGTAGATTGTTTTAAAGTAACAGCAAGTTTTATTTGAGAGCAGGTAAAAATAACTTGTGAGAGAAATACAAGGGGTGTTTTTCATTCTCTGACCACATTGTATATCATTTATTGGTGATAATATCAAATTTGATTACAAGCATAAATACATATGGAAATGAGGTAGTGTTTTTGAAGGATCATCAAGCAGTACAAAAGTTGAATGTTAGTAAGGCCACAGAAATTTAATCTTTGATTTCATGTAAAATTAGTACTAAAATACCCCTTGTGAAGATGTTACAAACATTGAGTATGAACTTTTGCTTAGCTCTATTTCACAGACTGGCTGTACAGTTCTCATAATATCTAGCAAAGAACCACAGTGCCCATTGGGCTCTTGTTTTCACTTCTAACTTGATCAGTTTTCCATCAGATACTCCTTCAAATGTTTCCAAAGTACGTAATCTTTGCTTCCTGTTTTTAGCTTCTCTTAGTGTTGCTTATATCTTTCTTGAAGGCTGTTGACAGATTCACCAATATACCTTCCTCTTGTTCCAACACATTCTTTACATTTTATTTCCTACACAACTTCCCTCTTCTTACAGCCTACCTCCCCTTCAGTGTCTTCACAAACCTCACAATCCCCACCCATGTCACATTTTCCTTGCCTCTTGAATGGATTTGATTTAACGAACATATTCGTCACAAATGTTCCTGTCTTTTTTTCTTTTTTTTGAGTAAGTGTATCCACTCAGCCATTGTCCTTAGAGTAAAAGAAAGCCCATAGCAATCCTTTCTTACAATGGGACTTTGAAAAGAAATTACAGCAAAGTGATTGCTATTATTATAAATTAGGCCATGTTTGTCTATGATTTCATCCCTTTCATGTCTCTTCACACCATTAAATAGTTAAGTAATTTCTGTTTATCCGTCTAGGGACCACACACTTGCCACTATCTCAGGACAAATGTGTTTGTATTGTATGGCGCCAATTGGCAATGCATTTTCAGTCTTCTTTTTCTGTAAAAAATAACCTTTAAAAATATGATGAACAAAGTTTTGTTCAAAATTTAAAATCTTTCATTTGGTACCAAAATATGGTACTGTATGTTGACCACCTTTTATGAACTTTGGAAACAGCACCTTGGCTGAAACTATATACACTGTATTTTTTACTGTACCTAATCCTATTAAGAAGTGCACCTGGGAAAATTCTGTGGTAACATACATGTTACAGTATGCATCATTAATAGGTCTAATTACACTGTATGCAGTAATTCAGCCTCCAAAGCGGTGATACTATGTATGAATACATATATATATTCTTTGGAGGAAAACCGCCAGTGTGGTTGTCAACGAATAGCGACAGTGTAATTTTGCCAGTTTGGCTATGATGGTTCCAAATGGGTTAGGATCTCATTCATTAACTGTATTGTCTCCTGTGGTTTTTCACAGCTTGATTCAGCCTTCAACATGAAGGAACCATACAATCTCATAGCTGTTCTTCAACAAGAGAGAAGAACAGAAGAAGTGTTGCGGCTTCAGAGGGACCTGGAAAGACATAAGAAAGAAATTGAAGCTAATGAAGATGATACAGACATGGAGGAAAAATTTCTCAGAAGTGACCCCGACTGTGTGGAGGCAGGTAGACCTTTGACAGAATTTGAACTATATGTGAGCACTGCCATCTCTTTGGATAACAAGGGTATAAGGTACGTAAAACAAGAAATTGAATATGTTAAGTATGAAAAACAAGAAACTGAATATGGTAAGTATGAAACATGAATATGAATGCATTGAAAAGATTAATACATGAACATATAAAGGAAGAAACTTGAATATTATCAGCATGAAACATGAATATGCAAAGTAGGAAACTTGCATTGGTTACGACATATTAAAAGAGAAAACCAATCTATGAAGTCTCCCCAGTGTACAGTAGTACACCACCAGAAGTACCACCCCCCACAAAAAATATATATGTAAGTTGCAAAGCTTGAAATATTAATTCATATAGTACAACTGCCATCATTTTTTTTCAAATGTTGGGAAGAATTTTTCAAATATTATTCCCCCATTCCCCTACTGGGATGGCTGCCTGATTAACTCTGTAGTTTGGCAGTTCTAAATGTCTGACACTATGCATCTTCCTTTCATTTTGCAGCGTTGCTGATTATTTAAACATAAAAGTCAACGAGAGCAAGAAATTTCATCGTCCAAACTGCACCAAAGTGTATGATCTGCCATTCACTATGCATGGATATGACCATCTTGAGGTATGTGTAATGCACTTGCCTCCAGATAACCTGTCTGGTGCTCACTTCATTTGATCCTGAAATTTCCATACAGAGAAAGTTTTTCCACTAAAACATTTAAATATCTCCTAAAACAGAACCTACTGTGCTTGGTGCTCAGCATTGGCAATGGAGTAGAAAAAACAAGCCAGTGAGCCACAGCTGGTAAAAAGGCTGTGGTCAGCCTGACTTAAACCTAATTGTAAAAAACTGAGCCTTAAAATCTCATCTAACTTAAAATCTACAGTCAATCTCTTTCACCTAACTGGCTTCACAGCTACTTTACACAGATTGAAATACAAATTTGACAAATGTTACAAAATTGAAAAGGCAGTTAATAAACAGTCCATTTGCATGAAACTACATGTAAGAATCAAACATTTAGCCAGGTCTTGGCATCTCAGTTGTTGCTGATGACAAACTTCTGATTTACATCACGACCCAAGTGAGAAGCAGTATAGCTCTGTGTCTGCTACCAAATGAAAACTCATGCTTCCTGCTAATGTATTTTGTAGGACCTGTTTAGCCTACCTTCATATGACTTATGGAGGGATGACTTGGTCAAGTGGTTAAATCATCAGAGTTGCAGTCAGAAGATTGGGGTCCAGTCTGGGAAATGGGATTATTAGAACAGTTACAGTTCAAGTCCTGACAGGGTTATACTGAAGACTTTAAAAACGGAACCTACTGCTGTTGAGCTTGGTGCTCAGCATAAGCAATGGAAATGGGAAAAGAAGCCAGTGAGCCACAACTGGAAAAAAAAGGTCTTGGCTGGCATCACTTGAACCAATTGGTTGGAAATTGGTCCGTAAAACTCCATCTAATCTTACCTAACCTTAAAACAGTTACAGTACTCATTAAGAAGGGGTTAGTAGAAAGTTTATGGGGAAGGGTTGTGAGAATCCTTGTTGACTATCAACACATCAGACCATATACTTACACAACTTAACTGTAAATAACCAAAGTTGCTTGAGTCATCTGTAAAGTTATAACACACTGTAATTGGTGTCATAGAGTTGTTAGAATTAACTTGTGATGCAAGTGGTTAAGGGCAGTGCCATATGAGCAACATTTGAATTTTTTTTATTCCAGTTCTTGACATAACAAATTTTATTTTTGCAAAATCAAATCACATGTCACTTCACATTTTATTTGTTACAAGTGTTGCAGTGAGTAATGGGTGTAAATATAAATTTCTTCCTCTATTCACAGTCCATCCAAGAACGACATAACCTGAGCAATCATCCAGAACCAGAACTTTCTTACCTACTTCCCCAGCAAGATACATTGGAGCGTATTGGTCATGTGCTTAGTAAAGCACTTGCAAAGGTACTTATACTGTTACCTATACCTATCATCTGTTACACTAAATAGTAGCATTTTATTAAATTTACATTTTTGAATCATATAGGAAGAACTTTAAGAGCATCATTTTTATTAAGAATGTGACAGATATGGTGGAAAAAGTTATTGATTGCTAATCAGGTTCTGTTTCTCAGCAGGATTAGTTTGGGTTTATTTTATGTGCATTTGTGTTAAGAAAAGGCCATAGAATGTCAAAGATAGGAATGAAATGGCTGCTAGTCAAGGATCTTGTGAGGAGGGGGGTTATGTGCCCATTTACCCTCCTTCTTGAGAGTTAAGGTTTACCTAAAGTTGTTCTCACAAAATTTCCATTAAAAGCTTATTCTGAAGCCTTTTTAGTGTATGCCATGAATGCTACTTTCTGCTTTGACAAGAACCTTCATCATCAAACCAAAGGGTAAAAGATATTTCCAAAGTTTTTCTCTTTTGTCTGTGATAATTTGTAAAATACTGCTTTGATCATTCCTTTTATTTTGGAGCATATGCTGAAGTACATTTGTGTAGGAACATACCAAGTACAACCTCAAAGCAAGTACTGTCCCAGCCTTCCCCAATTAAGTCCATTAAACCATGACACCTTGGCTGTTTGATGACTCAGTTGCACTGAACCTTGCCAACTGTAACTGATAAAAATTTGAAAGTCAAAAGAGTATTCAGTACCCTGAGGTTAGGTTATGTTAGAAAAGGTTTTACCCCTCAAATTACAACTTTCTGGCTTATTCTAGCAGTGCCCACTGCTTTTTTACTTTGTGGTGCACTGGAATGTTATCTCTACTTTGTTTCTCATGCAGAGCATTGTGCATAATGGCCAGTAACTTCCATTTTTGATGTGACCCAGCCTGAGATAATACCCCTAGTTTTTAATTTCATTTGTTATTTCACAATAATAACTTGTCTCTCTCTTACATAGAATAAAACCTCGTGGGTGTTATATGACATTGCTGGTTACTTCTGGAGGATAAAGGGAAATTCTAAAGAAGTGATTGAGTGTTCCAGAAGAGCTCTTCACTTCTCATCACAGTAAGTTTGTCAGCTGATTAGCTTTATAGAATTTTACACGTCTATTTGCAAACTTCTAATTTAATCTAGCAGCACCCATGACCATTTTCCCAGTTTTGCCTACTTTATTGCTTATGCAGAGCATTACACACAACGGCAGTTCCATTTTTAAAGTGTACCCCAAGTTAAAAATTCAAAAATGTGTATTAAACATCATGAAAATCAAGTTAACACTGTAATCCAATTCCCAATTTAATTGAACATTCCTGGGCTGAGATATAAATTATTGAAGTTAATTCACTAAAATTAAAATGGTACATTGCCCATAATTTGTGATGTTGTTTTTGTGCTACTCAAATTGCAGTCTTTGTTTTTCTGAAAATAACTGCATCTTGTACCAAGGTGTAATAGCTCTCTTACTCTTATTGGGAGATGTAAATAATTAAGTCCTCTCCATGTAAAATGCTATTCCAGCAAACAGGAAGTGTTCAAGGTCAGAAAAAATATTTTTAATTTTAATGGAAAGCAAAATAGGTAATGTGAGTTGTAAAAACAAGGAAGTCTCAGCTTTGTAAATCTCAATGGACTAATTTTTTTTAAGTGAGTAAATTTCAACATTTTACATATCGGCTCAAGAATGCCCTTTGTAGGTGGGAGCTGAACTGTTAGAATTCATTTTTCATGCTGTTTAGGATATTTGTGTTGGAATTTTTGACTTGAAGTGCACTTAAAAGCCTGTGGTAAAATTCAACCAGGGAACCCAACCTGACTCATCATAGTAAGATAACTTATAAATATAAATTAACTTAAAAGATAAATTATTATTGTTGTAATAAGAATACATAAAAATGTTTTATTCCCTCCTTGAAAAAATAACAAAACAGTTTTCCGATATTATTTCACAATTGGCTCATGTTTCAGATTTTAGATTTTTGTTTGAATTGGGGCCTTCCTGATGTGCATTTGTAACTTTATTTCATTTCATTTATTTATTTAATCGTGCAACACATTGAAATAGGATGTGAAGGGAAGTCATCTAGAAGCGATAGCTGGCGTAGCAAGGCGAATGATGCCCTTTGAAAAAAAGAAAAGGAAACAGATATTTGCAATGCTTGCAAAATAAAACAAAGAGACCAGTCAGACGTATATATGTACATAGCCTAAGTATGAGTTGTTTATGTACCCTAATTTAGAAAAATCATGTGTCATTGGGTAAAATATGGAAGGGAATGTCATCAAGAAGATTTATCAATGAAACCTTCCATAAGTGCCCTCTTAAAGATAAATAGAGAGGGTGAATGACTTTGCCAGATCTGTGATTGTATTGCAAATTTTGAAACTGGCATTACACAATCTCATTGATCCAAGATTCGTATGATTGTAATGATTACTTGCTAAGTTAAATAGCATTTTTAGTTGATGTAAGACCCTTTTAGGAGTTTTTATTCACAAGTGATCTGTAGTATCTGCTTATCTTAGCTGCTAAATCGTGATTGATGGCCTCAAGAAGTTAAAGGTAAGGAGCAGTCCCCCCCCCCCCAAAAAAAAGAAAAACTTATTTTGAAGAAAAAGCGTAATAACACAATATTCACTTGTTTCTCTTCAAAGTATCTTTCATTACATTTTATGACTTTACTATTGCATATTCAAGGTAAACCAAGCAGTTATTTCTAGTAAATTTCACATTTGAAGAGAAAAAACATTGTCACATGACTCCCAACAGCCAATCATGAAACTGGACAGTCTTCTACACTACTTCAATTTGGGATGACTGCTCATGCCCTTTAACCCTTTACCGTTGTGCTCCAGTCGGGGCACATTTGCCCGCCTCTGGAGTGGGCGGAAAAGCAGATGTAGCCCGCCCCGCATCGGCTTCCATAGGCCATTGACCCCGTGACCTGAAACTATTGTCTCTCACGTTGTTGTGGCCGAATTTTCGGGTAGCTACTCGCAGTTTCGAGCTCCGCGTGAAACAGTAAAGATGGGTGACAGCCGAGCTCTCTGCATGGGTCCAAAAGGACCCAAACAACGGTAAAGGGTTAAGCTTTGCTGTACTAACCATGTAATTGTTAAAACTCTCTTTAACAGGAAGGATAAAAATATTGCTCTACTCAACATGGCTAACGTTCTCCATCGGAGTCACCAGTCAGCAGACGCTGCTATTCTTGTTCAAAGTGCGATGGAATCTGGAGAAGACTTAGAAGTACTTTACTTCATGCTAGGAAATGTTTTGGCTGTAAGTTAAGGCAATGATAATTTTAAAGATAATATAGTGATAAAACTGAAGCTGTATAGTGCATATGCATAGCTTTCTATCCATCGATGTCTGTGATTCAAGGTCTGGTTATTCCAAAACTAATCTCAAATTTGGAACCATATGACCTGTCTCCTGTATAGGTACTGGTGTAGCCAGTATTTTTGACTGGGAGTGGCCAACCACAGGACTCAATTGCCATCCTGGGAGAGGTCTCTAAGGGATGTGGGTTCCCCTTCCTCTTACAATTCATCCCCTCATCTCCTTTTAGAAATTTTTGAATATTTAAGTACCCTCAGCTGTCATTTGGTGGGACATTTAGCATCATTTGAAGTAAAAATTTGTGGGCTAAATTACAAAAACATTGTCAGAAATTGTTTTTCCTTCATTACAAAAAACTATTTGCAGAATATGATTGGAGGGGGAGGAAGGGGCCGATGACCCCATCTGGCCATGCCAACATGTGCCGGTGCTAATTGATTCACAGTTTAGTACCATGCCCCAAACCCATGTGCTTAACATGGGGGTAACAGTGTTACTAATCCGATATGGGATTTAATTATATGACTCATTCTCATGCTGAAGGGGCTAGCATCATCCCAGACATATTAATTAGTATGATCATACTTCAACATGCAATTGGTGACTGCAATTTGATTTACAATAATTCAAATATGGGATTCATTTTAATCACTCTAGTTGGGTATGTGATGACTTGTGCTGTCAGTTTTGTTCCAAATTACAGGCCTTGAGATTAAGATTTTCCAGGTCTGCTACTTATCACAGTCCTAGGGAAATTAAGGAGTGTGGTAGCATGGTAGGTGTGATGTGTCATTAATCATCTTCCTGAGTTCCCATTCTCTTTGTCTAAGTGTGCAAAAGAACAATCTCCTCACATTGATTTCTTGGTGTTTGATGTTGTGCAATCACACTTGCATGCCTCAAAATTCAAGGCGTGCAATTATGCTCACCCACAGTATTGTGAGCATTAAGAAATGAATGCTCAGCACAGGCTTCTGCTACCTTGGAAAGCGGGCCACAAGGGTAAAATTTAACTGTCTGTGTAGAGGATGTTGAGCCTTTAAATGTGGACTCTGTGCCTGAGTTAGTTAGTTAGATGGGGTTTAATGACACACCAACACGAACGTGTTATATAGTGTCAGCAAGAAAGAAAAGGTTACATTGTATGGGCAAAACTATTCAAAGAAGTAAAAACGTGGGTCAATTTCCAAAAAAGTAGCAAAGGAGGGAGTCATAGAAATTTCTCTGTGCCTGAGAGAAAGATGTCCAAGTGATTAGGCTATATAGCATTCATATGTAAGTGAAACAAGTGCTGTGGCAGGGACAGTGTATATTACACATGCCTCAGCATGTAAAACAAGAAGCGCAACATAGAACTTGTTTCCTGTACATACTAGTAGGTAGCATTATAGTAGTAGTGTTAATTTATTGTTCTTTAATCCTCCCATGTGGAGTAATGATGGGTTTGGAGTTTAATAACCTAGTAGCACCAGTGAAACTTGCCAAGTGCTGTATTAAACAGTGAATTTGTAACTGTGTATCTTAATTTGTAAATGTTTATCATATGCAGGGCTGGAATTAATGGAGGGCCACAAAGGCCATGGCCTTGGTATTTTTGGCAATGGCCTTGTTGCCGTATAAAATTTAATGGCCATCAAGGCCATTTGCCCCCCATGCCCTACCTGGGAGATTTTATTGTGGTCACTTCAAGATCACTTGTTTGGCTTTGATGCCCTCTCAATTCACATGACATGCCCTTAACAGGGGAAATGGCCTTACCCTGCTGGAACCTTAATTCCAGCCCTGCATATGATCGACAATTCTTTTCAAATAGTTACATTTAGTACCTTGTGGTGATTGACTTACACAAAGTTGTACAAAAAGATGATTTGTATCTATACCAAAGAATTCCAGTATGATATGTGTTAGGCTGTAGTACCCTCACAGTGTTTCCTCATGTATTGGTGAATTTTGATGGTCAGACAGAGAGGATTTTGAACAACTTTGATCTGTACATGATGAAATTAATTCAGCTTAATCTTTTGGATGTGCTTGAATTATCTGCAATCGCTTGAAAAAATGTAACCAAAACTGGATTTATTTTACTTGATGCAGGAGAAAGGTGATTACAATAGATCAGCTGAATGCTTTGGTGAAACAGCTGAAAGAAATCCCAACCTGGGAGCTGCTCATTTTAGGAAACATGCAGTGTTATGTCATCAGAAGTTAAAGGCTGCCCTTGAGGCTCAGCATATGTGAGTTAATTTTATTTACTCTGAATTAAAGAGGAAGAAAATATGTATTTTTGAATAAATGTCAGGCACAAGGTCAGATCGTATTAAATGACCCATCGTTGGCTATAGTTTATGGCACCATGAAAATGACAAAAACATGGTGGCACCTTTTGCTTCCTAAATGATATGTGTATGACTTCCTTGTTTGTTTCAAAGATTCAGATTTATGTCCCCCTACTGAATGAAAAACCGACTGCATGTACAAGTGGTTAAAGCATCTAACTTGCAGTCAGGAGGTTGGGAGCTCAAGTTGTGGCCTGGTCATACAGAAGACTAAAAATGGAACCTACTGCCTTTGTTCTTGGTGCTCAGCATAAGCAATGGAGTAGAAAGAACAAGCCAGTGAGCTGCAACTGAAGAAAAGACTGTGGCCAGCTCAGCTTGAACCAGTTGGTTGGAAACTGGGCCCTAAAACTCCACCTAACCTAACCTTATTGAAATGAATCAACACAGAAGAGACCTTTGTTTAGAGGCACTCATTTTCTCCTGGTGAAACTTAATTTCTGGTCTGCCCCATTGTAGTGCAAACTCTTGCATTTCTGTGCTGTAATCTTGATAAAAAGGATAGTTACATGTTGTTGATTAGGCTCACGAAGGGTGCATACTAGGAGAGGGGCACAGGGGTTGAGTGGGGCCAAAGTCACAGGAGAACATCTTCATCAGCTGCCACTTAAAATCCAGACAAAATTTGTCAGTAATGCTTCCCATGTTGTTGGATATGGAAATTTTTCTAACAACAAGTACTATGTAAACAATCTGTACAAAAATAAAATGTGACAAAAGTTTGCTTGAAATTTTTCTGGGGCATCTCCCCCCTCTTCAACCATTCCTCCTCACCATTTTATGCTATGCACTGCCATGCAAACACATTGTCTGCACCATATTCAAGTATATGGTGCTTAATGTAAAACATTGTTTCCACACTTGCTGATAAGCATGTGTGCTATGATGCAGTCTCAGAGCATCTGACTTGCAGCCTTGAGATCTGGAGTTGATTTTAGTCTGGGTCATACCAAATACTTTAAAAAGGAACCCACTGCTATTGTGCTTGGTGCACACTATAAGCAACGGCGTAGGCAAAACTAGCCAGTGAGTCACAACTGGAAAAAAAGGACTGGTTCTGACTCCAGTTAAAACCAATCAGTTAGAAACAGCCGTAAAATTTCATCTGACTATTTAACTAACCACAAGTCTTCTGAAAATATACATGCCTTTTGGAACCCTATTTATGTCTTTACTTTTAGGTGATAGGTTGTCTTAAAAATAATCTTCAAGGGACTCCATTTGTCAAACAGGTTAAAGTTGTAGCCCTTGTAATTTGAGATGTAACAGTTTTTGCTCCTTTTCCAGCTCTGTCCAGAAGGCCCTAGTCGAATTGCAGGATTATCAACGTAAGCAGCAACACTTCCATCAGATAGAGCAGAGGGTCTTGGACAGTCAGAAGAAACCAGACGAACAATTTGAAGCAAATCTTAGCTACCAGAGACAAAGATTTTTACAAGAAATGGGTAAGAACTCTAATTGTGGTTTTATGCTAATGACATGTACAGAGGAAGTGATGTCATAGGTAGGTGGTGGGGGTCATGTTGGATGGCTAAACAAATATGATGCTGATATGCAGAAAAGACACATTGACACATGCTACCAATCTGCTCATTTGATTGAAATAAAATTTTGTGTTAATTAGACTTGGAGAACCCTTGCTATGAGAAAAATAGAAAAAACCGCAGCTTTTCAACAACTGGTCTAAAGAATCTTGGTTATACATTTTGGAAATATTGCAGTATGTCTTGAAACGTCAAAACAGCACACCCTATGTACATGAGATCTTGTTGGCCCTCCCTTGTTTGGAAAGAGTAAATTGCATTAACAAAAGATTTAAGTGTCTTTGTTCATAAAAGTTCCTCCTAGAAAGTTTTGGGAACCTTGCCGACTGGTACTCTAAATTGTAAGGGATAAATAATATAATGACACATAACTTCATCTGCTTTGTAAATCTTTGAAAGATTACATTCACATATTGTCCTTTCTGAATTTTGTAACATTCATAAGGCCATGATAAATCTTATCTTCAGCCTTCTTTCAAACTCCTAATGAAAAACAATGAGACTCATTGGACTGTTCACGCTGTCTTAAGTATGTCAGAACATTGGATGTCCAGCTTGACTTGACACAGCAAAGTTTCACCCTTTTAAATGTATTCATCAGGTAATAAATTCAACAAGTCCTGGCATAAATAGCAGCTGATATTGGAAAGCCAAACTAAAAAAATGATGTTTCTCCTTGTGGTCATGAGTAAGCCATCAAGATAATAGCTGAAGGTGGTGTCCATGCAGCTCTCAATTTAGTTTTGCATTTCCCATTTAGTGGAATTTTACCATCGTAGGATGAGACCTGACTGCATGGTCAAGTGGTTAGAGCATACAACTTGCTGTCGGGAGGTCTGGAGTTTGGCTGGGCCATACCGAAGACCTTAAAAATGAAACTAACAGCCATTTTGCTTCATGCTCAGCAACTATGCCAGAGAGCCTCAAATGGAAGAAAGGCTATGAGTGGCCCAACTGAAGCCAACTGGTTAGAAACTGAGCCATAAAACATTGTCACACGAACCCATCATTGAGTGCTACTTTGGCTGATTTTTCTTGCTCTTAATCAGGGTTGTTTGATTTAAATCATGTTGATTAAAATCGTGATTTTAATTGAAGAAAATCATGACTTAATAAAAACAAATCTGATTGAAATCGATTTATTTGATTTTAATCACTGATTTAAATCATGATTTTTTTCAAAAAATGAAAAAAATCAGCATGCTGCTTGTAATTTTTTTAATTGCTAGGCATGGAGTTGGGGTGGCACAGTGAAACATTCAAAAGTACCTACCTGACATGTCTTTCTCTTTCTCTTAGTGATCATGTATTTGAGAAATTTCTTCTGTTTATTTTCATTTGTCCTCGATATCACAGGTGAGAACCCTCACTGTGAGGTCAGTGAATTAGGTTCCGGTGCTCAGTTTTTAATGTGTAGACGTGAAGCTATCACAGAGAGCGGAATATTTGGAGTTCCAGCTGATGAAGAGATGGTAAAAATATTTTAGATAGTTTGTCACCCTTTTTGATCTTATCATCCAAGGTTTGTGTCATTTCAAGTGATAGAAACTAAGAGAAAAAAATTTGTTACCAATATGACAGATGCAGAGAGATTGCATTTTTTTTTTAAAGAAATGTGTGAAAGAACAATGTCAACCATAAAAACATAAAAATGTTCAAGCAAAAACAGGCATGTTTGTCCATGTATTGATTCTCTTCATGAGAGTAAAATCCCCTTAGCTTTTATGAAAATTTTGAAGTGCCCAAGAAGAAAAAAGTTAAATCCAGACAGCCACAGTGGCTTTTGTGTCCAGCTTCAGTGAAGAATTCCTTCCCACTGCTAGTCACTGATAATAGCACAAACACTGTACTCTATTGAACTAACTTCCATAACCCAAGGTTCCTGCCCTGTGCCTGCTAGGACAGGTACTAAATTTGAAAAGCAGCTGAAGGACTTGTACCAGCATGTTTTCATTGACATTCATTTTTGAGAAGAATTTTATGCCCTGATGCAAATCTTTCTAATATACTTTGGTAAATTTGGAAAGAAACTTCCTTATTCCTCAATGCATGGCTGTAGGTAAATCATGTTCCACAGAAAGCACACTCAATGAACATTGAGCTGGTCTCTAATCAAAATGAGTAATGCCATAGGCATAGTTCATTTCTTCAGAAAGTAGGATATGGAATCTGATTAAAGAAGCAGAAATTTGTCATGTTCCTTTAAGGTATGAAAAGAGAACTTTTCTCAGCAGAACCTTTTTACGTATTAAGGTAACTACATTTGAATATTTATGAATAAAGGTCGCTGGTTCCAGTCCTGCTGGGTTCATTATGTTGTGTCCTTGTGCAAGATGCTTTATGCTTCTCCCCTCCCAATGGTTGAAAGGTTACTCACCTGTGAGGTAGCTTGTGTGAGCTTGGTTCTGATTAAGCTGCAGTGTCTCTACTAGAGAGGTCATCTCCAGGATCGGTTCAACACTCCTGACAATCAGTGTTTATGAAGTTGCTATGACACGATTTTGACGCAGTGACTTGTCAGTCTGATGTACTGATGTTTGTGGGAAAAAATGAAAAAGAGGGTTTAATCTTTTTCCACTTGCAACATGTGTACAGTTCTACAAAACTGAAATTTCGAGTGAGTCAAATTTCGTCATACTGAATGTATTGACACGATGTATGGTTTCTTAGAGGAAACAATGCTGACCAGAAGTATTTGTGTGAAGGGCTTTTACCACTGAGTCATTGATAAAAAGGGGCTTTACAAAATGCTGGATATTATTATTATTGTTATTGTGAAAATGATTGAGGTTTACATTTTTGTCATAATGATGTCATCTTGTCTTCATAGGAAATAGAAGTATCGGACTCTACAATGATTGTCAATAATTGTATACCAGCTGGCAAAGGGGTAAGCATGAGAGATCAGAAATTTCAATGTTGAAATGAAGTATTTTAATTATTTTAAGGAAATAAATGTTTGTTCTTTCAAATGTGAGTTGTAACTGCATTGTACAGAAAGTAGACATCAGCAGTTTAAAGAAGAGAAAGAGCAGTTTTACTTCAGAGTAAGAATTGATACTTTTTAGCATTAAGTATTAAGTATATGATCACACATGATTTGCTATATTGTGTATCACCCATAGAATGGAAGGAAAAACACAGCCCTTCATTGCCTCCAAAACATTAAAATATACGTACTAAATGAAATTTGATGTTTATTACCCTTTATACCCTGGTACCTGTTATTTCTAAAATGCTTCCTGTATGCTACTGTTTTCATTTTTTGATTGGCAAACAAGGAGAAATGAAACAGCTAACATTTTTGCATTAAAAAGAAAGAGAAAGGGGAAAACAGTTTTGTGAATTAAAATTGTACCTGTAATACAAGAACACTTTTTTTTTCTCTTTTGAGATTTGAGCTGATGTTTTCTGTAAGGGGAGAGTCATCTACCTCTGCAGTTGAGCACATGAAATGCATAAGTGTCTTGGCAATAACTGCTAGTTAGATAAATGACTCTGCCCTAAAGGAAAGTTAGATTTAAACAGCAGAAAGGATTTCCATTTTAATAACTGTAACATGAAATGCTTTCTCGTTATTTCTAAAGGAGCTGATGTGTTTCAATGTGAGTAATGAAACTCCATACTTGGATAATTCATCTGATAACCCTCTGGGCAAAGGAGAGAAAACAGATTTACCTGTTTGGTTACAAGACAACTGGCCTAGTGTGACAGATTGTAAGAGTATAGGATATGAATTACCGAACTGGCGTACAGTTGGTCAAACCTTTCGTGTTCCCAGGAAAGATACAGAAAGGTAAGATATATAAAGAAAACTTGATCTTTAATAATTTGGAGAAGATTTAGCCTTTGCCTTTGAAGTTTATAGTTGGAGTGTGACGTTCCAGTTTCCAACCAATCGGTCTATGTCGGGCTGGCCACAGTTTTTTTTTTTTTTCCTGTTGTGGCTCACTGGCTTGTCTGTGAAGTGGTGTAAAGAAAAGGTATGGCATGACTCTTTGTATATGTTTAATGTATCCTTACTAGTGATCAGCTCTTCGGATTAAAGGTGGCTTTAAAGTATTTAAAAGCAGCAGTATCCCTAATATTAAAATAACCTAAGATACCTTTTCTGAAAAAGAGTATAAAAGTTATCTATGCACACTATTGCGATTAAAGGTTAAGCAATAAAGGGCTGTGCATCTGCACAAGATAATATACAGTAGCGGGTTAATGCAAGTTAGGCTTGAGACTGCAGCCACTCCAGTTTATCATTGTATAACCTTGCTCACTCATACACAACAATATAAGACTTCAAGGAAGGAAAATTTTGTTTGTAAAGAAGTACTTGCTTTTTTATGCATAGACTCAGCACTTTAAAAAACATTTGGAATTATTATGTGAGTATGTTTGAAATACTTGTCCATGAGTATCACTTGAAGAAGGTAGTTTATTCTGTATCCAATGTCATCTCCAGGTATGCCATAACTGTCAATTTTAAGTCTTGTTGTTCTGATTAAGTTGAAAAGTATTTGCTTTTAGCAGTGTACCATGATGGCAAGGAGTAGATGATAGGCTTGATTAAGTTAAAAGCAGTGTGGGATGTAACTGGTGTCCAACTTTGTCTCTTGATTCATGCCCTCGGCTGATGTTTTCATTGTGTTCACACTGTGTGAAAAGGGCTTACTTCCAATTAACACATACTTGACTTGTCTGCTAGATCACCCCAAATGTGACATAACTACATTCTTGTATTTTGGTTTATGTGGTCATAAGAGCCAATCTCTTTAAATTCAAACCCCGGCTTCCTTTACAAAAAAAAGCCTAATATCTTTTGCATGAAATCCGTAAGTTGATTTTGGGCCTTTCCTAAAAAATGTGCAAGGTTCATTGACTATGATAATGTCAGATGGCGAGCCGTCTACCCATCTTTTACTTTATTTAAAAGTTAGAAGGGAAATTTGTACATGCAATTTTCACATAATGACTCATGAGGCCTTGATGTTCATGGGAAAAAAAGGTATTCATTTTGTTTCCCAAAGTTGATTACAAAAAATAAAATTTCAAGTAAGTCAAATTTTCCCATGTTGAGTGTGTTGACCCAATGTATAACTTCTTAGAGGAAACACTCCCAACAACCATTGTTATTTGCCTGGGAGCGGTGTTTTTGTCAGTGGGATAAAAGAAAACTTATCATAGACTCAAAGCCTTTAAGAGGTGGAAACAATTTTCTTTCTTCAGAAGGATTTAAGGTAAAATCATGTTTCGCTATGCAAGAGGGGCACTTATTCTAAGCATTATGGTAAAATTTGCATTGAAATCTGATGTGTTGTTCTCATGATATAAGCAAGTGAATTTGTCACATTTTCAACAAAAAGTGAACTTGAAGCTAGCACATATGAACATCAAATCCTTACATTAATTAAAAGTCTTTTGTTTGTCTTAAACTTTGACAACAAGTTTTCCCTCTGACATTTCCATGTTATCAGATTGTAATTGCATAAGTGGCATGAGAACATTGCAAACTTTATATTCCCCACTGGGAGGTCTTATCCCTATTAACTTCAATGTCAGCACAACAGACTGAAAAGAAACAAAGGAAAACAAAGCGTTTCTTGTCTAGTAACTTTTTTGGCTGTTATCATGAGTAATGCATGTCCGATTTCAATGAAAGTTTCATTCGAAATTTGTAGATTTATTTTCACTTTTACACGTGCAAATGAAATTGTTGTTTAAACTCCTACTCTAAGGAAAATTCATATTTTTGTAAGTAGCATGGTTATATGAAAGTTTCGCGCATTCCAGCATTATTCTGTAAACATCATAGTCACCTCACCCTTTGAGTAAAAACACTTATAGCCAGGCCAAACTTTCATTCCTTTGCTTTATTTTGATATGAGACATGCTTTAGTTAGATAGAAATTAAGGAAGTAATGGCTGAGTGAAGTTGGGCTCTTTTGTCACAACTTCATGTTGTTTTATGTCCCTAAGTTTCGTACACCCTAAATTTTAGTGATGGCGTCCTTCGTTGGGAGTAAAATCAGATACTGCATTTGTCAGACGTTGCCAAAAATTGTGTTTTGGCAGTTGCTCAGTCTTTAAACGAGTTTAAACTGATGTAAACTGGGTTTTTGTCGAGGAAGTTGGTGACTGTTTTCCATTCATCTTAAACTAAAGGCCTGGTGAAATTTTTCTTCATTTAACCCCCCCAAATTAGCACCAAGTAACAGTGAAAACAGTTTTAAACATTGTTTATGCCCAAGAAATAATTTATCAACATCAGTATTATTGATTCCTTGCCGAAGGCAGGCAAGGAATCTATGCGATGGTGATGTCGTGTGTGTGTATGTGTGTGTGTGTGTGTGTGTGTGTGTATGTGTGTGTGTGACGCCTGCTTGTAAACACGATATCTCAAGAACGGTAACCCCCAGGGATCTCAAACTTGGCATGTAGATTGTCCACATTGAGTAGATGGTCCCTATTTTTTTTGGTAGAGGTCAAATGTCATTTGGGGTCACCAGAGGTCAAAATGTAAATACCATGGAAATTGCTTGTAAACACGATATCTCCAGAAGGAAAAATGTGAGCAATCTCGTACTTACCTTGCTGATTGTCCATATTGAGTAGATGGTCCCTATTGTTTTTGATGGAGGTCAAAGGTCATTTGGGGTCACCAGAGGGAAAAAGGTCAAAACCTTGTAAACACTGTATCTCAAGAAGGGTAAATGTGAGGGATCTCATACATAGCAGGTGGATTGCCCATATTAAGTAGATGATCACGATTATATTTGGTGGAGGTCAAAGGTCATTTGGGGTCATCAGAGATGAAAAGCTCAAAAACTTGTAAACACTATATGTCAAGAAAGGTAACTGCCAGGAATCTCATATTTACTAAGTGGATTGTCCATACTGAGTAGATGACCCCTATTGTTTTTATTGGATGTCAAAGGTCATTTGGGGTCATCAGAGTTCAAAATATCTAAACCTTGCAAACACTATATCTCAAAAGAGTATATAACTGTTGAAGTTAATATCCATGAGCGGTTAGGGTGAAAGGGTAAGAATAATTTGGCATGTGTAATGTAATAGGCATAGGGTATATAATTTTTTTGGAACAGTTTATTAACTTCACTATGTAAATTCTTTAGTGAGGTAATTTTGAAAATGCATTTGTAAAGTACTGAAGCAAACTCATAGGAAGAAGGTCTAAGGTGCACAAAAAGGCACATCACATGGTAGTTACTGTACAGTATGTTGATTCTGGCATGAAATTGTGCCCTGTTATTACATTAAGTTCCAAGTATTAATACATGAAAAAGTGGGCAGAGCAAAATATATAATCTTAAAAGGCAAAATCTGCTCATCAGGCTGGCATACATGCTTCAATGCTCATGGGTATGCTGATTTTGCAGCCACAAGTAAATAGATTTTCATGAAACTGATGTGGAACATGTGAGTTTAAACAGTCTGTATATAAGGGTCATTTAGGGACATAGTCTGAAAATATTAGAAGATGCTTCTGTGCACACTAAGTAGATGACTGATATGGAACTTCAAAGTATAAACTTTGAACAGAGAGTACTCTGTGTGATGCACAAGAATCTCTTTTATAACATACCTACATTGCTTTTTCAATAACCTTAAAGAAAACCTGAAGAAAACATTAAACTTAGTGGCAAAAAGTGCTAATATTTGAAAAACCTTGTGCCTACTGTCCTCATGAGGACATGTGCATGCAAGCATGCATTAATTGGAAGTGGGAATTGATTAATTAGATATACCACAGTTAGTTAGTTTTACAAAAAAGAACCTAATTTACACTGATCATTTGGTATCAAATACCCTTCAGCGCACATGAACTGTCATTGCCTAATAGAGTGAATCAAATTGTGACTGACCCATTCTTTGCCATTTGGTCACAGTTATCTTGCCCAATTTTTCACAGTTGACTGCCAGTTATCCCCACAGTGTCCTGAAGGATTACCTCATACAAACATACAGCTCAATTGACTTAAGCTTTTTACTGTATAAGTGGTGTTAATTGACTCTTATAAACCCTCTGAAGAAAGCTTATTTTTATCTCAGTACATAACCATGACAGCCCATTGTTTGTATATACCCCTATTTCCTGCCATTCCCTGCAGGCATTCAGTACTCTTTTTGTGGTCAAAATGTCAGACTTCCATGAAAGTCACACCTCTGCTAAATCCAGCATAAAATAACTGTCCACATTATCTTGTCTCATCTGACCACAAATAAAAGGTGTTTGCCTAGCCATTGTCTGGAGATGGAGAAGTTCATGTACACTGATCAAGTTTCTAAACTGAAAGTCATCTTAGAAATACTGTAGATTGACACCGTTCAGAAATTAGTGTCCTTTACATAGAACCTGGTGGAATTGAACAAAAAGTGTGTTTGTATAAGGAATTTTGTTGAACAAACTTTAAACATTGGTGTCTGTCTAGATTGGTGTTTCTGCTTTACAGTTTCAATATGCTCTACAGTGATTATTTGTCACTTAGTTTCATTCTAGAATTTGTTTTAAATTTTTGATAGCATAAAATGTATCAGCATACTACTTGCCTCATCTCTGCTTATATCTGGATAACTGCACCAAAAAAGTAACCCCTGTGCGAAGGATTATGTAGCTATGTCAAATATCATCATCGAGTGGGAATTCTTGTCTCACATTTCATTTTTATCCATGTCACTATCCCCCCCCCCCCCAAAAAAAAAAGTGTACCATACAGCTTAATGCATAGAACCATTGCTTCAAGATTACCCTTTATGACACTTTTCAAAAGTATTAAGATTTTATTTTGCATTGCTGCTGTCATTTAAAAGTAGTTCAGGTAATAAGAGCAAGCATAATGTTGTATACTGTGTATCAAACAAGGAAAACTTGTACTGTATGTTATGCTGTACCTACAGTATAAGTAGACAAAAGGCGAATTAAAAGTCTTGTTAAATTATGGATTAATAGGGATATCTGCTTTTGTTAATTTGCAAACGATACCATAGACAATGGGTGGGGCATTTCCCCCATAAAGCAAAAATTGCTGTCAGTAATAGCCAAGGTTACACATCTCTATTCAGATATCTCTTTAGGCTTGGTCTCACATACCCCCAACACCCAGTTTTAACTCGTGTTTACAATCAGACAAAACCACAGGCTAACCCCGTGTTTTCCAGTCTGTGTTCTCACGTACCCAGTGTTTCGTTGATTGGATAGTGTTACCATAGTAACGAGACCAAATATTTCACACACTGATTACAGCAAAATGTAAGAAAATACCTGTCATCAGTGCTATAAATACCTGTGACCTTGCTTGATTAAAACAAACACGATGTTTAAAACTGCTTAACCCTGCGATTTGAGGTGGATTGAAATTTAAACGCCGACCCCGCGTTAACCCGCGTTCCCACGTTACTCGAGCGTGAGGTAATACAGTGTTACCTTGAGCGCGGGGTATGTGAGAACACAGTATTTGATCCAATGCTTGTAGGAGAGTGTGTCGATGAGGGCTTGTTTAAACACTAACCTCAATGCAGACTTTTCGAAACATAGAGGCATCGGAACATAGAGACTTCAGAATGGAGAGCTGTCCCCATTGACCAAACTTTTGATAAAAATGGTTTCAAAATACCGCTTTATCAAGTAATGAGACAGTTTTCTGGAATATTAAAGCTGTGTGAGAAATTCCTCTTTTGTGTGGAGATCAAAGGTTTGAGGTGACAGTCAGATCAAACTTTGTAGACATAATATTTTTAGGGGGATAACTGTGAGGGATCTCATACCATGGTGGAAGTACTTCCATACTCATTCTGTACTAAGCTTAATTTTGAATTACTCATGTTGATGGACGTGTTGGTAAGATGATCACTATTGTTTTTAAGGGGTCAAAAGGTCATTTTGGGTCACATGAGGTCAAAAAGTTTGGACCCTACTAGTATTATATCTCAATTAAGTAGGATAATTGTATGGGATCTCATGCATGTCATGTTTGTTTCCATGTTTGCTATGGTATATCATACGGCAAGGAATCACTAAGCCTGTTGGCTTTCTAGTTATAGATGTCCTAAGGACGGGATAAATGAGATAAATGATTGAAATGTAGGGCATGTCGATTGCACCCGGTAACACTACCTCAAATTTTAAGACAAATGTTTTTGACCCCTTGCCATCATAGGGAAAAAAAGACTTGACATTACTCCGCTCAGTAAAACTGATAGATGTTAACATGCACGACATGTTAATGAATAGACTCTCAAAGTTTCAAGTGGCGGTAACATCGTGTGACCAAGAAAACAACAGATTTGTGACACTGCTTTCACAGCTTTTCAAAAAAATATTGTACTAGAAAATGAGGTTATATATTTCAAAATCCTGAACGACCTTAAGTTAAAGCAAAATTGAACTCAAAATGGATTTATTTTGATGACATATGTCACGCTTTTAATATTAAAGCATCAAATGGCTAGGCTTTCCTGTTGCAACTGCTATATACTGAAATTTCTATGGTAGCCTATTTCTGGGGTGTGTGATATTTAGGGTCATTGACTATACTATTTAATTTTCATTTTCTTGTAAGCCTGGAACATCTTCTGAAGAGGCCATTTTCTGAAATAGCTGACAGAGAAATTCTAAAGCCTTACTGTGGAAACTTGCAGGGAATGAAAGGTAAAGAAACAGCCATGGACTTTGTGGATGGTATCAACCAAAGAGAACTGCTACCTAATTACAGGATAGCTAGAATTTTTAAAAATGTAAGTAGTTTTGTAAAAGAATACTTTGGCAGGTTATCATTTGGTTTGTCTAGGCCAATTAAACCTTCAGATTCAAAGACAACCTCATAAGGTTTATTACCCAGTACTCTAAACCTTCAGCATATGATTCGCAGAATAGAAGTTTACCTAATTATGGAGGCAAACTTGTATCATTGGAGCAGTAAATGTTCATATGCAATTTACGGATTTGTGTAGTGGTGGGACATGCCTTATAAAGCACAGATTGAAGTTTACATGCATTCTTCATTGTGTACCTTGCAAAATTTACATTATGTCAGGTTTGAAAAGATTCCTGAAATTTGTGGAAAATTGGTGTAAACTGAAATTTGAATTCACAAGCCTGGAAAGTCAGGGAAATGGATCAGTTATTCAAAAGGTCGTGGAAAAGTCCAAGAATTTTAAGGAAGGGGACTTAAAGTTCCAATTTTCTCAATGTTTAAATGCAACATTTTGTGGAAAAAAGACAGAAATGTAGGATCTGACTGTTTTTTAACAGTCCTGGAAATATCAGCCAAGGTCCTTGAAAGTCACAGAGTTTTTATCATTTTGAATCAACGTATAAAGTTCATTGGACTTGAAGGTTATCTGGACTTTTAAGCTATGGTAATCTTTCATGTAATCAACAGTGTTGTAATCGAGTCACTTGATGTCGAGTCACGAGTCACCTCGAGTCACGAGTCACGTCAAGTCTTTAGCAATTCTAGTCGAGTCGAGTCATGTCGAGTCTTCCCTCAGCTCAAGTCGAGTCACTTCGAGTCTTTGGAAAGCTTGGAGTCGCCTCGAGTCATGTCGAGTCTTTAGCAATTCTAGTCGAGTCGAGTCATGTCGAGTCTTCCCTCAGCTCGAGTCGAGTCACTTCGAGTCTTTCAAAAGCTGGAGTGGTCTTGTGACTCGAGCACCTTAGTCATAATGTGTTTATTTTCTTTGAGTCACTCCAAGTCACCTGATCTCTTACATGTTGTGTTGGCATCGAGTCCATGGTACGTGATAGGTTAATCTTTTGCAAATGCAGTCCTTTGCTAAGCGACTGCACACTTTTGTTGGAGGAGGGGGGCATAGGCGTACGAGGGTAATTTTCTATGAGGTGACAAGAGCATGTTTTGCCTGAATGTCACTGTTTATCATGCTTTGCCCATGTTTTGCCCAAATAGACCAACTCCTTTCACCCGAATTGGGAGGGTGAGTGCCCCCCTGTAACCCTGCATTGTGTGCCTATGGGGGAGGGGTTAAGAAGGTGACTGATGTCCACTCCTGTACTTTCAAGTGAAATTTGACTTCACAACCCGAAATGTGAAGATTGGAATACACACATTATCTGTAAGTTAGTACTATATTAACCTTTACATATTGAGCAATGACATAATTCATCTAATAATACGTTTGTCATACAAGAACACTCAGATGGAATCAAGTACCTATTAAACTCCTACACTACACTATCAAGCCTTCATTAAGTCTCAAGCCATACATGTACAACACAAACTAGGCAATATATGCTTCCGCACATAACCTCATCATATGGACCTACGATACACCCTATTAATTAATCTTGTTGCGAACATATAAACACCATTGCTACCAGTTACACAACACTAAGGCCCCAATGTTACGTAAACAAGTGATAATTATAATAGGCCTAAACTGTGATTCATATCAGAAGCCACAGGTCACACGGGTGTCCCCGTAAACAAACTGATTTCGTTAATCAAAATCCTCGATACCAATAACAGATATTACCAACTAAATAGAACTACATTGAAATGACATTTTGTTCGTCACACCTTCAGCTACTTCAAGTCAAAATACCACATATTAGTACAGAGGCGAGGGAAATCAGTCATCTATCTGTGGAGCGTAGTATACTAGGCTAGACACTGAGGTCTAGGCCTAGGGAAATTGTAACGTTTACACTGGCACGGTACCACTAGTACTACACATACAGGGCACTCAGCTTCGAGAAGTTTGTTGTACAGGTGAAATAGACGGCACTACACATGTTAAGCAGAGCTGTATGTTAGGATACCCCTATGTACAGATAGGAGCGCATAATGGATAAAGCAGTAATTAACGGCCGTTGGTTTGCGTCCGATGATGAAAACAAGTTTTAGTTTCTGTTTTATTAATCTCGGGTGTGACTCGAGTCATTGTGGACAAAGACTCGAGTCAAGTCGAGTCATTCTCTTCTGTGACTCGAGTCATGTCAAGTCTTTCAAATTTTATTTTATGGTGACATGAGTAACGTCGAGTCTTTGGCAAGTGGTGACTCGAGTCGAGTCTAGTCCCATGAGTTTGGGAATCGAGTCACTGAAATCGTGACTCGAGTCACATCTTTGACTCGAGTCATTACAACACTGGTAATCAAGGTACAAGTTTGTAACATTATTTATTTTGCATTAATTCAAAATGTTATATGACTGTATAGTATTTTGTGAATTGGAGGTGTGATCACTGTGTCATGTAATTTTCCACATCAACCCATTTTCAGTCTGCATTCGATAGCAGGTTGGAAGGGGAAAGGAGGAGGTGTGGGGAAATAGTTTTCAAGCTAAAAACTAGTGCTTGAATGTCACATTTTGTATTTTCAGGCTAACCAGAGTTGATTTTTAATGATATTCTGACAACTTTTATTGTGCACCACCTTTGTACATTGACTTTAAACTAACAAAACGTGATCTGTGGTCATGGTCTAATGTGGTCATTGGTTACATTGTAGTAGATGCTGCCTAGCACTGCATCAGTGTGGAGTTAGTTAGTTTTACAGCCCAGTTTATGGCCAAGTGGTTAGAGCACCCGGCTTGCAGTCTGGAGGTCGGGAGTTCGAATCCTGGCTGGGTCATACCAAAGACTTTAAAAATGGAACCTTCTGCCATTGTGCTTGGTGCTCAGCATAAACAATGGAGCAGGGAAGACAAGCCAGTGAGCCACTTCTGGAAAAAAAGGCCTTGGCTGGCTTGACTTGAACCAATTGGTTGGAAACTGGGCCGTGAAACTCTATCTAACTAACTAACTAACGGCCCAGTTTCCAACCTATGGGTTCAACCTTTTGCATCGGTATAGAATTTTTTATGTAACATTTATTCAGAAATTTCAATTCAGCATTAAGTAACACTAAATTTATGTTTCGTATGACCTGAAAAACCTCGTCAATGTTTCTTTATTCTTAAAAAATCAGTTCAGAAAAGAAAAAACGTGCTTGGAACAAACATTTAATATTCTCTGTCCAACTTTAATTTACCTTTTGATTATGAATGATAGCTTGATCCACATTTCATCATAAGTATCATTGTAAAACCTCCAACTTACAATTATTGTTATTTTCCTTTATCCCAAGGACCTGCGTCCATTCTGTGATATCCATAAAATGAGTCGCAATCAGCTAGAATACAGGGTCTCAGTTGGCTTACAGGAACTCAAGGTACATTCATATTTCATTTTATTTTTTTATTTTTGTTGGGGGGGATTTAATGTTCTTTTGTTTGAGATTTTTTTTGGGGGGTGGGGAAAATTTCTTTGTCTGAGGGGAAATTTCTTTGTCTGAGGGGAAATTTCTTTGTCTGAGGGGAAATTTCTTTTTCTGAGGGGAAATTTCTTTGTCTGAGGGGAAATTTCTTTGTCTGAGATACCTTTTGATTGATTATGGATGGTTGGAAAATGATTTAGATTTCTCAGACCATAAAGAGTTACCAGTTTGCTATAACAAGGTTTTGATTCCAAAGAATATGTATGTCCTTAAATTGAAAAAAATTTTGAAACTCTGAAAAAAATTAAAGAAGCATCCAGTCCAGTATTTATACAACCAAAGTTGGTAGATGAGAGGCCAAGCAAAAAGAGGGAAGTCTTGCTGTGGGTGAATGACTTTTGGACTCATAATATTCTCTATCAACTTTTTCTGTTGACCAAAACCAATTCCAGTTTTCATTTTCTGATTTTGAAAAGTTTTGCCATCCCTTTTGAATTTCTCCTCAGTATATTGGTATCTTTGTAGTGACGATCCTTTTCAGGAGCTGTGGTTGGTACAGTTGCTTAGACTTTCAATACATTGTATGTGAAAAAAAAATAGTTTGAACCACATTCTTCTTCAGACAGAATGCTTATTATCCAGAATTTAGAAAAACTCCAACCACAACTGATCCTCTTTAACTCTGTGCAGCTCAACTTCTGGGCAGAAATGAATCTTATCTTGACTCCTAAAACCTTTTATTGTTAGAAGTCACCCATGCATGACATATTGAAAAGCTGTGCTAGGCCAAAAGGAGGCCCACCCCCAACAAAGCAACAAGGTGGCCTGAGCCTTTTACCTGGAGTTGCTATTGGTAGACTGGGTAAGGACAGGTGAAGGGGAATACATGTCATGTTGAACAAAATAGTTGGAAGACATCGTGACTTGTTACATGTCTTTAGTATGTCCTCTCTTTCACCCCCCACTCCGTGTTGAGAGATGGGCACATTTCTTCTTCAGTGCAAAATTGAATTCACTGCAAAGCCAATATATTTAAAGCAAACACTGAGGTGAGGTGCAGATTGTCCCAAAGACTTTTATCCAGGATTGCAGGCAAGGTGAAACTTTTCTGGGTGTTTAGTCACTTAGTGATACAATTGAGCAAACCTTAGATGATTGCTTCAAAAAGACACATTCACTGTTAGTGCAAGGATCAGATTTGGCAGTCCACCTTGAGGACTGATATCATCAACTTGACAACCTCCTACTTGTTTCTAAGTGTCACAGAATGTATGCATGTTTTACAATATGGCAGAATTAGCAATTAAGTACATTAAAAAGTGATAGGTCAGACAAAGGTGGCCCTTGCAGGTATACTTAACCCTTTACCGTTGTTTGGGTCCTTTTGGACCCATACGGAGAATGCGGCTGTCACCCATCTTTACTGTTTCACACGGAGCTCGAAACTGGGAGTAGCTACCCGAAAATTCGGCCACAACAATGAGAGAGACATAGTTTAAGGTCACAATTTTGACTTAATGGCTTGTCAAATGGACGCACTGATGTTTGTGGGAAAAAATGAAAAAGTTCAATTTTTTTTTTACCACATTTGATGTGTGTACAGTTCCACAAATCTGATATTTCCATTGAGTCAAATTTACTCATACTGAATGTATTGACCCAGTATAATTTCTAAGTATGATTTCTTAGAGGATACAGTGATACCCCATAGTGGTACTGTGGAGAATGATGACTGGTTGATGGGTGTATGCAACAGTGGGGCTGAATGTGGCAGTCCTAAATTTGGGCTTCAAGAAACCCTTCATACGTTAGTGCATAAAAGGAGGACACATATTTTCAAATAAAGAGGTTTTATCTGTCTTGTATTCTCTCCCATAGGAAACTACAGCACAATGGTTAGCCTATACACTTGCAGCTCTCTTCTGGAGAGATATGAATGATAACCATCAGGCCATAGAATGTCTTCGACCTGCCCTGGTGTTTGCCCCGGTAGAGGAAGCTGATGTGCCATTGGTCAATGCAGCTCTTATCATGATGTCTGTGGCAAAGTCCCTGGATGCCTTGCAACTTCTTAGGATGGCTTTGGTTGTAAATAGCTCTGAGGTGAGTGAAAAGGGAAAAGTAATGAAGGGGTGAGATAAGAGGTCAGAGGGGGACATTATGGGGATGAATATCAAGCAAAAGAACAATGAAAAATACAAGTTGGGTAGGTGGTTGTGAAAAGCATGACCCACTCACAGGCAATACTAAATTTGATAAAAAAAAAGATAAGATGGAAGGAATTTGGTTGGTTTCATATTGCTTAACGGACCTGTCTTAAATATAGAAGTCAGCAAGTGTGGTGTGGGGAGAATGAAGAATGTCAAGGGAGAAAACCAACAGAAAAGAGAGGGTCTCCAAGAATGTATGAAAACACTGTGATAGGTGGTGACACCTTTTTGAGACCTTTGTGAATTGAACATGGTTAAACATTAACAACACGTAATAGGTGGCGCTATTAACCATTGGCTCAAACCACCAACTTTTGAGAGTCAGCACAGAGATATCAGTGCCGAAAGCTGAGTTAGGGCATAAACTCTGTGACATGGTGCATTGGGATCAATGTGAGAAACAAAGTAATCAGCATAGCCAATGGCTGATTATCATAGTAAGTGCAAAAGACTGCCTTTAGGTTTTGATGGGAACTCATATGTGTGGCACTTTTGATATGCATAAACAGTTGGTTATAATCAGGTCTTGGCTAAGCCCAGTATTCAAAATAGTGCTTTGGTTGTTCACTGAAGAACTGGTTACACATAGTCCTTACTCTGTTTCCATCCTTTCTTGGATTGCCCCCTCTTTTGGTTTGGTTTCCTTTCTCCACAGTTTTGTTTTTAAGTGGGTGGGAGAAAACAATCCTGGTTTTTTTTTTCCAAACCATTGAACTTATTGGCTTTCATACATAAATTTTTAAATAGAAAGAGGGCTTATTGAGAAGAAAGAATTTACCAACTGGGCTGGCTAGATATGAGGAGGAAGGGATTTCTAGTTGCAATATTACAACAAAAATATCCCTTTACGTAACAAGTTTGATGTTTGCCTTCTGTTGAGGGGGTGTGCACAACTCATACACCTGCCGTCTCTAGATCATACAGGGATCTGTTTCAACCCCTTGTCTGACTTCCTTTTTCATTCCCCTTCCCAACTCTTCCAGGCTAGTTTTCTTCCAATGTTCAGTAGTGTGTTGCCTAGATTTACATCAATTACATTGTGTTGTGAATTAATGCATTTACATAGTTAGATTGGGTTTAATGGCACATCAACAGGAATGTGTTGTATATTGTCAACTAGTTGAAAAGGTAAGTTATATACAGTTTCAAATACGGTGTAAGTTCAATTCAAGTTCGGTTTCAAATACTGTTCAAGCAGTGTATAAGTCATTCCCGTTAGTCACCTCTTACAGCAGGTGGGAA
Organism: Holothuria scabra; assembly: GCA_037179385.1. Classification (NCBI taxonomy): domain Eukaryota; kingdom Metazoa; phylum Echinodermata; class Holothuroidea; order Aspidochirotida; family Holothuriidae; genus Holothuria; species Holothuria scabra. The sequence continues at coordinate 27,298,911 of CM074200.1, read as the reverse complement.
ATACCATGAGCATATTCTTCAACCCCAGGCCACATGGGGCATGAATAAATGCAAGAAGATACCTAAATATTTTCCACATAATGTGACTGTAATGTCATATTACTGTTTACTCTTCTTTGGTGTTGCAAATAACAAAATAAATTCTCTTTCTTTTCTCTCTTCTAGCCATTCACCCATTTTAGTTTAGGCAATGCTTGGTCATCCCTGGAAAGCTACCAGCAAGCCATTCAGGAGTACACATCAGCCTTAAACCTGGATCCTAACTTCAAGGATGCTTTAGAAACTCTTGGTAAAGTCAAATGTTACCTAAAAGCAACTGAGAATGGTGGACCAAAAGGTTATGAGAATGGAGGACCAAGCAATGGTGATAATGTAAGTTGTTGGAAAGATAAGGAAGGTTTATTTATACTGAGTAATAATCATCAACTTGTATTGATCCATTATGGTGAGGTGATCATGCATTATTTTGAGACAATCATCAACTTGTATTGATCCATTATGGTGAGGTGATCATGCATTATTTTGAGACAAACATACAGTAATGAATAAACATATTCATCTTAGACTATTCCATTCAACCAAACAGTAATGAATGGACACATTCATCTTAGGCTATCCCATTCAAACACACAGATATGAATGAACACATTCATCTTAGACTATCCCATTCAAACACACAGTAATGAATGAACACATTATCTTAGACTATCCCATTGAAACACATAGTAATGAATGAACACATTCATCTTAGGCTATTCCATTGTATACTGGAGGGGATGGAGCCGTGTTGTTCTAATAAGGTTATCTACAGAAGAAATTTCATTCCTCATTCATCTTTTAAATCTAAATATTGTTGTGTTAGAGTGAACAAGGTTTGACAAATCTGGATCTGTGTATTTAGCTGAGGAAAATGCACAGTGACTTACCTTTTAATAATCGACATGGATCAGTTTATTTATGGTGTGGGAGGGGGGGGGGAATTGATGGGTTCCATGGTTCCATTTCTAGATTAAGTCAATAGTGCTGATATTTTCAAATCTTCAACTATGATATTTGTTTGTAATGATTTGGGTCACAGTGTTTAACCTTTAAGTAATCAACATTGATGAATGAGACGATGGGAAGTGGATGGCTGGAGAGAGATGGGTTGCATTTCTGGATTAAGTTAATTGATATTAGTTGTAATGGTAGGGTCAGTTGTGACAGATAGGTGACAGATACCTTCAGGTGTGCTTCATATACATATATCTTTACCAGCTGTGTATGCTTTTAGTGAAACAGTCATATAGCCACACATCCAAAAGGTTTGACAAACATGCATACCCTTGTTATCATATTGGTACTTGTTATACATTCTTTGTAACCCCCCTTCCCAACTCACCCCCCCCTCCTTACATATCAAGGCCCTCAAGACATGGATATGAACTGTTCACTCCCCATCCCATCTAAGCTAAAAATGTTTCATTACCTGTGATGAATCATGAATCTTTATTTTCAATAATAGGCTCCTGGCAGTATAACTGTCTCCCATTTAGATGACAGTTCTGCAGAGGGTCTAGATGGGTCAACGTCAATCTCAGATGGAAACATTCAACGGGAGAGTCGTACTATATGTTATCATATTGATGGCAAAGAGCAGTGTCAAGTGGAGGTACGTACTCGAGAATACATACCCAAGGAGGGAGGGGAGACTCATCCTTGTCAGATAGAGGGAGCAGCTGGACCAGATGGTGATCCCCGATGCCAGGTGAAGGTACTAGGTCCACCCCAGGATACCAGTGGTGAGGGTGTTGAAGGTATTCCCCTTCAGGTTCATCAGAGAAGGGTTGTGAACATCAGTGGCAAACAGCCAGGCAAAGTAAGTCGTGTCTCTCAACCTTTTTGTTGTCCTTCTTTATAATTAAAACAATTGTTTAAAGGCAAGAATAGGTGCCCTGAGGTTATTTCGAAACAACAGCTTATTCTCTCAGTTTTCTTTGTATTTCACACCTTAGTTCCATTCATTGTATTTCATGACTTAAATATAGCATATTCAAGGAAAAACAGTGAGCAACTCCTCACAGAGTGTAGCCACAGTTGTCTGCTACTCGAAGATTTCCCAAATTCCATGATTCAGTGAGAAAAATATTGTCCCATGATTCTGAAGATCCATTCATGGAAAAAGGGTAGACTACTGAACAAATTCAAATTGGGATGGCTGTATTTTTGCCTTAAAGCTTTCTATTTCACTTTATGTTGTTTTGAAGAAAAAAAAATATGGCATCTGAAATTGAACGGCTTATCAGTTTAACACACATTCCACATTCAAAAGACTTTCCCCCTCAAAAAAACCTCAAAGTGTCTCATTTTTCTGTTTCTTGTAGATAACAGTTAACTTGAAACAAGTTCCCAGTTCAGGAACCATTCCTTCTAGTGCATACGGACCTCACATACCATCTGTGCCTGCCCCTGATGTTGGTAAGTGCAATCCTTCAGTTGAGTTACTGGAAAAAAGAAAACGATTATTTTATAATTTCATTCTTTATGTGAAGCCATACATTTCTACTTACTCTCTCTCTCTCTCTCTCTCTCTCATTCTCTCTGTGAATTAAAAACTAGGAAGTAGTCTTACACCTAGCCATCCCATCTCTCATTATGCCATCTTGCTACCTTTGTGCCATGTGTGTATTCATACCAGTCTCAGGGTTAAATGGTGTCCAAAACACTTAAACTAGTTCATACATATAACATGTTTTCAAATTTTTTAAGCCACAGATTTTTTGTAAAGTGAGTAGGATTGGTGACCACTACTCATAACAAAATTTACAGAAGCTATTTAAGGGTCCACATTGGCTATTGTCACATTTTTTGTTAGCAAGTTTTAAGAATAGGAGTGGGGCAACTGTCATAATATTTGGCATTTTGGCCCTCCGTAAAAGTGTTACAATCCTGAATTTTCGTTTCATTTGTTTTATCCTTGAAAGAGTGTAGTTGTTGAAAGATGTTACCCAGTGGTTAAGATTCCACCAGCTTCTTATACCCCATGTTCTTGATAAAAATTTGATTTTCAAGACATGGTTTTCTGTATTCCTGTCATCAGATATATTCAAGTTGTTGGAGGCAAACCACCTCTCCTGGCCCAGCCCAGAGGCATGCCAACATTTTAAACGGCTGAACCTGAGAGCGTTTTACAGTACCTGGCTGGCTGTTACTGCCAAGAACATCAAGTAAGGTTGAGTACTGACACAAGAAAAAAGAAAAAAAAAGCCCTTTTGCTATATCATAGCTTTTTAAGGGTACTTAAAGTGTGCTTATTGGGCGATGGAGAAATGTTCTCTAGGGATGGTGGTGCTCTACACAGACAGTTCTTGATCTGCCCCATTGGGGTTTTTCCCAGGCTGTGCCCCTGAACACTTTGTATGAACATCAACAGCTACCATTACTTCATTTTTTGTTCTTTTATATCCATGTCATGTGTAATGTTGCAATGTCTGAGGGCATTAGTGTCCCATGGTTGAAGAAATCAAAGTATTATAGTTTACCGAAATTTTAGAATTAAAAAAAAAAATTTAGAGGTTTCACGGTGAAACCATGCATATATAGTCATTGTAAATTATGGTTTCGCAGCAAAACCATTTGTAGCGAAGGGGTTAAAAAGTCATTTTCTTTTGGTCACCACTACTCTTGTCTGTCAAGTTTTGCTTCTTATTCAACATTTCAAGTATATTTGCTTACTTTGCAGAATTGAAGATCACATTGATTTCACATCTTCCCTTCCTGGAGAAGTCTTGCTTCCAGAGTGTCCCCAAGATTTCCCATCTAGTCTGCACACAATGGACCATCTTGATGGGATGAAACAAAGGGAACAGTTAGACTATGCTGCAGAGCAGGGTCTTAGAGAGGTAATGTGTGGTAATTTCAAAAAAACTTGAGAATTTTTAAACTTAAAGCAATTTACATAAAATGAAAATTTTGCTAAGTTGTAGGCAAAAAGAATTGATATTTTTTCATTAAATAGTTATAAACAGTTGGATGTAAGTGAAATTTGTTGGTTTTAATGTTTGTTGTGATCTCTTATAACTGCACAAAAATTAATTTCTTTTCTGGTGTAGTATTTTTGATTGGTTATGTTTTCTTTTGGTTCGAGGTAAATTTTCAAGCGAAACTTTTCTGAGCTATTTTTTCATGGAGAGTGATATCTTGAAGTGGAGGTCTGTAGACCCCTGTGGTGGGTAGGCCCACAGTAAGGTTCTGTAGAAAAGTTAAAGGGTTGAGGGTAGAAAGGCATTTCATCTAGAATATATCATCATTACTCTTTGTTACATAAAGGGGTCTTTTTGAACCCAAAATAGTAAACTTTTCTTGAAAACTTTCTTGTTTCACTCTTAGGTCCTCCAGAATATAAATGGTGAGTCCATCTCAACGCAAGAGGCAGGATCTAGGATTGCCATGGCCCTTAGGAAGAATCCTGACTCATGGGTCGTGTCTAATATGGCTGCCTTATACTGGAGAGTTGAAGGATCAGCATCCAGGGCTTTGGATTGTCTTCGCCATGCTCTACACTACAGTCCAAATGACCAAAAGGTAAATCATCTCTTGATTTTGTTACAAATTATAAGATTCTGCTTAGTTATAGGAAGATAGTTGTCATGATTTTTATGAAGTCTTAATGTCTTCTCTTTTAATACCTAGAGAAATCTTGGGAATATTTTTTTCTTTCGATGTACTTATGGAATACAGTTTCATGTTAAAAGGGAAATATGTCAATTTATTGTGGTATGTCTCCCTCTTGTTCTACAATTATAGGTGATAATTTTTGTTCAAGTGTAGTTAGTTAGATAGATGGAGTTTTATGGTCCAGTTTCCAACCAATTGGTTCAAGTCAAGATGGCCACAGCCTTTTTTCGAGTCCTGTTTTCTTTACCCCATTGTTCAAGGGTAAAGATGTGGGGATTGGATGTATAACATGTACTTGCCTCCTAATGTATTTTATGAATTTAAAAATGAGACTTGTTTACTCTCTAAGGTTGCCAAGCATTCAAGCTTTAGTAAACTTTCAATATTAGTTCTTACCATGGCTGCGTGTGAAAAATATTTCACTTGAATACTAATTTACAAAGATTTATCTGGTATGATAAAGGTTTGCTTTGTTAGCTTAACCACAAAACAAATGTGGACTTTGACTGCAGAAAGATTTGTTATTTACCAACACTCATTACTCATTTTATAGGAATACATTTTCTATAATTTGGTATGAGTTTGATCGAAGAGCATTTGTGCACATGACTGAGTTCTTCCTGTCAAAGAAAAAGTCATGTGTGTATTTTATTACCAGCACTTGTGCAATTTTTGGAAGCATTTGTACTCCTGGCTGTTTGTCGTAAATTTGGTTGTTCAATTTTCTCAATTCTTAAAAAAGGAGAATGATAACGCCATGAACAATGTAAATTGGCAATATGAAAATTGAAGTGTATTGTTCATTGTGAAATCAATAGTTTCACTTCAAGATATCAAATTGTGGCAGGAGAAGATTCCAGTCTGTAACCTTAATGATTCATTCGTCTCAAAGCTGGGATGGTAGCAAATAAATAAGAACCTGCTGCATTTTATTTGTGCTGTATGTCATAGAGTAGTAAAGTCTAGTCTTTTAGGAATGCTGGTCTATCAACGAACAAGCATTGAGTTTTAGATATTCCAGGTGCGCTACAAATGGCACTCCTCTGGAGAGTAAGGTGTGTGGTAGGTGTGCTGTTTTGTTAAACTTTAAAACATTTATATGAAGCTCCCATCTCCATCTAGGTGTACAAAAAATCACACTCCTCACAGTGATTTGAGGAAAGTGATGGTGTGCCATTGCACTTGTATGCCTCAAAATTCAAGGTCTGCACTTAGCCTTTTGTTGACCCTTCTGCAGCACTAGCATTAGTATGTAAAGGAGTTTTTGCTGAAAATATAATGATAGGTCACAATGAAAGTCAAAAGCCTATTGAATGGAATTTTTGAGACCTGTCATGTAGACTAAGGGACAAATTTTCCCTTCTCCCATTTATTTCCCAGCACTGGTTATAATCTGTGTAACTGTATAAAGATCCAATATGTGAAGGATGTTTCCCTTCAAAGCAGGTGTTAAATATGTACTTACCTCTTGACCTACGTAGGCCTACTCTAACACCTGCAAACAGTGACACCAATCAATCATGCAGTGAATGTTGTCTTTGGGTTTATGGTTTTGACAATGAACTGTTAGATCTAGGGACATTTTCTTCTTGAAAGAAGATCACAGCTGGTGTAGATTAGTAACTAAGCCTATTGTTGCCGCTTCTGTAGCACCTAACATCAGTGTGTAAAGATTTTTCACCAAGGCAAGGTCAGTATGGTGATATCAGGCAGTTAAAACTTAAAGCTTATTGAGTTTGATTTTTAAGAGCTGTTTTGTAAACTAAGTGACAAATTTCCCTATCTCCCATTTATTTAAAGTTTTTTTTATAACATGTTTGGTTGTACAAAGGTTCAAATCCCTGATAGCTGGTGCCAAATACATACTTCCCTTTTGAGAGGGTCAAACAATGACACAAATCAGTCTGCTTTGAAATTGAAACGGGCCTGTTGATTGGTTTCAATTAATGTATATTCATTTGCATAACAAAGCCTTGACAGTGTGTTCTGTAACTACACAGGCATTGTGTGAGCTTAAATTGTGACAAAATCACACCCGAATGGTGTTGACGTTGTTCGTCCAATTTGCATCTTAAAGAGACTTCCTTTTGACTGATATTTCATGGAATATTTATAATTTGTTTGATGTGAACATATATATGATTAGTTGGTAGTGTACAGTTTCTATGCAGTTTGATGAAGAATTCTTGTAAAAGTTTGTGGACATTGTAATATAAGTGCAGCCAGTGTAGGCCAAGGTGTAAAACACATCCCTTGAATAGACAAGATATATACTAACCTTTAATACCACCACCATAGTGAAACTTCTATAATCTATGATATGAATTTAATACCACTTTCTTATGCAAATTCCTTTTTTTTTTAATTTTATCTTTTGATAGGACATAGCATTAATCAGCACTGCCAATGTATACCACAGGGCTGGACTGCTTGAGGACGGTATAACAGTGGCTAAGATGGCAGTGGATATTGCCCCTACCCTGGTCATCAATCATTTTACTCTAGCTAATCTTTATTCTGCTAAGGTAATTCATTCTATGTTTTCATGTTATTGACCTCTAATTTATATTTTTATTTATGTTTTGTTGTCCTTCACTTTCTTGTTTTGCTGATTTTTGACTTGTGACTTTGTTAAGTTGTTGCCATGTAGACTTGATGGACAGGCACACGTTTGGGGTACACAAACCGAGCACAGGTTTTGTGTCCTGCATTCACTTGTAGCATGCAGTATCTGTACGTATAACACAAAGCATAAATCTTAGGGTCTTGTCCAACTGAACTTAATAGTGTTCTCAGGGAAAGACTATTGCAACTTGACTTAAACCCAGTTAGAAAGTAATCTGTATCCTAGCATTTAACCAGCCAACAAAGTGTGACAGATGTTCAGTCATTCATAACATTTGAAAGGACACTTTTTCATCAATTCAATGAGATTTTAAAAGCTCTATTAGCAATAGAGTTGGTATCCAAATTATAACAACATTATGATACCCGTCTTCTTTTGCGTATTATTCATTCAACAGGGTTTGTTTGACAAGGCCATAGACTTATATGAATCATCTTTGAGGTTACAGTCAGAATTCCAGCCAGCAATGGAACGACTCAAGACTATCCAGTGTAACATCCTTCAGATTGCTGAAAAAGAAGGGAAAGCCCCTTCTAGAAGTGAAAACTAACCAATCGTATCCCAGCTTAGATGGGACACCAGTTACATCTTTCATTTTATTAGATATTGGGATAGGTGGAGTACGAAAGACATCTGGGTTAGAGTGAGGAGTTGCTGAACCCTCAAGCTATTTTTGTTGTAATTTTTAATTATGCAAACTGTTTATTTGCATATATTATATCTACTCAAGTTCAGTTTTGTCAGTCATACCAAGGAATATTGTAATGGTCAGTTAAGTATTGTTTGGGTTATAAATAGGCCAGTATAAAAACTGTTCATGGTGTTTTCATTTCTGTCCAGTCAATTTCCCCCTCCCCCCCCCCCTTTCCCCTCTTTCTGGAAACTGTCAGTTTCAAATAATTTTCTGCAATGAGAGAAATTGTTGCATGTTACATGTGAGCAGTAGTGACTGGTACAGTTTGATGGGAGATAGCTGTGGTCACCAACTGTGGGGAAAAGTTTTGTTTCAAACATTAGCTGCCGTGGGCTAAACGTATAGCACAGCTAAATTTTTAACAATAAAATCAACAAAAAGCAACAAGATTGTGTGCACAAAGATTAAATAATGGCTAAATATCTGCATAGATTCTATTAGCCCTGTTTTAACATGTGATTACAGGTATTTTGTCTCGATAATGGGCAACTGCAATCGCCATCTGTCTTTTAATTTGACTTTTCAAGATTTCATTGATATGCACATAGAGTAAGCAAATGATCTGAAATGTGTGCATCATCAAGCTGTTCACAAACTTTCACTTTCAAAGCTTTGTTTTTATAAGTAAACCTTCAATGATAGGAAACCAGAATTTCTCTGCAGCATTAATAAGGACATGCAATTAAAATGGTGCCATTATTCACATGTAGAGTTTATTATGATCTGTTGAAACATGCTTGTTATCATGAGGATTAGATGGATCAAGGTTGTGATCGGAGCAACATATCAAGGATTTTTGCTTACCTGAATTCCCAGGTCTCAGACCCACAAAAAGTCCCTATGGACATTTGGGAAAAATATGCGAGTCAGTTCTGGCTACTGAAGCACTGATAATTTGCCTTGTGAAACCTCTTGATATAAAAGTTCACTCAATGGTACTGTTGGGTAAGGATGAAATTATAAATTTTAAAATGTATATGACCTAAAGAACTTGCATACATAATTTGAAATGATTACTGCCCCATAGTAGATGAAAAGTGCATCCTCGTTGAACCAAAAGCAAGCCAGTTAACCATGTAACACCCTTCGTTATGTGAATTTCTGTATTGTATATATATTTTACAATGATAGGGCCAAATACTTTTAAGGTACTCGTGAAAAAAATTGTGAGACCCATCAGATTTTCTTCAGACACTTGGAAAAAATGGCCAGGTCCCACGACTCTGTATTTTAGAGCCCCAATTAAAACATTTCATTGGAGGACGAGTGCGTTGATTATATTCTGTTAATGATCTATGATAGAATAGCAAGCATTTTATTACATACGATCCCAGGTCAAATATTATTACAAAATGAAAGATCCATTGCCTGAAGTGAAAATGTCTGTTCTTCTTATGGTCCATAGTAACGAAGATTTTAAAATTGAATACCAGTTTAAAATGTTCAACACAATCTTTTGACATATTTCCAAAAAGGACCATCTGAGTGAAGATGCTCATTCTGTTAACTTCAATAGTAAAAAGTACTTTTACCAACTCCAATCGAAATGCTTCCCATGTAATCTGGGTCTTTAAGAGAATGAAGCATCGGTTAGAAATAACTCAAAAATTGCCATTGCTTAAGTGATGAAATTTGTTGAAAATAAGCCACATGATATGTCTAGACCAAATTTTACTAATTAACTGATGGAGTTAATCCCCTTACTCTGAGTTACCTTCAGTTGTGATATTTTTCCCAAAATAATATGACATGAATATAATTGATTTCTCAGCTTTTGCCATTTTTGATTTGTCATTAAAACTGTGAAGAACTAATGTTGTAGGTTAGTTAGTTACATAGTTAGATGAGATTCGAAGGCACACCAACACAAATGTGTCAAATAGTGTCAGTCAACTCGATAAAAAGTTCAAAGTTAAAATTTATTTTCAAGTATGACTCACATTCAAATTTGGTTTCCCTTTAGTCACCTCTTACGACAGGCAGAAAATACGGTGGACATATTCTACAACCCCCAGCCCAGGATGTCAAACCAATAGGAAAACATCTGTCTACAAATTATTCTATTACCACCTCAGACTAAAAAATTTTTTTCCACTGCTTTGTAAAATTTCAGTTTATTATCAGCAAAATCTCTGCCTTTTGTTCTGTGCTATTGTTTTAACTGCCTGTCAAATAATTTATTTCTCTTGGAAGTGGTTGTATTACAAACTGCAGTTGTTTCATCTTCCTGAAATTATCATTAAACAGAAAGTACTTTTACTAATTCTTGGTATCTGCTGTAACAAGTCTTGTTGTTCACAATGTTCTCATTTGACGTTTGCATGCTCTCAATGTTGCTGACCTCACCATTAAAGTCTATTGTAACTTTAAAAGTGCAAGCGCAGTCTCCCAAACTTAAAGAAGTGTACTACTTTGTCCTGTTTCATGATTGGCTGGTCACTGTCATGTGACAGCATTTTTTCTCCTCAAATGTGAAATTTGCTGGGAGTCACTGCTTGGCTTACCTTGATTACACAATATTGAAGTCCAAACATATTATAAAGGGTACTTTGAAGAGAAATAAGAAGGAAATGGTGATATTTGGCTTTTGCTTCAAAATAAGTTTTGTATGACAAATTTCGCTTCTTAAGGGGCGTATAATTGGTATGCACAAGGACAGCAATTCGTTCTCATCTGGGGGAAGAGGGATTTTTCCTCATTTTCAAAGAAAATACTGAAAAATGAAATTCATTGGGCAATGTTTCAAATGTTGGGTGACGTGACCAGCCCCCTTTCCCATTGAATCGCCGACCATGCGTTTGCACATTACCTTTGATATTACATTAAATGACTAACCCTTGGAAATGTTCAACATCAACAGAGACAGGGCATGTGGCGACTTTGTTGGAAAACATTTTTAGAATCATCTTAGAGTAGCACCAGTTAGAAACCATTAATAACCGATAATGTACCAAAGTAAGCTATGTAAGTTTGGACATATTATTTAAGGTGTTAGGGTTAGAAAAAAACACTTGTTTATTGAGTAAAATATACCAAAGAGGGTCATGAGTGAATTCTGGCAAAACCACCATTTATGACCCACCTAAGACACTGGAGAACTTTTCATAGTCTTCACTCTGTCTTCAAGTAGTGGGGTAGGGACTGCCCCCATTGACAGTTGAACCTAGCAGAGTGGAATCCTTTATGAATCTGGTCCACTTAAAGAATTAAACAAGTCCTGTGTTTAATTTTAATACCCTCCCCACCCCTATACCCTAGCATCACTCTAAACGGGCATGCTAAACAAGATATTTTGAGTCATAAGGAAATCTATTGGGTTTTTTTTCTCCAGTAATTGTATTGAACTTCTTTCCAATTTCTTTGTCTCGGCAACATTTACAATTGGCTTCAATTTCATTCTTACAAGGAAGTATTTCAGAGGTCTTGTTAAATAAACATAAATACATTTCATTGGCAGCACATATTACCTTGTGTACACAATGTAACTGTGTCAATTGTTCTTAATCCGGGTCCTAAATGCCATGTGAGATTCACCAGAGACGGTATCAAATAATTTTTTCAATATTGAGGAGGGGGGGAGGGGGTAAATGAAGCAAAATCGATCAAGTGGTTCTGTAATGGATGGAAAAGCTACTGCCTTTATTTGATCATGTGACAGTCACAAAAGCAGCAAGTTCTTTGTTCAATTCTTGATATTGACTGTCGAAATCAAAAGACCAAGTCATTAAATTGCGTGTGTAACTTATCAGCTGTTATGAGTTGGTAATTTGTGATAGTAACGTTCTCAGTTTTTTTGAGAAGCTGGAAAAGTCTAACAGCTAATTTCGTATCACACATTTTCTCCACATCTGAGACCAAGCTGTGATGACTTTTTCTTTTAAAGAATTTCAGATCTTTTAATGAAGTCATTATTTTTATATGAAATAAATGGCTCGTAAAACAATACTGAACCTTTGTTTTCTTTGTTGTAATTACTTCTCTTTGTTATATGACAAGATGAGATTGGGGATGTTTGGGGAGTAAGATTTCACCCTGGTCTTCATTTGCGGACCACGTTATGCATTTTAGATACGTAGGTAGAATACTTGTGAAGCAATGCGTCCGCAAAAGGCAAAGTCGTCTAGTTAATTGGTCTACCCCAGGGTACTTCGGTTTGGCAGCCGATTTAAGCAGTGCGTTCGCATCCTCTTTCTTTACTTATTATGTCCCTTTGTACTTATTCTGTACTACCTTTCTGCGTAGAATCACCCTCTATGCATTACAGACATAGTTTGGAGACTGGAATATGGAGAAGTTTATTCTTTATAGTATGCCCCCTGTTTTGAATGTTCTTGAAAACTTTACCCTAATGAATATGAGTGGCCGTCAGGTTCGTGTCTATAGTCGGCAGCCAATCTTCATCTTTCAAGCTGGACGGTTCTTCAACACAACTGCTGGAAAAACTTCGCAGTTTTTTCTCCTTACAGTATTTTTCCAAACGTGGCTGGAAGTAAGCAGTTTGCCAATACATCCTACATGGATGCACGCACTGGGTCCAGGTAGGCGCGTAGCCAAGATTGTGTCATGCAGAGGGTATTGGTGTCCTGGGCGGGTTTTGGGTCACGATATGAGGGAAAAGTCTAAGGAGAGCGATAAAAAACCCCGCTATTTTATTATTTATTTATTTTATTTTTTTTTTTTTTTTGCATTGCAAGGTTGGGTCATGGGGGGGGGGTTCTAACCCCCAAAATCCTCCCCCTGGCTACACCAGTGGGTGCAGAATAATTCTAATGTTTGACCACGTGGTTGTGGGTCCAAGAAAAGAAGCAGGAAATATTATGAACCTACAGATGAATCCGATTAGCTCGTGCGTTTAGTGACTGTGGGCAGCCAGTAGTGGGGTCCATCAGCCTTAAATCGTATTTACTTACTGCTACATGAATTTCAAATCCTCATATACAGTGAAATTGAAGGAATCAAGAGACATTTCATTGTACAACCCCATCCATGATTTAGGTAAGCAAGGGCATTGAAAGGTGATAAACCCCAGTTATGGCCGACTAAAATCAGACTGTCACTGCGGTATGGATTTCTCTTTGGAAAATAACGATGCTTTATCTTTTTAGTTGTCCTTCATGTAAGTTTAGAGAAATTTTAAAGAATCTAGATTTTTGCCCCTAATAGATGGGAGAAGCTGGCTGCACCGAACCACGATCCTACATTTCAATACAAATTTAGTGCATGAATAGAGAGTATTTCGCGACAACGCTTCCCTCTTTTTATTTGCAGTTACCATCGCTAGTTAAAATGCCCATCATCAACTCCTAGCTCCCGTAGTAATATAGGCGCATACTTAAATGATGAATTTTCACGGACGAACTTTCCAACCATGTACCACCTGCAAATGGAATCCCTGTTTCCTTTGAAGGGGGGTGGTGCAATTTACATCAAAATATCCCTAATGGGAACAATTATCATGAGCTCATCTCATGATAACTGTTGCGTGGGTTGGTTGTATTAAGTAGATGATCCCTATCAATTTTCGTGGAGGTCAAAGGTCATTTGGGGTCATGAGAGGTCAAATGGTAAATTCCTTAGAAATTGCTCAAAAAGTTTAAGTGTGACTAATCTCATATTTGGTGTGTGGGTTGGCCATATTGAGTAGATGATCTCTGTTGATTTTGGTTGAGGTCAAAGGGCATTTTGGTTCACAAGAGGTCAATAGGTAAATACCACGTAAACACGATATCTTAAGAACGTTACATGTGACTATGCTCATATTTGGTTTGTGAGTTGGTCATATTGATTATTGAGTAGATGATCCCTATCGATTTTTGTGGAGGTCAAAGGTCATTTGGGCCACAAAAGGTCAAAACCTTAATATGGTATCTCAAAAGTGCATGTGACTAAGCTCATCTTTACTGTGTGAGTTGGCCGCATTGAGATGATGTTCAAATTGAATTTTTGTGAAGGTCAAAGGTCATTTGGTGGTCGGAAGTGTCAAAGGCTAACAAGTTTGTTTGCATAGTATTACAAGAAAGGTAGATTTTTGGGGTCCTCATACTTGGCATGTAGATGATGTAGTGAATAAATGATCCCTATAGTTTGTGGTGGCCAAATGTCACTTTGAATCACAAGGGGCCAACGTCTCAATATCATATTTACACAATTTCCCATGGTTGGAGTATTGCATACTGCAAAATTTCACACAAAGTTTATGGATATGATATCGTGAGCAGAACCGTAGTTCTAGGTGGTCAAAGGTAATCCGAGA